>JANBPO010006859.1:14830473-16204942 GCA_024336825.1 Amorphophallus titanum
GATTAGTCGATGCCGACCATATCCCACAGCGATTCGTCGGGCCTGATCCCCAATTCCTGCGAGACCATTGCATGGAGGGCCGGCGCATCCGCGTCCCACACGAAAACATCCCCCGTATCGGGATCGCGCACACGGCGCATGGCCTTGTACCTGGTCCGCCCGATGAGATTGGCGAGCGCCGTCTTATCCGGGTTGGACCAGATCCTGACGGGCGTGCCGAAATAGTCGAGGTCAAAGACCTTGCGGCCCGCGCCGCGGGACAGCGTTTGCTCACCCAGGCGAAGCCCGCGCCCGCCAGGCATGGCCGCAGCCCCAAGCCCCGCAATGCCCGCCAGATAATCTGATCGAACTGTTTCACCCACGCCCCGGTGCCGGCTTTGATGAACGCATTCGGGTCGCCGCCGATGGGTGCGAATTTGTCAGCCGTTTTTCTTCCGCCGATCCAATCGCCGAATTTCGGCTGCAGGCCGAAATAAACGATGAACACTCCCACCAGCACCGCCAGTGAGAGAAGAATTGGAAGGAACTTTCGCATCGAATAAATCGGGCTACCCCGCGCCATCGACATCCAGCATCCGCATTCCCTGCCCCAGCCTGCAGCCCGCGAGGCAGTGGAGCAGGCCATTACCCGGCTCGGGGAAAAGTTCGGCCTCGACTACCGCTGGGAGGGCGAGACGCTCCACTTCCGGCGCAGCGGCGTCGACGGGCACATCGCGCTGCAGCCCGGCGCGGTCCATGTCAGCGCCACCCTGGGCCTGCTGTTCTCGGCGATGAAGGGCACCATAGAATCCGAACTTCGCCGCATGCTCCAGGAACGCCTGCCTTGACCCCGATCCTCACCGCGGCAACCGTCCTGGTCGCGACCGGCCTGGCCAGCACCTTCTTCCTCTACCGCTTCCAGTTCCCGCGCGAACGCCGCAAGGCCGGCCGCGCCCTGTTCGCGGCCATGGACTGGGGCGACTTCATCCACCTGGTGCTGGCCCTGCTCAATGCCCGCGGCTACGAGCGCGGCTTCGGTGGCGGCGGCACCGACGGCGAGTACCTGTTGCAGCACCGCGGCCAGGACTGGCTGCTGTCCAGCCGCCACAGCCGCGCCTACGCGCCGGGCACGACCGCGATCGCGGAGTTCTCCAACCACATCCGCAAGCGCGGCCTCGATGGCGGCATCCTGGCCATCCCGCAACGCTTCCCGCGTGCGGCCCACGCCCTGGGGCGCGCCCACCGGGTCGACCTGCTCGACAGCGACAGCATGTGGGAAGAGATGCAGCCGCTGCTCAGCGAGGACCAGCACGCGGCCATCGACCGACCCGCCCACGCCCGCATGTACGTGCAACTCGTCGTGGCCTGGGTGCTCGCCATCGCCCTGGCCGTGGCCACCTACCTGTCCATCAAGCCCCGACCCGAAGTCGGCGCCATCACCCCGGCAGCGGCAGCGCCCATGGGAGCGGCGGAAGCCGCGACCCCCCCCCCCCCCCCCCCGCCCCCCCCCCCCCCCCCCCCCCCGTTCCCAAATCCTTTCATAATCTGCGTTGCACCTCAATATTCTTTGTTTATATTGCCAAGCATATTCTCATAATAAACAACAATATTGGTTTCAATACCAACCTAATTGGTCGCTTCTTTACCAAAATTTGAACTAAACACTAGATCTTTTTTAAATCATCGTATCTCAGTTGCAACAATGACTCTCCCGTGGAATATGCTAACTTCTTATAAACCTCTTGGAAATGTTTTTAATTTTTTCCATGCCCTTCAATAAGAGCCATAGTCAAATATATAATCAATGCAATTTGTGGGCCCAATTTGGTCCCCAATGTTGTCTACAACCAAACCATGAAAATTTATTACGTATTGCATGGTTTAATTTTATATAAAAAAGAAAGAACATCACATGGGAATGAAATGTACGGATGATGATACTCCGATCATAATTAATGCACTGGGATCTTAGAATAATAACAAAATTATTAGATGCTGGCACTGTGTAATACTAAAAAAATGTACAAGAACTTGTAGGCACACATGTAGGCATGTCAAAAGCAGTTGTATAGTTTTAAGACCTAGTTTGTTTTTGGAGTAGGTTAGGGGCGGTGACTTATTCCACCTCTTTTTATGAATTTACAAAATTCACTTTTATCCATAATCGACTCCGGCTAATAAAAAAAAGTCAAATAAAAATAACTCATCTCACCCTGATTAACCTATCTTAACCGGACTTACTCCTTTATCAAAGTGACCTTAAGTGTTTTTGATAAACTATTACGTCACTTCGGGTTAGCATATTCGTCAGTTATGAACCAATTTTTTTTTCTATTCATTGGTACATATCTTAATCGGCTTTGATGTGCGTCAATGTTAACTGAGTTTCTAAGTGTTGACGTGGTCGAATAAGTCATTAGACCGTCAAAGGTCAAATTACTTATTCACAGGATAAGCTCCCCTCCCTTGTTTTGCCCGATTATCATGTAGGGCCAATGAAGAAGGCATTAGTTATAGGTTGAGTAAGAGGGAGATTCTATTATTTTATTTATTTTTTTAGATATATTTTGAGTAGAGTTGTCAATGGATCAGGTCGGTCCAACAAGCCCATATCCTTTTCTGGCTCACGGATCTTTAGTCAGGCCTAAACGTTCAGTCCAATTAGATCCATAGGCCGAGCTCGGGCTTCCATGAATTAGAATTGCTTATCTCGGGTAGAGTGTCAAACCATCCCTTCATGGCCGATCAACCCACCAAAGACTTCAGCCCAATTATTTCTTTAGAGGAGGATGAATCACCGCTACATGAGGACCTGGAGTTCCTCTCCCTAGGGGACCCTTACCATGACCCCTTTGACCCCTTCCTATGGGAGTCTAGACCCCCATGCAACCCACCCCCCTTACCCACCACCCACCCTTTCCTACCCTCACCCACCTTATTAGACCAAGCCCGCTCTATTTTCCTAGACCCATTCGACCCCTATGAGTGGAAACTCCCACACCAAGCCATACACATTGAGGATGCCATTTGGGAAGGAATGCATGTGTCTAGGCATACCACACCGCTTGACATGATTCATGAGTCGGGTCCATTCATTCAAATCACCCACATGTCATGTAGGAAGTATGAGTGGTCCATGTACGGATGTAATGGTCCACCCTCGTTCGTCACAAGTCTTAGGCATGAGAGAAATATTCAAGGATGTCCGGGTTCCCCGGTAATTATCACCACCATGCATGATAGATCCATCTATGGTTGTCCTGGCCCACCTAGGTCTATTAGGGTCTACATGGCATGGCATGATAGGTCCCTTTATGGGTTTCCCGGGCCTCCCATCCCCACCCTCCTTGACAGGATGCATAAGCTTCCTAGGTCTACCTTTGGTTGCCCAGGTCCGCCCATCACCCCTAGAAAGTCAACAGTCATACACTTGCATGAAAATCCTCACAAAAACATCAACAAGAGCGAGGAGATCTACAAACGGTCGGCCGATTCCCACCGTCGCCACCAAGAATTCCAAGTCGGTGATTTTGTGATGGTGAGAACTGAGAGAATATTCCCAGGGAATGCCTCAAAGTTACGGGCTCGTGGAGCTGGCCCCTTCCAGGTGCTAAGGCAACTTGGCACCAATGCTTATGTGTTGAACCCCCCTGAAGGGTACGGAGTAAGTCCCACATTCAATGTGGCTGACTTGGTGCCCTACAAGGGCTCCACGATGACGCCCAGTGAGGAGATCCAGCCTGATCCACCCCTTGAGAGTGCCCCCACACCGCAGAGAGCTCCACCCATTGTGAGAAACCAGCGTGATAAAGTGGAGCGGATATTAGATGAACAGGTCACCAACACGAGTCAAATTTAACTAGCTTATTCAATGTTGAGAAGCTTGCATGACCCAATCGCCTATGCCATTCAAAAGCATTTGTTTCAGTGTCAGCAGATAAACATAGGGATTTTTCATGATCATCATCTAAATCAACTATGTAAACATTATTCACTCTATGACCTTCAAACATAATTTTATCAGACTTGATTTCAAAGATTTTACAAGTGTTATGGTCAAAGAGAACTTTGTGACCCTTGTCACATAGTTGACTGATGCTGATTAAGTTGTGTTGAAGACCTTCTACCAAGTGAACCTTCTCTATTGAATGGGTAGAAAGCTTACCAACAGTGCCTGTCCCAATAATTCTTCCACGGTTTTTACCTCCAAATTTGACTAGGCCCCCCAGCTTCATATCCAGTTTGCTGAACTTGGACCTGTCACCCGTCATGTGCCTGCTGCAGCCGCTATCAAGGAACCACTTGTTGCTCTCAGCTGCCAGGCCTACCTGCATATGGGAAATCAGGCAAAGGATCTTGGAACCCAAGCTGAATTGGGTCCAAACACTCTATTCAACTCATTCAGAAGGGACTTAGGAACCCATACTTGTTTAAATGTGGTTTTCTTTTGTTCTTTGACGTAGGTTTTCTCTTGTTCCTTCTTGATGTTTTTACGAGGGTTGTTTCTCAACCCGTTACTCCTAGCACCCTGTCCCCTTTGGACAAACTTGTTGTGGACAGAGCCTCTTGGGGGGGTGTACCTACGTTGATAGTTCTGGGCATTCACAGGTCTGCCCCAATTAGGATTGTACTGACCCCTTCTGTTGAAAGAATTTATGTTTCGAGCTTGATAGTTAAGTCTTCCCTTTCCAACAGGTTTGTTTGAGTTATAGGAGGTGGAGAATGGTGTAACATTATTTTTCTTTCCCTTCTCCTGCTGCCCATTTGGCGCCTTCACATTGGCAGCGTTTATCTTATAGCAGGGAATTCCCTTCCCGGCTTTAACCTGCTGTTCTGTACTCTTGTTGGCTTTCTCATGACCATTAGAGACAGCATTGGAACTGGATGGAGTGTCCAGTTTCTCCTTGCCCTTGGCAGAGCAAAACGTTACAGTTTTCAATTCAAAGGGTTTCTTGCTGGTGGGATTGAAACCTAACCCCTCTTTGTTGAAGTTAACCCTAGTCCCCAGAAGTTGGCTCTCGCAGCCTGCTTTCACAGCCTCGGCCCCCGTGGCCTGCTGTCCGATCTTGGCTCTCGTAGCCTGCTCCCCTATTTTGGCTCTTCGCAGCCTGCTTTCCGGCCCTCGCCTCTGTGGCCAGCTACTCGACCTTTGGCTCTCGTAGCCTACTTCTTTCGGCTCTCACAGCCTACTTCACAGCCTCGGCCATCGTGGCCTGCTGTCCAATTTTTGGCTCTCGTAGCCTGCTCCCCTATTTTGGCTCTTCGCAGCCTGCTTTCCGGCCCTCGCCTCTGTGGCCATCATCATATGAAAATATAAGAAGTTTATTAAAATGGAAATTTTAAAAATTCCCAACTGCCAAACGGGACAGCCTGGGCTCAATACGGGGGAAACGGATTTAAATCTGATTTAAATCTATTAATGGGGCTCGGATGGCTTATTGCACCAGGGTTCATGCGGTGTAACTGCATGGACCAATGCCCGGCGCACGCAGAACCGCGCTGGACCTTGGCGCGTTGCGCCATCGTCATCTCCCCTGTTCCCTTTCGCACAAACCCTAGCCGCGTCGCCGCCCTATTCGCGAACAAGGTGCCACCGCCGCCGCCTGGGGTGGCCACCCCCGGCTACGGCCAGCCACCGGACGGCATCGGTGCTGTTGTGGGACTGCCCGCGATCGACCGGTGGGGTCGCTGACGGTGGGCGTCGCCTCATATCGCTGGGAAAAGGGGTTTCTTAACCCCGCGAGCCCATCGCCGCAGACACCAAGGGTGGCTCCCACCGGCCATGGTCAGCCACTGGATGCTGTCGCCGCCATCGTGGGACCACCGGTGATCGACCGGTGAGGTCGCAGGCGCCGGTAGCCGCCCTCCGCCGCCACGAGAAGGGGTTTCTCAACCCCGAGAACCACCGCACGAAGAGGGTGTTTGCCACCATGTTCCGCCGGATCTTGCAGGGGTCCCGGTCGTCGCCCAGGCAAACGGGCCACCGTCTGCAACCATTGCAGAGGCACTGCGGAGCCCTCGGGGCTAGCTGTCCCATCCTTCATTTTCGGGGATGTGATCTCCATCTCCATGGAGAACGGATCCCATCCCATGGGATCATTATTCAACAATGCAAATCCCAGAATAATTAATTACAAAATTACAGAATAATTCCTTAAACACAAGGGAATCCCGTGGTGTGGGGTAGCGGTGTGACGAGGTCAACACCGGATCATTGGGCAGGCTTGGTCGCACTGCCGGTGGTTGATGAAGACATGTCGACTCTCCCGAGACGAGGCCCTCGCATTCACTTCTGGTAACCTTTATGGCTTGGAGAAGCTTCAGTAGTCTTCTTTTCTTCAGCTTACTGGCTCCGTAAGCCGTGTCATTCGCTTCTGCGGCTTGGTTGCCGGTCGTCATATTTTAGGTGCCAACAAATGCCCCCCAGACGTCGGTGCTGGAAGTGAGACACGAACGCGGCAGTGCCGACGGATGAATTTCGTCCGGATTGATCTCCTCTGATGACGGAAGCTCGAAACGGCACTTGATTTCGTCGTCGGATGCTCGAACGACGTGATTGATGTTCAAAACGGTGCGATCGGCGCCTGAAACGGCGCGACTTGACCGTCGAGTCTTTGAAACGGCGCGCCCTGGCGAATTGAAACGGCGCGCCCCTGAGGTTTGAAACGGCGCGCCTGGAAGGTGAAACGGCGCTCCCTTTCTTTGAAACGGCGCGCCTTCTCTCGCGTTCGCTATTGGCTTTTGGGTGCCCGATGGAAGATTGGACTCCACGGGTCACCATGCTGCTGAAGCAAGCGAATCGGCGAGAATATCTTAGCCGGGAGGTATTTGACCAGCTAGCGGCCGTGAAATTGGAGAAGGCTGATTGCCGGGCCACCGTTGCTTCATTGAGGGAGGACGTGGACCATCTGAAGGATGCGGAGAGCAACGCTTCTGAACGTCGGTCCTTCCTTGCTGCCCGGATGGAGGAGTTGCGGGCTGAACTTGCCAAGGTCGAAGCTGACCTTCATGAGACAGAACGCCTAGAGGTTCAAGCCGCAGACGAAGCTGCTCTTGCTGCTGGGCGACTCGCCTCGCTAGATGAGAGACTGGCACAGTTGGCCGCAACCGAGTCTCGATTGCAGGAACTGACCAATTACCCCTCGGTGGGATTGCTGGAGGCAGAAGATATCTTCCGACGCCATTTGCCTTAATCAGCTCTCTCTTTTGTATAGGCTTATGTTTCTTCTGCTCTTGGAGCTCATGTATTTCGGGGGATGCCCCGGACAGATGATGTATGCTGTCATTTCATATCAATGGAATATCACCATTTGTCGCTCTGCTCACGACCCATTCTATCAGAAGAAACTTCATCAACCTCTTGCTGGTACGATGCCGGAAGGGATGAAGAAGGAAGATTGGGATCTGATGGACAGACAAGCTCTGGGGGTCATCCGGTTGACGTTGGCCAGAAACGTTGCGTTCAACATCGTGAACGAGAAGACCACAGCAGGGTTGATGAAGGCGCTATCAAATATGTATGAAAAACCATCCGCCTCTAACAAGGTATATTTGATGCGTCGTTTATTTAATTTAAAGATGGTCGAAGGTGCTTCTGTTACAGATCATATCAACGAGTTCAACCTGATCACGAGTCAGTTGAGTTCAGTGGACATCAACTTTGAGGATGAGATTAGGGCATTGATTTTGCTCTCCTCTCTACCAGAAAGTTGGGGTGCGACTGTGACCGCTGTGAGTAGTTCTTCAGCCTCAAATAAGTTGAAGCTGAATGAGGTTCGAGACTTGATTCTAAGCGAAGATGTTCGTAGGAAAGAATCAGGTGAATCCTCAAGTTCTGCCTTGAATGTCGAAAGCAGGGGACGAACAAATCAGCGTGGTCAAGATCGAGGTAGGTCAAAGTCAAAAGGAAGAAGTCAGTCGAGATTTCGTGGTGATGGCTGTTGGAACTGTGGTAAGAAAGGGCACTTGAAGAGAGACTGTAGAGCACCGAAGAAGAAGTACCAAAATCGAAACCACAATCAAAACCAAAAGGAAGAGTCTGTGAATGCAACAACAGAAGAAATAGAGGATGCCTTAGTCCTGAGTGTTGACAGCCCTATAGAATCGTGGATCTTGGATTCTGGAGCATCTTTCCATTCTACCTCACAAAAGGACTGCCTTGAAAATTATGTTGTTGGCAATTTTGGCAGAGTCTATCTTGCTGATGATGAACCCTTGGATATTGTGGGGAAGGGAGATGTGAAAATCATGACAGGAAATGGGACTGTATGGAAGTTGCATAATGTCAGACATGTACCTGGGCTGAAGAGAAACTTGATTTCTGTTGGACAGCTTGATAGTGAAGGTTATATCACTACCTTTGTAGGTGGCTCTTGGAAGATCACCAAAGGTGCTATGATCATAGCACGAGGCAGTAAGAAGGGTACCCTGTACATGACAACAAATACAAGAGACACGGTTGCAGTGGCTGATTCTCGTGGTGATTCAGAAACTTGGCAAACCCCCGTTCTCCCACAAAGATACCTAGGGGCTCGGCTATGACCAAGACCCAGATTTCAGCATCTACTACACGGTCAATGCCGTGGGCCCTGCACAACCAGTCGGTGATCAAGTTAACGTCGACACCAAATTCGAAAGCTCCATGGATGAAGAAGAGGACATCCTAATCTCGCTCACCACCAGAACCAGTACCCCAGTTCAAGCACTCAGGGAGTCTTTGCCGTTCGCCTACAAGGACACTAGGGCTGAGGAAGCTCCCGATGTCTCCCAGCCAGTTAAAGAGCCCAGTTCGGCAAACTATTTCGATGAGGAGGCTTCTCAGAACAATGGCCACGAAGCGTTGCTAGCCTTAGCAGGCAGCCCCAACCAAGCTTTGATGGTACCAGCTGACAATTGTCAGTCGGGCGCTGGTAGTCTAGAACAATCCCAGTCTGAGCTCAGTAGCGACAATCTCCCAGCTCCATCAACTTCAACTGGTGGCTTTGAAGGCCAAGAAGTACACGAAGCTGACACTAACGATGAGAATTTGGGATGCCCATCCAGCACCAGATGATTCACCTCTCAACATGGAACTCCCGGATGAGGAGTCCCTTGCTTCCCAGTCACGAGCCCAGTTGAACAGACCGGAGATGTCTTACATTATCAGTAGCGAGATGCCCATACTGTGAACATGCCCTGCTGGGATCTCTAGTTCGACGGTGCCTCCTGGGGGATTACCCGAAGCAACCAAGATTCATCCGCCATGCCCGCATTGTCTTCCTGATTCCTCAAGGTAGAGTTTTGTATATCTCTTGCGCCCTCGTGAAATTCCTAACTAATAATGAAGTTGAGTATGAAGCTCTAATCATCAGGCTTCAGATGGCTCTCGATATGGACATCAGATGCCTCAAAGCCTACGGGGACTCTCAACTAATAGTCTGACAAGTCCTCGGCATCTATGACATGCAAAAGTTGGAGTTGGTTCCGTACCATGCCACCGTCACCAGACTAGTCTAGAAGTTCTATTTCTTTGAAATAGATCATGCTCCCAGAAGCAGTAATGCCCAGACAGATGCCTTGGCAAAATTGGTTGCGGCCATTAAGCTCTGGCCTGAGGGCGAGATCGACATCACAGTCAAGCACAGAAGATTGATGCCGGGCTCACTCGACTATAACTCTGGCCTCACCGTCCACGAGGTCCATGACCTCGACCAGAACACTCCTCTAGAAGATGAAGATTGGCGTGAGTCCATCATCAAATTCAAGAAAGGGTGGCTCCCTCCTGACCTAGCTCAAAGGGTCCAGCTATTCCCCTGGGTAACGTCATATGAGTTGATCGGTGACTCTTTATATAGGCTTGTCCACGAGAAGGACAAGTCGATTCTCTGGGGATGTGTTTCACCCGCCGAGGCTCGGGCCATCATGCATGAAGTTCACTCCAGATTGTGCAGTGCACAATAGGCCGGAGATAGAATGAAGCATAATATCAAGCTCAAAGGCTTCTACTGGCCAACCATGTATGCAGACTAAGTCTAGTATGCTCGTACATGTCATCAATGCCAAGCCTTTGGCCTAGTACCTAAAAGACCTCCCAATCCATTGCGTCCAACAGCCCTTACCTAGCCATTCGCTGAATGGGGCATGGGAATCATGGGACCTTTCCCGCCATCTTCTAAGGGCCATAAATACATCTTGGCTGCCACTGACTACTTTTCTCGCTGGGTGGAGGCCCTCCCCCTACGGGAGGTCACCGACGAAGTGGTAGCCAAATTTGTCTGGCACAACATCGTCTATCGATTTGGTACTCCCAGCTGCATAGTATCTGATAACGGAACACCATTCAAGAATAGGGCTGTATATCAACTAGCGGCCAAATTCCACATCGACTGGAGAACCTCTAAGGTCTACAACCCCTAGGCCAATGGCTTGGCTGAAGCCTTCAACAAGACCCTCTGCAAGCTATTGTCTAAAATCGTTAGCCACTGAAAACGCGATTGGGGTGAGAAGGTCTTCGAGGTGTTATGGGCCTACCGGACGATCTACAAAACCCCCATGGGATACTCGCCGTTCTCCCTCGTCTACGGGGCAGAAGCCATCATCCCCATCGAGATCTAGTTAGCCTTCTACCGCATGGCGGTTCACATCGGCCTAGCCGGCCAAGATGAAGATGAATACCAGAGAAGACTAGAAGAACTCGCCAATCTAGAGGGCAAGTGGCTCAAAACCTATAAACACCTGCAAGTATACCTGGCCCGCATGGCCTGAGCCTATGATAAGCTCGTCAAACAACGAGCCTTTAAGCAAGGCAATCTCATCATGATCAAAGAAAGGGAAGTCATGGCAGGGTGCTCCAGTGGAAAGCTACAACCCAACTGGCGGGGTCCATATATCATTAACGATGTTTAAGAGGGTGGGCCTACATGGTCATCGACCACAAGGATAATAAGCCATTCCTACCTCTCAATGGTAAACACATGAAGCTATACTACGCACCAGAACATAAGTTCGTGCGCCACCCGGACTAAGGCACGCATCCAAGCCACCACCGGCAAAACCAGCCCTTTCTGGCAGAAGGATGAGACCAGTCACGTCTCCCAGCCTCTCTTCCCAGTCAAGCAACAGGGTCAGTCATGCCCTCCCAGAGTCACCATCATGCACTTGTGGGTGTTAACCTCTCACCTTTGTCCTCACAACAACAAGAGCGAGGACGCCCGACCACAGCAACAACCCAGTCGTCAAGCTCCCAGGTAAGCAATAAAAAAAATAGTGTTAAAAATAGAGATATCCTGATAGACCCAGTCGTCCCCATCGCAAAGAGGCGACTGGGGGCAAAAAGACTGACAACGTGGCTGAGGTGAGAACCTGAAAGGGCACCTCAGGCAAAATTAGAAAACCTCTCGACGTGAAAACTCGCAAGGGCCCATTGGAAAAAGCCAGAGGGGGTCGGCTCTGGTGAAAACCTAAAAGGGCGGTAGAGCCGATAACGAGAAAACATATCTCTTCCCACCAGATGGGGCGATCCTCCACCCACTTCTCAACGGATCGTGGGCCTTTTCAGCCAAGATATGCCAGCCCTTGACCAACCCACCTTCCTAAATCACTAACCCTGCACTCCCTGGTCAGTTCCATATCACCCTGCTTGGCTCATTCTACCTTCGACCTTCACTCCATCACGGCGGGCCTACAAGTTCTAGTGTCCATACAAACACCCCAGCCATTACCTCAGCAAGCCCTAGTCTCAGCCTATCCCCAGGCTTCCGTCATCCTACATCCACATCTTACACCCGTTCAACCTAGAATTCCCAGTTCCCAGTATATCCCGGTTTAATCACCACAATTCTAGCCATAACCCCAATTTTCCCTTTTAGTCCTTGACCACCAGTTATAACCCTAGTCGCATCCCGGCTTCACCAGCGAGTGCTTCATCCTCTCCCTTTTGCAAGGTACGTAGTGCTTCCCTTTTACACTTCGTGTCTTAGTGGTGATCACGATCCATTTACCCCCTTCCCCCCATTTAGCTTCATTTTATTTGGATATCTTGATTTAGAAAGAAAGAAAGAGGGGGGGGGGAACATATCTACATCCCTAATTTTGTGGCGATCACGGTGGGACACCTAGTGCTCATCATGCTTTTGATTGTGTTGACCTGCTTTCTTGTGTTTAAGTAAGTTTTTAGTTCCCCTGGGGTTGCTGTCGCAGTTCATTGCTGTTTTCTGCTCCTGGAGTGGTACGCGGTCCTTTCGAGGCTATTTTCATCTTCAAGCGGTCGGTCGATAGACCGTGTATGGCTACCTCAGGTACGCGACTGCCACTTATTCTCCTTTGAGCCTGTCATGTTTAACGGTCTTATGTGGGCCATGTTTTTATTTCCACGGTCGGTCTTTAGACCGTGCATTACTGCCTGACGTGCCTTCCTATTCTTTACATTTTGTAGGCCTATTATATTTTACGATCTTCTAAAGGCCATTTCTGTGATTCCACGGCCAGTCGAAAGACTATTTTTATTTTATCTTAGGCTTGCTATCCCTTTTGGTCTCTATCATTGATCTATCTGTGAGTTTGCTTCTTTTAGCAGTCCTGTCAGGGCCGTTGAACTGTGTGGACGGTCATTCTTCAGACCGTGTACTGCGGGCTCAGGTACGTTCCTATTGTTCATACTTTTGTGGATTTGCTATCCTTCTGCGGTCCTGTTAGCGCCGTTTTACAGTTTCCGCGATCGCTCGACAGACCGTCCAGATCACTCAAGTACCCTTCTGTTCCTCCTGTTCCAGTTCATTTTAGTTCAGTGTTTCTATTATTATTGTTGGGAGACTCAGAGATTAAGCTAGAGGGGGAGGGGGTGAATAGATTGATCTATACGGCCAATTAAAAATATTCGCAGCGGAATAAGGACTGTACTAGCCTTAAGAGAAAAATAGATCGAAATGATCTAGAGACGAGCCTGAACAATCACCTAACGTTCGGAGAAAAGCACGAATCAGAGGCAAAGGAGTTTTAAGGTGGTTCGATCTCAGCCTCGAGATCTACGTCCACCTCCTCACACGAACCTGTGAGGAATCCCTGCTGGGGTGAGCGTCGGGTGAGTCGGCCGCCAAATACGGCCCGTTTCAATTCGCTATTGTGCTTGCTAGTAGGTCCTAGCTTGTGTCACATCATATAGGCCCCTCCGGATCTGCAGTCACCAGTCGAGAGACCATCATAGTCAAGATAGATGCAAGTTTCTAGGTTTAGGAGTTGTGCATCACGCAATCGATAGCAAGAATGATGGACAATTTTGCCTCTCAGATGGGGATGTGTCCTCCCTAAGGAGCATCATCATCCTCATCACAACCCCCTTAAGTGAGTATCATACTTGTTACACTTTTTAATTTATAAATTTTGACTTATAATACTATTATTTAGTTGAAATAAATTTAATTGAAAATTAGTTACTTCAAAACAACCCCTTTAGGATAAACTATTATTCCAACATATGAAATACCAGTCTGATTGATATGTCGATTATTCCAACATGATCGGGAGAGGTGAAAGTGACCTATGAGACCTAACGAAATTCAAATCAGATTTCTGGTTTGGACTCAATGCTCAGATTACTCACTTATGAATGAAGTTAGTTTAAACCAAAGATGTCAGGTTCGAGGAATCAAAAATCTGAAATACCAGTTCGATCAATGTGTCGATCATTCCAATACAACCAGGGCGATGAAAATGACTTGTGGAAATTGACAGAATCAAAATCAGATTCCTCGTTTGGGCTCGGCGCTCAAATCACCCACTTATGAGTTAAGTTAGTTTGAAACAAAAGACGTCCGGTTCGAGGGGTCGAATATTTGACATACTAGTAAGATCAGATGTGCCAATTATTCCAACATGACTGGGGTGATGAGAGTGATTTGTCGGAGCTGACAGAATCCAAATTGGATTCATGATTTAGGCTCAACGCTCAAATCACCAATTTATAGATTAAGTTAGTTTAAAATCAAAAATGTCGGGTTGGGGGGTCCAAAAAATGAGGGGAAGTAGTACACCAAATGCAGCTCCGGGTGAACCATAATCTCCCAACTCAACTCTGCGTCCCTAGCCGGGGAACGGCTCTTCTACCTTTCAAGGTATCTCGGGCGCACCCTCTTGCCGGCAATGATACCTTGCACGCCTAGTATTGCCTCCATGTGCACACGTCGGTCTCTCGAGCTGATATGTGGAGGCTCTCCGAGGGTATTACTCACAACAAGTAAAAGAGATAACAAGGTATCAAGTGGAATTTTCAAGTAACACTATGAACAAGTAAACATTTCAAGTAATTGGCCATTTCACGCAAGCAAGTAATTCAAGTAAAATTTCATGTAATCATGTAACAAGTAACAAGTACGAATAGTGGAATGCCATATCAAGTAAATCTATCATGCACTTTGGTGCAATCCCACACCAGGTCAATCAACTCCCATGGGCACAAGTACTTTTGGGCACTCCCCCCAAGACCAGACCGGGCCCCATTAACGTCAGGCATTGAGGTTGTGGATCATCGATCCCAAGTATATTTAGACATCCACTTAATATGTATAGCCAAACAATTTTAAGGTAAGACTCTTGTAACAAAGTACTGATCTAGCAAAAAGTTCTAGTAGTTCTAAGAGAAGTTTGAAGAGGATTTAAGACATCATGTTTAACGACATTAAGTCGTTAAAGGATCAAGTTTGGACAAGGCATAATCATCCCTTGCGAAAAATCTCGTAAAATGAGTTTAGATCAAGTTTTTCACAGTCGGGTGTTTTAGCCAGGAAATCGAGGAATTACGGCCAGGTCAGAGGTGGGACAGTGAGAGCTTTCCTCGTATACACGAGGTCCTAATTACTAAACCACTTATCCACTTAAAGCGTTTACCTGTGGACCTCTTTTCTTAGACACCGTCCTTCCTTGAAAATCTAGCAAGCTACTTGACTTGTCAAAAACACGGTAACACGGTAATCGTTAAACTCGAGTCGATCAAAATCGTGCAACTAAACTTATGTAGTTTTAACAGATCACATCTACTCCATTTATCATGCTGGAAGGATAGTATAGTTGCGGAGATCAAGAATATCATGAAGGTAACTAGGAATAAAATACAAGGTCATGGGATAAAATTATTATCTTTAGTATCCTGAACTTAATCATGTATAGATTTATTTATAACATGATTTGAAAACAGATTTAGCATGCTGGGAAACATATTGGTTCAGTTAACCCTATATTTAGCATAATGATGTTTGCTTTTCCCTCCTTTTTCTTGGATGGTAAGGTGACTATCTGTGAACGCGGTAATATCGATGGTCGCATTCATATTCTTATATATATATTTATATTTTTCTTTTTGTTTTGACCCCTGGATGATCCAGGGTATTTTTGAGAATACTGAGTTAGGAAAGTTGAGGCCCATAGTGCCCAACCCTTGATGTAATCCTTTTGGTTCAAATAAAAGTGAGCTTTTGATGCTTTGGTGTGTGATTTTTACTCTTCCTCGTTATCCCCTTCTTGTATTGTGAAATGACTGACTCTGACCGACAGTGGAGATTTGAGATGCCCTGACCTACACTGTGGAGGTCGAGGAGGAACATGTTGCTCAGGTGATAGAGTGTGACGAATGGCGGAGCTGAAGGAGAAACGGTAGGGTCACGGGAAATCGTCCCGAGACGTGCCGGAGCTGAGGATTTTTCTTCCGTGCGGCAAGGTGAGATAGACTGGTGGAGGGCGGAAGGAGAGAAAGGAGGGTAGAGTGACATCGAGGCTGAGAGGAGAAGAGGGCACTAGAGACCCACATGGTGGAGCTTCGGTTGATCCTCGGCGTCGCGACGCGGAGGCCGGATGACGATGAGGAGTGCCACCAGAGGTGGAGAGGAGAGTGCGGCGTGCCTCTATCAGCCGGGCTCCTTCTCCGTTAGTATCTCCTTCTTCTCTTCAGCAGAGGAGCGCCGTGCCGCCAAGGGTTGGCGAATACTGCGTGGGGGGATGAGGACTGCCTTGTAGAGTTCTGTGAGGCCTCCTAGGGACATCTGTCTTAGGAGGGAGGAGAGATGAAATGGAGAGACTTGGTGACTTGTGTGTACATCCGCCCCTCTGCCCCGTGGTGTACATGGCAGGTTTTTATAGACACATGAGTGGAACGACTGATCTCGGTGTGACTGTCCTGCCCTTTACAGTTTCTTCTCTTCTACGCCTTCTTTTGCTCAATGATGCCCCCACGTGACATGTTTGGCGTAATCACATCCCGAGATAACGGATCGTGCCTCAGACTCGCTGCGCGTTCCTTTCGGGAGAATCCACTACAAAATTCAATGTTCTTCCCCTCGGGTCATCCATTCCGTGTAAATGAGCTCATCCTGAATTTTAAGACGACGTCCTTCGGTCGTTGCAATGATGTAGATGAGCCCACCACCAGACTTAATAACACCATCCTCTAATCGTCCTTCTTCCTGTGGACGAGTCCACCCCAGATTTGATTACAACGTCCTCTAGTCCTTTCCTTCCTGTGAATGAGTCTACCACCATGTCCGACAGTGCCGATCCCTGATCGACATAGCAAACCTGAGTATATCAGTCCGCAAGCTGTTATCTTCAATTCCTTGCCAAATCGAATGTTGATGATCAACTAATGCAATTTGAACCGAGCAGTCTTCAGTCATGGGCATTTGATGAGAAACATACTCCAACAAGGGCTTATTTTTGTACCATATATCCTTAAGAAAGTTGGTAGTTGCACCATTGTACACAATTTTTCTCATACCAGCCAATAGAACCGAACGAGCCTTATCAAAGCCCCTGGCTTTAATTCCAGCTGGGAAGGGTATTTTGCAGTCTGAGATATGCTGATTTTGTATGTATTTACTTCTAATAAAAGTTGCCCATAAAGAAGTACCATGTAGAGAAAGCCACAGCTGTTTCACATAAGAACAGAGTTGAATGTCCCCTAATCTATGAATACCTAGACCACCTTCAGAAGAGGGTCTACAAACCTTATTCCAAGATACCCAATGTTTACTATGACCAGTTTCAAGCCCTTGCCATAAGATATTGGCACATATTTTCTCAATTTACTTGTGTATAGTGTATGGGATGGTAGCAGCACTGGCTGAATGTATGGGAATTGAAGATAACACCGATCTAATAAGTGTGATTCTTCCTGCCTGAGAGAGGAACTTGCTTTGCCATCCAGCAAGCTTTGCATTAACTTTATCAAGTAGGTATTTAAAATGTGGAATTTTTGTCTTCCCTTTGAAAAGAGGAATCCCCAGATAACTGATACGTCCAATCTTGTGTTGAAAACTAGTAATCTGTCTGATCTTATCTATAGCATGTCTGGGCATGTGTTTGGAAGCCATGAATGAACTTTTTTGAGAATTAATCCTCTACCCTGACGAATCTTCATATCTTCTCAAAAAATTGAGCAGATGTTTGACAGAATGCAAGCCCCCATTTGTGAATATGATGGAATCATCTGTGTATAGTATGTGAGAGATGGGCATAACATTACGGGGAAGTGTTTGTTTAACAAAAATATAGACTCTAGTTCACATTTCCTAGGTATTACCAGTTTAACACATTCAGGTAAAATAAAGACTTTTTCTATTCTAACCATGAGACAGAGATTAAGAGTTATAAATGATTTCTTTTAACTCAAATTCTGAAGTGCAGACACTTAACTCTTTCAATTTATAAAAGTTAAACCTTTAGTTCCTTTTAAAATCTTCAGAAATAAACGAATGCGTCGCACCTGAATCGAAAAGAACATGTGCCGTGCGATCATAAATGGAAACCGTACCTTCGATCAGATTAGATGTCAACGCCTCCGCTCGAGTGATATGTGTAACTCTGGCTCTCGGCGGACGAGTACCGACAGCTGACTGTTGAGAAGGTGTAGGAACAGGCGGTCGAAACGGTAGAACTGGTTGAGTCGGTTGAGAAGGCTGATGCGGCGGTGGAAGACGGAACTGCGGCTGCTGCAACTGCTGAGCCTGAGTATACTGCACCGTCTGCTGCCTCAACGGACAGTTACGGGAAACGTGCCCTGGCTGATCGCATCGATAACATACAACCGACAGAGAACACGGCACTCCCGGATGACTGCCACCACATCTCGAACACATTCTCGGCTGAAAAACAACAGAGTCTGTACGCGGCCGAACAAACGAACCCGACTGCTGACTCTACTCGGAAAACGACGGCTGATCAAACCTCTTTCGCTTTTTCTTATGACGAAAACCTCTGCCCTGAGATTGCTGGAAAGAAGAACTATCAGCAGGAGAAAAAGTGAGAGAAACACCTGAAGCAGATGACTGATGGGGCGACTGATGTGGCATGACCGACGACACCATCCCAGTCTGAGCAAAACCTCAGAGTCCTCGCCAACTCTAACTCCAATGCGACAGCGGCTTGATAAGCAGCATCCAGCTCAGCAACACGGGTAGCGAACAACGGCAGGCTCAACTCTACTCTCAGTCCGCGCAAAAACTGCTGAGTCCTCACAGTCTCATCGGCAAAGATACGAGGTGCATACCGGCCCAACTCAATGAATCTATCGCGATATTGCAGCACCGACATGTCACCCTGCGTCAGCTCAAGAAACTGATACATCTTGGCTAACTTCAGACAGGCTGGAGTATAAACACGCTCAAATGCAGTAACAAACTCAGCCCAAGTGATCTGTCGAAGCGGACGAGATCGGAAAGCGACTTCCCATTCTGAGGTCCACCATGTGCGTGCAGTACCGTGAAGTTGAAAAGAAGCCAGCATAACCCGTTCATCCTCGGCGCACTCCATACATTGGAAAATGCGCTCGGTAGCATCCAACCATTCCCTCGCTGCCTCGGGATCAGATTGACCCTCGAAAGTCGGTGGATGGAGTGCGTTCCCACGCCTCCCCACTCGCCCTCGTCTCCGACCGGGATCGGTGTATTCACGCCGATCAGGTGAGCTCCTAGACACTTCTCATTGCTGGGATTTATTTGCTTAGTTTAGTATTGCATTTGACTTGCTCCGTTGGCGGTGAGAGAGTGCCCGATCCCGACTTCGACAATATTTGAGTGGCCATCGCGGGAGAGTTGTGAGAGAACCATTACATCCCACGCCCCCGACATGCTGGCCGCCCATGAGAGTGGGCATGCCTGGACCCTTGGAGGTTCAATCCCAAGCTAGACATCCCACGGAGCTGCGAGGTCCCATCCCGGACCCTCACCACCATCATTGTGTTGTCTACAGGCACGAGTGTGCGCTTAGCGGGTGAGTCCGCTCGAGTGAAGCTACCGGTTTGTGAGTTACTTGCTTGCTAGGTTCGAGGGTCATTTGGTCGGTCCTCCCTAGGTCATTTCACATCATAGGGCCTGACCCGACCCCCTTTCACTCAACAGGCTCTATCTCTCTTCATTGACCTCCTCTAGTGTTTTTCCTGATTTCTGCTCGAAGAGGACTTGACTACGGACGCACTCGTCTTAATCCCATCTCGTTTGGACTTCGGGTGTGGCCGTGGCGACATCATCCATCTGCTATAGTACCCTGGGTCCAACTTGAGCCATAGCACAGAGGTCCAGATCCAGAGTCTGCTACGACCAGCGACAATGTCGGACGATCCCATGAAAATTTAGGAGCTTTCCTGGGTCAGTCAGCAAAGGATTGGCACTAGTTTTGACGTCTTCCAAGTCCAGTACAGCCCGTGGCGGCATCAATAGTGACTATCTATCTGGTAGTTCCAGAAGCAGGCTGAACCGGCCGAGTAGTCATTCGGTACTCTTAGTAGTCCTCTTCCCCTCACGGCCAGGCCGGCTTACTGCCCCTCCCTGTGTGGAGGTAGTGTTTATTTGTACTCTAGTTCTCCCCACCCCGAGTTCCCCCTCCTGTGCGAGGTGTAGTGCTTGTATATTATCTAGCAGGGTAAAGCTCCGATCAATGCAGTGTGCGGGGAACCCACACTTCCCCGCTCGCCCACGTCTCTGAATGGGGTTGGTTTCCTCAAACCAACCAGGTAAGCTCCAGCCCTTGCTCCCCTCAGTGTTTGTTCCTTTAATATTCAGATGATGTGGATGCTTGTTCTATCTTTTATTTTCTGTTCTTCATCCTTTCTTTTCCGATCTGCTTAGAGATCTGGTGTGGATGCGTTAGAATTTAACTAAGCATCTTTAAGTATATTTACTAGTATATAATATACTTTTTCATAGATCATTAAAAAAATTTCTAAGGTTTGCTCCCTGCTGGACGTGCTTGGGAACCCAGAGTGTTACCATGCCTGCATCATGATCCCTCATATGCACATGCAGTTGTGCAATCCAAGTTTTGCTAGTCCTTGTCAGGGTTGTATGTGGTTCAGTCACTAGAGGAAGAAAGATACTGTGCTCATATTAGGTTGTAGTTGCTATTATGCCAAATACATCTGATGATTCGATCTGCACAATTGCACCCACACATTCATTAGTAACTATGTTGTAGTTTGAGGTGCTGGTTTTAGTTTTAACTAATACTAACGTTGCTAGAAGTTTCATGTTCCAAGTTTCCTGCTCCTATTTCACTGGTTATGCTTCTTTCTCTCATTGGATAGATATTCTGGTTCATGCAGACCCTGGAAATCTAGGTTCCTGACTTTTGTTCTGTTATAGTTAACATTTGGACTTTGAATTGTGATGGATATGAAGAAAGCTGCAGGCAGATTTAGTCATTTAGAATTGTAATTCACTCACTCTAATGTCTTCCTGAGTGGTGTCTGCTTTTCTTATTGTTGTGCCTTACCTAAATTGACAGTGAAGAGTGATATGCATCCTTTTTTATTAGTAATTACCTTTAAAGAGATACAAACACGGCTCAAAATGTTTAACAAACCCAAAGAAGGAGAGCAATGAAAAATCATGAAATTTCAAAATGCAAACTGTCAACACTAAGTTGCCCTTATTTGAACATTTTTTTCTTTTAATTCATGACATTACCAATTCCTAATAGGGGCAGGACTTGTTACAGCTTGTATTGAAGTGCGTCAAATATTTGCTAGACATGGAGCTTGTGCTTTTTGCTACTAGACCCCTTTCCATTTCTTCCTGATTGTATCTTGTATGCCTGAAAGATTTTATGTTGGTGTGCATTCCTTTCCTTCTCTCAAAATGGCTGGTTGTGTTCCTTCTAAGGCGGATGATTTAACATGAGAAGATGATATACATCATCTATACGTGGACTAGCAAGCAAACATTTCGAGGGTCAGTCTGATCCCGAGGCAGCGAGAGAATGGTTGGATGCTACCGAGCGTGTTTTCCAATGCATGGAGTGCGCCGAGGATGAGCGTGTTATGCTGGCTTCTTTTCAACTTCACGGTACTGCACGTACATGGTGGACCTCAGAATGGGAAGTTACTTTCCGATCTCGTCCGCTTCGATAGATCACTTGGGCAGAGTTTGTCACTGCATTCGAGCATGCTTATACTCCAGCCTGCTTGAAGATAGCTAAGATGTATCAGTTTCTCGAGCTTACTCAGGGTGAGATGTCAGTATTGCAATATCGTGATAAATTCATTTAGTTGGGCCGGTATGCAACGCATATCTTTGCCGATGAGACTGTGAGGACTCAGCAGTTTTTACGCAGACTCAGAGCAGAATTGAGCCTGCCACTGTTCGCTACACGTGTCGCTAAGCTGGATGCCGCTTATCAGGCTGTTGTTGCTTTGGAGTTAGAGTTGGCGAGGACTCGTGGTTTTGCTCAGATTGGGATGGTGTCATCGATTGTGCCGCATCAGCCAACTCACCAACCATCTACTTCAGTAGTTTCTCCCACTTTTTCTTCTGCCGGTAGTGTTCCTTTCCAGCAATCTCAAGGCAGTGGTTTTCGTCATAATAAAAAGTAAAAGAGGTTCGATCAGTCGTCGTGTTTCGAGCAGAGTCAGTTGTCGGGTTCGTATGTTCGACCGCGTGTAGATTCTATTGTTTCTCAGCCAAGGTTGTGTTCGAGATGTGGTGGCAGTCATCCGGGGTACCGTGTTCCCTGCCGGTTGTATGATATCGATGTAATCAGCCAGGGCATGTTTCCCGTAACTATCCGTTGAGGCAGCAGATGATACAGTTCACTCAGACTACGCAGCTACAGTTTCATCTTCTGCCACCGCCTCAGCCTTCTCAGTTGACTCAGCCAGTTTTGCCGTTTCGACCGCCTGTTCCTATTCCTTCTCAGTGGTCGTCAACTGCTACTCGTCCGCCGAGAGCCAGAGTTACACATATCACTCGTACGGAGGCGTTGGCATCTCATCTGATTGAAGGTACTGTTTCCATTTATGATCGCACAGCGCATGTTGTTATTGATTCTGGTGCGATGCATTCATTTATTTCTGAAGATTTTATTACTCGTATTGAGGAACCGGTGAAGAATGTCACCTGTACATTCGTGGCAAAGAACGATTCTACCCTCACTTTAAGGTGAGTTCTATTGCCTTAGTAGTTATTATTCACATCATTGGTACCTTAACTCATGTTCCATGTCTTACTTTAGGATGCGATTGGAGCCATTGATGGCACACACATTCTTGCAAATGTACCAATATCGGAGCATGATCGATTTTGCAACCGTAAGTAGTGCACTACCCAAAATGTGATGGATGTAGTATCATTTGATATGCTCTTCCAATATGTGTTTGTAGGATGGGAAGGATCTGCTTCTAATATGCGGGTGTTGAGGTGGGCCTTAGACGAAGGAGGGTTCTATGTACCGCAGGGGAAGTATTATCTAGTTGATTCGGGATACAAAAATACTTCATCTTTCTTGGCCCCATATAGGGGAGTTAAGTACCATCTTGCTCAATTTCATAGTCGTGGTAATGTGCCCTATGAAAATAAGAAGGAAAAATACAATCATCATCATGTCCAGTTGCGAAATATTGTGGAGCGTACATTTGACGTCTTGAAGATGCGTTTTCAAACATTGCATGAGGAAAACAGGTATCCTTGGCCCACACAGCGAAAGATAGCCATTGCATGTTGTGTGGTACTAAATTTTATTCGCTGAGAAGAAGGGTTTGATTGGTACTTCAATAGAGTTCATGAGGATGATGTACAAGGCGATATTGCTGGTGATGAGGAGGTGGCGGCTAGACTTCACATTGGCCACCTTGAGGTTGCTGATAGGGAGTGCCGTAGGAATGAAATTGCTAATAGTATTTGGGGGTGAAACTGGACTATGATATGTGCTATGCATTATTATGTGTTTCCTGAACTTGCTCAATTTCTTACATTGTTATAATGTAGTGTGTCTGTTGTATTTGGACTACGTTGTATCCACCTACTTGTGTTCTGACTGACTTTCCTTCATTCGTGACTTTTGTCATGTTTACATAATCACCTTGTGGTATTGTCCATTTCGCAGGGGCATACCCTCACATCCCTTGGTTTTCATGCTCTGTTTAGAGAGTTGGATGGCAACATCGCAACCCTTTGTAGTAGCATGATCACTAGGGGCTGGTTGAGGGCCTTAAAGGGCAATGATGTAATTTTTTAAACTGACAATCACATTGTAGCGGTGGTTACATGATTGCCTTGTTCTTCAGTGCCTGGTGAGTTTGGTACTCAGGTGCCCATGAGATGCTCGAACTATAGCTTCCCTTGCTTGATCACTTGCGTGCATAAGTTCCATAGACTGCATGACACACCGAGCTTGTTCTTACAGAACAGGGCATTGCACCGACCTGGTTGTGCTGTCCTGGTAGAATGGTCATGCTGGTGACAGCATTGCACCGAGCTTGTCCTTTCGGAATCAGCCATTGCACCGACCTGGTTGTGCTGGCTGAGACAATGCACCAACATAGATTGCAGTCTTGAGAAAGGGTTTTCACTGATTGGCTTCTCCTGAGGTCACGCGTTGCATCGAGCTTGCTAGAGTGGTTATACTGGCAAAGGCATTTCATTGACCTACTTGTGCTGAGAAGGAATGCTTCAACTTTGAAGCTCATTCGTATAAAGATTTGCTCGCACAGCATATGAAATCCACAGACTCAAAGACACATATCTGCCATGTGCACACACTCAGTAGAGATAAGGAAACAATGCACAAATATGACTTAAAGTGTGCACAGGCTCAGTAGCCCACGAATAGTGGTCACAGACTTAGAGTGTGCAAAAGATGAAGAATGCACAGACTTTATGCACACGGAGGAAGAGATGCACTGACTCAATTATGTGCCACAGCACAGGATGCATTGGGTTTAAGCCCTTGCAGCAACAAGAGTTGCATAGACTGAAATGCCATGACGTATCGTGCGAATATGAACAATGCACCAACCTAATGTGAAGTGAGGAACAATGCACTAAGATGCACAGAGAAGATATGCACCGATGCACAAACTTAATCAGTGTGCAACACCAAAGGTTGCACCAATGCACTTAACACATGAAAGGCGTTGCTCTGACCTAGTGACCTCTGAATACGAAGGCAAACATGCATAGAGGTAAAATGACTCAAAGTACAAAATATGCACCGAAGCAGCAAACCTTAGACTTAAGAGCATCAACTTAATCTCCACAACAAGACATAAAGGCACAGACATAAACGTGCTACGAAAGGAGCATTGGACCAAGATTTAACAACATGTGCCTGCACAAACACAACATACGAATGCACACCAATCGATAGACCATCAAAACCATAGATGCACAGAGGCACAATCATGCATACTCATGTGGTGACCCATAGTGTTGCTTGACATCCTATGAGGGCAGTGACCATGATGGGATGGCCAGGAGTGCTTGTGCATGCTGTATGTGTGTCTGTGGGTGTCTGTGTGTATGTGTCGTGTCGGGTTTCGGTCAACCCAGTGAGACCAGGGGTTGACATGTGACCTTGTGTGTGTCTCAGCGACTTTGTCCAATTCGAGACCATGTTTCTGGATGCCTCGAGGTATCATTTTACCTCGATTTACATATCTAGATGTGTTGAGGGTTCTCGGTGTCCCCTCAGGTCTTCACATGTCGTTTCCTCTGACAGCGTTGTTTCCTCTGGCTTAGGAATAGACCGTTTAGCGGCTTGCTCCACTGTCCTTGACTATCTTGCCTTCGAGTCGTCTGACTCAAGGATCGTTACATGAGTAGGTCTAGTTGCCTTGTCCTGAGTTGTCGGCAGTGGTTGTACTGCCATTGATGCTTCAAAGTACATGTGACGGAGCTCTCTTACCTGTCTATACTTCTGCACTCGTGTTTTGAGTCTCTGTGTCTTGGGAGCCTCCACTAGTCATAGCCTTACGACATGCTTCGGCGTGACGGCTCTTGTAGCGGGGCACTTTCCCGATTTATGGTTCTTAAGCTAATTTCGTGGGCCCCCGGTCCAACCATAGTGTCCTTCAGAGGGGGAATACTAGCTAGAGGCCTGACTTAGGCAGTGGGCCAGTGTGTGCACACATGGTCAGGGACTTTAGACTTGCGTCGTTAGACGTGACCCTGACTAGTCACTCGCATCATGGTACTGTTCTGGTTCTTTGTCTTGGCCTAGTCCTTGCGGTAGGTGACGTAGACAAGACGCTAGTAGGCACAGCATAAGACGTCAGTGGATGCAGCTAGCTGTTCTTCTGGTGGTGAGGCACTCTAGTCACGTGGCACGTGACTCTTTGCGTTCTTCGCACGTCGTGACCGTTCCGAGTTATCCTTCTCTTACCTTTTCCCGAGGTCAGTGTTTGTCGCCTGTACGACGTTCCGGTTGTGTATGGAGTAGTGTGCACGACGTTCTAGTCATGTTGTCTGTCGTCTGTCTAGGTTTTTCCTAGGCTTTGTCGGTTGTTCTTGCAGGTCTTCATTTGGAGCCTGGCGTCGTGTCGACAGTTCGATAAGCTTCTGACTTTTCCTAGTTCAGAGTTCACCCTTCTGTCTTTGGCCGGTTCCTCAACCGCGCACGGTCCGACCGCTTCCCTCGCTAAGGGACGTGTCCGAGCTTGCCTAGAGTCCTAGGTTGTCTCGCGGGTCCGTCCCGCATCACTTAGGAGCCCCCCGACCCTAGGGAAGCTCGGAGATTGAAGTATCAAGCCTGGCATTTCGTCATCTTGGATGGCGCCCTGTACCGAAGGTCTTTCTCCAGACCACTCCTTAAGTGCCTTAGCGCCGACGAAGCCAGTCGGGCAATTCAAGAAGTGCACGAAGGCATCTGCGGTGCGCACCAGGGAGGAAGATTGCTCGCTGGAATATTGCTTCAGTAAGGTTACTGGTGGCCCACTCTTCAGCGTGACTGTTTGACCTACGTACAGAAGTGCGACCGATGTCAACGCTTCGACCATCTGGTCCACCAGCCTACCTCAAAACTCGTTACTCTTACCGAGCCATACCCCTTTGCTCGGTGGGGAATCGACATCCTGGGGCCATTTCCTACGACGCAGGCCCAGAAGAAGTTCATCATCGTCACCATTGACTACTTCACAAAATGGATCAAAGCTGAGGCTACTGCCAGAATCACCGAGACAGTCATCTGGAGCTTCGTGTGGAAGTCGATCATTTGTGGCTTTGGTATCCCCCGAGTGATTGTGAGCGATAACGGTCGGCAATTTGATTCTAATTACTTCAAAGATAGATGTGCTGACCTAAATATTTGCAACCACTTCACTTCGGTAGCCCATCCTCAGGCCAACGGGCTGGTCAAAAATGCCAACAGGGCTATATTAAAAGGCATAAAAACCAGACTCGGCAAGGCCAAGGGCAGCTGGCTGGAGGAATTATCGAGTGTACATTGGTCACACCAAACTACTCCAAGAATGGCCACCGATGAAACCCCATTTCAACTGGTATATGGCACTAAAGCTATGATTCTGTTGGAGATCGGCAGCCCCTCTCTCCAAGTCATCAGCTTCTCGCCCGAGGCAAATGACCAGAAGTTGCTAGAGAACCTCGACATGGCGAGCAAGATCTGAGAGATCGCGGGTATCCGAGCAACGGAATACCAGAGACGCCTTGTTTAGTACTACAATGCTAGAGTCTGAGATAGGCACTTCCAGCCAGGAGATTTCATCCTAAGAAAAGTCGAAGCCTCTCGACCACTAGAGGCGGTAATCCGGAAGAAGGCAAATCTCATAATCGGCCACCCAAGGCCTCACTGGCACACGACTCATGCCATTCTCGAGCCCACAGAACCAACATCTTCTGTATGTGAAAGACCATCTACCGGTCACTGGATACTCGTCAACGGGAAACCTCTACCTGCTCAACCGGCACGATCCAAATCGCGACAGGTAATCTACTGACTCTCCCACAAACCATCACCGCGTCTCAAACCAAATCTTACTCGGACATCGCATCCGATCTGAGCCTCACGCCAACTCTACCCTCTGAGGGGAGCACGACGAAACCAAATGACAGATTCCACAATCCTTGATCCTCACAGCACTCGACTTAGGCTTACAGGGAAATCCTCCCTTGATGGTCATAGACCAAGGATCACCATTTCAAACGCCAACGTCTCTTCAGAGACCTTCCCACACAGGCACCGTCCATTGTCCTGTCTCATCAAATCTTTTCTTACAGCTCTTCCCAAGGATGTCTGCCAATCCTCGGCTCCGTTCGCACCACAGAGCCACAGGACACGATTTCTTACGATTCACAACACACATCTCCAGTGACAAGCGCCGCCTGCTACCACAGCAAGCTGGTCAATGACGTCGCGACCAATGCACACGGGTCCCCAGACAATGCACATCTTACCATGGTCGACCACTCGGTCAGCCTTACCAGCCGCTCATGGCCACTAACTGGGATCCATAATCTCTTAGATATCACTCTCCAAGATTACGATCCCATTCGAGGACACAGCTTCCACACGAGTTGAGCACACAACTTACCGACTCTGACCATCATGTCCCCGCCTCTATCAGGCTATATCTCGACAACCCTATCCGAGTCTAACCCCATGTGGACGCACTATCGGGATGCTTCTTTTGTTTAATTTGTTATTCATTTATTTATTGGGTTTATTTGTGCGAGGGTGTTCCAGTCACCTAGGTGACGATTTATTCGGGCTTAAAGAAGCCCATGGTGCGCTCGGTCTGACTAATCAGACGATTGTGTGTATCGTGTCGGGAGTGAGAACCCGCCGTACCATGAAGGCTACGACGTTAATTACATCCCCTCGGAGAGGGAAAAACCCTTGATTGATTGCCAGGAAAAGGGGCCCAATGGCCTGAAATTCATATTAATGAAAACGAGAGTAAATCTCATGGATGTGCTCCCGTGTTGTTTTGGGACGCTCCCGGCTAAGGGGAGACTCTGTCAAATTTCTTCAGAAATTTTCTTTTAGCATAGTGCTTCTTTTTCTTATTTCATTGTCCCTTTTATTGTAGGCAGAGAGATGGCTTCAGTAGCTTCTTCCCAAGAGATCGATACCTTATCCAATGTGCGTCCGGTCATCACCTGGCAGAATATTAATGATCTCAATCCGGGTTAGAGTAGCATAGCAGTGGTGTTAGAATCTTCCGACTCAGAAATGGACTCTATGGACGTCGAGTCTTTCTAACAAAGGCCAGTTTTCGTTCGAACAAAGCCAGTGCTATAGAGCAGACTTCCTGAAGGACAAGCACTTAATGCCTTTCCAGAACCGCTTCAATCTCATGGGGAAGCGGGATATTCTGACCATCCGGGCAGCTGAGTATAGCATAGTATTGGGCCGAAACAACCTCCTCGACTCAGTAGTGAGGAGCGAGCCAATTTATCTTTCGGGAGAAGTCTGTGAATGGGGAGCGGTCATGGGTGTGCTGGAACTGACCCCCGACCAAGGGATGCTAACCCGAACTGCAGAGTTTACCCCAGCCAAGTGGGATTTATCAGCAGGGAATCTTCATAAAGAGAAGCATATGTTCAGCCTTTTCTTGGCCTCGTTAAAGTGGGGGTTTAGAGAAGAACCATTCCTCTTGGATTGCTTGGCAGTGAGGCTTAAGCATTAGGTCGCTGTCGGCTAGTTTGTAGACTTGAAGGCCACTAATGCTCATGCATTTCGTGACAGAGCAGTGGAATTGACGGAGTACGTGCTTCATAACTACGGGCTTATTCTGGTGAGAGCCGGGGTGTATCATAGCGCTTATGCTTCTTGCTTCCAGTATCCGATCTCCAAAGGTTTATGTTGTGGGATGATGGAGGCGTTCTGCCCAGAGTTCAACACCTTTTACACCACAGAAGGGGAGACTTCTTTAGACTTATGGAGTCTGCATCAACTCTCGGGTCTCCCCATTGATCGTGAACCTGATGTGACACAACCTCGGACCTAAGTAAGCAAGCACAATCGCAAGTCGAACGGGCCGATATCGGTGGCCAACTCACCCGGCACTCACCCCAAACCCGTGGGTAACTCGGCGATGCCGAGTGGAGGATGTGGGGGCTGGTCCCCTCTAATAAAAGGGAAAATACATCAAAATGACTCAACTAAAATACTCAAAATAGATGATGAGACCCATGTGATATGACGCTCGAGCTCAATCCAATCTCGGGTGTATGGACGACCCGAGCCAGAGGGAGGTGGTGATGATGCCTCCATCACCCATCCACCTTTCATCTCTTCACTGAAATTAGGGGCTTCGCGGCCCCCTTCTTGTAATACTGATTGTTTTATCTCTTCAAATGTAGAGCAAAGTACGTACGACTGCAAGGATGGCGGTTTCCTTTGGCCCCCTGGTCATCGAGAGCCACATTAGGGATGGCTACCTTGCCATTCCCCTCCACTTCGGGAGCTTCCCTCCTGTCGTAGACTTCCCCAATTTTTTTGGGGTGGCTTTTGTCAACATGTTGGACATGGAGGCGTCCGACCAGCACAAGATCGACGCCCCCATCTCAGGGACTACTGAAGCTGCCATCGACCGAGCTGAGGTCGGAAACAACTGCAATGCCCTGCCAAAGATGTTGGGCTGCCATGTGCACCATGTGCACTCAACTTTCGGCTCGCCCCAGCGGGGATCGACCTCCCACCGGAGGAGGTGCCGGAGGAGCCGGGCTACCACCACGCCAAGAGGTCGACTCTCCAGCTCCGGCAAGTCCGTCATTGTTGGAGACATCAGCGTCCATCTTAATGGACGGAGGTCTGAGGCTATCCCGGACCGAATAATACCAACCATCCCAGTCCGTAATTCTTTTCAAGGACTAGAGAAGATAAAAGAAGGAAGGGTGCCCGTCATTCCGGCCGCCGCACCAAGAGACATGCCGACTCACAAGCTGGTGAAACTGAGACAAGTTTGGGTTCCCAAGGAAGCCCGACCCACAATGCCTGCACAGGCAGGGCCTAGCTGCTCCCGCCGTCCAAGGGGGCGAAGAGACGAAGGGGGCAAAGAGACGACCGGGACCCGTCAGCCGGTAGTCGCTATACCAGTGCTATCCGAAAACACCCATCACCGACGTCACAGGCGCCATCGCCATGCTGACCGCCCGACACACGCAGATCATACCCACCCAGATGTCATCACCGACACTTAACTACCGGTCGCTCTCCCCGACCAGGAGTGGGAGGGGATTGAGCAGGCCATGAGGAACTACCTCCGAGGCCCAGGCAGCACTCCCTTCTCTCTCTCCCATCTCACTCTCTCACCCTCTCTCTCTCTCTCACGATCGCCACTCTCTCTCTCTCCTCCGGGATTCGGGCGAGACGACGACAGATCGCGACGTGGAGGGCGCCGTTGGACTCGTGGCGACGAGTGGAGCGTGTTGACGCCGATCGCGGCCCGTGGAGGTGAGACAGAGTGAGAGGGGCGAGGCGTCCCCGGCTCTTGCATGAGGCCCGAACAGCCATTTCAGCTCATTCCAGGTAGGGGGATGGATTCCCACTCGCCCTATGATCGTTCCCTCGCACATGCATGCTGATCTATGCCCTCTAGCATGCCCATTGTCAATATTTTGATTTTTTCTCCATGAACATTGTAATTTATGTTTGAATCCACCATGGGCATTATTTTTATGTTTTCTGGCTATTAAATGTTGTTGTGGATGTGTATGATAGCAGGGAAATAGGTTATGTAGCGATCCCCGTCGATTTCAGTCGACCGGGGGGTGTTTCAGTTTCAAACCGAACCCGTTCGCAACCCAGACGGTGTGACGGTCATTCCAGTGGCTGTCACACTTGTGACGCCCCTTATCGAGTGCGTTACGTTACCGTGGCAGACCTCAACAGGTGCGTCACATGTAGGGTAACGGACGACCCGTAGTCTATTACAACCCTTTTGACCATGCTTAACTTTGATAGGGTGGTTGGCGTGGCAGTCTATCGTGCGACCGTCACAGCCTTGTAGCGCACCCATATAGGTGCGTTACATGCTTGTTAAAACTATGGGTTTTTCACTTGTTCGGATAAGCGTAATGGCCCTGGGGTGGCACGTCACAGCCTTGTAGCGCGCCACTACAGGTGCGTTACAGTCCTGTTAAAACTATGGATTTTCATTTGTTTGAGTGAGTATAACGGTCCTGAGGTGGCACGTCACAGCCTTGTGGTGCACCCACCTTAGACCTTCACTCTGACAGACTTAAGGAGGCGCGTTACAGCATTGTAGCGCACCTACCTTACACCATCACTGTAACGTCCCAGAGTACATGATGGGGACATCATTTACCCCCTCCACATTTTTTGAACTCCGGATGGATCGTCATCATGTACCATCATGATCTTACATTTCTTTGAGTCATGTCATGTAACTTTTATATTTTATTTGAGTCATTTTGATGTATTATTTTGACCATGACATGTTTGCCTCTCGGTGATTCACGAATGCGAACTAGGTCTCAAGTGAAAGAGGCAGTCACTAAGGCCAAGCGGGCCCGTCGAAAGAACACCGCAGACCCAGAGCCGGTAGTTGTTCCCCCTCCGTGGTATCATTTAAAGAGTTTGAGACTTCGCATGCGCAGGTGCACACAACTGAAGGTATATTTTCCTTTGTACCTTGCTTCTGCTTCAGCTGCATAGGCTAACTCTTGTTTTGCAGCTGCTGCCACTCCTACTACGACGGTTGCACAAGAGGTTGCCACTCCTGCGATAGCTGAAGAGAGAGGAGATGGAGTGCCCATAGCTCCTCTTGGGGAAGATCTGCCTTCTCCCACGCCCAGTCATGAAATAGAAGGTAATTTGTGGTTTGTCCCCTAGGACTCCCACAGTTTATTATGCCTTCGACTTTCATGAGTACTCTTCATTTCAACTTCAGTTGAGATCCGACCGCCTTCGCATCCTATTGTCGAGCCTGCCGAGGGGGCTCTTGTTGAGCAGGGGATCATTGCAGGGAGTGAGCCCACTCTCGAAGTTCATTCATCTGTTCTTCCTGCTGTGGGGTTGACCGAGCAGGCCTCTGTTTAGGAGGATATTCCCCCAGCAAGTTACCCAGCTGAAGAGCCGCCCGCTTCAAAGGGAAAGAGTCTGACGCCAGAACAGAGCTCGTCTTCAACAAAGTAGGTAGACTATAGTGACGGCTCTAGTGACAAGGAGTTTCTCCCAGTAGAAATAGAGACTGAAGATGTCGGGGCGTCTTCCGCCTATGAAAGTGATTTCACCACCTTCAGCCCACCCCGATTGAGGGGGAGCAGTTTCGGGCTACCTGGTCCCTCTATAGGAGAGGGGGCGGAGATGATGGAGACAATGGTCTTTACTGCTAGAGACTTGAGCTTAGTGCTGGTTGAGGTAAGAGACCCCCCTTTTGATATTATGCTTCTTCTCTGTTGGATCCCCTAGTTGATTTTGGTAGATTAGTTTTAATGATGACAAGTCTAGCGTGTGTGTGTCTTTCAAGAGCCTTGAGGAATGATGACAAGTCTAATTGATTTTGGAATGAATGGATGACAATATTTGTACTGTGCAGGTTCTATGTGGAACTATCTCTCAGATATTGGAAATGATGGGAAGAACAACCTCAACTAGTGTGCCCACCGCGGAAGCGAGGGAGTGCCACCCCAAAACCCACGCCCCCGGCGTGCCGGCCCCCACTTAAGTTGGGAATCCCAGACCCTTAGGGGTCAGCCTAAGCCAGCCAAGACCCTTAAATGATTGGGCTCCGCCTTGGACCCTCATCATCATCACCCGGTCACCTTCGGGGGATCGTGTGCGCCGTGTGAGCAAGCCGTTCGCGTAAGTCCGTGATCATCCGTATATGCTTGCTGGTCTAAGTCCTTGGGTCATCATTGCATCCAACATCATCGTAGGGTTGTGCCACATCAATACTATTCACACCCACACTGCATCGTAGTGCATGGCATATGCATTCACACAAGCATCTAGCAACGAGCGGTAAGGATCACAAAGAGTGGGCAACAGCTTGTAAGCACCACTTGGGATTCCAAGTAGGCAACTTGGTGATGGTGACATTGGAGTGGTGCTACCCTAGGGTCACCTCCAAATCAAGAGCACGAGGAGTTAGACCTTCCTAAGTTTCGAGTGGCTTTAGCAACCCGACTTGCGGGTTGGACTTACCGATGGGTTTCGAGTTTCACTCAACATCACACGTGGCGAACCCAACACCCTATACGGGCACCGCAGTGGATCCTAGTAAGTGCCTCGAGCCTCTACCTACCTTTGAGAGTGACACCTTCCGAGAGCCTCCACCAATCAGCTTGAGAGCCCGACGTGAGCACAGGCAATACGAGGCAAGCAGGGTACCATCGCCGGCGAGAGGGTGTGCTGGGGCTACCTTGAGAGGCTGAAGAGCCATTCCTCGACTAGGGACGCGGAGTTGAGTTTGGAGATAGTGGCTTGCCCGGAGCTGCATTTGGTGTACCACTTTTCCAGTGCACCCATACTCGACAGGGTCGAGTTTTTCTCACCCCGGGGGAATGATGGGGTCATCACTTACCCCTCTACATTTTTGAAACTCTAATGGATCGTCGGCATGCACCATTGTGTTCATCACACTTTTTTGAGTCACTTCATGTTATTTTTATATTTTATTTGAGTCATAAGCCATGTAATTTTTTTTATTTGAGTCCAGTACCTAGGTATAAGAGTCACTTACCTAAGTCTTAAGTCATGTGGTTAATTAAGTAGGTTAATGGGCCCAACTAGTGGGCTAGGCCCATGCGCGAGGTTGGCGTCAGGAGCTGGTCGAGACTGGGCTCGGGGACTAATGTCTACCTGGGCTGGGACTAGTCCGTAACCCCTACGGGCGCCGGTGGCAGAAGAGCCAAGCCCGACGCTCGGCCTGGCTGTTAGGACTGGTGGTTGGTGTGGCGCATTGATGGGGCCAGGGGAGACAGGAACTAGCGGTGGAGGTGGAGCCGCCACGGGGACCACACCCAAGAAGTAAGGTGATCTGATGACTGGGGCGAAGCTGCCGAAAGCGGTCGGCATTGCCAAGTAGCCCACCCGTGCGTGGGTGGTGACGACGATGGGACCATAGGTAACGGCCACCATTGTTGGTGAAGTCCTAGATGAGCAGAGGCGACGGCCGTAGGCGATCGTCGAACATGATCTGGCAACTGGGAGACGAACTGGAAGCTGCTGGGAAGTGCAAACGGGTGCTTTTCTGCTACCTCTCCTGCAAGGACAGGAAAAGGGCGCCCGAGCTTCAGGGCTGGCACGGGCTTTTACTTCAGCAAAAAGAAGGAAGGCAGGAGACGTCCCACCGGGCGTGCCATCTTTTTTGTTCCACCTCGGGAGTTCGTCGGCGTGCGCGTGCGTGCCGATAGGCCTGCAGAGCCGTGTATGCGGTGATCGGAGTCAGGGGTAGGATATAACTACGGGGGAGATGCCAGAAGATAAGGGGCCTCGAGCACCCCCTCTCGTGACCGTATCCATCTCAAAGCAGCACCGTGCACTCGCCTCATACGGAGAGTCGAGGGGAGACCGAGTGGCATCGGGAGTTTTCGGGTAGAGGGGGAAACGTGGCTGGGATGCAGGTGTGCCAGTTGATTTCTCGACAATCACCCATGGAACCGAACGTTTAACTGGGGAGGCACCGCCAGGGCACGGCACGTGGACTCGGGGGGTGAGCGACACGTGGAGGGGAGGACGGTTCCGTGGGTGCGAGTGCGCAGGCGATTGCGGGGAGTCATGTACAGGACGTCTTTCCCCACCGACCGGAAGCAGTCGGTGTTTATTTACATCGGATTGAATCTAAAGACCTTCGTTCCATGCCAAAGCGGAGTCCGTATTCCTGAAGCCCAGGATGAAGACCCGAGAGCACTATGCAACTGTAGGTTCATCTCAGACTGGGTCGTGCTGGCTGGGGGCGCAGGGTGCTGGGGGTTCACGCTGGGTGACACAGAGGGTTGCTGGAGGCTCGAACGTGGATGCGAGGGCATACGTCCAATTGGCGGTGTAACACTGAGATGTATATATTTTTACAGACAGGTCGTGGAGGCCAGGGTACAACGGGTGCATGCCACCGGACAATTTTGACGTACTAGTCGGTCCCCGGGTCGATGCATGATATGAATACATGTGTGTTTTACAGAAGATCCCCCCCCATGGTGTGGGCCATGGCCGCGGTGCCTAACGGGGACTTAAGACTGGCTGGGTGACTGAGGGGATATGTCAATCCGGTGTCTGGGCGAGGGTCGATCACGGCTCAAGTTGAGCGGTCGACGTGGCCTCGTTACTGAGAGGGAGCAAGACATCATGACACGTGCATGGTCGTGGCTGGCGGACACGTGAGAGGCGATCCCAGCATGATGGGGCATCTACCCTTGTCGTAGCGTCTCACATGTGGCGGGCGTGGACTTGTATATTACGGCTTAGTTAACATGCGAGGGAAGTGCAATATACCTACCCTCGGCGTGCTAAGCCGACTGACAAGTCACGCCCACACAATTCTCCTTAGCTCGTCAGATGCTGAGTGAAGGATCCTTGATCTTGTGTGTCCTCCGTGTATTTTTGCCCTACCCCTGGGGGGGTTTTATAGGGGAATTTAAAGGGTCACAAGGGGGTTTACGCAGATTGACCTAAAGGGTAAGGCTGGTCCGCGTAAACCTAGTGAATAGTGGGGGGGTTTACGCGGTCTGATCAACCCAGTGAGACTAGGGGTTGACAGGTGACCTTGTCTGTGCCTCGATGGTTCTGTCCAGCTCGAGACAGTGTTCTGGATGCCTCGGGATACTGTCCTACCTCAGTTGCATGTCCAGGTGTGCTGAGGGTTCTTGGTGTCCCCTTGGGTCTCTGTGAGTCATTTCCTACGGTGCATTGTGTCCTCTGGCTTAGGAGTAGATTGATTAGTGGCTAGTTCCACTGTCTGTGACGATCTTGCCTCTGAGTCGTGAGACTCAAAGATCGATACGTGAGTAGGTCTAGCTGCCTTGTCCTGAGTCTGTCGGCAGTTTCTCGTGCTGCCATTGGTGCTTTGGACTACGGGTGACAGTGCATGATTAGCCTATCTGTACTTCAGCACTCGTGTTTTGAGTCTCTATGCCTTGTGAGCCTCCACTAGTCGTAGCCTTACAGCACGATTCGACGTGACGGCTCTTGTAGCGGGGCACTTTCTCGGTTTACGATTCATAAGCTAGTTCCATGGGCCCCCGGTCCCACCGTAGCGTCCTTTCGAGGGGGAATACTAGCTAGAGGCCTGGCTTAGGCAGTGGGCCAATGTGTGCACATGTGGTCAGGGGCTTTGGACTTGCGTCGTTACACGTGACCCTGACTAGTCACTCGCGTTATGGTACTGTTCTGGTTCTAGTAGTGTCTTTTTCTCGGCCTAGTCCTTGCGGTAGGTTATGTGGACAAGACGCTAGTAGGCGCAGCATAAGACGTTAGTGGACGCAGCTAGCTGTTCTTCTGGTGGTGAGGCACTCTAGTCACATGGCATGTGACTCTTCGTAGTACTCTTCACGTTCCTCGCATGTCGTGACCTCTCCGGGTTAGCCTTCTCTTGGCTTTTCCAGAGGTCAGTGTCTTGTAGCATGCATGACGTTCTAGTCTTCCTTGAGGCAGTGTGCACGATGTTCTAGTCGTGACGCGTCATTGTCTGTCTAGGTCTTTTCTAGACTTTTGGTCTGGTCTTATAGGCCTTGTCTTTGGCCTCGTGGTTGCCGACAGATCGGTGACTCCTGATCTTCCGAGTTCAGGGTTGACCCTTCTGTCGTTGTTAGGAGTAGCTTTGAGTGCTGAGGTTAGTTCAGTAGCCTTGCCAGTGTGGTACAAGTTCGTCCCCTCTTCCTTACTGGCTTCCTACTCCTACTTCCTTTTCTTTACAGCTTTGTAGTTTAGTTTCCTGCTTTACTGCTTACCTGTTGTTACTTGCTGTTTTTAGTTGTTCTGTGTTACTGCATGTTTTTCAGTGGGGATCCGTGTGACCCCTACTGAGCGAGTGACACGAGGCTCACCCCTACTTTTCAGGTGGGCCGTGGTTTGTGCTGCTTCCGCAGGTCCTGGCGTAGCGTGTCGTAGTGGCCAGCTGGTACCTTCGTCGGGCTTCCCCCGACTTTTTGGTACGTCCTTTCTGTTCTGTTGACTGTACTGTAGACTTGTCATCCATGATGAACGGGTGATGAATGCAATGCCCAAGGACTAGACTTAGTAGAGACAAGTCTAGAACTTACTCTGATACCAATTTGATGTGACACCAACTATTCCTCGGACCTAGCAAGCAAGTGCAAACAGAACGGCGGACTCACTCACGCGGATTTACTCGAGAAGCGCACACCTGGGTCCGTAGGTGGACCGACGATGGGGATGAGGGTCCAAAGTGGGACCTCACTGTTCCGGGGTTTGGCTAGCTTATGGCTGAACCCCTAAGGGTTCGGGATGCCCAATTTCATAGGCGGCCAGCATGCCAAGGGCGTGGGATGTAAGGGATTGCTCTCGCCTCGCTCCGCGGTGGTCACTCGATGTACGGAAAGTTGGAACAGCCACTCACTCGCCGTCCGACGGGCAACCAGAAATAATACTAAGCTAAGCAGTGATAAAACCAATAGAGGAGAGTGACCTGAAGCTCACCTGATCGGTGTGAAGACGTCGATCCCGGCCGGAGACGAGGGCGAGCGGGGAGTGTGGGTTCCCCGCACACTGCGTCGATATAGCTTCCCATGTTCAGATTAAACAAGCACTACTCCCCACACAGGGGGGTTGGACTAGGGGAGGATAAATTCAGGATTACATCAAAACTACCTCTGCACAGGGAGGGGCGCTAAGCCAGCCAGGCGGGGAGGGGAGATTAGCTAAAACTAGTGCCCGGCGAGCACTTCTCTGGTTCTGTCTAGTTCTGGAACCACAGGTCAGGGGGTCGATGTAGATGCCGCTACGCACGCTCCCGAACTCAGAAGTCGCCAAAACTGGTGCCGATTCATCTCTATCAGGCCCTGGTACGCTGGAGAATTTACGCAGATGGACCCATTGTTGCCACCGGCGGGGGTGGCTCCTGGAATAGGCTCTCTGCGCTTTGGCTCAGGCTGATCCCAGGGTGTAGCAGCAGCTAGTTGTAGCCACCACGGCTGCTCCCAAAGTCTGATCATGGTGGGACTAAGTAAAGGATGAGCATGGATGAGTCTTCTTCGAGCAGAAACTAGGGGGAGCACCAGACGAAGTCGGGGCAGAGAGGGGAAGCCCGTTGAGTGGGGAGGGGTCGGGTCTGGTCCTGGGTGACCTGTTCTGCGCACCTGGGGGAAGAAAATTGGTAGATGCTCCTCCGGATGCCGATGAGGATTGCTAAAACTGCTACCAACTCTCTATAAGGCAATGATAATGCAATAAGTGAAGAATAGAAACACATGAGACCAGCATAAAATTTCTTTCGTCGTATAAAGAGGAAAGGAGTACAAAAGTAGTCCCTGAAAGGGAATGGTATTACAAAAAAAGAAGAAGAAGAAGAGACATTCACTGGCATCGAAATATGTTCTCGAAAGGCAAAAGGCCCACATGCGGAGCAGCCCTCAAGTCATGTAAACGAGTCTCCTCCTCCTGCAGCCGAGCAGATTCGTCTTGAAGAGATGTCACCTGACCTTCCAGCAGGGCTACTTCTTCTACGAACTGTGGACGAGAGGATGCTATCTACGGCAGTTCGGCCTGGAGACTAACCAGTTCAACTTCCAGAATGCTCATTCGGTCACGTATCGATTGCTCCCACTGAGTCAAGGCCTGCAGTTGGCCTTGACACTCCTGAAGCATGAAGCTCATCTTCTCTAGCTCAAATCGACACTCCACCTTCTGCAACCTCAGAGCTACCAGCCAGTCAGTCGTAACACGCGCCAGGAAATCCCGGCGGTGTAAAAATTTTAGCAGCAACAAAACATGCTGGGCCCATGTTTCTAAAGGACAACCCATCACCTGCAAACCAGCGGTGAAGCGGTTGGCTATCTCCTTTAGTTGCAGATAAGTTATTCTGAGCTGAGACTCCACCAACTGGTGCAGCATGTCCAAGTTCTGCCATACAAAGCTTTCAGATGAGGCGAATCCGAAGGAAACAGATGTGGCGACTTCAAAAGTCACCTCATTATCGATATCCACCCATAATGCAACATCCAGTTGGGAGGAAGAGGATGGGAGAGCTGCTGGGAGAACTGACTGGACTCTCTCTACAATTTCCTCCAAGGCTGAGGCCTCCTTTGTTGTCACCCCTTCATGGGCTGTTGCTCAGATACTCAAAGAGGGGGAGCTTATAGTTACTGGAGCTACTTCTTCATGGGTCCTCGGGATAAAGCCCGTCACTTTAACACTCTTCTCCTGAGGCACCACCTCTTCTGATGCTGAAACCATGGAAGCTGCTTCTGGGCTGGTTATCGGTAATAGACCAGTTGCTGCAATAGTTGCTTCCTGCACAGCCTCCTCTTCCGAAGCAGCCATCTTTGCCATTGATGGGACTTACCCCCGGGTTTGGGTGTGCGCCGGGAGAGTTGGCCGCCGATATCGGCCCGTTCGACTTGCGACTTGTGCTTGTTTGTGTAGGTCCAAGGGTGTGTCACATCAGTCGAGATATCTTCCCGTCGGACGTACCGAGGGTCCAGGCAAGGTTCGCCCGATCCGACTCTGACCGAGCGTAAGCTTCAGCCAGGGTGGCCCCCATTTAGGCCAGGATCAGGCCACCCTCTATAACCATTTCGAGGGCCACGGCCGGGGATCGCTGCCTATCTCCTCCTTGCACCACCTTTGTGGCGATGCTGCAGCACTTCTGGTATAGAGGGCCCCAGATGCCCAGCCTCTCCAGAGCAGTTGGAATAAGGGCTCCCCCTCCGAGCGGCACCCCCTCGGGGACCCTACCGGCTGGCCCGGATTGAGCCACTACTTCCTCCGCCGCTCTCGCCTCGGTCTGTTGGGGCTGCATCACCTCTTCCCGTGACCCCACGGCCTCCATCGGCTCGGCCCCGGCGTCTCCGCCCTGAACACCACCTGCCTCGCTCGGTGCTCCAGTCTCAGCGATGGTCCTAGAGTCACCCACTTCGGCCCCGGCCTCCTCACCCCCCTCTTGCCCAGTAGACAGGAGAGCTAGCCGAATAGGCTCAGCCCCTTCTAGCTCGATAGAGGGGAGAGCCGAACCAGAGCCATCTTCGACCGCGGGGACGGCCCTGGCCTTCTTGGCCCACTTTTTGGCCTTCATGGCATCCCGCAGCATCTTCTCCACAGGATCCTTGCGCTTGGACCCCCGCTGCTTGGAAGACCCTTCCCGGGCCACCCCTTACCCTTGTCTTGGGCTCGGGCAGAATCCTCGAGAATTCGCGACTCAACGGCGGCCTCAGTCGAAGGCGCCTCGTCCTCAGTCGACCTCCTAGTGTCTGCACAAAGGAAGACAGGGTCAGGGAAAGAAGAACGACTTCCTCATCCAAAGGGAAAGCTGATTCCTGGTGCCCATACCTGCCGGCCGCAATCGCCTGAGAAGGCACCGCTCGATATTCTCCAGGGTCACCAGCTCCTCCGTAGACTAGCGATGCTTCAACAGGGTTGCTACGTGTTTCTCCACCTCTGGGGTGAACTCATCCTGTCTTGGAGGGATGTTCGGGTGAAAATTGGGCATCACGGGACATCTCCAAACTACCTCCGCGCAGGGAGGGGCCTTCAGCCGGCCAAGCGGGGAGGGGAAAGATGACTACTAGGACTCCTCGCAACATCGGGGTGAATCTATCCCTTCTTAGGAACAGGATACAGACAGTCGATGCCGGAATTATTGCGGAAGCTCCCGAACTCCGTTGAAAGCAAGACCCGCGCCAAAAGTTTGTGGATTGGCCTGGAAGGGTACTGGAATTTTGGCGGGATCCGGAGAAGTCGTCGCAGGGCGCGGTGGAGCCGGAAGCAGGTGCTCTGTTCTCTACCATGAACTGTCACAGCACCATAGCTTCTGGAAGCTGATGTCACCACGATCAGTCCCGAACTCCGATTTGAGCACCATTGGTGGCGTTGGAATCGTTGTCGAGATCTCTTCGAAACAAGACCCACGGGGGTGCCAGCCAATGTTGGAGCAGGCCGCAGCAACTTGAACACTAACAGGGTGTCAGCTCTATCCCAGGGTGGACTGAACTGCGTACCCAGAGGAGAAAAGAGAGAAGAATTCGATCCGGTAGCCGAACGGAGCCCCTCTTCTTGGCGGAGGAAGAAGACTTGTCGAATAAGGCGTCGGCCAAGTCTCGCCTCCATATCTTCAGGCGACTGGCCATGGCAGCTTCAGCAAGTGGTCTCAGGTTGCTGACTGGAGCTCTTCTACGCAGTCGGGGTAGATCGCTTCCCCTGGACAGCCACGAATTTGGACAAGGGAGAGACGACCACCGATGCGAATACGACTCGGAGATGCTTTCGTCGGTACCTCTTGGGCCTTCAGGAGCGCCGGGATGAAGACGCAGTGACTTTTGAGAGGTACTGGTTTTCTGGACTGCCACAGGAAAACTGTGTACTTCCTCAAGAGTGCAAGGAAAGGATGGAAATGGGGGTTAGTGGTGGAGGGGGGGATGGAGTGGCTAGATGGTGTTGTAGAGGATGTGTGGAGGGGCTGGAGCCAGGGTGGAGGAGGGGAGGAATGGGGCTGGACGCAGGGGAGAGGGCCTGGGGCTGGGTTTTCCCTAGTGGGGAGAGGTGGGGGAAGAATGAAGGGAGGTGGAGGAGAGAGGAAGGGGGGTGGCCTCCCTATAGGGGGTTTCCTCCCTTTGGGTGTTCTTGGGGGATGAAAAATGGTGGGCCGAGTCTTCGGGCTCGTGGGAGGCTTCCTTAATACAGGTGCACTTGTGCCGTAATTTAGCCACCACTCAGCTGTGATTAAGGCAGATCGCGTACAATATAATAATTAGAGGTAAAAATTACTTGTCGAGCTATAGAATGTACATTGTGAAGAAACATTACCTGGATCGAGTCTGTCACGACTGGCCACGACATTAGGTGTCGCAAATGAACTAATTGCCTCTCTAAATATTTTCATCTGCATTATCAGAAATAATAAGTGCATATTTCATTTCATATTCTCAATGGCAAAATATCCAAGTATACCTCATTCAACGCATCAGCAGCATCCGTTGGCCTGCGAGACAATCGGTCTACCACAACGTTGACGGATTCTATCAAAGTATCATCATAAGCGAGACCCCGAGCATATTGAAAGACCGGGTGTAGGTAGTACGTTGCAATCACAAGACAGTCCAGAATATTAGTATCAGCTGAAGATCGTGGCTCATTTATTGTTAGAGAATGTAATTGTTTACCTGCCATGTGAAGGTCACGACTCATTTGCATGTCCCATCTGTCCTCCACAATCTCTAAGATGGTGGGTCCATATTTCTTTGACGTTACAAGAATCTTTCGCTTTGCAGCTTCAATTTTACTGTACACCAACCCCATAGTTGGTATTCTATCCCCATCCACACATCGCAGTACCTCATACAGTGGCTCTATCAATGACACTAATATCTTCACTCTATCCCAAAAGTTACTGGTGTTGACAACCTCCTCGAGCTCCCCTCCTTCACGTGAAGCAGCAAAAGATGAACTCTGTCAAGTCTCACCCCTAAACATTTACTTCAACCCATCCCTATGCTTCAGAAGGCTCTACAGTGAGATGTAGTTGGTGGCAAATCGTGTGATGTAAGGCCTCAATAGTTCGCCGCCACAATACTCTCTCATCCATGCCAATAAAAGTGTGTGGTTGTAGATATATTTCGTGATTTTTTGTGCCACCTCGACCACAGATTTGACTACACGAAGTTGACCAATATCCTTCAACATCAGATTTACACAGTGTGCTGCACAGGGGGTCCAGAAAATATGTCGTCTGCTCCTAATCAGCTCCTCCCCAGCCTTCTTATAGTTCGAGCCATTATCTATTACCACTTGTACAATGTACTCCTCCCCGATCTCAGTCACCAATTGTTCCATCGAGGGTGAGAGAAACTCAACCCCATCGAGTAAGGGTCCGGGTCACTCTAGTATTGACCCAGCATATCTGGATCTATCCTCAGTAACTCGGCTCGGGTAATCCAAGTGTCATCGGATGTAGGTCATCCCCTCTAACACACGAAGTAGCGTTGGTACACCCCACCTCGAGTAGTCGTTACCTACTCATCTAGTATATGCTCTATCTGTCCACGTTGTTGAGATAACAAGGCTGGAAGTGGACGCTCTGGGGTGGTGTCACTCACAAAGGGTGGAGGTGGCTCAAATGGCTCACTTGGTATCACCGCTGGGTCCCTATAAGCGACTAGGTCCGAGATGTTGAAAGTGGAGCTGATCCCGTAGCTCTCTGAAAAATCTACAACATATGCATTAGAACCAACTCATTTCACTACTCGAAAAGGATCGGCCCCGCGATCTTGTAACTTCTTCACGATTCCTGAGGGAAACCATTCAGGTTTAACCTTGATCATGACATACTCGCCCTCCTGGAACTGATGATGGTGCCTGTGGACATCAGCCAACTCTTTGTACCGTGCATTGCTGGTCTTAATATGATGATGTACATGCTTATGCAACTGCCTAATGTGATCAGCGAAGGACTCAGTTGACTCTGACACACGGGACTAGATGGGAGATGGGACCAAGTCTATGGGCTTCATAGGTCTACGGCCAGTAACAATCTCAAAATGGCTCATGCCTATAGAACTATTGACTGAGTCATTGTAAGCAAACTCTGCTAGTTGTAGGACCAAGTCCCAATCCCTGACACGATCACAGACAAGACACCTAAGAAGATACCCCAAACTCCTATTAACAACCTCAGTCTGACCATCGATCTGGGGGTGATATGTAGTGAAAAATTTCAGCTTGGTGCCCATCATGTGTCATAGGATTTTCCAAAAATTACTAGTGAATCATACATCCCTATCTGACACTATAGTATGAGGGACTCCTTAGGTAACGTGAGCAAGTTGGCAGCCATGAGAGCATTAAAAATATCCGGGAGAGCTTGGGGAAGTGGAGGGTAGTGCTCTCTTTTGGGGCCGAGAGGTGGCCTCCTTTGTTGTTGTTCGTAGTTGGCCGGTGGAGGGACTTGATGGTATTGCGGAGGTGGAGGGTTGTTGCGTGGTGGTGGATTGGATGGTATTACAATTACTACACTCCTCGCAGGGAGGGGGATCACGGGGATGGGGGCAATTCACTACACGCACTACCCTCGTGCAGGAGGGGGGGACGAAGGGAAGGGAAACCAAACAATGACTGTGCGCCTCGCTCGGGTGTCCGCTCGAGATGCAGCCAAAGCCTGGATGGAGCCCGAGGGATGCCGAAGGACGTCTGAAGGTCTGGTGATGAGCTGATGTCACTGGATGGGGATGGTGGCTGCTGCAGTAGGCTTGTGCAGTTTTGCCACGCAGGACTGATTGGCGCAGTTGTAGTGCGTCGACCGGGACGGGCGCTGCAGAACTCCAAACGTGACGGGACCAAGTCATGGATGTTGCTGATATGGAGATCTACGAACCCTCAGAAGATGGCGGCCATCTGATCTCCACGCTGGACGTGGTCGCAAGAATGGCAGGCGTCAGATTCCTGGGTGAACAGCTGGACCAGCCACCGATAGTTGTGGTGGAACTCCCAGTGCTGACGTCGGATCGGGACGAGACCACTGCGTTGGTTCCGTATCATCGAAAGCTGAAACTTTACTGAAGACCGTCTGACCTGAAACTGAGAGGAGGAGGGGGTGTCGGGGCCGACTTGACAGCAGCTTGTCCTAGGCTGACAGAGGACTCTGGGTCTGGCGCGACTGAGGGAGAATGGATGCCTTGGACGGAGACATTGTCAAAATCAGGCAGGACTACCTCTGGTATGTCGGTACTTCGGAGAGTAAGAACTCTTGTGAAGAGAGCTCTGACTGATTCGCACAGGGGCGGGCGGTGGAGCTGCTACCAAAAGGTGCTCAGGTTCAGACCCGAATTTGGTGCAGTCGCACGAGAATGGACGACGCGAACGGTGCCGAGGTCGGATCGCAGCGGGACCACTTCTGGAGCGAAGCTAGCTCGATGACGAACGACTCCACAGAAGACAACTTTGGCTAGTTCATGTAGTGGTTGCCATGGTAGTCTTTGCAATCGTGACCTCTGTTGCAGGCTGGTTGCAGAGAGCAGCAGATAGGACTTCTCGAACCACGGGAGGTCGTAGTAGCGACGGGCAACTCCGGGAATGCCGTGGACGCACGGAGCAGGGGAGGGTGAACCTGGGTTGCAGAGGGAGAGAGGGCTGGGGCGTGGGATGCTGGTGGCTAGGGTTAGTGTTATGTCCAGGGCTGGAGTCCGAGGAGGAGCACGTGCCGACTCCCATCGAGGTGGATCTGGGGGAGCCTCCCACCTCTCTGATGATTACTGGGGACACCCGGATGTCAGAGGAGCCTCTGCCCTCTCTGACTCCAGCAGGAGATGCTGCTGAGGTGGAGGAGGGACTACCCTCACCGACCCTGAGCGAGGGTGTTGCAGGCACAGTGGGGGCTGTAGCAAGTGAGAGCTAGGACATTTGTCAGATTTTTCACCTTGTCTTGTCATAGGGAAGTCCTAAGCGTTGCTGACCCACTTTGTATTTGGTGGTGTTGCACAGGTCCTTTCGGCGTGCTGGCTGAGGTGGGCCACTCCTCCCTGGAGCTGGGGATCGAGTGGCCTACATCTATTCCACCACCAGAGTGGCTACTAGACGCCAGCGTGGGTGCGGCCTTGCTCCAGCAAGCCTGAGACTACGTAGGAGGCGATCCCCTGCCTTCCCCGGGGGAGCTCCGATAGCGGTTGAGGGAGGGCACCCAGGGCTACCATGGCCTCGGGTTCCCACGGGAACTCTAGATGTCTGGCTTGGCCGACATTTGGGCGGAGTACATGCGACTTCTAGAGGTGCAGGAGCAGAGGGCTCGATGGCTGGCGACTGTCCGAGAGCTGGAGGAGCAGCGGGCTTGACTTGCACTGGCAGCTGTTGAGCAGAAGAGGTGCACTGACGCGGCTACGTCACTTGCCTAGGACCGCACTGCTCGGCTAAGAGATGTAGAGAGTAGAGTCAAGGCCTTGGCGAAGGCCCTAGAGGAGCAGTGACGAGACGTAGAGCTCACTAGGGTCGAGTGGCAGACTGCCTAGACGAGTGCCGAGGCAAGCATGCAGCTTGCATCGGCCTTGAAGGCAGAGCTGGCTGCCACGGAGTCCCGCTTGGTGGAGCTGGAGGGGAGCGAGGCTAGGCTGTGACTGTATCACTTCCCCTCCCTTTTTTGTTATCCAGATTGTACATTTTTGTTACCCCCGAGGGCATGTCTTAGGCTCCCCTTTTATAGAGTACTAATGACAAATTCTGGATTTTGATATTGTTACTTGTGAGTTGTCTCACTTCTTGTTCCATGGAACCGTGTCGAATGCAGGGACTGGCGACCACTTACTGTTAGTCTGCTTGATTCTCCCCTACCACACAGAATAAATTCTAGATCCGAACCAGTAAAGATCCATTAAGGCACGGGTCTTACAGTCCATCCCTCCTAACAGAAATTTCATCTTCAAAATTTAAAAAGGAAGGATAAGAAACTAACGGCAAGAATTTAAACCACATTCGAATACGAAAGGAAACCATTGATGCATTTCCTCAACGAAGACACATGGAACGCATCATGGATAGCTTGCATCATCACTGGCAACTGAAAATGATATGCCACATGACCCACACATTCTAAAAATAGGAAACAGACCAATATAACGCAGACTCAGCTCTCCACGCTTGCCAAAACTCGAAACACCTTCCTCGGAGATACGCACCTTACCTCCAGACTCAAATTACAGTGGTCACCTATGCTGATCTGCATAGCTTTTCTGTCGACTCGGGGTTATCTACATTTGCTACCAAATCAAGTGAATCACATCAGCGCATGGCTGGATTGAGTCTCACGACTCAGAGGCAGATACTCGGAGTCAGAGGAATGACACCACCAGAGGAAACGACACACGGAAACCTGAGGGAACACCAAGGCCATCAGCACACCTGGACACATAAATCGAGGCAAGGTAACACCTCCAGATGTCTATAATGACTCAACCACTAGAGCTTCTCGGGTTGACCAGAACCCGAAATTGACTCGGAAGCAACACAGAAATAGACATGTTTGGCTATCTCATAACGTAGTCATAGCCCTCATAGGACGTCAGGAGACATCCACAGGACAGTGGGCAGACCACAGAGTCAAGCCAAGACATTAGAGAACCAACACAACGGAGAGATTGACAAATTCCACAAGTGGTAATGCTGACACAACGAACCTGTTGGGAGACTCGGAGATCAAGCTAGAGGGGGAGGGGGTGAATAGGTTGATCTATTTGACCAATTTAAATATAATTCACAGCGGAATAGAGTCTATTCTAGATCTAAGAAGAAATAGATCGAAATGATCTAATCACGAGCCTATGCAATCATCTAGCGTCCAGGAAGACCACAAACCAGGAACAGAAGATTTTTAAGGTGGTTCGATCTCCCTGCGGAGATCTACGTCCACCTCCTCACAAAATCAGTGAGGAACCCTGCTGAGCGTTACAGCTTGCTACTTGAGGATCAAAATCCTCAAAACCGCTGAGCAATTACAGCTTAGTCCTATCGGGTATATCTGGTATCCGAGATCCATGTCGTCACATAAGGACTCTTGGTCTTCCTTATCCTTGTAAACTCCCTGCTATCAAAGAACTCTCAATGGCCATGGGGATAAGCATTTGTCGGTCAGCCCGAGCATGGGCTCTAGCTCTTACTAGAGCGAGGGGAGCATAGCTTGGGTGAGGGGGTATGAGGCAGCGGTGGGCGACGTTCCCCTTATGGATCGACGCTCAGACTTCTGAGCCAAGAGGCCGCCTAGGAAGTGCTGGGTCCCAAGTGACTTTATTGGGCTTTTCACAGGGCAAGTGGGCCCGTCAAGGCTGTCACTTGAGGGAGCTGGGCCTTGTTTGGTCTAGCAGGAACTTGTTTGGCCGCTCGTATATGGGCTGTGGAAATCCCCCTCTCCACTTGTCCCTGTCCTACTCCCAAGTGAAATTAGGCTCAGTCGAGTAGCTATTTGGGCTAGACTATTGTGGCTCAGGTGGGTGGAGATCCAACTTTGGCCGGGGCCACGTGAAGCGACTGTCCTAGAAGTGTGCCCGTAATGATGGTAATCCTGACGGATTAAGGCGAGGAGTCCCCTCTTTTTGGAGGTCGGAACGTCGCGCCACCTCCTACTGGGGGTTATAAGCATTGTGCGCTATTTGCATTCCATACTTTCGTGGTTTAGGGTTGTGCTCTCCATCGCTTCTGCCTTTGGGGTTTTCTCATGCGCTGCGAGGGTAACTCAGAGGAGCAGAGAATTACAGCGGCCTTCGCATAGCAGGTAGAGATTACTACAACGGCGATTCGGTAGCTTCCTCTTCCTTCGGAGTCAATGGAATTGTCTACCTCCAGCTCTCTTAACCTTTGCATGGCGGACCAGCGTAGGGAGGCTGAGGAGCAAGGGAGCGGGCGGGCTTCGAGGATCCGCCGGCTCTGAACCGCAGTGAGTTGGATGAGGCAGAGGCGAAGCGACTGGAGTACCGGTACGATCTTCCTTGGAAGTACCATTTCGCGGCTTCTGCCCCTCATGAGATGAGCCTGGACTCTCGCTCCGAGTACTTCTGTTCCTTTCTTCTGTCCTGGAAGAGTGGGTTTCGCCTCCCTCTCCATCCCTTCATTGTCGAACTCCTTTGCTTCTTCCGACTGGCTCCCATCCAGCTGGTCGCCAACTCTTACAGGGAACACTTGGCACACAGGACACCAATGACAAATGCACAGAAAGAACAACGGCAAAACAACAGCACCGGACCACAAACAGAGCCAAGTCAATCCTCAGTCGGATACCACGTCTGACCGAGTTGCAAGCTAGTCTCATCCATAAAGGAGAGTACAGCAATGCTAGCTGACAAGATAATGGCTCATGCCAAGAACAAAAAGCCATCTAGAGACAACACAACAACACCTGCAGGATTCCAGCTCTGAACAACACACAGAACCATGGAACACATCTGCAAGCAAGGTCACAACAAGGCACATCAGCAACTGATCACGTGACTACAGAGAACGAGTCTCACCAAGGAAGACCCACAACACGAGAAAGTGACACAATGAACAATCTCAAGGGAATGCTTCTCAAGGACTACAGCAACGCCTAGAGAGCACAATTCCCACAAGAAAAGACACAGAGTAGAGGGTACTCAATCAGCAGGTAAGCCGACAGATTCCCCAACACTCACAAATGACAATGCCTAAGGCTCGAACGTCGAGCAACATGGCTGCCGTCTCCGATGGACATGGGAACGTCCTCCCCGGGCATCCTCCAGCACCTACCCGTCCTTGCCCGTGCAAAGAAACAACAAGCGCCACAGCAACAACGGTCAATAATAGTAGCCGCAGTAAGCACAAGAAAATAGGAGAGAAGTGGAGGCTTTTTCTCCTCCGAACAAGGACCTCCACGTCCCTCCCTATATATACCACCCCATGGCCAAAGAAAAGTTTCTTCCGGCAAGAGGAGAGACACTGGAGGATTGCTGCAAAGCCCTACTGAGGAAGCTGAAGAGAGAAAAATAGTGAGAAAAAAAAAGAGAGGTGAGAGACGGGAGCAGGGAGCTCTGGCCCCTCCCCCTTGTATCTTCTTTTCTCTATCTTCTCCGATGTAATCTCAGCTCTTGGCCAAATGTGAAATAATAGAAGCGCTCCTTTGAGGAGATTTTGTGCAGCCCCCGATGTCAATATCCTCTTCCCCCTTTCTCTTCTTTGATAGGGAAGGCAAGTCGACTTGCCCCCCTTGGCTACCCCTTTCTCCTCCTTGATATGAAGTGAAGAAGTGCTCCCCTTTGGAGATATTTTTTTTATGTCACGGCTCTCATGATGTTCAACGTTTTCATTTTATGCTTCCTCTCCCTACCTATTCTGTAGCTCGCAACATCCTCTCCTTCATGATCATGATGGCATTCTCTCCGATGCATACGATTTATGTATAGATATAATCTTTGCCTTGCTTTCCTCATATTCTTTTTGGGAAAGAAGCACATGTGCTCCACAGTGAAGGTCCCAATTCTGTCCATATTCATAGACATGTTTCAGGATCCTTTTGCTCATCTGAGCCCCTGTGGACTACTCTCTGATTTTCTTTAACTTTTCCTCCGCATTCTCTTCTGAAGCTTTTGATCACTCCTGGACCCCCGGGGACTTGCTTCCTCGTAGCATGGTCCCCCGTTGATCCTTCTTAAAGGAGTGAATATCAATAGCCACTTAGTGTGGCAACAACCTAAGTCCACGCCTCAGAGATGAGATTGGCAACCCGTGGGTCACTGGAATCTCTCGTAGGCTAGCTCTCGAGATTTTCACGCCCAGCTCGGGTCATCAGATGTTGCCGCTTCTGTGCACATCCTACTATTTCGAGGCCATCTCGGAGTTCTCTCCATGGATGACGTACCCAATTAAACCCCTCCAAAGCGTCGGGACTGGGGGAGGTGCTGCCGAATTTTTCTCAGAATTGTGGACTTAAATAAATCACGGGTTATAGCGATTAGAATTTTCTACTAACCGCCCTCAAAATCCTCAGAGATCTGCTGCCTCCTAGCATGCTCTCTGAAGGTCTCTTCTCCAAAGGGTTGGAAATTGACGGCTCCCACGGCCAACAACAATATGATGCACAATGCAGTTGGAATGGGATAATCCCGGGGTCAGCAGAATTCTCTTTGTAGGCCAGCCCTCAGAGTTTTCTCTACTCAATTATAGGATATGGAGCAGCCGATCTTAACTTACTCTAATTTAAGGGGCCATCTTAGATTTTATGTGGATGCGCTTCCAATTTTTCACCCCCAAAATTGGGATCTGGAGGAGGTGCTACCAAATTTCTCTCAGAATTATGGACTTAACTAAAATAAGCTAATACTAAAATATGACTTGAGCAATTGTAGTAATACTAAAACAATGCTATCAAACGCAAAAACAAGAAATGTTGCTGAACGAATAATCAATGAACCACCAATGATCGCCGCAATGCACACAGCTCGAACAAAGAGAAGCAAGGTCATGCTTACACTCAAGGCACCATGTGTGCATCATGTCTGCATAAATCCCCTGCTGGCTCCCTGCGAACAGCCATCGAAGAGCTCCATGCAATCACCATTAGTCCAAGCATGTCATACGATCTGCACGCCTACCCGAGCTAGCCAAGTGATTCGGCCAACCCGAGCTACCGAGCATCTCTGTCTCCCCTCCGAGCACGCTGCTCGCACTCCGTCTCCCCTCCAATCACGCTGCTCGTACTCTATCTCCCCTCCGAGCACGTCGCTCGCACCTCCGTCTCTCCTCCCGAGCGCATAAGGGTGAACACCTGACCACCTCTGTCTCCCATCTGAGCATGTCGCTCGCACTCCATCTCCCCTCCGAGCACGCCGCTCGCACCTTCATCTCTCCTCCCGAGTGCACAGGGGCGAGCACCCGAGCACCTTCGTCTCCCCTCCGAGCACGTTGCTCGCATTCCGTCTCCCCTCCGAGCATGCTGCGCGCACTCTGTCTCCCCTTCGAGCATGCCACTTCCACTCCGTCTCCCCTCTGAGCACGCCGCTCACACCTCCGTCTCTCCTCCCGAGCGCACAGGGGCGAGCATCCGAGCACCTTCGTCTCCCCTCCGAGCACGCTACTCGCACTCCGTCTCCCCTCCGAACACGCCGCTCGCACCTCCGCCTCCCCTCCTGAGCACACGGGGGCGAGCACCCGAGCACCTCTGTCTCCCCTCTGAGCACGCTGCTCGCACTCCATCTCCCCTCCGAGCATGTCGCTCCCCCCCAGCACATGTGGGTGAGTGCCTTCGTCTCCCCTCCGATGAGCTGCTGTGACCTCTTTGTCCCTTGCTACCATGCATACCTGCATATGCATACTACATGTTTTTGTCCATGTGCAGAGAATAAAAGTGAAAAGATGAGACAAGATATGTGAAATGAATGGAACAAAAAATGCATGAAAGTGAAGCCCAAATTTTCATAAAATCTAAATAAAAAAAAGAGAATGCACAAGATAAACAAAGAGTGCTAAGATAGAAAAGAATTAACATTAAAAAGAATGATAAGTGATGGTAAACAAGAAAGGAAATGATAAATGATAAAAATGTAGAATCATGCCTAGGGCTATTGGGGAGCTTCTCCCTTGATTTCCCCCTCTCCGGTGGAGGTACGGGGGCGTGGTTGATATTTTTATCTTCCATTCACCGTTTCGCCGCCAGGACGACATAGCGGTCGTCTCAGAAACCGTTATGAGCATAACGCGCCCAGGTAGGTGCGTCATGATTCGTATGCTTTGAGTCTAGTCGTCGAGAGTTTAACGGTCCCTTGACTGACTGCCATGTTAGACATAACACCCCTGTGCTGGTGCGTTATGGCTTCCGACTGTTGATTTTCGACCGTTGGTTTTGACCGTTGGGGTCTTGGTCGTATAATGTGCCTGTGGAGGTCCGTTATGTACCATAGCGCCCCAGGGAAGGTGCGTTATGCTTGACGCCCTTGCCCTCCACTTAACGCGCCAGAGTTCGTTCGTTAAGGTCTATAATGCCCCTAGAGGAGTGCGTTATAGTCTGTTTCACTCCGTGACATAACGCACCATGCTTGGTCCGTTATGTACATAACGCCCCTGGAGGAGTGCGTTATGTTTCTTTTCATGGCTTGGGGTTTAACGCACCCTTGCTGGTCCGTTAAGCACTATAACGCACCTGGGCAGGCGCGTTATGGTCGATTTTTCGTTGGGAGTGGCAGACGGTTAAGTTGGACCGTCCATTCTCCCCCGCACGACTGTGAGTTCGCCGTGTATCCGTGAGTGGCCGATGATGGACTGTTCATCGTCTGAGGCGTAGCCGGTGATTTTTCGTGCCGATTCGAGTCCCGAGTGAGTGGATCTCGATCCACGTGTTGACCTGTGGTCTGACTGATGTTGGGCATCATGTGGGGACCAGGTGTGGGGCACCGTGAGGGGTCCCGGGATGTGACGTCTTCGGCTTACGTCACTATGAGTCGGTATTGTACGAGGAGCGATCCTTGTACTCGTTTACTTTCGGAGTCAGTTTTCGTGACTTTAGGGTCTGTACTTCCGGTGACCCACCCACTAGTCGTAGCTCCCATGGCACACGTGTGTCGGCCCACTAGGAGCACTGGTGTGGCACACCCGAGAGAGACGGTGAGTAAGTTAGTTACCGTAGGGCCCCCGCGTACCGCCGAGTCCAGGCTGGTGGGGGAATTACCAGCTAGAGGACAGACCTAGGGCGTATGGTCTGAGTGTGCACCCTCTCCCCACTAGGGAAACCAGTCCAAGGACAACCCTCTCCCCTGCATCCCCCACTTCTTCTCCCCACCTCCACTATTGTTCCAGCTCCTCCACAACCCCTCCATAGCCCCTCTGGGATTCCCACCCAATCCCATCACCATTAGCCACCTCCACCACTCCCCCACTTGATCTTGGAAGGCTGTTCCTGCTATCCAGTTCATCATCCGGAGAACCTGAAGACTATAGAAGACACTGCGACGCCACCCGGATGTTCCAGGAGGCTCAAGAGGTACCGACAGAAGCATCTCCGAGTATTCTTCGCATCGGTGATCATATCGCCCTCTTCTGACTTCGTGGCTGTCTGGGGGAAAAGATCTACCCCGACTGCACAGAAGAGCTCCAGTCAGCAACCTGAGGCCATTTGCAGAAGCTGCCACGACCAGTCGCCCAAAGATCTGAAGACTAGGCTTGGTCAACGACTTCTACGATGAGTCTTCTTCCTCCTCCAAGAAATGGGGCTCCGTTCGGCCACCGAAGTGATTTCTTCTCCTATTTCTCCTCTGAGTGCGCAGTTCGGTCCACCCTGGGATAGAGCTGACACCCTATCAGTGTTCAGCTTGCTGTGGCCTGCTCTGACATCGGCTGGCACCCCCGTGGGTCTTGTTTTGAAGAGAGCTCGACAATGGTTCCAACTCCACCGACTGTGCCCAAATCGGAGTTCGGGACTATTCATGGTGACATCATCTTCCAAAAGCTGCAGTGCTGTGACAGTTCGTGGCAGAGAATAGCGCCCCTGCTTCTTGCTCCACCGCGCCCTGCGACAGCTTCCCTGGCTCCCGCCAAAATTTCAGTACCCTCCCGGGCCAATCCACAAAGTCTTGGCGCTAGTCTTGCTGTCAACGGAGTTCGGGAGCTTCCACAATAATTCCAGCATCGATAGTCTGTACCCTGTTCCTGAGGAGGGACAGATTCACCCCCGACGTTGCGAGGAGTCTGAGTCTTCATCTTCCCCCTCCCTGCTTGGCCGACTGAAGGCCCCTCCCTGCGTGGAGGTAGTTTTGGTTGTAATTTCCTTAACCCCCACCCCAAGATCCCCCTCCTGCATGAGGCGTAGTGTTGTAGTTTGCTTGAACAGGTCGAAGCGTCCTCGCCGCGGCGTGGGTAAGCCCCACGCTTCCCCGAAGAAGAAGTTTTTAGTACTCATAATACCTGTTGGCCTCGCAAGGATCCAATGGAGAATTTTAATTTCCTATCTAGAAATGGCCCCCACCTAAATAGTCAGGGAAATGCCACATGCCTTAGTGGCTGTCGCACTTGCGTGTGCTAAAAAAATCAGACCTGTAATATGAAATACATCAAGTTATTTTACAATGCAATAGAATTAATGATGCACCGATAATTACACAACAAAAATAAAAAAACTTATAGCGAGTGTGGTAGAACAACCAAATATAAATGTATGGGCCTGGGATGCATCCACCGCTCTTCCCTTAGCACGGCCAATTGTACCTGACCGTCGTTTCTAGACTGCCAACACTAATTGCTCAAACTTGTGCATCATTATACCTATTACACAGCGACTGCCCAATTGTAATCTGAAACTCTCTCAATGTCATCTAAGCATGACAACATCTATTGTAGACAAGAATACATCGACCGTGGGTAAAGGAAAGTGGACAATAGGAGTACAATCCACAGCCGAACAGTGTCGGCCACATCTTGCTCTTCATCGGACCCAACATTTTACTGGATGAGAGTGCACACTTTCTTCCGGTCAAATGTTACTGCAAACCCAAATCAATGTTGCAACTTGGACTTCTGTTTTACGGATCCATAATGTTGAACCGGCTAACCGGAGCAAGATAATCCTAAAATTATGGCCACATCTTCCACACTGAATGCGACCTCTTTACTACCCATACGGAAGTAATTTTCTCCACTATAGGCACAAATAATCTCCTCCAATATTGTCATGGTGAAGGTGACGGGAGAAGCATTGTCAACATATGGACCGAAGGATGTGGTCCTCATCAATGACTTGTGGCATTTCCAAAATGCCATTTGATCCCTATCCTTCATGTAAATGTCCATAGAACACTGGGCCGAGATGACCTTTGTGTTTACTAGATTCAAAAAAATATGTAAACAAGATATTCAGTTAATTGACTGATCAAGAAATACAAAAAATATTAAGATTAAGACAAGGGAGACAAATGGTTAGACAAGGGAGTTTAGGTGTGGCAAATAGGTGCCTACCGGGTTAGTGAGATATGTAATTAGATTCACTGTGGTGAATCGTATTTCAATAATGAGTATATTTCACTGGGGTTTTAATTGTGAATTTTTTAAAAATAATTTTAAATTCTATAGTATTATTTTAATAATCGATGATCGATTCACACGTCATGGCTCAATATCACCCTGATCTAAGATACGAGTTATCCGACTCAGACCGAGTCAATCCGGGACAGCAAACCGAGACACCTCTCATCAGAGAACCGGCTTCGCCTGTCACCATTCTGTGGGTGAAACTTTATTCTTTGGGAAGGGCGGGGGCCGCGCGAACGCAGGCCCCCACTGTCACAAATTATGACGTCCACTCTCCCACTTGGGGAGATGGTAGACGGGCGCTCCCACCGAGTGCAATGTGGGCCGCCAGCCTAGGCCATGGGCCTTGCTGATCACCCATCGACCCCGTCCAGGTAAGTATGGTCCAACAGTTGGAGAGCTTTCCCTTTTATAGCATGTCCAGGTTTCTCCCAACCTCTACCACCCGATGTGGGACTAAACTGCTTCCCCTTTCCCAACCAACTCTCGCACGGCGGCCCATCCATGGATGATCTCACCTTACGCGTCATGGTGCCATCAATCGAGGGTGACCAGCTCCGGTGATTGGTCACCGTCTGTATCAAATGGGAACCAGTGCCCTAGAAGAGACCATCCAGACGGCCAGGTATGCGCCACGGTCTCACCGCTTCGTTCTCCATACAAAGCCATGGTTGGTGCCGAAGCGCGCGGGCTCACGTGCCGTCTCCTGCTCCCTTCCTCTGTCCTCCTCAACCTCTTCTTACTCTTCTTTTACCGCCCCGGCAACCATGACGATCGAGGAGCAGGAGAGCTGCCTCCCATGCTGAGGCCGTCGCGGCCATCCCTTGCTCCGGCCACGGCAGGGAGTTCGTGGACGGGATCCCGGTGGACGAAGGCGAGCGCGCCCCGCCCCCCGGCCCCCCCCAACCTGCGAGTGAAACTCGTGCTACGCCGGCCGTGACTGCTGCAAACGGCTGCAGGACTGCCCCGCCAACGCAGGCAGGTGAGCTGGACGTCATTCTAGATCTTTTAATTAGGGTCGCCACTGAGTTCAACACGAGTTTATTACAGCCCAATATAAATCAGACTCGTTAATTTATTCAATTCCAAGTGATAATTTGTGGATCGAGTCAGATTAATTGTAATTATTTTATTAAATTATATAATTTTAATTTAATTTGTTCATATCTAAAAAAGTACAATTAGACAAAAGACCAAGCATATCCTAGACTCAATCCTATGGGCCCATAACTAAGGTACTAAGGCCCAATTAAGTATAATAAGGGAAATGGACTAAAACAACATGACTCAATAAATGAACTTACATAAGATATGACTCAAAGAAAAGGAAAATAACATGTGAACACATAGGCAGACTTCCTCAAAGTGATGCAGGCGATCCGAGCCAAAGAGAGCGCTATGAGATGCCCTCATTACGGGGGCACCGTTATGACTGAAGGAGCTGAGTGGTCAGGCATCGCGGGCCCCGATTTGACTGGAGTGATTGGCAGTCAGGTGCCGGAGGCACCATTATGACTGAAGTAGATGGGAGTCGCGAGACCATGGTGGTCGTGCTCGGGGCCCGTTGACAGAGGCAGGGGCCTGGCGCTTCATCTTGCGTTGGGACTTGTGAAGTATGCCCATTGTCTGGGTAATAGCACTGAGGGCATGCTTATCGAGGTGACATCAAAGTGGCACACGATCATAGAGATGGGGAACCAGGCTGGGCGCTTTGATTGAGCCATGTCTGATGGTACACGATTATTAAAGCCAAGTCTAGGCAGGGTGTTCTCATCAAGCCACGTCTGCGTTACGTACGAATGTCGAGGTAGAGATCGGGCAGGGTGCCTCGATCGAGCAACGTTTGATGGTGCAAGATCATTGAGGCAGGGACTAGGCAGGGCACTCTCATGAAGTGGCACCTAGGTCATGTGCGAATGTCGAGGCAGAGCTGAGCAGAGTGTCCCTGCCGAGCAACGTCTCGGGGTGCATGATTATCGAGACAGGGCTCGGGCAGACTGCTTTCATCAAGCGACATCAGAGTTGTGCATGAATATCGAGATAGGACCTAGGCAGAGTGCTTTCACCAAGCAAGATCTGGGATCGTACATGATTATCGGGATGACCTAAGTTCATCAAAATAGGGGGCCGCCTTTTGAGGAGGTCGGTGTTTGGGCTAGACGTCGTATGAGGGATGACCATACAGCATACCCTTGGCGTAAGCCTAGCAAACACACACACAAATCTCCTTAGCGCGCCCTTGTATTCTGGGGGTAATCTCCTTGATGCTTGATGCTTCTTCTGTTCTTTGGCTTCCAAAGGGGGGGGTTATAGCAGAAGATGAAGGGTCAGGGGGGTTTAAGCCAATAAGATAATTTTATATATTAAGCATACGGAATAGAAACGGGGTGGGGGATACCGTCCGGGGGTGGGGGGGCATCCACTAAGGAAAGCCCAATAACAACATGGGGCGTCCTACTAAGGAAGGGAGGAGCCCAAATGCAGCAAGTGGGCAAGGCCTAAAATGCCCAAACAGGAAAACTACAACAAAGCCCAAAAGATATGGGGCAGGTAACTCTGACGCAGAACGTCGTGGATGTCGGAGACAGCAGAGCTTGGCCGGCGGTCGGGAGCACAAGAGGGATGGGTGGCCCACCAAGAAGGCGAGCCTGGATGGGCCCCCACCTTGGACGTGAGGGCATCAGCTGATGAGGCTTTGAACGGGGGCCACAGGCAGGCCAGGGCCACCGGTGGTCAACAAAGAGGATGAAGCAAGATGAGAGCCGGAGGCAAGGATGTAAGGTAAAGCAGGCATCTCGGAGGGCGCCCCACCAAGCACGGCACCACCACCTGCCAGAACCACGGCGGAGGAACGGCACCAACAAAGGGGGGGCCCCGTCAGAGACAGGACGGGACGAACGAGCCGACTGGCAGGCCCGCCATAATAGGGATGGAGCTCGCCACCGCAGGGCCTAGGGAACCAGGGGGGAGCACCACTTCCAACACCAACGGAGGTGGGCAGCTCACCCGAGGAAGGAACGCCAAGCACAGAGGGAGAGCCCCAATGGCCTGCAGCACCAACAGAAGACGATGGAGGCCCAACCGCCGGAGTTGAGGAAGGTGACGCAGCGACCAGTAACACAGGAGGGTAGAGGTGGATCACCAGTGGGGAGGGGAAGGTGCACAGGCAAGAGGGGCAAAAAATAGAGCATGTGACAGCACGCCGGCAATGGTAAAACTTGTGTGACATGGCTAAACGTCATGTGAGGGGAGTACAAGTGACATACCCTCGGCGTGTGTAAGCCGACACAAGCTAACCGCACACACACAAATCTCCCTACTTGCTGCATATGTTGTTCACTGCGTTGCTTGTCTATTTGCATCCGTTGCTTGACCCACCCGTTGAGCTTCTAAGGGGCTTTTATAGGGAAAGTTGGCGGACCAAGTTGAGGGGTTAAACTTGGTCCCGGTAAACCTTTGAAAAATATTTTTTTTTCTAAGTTGGGGAGGGAGGGTTTAGGCCCCGCGGCATTGTGCGGTCGAACCAGAGACCGCACATGCCTTGTGCGGCCCTAGCCTGGCCGCACAACGGCTCGGCGTGCTTCGAGTGAGGCTCGGCGCGCAGTGGGGTTGTGCGGTCTATCGCGAGACCGCACATCCCTTTGGGCGGCCCTATGCTGACCGCCCATCTCATGGTTTTTGACCGTTGGTTTGACCGTTATACAGTGTTTTGGGATGTGCGGCTAGGGGCTGACCGCACAACCCTTGTGCGGCCATGAGTTAGCCGCACATCCCCGATGCTTTTTTGGCTCGGCGCGTAGTGGGCTTGTGCGGCCGGTCAGGGACTGCACAACCCTTGAGCGGCCCAGGATGGACCGCTCATCCTGCGAGTTTTCAACCGTTGCTTGTGACCGTTACATAGTGTCGTGGGTTGTCCGGTTAGGGACTGGCCGCACCTACCCTTGTGCGGCCTGGGCATGACCGCACAGCCGTGGAGTTGTGGCAGGGTGGGCGGCCAGGGTTGGACCGCACCTGCCTTGTGCGGCTGGATACCAACCGCACATGATGTGGTTGAGCGGCCCAGAGTGGACCGCACATACCTTGAGCGGCGAGTTCATGACCGCCCTTCTTCTGTGTAGCCAAGATGGACCGTTCGTCGTCTGAGACCTAGCCGATGGTTTTTCGTGCCAATTCGAGTCCCAGACGAGCAGACCTCGATCCACGTGTTGACCTGTGATCCGACTGATGCTGGGCATCATAGGGGGGGACCAGGTGTAGGGCGCTGTGAGGGGTTCCAGGATGTGATGTTCTCGGCTTACGTCACTATGAGTCGGTGTCGTACGAGGAGCGATCGTTGTACTCACGTACTTTCGGAGTCAGTTTTCGTTACTTGAGGGTCTGTGCTTCCGGTGACCCACCCACTCGTCGTATGCTTGATGCGGGTTGTCAAGGTTTTCTTGCTTCCGTGGTTTTGGTCGAACGACAGTGTCCGGACCTGGAGGACATTCCTATCGTGTGCGAGTTTTCTGATATTTTTCTCGAGGAGTTGCCAGGGTTGCCGCCGCAGCGAGAGATTGATTTCGTGATTGAGGTGGTACCTGGTACGATGCCTATGTCGAAGGCCCCTTATCGTATGGCACCTGCGGAGTTGCGAGAGCTGAAGGCGCAGTTGCAGGAGCTGCTGTATCACATATTTTATAAAAGGACAGAAGTTTCTTTAAAATTTGTAAACACCCAATTCACCCCCCTCTTGGGTGTCATTGATCGTGGGACTTCATGGGAGGCCTCCCGTCCTTGACGAGGACCCTCCTCGGTCTGTGCCACCTTGTCCTGTCATCATTCGGGCAGGACACACCGGGGCTCCGCCGATTGGTTCAAGAGCTCTTGGCAGAGTCCCGTCAGGGCCTGGATTTGGTGGCAGATTTTCTCTATGTCACCGGGGGTGACCTCTTGTCGGGGATGGGCGGAGGATGCTTCCTGTGAACCCCGGCATGAGTTGGGTCCCTGATGGGAACCACACCCATGGTGAGTGGCATTGCGGAGGCATTCATAGGGCGCCATAGCTTTCTGCTCGGATTCTCACAGGCGGCACCAAGAAGTGTAGAGGCAATAAAATGGATCCTATGCCACGTACCAACTTCTCTATTTATTGAGCGGGGAAGTCGTCTCGCACCTGTGGAGGCCTGCAAGCACCAAGAACCAGGGGGCGTCAGAAGGAGCCCTAGGTGTGACCACAGGGGATAACCCTCCGATACTTAAGTTAGAGACGTAGTAAACGAAGAATAGAGGAGAGTAAGAGAGAGAAACAGATCGTTGTGGAAGGTCGAAGGGCCACTTAAATCCTCCATACGAGTGCTCGTCGCTCCCAGTGCCCACTCGGTAAGTGCTCGCTGGGTGATAAGGTCGCCAGAAGGGGGCCTCCTTTGGGTGTAGACTGTTGTCACTTTCCTCTCTCAGTGTAGCGGGTCTAGTAGCTCTATCCTCTTGTGTAGTAACTTTGACAGAATGAACCACCGTGTCCTCTTCTTCGTTGATGTCCTTTTTATAGGGGTTGTCCTAGAGCAAGGAGCCTCATCCCTTGATAGGGAAAGGCATAGATGGGGGAATAAAGCTTTCTCGCTATAGTGGTGGGAGTTTTTCGTTGGAGGGTAATTATCCCGGCGTCGACTGGTCCCGAGGTAAGTCTTACAGTGCTCGTGGGGCGTGCTCGCCCATTATGGGATCAAGGCCGACGTCGTGGGGGGTAACGGTCGGTTGTCGAAGTGTCTTCTGTTGTGCATATGTTGTCTAGCTTTGATGATAGCAACATATCATATTTTACTTTGATGATTCTGTTTTGATGATAGCTTATCTCCGAATGGATAAAATGCATCAGTTCTTACAGCTTGTCCAGGGAGGAATGTCGGTGCTTGAATATCGGAACAGGTTTATGGAATTGGGCCGTTATGCGCCCCATGTGCTTGCAAATGAAGCTTTGAAGATAGAGCAGTTTCTTCTTGGCCTCCGTGCTGAATTAAGGCAGCCGCTGATCGTTGCTCGTGTGACAAATATGAATGAAGTATATCAGGCTATGGTAGCGTTGGAGTTGGATTTGGTGAGATACCAGGTTCCTTCTCAGGCCATGTCAGTTCAGCCAATAGTTCAATTTCCATCTGGTTATCCGCCTCCTATTCCATGTTTTCCTTCAGCCACCCCAGCAGCTAGTGGTGTTGCTTCTTCGGGCAAGTCCCAGTTTAAGAGATTCAAGAATAAGAAGAGGTTCAAGAAGTAATTTAACCAGCAGGCATCGTCTGGTGCAACACAGCAGTCAGCTCCTTCCTTCCAGTAGCGTCAGACATCTGCTAAAAGCCAATTCCAGGGTTGTGCACGGTGTGGTGGCAGCCACCCAGGTAAACTATGCTCTCTACCGGTGGTATGTTTTCGGTGTGACCAGTCGGGTCATGTGGTGAGAGACTGTCCTTTGCGAGCGATTCCAGTGCAATTCGCTCCGGCAGCTCCATCCCAGCCGTCTTAATCGTAGTTCAGACCTCCACTTCCACCACCGCCACCATCTCCGCAGTTCCAGCAGATTCACCCTCAGGCTTTAGCAGCATCTTCTTTCCAGTCCTCTGCAGCTGCCAGTAGAAAGCTAAAAGGCAAGGTGACTTATATTACGCGGGCAGAAGCTGTGGCTTCCAATCTGGTTGAAGGTATGATTACTATTTTTATTTGTGCAGCCCGTGGTTTATTTGATTCAGGTGCTTCACACTCCTTCATTTTTGAGTATTTCATTGCATGTATCGAGGAGCCCATGATTGAGGTAGCTTGTGATTTAATTGTTGAATTGCCATCTGGGGATTTTATGGCGACCCCATTGTGTCTTGAAGACTCACCCGTCGTGGTTAGTGATCGGCAATTACCGATGAGGTTATATGCTTTACAGTTGGCAGATTATGACGTCATTCTGGGTATGGATTGGCTAGAGCAGTACGGGGCTATGGTTGATTGCAGATCTAAGAAGGTCTATTTTTTTCACACAACTAAGGTCGGTGCATTTCATGCTCATACCACTTCTAAGGTCGGTGCACTTTTCTGTTTCCTCGTTGAAAGGTCGGTGCACGTCCTATTGCTTTGCATAAAACCTCGGTGCGGATTACTGTTTAACCACGTAAGGTCGGTGCATTGCTTGCCTTCTGCATATAACCTCGGTGCAGTTTACTGTTTATGCACACATGAGGTCGGTGCATGTTTCCCAAAGGTCAGCGCAAGTTGTGCATTATGTGCACTAGGTCGGTGCATGTTTTGCCATCCGCATGATAGGGTCGGGGCAATTTTTGCCTTGCGTAATACAAGGTCAGTGCACTTTCGTCTAAAGGCAACATAAGGTCAATGCATTCCTTGCATCCTGTACACACTTAAGGTCGGTGCATATTCCTTCTTGCGCATTCTAAGGTCAGTGCAAGTTTTGCACTGAGCACATATAAGGTCGGTGCACGTTGCTTGGTATATGTGGTTAAGTCAGTACACATCACTGTTCACGCATACATATAGGGTCTAAGCATGTTTGCATGTTACACTCCTAAGTCTGGGCATGCTTTCTATAAGGTCAGATCATTGTTGCATAACACATCATTAAGGTTAGTGCATATATATCATCCTTCTGATCTATGTGTGACTAATATAATGCTGGATAAATCTGCATCTGACGTTAAGTGTTTGATGAATTGCTTTGACAGGAATTTTATCAAACACGTGAAGGGCAGAATGGATCAAGATTGAGATAGGCACGTGAGCACGAACTTAAGCTGGGCATGTGACCCCAAGAATGTTGGGAAGATGGCACATGGTTCCCAAAGGCTGGAGGTGGGCATGTGATCCAAGGCACTATGATAGAGGAACATTCTCGTTCCTGCCACATGGACCAATGGAGTTTCACTAGGTTCTTTTCACCTCATCCATTCGATGCCCCAATTCTATATAAGGATACCCAGCCCTTCGAAGAAGGTTGCTGAAAGCTGCCGCAATCTACTGCCATCGTCTCCACCTGAAAAGAGAGCATCTCCGAGAGAAAGAGAGGAGTGTTTGAGAGCAGCCAGCCTGAGCATCTGACATTGCTTCCTCAAAGCTACATTTTGTACTGTTTTTAGTTTTCTTTCTTATGCTTCCATCGCAATTCTGATTCTAGATTTTCAGATGGAAATCGAAGATCTTGGTCAGATATAATGGTAACAGGGACTCCATGTAATTTTACAATTTTCTTTACATATATGTCAGCCAAGACATCCACGGACCATCGACTCTTAATAGGTAGAAAATGAGCCGATTTGGTCAAGCAGTCAATGATTACCGAAATACCGTCATGTCCTCCTCTTGACTTAGGTAAACCCATGACAAAATCCATCCCTATACTCTCCCATTTCCACTAGGGAATAGATAAGGGATGTAACTTCCCAGTGGACTTTTGATGTTCTGTCTTAACTTGTTGACAAGTGAGGCAACGTGACACATAGTCCGCTACTTCTCTTTTCATGTTGGGCCACCAATAGTTCATTTTAAGGTCTTGGTACATCTTAGTAGCCCCAAGGTGAATGGCATACCTTGATTTATGTGCTTCATCCATAACCAACTTCTTAGTATCAGCATGATCTGGGACACAAATTTAGCCTCAGAATAGCAATCTTTCGTCGGTCGACATAGAGAAATTTGGCCATTGATCAATATCATCTTTGATTTCTATCAGTGCAGAATCATTCTCTTGCAACTTGACCATGTCTTCTATTAAAGTAGGTTGTGACTGAAGATTGGTAATAAAACATTCTTCTTTCTCCTCACAAATATCTAGATTTAACTGAGCAAACTTAGAAATGAGACTAGTCATACCTTTCATGAGGCTTGATAACATTCCCATTGGTTTCCTACTGAGTGCGTCGGCTACAATATTTACCTTGATCAGATGATATTGGATGGCGAATCAAAGTCCTTTAGATACTCCAACCATCACCTCTGTCTCATGTTTAGCTCCTTTGGAGAGAAGAGGTATTTCAGACTTTTGTGGTCCAAATAGACCGTGAACTTCTCTCCATAAAGATAATGAGGCCAGATCTTTAGAACAAATATTATGATAGCCAGTTCCAGATAATGAGCTGGATAATTCTCCTCGTGCCGCTTTAGTTGTCTTGAAACATAACAAATTACCTTACCCTTTTGCATAAGAACGTAGCCAAGGCCAATGCCTAATGCATCCGTATATACTTCAAATCTGCCGCCTTCAACAGGCAGTGCCAGAATAGGTGCAATGGTGAGATGTTCCTTGAGAGTTAAGAAACTCTCCTCGCACTCTGTGATCCATACAAATGAATTTTCCTTCCTAGTGAGTCTTGTGAGAGGAATGGTGATTTTGAAAAAATTCTTGATGAATCACCGATAATAACTAGCCAGACTAAAGAAACTTCTGATTTCAGAAATAGTTGTCGGTCTGCTCCAATTCTTGACAGTTTTCACTTTAGCGGGGTCCACCGCAATTCCTTCTTTAGAAATGACATGGCTAAGGAAAGAGACCTCCTTTAGCCAGAACTCACATTTATTTAGCTTGGCATACAATTAATGTTCCCTTAAGATTTGTAAGGCAATCCTCAGATGTTCCTCATGCTCTTCCTTCATCTTGGAATAGATAAGGATATCATCAATGAACACGACCACAAAGCGGTCAAGATACGGCCTGAAGATGTTGTTCATGAGTTACATAAATACTGCGGGAGCATTAGTTAACCCGAACGGCATAACCACAAACTCGTAATGTCCGTATCTGCTACGGAAAGCCGTCTTGTGAATATCTTCCTCCTTAATCCTTAATTGGTGATAGCCAGACCCGTGGTCAATCTTGGAGAAATACTACACACCGGAGATCTGGTCGAATAGCTCATCAATGCATGGCAGCGGGTACTTGTTCTTGATGGTGAGTTGATTTAACTACCGGTAATCATTGCGCGGTCTAAGGGATCCATCCTTCTTCCTGACAAATAGAATCGGCGCACCTCAAGGGCATGTGCTTGGTCGGATAAATCCTTTCTCCAGTAATTCCTGAAGTTGCTTCTTTGGTTCCTTGAGCTCTATAGGGGACATCTTGTAAGGGGCTTTTGACACAGGTGCTGCTCTGGGTGTGAGTTCAATGGAGAAATTAACCTCCCTTTCGGGTGGTAGACCAGTTAAATCTGAAGGAAGGACATCAGAAAATTCCCTTACAATGGGGATTTCTCCTATAAGGATTTCCTTGGACTCAGTAAGGACAACAGAAGCAAGAAAAGTTTCACGCCCTTGTGAAATGAGTTTACAAGCGAGAAGAGAAGAAATAAGGGTAAGGTGCTTCCTATACTTAATGCCAAGGAAAAAAAACTTTGAGAATTCTAGTTTATGAAAAGAAATCCATCTATTACGATAATCAATGTCGACATAATGGTCACAAAGCCAATCTACTCCTAATATGATGTCATAGCCCTCCATATCAAGGCATACGAGATTTGCAGGGAGATTGTGGCCTTCTATGACAACTTCACTATCGGGTAGATAAGTTTTAAGTTCCGTTCCCGAACCTAAGGGTGTGCTTATAGTTAAATTTGAAGGTAACAAGATCGGTGAAATTGGCAAGGTTTTTACAAAGTGCTAGAAATAAAAGAATGAGAAGCACCAGTGTCAACTAACACAAATGCAGGATGCGAGTAAATTTGAATGGTATCTTCCAATAGTTCTCCTTCTTTAGTAGTTCCCTCGTCCACGACAGCGTTGAGACGAGCCTGCCGCCTGCGCCTGTCGTCATTCTTTGAGGATTGTTCCTTCATTAAGGGGCACTTGGGCATGCGATGCTCCTGGCTCCCACATCTTAAGCAAGTGCCAAGATGCTTCTAGCATTCTTGGACCGCATGACCGAATTTCTCACAGAATGTGCAAGCCGCCATGACTTACTTGTCTTCCTCCTTTGTCTTCTTATTCTTGTGGTAGCCACTACCACTCTCATTCCGGGATCTCTTCTTATTATCATGAGATTTATAAGAGTCTGTGATGCTAAACTTCTCCTTCTTTCTACGCCGATCCATCCTTCGGCTAGATTCTTCTCCCTTGTCTTTCAGTTTCTCGACATTTTCCAAGGCCCTTTCATACAAATGCACTCATTGGACCATCTCCGTATAGGTCCAAATATTCTGTGAGCCAAGTTGTTGAATAAAGATAGGCCTTAACCCATCTAGAAAGTGATTGGCCTTTAAAATATCGGTGCTCACCAGATGTTCGGCATAATGGGCCAAACAGGAGAATTGAAGTTCGTAGTCTGTCACTGACATCATTCCCTAACGTAGAGAAGCAAATTCTATAGCCTTTCTCTCCTTAACGTGCTCGGAGAAGTATTTCGCTCGGAAGAGTGTAAGAAACTCATTCCATGTAGGCTGAGCATTTTAGGGTTGTGCCGAAGTGGTCTTCCACCACATACGTGCATCTTTATTTAATTGGAAGGTGGCCAAACAGACCTCCTCTTGATCTGCACATTGCATAACATTGAAGATTCTTTCCATCTCATCTATTCAGTTGTAGTTAATTATTTTCAGGTCAAAGCTACACTAGCGCGGCGTGCGGGTACATACCCACGCCTCCCCTCTCGTCATCGTCACTGGCCAGGATCGGCGTCTTCACGCTGATCAGGTGAGCTTCTGGTCACTCCTCCTTGTTGGCACTCCTTGCTTAATTAGTATTACTTCTTACTTCCGTCGGTGGTGAGGGAGTGCCCGATCCAAAATCAATCAAATCGAGTGTCCATTGTGGAGTGAGTTGTGAGCGAGACACTACATCCCACACCCTCAGCGTGCTGGCCGCCCACGGAATCGGGCATCCCAGGCCCTTAGGGGTCCATCCCAAGCTAGCCATACCCCTGGAGCAGCAAGGCCCCACCTCGGACCCTTCCCACCATCGCCGAATTGCCTACAGGCACTAGTGTGCGCTATGCGAGTGAGCCCGCTCGAGTGAAGTCACCGGTCCGTGCAATGCTTGCTTGCTGGGTCCAAGGGTTATTCGGTCTTGTGACTATCACCCCCAAGGTGGTGTCACATCATGGGGTGTTGGCTTGTCTATGCTCGACGCTGATAGTTCTTCTACCAGGATCGACCTCGAGTTGGAGACCGCGGTGGCTGACGCCAGGCGAGACAGGGCATCTGCTCAGACGTTCTCCTCTCGTGGGATGTGGATCACCTCGAAGTTGGAGAATTCCTTTGCTGCGATCTTGGCTTGCTCCAAGTACTTAACCATGGAAGGTTCGCGCGCTTCGAATTCTCCCTTTACCTGGTCGGCGATGATCATGGAGTCGCTGTATGCTCGCACGCTGGTCGCCCCCAAGTGTTTCGCCATGTGTAGCCCTGATAGGAGTGCTTCGTATTCAGCTACGTTATTCATGGTCGGGAAGTTGAACCACAAGGCGTTCTGAAGCTCGAGCCCTTCTGGTGAAAGTAGGACCAACCCCGCTCTGCTACAAACGGCGCAGGATGATCCATCAACGTACAGCTCCCACGTGGGCCCGGAAGATTGCTTGGGTGAGTCTTCCATGGGTATGGTGCATTCGGCTATGAAGTCGGCGAGAGCCTGGGCCTTGATCGCAGCCCTCGGGTGGAGCTTGACGTCGAACTCCCCCAACTTGATAGCCCATTTGATTAGCCTTCCCAAGGCGTTAGGGTTCTGGAGGATTTGTCAGAGCGATTGGTCCGTTATACGCTTAACGGACCCTAGGGGGTGCGTTATGCATTGCATGGCGGACCGCTCGTGGACCGTTATGTAACCGTGGTTTTCTGTAGGTCTATAGGTTGTGGGGCATGACGGACTAGTCCCAGTCCGCCATGGCCAGTAGAACGACCCTATTGTTGTGCGTTATATGGTGGATTAAACTGTGGAGTTTTTCTGAGTTTCCAGCATTCAGGTGACTTTAACGGACCACTCCTGGTGCGTTATAGTCGCATGGCGCACCTGTCGTGACGCGCCATGGTCTGTGTGATTTTGGATGTTTCTCTAATGAGTATAACGCGCAGGCTGAGGCGCGTCATACATTGCATGACGCCCCAGAGGTGGTGCGCTATAGTCTACATGCCTGGGTTTCGATTTGTGCACGGGTGAGCATAACGGCCTAGGGGAGGTGCGTTATAGTCGCATAACGCCCCGTCCCTGATCCGTTACACTCTGCTAGTTTGGAAATGTTAGAAATGCATGTCTAATTCTCGTCTAATGCATGCTATGCTACGTCTATGATATAATTGTGTTATTTTATGATTATTGGCTCGCTCCTAGTATCCCAATGGAGTGCTTAGACTTTCCATGTGATGGAATCACTAGATGTAGCCCTAGACTTCCTGGATCGTCGACCCACCTGGGAGAGGTGGAGGGGCAGACCTATCAAACGATTTAAGCTAGTACCATGGGCCCTCAGCTCGACCGTAGCGCTCTACGGGGAGGGAAATCTAGCTGGAGACCTGGCCCTAAGTAGGGGTCGGTGTGTGCACACGTGGTTAGAGGCGAAAGCTGACACTGACGAGTGTTACTCTGACTAGTTCTCGGATGGTACAGTTAGGTTCATCTCTCGCTGCGCACGTTCAGACTCGCGAGTTGCTTGAGATGCAGTGTAAGTCATCAGGGGATGCCTCTGGTCTCTCTCTTCTGGTGGACTTCCCTGTCCTTCTCCTGTCACTGGAATGCTTGAGTTATTTCTGTTGGTAGATGTAGTTTTTACCGCTAGTTCCCGTTGCTAGCTGCTGCTCTCATTGTTTATTTACTTTAGTTATATTATTTATTTTGGCGTCTCGTCAGCCGATTTACTTGTCTAGATAGTGTAACACTAGTAGTTTAGCGGATCCTTAATGATGTGGATCTAGGTTTCCCTAAAATAGAATTTGTAACACCACTACACCTCGCACAGGAGGGGGTTCTCGGGGTGGGGGTTAAGTGATTATAGCCAAAACTACCCTCCACGCAGGGAGGGGCCTTTAGCCGGCCAAGTGAGGGGAGGGGAATAACCGAAGAGGCCGGTTCTATCCCGGTGTGACCAGCAAAGGTAGAAGCTAGAAGTAGGGCTGCTACGGGCATCACCCGGTACTGCTGGAAGGCGGGACCGATGTTGGGTCGCCTAGGGGCAAGGTAGAAGTCGGCCAAAGGAGCGGGTGGTCGTCCGGAGGCTGAGCCGAGCTGTTGCGCCATCATCTTCTAAAGCTATTTGGTTCTGCCCTATCTAGGACTACAGGACAGAGTGTCGGTGTCGGGACAGCCACGAGCTCTTCTGGAGGTTGCCGGAGGTGGGACCAGCACTGGATCGTCCGGGGCTGACCAGGGAACGGACCTTAGAAGGCCGGCACTGCTCGGTGGTCAACGATGGTCGCAGCAGCTCGGAGTTCAGGCCTGGTCTGTACTGCCCCTGTCTGGAATAGAGTCCTGGATTGCTATTGCAGAAGCTACTCCGGGTGCTTCCGGACTCCGATCGAGGTGGGGTTGGCGTTGACGTGACTGTGATCAAGGCAGCTTTGATGCAGAACAAATGGTACCATGAACAGAAGTTGGAGGAGAAAGCTTTGACCAGAAGAGTGAGGGCATGTCCAACCTGGGCCTGGCTGGACCAGTCTACACGCTTTGACGACATTGGCTGGAACCGGGTGCTCCGGTGGGCGATTGACCTCCTTATTCTTGGAGGTGAGGGGGACTTGTGGAAGTACGTCTCAGCCAAGTTTCGCTCCAGGAATCACAAGGGGAAGGCCAGGGGAGCTTCTGCACTGAGCCTCTGGTTGTCTGCCTGGGAGAAACTGCGTAGGTCGCCGAGAATCAATTCTGCGGATAGCCCCGAGATCAGAAGAAGGCGGGACTACTCTCATTACAAAGCTGACAGGAAGACAAATTTGTCGGTATATGGTACTCCCCCAGAAGACTCATGATGATGACGCTGCAACCTCTGCAAACCACTGGTACACTGCTACCTGTGAATTGGGATCAGCTTGTGGAGGAAGATGGGTGTGGTGGTGGGGATGGGCAGCAAGGAGGATGTGTGGGAGGTGGGGGAACACGGGGATGGGCAATTATTACAAGAACTACCCTCACGCAGGAGGGGGGAGCAAGGGGAGGGGAGGCAGGGTGGCCGATCCGCGGACAACTTGTCGAGAGGGAGCTGCTAGTTCCTAATACCTCGCGAAGCACCGACGTCCGAATGAAGTGTCGTTAGCACTTGAACGAAGCCTGGTGGACGCCAGTGGGTTCCTGAGATCCTGACGTTGCTTCAAGGTCACTGGAGGGTGGGGACGGCCACGGTCGAAGATCTACACCGCTCTGTCCCACCGGACAGGTTTGCGCGATCGAGATGCGATGATCGGTACGCCCGTTGTAGATCTCCAAACGTGACGGGACCAACTCGGTGGGGTAGCAAATAGAGAGCACTACATACCCTCAAAATCTGGCCACCTTCAGATCACCTTGCTGGTCGTGGTCGCCGATATGGTCAGCTTCTAGTTCCTGGGAGGGTAGCTAGATAGGGAGGCAATGGCCATAGTGGAATTTCCTGTGCCAAAGTCAGAACGAGACGAAACCACTTGGGTTGGCTTCGTATCGTCGAGGGTCATGACTTTGGAGAAGACAGCTCAGCCCAAAATGGAGCAGAGGATGGAGTGCTGGGGCCGACGGGGCTGCTATCTGTCCTGGGCAGATAGAGACTTTTGAATCTGGCACAGTCGCAGCAAAATGGACGCCCCAGGTGGTGGCATTATCAAAAGATGGCGGGACCACCTCTGGATCATTGGCAACTCGAAGACGAAGAACTCTTCTGAAGAGAGTTCTATCCGGTTCACACAGGGGAAGACGGTGCCACCATTTCCAAGAGGTCCTCAGAAACTGGTGTGGTTCTGGTACAGTTGCACGGAAACGCCCGACGCGGTCGGTGCCGATGAGGAATCGAGGCGGGACCACTTCCGGAGCGTAGCTGGTTCGACGTAGGATGACTTTACAGAAGGCCACTTGATCAAACTTGCACTGTGGACGTTGGGAGATCTTCTGCAAACTGGGCTTCTACTTCTGCCTTGAAGCTGGGAGTAGCAAAGCTAGATTCTGGCTTCACCGGGAGGTGGGCGACGTCGGGAAGCCTCCGGGGTCGCTGTTGACGCTCTTGGAAATGGTGAGGGGCATGGGTTGCAGAGGGGAGGGGTGACCGGAAGTGGCTGGGGGTGAGAGTGTGAAGTCCCTTCGTAGATGACTTCGAGTTTATCCCACATCTCCTTTGCTGTGGTGCATGATGATATTCTGGAGAATTCTGTGGGGTGCAGGGCGCACTGTATAGCATTGATAGCACTCCAGTTGATGGTGGACTTCTTGACCTCTTCTTCTCGCCATAGATCCTCATTCTCAGACACATAGAATGGTCCTTTACTGACCACCTTCCAGATCTTGAAGTCCTTTGCCCTCAGGAAGATCTCCATCTGGTTCTTCCAATATGTGTACTTGGCACCATCGAAGTATAGGGGCTTGGTGGTGGAATGTCCCTCTGCTGTCAATCCTCTAACATCCATCACCGTTCCTCTTTAGGATGTTAGTCCCTATGAAAAGAGTTAGGCTCTGATACCAATTGATAAGTCTGTATGGATGCCTAGAGACCAAATCCTACAGATGGAGTGTCTGTAGATAATCCAAAAAGGGGGGATTGAATGGGTCAGTCACCCGTTTAAAAAAATTAACAATAGTAGAACCAAATGTAAAATTAAAATGTGCTACTGTAGGATAGTCACTAATCACTCAGTGAGAACTAAGTCTGAATAGGTTCTATGACCTAGATCTCACACGATTCTCATCAAACATCTACTGAGCGAAGAACAAGGAATTAAAACAATGCAAGTGCCAATATCAATCACATAGTAGACACAAGCTTTTAAGGTGGTTCGATCTCAAACTAGAGATCTACGTCCACCCCACACTCTAATTGGAATGTGGCTTTTTTCGCTGATTCACAGCTTAATCTGCTGGGCTTCACAGCTTGCCAACACTGCTGACTAACATCTTGCACTGGCGATTTACAGCTTAACCCGATCGCTGACTCACAGCTTGACCTCTGCTGACGAACAGCTTGAAGAATAGGTTCAGAGAATAAAGAAACAAAGCAAGAAAACACAGAAATCTCAAATGAGAAATATAGCTCAACATTGGGCAATCTTAGCTCCGGTTCTAAACCAAGAGACTGAGAGACCCTTCTCTTCACAATCTCTCTACAATCCACTTTTAGAATAACTCTTCTCTTCTCCTCTTTTTCTTCTCTGGATCGCACAGATTGGCTTCTACTTGTTTGGAAATAGTTCACGATCATCTTCTCCAAGAAGGAGAAACTTCCTTTTATACCAGCAGCAGAATCAAATATGTTCCCCCCTCCTACCACCAAAACCTCCTAGATGAATGGCAGGCCCTGACCCAAGAAGGGAAGTCTGTGACGGAGTACATTGAAAAGTTTGATTATTACCTTCTCAAGTGTGGAGTCCAAGAGGACCACGCAGTCACGTTATCCTGGTTTAGGAATGGGCTTCAATTCCACATAAAGAAGGAGCTCTTCATGCGCCATGTAACCACCTTGGATAGGCCTATCAAATAGCTCAGGATGTCAAGAAATTCTCTTGATATTCCCAAATGGTTCCCCCTCGTGTGATGGACCCCAAGTCCATGGTGCCTCAGACCAACACACCACGCCCTCAACGGGGCATCCTTCCCAGTCCCATGGGAACTCCTCCCGTTCGGGCAGCCCCTCCTAGTGGGACCCTTCTCCCTCGGCCCACAAACGGCCCTCCCAACCCCACTCCCAATCGTCCCAACCTGGGACCATCTCACCCTTCCACTAGAGCTACCCCTAGCCACCATAGCGGCCAGCAATGCTTTAGGTGCCTCGGGTATAGGCACTTCGCCAACCAATGCCCCACAAAGGGAGCATCCAGTTTGCTCATTGAGGAGACAAATCTCTTACCCCAAGTTGGGGTTGAAGAAGAAGTGGAGGTACACGAGGCTTCTCCCGATTAGGAGGAGGAGTATGAGGCCCACTACAACGAGGCCAACCAAGAGCAACCCCCCCAATCCACCGACCCTCACCTTGGAGTGGTTAGGTGCACATTCACTCAAACCCAAGAGCATGATTGGAGGAGAACCACCATCTTCTGCACCTACATCCGAATAGGGGACCATGCCCGAAAGGTTATCTTAGATAATAGGAGTAGTGTGAATGTGGTGTCCCCCGACACCATCAAGATTCTAGGCCTTGCCGTCTCCCCACACCCGAATCCCTACTGGGTAGCTTAGATTGATGCCACATCCGTACCCGTTAGTGCCCGCTGTCTTGTCCCCATCACATTCCAATCCTACCATGGCCAAGTATGGTGTGACATTCTACCTATGGAAGTAGGGAGCATACTTCTAGGGCGGCCCTGGATCTATGATGTAGATGCCACTTTTCTCGGGAGGACGAACACTTATATTTTCACCCATGAGGGGAAGAAGATCCAACTCAACCCCTCGCCACCACGTCCGCCCATCTACCCCTTGCCACGTCGCGTTGCCTCCTTCTCCGCCACCGTCTTCTCTACCCGCTGCCCTCAGTCCAGACATCGAGGAGCCTCCAGATTCTGGGGTCCCCTCTGGTGATGCTGCAGATCCCAGGGTCGCCCCCCTGCTGCCTTCCGTGGACGGACCCTCCCACTCGCCAACCCGCAACCAGCTTTCTCCCTTCCCCCTCATTGTCCAGGTCCTTGCTGAACCAGGTTTGGAGCCCAGCTCGCAGGGCCACCGTCCGTTTCTTGTTCCTCCACCTGCCCCGGCGGCTCGTGCCGCGACTCCGCTCTCTGTCTCTGCAGCCCATGCAGCCGCTGCCTCATGTCACGTCCCCTCTTCGGCGACTCCTTGCCCAGCTCCGCCGGCCCCAGCGGCTCCTGCCTCGACCTCCCGAGCTCCTCCGGCCACCCGAGTTGCTCCGCCTCCGCCCTCTTCATCTGTGGGCGTCGTTATTCCCCCTGGGATCTCCAGTGCTCCTAAGAGTGGGGGTGGGGTTCTTGCTGCGGGTCTTGGACCCATGCCTTGGCCAGTCTGCCTGCAGGGTGTTATTACTCCTATGCCTGCAGGGTGTCTTGCTTATGTCCTCACCGCAGGGCTAAACGCTGCTGCTGCGGCATGGTCTCCTCCTACTGTCCGGGTTACTCACGTCTCCCCTTCCCAGGCCGTGGGATCCCCAGTCGCCTCGCCTATGCAGTCCTCCCCGACTGTCTCGTCTGTTTTCCCCATACTCTCCTTCAAGCAAGCTCTGAAGCGAGCCATTAACGCGAGCCACCTGGGCCTTCTGCCCCTTTGCCTTCGGTCCGCGCCCCGTCCTTGGCTGCTGCCCCCGTGGCTGGATCTCCGAGTGAGACTTCGCTGTCCCCTTCAGTTGATGGCTTGGTTAAGCTCCCTATTCTCCTTCATCCTCTTACTATCTCTGACCTCCAGCCGTCCGGCCCCGTCGACTTCACTACTGTTCATATCAACTGGGTCAGCGTGCAAGACCAGGACTGTTCCTGTCCTCCTTCCAGGGCCGATCGTGTCAACCCCAGGAGTTCTCTGCGTAGATCTAACTCTACGAGCTCTACTCGATATCGAGACTTTGTTTAGTTTTTGACCTTTTTGGCCTCTTTTACTTTTGGGACCCTTGGGTTATTTATTGATCAAACATATGACATGTTACAAATCTCAGCTCCTAACTTAAACAGACAGAATTATATGAGCATGAAAATTATGCATATAACAAAGTTATGCAGGACTGATGCTCAACTTACTTGTAGCATGGGCTAAATCTGCAACTGCACAATCAAGTACCTTATGGCATCGGAATATCTTGCTGCTTGCCCAATATTAATTTACACGTCCCATCTATCATCCCTCATACCAACTCCCACGTCTGAGTATTTGGCTGATGGCAGAAGCCGACAGCTTAGTGTCAATAGCCCAAGCAAGGTGACGTACTCTACAGGCCTCTATGAACTGGCGTTGCAAACAAGAACTTCATTAGTACATCTTCACAGTTAAAATATTGATCACGATTGCCATTCCAGCAGCGCTGGCGGGAAGGTCGCACGCGACAGGTTGGCTCGAGGCGGGTTGGACGCCAATGTTGTCACGGTGGCCAATGAGGCCACACCGTCTCGTTCGCAGCGGGGGTCAGTGAGACCCTATAGCTTTGCTCACGATGGGCGTAGACGACAGAACGGGCTTTCCGGGCTGTTGCCTCTGGCGATGGCAGTAGGCTGTCGGTGCGGTGATGGTCTGGAGCGCGGTGTGACGACCGGGGACGACGGGCTACAACCTAGGCTCGCCGATGGGCGGCAGTGGGTGACGCGGAACTGTGCGGGCGAAGGCAGGCCAGTGGGGCTTAGCGGCGATGGCGGCATGGTGGACTGGAGGCCGGTGTAGTGCAGAGCTAGGGCGGGCTCACGGGCCGTCCGCAGGCGGCGAAGACGGAACTGGGGAAGGGGACGATGAATAGTGCCCCGGGGGCCTGCAAGTTGCAGGGAAACGTTAATGGCAGGGGGACAATAATACTAAAACTAGAGGAACAGCAGCCTTGTGATTACGAGTGGGGGAATAAGGGTGATTACGGTGGAGGGTGCAGGAACGCAGAGAGGGGTGGAGAAAGTTGAGCAGGGCAACACAGAGGAGAATAAAAGAAAGGAAATGGAAGAAATGGGGTTTGACTTCCGTCAGGAGAAGAACGGGCAATAATCCCATCGCGATTCCAAATGCTGCCTAAGTATGCTCTCCATCACCATTGCTTTCTTCACCATTCTAGAAGCAATACAGCATCCATGAAAAGCAATGTTTTTGACAGGAGGAGCAGGTGGTGTTGGCTACGCATCGCCTTCAGGGAGCGGCCCGTACTTGGTGGACGTCAGAGTGGGAAGCAGCATTCCAGTCTCGTCCCCTTCGGCAGATCACGTGGCAGGAGTTCTTCGTGGTATTTGAGCATGCCTTCTGTCTGTCTTTCATCAGGACGCAGAGGCTACGTGAGTTCATGGAGTTGACGCAGGGTGACATGTCAATGATGCAGTACCATGCTAGGTTCGTCAAGTTGGGTCGTTATACGTCTCACATCATGGCGGATGAGGAAGTGAAGATTGATCAATTTGTTAGTGGTCTGAGGGTCGAGTTGAGGCACCATCTTCTTGCGTCAGGTTTGACCACTGTGGATGCGGCATGCAAGGCTGCGTCGACGTTGGAGAGAGATTTGCAGAAGATTCGAGGGCAGGGTAGTGATGGTCAGGTTCAGGCAGGTTTTGGTCAGCCGATGGAGGTCCAACAGTAGAGTATTGTCTAGCTCTCAGCAGGTGGTTCTGTGGCAGTGCAGTCTGTGGCTCCCGCGCCAGAGTCGCCATCCTTTAGCTCGAGGCTCAAGAAGCTGCTCAAGGATGCAGGCTTTGGCGGGAAGCGTTGGGGTCGTAAGGGGCAGCCGCAGTAGGAGTCGATAGGTAGTGTCCAACAGTCGGTAACTTTGGAGTGTTAGAGTTCGGTGAGTGGTGCTCGGGACGGGTGTCCCAGGTGCAGTGGCTCTCATCCAGGCAGGCCGTGTTCAGCACCCGTGGTTTGTTTCAGGTGTGACCAACCGGGGCACATGGCACGTGACTGTCCACAGAGACCGAGTCAGCCGCCCAAGTTTCAGCAGCAGTAGCAGTTCCAGCCCCAGCAAGTGCCAGCACAACCACAGCAGTACCAGCGACAAGAGTAGTTTCCTCAGTTGTCTCGGTCAGCTACTATAGGGGGACAGAGATCCCGAGACAGAGTGACCCATATGACTAGGGCAAAGGTTGAGGCGTCGCAGCTGGTGGAAGGTACTCTTTTGATTTTGGGTTGTGCGGCTCGTGTTTTGTTTGATTTGGGTGCTTCTCATTCATTCATTTCAGAGGATTTCATTTAGAGCGTGGAGGACTCGGCGGCCGAGATGTCCTATGACATGGCGATGGAGTTACCTACTGGCGATTTCGTGCACATTCCGTGTGAATATGTAGGTCGGCACATTTGTTCTTAAAATAATGAGAATTAAATTACTGATCATTATCGGTTATAATCACTCGGAGGATACAAAAATGACAAATGATCGACTTCCAAACAAAACTCCATACGACTGACTCATTGATCCTGGCGGTGGCTTCGGCTTCGATCCACTTGGTAAAATAGTTGATGGTGACGATGGCGAACTTCTTCTGGGCCTGAGCTATAAGAAATGGCCCCAGGATGTCGATCCCCCACCGGGCGAAGGGATATGGCTCGGTAAGGGTGACGAGCTCGAAGGCAGGCTGATGGACGAGGTGGTCGAAACGTTAGCATCGGTCACACTTTTGAACGTAGGCTGAGCAGTCGCGCTGGAGAGTGGGCCACTAGTAGCCTTGCCGCAGCAGGATCCTGACGAGCGATCTTCCTCCTTGATGTGCGCCGCAAATACCTTTGTGGACCTCTTGAATTGCTCGGCTGACTTCATCAGTATCAAGGCATTTGAGGAGGGGACCGGAAAAAGACCTTCGGTACAAGGGTCCATCCAAGATGACGAAACGTCGAGCTTGATACTTCAGTCTCCGAGCTTCTCGAGGGTCGGGGGGCTATTGAGAGTCTCGGAGCCATGATACATAGGGGGTCCGCTAGTCACTCGGTAGTGCCCGATCGACGGTCATGAACTCTGCTTCTATGCTCTTCGAGGAAGACCGATAGGGTACCTTCTGGGCCAATGGAGGATGTGGCGACCCGGGATCCGAGTGCCGAAAAGAAATCGGCGCAACCCGAACCTCAGCCCGCCTCCCACGAGCCCGAAGACTCGGAAGGAAAAAAAGGGGTGGTGTTAGGGTGTGTAAAAAGCTAAAGTAACTGCAGGGATAGCACAATATACAACTAAATAATGATACAAAAATTAAATAAACTGTTACAAGGTCCAGTACATCTCATGTCCAAAATAAAGTACAGCCAACTGAAAGAAAAGTACAAGTATACAGAAAAGTACAAGTACACGGGACATACCCCGGCTCTGGCAACTGGCACTAACCTCGGCTACTGGAACCACGTTGGACGCCTGTCGCACCACTCGAAGTGTCGGCCTCGCCTGAAACACGGTGAAAACACGCAGGGGATGAGCCTCCAAAATGAAGGCTCAGTAGGGATCCCTCGAACTAGGTAGTGGACTCAAATAAAAGAAAAATTACATAATTATGACTCAAGAAAATATGAAAATTACATGCCATGACTCAAAAAAATGTGGTGAACATCATGGAGCATAGCTGACGAGCAACGGGACCCTCGAAAAAATGAGGAGTGGTAGGAGATGTCCCCATCAATATCATATTCTTTCTGTATTTCATTAGTTGCACATCATATTTCACTTTCTCTATTGCATTTACTATCATTGCATATCACGTTTCTGTCATTTTGCATTTCTGTCATTTTACATTTCACTGTTCCTAAAAAAAATGCACATCACTGTCCATATCACTATTGCATACTATTCATATAGTTATTCATTCTGTTCTTCTTCCACATTTGCATCATTCTGTGTGCTCTTTTAGTTTTCTTTTTGCATTAGCTTGCATCCAGCGGCATATTGGTTTGGGAGACTTACTCTCCCTACACTTTTTAGGAGCCTTACCCCTCTCTTGGTTAAGGAAGGACCCTCCAATTGAGCACTCCATCTCATTGGATCGGGAATTTCTAAACCAAGGCCTTCGTAAGTCCCCGCACCCGTGAATTCCCTCACGGACGCTTGGGCAGGTTGTAATCTTTGAACTTCCCGAGTTTAGTTGGCCTAAAACGTGGTGAGAATTACCTAGTTGGCATTGAAGAAAACCACATTGAAACTAGGTTCTTGACCGTGAATGAATCATATCAACTTTGATAAAAATCTTTAATTCACTAAGGTTCAATTTAAGAAAAAAAATCACGCGTAAACATCCATTTGCTTGACATCTCTACATTTGTGTTTTGATTGGACTTTAATTGATTTTACATAATGTTTGGTATGGATAATGTCTAATAATTCTCATAATCATGAGGATGATCAACCTAGCACATCTTACAATCCTCAAATTCATAATTCTTACCACAATTCTTTCAAGGGACCACGTTCTCATTCCTATGGTTTTGCCCGACCCATGGGTAATTTCCAATCTCATGGTCCCTCGCCTCAATTGTGAGCCACTATTCCCATGGGACCGTCTCCTCCCGATGACGAGAATGTCTCCCAAGTCCTTCATGCATTAGATCATCTCACCTCTCAACATATCCAAGCCCTTAAGGCCGTTGTTGAGGGTACATCTCATTCTTCTTATCCTCCTTCTACTCCCATTCGGGTGGCCCATCACCCGCCTCCCTTGCGTGTTCATGCTCCCATTTGGGTGGCCCATCACCCGCCTCCCTCTCTGATTCATATTCCCGTTCGGGTGACCCATCACCCTCCTCCTTCCACACATACTCCTCTTTGGGTGGTTCATCACCCGCCTTCTTCTATTCCTCCACTTTCACGGCCCCAAGGCCCTTTTAGTCCTTGCAACCCGGCCCGACCGGGTCCCTTTCCAGGTCAGCCCGTTAGTCCCTCTTCATGGCCTTCTCATGTAGCCTCTCCATCATGGTCACCATGCCAACCTTCCATTGCTCAAGCTACACACCTCCAACAGGTTCTCGCTGATAAAGTCGCTTCATTGGAGGAACAACTAAAGAGGGTTGCAAGTCCATGGCCCTCTCCCACTCCTCCTCTTTCTCCAGTCAATCCTCTTCATGCCATTCTGAACAACATTACGAAGATGGAAAAAGATTAGAAGGAGAGGAGAGATGATTACGGCATCAACAACGCAAGTGAGCAAGAGCCGGCAGATTTCAACGATCAAGTGGACGCTGTCCGCCCTCCACCGATTCACCCCGTTCATTAATATGGCCCTTCGCCTCCACAACCATATACACAAAATCCTCCACAACACCATCACATTCCACCACCCATCATTAATACGCCTCAATTACAGCGTCCACTTGAGCATGACAGTAAAGAGCCGACAATTGAAGATACGACACATGATGAAGCTCTGCAAGCACTCATTCCGAGTTTCCTTCGCTTTCCACTTCCTCCACTACCACCAGATGAACCCCCTGCTCAGGACGATGCCACCATTCCTAATCCAACCCTCATTTTTGAGATTTATTGGTGTTACGACGATGGGTCGATACTCCAATCACCCGTGCCAGTGCATCAGGAGCCTTCTCTTACCCCTAACACCTCTCGCCCCATCCGGTGTTTCTTACACACCAAACCTCCCGCTTTTACACCTCCCATTATACCTCCGTTAAGCATTATGTCATCAACCTCCATAGCACCAGCCTCCGTCGAACCTTCCTCTAAAACTCCACCAATTACGCCTTCACCAGCCTCCACTCCACCGGTCTCTGCCGAACCCACCACCAAACCTTCTCCAATTAACCTCTCATTACCGCCACCTCGGCCCTCCACTATAACTATAACACCAAAACCCACTTTGCCTATTCCTCCATCTATCCCTTCACCCAAACCCGTGGCAGATCCCGAGCAGGGTCCACCCCTTTTTGCATCCGAGATAATCCCTTTCGCTTCTGAGCAAGGGGAGAAGCTCGACGTGTTCGAACCTCCACCCCTACTTATCATTTTACCAACACCTTCTATCGAACCTCCACCTTCCATGGAGCCTTCCGCCTTTGCTTCACCTCCTTTTACCACTCATAGTGAGTGTGTCTCTACAAGTTTATGTGTTGAAGACGATAGAGAGCCGGGCAAGAGAAAGTTGGCCACGGCCATGCTATTCAAGATGCAAGAGTTTATTTGTCGGATGCCAATCCATATTTTTGTAACGATCATAGTTGAAGAGGCCAAGTCCCCGTCGTTGCTCACCAGAGGAGAATGTCAAGTTTTGATGCTGTGTAAATCTGTGCCCAAGGGTCGGGCACGGCACCCCTTGTTTCCACCTTCCGATACCGAATCCATTCTTCCAGGCAAGGGACGAATGCCCATTTTGTTCAACACTCTTCATATACCACAATCATTGGGCAGGGCGAAGCTCCTCATTCCCACTTTTCAACTCCCTCACATTATTGTTCTTCACCCTCTAAGGGAGCTGGCGTTTATTGTTGAAGCTTCGTCATGGGCATTAATTTTATTCACTGGGCCGTTTAACAGCACACTTTCATTGCCATGGAGGGGCATGCATTTTTCCACTAAGGGGCCTTCCGCTATCCTATCCACCTTCTATTCTACTTCACCCATATTCCTATCTATCACCAATTCTTCGTGGGCCACTCCATGGGTGAGGAGGAGGATCTCATCCTCTCACCCCTCGCATTGTTTACATCTTAAGCATTCATCGCATCCATTGCATGGCATTCGCATGTATTTGCATCTCTTCTTTCCCAGGCTTCCGGACCCGTATCTTCCCCGCCTTCTAGAACCTCCGGATCTTCCACATTTTTCATCTTATTCACCTCTATCTTCAGGATCTCTGGGTCCCCTTACACTTCTTGGGTATTGTGCCCCCTCTAATCTTCTAATTAGAGTTTAATTTTCAAAAAAAATAAATATTTAAAAACTCTCATATTTCTCTCTCTCCCCTCACTCTTTCTCTCTCCTCCCTCACCCTCTCTCTCTCTCTCACGCGTGCGATCGTCTCTCCCCCCTCTCTCGGGCTTGGTTGATCCGGGCGACTGTAGGAGGAGTGGAGGGTACTACTGGGAAGGTCTCGACGTGAGGATTGCGTTGACACAAACCTCGTCTCAATCCGCGGAGCATGGAGGTAGGTACGAGTGAAAGATCGGCGTGATTCCATTCGGCGGTTCGGCACCGGAACGCTAGCCTCATGGCGTAATAGGTAGGGGGATGGATTACTCACTTCGTTAGGATCGCGATGATACCCCATGCTTCGTCATCCGACGCCGTTTTCCTCATTTTCTATGTAATATATCATGTTAGTGTAATTTTATCTAATTTCCTGAAAATTATACCATGGGCATCGTCTTTAAGTTTTGATGGCATGCATAGCTGTAGAATGGTTGTGGGAGTTGGGCAGGTGCTGTAGATTTTTGTTTCCCGTCGTTTCGAGTCGACCGGGAAGGGTTTCCACCGAGGTTGCCCCATTCCCGTCACTGCGGTAATGGCGCGGCCACTCCGCGACCGTTCTGTAGTGAGCGGTCCACTCTAGACCGTTTAAAACCATTGGAAGGTCCACAATGGACCGTTTAGCCCTTAGCACGGTACACTCCTGACCGTGCAGTCCCTGTAAATAGTAAGGAAGTGATGATTGAACGGCCAACCCTGGTCCGTTTCAATCCCACTGCGCGGCGTGTGGTTCGACAGCCCCAGGAACCCTTCGTGCCTTGAGCGGTCAGTCCCAGGCCATCCCGTCCATTGAACGGCTGACCCTTGACCTCGTAATGCTCAGAACTTTGCATAGTGTTAAAGTTGAACGGCCCCAATCAAACCGTTCAGGCCCATTGAGCAGCCAGTCGATCGACCGCCCAGTCACTAAGCGGCCGTGTCCCATCCGTTTAATTCATGCAGATTCTAATTATTAGCATATTCATGTTATTATGCATTTAATTACTGCATATTCACCATGTTTAACTTATTTTATAAATTGTGGCACATCTTTACATCCCGATAGAGTTACTTTCTCTTTCCTTGTGATGGAACCACTAGTCGTAGCCCAGCGACCCGTAGGTCCACATAAGGTTACCATAAGAATCAGATTGTAGAAAATCAAACGGTCTAGTGATTGGCCACCTACCTTGACAAGCGGTCTATCGTTGGGCCGCGAAGCAATGTTTGACAGTCTAATTTATGGCCGTTTGTAGGGGCTAAGTAGTCTATCATAGGTCCGCTTAAGGCTACCATAAGAATCAGATTGCAGAAACCTAAACGGTCTAGCGATTGGCCGCCTACCTTGACAAGCGGTCTATCATTGGGCTGCGAAGCAATGTCTGACAGTCTAATATTAGGCCGTTTAGTTTCGACTGACAGGAAAACTAATTATTCGTAAACTACATGCTAAACCACGGCATATCATGCATGAAAATCAACATACTTAAACTCTATAGCATGATAGAGTGAGTATAGGCCAACAATATGCATGGGATTTATGTATAATGACAAGAGAATTCCTTTTAGTTTAATTAGGGCTAAGAAATTCTGCATGAATAATACACTAGATGCATAGTCCTAATAAACATGAAATTCATAGTGTATAGTACATGAAATCAATTGAAACTAGAGGGCTTTTGTTCCTGACATTCAATTTAAGCCTTTCATGAGATGACCTACCTCTGGTAGTGCTCCTAGACTTCGAATTTAGGGCTGGAAGTTAACCCTAATTCCTGCTCGTCCTGAACTAAACCAGTAACTTCACGCCCTTCTATCTCCTGATTCCCTTGACCTAAGGTCGTGAAATTTTGAGGGTAAGAAGAGGGTACCAAAAGGAACAATTTCTTCTAAAGAACCTCTATCTAATTACCTCGTTTAGGGCTTCTATTTTGTAGATCAATCAGGGTTGCTTGCTCCATTGACAGAATTGGTTGCACCGAACCAGCGTCTTTGGATGCCTCTAACTTCCTGTAGGCTTGATCCCCTAACACGAAATTTAGAGAAAAGTTAGATCTAACTACAAGCAACAACTTCCTAGAAGAAACTTACCTATAAATCTTCCTCTTTACCTTAGTTCCACGCGAGCCAAACGTAGGGGTCGTGCAAGTGAAACCTACGGTCTATTTATAGGGTTTTGCTAGGTTTTCGTGGATTAGATCGATTTTAGAGTCCTTATTTGGCATTAAACTGACCTCTGAGAGTCCTAAGCATGCTTAAAAGTCCTCATGCCTCGTTCTTAAAAGAATTTCTTCTATTCCACCCACCAACTTATGAAGGGCAAGCAGATCTAGATGCAGCGAGAGTGTGGCTAGACGCAACTGAACGTGTGTTCCGTTCCATGGAATGCACGGAAGATGAGAAGGTTATGCTAGCTACATTCCAATTGCAAGGGCCAGCACTCGCATGGTGGACCACGGAGTGGGAGGTAACTTTCAGGTCTCGACCTCTTTGACAAATTACTTGGCAGGACTTCATTACTTCATTCGAGCGTACGTACAGTCCAACTTATCCGAGGATTGACAAAATGTACCAGTTTATGGAATTGGCTCAAGGCGATATGACAGTTCTGCAGTATCACAATAAATTCATGGAATTGGGTCGCTATGCTCCTCATATTCTTGCCGATGAAGGGCTAAAAACTAAGCAATTTCTGTGTGGGTTGAAGGCAGAGTTTAGGCAACCTTTGATTGCAACCAGAGTAGCAGAATTAGATGTGCCTTACTAGGCAGCTGCAGCATTAGAGCTGGACATGGCAAGATCTCGAGGATGAACTCAAGTTGAGCCAGTTCAGTAGAGTGTGCAGTATCAGCAAGTTAGTCAGTCGAATATGACGGGGATGCCACCTTCTGTTCCTTCTGCCAGTGGTACTTCCTCCATGAAATCTAAGTTTAGGCGGATGTTCAGAAAGTCCAAGAAGCAGTATGACCGTCAAGTTTCCTCCGGTACCGTGCAGTAAGCAGCACCCTCTTCTTTTCAGCGACAGGGACCGGTGACTAGTCAGCAGAGACCGTGTTCGAGGTGTGGTGGTAGCCATCCGGGCAGACCATGTTCAATGCCGGTGGTGTGTTTCAGATGTGATCAGGTTGGACACGTGATTCATGACTGTCCATAAAGGCTGAAGTAGCCTGTGCAGTTTTCTCAGTTTTCACAGCCACATCAGTTCAAACCTCCTCCACCACCACAATCTCAACAATATTCTCAAGCTTCAGTATCGTCATCGCAGCAGTCTACTACGGCTGGGAAGAAACAAAAAGGGAGAGTCACGCATGTGACTCGTTCTGAAGCTGTTGCATCCCATCTTGTTGAAGGTACTATTATGATCTATGATCATACAGCTCGTGTTTTATTTGACTTAAGTGCTTCTCATTCATTTATTTCTGAAGATTTTATTGCCTGTATGTGTGCCGTGGGTTGTAAGAGGTTGTGTCCCGAGGCTCTGTGGTAAGGGTGGATTCGGGATTGGCAGGCGTCCTTTTAGATCGTTTTGAGACGAAGGATTTGATGAGACAAGATGAAGGACAGTTCCGGTGTGTGGAGGTCTCTGATGAGACGTTGGTGTTGGATATGGTGATCCCTGGTCTGCGACCAGCATGGGAGGATTCCATGTAAGTCTGAGTCGAGTGGCGTGAGGACCGAGGAGGGATCCTGTCATGTGGTTTCGCCATGCTCCCCTGAGAGGGTAGAGCTAGTGTGAGGCTCGAGATCAGTTGTGGTGTCCGAGCGAGATTTGGATTGAGTTGTGGTAATGGTCTGTGGAAGAGTCAGCGGATGGCCTGTCGCGATTTGGATCGCGTCGGTTGGCCTGGTGGAGGTTTCCCGTTAATGCGTATCTGGTGACTAGTGGATGGTCTTTCACAGACAGAAGATGCTGGTTGTTGAGACTCGGGAATGGTGAGAACCGTGTACCAGCGAGGCCTTGGGTGGCCGATTATGATGTGTGCCTTTTCCTAGATTGGATTTGGGGTGGTGAGAACTTTATCTTTTGGCAGAGTTGGCCGCGTTGCTAAGGGCGTTTGGCTTGCCAGGTGTAAGCTGGTGGAAGCTCAGTGTTGGTCGTCCTTGACGCAAGGCGTAGGATTGGTCAGCGAGCTGTGAAGCTAGCATTTGGATGGTCCGCCGAGTATGAGCGTTGACCGGTGTTGGTTCTCGTGACAAGGAGTGCATGTCCTCGGTGAGCGAGATCGTGGCAGTGTTGTTGTGGTTGGTTTTCGTGTTGGCTGAGGCGACGCCAGACTTGTACTTCTTACATGTGTCTACTCTGATGATCGATGTGACTTTGATTGTGAGTGAGGCATTGTCCGTGATTATTGTCTGGCCGCGTCCCTCAGGATCGTGATTTTTTTTTACGAGTTTCGAAGTTTGGTTGGGACTCTGACAGTGTTGTCAGTTGGTTCCGATGTTCTCCCCTTGTCGCTTGGTGCTTGTCCTGAATTTCAAGGATGAAATTCTTATAAGGGGGGAGGGCTGTAATGTCCCAGATTTTTTTTTTGAATAGCCATCAGTTCTTTGTCATTGAATGCTTTTTTAGTTTCTTCTCCAAGATGGAGTTGGGAGAGCAGGAAAAACTGGGGGATTGGATAGATAGACTTTCAAGTCCTCATAGGCCTTTTGGCAATCTTGATTCCATTCAAATTTGACTCCCTCCTTGAGCAATTCATAGAATGGACGGCATCTTTGAGAATGTTGGGATATAAATCTTCTAATGAACTGTAATCGACCAATCAATCCTCGAAGTTTCGTGATATTTTTAGGCGAGGGCATGTCCATTACGGCCTTTGCTTTGTTAGGATCAATCTAAATCCCCTGTTTGCTCAATATAAAGCCTAGCAGCTTCCCTGAAGAGACTCTGAAAACACACTTCTTCAGATTCATCTTAAGCTTATACTCCCTAGCTCTCTGTAGCATCTTAGCTAGAATAGCGGGGTGTTCTTCTTTTGTCCTTGACTTCACCAGGATGTTATCCACATAAGCTTCTATATAAATATGCATCATATCATGGAAGATAGCCATCATCGCCCTCTGGTAGGTGGCGCCTACATTCTTTAAACCAAATGGCATGACTACGTAGCAATATGTGCCCCAGGGCGTGGTGAAGGAAGTTTTCTTTTGATCTTCAGGAGCGAGACAGATTTGATTATAGCCTGAATAACCATCCATGAAGGATAATGCTTCGAACCCGGTGGTATTATCTACCAAGACGTCTATGTGATGCAGTGGGAAGTCATCCTTGGGACATGCTTTATTAAGATCCCTAGAATCGATTCAAATACGTACTTTTTCATCCTTTTTGATAACAGGGACAATGTTTGCCACCCACTGAGGATATAAAACAACTTTGACGAACCTGGACTTGTATAATTTGTCGACCTCTTCCTTGATTTTTAAAGCCATGTGGGGGTGAAATCTTCTTGACTTCTGTTTGACAGGCGTTGCCCCTGGTTTAAGTACTAGACGATGTTCCACCAAAGAGTGGTCAAGACTAGGCATGTCCTCATAAGACCAGGCGAAAGAATCGCTATATTCCCTTAAGACTTGGATCAAATCAGCTTCTACTCTTGAAGGGAGGTTAGCGGCAATAATGATAAGCCTGGGATCTTCTTCGGTTCCTAAGTTAATTTCTTTTGTAGGTTCATCCACCACCGATGATGGCTCATCGAACCTCTTCAAACCTTGTGCATATAAGTCGGCGGTGTCATCTACATCACTGTCCTCAGAATCGACCGCGATGGCCGTACATATTGTTGTGATACTTTGGTCATCCCAGCTTTAGTCTGGTCAGCTCTTGACGTGTTTCGCTTCTATTGAAGTGCTCGATTAGACCCCTTAGCTGAGAAGCTACTCGAGCAAACTAGGCTCTTCCCTTTTTGGTGAGCTTCTATTAGTAAGCTCGATGCTTCCCATGTCATTCGGTGGGTCTCCTTGTGAGGTTGGCCTTGGAATTACCATTTAAGTACCACCTTGTCCTATGTGTGCTCAAGTGTGGACAGCTTAATTTTGAGCCAGATCATCTCCTTGTTTTGTGGTTGCGTGGCTTTGGACCTAATTTCTGTGTTGAAAGCTGTTGCATACCGTGTCTCACCGTGCCATGCCCAACGGCTAGCGTGTTGAAAGGCTCAATTGCCATTTACAGGACGTAAAGGTAGGCCAAGATTAGTGCTTTTCATTGGGCTTTGTGCTAAAGCTGGTGCTCTTCTTTGTTGCACTTAGGCTTTTTCTACTCGGTTGCTCACTAGATCAGTGCTCGAGGCATGTTACATTGTGATTTCCTGAGATTGCGATGACGCCTAGTGTGTACTGAGATGCGAAGGCCGAGGTTCTTTCTGATGTCTTCGTGCATTGTTGAGTGCGCTGCGGAAGCGTGTGGGCTGATGACCCACAAGTCGAGGATCCCTTCGTACAATTCTGGCTGGTCGAGATAATTTTTTTTTCTCGATGTGACCCCATCTTAGCTGCATGTGCCTAGACGTTGTCGTGACCGTGCCGTTGTTGGTCATTCCTTTGGTTTTGGTGTTGGCATTTTCGAGCATTGGAAAAATTGTCAGCTTTCCTACTGATAAAGTACCCTCTACTCTGCATTCCTTCTCGTGGGTGTTGTACTCTCAAGGCATGTTCATAGTCCTTGAGATGCGTTCCCTAAGATTGTGGTTTCTCTTGTCGTTTTGTGATCGATTTCAATTGTTGTAGGTCTTTCCTTAGTGAACGGCCTGATGCATGACTCGCTTCCTATAGTCATGTGCCCAGCTACCACGTGTCTTGATATGGCCCTATTTACAGTGTGTTCCGTGGTTCTGTGTGCTGTATGGAGCCAAAATCCTGCAGGTGCTATTGTCATTGGTTGTTGTTTTTGTCAATATTGTTTTCGTGTGATTCTATGTTTATGTGCTGGTGGCCCCCGTTGCCCGTTCGGCACCGATTCGCGGTCTTCGCTGTGCAAAAGGTAGGGGATCGGACTCCTCATCTCGTCAGGAATCCATTGACGCCCTCTGTGTCACCATTTTTCTCATTTTCTGTGTAATTCTTCTTTTGGGAGATTTTGAGATTTTATTCTCGATTTACGTGCCTCTCTCGTTTCGTGGTCCAGATGACTGCTGATCGAGGCCGAAGAGGTACCGTTGGAATGGTCGCGTCGTGAGGATCGCACTGACGTCCTCTGTTCCTCGATTCGTGTAACGTGGAGTCGAGTCGGGTCGCGAGGTGTCATTTCTCCCTCACGTCGGTTCGCTGTCAAATCGTCACTTTCGCCGTCACCCAGGTAGGGAGATGGAATCCTTATCGCGCTAGGACACCGCCGGTATCACTTGTGCCGTGGTCCGACGCCCGTTGCATCATATTTCGTGCATTCTTCTGTTTAATGCATTTTAGTCTATTTATTGTGGAATTTATCGTTTAATTGTTAAATCAATTCCATTGGGCGTGGTATTCAATTTCTAGTGGCATGCTTAGGCTTGTGTGATTGGTATGGGTTGGTTAGTTCAACAGATTTTGTAATCTGTCGCATCCCCCATCGATTTCTATCGACCGGGCGGGGTTTCTGATTCCGGTTCCTGGAGTCACAAAACCCAGGTGATATAACGCACCTGCCCCGGTGCGTTATACCCCTTTAACGTGTCCTCAGTGGTGCGTTATGTGAATAGTGTCCTGAGTTTTCTGAGAATTCTGACATTCAGGTGGCTTTAACGCACCTTAGGGAGTGCGTTATAGTCCTTCGTTTTGGGTTAAAGGTCCGTTATGTTTAACGGCCTTGTCCCTGTGCGTCGTGCATTGTATGACGCCCTTCTATAAGTGCATTATATGCCGAGTTTTCTGTGGAGTTAATCGTTCTGGAAGGCATAATGGTGCAAGATAGGTGCGTTCTGTTCATCATAATGCCCCCTCTGTGGTCAGTTATACTCCCTGAGCTGTGCGTTGTATGCTTGTTGACTTTAACGCCCGGATGCCAGTGCGTTATAGTCCTATAGCGCCCCTGTTGAGGTGCATTATAGTCTGGGTTTTCTGTGGATTTCCTGAGTTCTGTGAAGCATAGCGGTCCTGCTCCGGTCCGTTATGGAAGAAGCTAAAATAAATATAGGAATATAAATAATGTATAATTTAATTAACACTGGAACAACACTATTACATGTTTATAACAATTATACAGTCTAGAACTACAAGTCCAAAGTAAGTACAACCAACAAAAAGGAAAGGTACAAGTACATAGGGCATACCCTGGCTCTGGCAAACTGGCGTCTACTCCTGACTACTAGCACCGTGGCCCACCTCGGATGCACCACACTAAAGCCTCGCCACACCTGAAAACAACGGGGGTGAGCCTTGTCTCCTAGGCTCATAGGGGTCCCACGGATCCCCACCTCACACGACTGAAAATAACAGTGCAATAACTAAAGTAAGTGTAGTAAATAAACAATAGGAAAGGCAGGGAACTATGAGTAAGGAACTCTACACAAGACGACTACACCTGTCGCTAATCCAGCCTCGTCTACGGAATGGAATACCTGAGCCACCCGTACGACAAACCACAATGATGAAAAACCCACGTTGGAACCACCCAAGTGACTGGAGTACTAACCCACTAACCACGAGACCGGAAGCATCCTCTGACAACTTACACTATAGCCTCAAGTGTCTCCTTACACACCCTGAGATAGAAACTGAGACACGGTACACAGTAGCAACGAATAAGGACTAGCCGAGGTCATGCTCATCAGTACGCGCCCACTGCCCCCGACTACGTGTGCACACACAAACCATCTGCTCTAGGTCAGGTCCTCTAGCTAATTTTTCCCCCAGTCGGACTCAGGCTGCAAAGGCTAGGGGCGCTCAGAAAATCAGCCTACAAACCTCTACACGGGACAAGCCTTCACCACTCCTAGGTGGGTCAACACGCAAGCATGCCCAGGTCAACTACGTCTAGTGGGTAGAATCACCAAGGGTGAGAACCTACCAAAATTATGGAAGTCACCGGAGTACCACCGGATCGTACCAAGCCACCACGAGGCTGCTCACCAACACGAGAACCAAGGGCTACTAGCCCGATAGTTGAACTATGACTACTAGTGCATACGACGAAGATCGGAGCACTTAAACACGCCACAAATCAGAAATCGGGCAAACCAGGCCTAAAGGCACTAGAAGGCCATGGTATTGGCCGCTCATGGGCCTGGTGATAAATGTGTATTTTCCCATCATAATTCATGTCATTTGTATTGATTGATGCTCCAAGTTGTTCACCCTTGTCGAGTCTTCTTGGGTAAGTTAGAAGTCTCTTTCATGGGTCATTGCCTTCCTTAGTTGAGTTTTATCCTTATTTGATGCTAGGCAAGCACTTCTGGTTCATTTGTCGCCCTCTTGTGCATAACGCATCCTCTATAGCACGTTATAAGTAACATAACACACCTCACAGAGTCCGTTATAGTCTTCTCGCCTACTGTCTCACCCAGTGTCTCACTTAGCATCTCTATAGTTTAATGGTCCCATACCTTGCCGTTATGATTAGTATAACGCTCTCATGTTGAGCCGTTATGGTCCGCCCACCTACCATCTCTTCTTTCATCTTAGTTAGCGTCTTTATCGTTTAACGGATTCATGTGCCACTGTCATCCATCACATAAGGCACGTACCTTGATCCATTATATACCCACTAAGATTGAGTCTTGTCACCACCTCCACCGACTCCCTTGTCGTCCAAGCCCCGTCTGCCTTGACGTCCTTCTGTACATGACGGAATTCATTAAACCCGTTATTATTCCAATATAACGCCTCTATTAACATCCGTTATTCTCGCCAGAATCCTAAGCCCGAATGTCTCGCATGTCGTTCTTATCTCTTGCGGATAAGGTCACATGACGGACTGACGGAGGTGCATTATGTTAACATGGCAGTCTATCGCGAATGTGTTATGCCTCACGGAGGAGTTTTAGTAGAACTGTGCTTCTCTGCTATTCCGTGGATGGATTGTAGAGGTTGTTATCTTGATTTCTCCCCCAAATCTAATCCTTAGGACCTTCTGTTGATTTCTATGGACTCTTGGGAGTATTATCTTCAAGAGTTTGTCTTCAATCCTCCTACTTATTGGCTGATCTCTCTCTAACTCGCCCCAAGACTTGGGAGGGTCTATAAATAGAACCCTTGTCTTCTTAGTGAAAGAGGGGAGATTTTCTGGAGTTCTCACGAAGTGCTGCTACATCCTGGAGCCTAATTCATCCAAGGAAGGCTGCATCCCATGTCCATCTGCTGCCTAAGTCCAGGGAGTACTAGCTTGAAGGGGCTATTTCATTAAAGTTCATTCTTTTAGTTATTTTCCCCTTTTCCTAGCAACCATGGCATGTTCCCTCTTCTTCTCCCACGTTCTCATCCATGCTGCATGCATCTGAAGTACTATGCTCCACGCAGGGAGGGGGGGTTCATGGGGGAGGGGCAATCAATTACACGCACTACCCTCGCACAGGAGGGGGGATCGCAGGGAGGGGAAACTAGCTAACGGCCGTATGCCGAGCTCGGTCGTCCGATCGAGGTGCAGCCAGCTCCTGGATGATGGTCGAGGGATGCCGAAGGATGCCTGAATGTCTGGCACTGATCTGCTGTCGTTGGATGGAGACGGCGGCCGCTGCTGTGGGCCTATGCAGTTCTACTGCACAGGACAGATTGGCGCAGTCGTGGTGCGTTGGCCGGTACAGGCGCTGTGGAACTCCAATCATGACGGGACCAAGTCATGGACGTTGCTGACAGGGAGGTCTACAAACCCTCAGAAGATGGCGGCCGTCTGATCACCTCGCTGGATGTGGTAGTAGGAACGGCCGGTGTCAGGTTTCTGGGTGAACAGTCAGACCAGTCGCAGGTAGCTATGGGGGAACTTTTAGTGATGATGTCGGATCGGGACAAGACCACCTGTGTTAGTTCCATATCGTCGAAGTCTGAAACTTTTCTGAAGACTGTCTGACCTGAAACGGAGAGGAAGAGGGGGTATCTGGGCCGACTTGAAAGCAGCCTGTCCTGGGCGAACAGGGGACTCTGGGTCTGGCGTGACTGAGGGAGAATGGCTGCCCTGGATGGAGATGATGTCGAAACCAAGAGGGACCACCTCTGGTGCGTCGAAGCTTCAGAGGATCAGAACTCTCATGAAGAGAGCTCTGGCTGAATCGCACAGGGGCGGGAGGTGGAGCTGCTACCAGTTGGTGCTCAGGTTCAGACCTGAGTTTTGTGCAGTTGCACGAGAACATGCGGTTCGAACGGTGCCGAGGTCGGATTGCCGCGGGATCACTTCTGGGACGAAGCTGACTCGACGACGTACAACTCCACAGAATAAAGCTTTGACTGTTTTGCAACGTGGACACCAGGGTAGTCTCTGCAAACTCGACCTCTGCTGTAGGCTGGTTGCAAAGAGTAGCAGCGTGGTCTTCTCAATCCACGGGAGGGCGTAGCGATGACGGGGCGACTCTGGGATGCCGTGGACGCATGGAGCAGGGGAGGGCAGACCTGGATTGCTGAGGGAGAGGGGGCTAGGGCATTGGATGAAGGTGGCTGGGGTTAGGGTTGGTCTCCTCTTGCCCTCCATTCTTCTCTATTTCTTTTTGCCTTTTCTTTCTTTTCTTTTCTTCTTCTTCTTGCTGCTCGATGTCTTCTATCGGCAGAACTTTCTCCAAAGAGTAGGGAAGCAAAATTTTGGTGTCAACAATTACCGGTTCAACGGTGAGTACTCCCGGATCAGTCATGGACAAGGGCTGCTGGATCAGGTCGAGTTGGATGCTACCGGATGGGCCTGGAAGACTGATGGATCAGCCATGGGCAAGGGCTGCCAGATCAGACCAATTTAATGGTTGCCAGATTAGCCAGCTAGGCTACCGGATCGATTTGTAGAGTTTAAACAGGCAGCACAGAGGCCTGTGGGAGGTTTTAGAGCGAGCAAAGGGGGAGGGCCACAAGGGTTTGGTCTTGGAATCATACCCATGACATTGGGTAAACTTCAGATCCCCCTTGAGAGGTGTGCTCGCACAAGAATATGTTTAGATCCATAATGATGTATACATATATACTTCCCCTTCCTGCTGGCTCATCTTGAAGGAGCAAAACAAAAGGGCCTAATGGGGATACCTGGGGGACTGTAGGGAAAACCCTAAGAAAGATTGGCCCTAGGCAGGTGTACTTGGGTCATACTCATGGGTTGGGTAAACTCTGAATCCTCCCCTCTTGAAAGACAAGTTTGCAACCACTCATATATATACATTCGGGTCAACAATATCATCCATATTTCCCCCCTCCTATCGGATCAACCAGAGGGAATCACGGAGAAGGGGTGCAATAAAAGATCTATCAGGGGCCCCTAAGAAGTCCAAGAATGAAAACGAGTCACGAGAGTCTAGATTCAAGGCCATACCCATGGCGTGGGGTAGTCCCTGGACCTATCCCTTGAGAGATGGGCACATATAGTCCTTCTTAAAGAGACTATCTCTGTTTCCACCGGCCAAGCCAAGCAATAACACATGGCGGAGGAACAAGATACAGTAGAAATGATGAACACATATAGAGCGGGATAGACGAAAAGAAATATGTACAACGCCCCCCGACCCCACGCAAGGCCTTTCAAGGCTCGTTTCATTCATCCATTCAGGAAGCCAGCACAGTAAAAAGAAGCAACAGAGAGAGAAGCAAACATTCATTCTTCATTCCATTCATGCCTCTTAATGGGCGACAGGAAAGTGAATAGGGGGGGACCATCCCCATAAGCCGACCATAAAGAAAAGAAAAAGAAAAGCATACAAAGATAGGGAGGCAGGGGGGGGGACGGAGCATTGACTCCTCTCCCCCCCAGGCTTCACCTCTCTTCCTCTTTCTCTCTCTTCATTTCTTCTTCTTCTGCCTTGCCTTGCAGAGGTAGGAACTAGATTCTAGAGCTCCCTCTTCTTCACCTTATCTTCTTCTCCTCTCTCTTCTTCTCTTCGCAACTCTATTGCGTACTCTATCTGCTCCTCTCCTCCTTCTGGGCCTAAGGGTCCCTTTTATAGCCAGAGTAGGTGTGGCGGGCCTTATCCTCTGCTGAGCGATCGAATAGAGGCCCTGTCGCTGTTGGACGAGGTGACACTACTATTGGGGATGTTGCCACCCGTTCACCATGGCGTCACCAGACCGATGTCCTATCGTCGGATCATCTTGGGCTCTGTCAGATGAAGCTTCATGCCGAAGGGGGTTGCTGCCGATTGAGGCGGCAGCTAGCGGTGCTGTCGGTTCAACAGGTATGAAGGGGCTGCTAGATGGGCATATCGGGCTACCGAATGGGGCTTGGCCTGTCGGTTGGACGGCATGGGGTGCTGCTGGATGGGTTTGGCCGGTCAGTTAGGAGTTGGCCTTCTGATTTGACGGCATGGGGTGCTATCGGATGGGTTGGCGAGCGCTTGCCGGATAGGGCAGCTTCGACTACTGCCGAATGAAGGTGAACAATATCCAAATGGGCCAGCTTTGGCCTCTACCGGATGAGGTTGAAGATCTTCTAGATGAGCCTATAGCAACTAGCAGTTGAAGGTCGTAGGGCTGCCGGTTCACCTTTATGCTCCCCCTTTTTTTCTTTTCATTATCTTCCTTCTTTTTTGTTCTTTCTTTTTATGATGCTTGGGCCTCTATGACCCAGTCCACAGGAGCATTCTTTTAATAGTAACTTGCATTCTCCTGATTCTGAGTTTAATTCGTCCCTCCAGACACAAATTCATGGTGGTTCTGCACCACTTGTAATTGATTTCTTCAAATGTATTAAGTCTGCCATTCATATTGTTTAATGCTGAGCCTCCAGAGCTGAATCTTCAGTAGTGTGTTCATTCAGGAAAGCCCCGACTTTTGACAATTTTAATTTGTCTGTCAAGATGTGAGTTGGCATCACATGAAAAGCCTTCTTTGTGGCTTGGCCATCTAGGCCCTCTTCTTGTACTTCTTTACTGCTGGGTCATTAGGGTCGATCCCATAGCAGTGCATTTCAGGGACGCTTTGTCTTCCCACAACTCCAGACATATTGTGGTATATTCTAGATGTTGAATTTTGTATGTCCACAAATGCCCCCTACCCATGGGTGGCACGGTCGAGGAACGAGCCAAGTGGGGCACATGGGTGCGTATCCTTTTATTCTTTTAATGGCCATACCGGTTCAATACTTGAAAGTCATGCCGGATGAGGACCATAGGGATCTACTGATTCAATGTTGATGGAGCCTACTATTTCAAGGGTGATGCCCTATTGGATCAGGCCTGCTGGATGGGTAGGTAATCCCTGTCGGATGTGAGCTTGGCAGTTGTCAATTCAGGGATTTGTATACCCTACCGGATGGAGTTTGGCGCTTGCTGCCATTTCAATGCCCACAAGGGGTTGTCGAACTGAAGGGATTGGAGGCCCTGCCGGTCCAATGGCATGCGTGATGGAGCAGCGCACAGACTGGAGCCTGTACGGACTACTATCGGATCGGGATGTTAGCCCCTGCCAGCTCAGGAAGAACCCTGCCTGTTCGGGGACCGTGGGGTCTTGCCGGATCACGGTGTTAGCCCCTATCAAATCAAGGGAAAACTCTATTGTGTCCCTGTGTTTTGATGATGTCAACACTATGACTCATCCTTGAGTTTCAAGTGTTCTTGATTCTTATAGTTTATACATGTTTCATATGTTCTTGAGTTCATATGTGCTTAATGATGTTCATGTTCTTCATATATACATGTATCTTCATGACTTTTGTGAAGACGGGATTGATTTTCGACAAAGGAATGGCAAAAGGTGTGAAAAACAAGCTAGATGCATGAAAATCCTGAAGTAGAGTTGACTCCATCAAGCAGAAAACTCCACAAGCTATCGCTAAGAAATGTTTAGCTAAGGGTGAAAAATAGGTCCATATGGGTGTTAATGGCTTCTAAGTCTAAAAAATGGACGTCAGTGCAAAAGCTTCAGAAGTTAAATATTAATAAATAAGGGTTCGAGAATTTTCCCGAACACCTTTAAGGCGTGGGCTACCCAGCCCCTCCTATGGCTAACCGGGCACAGCCAAGGGCCCCAACTAGCTAGCTGTGACCCATGGCGTCGTTAACAATTGATTGGGGTTAGTCCCGATCACTCAGTTTGCAGGTTTTCCTACGTTCTACATAGCCACCCGGGCCAACCTGGGGGTGCCCCGATGACAAGCCATGACGCGTGGCACCCAGCAATGAGGCCGGGATCTAGCCCCAAGATTCCTCCATCTAGCCTTCTAAGGTCAAAGGGAGACCTATCATGGTCAACCACGGGCCTTAGAATCCTATAGCACTCATACTCGGCCCATACACGCGTGTCGAGAATTTTCCCAAACACCTTGTGTGCGCGCGTACCCCATCCATTTTACAACAAGTTGAGGGCCAACCCGCAGCTCCAGCACTCTGGTCACGTCCTATGATGACCCTCCAGCAAGTCGGGCCCACCCACAACCCTCAGATATGCGGTGACAAGCCACTTCTATTCAGTTCCCGGGCCAACCCAAGACTGTCCATCAACTTGCCGTGTTATGCGGCACACACCATGAAAGCTAGGTCCATACGCTTGGGAGTCACTCTCTCAGCTCTTATGAGCCCCTTCCCTCAGCCCAAGGCTAAATCTAAGGCCGTCAAGCATTCACCCAAGCCGATCGACAACCTGAGGTGTGTTGAGAATTTTCCCAAACACCTTGCGAGCGACAGCAACAACGTGATGTCCACAAGCCCCCACGGGCCAATCCCAGCATCCCGGAGCCCTCTGTCCTTCAAAGGACACCCCTAGATGACAAGAGAATACCCCCGAGGGCCACCCCTCGGGGCCACGGCTCGCCCGTGGGGAGTTCGCCCTGAGCGTGGCCTTGCCCCGGGGAGGGCGAACCCCCTTGGGGAGCGCACCCTCCTCCCAGTCCAATGGCCCCACAGCCATCTCCCAGTCTCAATCGCTCCCAGTCCATGCAAGGTCAACTGACGTACCCGTTCGCGGAAGGATCCAACGATGAAAGCTCGAGATCGCGCAGGTCCCACATCAACGCTCATGTTCCTCGTACGCACACGGCCAGTCAACCAGTATCCTCCGGTATCCTTTTGTCCTCTTGTAGTTAGTCAAAGTAGGACAGACTCTGGTTACAAGGAGACAAGACGGACTGACTCTCTAATGGTCTAGACAATGGACTAGACACGACCCTAAAATGCACTCTTTTTTTTCTTTGTTTTAAAACAATGATGATCCTAGACTTGACTTAGACCATGCTTTGATACAAAGACTACCCTAGACTCAAAGTCGCTCTGATACCAATTTGATGCGGGACGGACCACGGCGGACTCGACTCCAAGTTGAGGACCGACCTTGGACTCGAGCAAGCTCGCTGTTCGTCCCTAAGCGAGGGAAGCGTCGGACGTGCGCAGTTGAGAAATCGGCAAGAGCTAGGGTGGTCAAGCTCTCATTTGTGCCCGGATCGGGTCACGGGGCGGTTTCTCTCTCTCTCACAGTGGTGATTTGAAATAATATGTGAGCTAAGTAAACCTATCACTCATGCAGCGACATATAAGAGTATATACGAGTAAAGCAAGGCCTACGAGGAGGGTGGCGAGTTTACCTCCATGCTCCGGGCGTGGGGAAGACGACCCCGGCCAAGTACGGTAACTCTCGGTAAACAATTAATTACAATGGTTACACAACTTAAGTTACTGCCCACTCCACGCAGGGAGGTAAAGAGCTAAAAGTGGGCCTGGGAGGACCGATCTTGGGTTGACGGGCTGCAAGCCAGAAGGGCTATTGGGCCGAAAATGGGCTGCTGGTCCAACTCAGTACTGTTCTGACTCGGCACTATTCAGACTCAACTCAGCAACTCAGCTCAGCCCGTAGGACAGTAAGTAAACTCTGCTGCTGGGACGGTGGGTTCCGATCATCTTCTGACCACGGCGATTGGCTGGGACGCTGTTGAGGGGTTGTCGATCGACCTCTGGGAGTGGCGGTCGCCGACTGTGAGTCGACATATTTTTCGAGGAATTAATTCCCATACTGCTCCTGTTGGCTTTGACTCAGATGAGATCTGCGCGCCTCCACGACAGGAATTTCTGTGATCAGATCCGGAGGCGGATCGAGGCAAGACTGGTACCGTTGGAAAGCTGACTCAAAGGTCTACAACATATAATTATTTCAGATCCATCCAACAAGCATATTGGAAATTAAAATGACTGTGGATTGCTGATTTTTTTCTGTAACTAGTTACAGAACAGTCAGGATAGATATAGATCTGCCTGAGAATGATTTTTGTTAACCTTCGCGACGCAGGCAATGATCGCGTTAATGTTCTCTATTTTTCGGGTATTATTCGAGTTGTCTCAGGCTCCGGTGAACCAATGATTCAATGCTTTGTTGGCATTTGACTCGATGGATGCCTTGGGTGTTCCGTGAGAGTCAGATATGTGTGTCATGGGATCCCGGAAGAGTAGTCTCATCCCGAGCAGTGTACGGTATTTCTTTCGTGTTTGTTAGATCCCGGAAGAGTAGTCTCATCCCGAGTAGTGTACGGTATTTCTTCCGTGTTTGTTGGCTAGGCTTTGACCCCTTGGTTAGACTACTGTACGTAGATGTCATGGACGTCCTATGAGGGCTGTGATCGTGTTACAAGGTGTTCGAATGTGCCATTACATCGAGTCGTGTTTTGTGTTATTTCAAGGGTCATTATGGTTTATGGTCAACCCGGTTGTGACCCAGTGGTTGACATGTGACCTCGTTAGTGTCTCGAATATCATGTATGGACCGAGACTCTGATTTTGGATGTTTGGAGATATCATCTTACCTCGATTTACATACCTATCTGATTTGAGGGCTTTTATGTTCCCTCACATTTCATGATATGTGTTATACAGAGTCGAGAGTCCTATGTGCAGCTTAAAGGCTGAGAACTTGTGTTTTATCGTGTTTTTGGCTTAGGGACTAGGTTGATTAACGGTACATTCCTATGATGTGCAACGATCTTGACTCGAGCCGTGTGACTCAAGGATCGTTGTGTGTAGTTCTAGTTATCTATCCTGAGTCTGGCGGCAGTTCTGTATACTACATTGTGCTTCATGGTACTTGTGACAGGTGAGTGCTTACCCTGTCCGTACTTCACTATTTTGAGTCTCTGTGTCTAGTGAGCCGCCACTAGTCATAGCCTGACGACACTTCAGCATGTCGGCCCACCTGGGAGTGGTGGCGGGCCGAGTTCCCAAGATACCATTTTTACGCTAGAGTCTGTGGGGCCCCTTGCTTTGTAGTAGCGTCCTACTGGGGGGGAAAACTAGCTAGAGGCCTGGCTCAAGACATTGCGCTTGTGTGTGCACACGTGGTCAGGGGCGTTTGGACGAGCGTCGACGGGCGTGACCCTGACTAGTCACTCGTTACTGTTGTTCCTTGTACTTGGTACAGTGTCTCAGTCACCGTGTTCGCCGGATGCTGCCAGGATTTGGATCGAGGCGACTGAGCGTGTGTTTCGATCGATGGAATGCGCGGAGGACGAGAAGGTTATGCTTGCTACTTTTCAGCTACAGGGTGCAGCATTGATGTGGTGGAGTTTGGAGTGGGAAGTCACCTTCCGTTCCTGACCACTTCGTCAGATCATCTGGACAGAGTTCGTGACTACCTTTAAGCGTACCTATAGTCTGGCCTATCTTCGCATAGATAAGATGCACCAATTTCTAGATCTCATGCAGGGTGAGATGATCGTGTTGCAGTATCGGAACAAGTTCATCGAGTTGGGTCGGTATGCGCTGCACATTATTGTTGATGAAGCCTTAAAGACCGAGCAGTTTCTCTGTGGTTTGCGAGCCGAATTGAGAGTGCCGCTTCTTGCTACCTGTGTTCATGTTATGGATGATGCATATCAGGCAGCGATCGCGGTTGAGCTCGATTTGGCGAAGTCTGCAGGGTTTTCTCAGTCCAGTGTTGCTCAACCGGTTGTGCCATTCCAGCAGCCCTATCAGCCGTCAGCACCTGGCGCTCCGTTTGTCATGGATACTTCTGGTGGTCCTTCGAGGCAGATGTTTCGAAAATCTAAGAAGCGTTTTAATCGTCAAGCATCTTCGGGTTTTGTGCAGCAGCAATCGGTGTCTCCTGATTCAGTTCAGTAGTATGTTCCTCCGTATCAGCAGCGCCGTGAGTTTCAAGTGAGTCAGCTGAGACCATGTCCAAGGTGTGGTGGCAGCCATCCCGATGTACCCTGTTCCTTGCCGATGGTTTGCTATCACTGTGATCAGTCGGGTCACATTGTCCGAGATTGCCCGATGAAGTCAGTTCCGGTGTAGTTCTTGCAGGTCACCCAGCTGCAGCAGTCTCAATTTTGCCTTCCCACACCACCTCAGCCTCAGCCGTCATTTTTGCAAGTTCCTGCTTCTTCCCAGCAATCTTCTGCAGCCTCTAGCCCAAAGCTGAGGAGTCAAATCACGCATATCACTCGTGCAGAAGCAATTGCATCAAATCTTGTAGGAGGTACGATTTTGATTTTTGGTCGTCCTGCTCGTTTGCTATTCGATTTAGGTGCCACTCATTCATTTATTTTCGAGGATTTCCTTGCTCGTCTCGAGGAGCCGGTGACCGAGTCACCTTGTGATCAGGGAATGACACATTGGCTTACAAAGCCTTACAATTGTACATATACTTTCCCGAGGATATAAAAGCAAACTAAAGGATACAAATGTAAAATAAAAATGTCAATGCTCAGCATCGATTCCCATCAACAGGTGACTATGGGGAGTCGTGTACAGAATGTCTTTTCCCACCGACCGCAAGTAGTCGGTGTTTATTTACATCAGATTGAATCCGAAGACCTTCGTTCCATGCCGAAGAGGAGTCCGTATGTTCCTGAAGTCCTAGGTGGAGAGCAGGGGGAACTTTACAGCTGTAGGTTTGCCTCATACTGGGTGTTGTTGGCTAGGGTCAGAGGTGCTGGAGATTCACACTAGGTGACACAAAAGGAGACTGAGGGCCCGAACATGGATGCGAGAGCATTCGTCCAATTGATAGTTTAATTTCTGAGAGTTATCTATCTTTACAGGTAGGCCGTAGTGGCCAAGGTACAATTGGTGCACGCCACGGGATAATTCCGACATGATGATCGGTCCTCGGGTCAATGCGTGATAAGTAAACACACGTGTGTTTTACAGAGGGCTCCTCCCGTGGCGTAGGCCGTGTTTGCCCTATCAAGCGGGGGGATTCTGACTGGACAACTGGAGAGGGCATCGGTCTTGTGTCTGGACGAGGGTCGGTCGGGACTCAAGTTGAGCGGCCGGACATGTCCTCGTGGCTGCGAGGGATCATGACGTCATGACACATGCGTGGTTGCGGCTGACAGGCACGCTAGGCGAATCCTGGCATGAGGGACGTTCACCCTTGTCATAGCGTCTCACCCATGGTGGGGGTAGACTTGTGTGTAACGGCTAGACACCGCGTGAGGGAAGTGTAAATGACATACCCTCGGCGTACTTAGCTGACGAACAAGTCACCCACATACAATTCTCCTTAGCTCGTTGCCTGGAGCCGCTTGAAGCTTGTGTTGGCTTGATGCTTGATTGATCGATGATGGATGGATGCACCCCTTGAGCTTCTAAGGGGTTTTATAGAGAAGTTGAAAGGTCAGGGAAGGGTTTAGGCGGGCTAGGTTGATAGGTTCAAGCTAGCCCGGGTAAACCCAAGTGAATAGTGCATGAGAATTGCACGGGCTGGGTAGGAGAGAAAGGGTTTAGGCAGACCAGCTCATAGGGTTGAGCTGGGCCGCAGTCGTCGAGAGCCACATCAGGGACGGCTATCTTGCCGTTCCCCTCTGCTTCGGGAGCTTCCCTCCCGTTGTCGGCTTCTCCAACTTTTTGGGGGTGACCTTCGTCAACATCTTGGACGTGGAAGCGTCTGACAAGCCCAAGGCCGACGCCCCCATCTCGGGGATCACTGAGGCTGCCACCGGTCGAGCTGTGGCCTGAAGCAACGGCAACGCCTCGTCTGAGACGCTGGGTTGCCACGTGCACCACATGCACCAGACTGCCGGCCCGTCACACCAGGGGTCAGCGTCCCATCGGAGGAGGTGCCGGAAGATCACTGCTAGCGTTGCCACACCAAGACGCCAAATCTCTAACTCCGGTAAGTCTGTGACTGTTGGAACTATCCGGGTCCATTTAAATGGGCGGAGGCCCAAGGTGATCCCGGACCAAACAATACCAACCGTTCCGGTCCACAACTCTTTCCGAGGGCTGGAGAAGGTAAAAGAAGGAAAGGTGCCCGTCATTCTGGCCGCCGCACCAAGAGACATGCCGACTCACAAGCTGGCAAAACTGAAGCAGGTTTGGGTTCCCAAGGAAGCCCAACCCATGGCACCTGTGCAGGCAGGGTCCAGCTGCTCTTGCTGTGCAAGGTGGCGAAGAGACGAAAGGGTCGAGGTGACAGCCACGACCCACCAACTGGCAGTCGTTGTACCGGGACTGCCCGAAAACACCCGTCGCTGACATCATAGGCACCGTCACCATGCTAACCACCCGACGTACGTACATCACACTCGTCCTGATGTCATCACCGACACTCAACTACCGGCTGCTCTCCCCGACCAGGAGTGGGAGGGGATCGAGCAGGCCATGAGAAACTACCTCCGGGGTCCCTTGGTTCGCCAGAGATTACTGGGGGCAGTGGCCTCCGCCTTCCAAGAAGAAGAAGAAGCTCGGTCCCTACCTAGCGCGGAGTCGAGGAACCATTCAGAAGAGCGACGCCAGTCCCTTGTCCGGGAGGAAGCGCCGTCCCGACGGTCGATTTTTGACAGGCTGGTGTTCCCGAGCAGGCCGTCAGGGAGAGCAGCAAGAAGAAGCAGAGGCTGGAGAATCTTCACCTGCAACATGGCAGGATTCTCTAGTCGATACGGGGCTTTACCTACTGACCCTGAGGAAGTGGCCAGGCTCACTCGAAGAGGCTCCGACCACGAACGTTGTCATTCCAGTCCCGCCACATTCGGACACTGGGAGCATTCGTGGTGACCCTATCTTCCTGCAATAGCATTCTGGGATCAGTCAGATCCAGAATGGAGTGGTCCAGTTCCAGAGCCTGCCCTGGCCTTCGACGTCATCTGAAAGTTCCACAAAAATTCAGGAGCCCTCTTAGATCAATCAGCAAAGAGTTGGCACTGGTTTTAGCGACTTCCAAGTCTGGTAGAGCCTGTGGCGGTGTCAACAGCAACTGCCTGTCAAGCAGCCACAGAAGCGGGCAGCACCAGCGAAGGGGTCAATCAGCTTCCTCTTTAGCTACCCTCCCTACCCCGCCTGGCCGACTTAGCGCCCCTCCCCGCGTGGAGGTAGTGTTTGATTGTAACCTTAATCTCCCCACCCCTAGTTCCCCCTCCTGTGTGAGGAGTAGTTCATGTAATCTATTAAACAGGGAGAAGCTTCATCGACGCAGTGTGTAGGCAACCCACACTTCCCCGCTCGCCCCATCTCCGGCCGGGATCGGCATCTTCACGCCGATTAGGTGAGCTCCTGACCACACTTCTCTGCTGAATTAATTTTGCTTGCTTAGTATTGAATCTTAGTGCCGTCGGTTAGCGAGTGAGAGCTCAGACTATATTGTAAATTACGTGAGTAACCTCCGCGAGTGAGTTGCAAGAGAAAGCTTACATCCCACGCCCTCGGCGTGTCGGCCTCCCACTGACTTGGGTATCCCTAGCCCATTGGGTCCTCCCCAAACTTGCCAAGCCCTTGGAACCTTAAGGTCCAACCTCAGACCCTCACCATCATCGCCGGTCCACCTACAGACCCGAGTGTGCGCGACGTGGGTGAATCCGCTTGAGTGAGTTCGTCGTTCGGTTCGTACTTGCTTGCTAGGTCCAAGGAGTGGTGTCACATCAAATTGGCATCAGAGCAAGTTCTAGTCTTGTCTCTACTAAGTCTTGTCCTAGGGCCATTGCATTCATCACCCGTTCATCATGGCCACTTCCTACTTAGCCTACTCGTCTCACTTGGACCCACTAGATGCCTTTGTGTTTGATGGATCTGATCCTAGTTTATACCTAGAATGGGAGAGCTCCATAGATCATCACTTTACAAAGTTCACCTTGTCAGGGCCTATTCACACTAAAATGTAAACAAGACAAGAGTAGTGAAAGCAACCTCTCTCCTAAGTGAGACACATAAGAGTAAACCTCCCCCTTAACCTATGATAGGAAATGCAAGCATCTGTAGGACAAGTAATCAACCAACGTAGAGAAATTATTTATTCATGGAAATATTTTATTTAACGAGCATGGAAATTAAAAAATTTTATAAATGCCTAATTCTCTCCTTAAGGTAGTGAATTTTTCATTATCCTGTGGCTTAGTGAAAATGTCTGCTATCTGATTTGCAGTGCCAACATGGATCATTTTAAATGTGTTTTTAGTGATCTCATCTCTGATAAAACGATGCCTTATTTCTATGTTTTTGGTGCGAGAATGCAGGACAGGGTTCTTTGCAAGGTTTATAGTACTAGTATTATCACAGTAAATAGGTGTACATTCCAGGTCTACTTGGTAGTCCTGAAGTCGGTGTTTAATCCAAATGACTTGTGTACCACAGCTTTCTGCAGCTACGTACTCAGCTTCTGCAGTGGAGAGGGTCACTGATTATTGTTTCTTTGATCCCCAAGAGACCAAACAACCACCTAAGAATTGACAGTGACCACTAGTGCTGTTCCTATCTAATTTGCACAATGAATAATCTACATCCGTGTATGCAACTAAATCTAGATTGTGTGATACAGGATACCATAAACCTAGAGAGTGAGTGGCTGATAAGTATCAAAACACTCTTTTCACAGTAACTAAATGCAATTTAGTAGGCTTAGATTATTACCTAGCACACATGTCTACACTGAATTGTATGTCAGGTCTTGAGACAGTCAAATAAATGAGGGATCCAATCATACCTCGATATAGCTTTGCATTAACTTCTTTACCTGACTCATCGGCATCTAGTGAAGTGCTGGTACCCATTGGTGTAGAGATGTGCTTCAGATGGTTCATTCGAAACTTCTTGAGAATGTCCAAAGTGTATTTAGTCTGGTTGATGAAGCATTCATCCTCCAATTGTTGTACATGTAAACCAAGAAAGTACTTCAGTTCTCCTACCAAACTCATCTCAAATTCAACAGACGTCAATTGAGAAAATTCGTGCATAGTTCAGTACTTGTTGAGCAGAAAATAAAGTCATCTACATATACCTGATCTATGATGAGATCTTCACTTAAATTTTTTGTAGGAGGCCGTTGTATCATCTACTGGCCGGGCTCCGCTCAGGGGTTGGCTCTCCGAGGAATCCTCAGATTCATCTGAAGGCGAGGAGGATTCACCTGAAGGCGAGTAGCCAGAGAAATTATACTCCTTCCCTCGTGAGAAGACCCCGAACATCTTCGCGATCCAGCGAGTGGGACTGATCAGCCCATCACCCAGTGAGCAGGCACTAGGTGCCGCATTTCATCAGGGCTATTGCCCATACCATGAGGTGATAGACCACATCATCCACAACTGTCAACCTTTTAAGGATCTCGTCGAGGATTTAGTCAAGTGAGGGAGGGTCAATTTGGGCAAATTCCTGGTTGATCCGCCGCAACCACATGTACATGAGAGCTTTCATTGCTCCGTTAATGTCATACATGCCTCAGTCGCTTTCCAATTCCCAAAGCCGAAAGAGGAAGGAGTCAATTCCCAACTGCCCCAGTCCACATTGTGGTATCCATCGTGGGGACCCTCTCATCAGTGTTCTTTCCCTAAGGAGGACACTGAGAAGATCTTTGACAAACTCTTGGAAGAAGGTCGGGTGCTGACGCATGATCCGTTGTCCTACTACAATGAGACGGCCAAGAGTCATCCCCGCTACTGCAAGTATCATGCCAGGTTGTCTCACCCCACCCGGGAATGCCTGGAAGTCCAAGATTGCATGCATTAAAGTCCTCATCCAAAGAGGGGGAGATCGATGCGCAGGGGAACTCCATGGCGAGGCGGTGTCTTAAAGAGGCTGCCAAGAAGATTCTCCGACAAGCTCAACAAGGGAAGACCAAGCCACAAGAGATTAAGCCCACCTCTCAGTAGATCCTGTCAAGCAAGTCTCCAGGCAGCGGCAATCCTCAGCCAAAGCCCAAAGGCGAGGCCAGGTGCGAGGGGCCTAAGGCCCAAAGCCCAAAAAGCCAAGCCGCGGGAGGAGGGTTCAAATCCCTTTCTGGGCTGAGCCAATCTGGCATCGTCATAAGGGAAAAACCTCAGTCAGATAATAAAGGCAAAGCTAAAGCGAGGGAGTCAGAAGTAAAGCCTCGTGTCGAGCCAACAAGGTTGTCAATTGTAGAAAGATCTAAACAGCTCGAACAAGCAAAGCCGCCAGTCAAAACACAATCGATGGCATTGAAAAGCCCCCAAGGGCCCCACTAAATCCCCAGATGGCAATTCAACAATTAAATTACAAGCTACCTCGATCATGGGCTCCTCGATACATGTAATGAAATCCTCAGAAATGAAGGAGTGACAAGCACCTGAATCAAATAAAGCACGGGCTACACAACTAAAAATAGTAATAGTACCTTCGACAAGATTGGAAGCCACAGCCTCGGCCCATGAAATATGAGTCACCTTGCCTTTTAACTTTCTACTACCAGCTGCAGAGGACTGGAAGGAAGATGCTACTGAAGCTTGAGGGTGAACCTGCTGGAACTACTGAGATGGAGGCAATGGTGGAAGTGGAGGCCTGAACTGTGATTGAGACAGTTGGGACGGAGCTGCCGGAGCGAATTGCACTAGAATTGCTCACAACGGACAGTCTCTCACCACGTGACCCGACTGGTCACACTGAAAACACACCACCGGCAACGAGCATGGTTTGCCTGGGTGGCTACCACCACACTGTGCACAACCCTTGAATTGGCTTTTGGCAGAACTCTAACGCTACTGAAAGGAAGGGGCTGACTGCTGTGTTGCACAAGATGAGGCCTGCTGGTCAGATCGCTTCTTGAACCTCTTCTTATTCTTGAATCTTCTGAACTGGGACTTGCCCGAAGAAGCAACACCACTAGCTGCTGGAGTGGCAGAGGGAAAACCTGGAACAGGAGGCAGATAACCAGATGGAAGTTGAACTATCGGCTGAACCGACACTGCCTGACAAGGAGTTTGGGATCTCGCCAAATCCAATTCCAACGCTGCCGCAGCCTGATATACTTCGTTCATGTTGGTCACACGAGCAACGATCAGCAGCTGCCTCAATTCAGCATGGAGACCACGAAGAAACTGCTCTGTCTTCAAAGCTTCATTTGCAAGTACATGGGGCGCATAACGGCCTAATTTCATAAACCTGTTTTGATATTCAAGCACCAACATTCCTCCCTAGATGAGCTATAAGAACTGATGCATTTGATCCATTCGGAGATAAGCTGGGCTGAAGGTGAGTTCGAAAGTTGCAACGAACTCAGCCTACGAAATTTGCCAGAGTGGGCGAGATTGGAAAGAAATTTCCCATTCTATATTCCACCATGTCAGCGCCGCGCCCTGGAGCTGAAAAGTGCCGGGCATTACCTTTTCATCTTTTGCGCATTCCATAGTCCCGTGGATTAGGAAGATCTCTCCGCTGCTCCCTGCAACCAGCCTACAGCTGAGGTCACACTTTCAGAGACTACCCTGGCATCCACTGCATGAACCAGCCACAGTTGTCTTCTGTGGGATCGTGCGACGTCGGGCTAGCTTCGCTCCAGAAGTGGTCTCGCTGCGATCCGACTTCTGCACCATTCACATCGTCCATTCTCGTGCGACTGCGCCAGACTTGGGTCTGAACCTGAGCCCTGTTTGGTAGCGGCTCCACCGCCCACCCCGGTGCGATTCAGTCAGAGCTCTCTTCAGGGGAGTTCTTCTTCTCCGAAGCACCGACGAACCAGAGGTGGTCCCTCCTGGTTTCGACATCGTCTCCGTCCAGGCCGTCCATTCTCCCTCAATCACGCCAGGCCCGGGGTCCTCTGTTCGCCCAAGACAAGCTACTGTAAAGTCGGCCCTGACACCCCTCCTCCTCTCTGTTTCAGGTCAGATAGTCTTAAGAAAAGTTTCATCTTTCGACAATACGGAACCAACGCAAGTGGCCTTGCCCCGATCCGATGTCGGCACTGGGAGCTCCACCACAGCTATCGGTGACTGGTCTAGCTGTTCACCCAGAAACCTAACACCGGCTATTCCTAAGACCACATACAGCGAGGTGATCAGACGGCCACCATCTTCTGAGAGTTCATAGATCTCCCTGTCAGCAACGTCCACGACTTGGTCCCGTCATGTTTGGAGTTCCACAGCACCCATACCGGCCGTCGCACCACGACTATGCCAACCCGTCCTGCACGGTAGAACTGCACAGGCCCCCTACTGCGGCCGCCGTCTCCATCTAGCGACATCAGCTCAGCCCCAGACCTTCAAGCATCCTTCGGCATCCCTCGACCTTTGTCCAGGAGTTGGCTGCACATCGATCGGACGTCCGAGCTTGGCGTACGGTCGATAGCTGGTTTCCCCTCCCCGCGATCCCCCCTCCTGCGCGAGGGTAGCGCGTGTAATTGATTGCCCCAACCCCCGTGAAACCCCCCTCCCTGCGTGGAGTGTAGTACATGTATTAGCATGGATTTCGCCAAGCCCCCTCGATGCAGAGTGTTCGTCGGGTGTGCACGCTCCCCGGCTCGCCATCGTCTCCGATCGGTGCCGGTCTCTTCAGACTCGGCAAGGTATAGATCTGGTGCAAGGTGAAGGCCACTATGTGAGGTTTCTTCTCCTACTTGGACATGGGTGGTCTCCATGGTGGGGATTGGGTCTGGAGTGTTCACCACTATGGGGTCGGGCGTGGGATCCTCTACCAAGGAGGTGGGTGGGTCCTTTGAGAGTGGGGTGACGAAGGTTGGTGTATGGGGTACCCGGGGTGGTGAGTGAGGTCTGTAGACACGCTAAATTTGATGCTATGTTGTCTAGATCTCATATTACTTTGCGACGATCAGATTGGACTTCAATATTTACATAATATGGAGTTTTTGTGTATTTTTATAAGTAACATCTTTGTGAGGGGCGTCATTTGTTTAATTAACGGCACTCTAAGGGTCGTCAGTTCATTGAGTAACGCCTTTCAAAAGTGGCGTCATTTTCTGATATTTCCTATTTTTATGAAAATTATCTGGATAATGCCTTGAATTAACGCCTTTCATGGCGACGTTGTTTTATGAATAGCGCCTACTTGAAAGTCGTCATTTTTATTTAAAATATAGAAAGTTTATGGAAAATCAGGAATGACGGCTCTATGAGTGGCATCATTTGGTGAATAGCGACCCTAGGAGTGTCGTCATTTAGTTCCGTCTCCATTTCGACTGCGTCCTTCCCCGGAAGAGTCCTGCTTTGTTTTAGATTCTTCAGTCGGATCAGGGAAAGGAGTCTAACAGGGTAAGGTTGATGATTGTTCTAATCCCATTGGAACTGGGTCTTTCTAGGTTTCTGGAGTCTATAAATAAGAGGCTTTATCCTCCAGTTTAAGGTTAATGAATGAATGAAGGTTGATACGGCCAAGTTTATTCCTGTTCGTGCTGTTTGGTCTTCTCCCTGTGGAACCAGTGCCGTCCTCCCTTCCCTCTTCCTTTACTGCTAACAGGAGCAGCAGGAAGATTTCTTTAGTTTAGCTCATTAGTCTTTGCATCTCTCCCGTTTGCATCATATTCTTATTTCCTTCTTGCATAGCATATTCATCTCTTCATCGTTGCTTCCCTTTAGGGGTTTTAAAAATAAAACAAGGTGTGTTCATGTTACAATTGTTATATTATTTCCTTAGGATTTGATACTGCCCTTTTGGCCTAATCCATCTCTCTCTTCTTTGTTTGTTCTTTCTTTACAAGGGTAATCAACACTAAAACCCTCTCTGGCGAGGCAGAGGGTAAATGTACCTTTTTTTCATCTTTCTCTTTGCCTTTCAGTCTTTTGTTTCATCATTTTTCTTAGGGACCTCTACTGTGATAACAGCTGGAGAGGGAACCGGGGCTATCGTGGCAGTGGAGGATGCACCTCGGCCACGGGAGGGTCACAAGACCCAACTAAAAAGAAGTGTTGCCCCGACGAGGCAGGTGGTCACCCGGTCTGCGTCTCGACATGCTTTAGAAGTAGCAGTCCCTCCTGTTGATAGGGTGGAGATATCTTCAAGTAGTTCCACGACCGTCTCCGATGCAGAGGAGGAAGAGGTATATTTTAGCGACAGTGAAGAGAATATTTCCAAGTCAGAAGCACTGCCCGTGCCGATCAAAGCTCTTTCGCCATTCCCACCTCCGAAGCTATTGGTGATATCTTCCGAGGAGGAGTTGCAGGGAGAATTCGCTGGGCTTGACACAGAGACGGAAATAACTCCTCCCTTCATCGCCTCAGCTGCAGAGTTCTCATCCCCCCTGCATTCTTTCGAAGGTGTGGAGCTTTCATTGACTGTAAGTCCATTTTATCTTGCTGTTTCATCCATTTTTTCTTTCGTTGCTTAATGCCGCCTTGGTCTGTTCACAGGAGACTGCCATCAACAGCCCGCCGACGATTGCCACTTCCGAGGCTATTTCATCTGAAGCCCTAGCCACCAGTGCTGCCTTGCCAATAGTTTGTGTGGGAACTGTGGAGATCATTCATCCCGTGCCAGTGAGAATACAATTTTCTACAGATCTGGCATCATTGGACTTGGGCACTTCAGGGGATAGCTCCATTCCCATCAGGGTTTCAGATCTAAGGGCCGAAGTAGACCCAGCCAGAGGTTCAACATTTGTACTAGCTGCAGTAATGACTGTTGCACCTGAATCTGCAGTCCCTGTAGTATCATTCACGAAAACTGAGCCTCTACCGCCTCAAGTCATGGCCGCTGGGACATTATTGTTGAAAGATGTAGCTGCTACCAAAGAAGGGGCCGAGCAGGAGGTAAACATTGCAGCAATCGGTTTATCGCTAACCATCAGCCCTGAAGCAGCTGCCATGCCAGAGATTCATGAAGAGACAGCTCCAGCAATCACCAGCTCTCCTCCTATGAGTATTCAAGCAGTAGCCCCTGGGGAGGAGAGATCGAATGGCACGGGGGGTTTCTGGGTTTTGAGAGAAACATAGCTGGGATGTGGGCGTGCTAGTCGATTTCTCAACAATCACCCGTGGAACTGAAAGCTAACTGGGGAAGTGCCGCCAGGGCGGGGCACGTGGACTCGAGAGGTGAGGGACACGTGGAGGGAAGGTCGGCTCCGTAGGTGCAAGTGTGCAGGTGATTATGGGGAGTCGTGTACAGGACGTCTTTCCCCACCTATCGCAAGCAGTTAGTGTTTATTTACATCGGATTGAATTTGAACACCTTCGTTCTGTGCTGAAGAGGGGTTTGTACAGGCCTGGAGTCCTAGGTAGAGAGCAGGGGGCACTTCACAGCTGTGAGTTCGCACTAGACGAGATGATGTTAGCTGGGGTCAGAGGTGCTAGGGGACTCACGCTAGGTGACAAAAAGAAGAGGGACTGAGGGCCCGAACGTGGATGCGAGTGCATACATCCAAATGGTTGTACAATTTCTGAGAGCTATATGGCTTTACAGGTAGGCCACGGTGGCCAAGGTACAACAGGAGCAAGCCACGGGACAATTCTGACACAGTGGCCAATCCTCGGGTCAATGCGTAACAAAGCGGGTATCCGTGTATTTTATAGAGGGTTCCTCTCGTGACGTGGGCCGTGTTTGCTCCGTAAAATGAGGGGCTTGTAACTAGGTGACTGGCGAGTACATCGAACTGGTGCTTGGACGAGGGTCAATCACGGCTCGGATCGAGCGATCGGACATGGCCTCGTGAGTACTGGGAAGCGTGACATCATGTGCGTGCATAGTCGCACCCTTGTCATAACATCTCATGCATGGTGGGCATAGACTTATATGTCATGGGAAAGGACGCTGCGAGGGAAGTACAAGCGACATACCCCCGGCGTCCTTAGCCAAAGACCAAGTCACCCATGCACAATTCTCCTTGCTTTGACTTGCTGCTGCTTGAAGCTTGAAGGCCTTGGAGCTGCTTGGATTGATGCACGTATCTTGTATATCCTCTTCCTCATCATGCACCCCTTGAGCTTCTAAGGGGGTTTTATAGAGAATTTGAAGGGTCAGGGTAGGGTTTAGGCAGGCTAGGTTGAATGGTTCAAGCTAGCCCGGGTAAACCCATTTGAATAGTGCATTTAGGTTGCACGTAACTGAGTAGGGAAAAATCAACATAGGTCAGTCAACGTAGGTCAATGCTACTGTTCATAAGGAGTCAAAAGGTCAACTAGTCAAATGTAAGAAGTGAAAATGTTCCTTAAAAAGTCAACATAGGTCAGTCAACATAGGTCAACGCTACTGTTCATAAGGAGTCAAAAGGTCAACTGCTCAAATGTGAGTCAGCATCTGACAGGTAAGGTCAATGTACATCCAAGTCTGATATATCCAGGTCAGTACAGATATCTTAGATTTCTATTTTGTGCATTTTAAGGTCGATGCTAGTTCATGTAGCACACTTATTAAGGTCGATGCTGTTTACTGTAGTTAGGCTATCGTGCAGCATACTAAGGTCAATGTGTGTTTTGCATATAGTCATATTAAGGTCGATGCTAGTTAGCCTTGTGCGTGAACTAAGGTCGATGGCAGTTTGCCCAAGTGAAGCAATTAAGGTCGATGCTACTTTACCCGTCAGCAAAGTAAGGTCGATGCTACTTTGACCGTTAGCAAAGTAAGGTCAATGCTAGTTTGCCTAAGTGAAGCAATTAAGGTCGATGCTACTTGGCCCATCACCAAAGTAAGGTCGGCGCTAGTTTGCCTTGTGCGTGAACTAAGGTCGATTCTAGTTTGCCCAAGTGAAGCAATTAAGGTCGATGCTACTTTTCCATCAGCAAAGTAAGCTCGACGCTAGTTTGCCTTGTGCGTAAACTAAGGTCGATGCTAGTTTGCCTTGTGTGTGAACTAAGGTCGATACTAGTTTGCCCAAGTGAAGCAATTAAGGTCGATGCTAGTGCCCGTCAGCAAAGTAAGGTCGGCACTAGTTTGCCTTGCGCGTGAACTAAGGTCGATGCTAGTATAGAAAACATGCATTTAAGGTCTATACACATCACTGTTCAAGGTCGATGCTGTTTGCTATAGTTGAGAACTAAGGTCGATGCTAGTATAGAAAACATGCATTTAAGGTCTGTACACATCACTGTTCAAGGTCGATGTTGTTTACTGTAGCTGAGAACTATGGTCGATGCTAGTTTTGCTTTCAAGCATTCAAGGTCGGTACAGACATCAAGGTCGATGCTAGTTTCCAAAGTCGATGCCACCTTGACCAGGAACAGCAATGAAGGTCATGGATATTGATTTTTAAACACTAGATCAATTTTATAATTCTGGCGAGAGAGAGTGAGATACCATCCCGTGACCCGACCCGGGCACGAGAGAGAGAGCCGACCACCCTTGACTCACTGTCGGTTTCTCAACTGCGCACATCCGCATGCTTCCCTCACGTGGGACGGACCCGAGCTTGCTTAGAGTCCCAGTCGGGGTCGAGTCTCGTCGTCATCCCGCATCATGTTAGGGCAGGCGCAAACTTATTGGAAGAATGTGGAGAGCCTATTGTTTCTACGTCAAGAGCCCTAGGTTGAGACATGGGATGAGATGAATGTCAAACTCTGACAAAAGTACCTTCCTGTCACATACCGTCAGCGGCTCATCGATAGGTGGCAGAGTCTCAGCCAGGGAGATCGATCCGTCTCCGAGTACGTCATCGAATTTAATGAGTATTTTTTGTGATGTGGCATCTCAGAGGAAAGTTCCATGCCCGTTTCCCACTTCTGACGTGGTCTGCAGCCACACCTTAAGTATGAGCTTTTTCACCGCAATGTGACCATGCTGGAAGCCACATATTAGGTTGCTCTCGAGGTGGAGCAGTTTGAGGTGGAGTTTTCTTCTATCCAGTGCCAAGGGGCCACCTATCCGCGTGGGTCTGACCCTCGGACCACACCCAGTTCCTACACTCGGTGGCCTATAGCTCATCTATAGGAACCCCCTCGCCAGGATCTCACTACTCCAAGGTGCCCCCTCCTTCCGAAGGATCCTTCCCCTCACCAATCGGCACCCGTCCCTGCCCCTAGACCTCATCATCCCATCGTGCCGACTCGACCCCTACTTCCAACACCCCCGGTCCATCGTAAGGACAAGGGTAAGGGGCTGATGATCGGTGGAACATCCCAGGGCACCAAGACGCGTGACAGTTGTTATAGGTGTGGTGGAGTTGGCCATTATGCGGTAAAGTGTCCCACTTAAGACTCGCTTGTTATTTCTAACCCCTCTGCCAGCGACCCCACACATGAGCTTGTGCTGGTCAGTTACGAGGCTGACCAGGACTTAGCGGAGGAGTTCTTTAATGAATTGATGGAGGGAGAGCAAGTTGATGTCCCAGGTACTCAGTATCAGGATGATGTGTAGTTGGGTGTAGCCAGGTGCATCCTGACCCAGCCTCAGGTGAGTGACGACTGGCGTCGTACCACCATCTTCCACACATTTAGTAGGCTGGGCCTGGGATAGAAATTTGCTCTGCCAGCCCATCAGTTTAGCAATAATTTTATCCAGCAGAAACTTAAAGTGAGGCACTTTCCGTCTACCTTTGAAAAGGGGGATGCCCAAATAAATGAGGCTCTCAGTTTTATGATGGAACCCACTGATATTATGAATCCTATCGACAGCATGGCCTTGCATGTGCTTGGATGAGCAGAAAGAACTCTTACTAGGATTAATTTTCTGCCCAGAGCAGTCTTCATACATCTTCAAAAAGTCCAATAAAGCTTTGACAGAAGGCAATCCCCCATTCATAAAAATAAGAGTGTCATCTGCAAACAAAATGTGAGAAACAGAGATGGCATTACGGGAGACATGAAAGCCTTGGCACCTGCCAGAAGCAAAAAGCTTTGATAATCCCCTGCTCAAGACTTCCTCCGCAATAATGAAGAGTGCCGGAGCAAGGGGATCACCCTGCCTCACTCCCCTTGAAGATTTGAAATACCCATGGATATGGCCATTTAATGATATTGAGAACCAACAATTCATCAGAAGCTGAGCAATGAGGGAGTTGAATCTGTGGGAGAAGCCAAATTTGTGCAGCACCTGAAGAATGAAGTCCCACTCCATGCGATCATACGCTTTGGCCATATCGAGCTTGATAAGCATGTTATGACCTCTCACCGGCCTGTCAAGTTCCAAAAAAAGCTCCTTAGCCAGCAAAAAGTTTTCAGTTATGCTTCTACCTTGGATGAACCCACTCTGATTTTCAGAAACAATCAAGGGTAATATGCCTCTTAATCTGGTGCTTATTACTTTGGAGACCACCTTGCATGTGAAATTACAGAGGCTGATGGGCCTAAAATCTGCAAAGGACGATGGATTTTTCACTTTGGGTATCATGCAAAGAATGGAGGAGGTGACACCCTTAGGGAGACCCCACCCCTGAAAAAAACTTTGGACCGCAGCAATCACATCAGAGCCCACAATGTCCCAGCATGAAGTAAAGAAATAGCCAGAAAATCCATCAGGACCCGGAGAACTGTTACCAGAAGCAGAGAAAACAGTGCTCTTGATCTCCTCCCCGGACGGGACAGCACAAAGCATATTATTTTGGTCTTCAGTTACCAGGTTGGGAATGCATTCCAGGAGTCCCTCATTTCTGTGATGTTCCTCTGAAGAAAACAGGGTTTTAAAGTGGTTCACCGCACCCTCCATTAAAACTGCCTGATCCTCCTCCCAAGCACCATTAATCTGTATTCTATGAATAAACGCCTGCTGTTGTCTAACCTTTGTATAGTTGTGGAAGAACCTGGTGTTTCGATCTCCATACTGCAGCCACTGAATTCTGGATTTTTGATGCCAGAAAATTTCCTCTCTATGGAGAGCTTGCCTTAACATAGCATTGGCATGAGATAGTTTCAGTCTATTATCAGGAGAAGGGCAACTGTCAAATATATCTTGGGATTGCTGTACATTCAACTCAGCCACCTTAATAGCCAAGTGGATGTCACCAAAGATCTCCTTGTTCCAAATCTTAAGGGCCCCTTTGAGAAGTTTAAGCTTGTTATGTAGAGAGAAAAAGGGGTGCTGCAAGTTTTCAAAGTGTTTCCATGCACTGGCAACAAATTCCCTGAAGTCTGGATGAGTTGTCCACATCTGCTGAAAAATGAACCTCCCAGGCATTTGTTTCCTAGGAGACATTTTAAGAAGCAGAGGGGCATGATCTGAGGGTCCCCTAAGCAAGTGTTGAACCAATAGATGGTGATCAGAGTTTATCCACTTGGAATTCATAAATACTCTGTCCAATCTAGCACGAATATGGGAGGCCCCAGACTGATTGTTAGACCAGGTGAAAGATGGACCAGAGAAACCCGCATCTATAAGACCAGTGGCTGCAACAAAACTTTGAAAGTCGAGCATGGAGGAAGCAGAAGCCACTAAACCACCCATTTTCTCCTCAGGAGATATAACACAGTTGAAATCTCCCCCAATAACCCATGGGAAAGTCTCACTATGGTTGAAGGCCAGCAGACCATCAAACAACTCCCTACGGACGGAGGGGCAACAGGATGCATAGATAGCAGTAAGGAAAAAACTTATAGTATCATTCTCCTTAATGGCAACCGTAAGGAATTGGCTATGCAGTTCGATAATCTCCAGGTTAATATGAGAATTATAGAAGAGCCAGATATTGGATGAATGTCCATTATTGCCAATAACAGAAGGAAGGTTGATACGATGAGCCACTTTCAGAGCACGAGCAAACGCAATATGAGGTTCAGAGATAGCAACAAAGCTAAGATGATGAACTTTAACTAGATGAGCCAAACTGTTCACAGTCGCTTTATTCCCCATTCCTCTAGCATTCCATATGAGTGCAGAATCAATCATTTGAATAGTGGGAAGAATGAGTAGCTAGGGCCTTGGACTTGGCCCTAGTAAGACGAGCATCATTTATTAATTCTCCAGGGAGATCCGAAACCACGGAAGAATTTCCATGGGTAGGGATCTGAGCCACCATTACTCTGACATTTTCCGCAGTGGAGAGGTTAGCAACATTGGAGTCTCTGACCAGATCAATCATTACAGGGAAGGAATTAATTGCTTGAGAAATGGCCAAGTCAGAGTTTGTGTTCGTTTCACTATCTACTTGTGGCAATGGATTATCGTCATTTGCTGGAACAGAAGCTGTGTTTCCTGACATCTCAATCATTGACTTGTCCATCGGGGCTCCGCCCTCCAGACGAATGTTTGCCAAATTTAACTCGTCCTGAATGGAATTCAGGACGTCTGAATCAACCAGGATCCGCTCTAACGCTTGAGCAGGGCCAGATAGAGGAACATCAAGAGTGGCATTCTGTTGAACATCTGCCGGTGATGTAGGATGCTGGGTGAGGTCCTGTTTAGCTTTCTCCACTTCTGGAGTAGAGTTCACAGGGAGACGATTGCGACTCAGCTTTCTTTTACATACAGTACTGGAATGCCCCAATTTGTGACAATACGAACACAAGGGTGGAACCCGGCTGTAGTTAATAGACTGCCAATAGCCATATCCGTCCATATCAATCCACAGCCGCTCCCTACGCGGAGGTATCAGATCCAATTCGATACAAACCAAAGCTTCAGATGTATCAGCCATTGTTAGAGATCTATCATGAATACGCAAAACCGGACCAAAATTCCCAGCAATGGAGCGAAGACAATCTTCATGATAGAGATTCACCGGAAGACCAGGAAAACCGATCCAGACCGGAACTGTGGGAGGGTCAACATCAAAATCAAAGTCGACAGTCCATCTAAAGAATCGGAATAGAAAACCTTTTATATACAAATTTTTTTGAATAAGCAACTTCGTAAAATCTTTCTCACTGTCAAATCTAAAAAGAAGATGCCTCGGATTCTCTTCCCTCTTCTCTCTACCAACATTCTTTTCTTCTCTCCCCCTTCTCTCCATAAACATCTCCAACCCGTAACAATCCACCCGTTTTCGTGGGCGATCCCGTCGTCCACATACATCAACATCATCATCCTTATCCGATCACATTTCCTCCGTTACATCCATACCAACACCTCAACCTCTCTTTAATTCGGATCCCGTTTCCGCTGTTACACTACAACATCACCCTTCTCTTTAATTCGATTCTCGTTTCCGCCGTTTACACACAGCCTCTAGCGGACCAACCCTAGTGCGCTAGAAGACAGATCACGTTAACTCTGGCGCCCCAATCTCAGGCCGCCACAGTGCTCTAGCTCCCATACCTACGGCCGCTAGAGGCACGTGACCCCAACGGTCAAAAATCCAATGGTCAAAAATCAACGGTCAACTCACCCCTCTGGCGGTCAGACCATAGAGCGTTACACGCTCTGGCAGTTTATCGTGCGGCCGCCAACTGACGAAAACCCCAGCCGATAAATAGTAACAAATGGCGCACCCACCTTAGGCCGCCAGGGTGTCTGGCGTGCCTACCTTGGGCCGCCAGTGAGTGTGGCGGTCTCTGGAAGGACCGCTACACTCACCCAAGAACGGGACGGCGGGAACAATCTCAAAAACCCATTCCACACCCTGATCATCCACAGATAATGGGGAAAACAAGGGGGAACCTCTCCCGACACCCCTAGCATGCATCTACGCCCTTAGATCAGTAAAAAACTTGACGAATTGGCAGATCGGTGCACAAGCCCTAAAAATATGGATTTCACCCTCCCAGCTCAAAAATACCCCTCTCGGCCTCTCCGCGGCCTATAAATCACGGGGAACGATGGGATGAGCATGGGGGTTCGTCTCCCTACCTAAATGGAGCTCGAGCTTCGTCGAAATGCCGCCGATCGCAAGGAAGAAGCTTTTAGAACGCTGAACTCCCCGCCTCTCGCTGCGAAAAGGGCACCACCGCACTCGCCTCGTCGCCGCCGCCACCGCCATGCCGTCGCCGGAGGGAGTGGGGCCACGCGTCGATCACCCGGGAGGAAGAGGAAGCCGTGGTTGGGGCGCTCTCCAACGGGAAGAAGAAAGGAGGAAGAAGAAGAAAGAAAAAGAAAGGAAAAAGAGAAAAAGGTGTTGGTATTGATATATAAAGTAGCATGACTCGAACACCTTTGACTCCCAAGAGAGGGATCACGCCTAAACAAGTAACTCAAGCTCGTAGTCGTCCCCAAGAGAGGGAAGCGTGTTGATCCGCACGGTTGAGAAACCGGCAGGGTCTAGGGTGGTCGACTCCACACTCGCGACTCGGATGAGTCACGGGACGGTCTCGCTCTTCCCCATGGCAGTGATATAAACAAATGAATGAACTAGGAACCTACACTCTCACTAGTAGCAGCATCAAGAGAAAATACTAAAAGAGCAAGCTAACCAAGCAAGGAAAGTGGTCGCACACCTCTACGCTCGGGGCGTGGGGAAGAATCCTAGCCAAGTCACACGATCCCCGATACAAGCTAAGTACATACAACCCAGGCAATGCCCACTACTCGTAGGGAGGTAAAAGGATACACAGCAAAATTCAAGGATCGTGCGAAGTGGGTTGACGGGCACTGGGTCGGTGAAGCTCGTCATCCACGTATGGCTGCGAATGGAGCAGACTGCACTGTGCCAACGAACCAGCCTCAGTCCAGCAGCGAGGAAAGTGAGTCCCGGGCACCTAGGAGGGTTCACGGTCCTTGGAGGCCGGCAGCAAGGGATGAAGACCACTCGGGAAGACGCTAGACACCATCGACATTGGAGGGAAGCTTCGACGCGGTCTCGAACGGGCGGGTAGACTGCTGGCTAATCTGCACGGTGCTGGGAAGCAGCAGGAAGACGAGCCCGGTAGGCCAACTTCTGCTCATCCACCAGCCACAAAACTTGGCATGGATGCTTTTGGGAATGTCCCAGGGACGTCGATGGAGGGGCGGATGCAACTGAGCACCAAGGAAGTCGTGGCGAATTTAATAGCAGACCCTGTGCGATCTGGTCTGTCTGCTGGCAGCAGGATAGGGGGTGGAAGACAAGGCTGTAACTGGGGCTTCCTGGAGGCCAGTGTGGCGGGGTTTTCTCTGGTGGATAGGTGATGTCTGTGGGATGATTGGGTAATAGTGGCGTGGTGACGTGTAGTGGAGGTTCTAGGCGTGGGAGGTGGAAATAGTCAGGGCTCAGTTCTGTAGTCTAGTGCAGTCAGAACTGAGGGGTTGAATGGTGGATAGGGTAAGCAAGGAAAAGGGGCTCTAAAAGGTGCAGAAAAATTCTGGAGGACTACACTCCACGCAGGGAGGGGTTCACGGGGAGGGGAAAACAGTTACATGCACTACCCTCGCACAGGAGGGGGGATCGCGGGGAGGGGAAAACAACTATCGACCGTACGCCGAGCTCGGGCGCCTGCTCGTGATGCAGCCATGCCTGGATGGAGCCCGAGGGATGCCGAAGGATGCCTGAAGGTCTGGTGCCGAGTTGATGTCGCTGGATGGGGACGGCGGCCGCTGCGGCAGGCCTGTGTAGTTCTGCCATGCAGGACTGATTGGCGTAGTTGTGGTGCGTTGGCCAGGACGGGCGCTGCAGAACTCCAAACACAACAGGACCAAGTCATGGATGTTGCTGACATGGAGATCTATGAACCCTCAGAAGATGGCAGTCGTCTGATCACCTGGTTGGACGTGGTCGCAGGAATGGCCGGCATCAGGTTCCTGGGTGAACAGATGGACCAGTCACCGATAGCTGTGGTGGAACTTCCAGTGCTGATGTCTGATCAGGATGAGACCACATGCGTTAGCTCCATATCATCAAAAGCTGCAACTTTTCTGAAGACCCTCTGACCTGAAACTGAGAGAAGGAGGGGGTGACGGGGCCGACTTGACAGTAGCTTGTCCTGGACAAATAGAGGACTCTGGGTATGGCGCGATTGAGGGAGAATGGATGCCCTGGACGGAGACGTTGTCAAAAGCAGGCAGGACCACCTCTAGTACGTCGGCGCTTCGAAGAGGAAGAACTCTCATGAAGAGAGCTCTAACTGATTCACACAGGGGTGGGCGGTGGAGCTGCTACCAAATGGTACTCAGGTTCAGACCCGAGTCTAGCGCAGTTGTACGAGAATGGACGGCGCGAACGGAGCCGAGGACAGATCGCAGAGGGACCACTTCTGGAAAGAAGCTAGCTCGACGAAGAACGACTCCACAGAAGAAGGCTTTGGCTGGTTTGCATTGGGGACACCAGGGTAGTCTCTGCAGAAGCAACCTCTGCTGCAGGCTGGTTGCAGAGAGTAGCAAAGAGGTCTTCCTGATCCACGGGAGGTCGTAGCAGCGACGGGCGACTCCGGGAATGCCCTGGACGCACGGAGCAGGGGAGGGCGAACCAAGGTTGCAGAGGGATATAGGGCTGGGGTGAGGGATGCTGGTGGCTAGGGTTAGGGTTGATGGGGGGCCCAATCCACTCAAGAACATGATCGAGTCACATGCATTTGTTCATCATCAAAACTCATCAATCCACACATCATAACCTCAGGGGCAAACAATCTTCCCCTTTTTGATGATGATAATAATGCTATGTGCTATGATTCAAACAGGGTGACATCCATTTCAATTAATTTGTTCATTCATGCATTGAACCACACGCATTTCTATTAATTGATCGAAGAGACATTCACACACACAATAGGATTTCCACAGCCATAGCTAAATGCCATTTTTTAGTTTTTCATTATAAATGCATAGAACAAAGACACCTTACACACCAAAACACCTTACATAACACTGTGACTATGTCATGACTGCTACAAACTCATTGACACAAGACTAACATCACAACTGACGCACAACTGACTAAACCGACTGCGTACTAAGCATGAACCATACAAGCATGCAAAATACCAACGCATTCGGCACACGATATAACAGGAAAGTAGGAACATAACTAACATAGCATAGCATATAACTCTCCCCCTTTGTCATCAACAAAAACAAGGGGAAACGGGATGACTAGAAGCATGTGCCAACTTGAAGATCACGACTCTTCAGAGCCAGAGTTTGGCGGAGGAGGAGGTTGACGTATAAAAGCATATATGTCATTGAACTACTGGGATTGAGCATCCATGGTGGTTTTAAGATAATCAAGGGAGGTGTTGATGGATTGGAATGCCTGGAGATATGTGGTGTGATTAAGCTTCAATTCCGCCACATCTTGGGTAAGAACATCCACTATCTCCCGGAGCTCAACCACATCACCACTCAGGGTCTCCATTGTCAATTGTATCCCATGAACATCCGAAGCGGTGGCTAGGGTGCTGGAGGTCCCACCTTGGTCAGCCTGGGCATCTTCTGCTTCCTCATCAGAATCAACATCAGGTTCCTTTTCTTTCACAGATTTTAGAGTGCGGACTAGACGACCTTGAGCATCTCTTGCGTAACCTATATTTTTGCATATCGAATAAACATCATAGATATCCCCTTCTTGGAAGGTATGACATGGTTCTATGCTCAAGTCAATGGCAGCTGCATGAAAGACAACAGTCAAGGCGGCGGCATATGGAAGAGTGCGATGCCGGTTGTTGTGACGGCTAGTGATGTGGCTATAGAGGAGAGCTGGGATCCCTGGACCCTTGGAGGTTCAATCCCAAGCTAGCCATCCCCCGGAGCTGTGAGGTCCCACCCCGGACCCTCACCACTATCATTGTGCTGCCTACGGGCACAAGTGTGTGCTTAGCGGGTGAGTCCGCTCGAGTGAAGCTATCGGTCCGTGAGTTGCTTGCTTGCTAGGTCTGAGGGCCATTTGGTCGGTTCCAACTCATCCCTAGGTCGTTTCACATCAAATTCCCTCATAGTCACATACTTCAGCAAGAAGACCACCCGCTGCATCCAGTCGTCCATGGGGTAGCCGAAAGCTAGCAACGAGCGGGAAAGGTGCTTCACCAAGCCCCTCAGCTGCGCATAAGTTAAGTCTCGGCAGGCTGTCACAATTTGTTGCAAGGTTTCCAAGAACTGCCACACCAGGTCACTCGATGACTGTAAACCAAGTGGTGACGTGTCTGGAGGCTGAAAATCCACTCTACTGTCGACAACAGCCCAGATGTCGCCACTTGGCTTGGAAGAGGACGATGACATATCTTGCGGTAAGCCTACACTGGAGCTGACCCCAGCAGCTAACATAATAGAGGGAGCCTCGCTAACGGCAACCTCCCTTCCAACCTCTTGCAGCAAAGCTACACTAGGGACCTCAACGGTGGAGGATGCTTGCTCTTTACGCCCATCCTGACTGACCTCTACGGACGCTGATTTCGCAACAAGGGCTAAGGCAATAGAAGCCCCAGCTGCTCCTTCAACAATCTCTCCCGCTTCTATTTCGGGAAGACTCCTTACCTCAGGGAGCAGCTCTTTACCGGCACTGGGCGGCTGGGATTCCGCAACTTCAGTCGGCTTAGTAGCCCTCACAATTGCCCCTGAGGCCTCCAAGCCCGCCGTCGTGACATAGTCCTTGGGGTATCACAGAGCGATGGGCTGTAGGACTGGTGGGAATGTCGGTTGACCCGCACCCAGAGATGGGAGGGGTATCTGCATGGTTATGGTTGGCAGCGCCACCTCAGCCTGCACAGTGAATGCAGCACGCATCAACCATCTGATATAAGGAACAATGAGAAAATGATGGGGGCATCTCTCGCCCTTCACATTTTTTCCACAGATCCGTTGCTCTTCGACATGGTTCCATTGTGTCCATCATATTTTTCTGAGTTGAGTCATGTAATTTTCATATTTTCCCCTCTTCCCCTCTTCTTCTTCCTTCTCTCTTCCCTTTCCTTTCCTCCTGCGGCGTGGGAGGCCGTTTGGGCGTCGCCGGTGGCATCGGTGAAGGGGGATTCTGGCCCGCCGGTGAAGGTCACCACGGGGGTGTACCGGGGAAGGTAGCTGTGGATGGGGTTGCTTGTTGGTGGAAAGTGTAGGGACCGTGCCGGGGAAGGCCGCCACAGGGTGTGCCGGGGAAGAGTCAGGGATTGTACTGAGGGAGCTGGGGGTAGCATACCGGCGAAAGGCACCTCGGGTGTACCGGCGAACAGCGTAGGGACTGTGCCGGGGAAGGCCACCACAGGGTGTGCCAGGGAAGAGTTATAGTGGGTGTGCCGGGGAAGGCTTCCCACAGGGTGTACTTGTGAGAGTGATAGGCATACATATTTGCTGATGAGGACTTCTGGTGTCACCCTGCGGGGCCCACCGTCACTTTGTTAGGGCCGTCACTCCTTGTGGGCGCGCACCCGTGTTTTTCCTTACGCCTCTGGCCCAGGGGAAACTCTACAGAAATTTTGTCAAAAATTATCGGTGTTTCATTCTCTTTGCTTGTAGTAGGGTCCCCACGTTGTCTTCATCCCCCATCATTTCCATTCAGCCCTTCCTCTCCATTTTCCTTCATTCATTCATTCAGTTGACACTTAATGGCGTCTGCCGAGGCTGTGTCGGACTGGGTCCCTTGCAAGTGTACCGGGGAAGAATGCTAAGGAGCGTGCCGATGGAGGAGCTGGGACCGTGCCGGGGAAGAGCACACAATGGGTGTGCCAGGGAAGAACGCTAAGGAGTGTGCCGGCGGAGGAGCTGGGGCTGTGTCGGGGAAGAGCACACAAGGGGTGTGCCAGGGAAGGCCGTAGGGGGTGTACTAGCAAAAGGGCTTCAGACTATGCTGGTGAAGGCCGCAGGGGGCGCACCGGCGAAGGGCTTCAGACTGTACCAGGGGGAGGTGTGCTCCAGGGTGTGCCAGCGAAGGCCTTTAGACTGTGCCGAGGGAGGTGCGCTCCAGGGCTTGCCGGCGAAGGTCCCTCAAGGCTTGTCGGGGAAGGGCCGCCTGGGCCGTGCCGGGGAGGACCCGTTCAGTGGAGTCCTAATATACTTCTTTCTTCTTTCTTTTCCTCCCTTTTGCTTACAGTGGAACCGCCCACCGTCTCTGGGCGCTTCTTCTTCTCCTTCTAATACCCCATTGAGGCGAGCTTGCCTCCTGCGTCCTCCTCCTGCTGCCTATTCTTTCATGAGGGGGCAATCGGGCATACGATACTCCCTACTACCACAACGTAAACAAGCGCTGAGGCACTTCCAGCATTCTTCTGCTGAGTGGCCAAACTTTTTACAAAACGTGCAAGTCGCCATGGCCTGCTTCTCCTCCTCTTTCACTTTCTTGTATTTCTGGGAACTTCCACCGTTCCCGCTCCTAGACCTTTTCTTGTTATCATGGCTCTTGTAGGGTTCCGTGATACTAAATTTTTCTTTCTTGAATGGCCGATCAGATCGCCGGCTAGATTCTTCTCCTTTTTCTTTCATCTTCTCGACCTTCTCTAAGGTCCTTTCACATAGATAGGCCCGCTGTACCATCTCTTCATATGTTCGGATGTTTTGGGTTCCCAACTGTTGAATGTAACCGGGCCGTAACCCGTCCATGAACTAATTTGCCTTTAATAAATCAGTGCTAATCAGATGTGGTGTATACGGTGCTAGCCTGGAAAACTATAATTCATACTCTGCTATTGACATCATCCCTTGACGAAGGGATGCAAACTCTATGGCTTTCCTCTCCTTGACGTGCTCTGAGAAATACTTGGCACAGAATAATGTGAGGAAATCTTCCCATGTGTGAGGTGCATCGACTAGAGGTGTCGGGACTGACTTCCACCATGTCCGAGCATCTTTATTTAACTGGAAGGTAGCCAAACGCACCCTCTCCTGATCGGTGCATTGAATTACATCAAAAATCCTGTTCATCTCGTCGATCCAGTTTTCTACCTCGTCCGGATTTGAAGAACTATAGAAACGCGGAGGGTTAAGACTCCAAAAATTTGGATGTAAACTGCCTGCTCTGGCTCCTGCGCCTGCCTGAGCCATAGTTTGAAGGGCTTGGGTAAGGCCAGCCACAATCTGCTGCATGCCATCCCAATCTACGCGATGTGCCATTAAAATTAAAATAAGGTACCTGAGAGAAATACAACAACCTGTTATTTCTCGTGGAATTAGGGGAATTTAATCTTAAAATAATTATCTATCTTATCCCGGGCTCTATCCAATTCTCACATGGGCGTGAAAAATTTCTTTCTTAGTTCATAGGTAGAAACAATCGTTACATATACTACCCTCGCGCAGGAGGGGGGATCGCGGGGAGGGGTAAGCAACAGTCGCCCGTACGCCGAGCTTGGGCGTCCACTCAAGACGCAGCCAACTCCTGGATGGAGACCGAGGGATGCTGACGGACGCCTGGAAGTCTGGTGTCGAGCTGACGGCATTGGATGGGGACGGCGGCCACTGCAGCAGGCCGATGCAGTTCTGCTCGACTGGACTGGTCGGCGCAGATGTGGTGTGATGGCTGGTACGGGCGCTGCAGAACTCCAAATGTGGTGGGACCAAGCCGGGGATGCTTCTGACTGGGAGGTCTACGATCCCTCAGAAGATGGCGGCCGTCTGGTCACCTCACTGGATGTGGTCGCAGGAACGGCCAGCGTCAGGTTTCTGGGTGAATAGTTGGACCAGTCGTAGGTATCTGTGGGGGAACTCCCAGTGCTGACATTGGATTGGGATGAGACCACTTGCGTTAGTTCCGTATCATCAAAGGCTGCAACTTTGCTGAAGATAGTCCGACCTGAAATGGAGAGGAAGAGGAGGTATCGGGGCCGACTTGACAGCAGCCTATCTTGGGGGAACAGGGGACTCTGGGTCTGGCGCGACTAAGGGAGAATGGCAGCCCTGGATGGAGACGACGTCAAAACCAGGCGGGACCTCCTCTGGTGCGTCGGAACTCTCGTGAAGAGAGCTCTAGCTGAATCACACAGGAGTGGGCGGTGGAGCTGCTACCAGTTGGTGCTCAGGTTCAGGCCTGAGTTTAGTGCAGTTGCACGAGAACGGGCGGTGCGAATGGTGCCGAGGTTGGATCGCCACGGGATCACTTCTGGGACAAAGCTGACTCGACGATGTACAACTCCACATAAGAAAGCTTCAGCTGGTTTGCACCGTGGATGCCAGGGTAGTCTCTACAAACTCGACCTCTACTACAGGCTGGTTGCAGAGGGCAACAGCGTGGTCTTCTCGACCCACGGGAGGGCGTAGCGATGACGGGGCGACGCCGAGGTGCCGTGGATGCTCGGAGCAGGGGAGGGCGGACCTGAGTGCAGAGGGAGAGGGGGCTGGGGCATGGGACGCAGGGGGGCTAGGGTTAGGGTTGATGGGGGCGCACTTGGTTGTGGAGGGTGGAGAGGGAAGGGGCGGCCTAAGTGGAGGGCCCTGCAGAGGGCCTGATTAAGGTTTGCATTGGTGGCTGAGAGGCCTTGTCGATTAGCTGGGGAAGGATCTGCATCAAATTGGTCGATTAGCTTGGTCATTAATCTTCTCCTCCTCTTCCTTGAACTAAATTATTAAATGCTTGAATAATGGGTGGATAATGCAGGGGAAGCGCAGGACCCGCATCTCATGGCTGCAGGTCCGTGTAGTGTTCTTGGCACTGTCAGATTTCCAGCGGGAGTGGCTGACTACCATGGGGTTCGCCCCATTCCTGAGTATTGAGGTGCGTCAGTTTGACACACCTCTGCTCTATGCTCCGCATGACCGCTGGGATTCAGTGAGTCGGACCTTCCTCTTCCCGTAGGGGCATATGGTCCCCACTCTGGAGGATGTGGCCAGGCTCACTGGCCTGCGAGTGCACGGGCTACCGGTTAGCGGGACTACCTTTCTCGACTATCGGGGGATGGTTCGGGAGCTACTGGGCCTAGAGCTTCGGCGCCCCGAGAGGTAGTCAACCCTGCTCCTTCGGGTGAGTCTGCAGGATAGCCTAGGGCTGAGACGAGCGGGCATAGCTGTTGGCGAGGAGCCGGAGCAGCACCTGCAGCGCCTGGTGGACCTGGCCAGACTGAGAGTAGCTACGCAGCTGGGAGCAGAGGCCGACCGAGTGCTGCGACATTTTCTGATGCTGATGTTCGGGTGACTCCTTTTCTCCACGCGGGCGGATGTGATGAGGTGCCGCTTCCTCCCCTTCCTCGAGGAGCTCGACCACATAGGTGACTACGCCTAGGGAGCGGCAGTCCTAGCCTTTTTGTTCAACACGTTGAGTTCGACGGCCCATCAGACCATGCTCGGGGACTTCTCCCCCTTACTCCAGGTATGACTGTTACCCTAGTTTTGACCACATGATTTCTATATGTTCTCTAAATGTTGACGCACTACTGTGATGCAGGTTTGGGCCTATGTGTACCTACGGGCACTAGGCAGAGCGGAGGTGGCCCACCCTGGCCTTCTCCCGATAGCACGGAGGTGGGTAGCACCTCGGGAGATCGGCTCCCTGAGACGACAGGTCAGGGAGTTGTAGGATGATATTGTCGCTCTGCTGTATGCCTTGGTATGATCCTAAACTCAGACTCTCTGATTAAATGTATTCCTATATGATTATGTCTCTCAGCACCCAGGGTTGGGCTTCTCCCTAGAAGAATACTACTACAGTGGGCGATACGAAGTGGACACCATCTCTACCTTCTACCCTACTGAAGACAGCCCATTGGGGACAACTTTTGATGAATACCCAGCGGAAGCTGAATATGCTGAGCCAGTTCAACCCAAAAATCAAGAAGCGGAGACCATGATTCTTTGCCGAGGCTAGGAGCAGGTCTATCCCGAAGAGGGGGCCCTTCAGGCCAAGTTTGATACGGCTAGCAGCAGTGAAGCCGAAGATGTTGAAGAAGCAAGGACCTCTCCCTCCAGTGGAGTCCTACTGACGATGACCTCAGCACCTCTCCTGCCAATCGGGGAAGCCTCGGCCGACTCCAATCAGGAGGCACATGCTGTCAAGAAAGAGAATGCCACTTCTATTGAAGATGCAATTGCCCCAGAAGGCGAGACCTCTCCACCTTCTACTACAAGACCAGGATGCTGCTCCAACCTGATGACAAACAACTGCCAGTCTGTCATGGCTGTGACTCCATCTACAGGGGGCAAAGCTGCTCTCTCGCCCTTGGAAGCTGCAATGGCACTGGATTTGCTGATAGAACGATCCACGCGGTCGCTATTGAACGAAACAAATAATCATCCGAAAGTTCTGGTGATGTCAGATGAAGAAATCGAGGCCCTTGACCCTGAAGACGGCATCCCAGATTTCGTTGGCCTCCAGTCGGCACCTCCAAAGATAGAAGATGGAGGCCAAGCCACAGTTGATAAGCTGATAGAAGTCAATCTGGGAAGTGAGGAAGATCCCAGGTCTACCTTCCTCAGTGCCCAGTTACCTCCAGAAGAACGGGAGCTGTACATCCAGTTGCTGCAAGAGTACCGGGACTGCTTCTTCTGGACTTACAAAGAGATGCCAGGACTGAGCCCTACAGTTTCACAACATGAGTTGGCGATTAGCCTTGAAGCTGACTCGGTGAAGCAGCCACCGCGGCGCATGAGGCCGGAGCTCATCACTCAAATATGCACAGAAGTCGACATGCTCATTGACGTGAGATTTGTCGAAGAAAATTAGTACACCACATGGTTGGTGAATATTGTCCCCGTGAAAAAGAAGAATGGACAGATCCGGATATGTGTCGACTTCCGGGATCTGAATAAAGCCTGCCCCAAGGAAACCCCCTAAGGCGTCCTATCTTGGCAACTAATCAAGGGTTGTCCTTCTTCTCGGAAGACGTAATTAACATCATAACCTTTATGGTATGACAGACTTTTCGTCCAAACACAACTCTCATAATCGACTGACCAAGTCAGATCAAGCGTATAATAAATTTATCACCTATGTGACTGGCACGCCTACCCAAAATAAATCAAATGAGAATAATCATCCCCACAAGCTGGTACGCCCGATGGGACTTGAGGCTCCCTTCATCTCTTTGCCAAGAGTGGATGCCTCCCGGGGCTCCCCCGAGGAATATTGATTGTTTGTCTATTTATTGCAGGAAACCATGGTGTCATCAGGACTTGCTGCTCTCACCTTCGGCCCTACGGTCATCGCCGGCCACGCCGAGCACAGGTACCTGGCAGTGCCCACCATCTTCGGCACGTTCCCACCGGCGGTTGGCTTCCCTAACTTTATAGGGCTCACCTTCGCTGACATGTTGCAAGTGGAATCCCCGAAGCCCGATAGGGAGAAGACTGTCAAGGAGGTCGAGACTCTGGAGGCTCGACGCTGTGCGGGCCCACTGAGGGGCCTAATTCAGGTCGCCAGTTGTATGGTGCACCATGTTACTCACGAGGCTTGCCCGGTCCACACCAAGAATCCCAGAAGACGTCAGCAGAGGAGCTTCTGGCAGAATGCTGTTGCTACTATCACCGGGCGTCTTTCTGCCTCTGGTAAAACTGCCTTGATCGAGGGTGTCTACGTCTTTCTAGATGGATGCGAGGCCTGAGTGATCCCGGATTGGGTGGTCCCTACCGTACTGACCCACAACTCCTACCAGGTCCTCTCCGGGAGGAGAGCTGAGAAGGAAGAAGCTGGCCATCATGGCCGAAGAGAACTATCCCCTAGGCCGAAGATATTTAAAAAGGTTTGGGTCCCTAAGAGGGTCTAGCCTATTCACCAGGAGGCACCAGTCCGTCGCCGCCCCGGGAGTGCTGAGATAGGAAAGAAGAATGAGAGGGGCTTGGCCCCAAGAAGAGAAGAAGCTGTTGTGAACCCTCCACGTCGCACAAGCTTTAGGGCATGCACCCAACAAGCTGATATCCCCACAATGGGGAGAAGATTTGAGCACGAGACAGGACCCCCCTATCCCACAAACACATGAACCCACGAGGCAGGATGCTCTTGCCCAACGGCCCCACCCACCTCAGCCAGAGCTACCCGTACCTCTAACAGGGAAGCTATATATAGATGAGCCATTTCTTAGCTAGCTTAGGACAGGCTTGGTCCCTACCCCACCTTCCTATCCACCTACCAATAGTGGCCGTCAACTCCTACCACACCACATTCTGGTGTAGTCACCATGTTGATATGTTGGATGACCTTATAATGAGATTAGACACGCAAATGAAGTTGACGCATATGTTGGCCCGAGGCTTTAACCAACCCACAAGTTGTAGCTTCACCCACCCCACCTTAGGGTCCATTACCTCTGTGTACACAGTGGGCCACGTCACCACAGAGGTCCTTTTATTCCTTCCCTTGCCAGCCGAACCTACCTTCATTCCATTCATCCCAAGGGAGGAACCATACCTTCTCTATGAGACCACCGTCCCCTATACCCTAGTGCATGAAGGTGACCACTTATACCTTCCAGAATTTCAAACATGGGGTGGTGATCTATGGGAACCCATGTCGAGGGGTCATACATTCTTTGATCCCTTCGATCCCTTTCTTAGTGGGCCTCTTAACCCACAACCTCCATTCCATCTCTTTAGGGAAGTCCCCTACCACACCCCTTCCCCACGGGTCGGACCACCTATGCTCACCGAACCCATTCATTGGCTAGAGATGCATTCCTATATGGGTGATGACGAAGGTGACTTTGGTTCTCCCAGCCCACCTAAACCACCTAAGCTTCCCGAACCTCCCACACCCAAGCCCCATAAGAATCCAATGCATGACTGGTACACACTTGGATGCCTAGGAGTCCCCCATGACGTCAACCTCCGATTATGTCAAATGCAAGCATGGCACACATTCGGGTGTCCTGGTCTGCCACTACATATGTAAGGGGTGGACTAACTGTAGGATTTGTTTAGAGTCATATGTGCATCCGTGTGTTTTCTTTTATTTGTCTAGTATGTCAAGAGTCTGCATGCATTATGTCAAGTCTGTCGTAAGCTCGCGTTGTCAGTCCCCTTTTCGAGTGTAAGGCAAGTCAGTTCTTATGCGTACGTTGTGGACTTGCTAGAGAGATACGGGTTCACCTTTTCTTTTAGTGTATCGAATCTAGTCACCAATGGGACACAACAGTGATTTCTTAGTGAGTCATTGAGCTATCTCCCTTCTTTGAGAGTGACCCCACCCCAGAGTGTCCACCACCAGCCTCATTCCCCAGTAGCGTAAGTATATAGGGCGTATACGGGATGAGCAGGTGACGAATACTAGGAGTGGAGTGTACTCCACGCTTCCTAGTGCGGTGACGAATCCGTCGGAGCGACACACGAGTAGCTACCCCTTACTCGACAGGGTCGAGTTCTTCCCACCTGGAGAGAATTAATGGGAATCGACACCGGACACTAACATTTTATTTTTATATTTGTGTCTTTTTAGTTTGCTTTTATATCCTTGAAAAAGTATGTTTGTAATTGTAAGACTTTATAAGCCACTTTGTTATGCCCTAAGGATCTTTGGGTTTTTATGTAAAAGTTTAGTAGGTCTAGCAAGGGGGCCCCCACTCCTTCCCCATTGGTCCACCTAAGCCCTAGGGGTCCATGTGAGGCTGGTCAAATGCCAATGTGGCTTCCATAATGATTCTTTCCTTCTTGGACAAGTCAAGGGGACAAGTGAATAAAAATGTCCAAGATGCCACCCTCATGGTCAAGGGGGCGCCCCCCTCCACTATGACATTTTAATTTTGTTTAAGTTGGGTCATTGACCACATGGGAGATTAATTATCTCAAACCCTAGATCTGAGGGTATAACTGGTCTTTTTGTATTTCATATAAATAGCTTGTACTTCCCATTTTAGTACAATTAATGGAAGAAATTTAGTGAATTTTGCCAAGTGCAAGAAGGGTGCGCCCTCTCTCCTCTCTCTCTGGTTCTCTCCCTCTTCCTCTGATCTCCAGGGTGTGAAGCCCTATTCTATCTCTCCCTCTGATCCTCTGAGTTCTTTCTCTGTCGCCGCCGTTCATGCCGCCATCGCTCCATCGTCGTCGCTTCTCTAGAATCTGTCCATCTCTAGATAGAATCATATTGCGTGATTTTTAGCTCTCCATCAGGAGCTCAGGTTGCACCCAAAATTGGAGGGTGAGTCCCCCACGTCCCTCCTATCCTCCACAAAAAGATTCAGCCCATAAAACCCATGTTAGCTACTTTTACCATTTTCACCTTTCCACCCCTGCTAATCTGCCTTCTGTGCAGATCTCAGTTCCAGCAAGCTAGTTCTTTGCCCTTTTGTCCCCCTTAACAATTTCCAAATGAGATGAAATTTTAACTGGGTACTCTGTCCACCGAAACACAGCTCTCCAATTTTTTACGTGAATTTAGAAATTCATTTTCCATCCTTAAAATTCCTACAAACTCTAATTTTATTTCTGTCCACTACTTTCCAGATTCGACCCCTAGCCACCATAGAATCCATTTCCCCTATCAAACCTCACTAGAGTTCATAAAAATAATACCCACATCTTCCTTACTTTCCCCGCTATCTTCCATAAAAATCCCATCACCCAGATCCATCGCCTTACCTTCGGTCAACCCTTATTCTCAGGCAGATCCAAATTAGTCCAGCTAGATCTGGTTCTATGAACTAGCAGGTTGTATAATCGCCCAAGGCTACTACAGAGACAGACAAAATTCCATCTCTAGTTTGGGTCGTAGCTCTCTGAAAGATCTTTCCAATGGCGCTAGTCTTGCATCATTCAGAGGTCGGGGCTGATCGCAGCAGGAGTTCTTGCCAGGTCATGCGCTGCAGAACAGCAGATCCAGCTCGTGGACAGCAACTAACGACCACCCCCGGGCCGGCCGCCGCACCTTCCACATGGTGAACCAGCACGTCGCCTTCCCTGGGAACGCCCCTCCAGGAGCCACCGTCACAGCAATACCACTCCCGGTCTGCTCGGCCCGCCGACCAGCATGTGGGCCCCACAGTTACCAGTGCACACTACTGCCAAAGCGGTCTAAATTACTGCCCGTCAACCCGAGCCCGCTACTCCCAGGTCCCACGTGTAGCCCTTTACCTCCCTGCATGGAGTGGGCAGAAATATTCACTTTTATAATTATTGATAATTGTTGTACCGGGAGTACGAGTTCGGCTGGGGTCATCTTCCCCACACCCGGAGCGTGGAGGTATCATGTCTGCTCCCCTCTCGGCACTTTGCTTTACTCATATATCTTCGTATGCTGCTACATGTGATAGGTTAACTTAGCTCGTTATAATTTTATTCACCGCTGTGAGAGAGAGAGCGAGACCCGTCTTGTGACCCGATCCGAGCACGAGAGCGAGTCGACCACCCCAACTCTTGTCGGTTTCTCAACCGTGCCCGATCATACGCTTCCCTTGTTAGGGACGACTGCGAGCTTGTCTAGAGTCCAAGGTTTGCATATCAACTTGGAGTCGTGTCCGCGTGTCCGTCTCGCATCAAATTGGTATTAGAGCTAGTCGAGTCTAGGGTAGTCGTTGCATAAGTCTTTGTACGGTCTAAGTCGAGTCTAGGATCATCCATTGTTTTAAAACAAAGAAAATAAAAAAAATTGGTTTGGTCTGCATCCCAATAACCAGTATATCAAAAGACGTTACTGGAAGGTTAGGTTACACCTATCCAGAAGGTAGCCTCTCACATCAAGTCAGATCTTCGGATTAAAGCCTCTGCCACGTACTGAAAATTAGGTTAAGTCTAAGTTTGTAGTCGGGTCCGCATTCCAACATTGTAATGTAGAGTGTCTAGGTGCTTGCATTAGTAAAAAAAAAGAAAAAAAAGAAAGAAAAGAAAAGTGTCCAATAGGCTCCAAGTCACCCAAGTCATACAACTGGCTTCATAGCACCCATGGGCTTGGCAACCACCCCATCTCCTTCATTAGGCCCGAGGCCTCAAACTTCTATGGGTCCAAGGTCCCGAGCGACTACCTACGATGGGAAGCCGCTATGGACAAATACTTCAAGTGTTATATCATGCCCGAGGCCAGGCAATTCTATTTTGCCAAGGAGAGGCTTCTTCACAGGGCTGCCGAAAAGTGGAGAGACATCGAAGGTTTGAGGGCGGTTAGGAGGCAATGGCCCATCGAGTCTTGGTGGGACATGAAGAGAGAGCTTAGGAAGGTCTACGTTCTCCAACCGATCCCCTCCAACCAGGCCCACCCAATCACCTCTAGCTGACCCCACCCATTTACCCCCAACCAAGTGGGTTACACCTCCAGTCGACCCCACCCAGTCACTTCCAACCAAGTGGGTCATAGTCGGAAGCAAGAAGCCCCGCTTATAGTTGAGCCTAGGTCCACAATCAGGCCAAGAGACGATGAGCGATTCCACCACGAGGCCCCTACTCCAACCCGCACCTTTGCCAAACTCTTGAAAATGTTTTCGACTGGTTAGATAGGATGGAAAGGACACGTGCTCATATGGGCAGACTCCTACCTGAACCTAAGGAGGTCATAGCCGGTAGCCTTAGCCTGACACCATCTATGGAGTCCCCAAGCCCTCTCCCCATCATGGAGGCCCCTCCTACCCCACTTGCGAGTGCTTCGTTGCCACCCTCTCCTTCCAATCTTTATGCAGAGCCACCTCATTTGGAGCCTTCTCAGCCAGAGCTACTAGTGTTTCTAACGGGAAAGCTACTCATAGTCGAGCCACTTCTTAGCTGGCTTAGGATAGACTTGGTCCCTACCCCACCTTGCTATTCACCCATGGACCCTACACTTCCAATAGTGCCCTTCAACTCCTACCACACCACATTCCAGTCTAGTCACCATGTTGATATGTTGGAGGACCTTATTATGGGACTAGACTTGCAAATGAAGTTGACGTGTTTGTTAGCCTGAGGCTTCGACCAACCCACAAGTCGTAGCTTCACCCACCCTGCTTTAGGGTCCATTACCTCCATGTGCACCATGGGTCATGTCACTACAGAGGTTCTGTTATTCCTTCCCTTGTCGGCCAAGCCTCACTTTAGTCCATTTGTCCCAAGGGAGGAACCCTATATCCTATACACTATCCCATCTACCATGATGGATGAAGGTGACCATTTACACCTTCATGGATATCAAACATGGGACTATGTAATGGATGAACCGACCACTCAGGGTCACACGTTCTTTGACCCATTCGACCACTTCCCTAGTGAGCCTTATGACCCACCACTTTCCTTCTACCTTGCCAGGGAAGTCATCTTCCACGCCCCTCCCACTCGGGCCAGTCAACCTCCACATAGCAATGGGTTCGATGATTGGGAAGAATGGTATGCCTTACCTACATATAGGGGTGATGAAGAAGGTAGTTTTGGATCTCCTATCCCTCCCAAGTCTCACAAATCTAATAGGCAGTCGCATGCTAGGGACATATTAGGAAATCTAGGAATTTCACATTTTGCCAACCATTAATTGCATCAAATGTATGCATGGCACACATTCGGATGTCCTGGTCTGCCCTTGCATATGTATGGGTCAGACTAACCATAGGTTTGTTTAGGGTCGTGTGTGTGCATCCGTGTGTTTTTCTTTATCCAGTTTGTCAGGAATCTGTATACGTCGTCGAGTTGAGTCTGTCGTAAGCTCGCGTCGTTTGTCCCTCTCTAGTATGAGGCAAGTCGGATCTCATGTATACATTGTGGACTTGCTAGCGAGATACGGGTTCAGCTCTTCTTAGTGTATCGGATCTAGTCACCAAAGGGACACAGAGGTGATTCCTAGTGAGTTGTTGAGCCGTCTCCCTTCCTTGAGAGTGACCTCACCCTGGAGTGTCCATCACTAGCCTCATTCCCCGCAGCGTAGCATATAAGATGTATATGGGATGAGCAGTTGCCGATCTCTACGAGTGGAGCGTACTCCGCACTTCCTGGTGCGGTGACGGATCCGCCGGAGCGACACACGAGTAGTTACCCCTTACTCGATGGGGTCGTGTTCTTCCCACCTGGAGAGAATTGACGGGAATCGACACCGGACACTAACATTTTATTTTTATATTTGTGTCTTTTTGTTTGCATTTATATCCTGGGGTAATTGATCTTGCAATTGTAAGGCTTTATAAGCCCATTTGTTATTCTCTCTCTCTCTCTCTCTCGATTTTCTCCCCCTCTCACTCTTTCTCTCTCCTTCATCGCTTCTTCATCCGTTCTGGGCTGTGCCGACCTCGGATCGAGGCACAGGAGGTACCGTTGGAACCGGCTCGTCACGAGGATCACGCCAGTGCCATTCTTTTCGCGGTTCGTGGAGCGTAGGATTGGGTAGGGTCGTGAGGTGTCCCAGTGCTCCATCTCCCGCATGTACGCTTATCGAGATTTTCACCGTGATCGAGATAGGGAGATAGACTCCTTACTTCGCTAGGAACATTTTGGTACCACATGCATGTCCATCCATAGGTGTTTGCATCATTTTCTGTGCAAGTCCCATTTTAGGGGTTTTTAGGTTTAAATACTTTAAAAATTATTTAGGAGTGGTATATTTGAGTTTTGATGTATGCAGTAGTTGTAGAAATTTCGTTATTCAACTTCTTCTACCCATTTCTTTTTGTTTCGTGCCGATCCGACTTGACCGGAGGGGAGTTCGCTCTGAACTCGTCCCTCACATTTTCCAGTCGGTATAACGGACCCTAGGGGGTGCGTTATGCATTGCATGGCGGACCGCTCGTGGGCTGCTATGTGATCAAGATTTTCAGTAGGTCTGTAGGTTGTGAGGCATGACGGACTAGTCCCAGTCCGCCATGCATTGTATGACGCCCCTATCATGGTGCGTTATATGCAGTGGTTTCCTGTGGAGTTTTCTGAGTTTTTAACGTTTGAGTGTCTTTAACGGACCACTCTTGGTGCGTTATAGTCACATGGCGCACTCGTCCTGGTGCGTTATGTTCTGTACATTTTCAATGGGTTCTCTAGAGGATATAACGCGCGGGCCAAGGCGTGTCATACATTACATGACACCCCTGAGGTAGTGCATTATAGTCTGCAGGTCTGAATTTTCCCTGTGTGCGGGTGAGCATAACGGCCCTGGGGAGGTGCGTTATAGTCGCATAACGTCCCCAACCTAGTCTGTTACACTCTGCTAGTTTGTAAAGGTTAGAATTGCATGTTTATTCTCTGTCTAATGCATGCTTCGCTACTTCTATATTATATCCTTGCTAGTTGTGATTAATGGCTCGCTCCTAGTATCCCAAGGGAGTGCTTGGACTTTCCATGTGATGGAACCACTAGACGTAGCCCTAGACTTCACATGGGCTAGAGTCAGTGCATATGCAGACTAAGGTCAGTGCACATGGGCTAGAGTCAGTGCACATGTCGACTAAGGTTAGTGCACATGGGCTAGAGTCAGTGCACATGCTGACTAAGGTCAGTGCACATGGGCTAGAGTTAGTGCACATGCCGACTAAGGTCAGTGCACATGGGCTAAAGTCAATGCATATGCAGTCTAAGGTCAGCGCACATGGGCTAAAGTGAGTGCACATGCAGACTAAGGTTAGCGCACATGGGCTAAAGTCAATGCACATGTAGACTAAGGTTACTGTACGTGCAGACAGGGTCCGTGCAGCTATAGGCCAAGTTGGTGGACATGCGAGCAAGGCCTGTGTGGGGTGAAGCCAGTGCATGTTTTGAACAAAGTCCATACAATGCAAGGTGAAGTCCACGCATAGTCCGTGCATGTGGGGGCCAAAGTCTGTGCATGTTTGCACAGGGTTGGGGTTGCAAGGGGAATAAAGTCCGTGCATGGGCTGCACGGGGTTGAAGCTGCATGCGGTTGAAGCCATGAGGGGATGAGAGCACCGTTGAAGGCCACGGGCGTGCTGGTGACTGACGGGGGAGGGCGTGCTGGCGAAGAGGTGTACCGACGAAGGATGCACTGGTAGGCATGCCGATGAAGGGCTTAACAACAGCCAAAGGGAGGAGGCACCATTCAAGGAGTGTGCCGGTGAGGGGGGAATAAAGGGTGTATCGGAGGAGAGTTGAGAGGGGGGTACCGGTGAAGGGCTAAAAGGAGCGTGCCGGTGAAGGACTGGGATAGGTATATCGATGAAGAGTATTTGAGGGATTGGATTAGTGTACCGGTGAACGATTGGGACAGGTGTATCGATGAAGAGTGTTGGAGGGATTGGATTAGTGTACCGGTGAAGGATTGGGATAGGTGTACCGATGAATGCCCACTCCTCCTCCATTTCTGTTAAGGCCTTTCTTTTCTTCTTTTCTTAATTTTTGTACAGTTTCATACAAATTGTCCCTTCCTCCTCCTACAGTCGTGTCACGTCCCGAGTGCGGAAGCCTACCCGCGGCGTGACAGTCCTTTAAATAGAACCAAAGCAAGCTAGACAATTTAAAGGATTTCTTCCTTTAACATCCTTAAGAGTGCGTAATTATCTAAAATTTAATACAAATAGATTTGTCCCCACAGCCATCCCACCACCAATCCTTGCTATACCTTTGCCCATCCCCACCCCTTCCTTCACCTTTTACCATTCAACTAAGGCCAGTTCGCAGGCAGTATTGAAGGGTCTGGTTTCAGATCCTGCCCCACCAAAACCTCGACAATTCTAGAAGGCAAGTCATACATTGATGGAAAGCTCTTCAAGTTAGCTTCGCAGGCGAGGTGGTCTCGCCTCCATTCGACGTCCGTGCTGTTCGGTGGAGCCATCCTCGCCAGACTGCGCTGACTATCTCTGGTAGACAGCTAGAGATGACTTGTAGCAGCTCTCACGATCAGATCGGTGAGGATCTTGGTGTGATATTTGGCTGGAGAAAAGCACTACCAGTCCTCTGTCCAAGTTAGCAAGCGGAGCATCGATCGGAGTCCGAAGCCTCCCGTTCCAATTTTTCTCCCCCAGGTGCGCACATCAGTCCAGTCAGGATCTGAACAGACACCCCTTCCCTCAACGAGCTCTATCTCTCTGCCCTGACCTCCTCTGGCATTCTTTCTGGTCACATTTTGAAGAAGACTTGTCAACGGTTCCAACGAATCCAGCCATGCTCAATTCAGAGGTCAGGAGCGCTCGTGGCGGCCTCTTCTTCCTACTGCTGAGGTACCTTTGCTGTCAGAACCAGCACTTAGGGACCCTGTGTGCGGCCTATCCCCGACCAGCACCTGTGACCAGGTAATTCAGAAAAATTATGACGTCACCCTGATCCAATTACGAGGATTCTCCAACTAGTCTCATCATCGAAAAAATTTGGGAGCGACTGCAGAAGCGTCAACTCTGACTATTTGTTCCCTATTTTAGAGAACGAACGGAACCGACGTCGTCCACCCATTCGGCCTCATCGGCTTTTCCCCTCCCCTTGCTTGGCCGGCTGAAGGCCCCTCCCTGTGTGGAGGTAGTTTTGGATATAATTTTAATTAATCCCCACCCCAAGATCACCGTCCTACGTGAGGTGTAGTGCATGTAATAGCAGGTCACCATCTGAAGCTACATCGGCGCGGCGTGCGGGTGCATACCCATGCCTCCGGCCGGGATCAGCGTCTTCACGCTGATCAGGTGAGCTTCTGGCCCCCACTCCATGCTGGTTTAACACTACTTAGCGTAGTATTTTTTCTAATTTACTCATCAGCGACGTATCTCACTCTCATCTTCCAGTCTTTCATAAGTACATAGCACGTATTCCGGTACGTGTCTATTAGTTACACTTTGCAGATGATAGGCACACTTTCTTAGACTTGTGAATCTCTCAACCGGATATTCCTTCTGTCATACTAGGGGATCATGTTTCAAGGCCTCCGTAAGTCTCCGCGAGCCTAGGATTCTCACTAGGATGCCGAGCTAGTTGTACACTCAAAGCACATTTCTTTAGAAAGCACTTTACTGACGTTTTCTGCGTCCTGGATTGTCGCAGCCACCAGGCGATCGCTAATGTTGAGTAGTGGTCATCCCGTGACCATGTTATGCTAGTTTATTCTGTTGCGACGACTTTATCTCAGTCTGGTGTTGACTCTGCCTAGTAACGATATTGACCTGACCGCCTCTTCATGATAGCGATGCTAGAATGACCGCATATATCTAGAAATGGTCCAGACATGACTGCTTCCTGTCTCCATGTGTTTAACCCGAGGTTTAACCCACGAGTTGATTTTCCTATGTTCCTAGATGGTCTAGTGATTGTCTAGAACTTAACGCTATCTTCAAAAGCCATCTAATGAATTATCAAAGCTATGGAACATGTCGTTATACTGTCGGATTCCTTCCATAGCTTGACCTTGTATTAAATCCTTCTTTGAACTCTCATGATCATATTGCATGCATTCTTACCTTGGTATTGTTATCACAAATTATTGCTTAGACTTGTTACATTATTGGCCGTACTTTCTTGTTGAATCTCATGGAAATAGCTTGATTTATAACATGAAGATGCAAATCAAGCGCTGATTATGTCCAAGGGCTCGACGCTAGCCCCCTCCGCTCATTATCGAAAACATACTATAAATCATGGGGTATGATGAACACTGACGTCGCATTGCACTGGGAGTACTTATTTTTATAAACAAGTGAAATCCACGAGACTATCTAATGATTGAATTATTACATGCTTGTTACATGATATTCTAGTGACTAGCTTTTATGGTTATGAAAAGTGAAAGTGCATTCTCGTTAAGTGCTTGTACATTCTCATTCGTGAAAGGCCAAACTTACATTCTTGTTATATACTTGCTTGATCATGCTCTCATAAAGTGGTCATATCCTGTTACTCATGCTACTTTGGTTTTATATTGCATGTTTTCCTGAACTAACACCCCTTCACTCAACGAGCTCCCTCTCTCTGCCCTGACCTCGTCTGGTCTTCTTCCTGGTTGCTGCTCGAAGAAGACTTGTCCACGGTCATCCTCGACTTGGTCCCGCCACGATTATACTTCAGGAGTGGCCGTGGCGGCTACAACTAGCTGCTGCTACACCCTAGGATCAGCCTGAGCCAGAGCGTAGAGAGCCTGTTCCAGGAGCCACCCTGGCCTGTGGCAACAACGGGTCCATCCACGAAAATTCTCCAGCATTTCAGGGTCTATCAACAACGATTCGGAACTAGTTTCAGTGACTTTTGAGCTCGGGGGAGTGCACAGCGGTGACTACAGCGACTCACTATCCTGCAGTCCCAGACCTAGACAGAACTGGAGAAGTGCTCGCCGGGGACTAGTTTTAGCTAATCTCCCCACCCCGTCTGGCCGGCTTAGTGCCCCTCCTTGTGTGGAGGTAGTTTTGATGTAATCCAAAGTTCCCCACCCCTTGTCCAACCCTCTTGCATGAGGTGTAGTACATGTAACAATGGGTCACCTTCCGAAGCTACATCGGCGCGGCATGCGGGTGCATACCCACGTCTCCCCGCTCGCCTTCGTCTCCGGTCAGGATTGGCATCTTCACACTGATCAGGTGAGCTTCTGGCCCCTCTCCTTGCTGGCTTAACTCTTCTTAGCGTAGTATTGTTTCTAAGTTGCACCGTCGGCGGTGAGGAGAGTGCTCGTTCCAACTGTCCATCAAATTGTGTGACCATCGCAGAGTGAGTTGAGAGAGTAACCCTACAACCCACGCCCTCGGCGTGCTGGTCGCCCGTGAAATTGAGCATCCTGAACCTTTAGGGGTTCAGCCTCAAGCTAGCCAAACCCCGGAACAGCGAGGTCCCACTTCGGACCCTCATCCCCCATCGCCGGTCCACCTACAGACCTGGGTGTGCGCTATGCGAGTGAGTCCGCTAGAGTCGGTTCACCGACTCGATTTGTGCTTGCTTGCTAGGTCCAAGGGATCGTCTCACATCACTTCCCTCCTCGGAGGGTGTAGTAGTGACTCCACATAAAGCCTTCCGAAAGAAGCTGATCTTTCAACCTAGCGAGGTAGCACTCATACACCTTGCTCCTGGTGCCAGTGACTTGTTCATCCAATATTAGCTCAATTCAATAATATAACAAAAATTTTACCCAAAACCCACCATGGGGGAGATTTTTCCCCATTCCCCTCTCTCTCCTCTTCACACACTCTCTCTCTCCCGTGATCACTCTCTCACTCCCCCTCTCTCTCTCACGATCGCTCTCTCACCCTCTCGGTGGTGCAGCCATGCCGGGTCGCCGCAGGAGGTGCGGGAGGCGTCATCGACGAGCCGGAGGCACGAGGAGTGTGTTGATGTCGATGTGGAGGCGAACTGCGGCACGTGGAGGCGAGGAACCGCGAGAGAAAGCGTGGCACCCCTCGACTCGTTCGGGGGGTTAACGCCATTTTCGTCACGAAATAGGTACGGGGATGGATACTCGACCTCGTTAGGATCACTTTCCTATCCCTGGCCATCGTCTTTATGTCTTAAACAGCCAAAACATTATCATTATGTCTTCCGAGCATGAACATCATCTTTTATATTTTAAATCCATCCATGGCCATCGTCAATGTGTTCTTAGGCATTTAACTGCTGTAGAATGATGATAGAATGGCTGGGAATAGGTTAAAACTTCGTTTCCCATTGATTCAGATCGATTGGGAGGGCTTTCCATGGTGATCCCCACGTTTTCGATTCTCTGGTAGGCAAAAGGTCCTATCAGAGACCGTTTACGGATGCCAGTATGGCACTGGACCTTAGCGGTCTATAGCTAGACCGTTTCAGTCTTTGTAGCGGTCCATCCATAGACCGTCTACTGACCTTAGCAGCCGAACCTTTGACTGCGTACGACCATTGACCAAGTAAGGCGGTTTAGTTTAGCGGCCCATACTTAGACCGTTTACCCCTTTCTGGCGGCTTATCATGCCACCGCCAACGTCCCCTTCGCGGACCAACCATCGATCGCTTGAGTGCTTTAAAACAGTATGGCGGTGGAAGCCTCGCAGCCTAATACTAGACCGCGTATGACCCTCCAACGGTCTATCCTTAGACCGTCTGAGATTGTAGCAGCCCTATATTTGACCGCTTATTCCTACAGATTTTAAATGCATTTTAGCTCATTTAATCATGTGTTTAATGATGCATGTTTGCCATGTTTAAATATTTTTACAAACTGTGGCATACTTTTATATCCCAATAGAGTTACTTTCTCTTTCCTTGTGATGGAACCACTAGTCGTAACCCGACGACCTAATCTTACCTGGGGGCGGCTGGGGGTGGAGCATACCTTCCCTACTCGCAGGGTTGAACGGTCCCCCTCCTCCTACCTTTCCGGTTTTGAGTTTAAAAAAAAAATCTTTGAAATTTCTTAAAAATTTCAATCTTTTTTTCCATGCGTTTCTCTCTCCTCTCGTTTCCTCCCCCTCGGAGCCTCTCCCGCGCGCGTTCTCTCCTCTTGCTGCTGTTCCCCGGCTGCCGTGCTTGATCTCCGTCGATGGCTACCGGTGAGGGGGGAGGCCGCGTGCCTCCCCCCTCCCCCTCTCCTGCCGTCGGATCTGCCAACGCCGCTTCTGCTCGCTCCACCTCCGGCTCGGGCCTTGCAGCTGCTTCCCCCGCCCCTCCCCCTGCTGCTAGCGCCTCCGGCTCCCACCTTGGTGGGGCTGCCTCCCTCTCTCCGGTGGCCCATGCTGTTGGCGTCCTCGCTGCGGAGGGTCCCTCTCCCGACCCTCATCTGCCGCATGCGGAGGCCCGGGCCGCGGGTGGCCTTTCCTCTGCGGGCGGCGTCGGATCCAGCAAGGTTGGCCCCCCTGCGGCCTTGGCTTCGGTTGTCGGTGCCCTCGGTGGCGTCATCTCCTCCGCCACCATCGGCTCGGCTTTCAGCCCCTCCGTTGTCACCGCTCAGCCGGCCTACGTCTTTCACACCCGCGGTCTCCCGCCGGCGTCCGTGGTGCCCGCTTCCACTTCCACGTCTCTTGCTCCGGCGCCCGCCGGTTTTGCTCCGCCGCCAACTGTGCTTGCTCCGTCCGTCGCCGCCGAGACTGTCCCCGCTCCGTCCTTCCCTGTCGGCATCAACGCGCCACCCCCAACCGGCGATCGACACGTGGTTGCTCACCTGGTCACGCAAGCGGAGGCCGGCTGCCTTGGTGCGTCCTCGGGCGTGGTCAACCCGTCGGATGCTGTGCTTCTGGGGCCCACCCCCTCCCCCCTGGATGGGACCTTGGGCGAAAACGGTACTCTGTTTTCGCCACAAGGTTCCCCTGCTTCGTGCGGTCTCTCCGGTGGGCCACCGCTGCATGCTGCTGCACCTTCTCCGCAGGCGGCACCCCACGGCAGCTCCTCGGCGGGCGTGGACGCCATCCTCCCCCCCCCCTCGGGGGGGGCGGGGGGGGGGGGGGGGGGGGGGGGGGGGGGGGGCATTAGTGGTCCTTGTGCCAGATTCTCCAACTTGGCCTCCAGTGTGCTAACCCCAATACTCCGAATGAGAAGAATAAGAGCTCACTACATGAGATTGCTCGTGCAAGTTGTTCCCGAGGGACTTGTGGTTGTGTGCTATAATCTTGTGGCCATGACTTCCAAGGAGAGTGTGAGGTACCTAAAATGAATAAGAGCTCTCATTAGGGTGTTGTGTCATGCTACATGGGAAGAATAAGAGTTGCCTAAAAATCATGAAATTGACACTATACCTCCGTTATCTTGGGGTGTACATTGTTGCTGCCCCAAGACTGCCAATCATCATATTGTGGTGTATTTGCTTGTTGCCCCCAAGTGTCCCAATAAGATGCACCTCCATAAGCACCATAATTGTGTTCCTTTTCTTGTTGTTTAGCAACATGTATTGTCCAAAAAGCTGGACCACCTCCTGCAAATTGTACAGGCCCTGTGCATCTATCATCTCTTCTATGAGCATGAGGGCGAGGTGACTTGGGATGGCCCTCATCTTGTTGTTTTGTGCTTGATTTTCTTTTATACAACTAGCTCTGTTTACCCTTCTCTGTAGATCTGAATTCAATAGTAGACTCAGATATCCTTGGTGACTGGATTTTAGGATCATCATGTTGTCTGCTAGGAATGGACACAGAATGCCAATGTGGTATATGAGGTTGGACATCTGACTCAGAAGTTGGATCCTCCTGAAATTCCCTGTCAAGTTCAACATCTAACTCTTGCTTTGCTCAATCATGATTTGAGGGGTTAAATAATGGTTCATCCAAGTGATCTCTAACCTCCACCCATGCACTTAATAGATGTTCCTCATCAAGTAGCTAATCTAAATCAATTTGCCCTTCACTTGCTGAGACTACTTCTTCTTACCCCTCAGACTCATGCACCCTCTTCTCCAACAACCTTTGGTGTCTTTGTTGAATTTTCATTCCGAGTCTCATGTTGTAGTGACAAACCACCAACTTCTCTAATTTTTGAGCCTTCAACCTGTTCCTCAGTTTTGTGTGCACAAGACTAAAGGTGCTCCAATTTCTTTCACACTCACTTGCGGCTGTAGTCTGACTTAGAACATGGAGGACAATGGTTGCTAAAGCATTCATACCCATACTTCTTACTGCTGCCCACCAATCAGCTGCCGTCACGTACCGTCAAAGGATCATTGATAGGTGGCAGAATCTCAGTCAAGGGGATCGGTCCATATCTAAGTATATCACGAAGTTTGATGAGTATTTTTTGTGATGTGACGTCACGGAGGAGAGCACCATGCTTGTTTCTCGCATACGTCATAGTCTGCGGCCCCACTATCAATATGAATTATTTTGTCGCAATGTGACCACCTTGTAGGATGCATATCAGGTCGCTCTCGAGTTAGAGCAGTTTGAGTCAGATTTCACTCCCGTCTAGTGTCCGAGAACCACCTATCAGTGTGGGGCCAACTCTCGTACCCCGCCTAGTTCTTATAGTCAGTGGCCGGTGGCTTATCCCCCAGAACCCCCTCTCCAGGACCCCACTGCTCCTAGGCCCCGCACTCTCCTTCCGAGGGATCCTCCCCCTTGCCAGTCGGCACCCATCCCTGCCCCTAGACCCCATCAGCCCATCGTGCCAACTCATCCCCTACTTCCAACACCCCAATCTGTCGTAAGGACAAGGGTAAGGGGCCGATGATCAGTGGAACATCCCAGGGCATCGGGACGCGAGACAATTGTTATAGGTGTGGTGAGAGCAAGTGTCCCACTCGGGAATCGCTTGTTATTGCAAACACGCCGGCCCGTGACCCCACACCGGAGTTGGTGCTAGTCAGCTATGAGCCAGACCAAGATTTAGCTGTGGAGTTCTTTGATGAGTTGATGGAGAGAGAGCAAGTTGACGTCCCAGGTACATAGTATCAAGATGACATGCAGTTTGGTGCAGTCAGGTGCATCCTGACCCAGCCTCAGGTGAGTGACGACTGGCATTGTACCACTATCTTCCACATATGTTGTAGGTTGGAAGGGAAGGCCTGTAAGGTGATTATAGATAGCGAGAGCTGCATTAATGCTATCTCCACAGGCACTGTTAAATGCCTTGGTTTAATGCATGTGGATCACCCCACACCATATAGAGTGTCCTGGGTGGATTCCATGATGTGACATAACCTCGGACCTATCTTGCAAGCACAATTCGCAACCCGATCGGGCCAATAGTGGCGACAACTCACTCGACGCTCAACCAAAAACCTGGGGTGACTCGGCAATGCCGAGTGGAGGATGTGAGGGCTGGTCCCTTGCTGGTAGAGGGCCAGCAAGGCCAGAGGGTCTACATGCGGCTACACCAGCTACTAACTGGGACCATTCCCGACCACTCAACTATGGGCTTTGCCCGCACTCTACATGACTATCCGGGCCAACCCGGGGGCGCTCTGACTCTAAGCCACGCTACTTGGCACCCAGTGAAAAGGCCAGGGGCCCACCCCGAGATGCCTTCTTCCAATCCCCCAGGGTCAAAGGGAGTCCTAATCGAGTCAACCACAGGCTTGGAGGCCTGTAGCGTACATATACGGCTCTCACACACGGGTTCAACATTTTCCTGAACACCTTGTGGGCGCATATATTCTAGCCTTCCTACATCAAACCACGGGCCGACCCGTGGTTCCAACATACTAGTTGGGTTCTATAATGGCCCTCCAACAAGCCGAGGGCACCCCTGACCCTCAAACACGTGGCCACGAGCCACTTATATTAAGTACTCGAGCCAACCCAAGACTACCTTGCCAACCCGCCGTATGACATGACACGTAGTATGAGGCATGGCCCACCTGCCCCAAAGTGTTTCCCCTTATCTCCCACGAGCTCATATCCCCAGCCCAAGGCCCATCTCGAGACCCCTTAGCCAGTTAGCCAAGCAGTTCAGCAACCCGGGGTGTGTCGGGCATTCGCCCGAACACCTTGCGAGCGACAACTACGACTCGAAGAACAACGGTCCCCATGGGCCAATCCCAACGCCCCGGAGCCCCCGTGTCCCTCAAAGGACACTCCCAGATGATAGAAGAAGACCCTTGGGGTTGAGACATGCCCGGGGCCAGTTCGCCCTGGGGCGCGGTCACACCCCCCAAGGAGGGCGAACCCCCTGGGACCACACCCTCTTCCTAGCCTGGTGGCCCCATGGCCTTGCTCGATCCTAGTTTGTTCAACTCCCTAATCCCAAGATGCAGGTTTCACATCGTTCGTTCATACCAGTATGTGGAAACAACATGTGAAAGCAGCAAAGCGATAGCACGGGAGGGTCAGTCCTCAAGTCAATGCACACAAAGCTCCACGTATCCTGCCCCACCTGTCCTTTTCTTCTTAGTTAAATTAGGAAGAAAAACACAAAAAATGGGATTTTATACAGGTGAGGACCACCTCTCTCTCTCCCTTACTCCCGCCCGCCTAAACCCCATGGGGAGGGGGTTTAGGCGGACCAGCCCAGACCCCTGGGCTGGAAGGTCGCCGGAAAATGGGAGAGCCCGCACCGCGTCGCCTACATCGCGAAGCGCGGGCCAATTCCCGATGGACTTGATCTTCTTCACAAGTGCGACGTTCCAATTTGCATCAACGACGCGCATTTGTTTCCCGGAACTCACCAAGACAACATGAAGGACATGTGGGCCAAGGGTCGCGGGCGCGGAAAGAGACGCGCGACGGGGGAAAATCGGCGCGTGCTTGGCAGATATCGGCCGGTGCCCAAAACAACACTTCAAATTACATGCGCACGTTGCGGGAGCAACTTTGTCTCCTGCTCCAAGGCCAAAATCTATTGCTCCAATAAATGCCGCTGGAAGGTTAGCCGAACGGACGAGAGGCGTGATCGGTACAACGTCGCTCGGAACATCAAGAGGCACGCACGTCGCGCCTCAGCGAGCGCGTAGCACGCCAATCCACCCCACCCCATCAAGAGGAGAAGCCATGAGCAAGTACAGGGTTGAAGTGAAACAGATCATCGAAGTGACGGTGGATGAAGCGAAGTTCACTCCGGAATTCTATGCCGAATTTCGGCGGCACATGCATCCTTTCCACACGCTCGACGAGCACGTAAGACATCTCGCCCAGCTTTACGCTCGGGGGCTTGTCGCCGACTACAAGCCGTTTATCGAAGGATATGGCCCGGCTGAGGAAATGGGCATCAAGTTTCGCGAAGTTCCGGGCGGCGTTGAAACGGAGATATTCACATGACCCCCAAGCCCACGCCCTCCCCCGCCGACGCAATGCGCGCGGAACTTAATCGACGATCGGAATGCCGTCGGGTTGGGTTCGATGACGAGGCCCTCGGCATCGACATGAACCTGCATTCGTACGCCGAAGCCCTCCTCTCCGACCACGCCCGCCTGGTGGAGGAGATCGGGAGGTTGAGGGAGGCGCTGACCCCGAGTCGCGAGACGAATGCCGCATACATCGGTGAATTCAGCCACAGGGTTATGTCCATCAGTGACGATGGCGAGGAGCAATACTTCGACGCGATGGTGCCGTGGACTACGATCAAGGAGATTATGGTCGCAATTCGCGCCCGCGCCACCCTGTCCCCCAGCCAGAAGGAGGGAGGCGGGAAATGAGCGTCGTTCCGATCAAGCCAGCCGTTACCGGAGCCTTCGCGCCTGTTCTGGAATTGGTGGAACAGATCGAAGCCTTATTGGAGCACGCCAAGACCGGCAAACTGCGCGCGGCGGCGTGGGCTACAGTCTATGAAGCCGACGACAAGCCGGACGGCGAGGTTGGGAGCGGCTGGGCTCGTGGACCATACACGGCCTTCGCCATGAGCGCCGCAATTGAGCGACTCAACTTCCACTGGAAGAATCACGAGTGGAGCAAGCCATGACCCTCACCGTCACAGAACAGGCAATCATAGACTTCCAGCGGCAGAAGGAGGCCCTCATGGCCCGCGCCAAGAACTTCGATCCTGTCGCGGCCGGCGAGCACGCGCGCCCGGAGTACGTTCGGTGCATATCCGACACGGACGCGAGACACATCGGCAAGAGCTGGTGTGGCCGGTTGGTCGCCATGGAGTTCACCTTCGTGAGCGCCGACCACGCGGCTGCTAACGGCCGGAACAAAGGGCGCCTGGTGGCCTGCCGCGAGTGCGTCGCCGCCATCATGGCGGGACTCAAGGAAGGAGACGATTACCATGGCTGACGAGAAGCGAGAAGAGAAGCGGCCGGTCTTGGGAGCTATGAAGATCGAGCCGACCGACTGCCCCGCATTGCCCCATTGGGTCGCGGGTGCAGAACACGAGGAGATGGCTGAGAAGATCGGAGGCCGCTGGGCCGGTCCGCCGCCCGCCAAGCAGAAGAAGGAATCGCCCCATGGCTGACGAGAAGGTCGTAGAGGTGATGGCGGCGGCGTTCGAGCGCTGGAGCGAGCAATCAATCAGTCGCATCCCCGAAACCGCGCCGCAGTCTTTGAGCCGCTACATCCTCGCCGCTCTTGAGAAGGAAGGCTATGCGGTGGTGCCGGCCGACCTCCTGCGCAAGGTGATCGGCCACGCTGCAGATGGGCAAGATTGCGTCTCCAGCCAGATCGACCATATGCCAGCGCACCATGCAGCGACAGCCGCCGCCTTTGCCGATATCGCTCGACTTTCCGCCGCCCTGTCCGATCCCCCGAAGGAATGAGAGATGGGTAAGTGCCTTTGGGTCGCGCTTCACCGCCTGAATTTGTTCTGCTACACTGACCGCGTTGGGACTTTAACCACGGCAACCCCTAGCACTGATTGTAGCTGGACGCGGCGGGATTGATCAGATGGGGCGTATGCAATACGGGATTAGCTCAGTGGTAGAGCGGCGGCCTCCAAATCCGCCGGCCGGTGGTTCGAATCCATCATCCCGTGCCAATCCCCCGAAGGAGTGAGGGCTACGGCCCCGCCACCGGCTTGAGGCACTGTTCGTCCCATTGAGTGTTGATGCCTGCCATCCAGCGAATGATGCGCTCCAGCGGGCCGCTATTGGCCTTCAGGAATTCCCGCTCGGCGTCGGTTGCATGGTAGCGATCAACGCGGGTACAGAAGTCGCTTACGGCGGTCACGATGACCGGCGGTCGATCACAACCGGTCAATGAGATCATCAAGAGGAGTGCGGCGCACTTTCTCATTGGTTTTTTCCTTATCGTTGCGGGCCTTGTCCAGCGCTTCGATGGTCTTCTCCTGCACCGCGCCTGTGACCTTCCCCGCTCCTGCCGTCTCGCCCTTCCCGTAGATATAGAGGATGGCCCCGCCGATCAGGGCCACCAGAAGCCCCACGGCGATGATCTTGGCCTGCATGGTGGCGAGGAAGGCCGGCATCACGTCCGCCCTGTCGCCGCCAGAGACTGGTCATAGACGCCGTTCCATCTCTCGCGATGGGGCATCCCCGGCCGCCAGTTGCGGATGTAGTAGTCCCAGGCCGCATTCTTGTCGCCGACCGCCGGGAGCGCTGCCGCGTCTGTCCACAGCAGCAGCCGCGCGAACACGCAGGCCAGCCGGTCATGCCACGCGATGGCTTCGTACACCGTGGCGATATCGCTCGGGATGTCCTCCGTTCCGCACACCACGCGCGCCGGCCTTGATGATGCGGCATGGTTGAGCACGCCCGCCACGCCGCCGCCCTGCTCGAACTGCCAGAAGCCGCGCGCCGGGCCACCGAGTTGCTTGCGGTGCATCCAGCGGCTTTCCTGCCCAGCAATCGCCGTCACAAGCACGCGCGCTTGGTCGTTGACCGGGATGGCGATGCTGGGATTGTTCGCCATCCATTGCAGGTTGGGCTCGACGACATGAGCGAGAAAGACATCGGGGGTCATGGTTTCATCCTGCTTTTCGCCGCGAGGGCTTTCTTGTCGGCGTCGATCAGCGCTTCCAGCGCACACCACGAAAATAAATAAGATTGATGAACAACTGCATTAATTAAAATCAATCTTTCTTACCGAGGCCTCTAAATCGCACTCGGCAGTCTCGGCTTGTCTCACTGCCCCTGCTAGCCGCTCCTCTAGGGAGGTGATCTGGGCACTCTGGTCTGGGGCACTCGAACTGGAGGATCCTCCCGCTCCGGTCACTATCACCCTCTGCTGAGCACGCTATAGCAGTTCGTAAGATTGTCAGTTGGTGATCACGTAACCTCAGGATTCATATCATTGCATTTAAGAAGCATACTCACTAGTGTCTGCAGCTCGTGTCAGGTCACTGCCAGCCAGATCTCTAGAGTGTGGAGCTGCATCTGCATATCTGCCGCCACTACGTCTTGGGAGTCCTGCATTCGTCACATGTTAATTACGCATTCATCATCTAGCAATTAAAGCATATATATCAAAAGCATGCATTCATACGTACCCCTCAAGGCCTCATCTGAGGCTAGCTACCATAAGTCCTCCAGCAAGTCCAGAGGTACGCGGTGTGGTCGACTGCCTACGAAACCACCGGGGTGCCGCCCCTCTGCCAGTCCTCATACTGCTCGGGGAAGCACAGCCGCCAATTGGTCGTCACTGCACGTCCTCAGGTCTTCCGCCCAATCCTCCGCGGCTCGGCCACATCAACCCACTCCTGGTGCAGGCCCAGGGTCCTCATCACCAGTCTGAGGCATAGCGGATCGATCTCATTCAGGCAGTGGAGCCAGATCTCCCGCCCGAACAAGTGTTGGCCCGCTGCAACCCAGGGCTGGTCATCGTCGATCATGCCCAAGTAGGGCCTCCACACCACCTGCATTTTACATTTCATATTATCATTATCATAACCATAAATGCATCAATAGGAAATAAATCAAATGCATAAACATAACATACATACCATGGATGGTGGGAAGTCGCGGAGCTCCCGTCTCACCACTATCAGCTCATAGGCGTGTGGGGCACCTGTCGCGTAGGGGAGCCAATGCCGAGCCAAAGGGACTGCCTCCGGGCGGAAGACTACGGCCCGCCCCATCAGGATGTACAAGTGGCAGCATGTTGATCCGAAGTCTCGCCCACCTGCTGATCCCGTGGCCTGGCCACCTTACCCTTGATCTGGTGGCTCAGCCACCTTAGCTCCTGATCAAGCTTCATTTCTTCCACCCATCTGGGCTTGGGGGAGTCCTGAGTTGTGGCCCCTGATGGACCCGCTTCATCTGCCTCAAACTCGGCACCTTTTTGATTGGCACCGGACCCTTGCTACCCTTCATCAGTTGCGGTAGGATGAGCTGCATCTGCATCCTGGGCTTCGGAAGACTATAGTGGTTGTGGGTGAACACTCCCGGGTGCAGGACTGGCCTCCTGGCATGGCTGCTTTCCCCTGGACATTTTGATGAATTCCAGAAAGGAAGGGACTGTCTTGCCCCCACTTCCGCCACAAAGGCCTGACGGAGGGGGGATCTGAACTCCCTTGACCTCCGGGGGAGGTGTCTTGTAGGGATGCTCTCCCTTGAATATAATATTGTGGTTGGGCAGCGGTTGGCACCCCCATTTCTGACCTGAGGGGGTCACATGTGTAGTAGTTGCAACTTCAACCTTGCCTCCCTTGGCAGGGGGCGTGAAGTAGAATTCTTCTTCATCCTCTTCATTGGGCCGGTTGAAGAGTGCTGACAGGGTATTGCAGGAGACAACCTGCGCCTCATCGACCTTGGCAGCTTTTCTTCTTCTTTTGTTTCTTTTTCTTCTTTGCTTCAGCAGGCGCCTGCCCCCAGAACAGGCTACCTTCTTTATCAAACGCCGCATCGGCTTGTTCTTCTTATTCAATTGACAACTGCTCTAATTCGTGCCATAGGACATGATCCCGCACCAGCAAGGGCTTCAATTTGGGCTGCACATAGTCGTCCAACCCATCTATGAAATTTTGCTGCTTCCGAGCTCCGGGGCTGATTTCCTTCACTGTAGGCAGCGGAGTTTGTCTGCTCCGATTGTGAGTAGGTATCCTGATGACGACTGGGGGATTGGTCCACACTGGTGCTAGCACTAGCGGAGCAGGTCGTGGTGTGATGCCATGCAAATGTTCCCCCGATTTTGGGTGAGGTTCCCTCTTCTTCTTGCTCTTTGTAGGGACCTGTTGTCATCCCTGTTGCTCTTTCACGGGCTTCAAGAAGTGAGATTCATAGGTGTGCCGCGTGCTTGCTTCAGAGATCTCCTCGGGCAATGCCTGATATAAGGAAATCATGTTGACTTTTGCCCTCCTCGGAGGGGCTTCATGCAGTTGCGGAGGGTCCACCCTGTACTCTCCCAACTCTATTACAATTACTACACTCCACGCAGGGAGGGGATCACGGGGATGGGGCAAATCACTACATGCACTACCCTCGCGCAGGAGGGGGGAACAAGGGGAGGGGAAACCAAACTGCGATCGTACGCCGAGCTCCAATGTCCAATCGAGGTGCTATCAATGCCTGGACAAATCTCGGGGGATGCCGAGGAAGGCCTGAAAGTCCAACGTCGAGCCGATGTCACTGGAAGGTGGAGGAGGTCACAGCCGATGGCCTGCGCAGTTCTGCCTCATAGGACTAGATGGCGCGGTCGTGGTGCGTCGACAAGTACGCTCGCTGTAGAACTCCAAAAGTGACAGGATCAACTCGTGGGCATAGAAGACATGGAGTACTACAAACCCTCAAAAGCTGGAGGCCATCAGATCAGCTCACCGGTCGTGGTCACCCAGATGGTCGGCATCAGGTTCCTGGGAAAATAGCAGGGCAGGTCGACGACGGCTGTCAGAGAACTTCTGGTGCTGAAGTCAGAATGTAACGAAATCACCTCGGTTGGTTTCGCGTTGTCGAGGGGCACAACTTTGGTGAAGACGTCTCTGGCTGAAAACCAGCAGAGGAAGGCGTGCCAAGGCTAACGAGTTTGCTGCAGGTTCTGGGTGGACTGGGTGGCACTAGTCAGGTGCGATCGTAGAAAAATAGACGCCCCGGGCTGTGCTGATGTCAGAAATGGACGAGACCAACCCTGAATGGTCGGTGACTCGACGAGGGAGAACTCTTCTGAAGAGAGTTCAGGCTGATTCAGGCTGTAGGAGACGGTGTATCCACTACCAAATGGTACTCAGGATCAGGTGTGAATCTACTGCAGTTGTACAAAAATGGTCGACGCGATCGGTGCCGACGTCGAAATGGGGTGGGACCACTTCTGGAGCCAAGCCGTCTCGCAGCAGCACGATGTCTCTGAGGAGCGCAGACACTGGTTCATGTTGTTTGGGGGTGTGGCAGAGCATGCAATCTAGACCTCAGGTTCAGTTTGAGACTGCAGGCAGCAGGGCCGATGAAGCTTCCAACGCAAGGCAGAGGAAGACGATGGGGCAAACTCCGCGCGGTTGGGAGCGAGCTTGAGTGTTGCTGGAGATGTGAAACACGGTGGGAGGTGGCTGGAAGAGGGCTGGGGCATGAGGGGGCTGGAGAGCCAAAGGGATGCTGCTGTAGCTCGAGTGGTGCTCCGTGTACGGTACTGATGGCCCACTGGCTCGTGCCTCTCGCGTCCTCTGGTGTCCGCACCATTAAGTAAAGTGGGGAGAGTCGACGCTGGGCGCAGCTAGCGTGTAGCAAGGTCGACGCGGCGGCTTTAATGGAGCTAGTGAGGTCGACATCGGGCTTAAGTGAGATGGAAGTGAGGTTGACAGTGGATGCAACTGGCACGAACGAGGTCGAAACAGGGGCCTTATCCAAGCATGGTGAGGTCAATACCACGGCAGTGGTGGGCAGACTGAAAGAAGAAAGGGGTCGACCCCTGACACAGCGGACTTCAAGTCACCCTGAGTTCAGTAAGCGGGGAATACTGGAGTAGTTGCACATGGAAATAGTTATCTCATTGATGATGCATTACAGCCCTTTTTTGTTTCATTCATTTTTTAATCCAGATCTACTTTTGATCCATTCAGTCTCGTTGCTTGTGTAGAGGTATGCATAACTTGTTTGATTACATGCTCAGTGTAATTGCATTGTCTTCAACGTCCTTCTTAATCTAGGATTGTTTCATGTTTTTTTTGTCTGATGCATCTGTTTGAGCATTGCATTCATTTGTTCAACTCATGTTTAAATATTAGTGCAGATTTTTTTGTTAAATCCATAATACGGGAGAAAATTTGGCAACACCTCCCCCAGACCGGGATTTTCGGGGGTGAAAAATAGGAAGCATACCCACGGATAGTCTGAGGTAACCCCTGAAAGTAGAGTGAGCCAAAAATGGCTACTCCATGTCCCATGATTGGGTAGAGAGAACGCCCTGAGGACTAGCCTGCAAAGGGGTCTCTACTGACCCAAGGACGGGTCCATTTTCAGTTGCATCATGCACTTGTGCAGTTTATTATTGTCGGCTCTAAGGCCGTTGTTGTCCAACCTTCCAATAAAACATCCACCAGAGAACATGTTGTTGCATCCCCTGTGGTTCTGAAGTTTTGATGATGACAAACATTATAGGTCATCAAAATATGACTTTGGTCATTTAATTGTGATGACATTTCCTGAAAGTATGCAACATCTTGTGATGCCATTTCCTGAAAGTATGCAACATCTCAACAGGATTTTTAGATGATTCAAAAGGACATGAAAAGTAAGCCAACGGTCAGGATAGGTGTGGTGTACATAGAAATAGGAAATAAAGCGGGACAACAGATATAATACCAGAAATAAATAACTAACTACAACAGAGTCCAGTCCAGCAGAAAGTACTATCTAAAGCAGTAAAACATACCACGCGCCAAGTGAACACTCGGCCCGGCAAGCTGACAGCTAAGAACCTCCATGCAACGCCCTCGAATCTCGAGGAAGAACCATCACACCTAAAAACCAGGGGTGAGCCCCCTATCACTGGCTCAGTAGAGATCCCGTGAAACCCCAACCGAGAAACAATGGCAGCACGAAAAGCAGGAACTACGAAAGTAGAAAAGTAACTACGGTGGTCAGCAAAACCTCGGCTCTACAACTACTCCTATTGTACCAAAAACACGACCCGATCTCTCGTTCGGGGACAACCAAGACATTTACCCAACATCCCGATCTCACGGTCGGGGACCACCAGACACGAATCGCCCTAGCCACACTACTAAGAAAATGCCACGATGTCCCAGTCGTGGAAACCTGCCCTCATAGCAGGGCCTGAGCCGAAACCACACGATCCGGAAACACAGTCACGACCTCACTGTCGTGAACTCTACGCCGTCTAGGGAAAGCTCTCAGTAACGCTCACCGGAAACCCCGGATCTCGACTTTGGGAACCCTCCCGAAACAACACGTGAAATCCCGTCTCACTGACGAGAAACGAAAACCTGGGACACAACAACTCACGTCACGTGATGGGACCATCGCCCACTAGAAGAACGACCGGATGCGTCCCCTGACGTCTTACACCGTGTCACAAGTGTCTAGCTACAATGCCCCGGACGCAAGACTCAGACATGCATAGTAACTAGGAGTACCATAAAATAAGGACTAGTTGAGGTCGCGCTTGTCAGCGCGGGTCTGAACCCTCAGCCTCGTGTGCACACTCAGACCATACACCTTAGGTTTGTCCTCTAGATGGTAATTCCCCCTCCAGCCCCGACTTGGCGGTACGCGGGGGCCCTACGGTAACCAGCCTACTCACCGTCTAACTTGGGTCACGCTCTCCACCACTCCCAAGAGGTCTGCATGCGCGTGCGCAGGAAAGTTACAACTAGTGGGGGTTCACTAAACGTGAACACTGAAAACCACGCACACACCCATTGCGAGTAACACGAAGTAACAGGTGACCCGACCAAGAGTGGGAAGGGATCGAGCAGGCCATGAGAAACTACCTCCGAGGCCCGGGCAGTACTCCCTTGGGTCACCAGAGATTGCTGGGGGCAGTGGCTTCTGCCTTCCGAGAAGAAGAAGAAGAGGCCCGACCCGTGCCTAGCGCAGAATCGAGAAACCAATCGGAAGAGCGACGCCAGTCCCCTGTGCGTGAGGAAGCGCCACCCCGACGGTCGGTCTTCGACAGGCTGGTGTTTCCGAGCAAGCCATCAGGGAGGATAGTGGGAATAAATAGAGACTGGAGAGTTTTCACCTGCAATATGGCAGGAATCTCTAGTCGGTACGGGGCTTTACCCACCGACCGCGAAGAAATGGCCAAGCTCGCCGCCAGACCTAGCCCCCTCACCAGGAGAAGAAGAGTGGCGAGTGAGGCGATGTAGGCGGGTGTTGAGGTGACCTCCTCCGAAGACCCATCCCCAGCCTTGGCAGCCAATGTTATTACTACCGGGGGCATGAGCGGCAGACCTCCACATCATCCGAGGACGCCCCAGCCGAAGAGACAGGTAGCATTCCCGCTCTCTCTACAACCTACCCCGCCATGCTATACATGATGCAACAATATCAGCGGGAGATTGAATTGCTAAAGAAATAACTCAGCGAGAGGAATGCCCAGCCCTCGACGTCTGGACAGACCGAGGTCTTGCCGAAAGTGCCAGGGGGCAATGGGCAGTCTTCTGAAGCAACTTTACAAGCTGCAGCATTCCCATCAACCCTCAGCTTCCCTGCGGGTGTGCCCCTACAGTAAGCACAGTACCCGGCCCCGCCGCAGAGCTCACCTCCCCAGGGGTCTCCCGTAGCCTCTCAGGCAACTGTGCTGACCACCCCGACCGCGTAGCCCGCCCACTTCTATCCAACCCTGGTCGACCCGGCAGCAGTCAGCCAGCTGATGTTGGAACAGATGATAGATATGAAATTAGCAGAAAGGGACGATGGGGATTAGACGCCATTTGACGTCTACCGAGTCCCCTACCTGACTCATTATGATGCGAGGAAGCTATCGACTGGCATCACTAAGCCGCCAAAGTTGGAGAAGTTCAATGGGCAAGGATCTCCCAGGGAGCACATCGCTTACTATGTGAATGTCATGGGAGACTTGGCTACTGATGAAGCCTACCTCCTGTGGAGGGGTGGAAGTGGGGGCCAATTGGATTTGAATGGTGGGGGTTGGGTGGTGAAGTGTAGAGGTGTTGGTCGGGTTAGGAGGTGATGGGTGCTGTGGAGGTTGGGCCTTTATGATGGCCTTGAACTGGCCATGAGAGAAAGGAGGAGTGGTAGTGCTCCTCGAGCTATGGCTCTTCGAGTAGGAGGGGAAGGTTCGAGAAACATAGATCTTCCTAAGTTCAGTTTTCATGTCTTCCCATGTGTTAATGGGCTCTTGCCTCATAATCTCCCTTAGGCCCTCTATGTGTTGCCACTCCTCCTTGGCTTGACCCCGAAGTCACCCCTTGGCAATGCGGACTCTCGCGGGTCCATATACTATAGTCCTACCAAAGTCTTTTTCCATGGTAGCCTCCTACCTTAGATAATCACTAGAACATGATCCGTCAAAGATAAGATCCTCAAAATGGATTATGTCCAAGGGAAGGTCGATCGGGCCCTTTTGGTGGGCCGAATGGTACGGATAGGAACAATATGGAATGGCCATCCTAATGGGTAAGTTTGATGCACTGGGTGATGAATGCAAAATGCCTTAGGACCTTAGGACCAACATGTAGACATAAGTTGTGAACTAGCTCTGATATTAATTGACGTGACACACCCTATAGCTCTGATACAAATTGACGTGAGACGACCTAGGGGAGATGGGTGATGAGTCCCAATGGATGCCCATATCGTGAATCCAAGACAGTAAATGGTACGAGGCGAAGGATGAGCCCGAAGGCTTCCTCAAAACTAGAAAGGCCGCTTTCCATACCGGCCTAACTAATCCTTTCGGTGATGTCTTTTGATATACCTCTTTTGCTATCGAGGACTCACGCTAAGGGGGTTGACACTGAGAGCCTCGGACCTAGACTCGCAAGCAATGCAATGGACCGACGACCTTACTCAAGCGGCCCCACCCGCGTAGTGCACACAAGTGCCCGAGGGCAACACGGTGATGGTGGTGAGGGTCCGAAGGGGGACCTTGATGCTTCGGGGATGTGGCTATCTTAGGATGGACCCCAAGGGCCTGGGATGCCCAATTCAGCGGGCGACCAGCATGTCGAGGGCGTGGGATGTAGGGTATCTCTCACAACTCACTCTGCGGTGGCACTCGATATATGGAAAGTTGGAATGGGCATGGTGGTCAGCTTCCCCAACTTTTTGGGGGTAGTCTTTGCTGATATGCTTGAAGTAGAGGCCCCGGAGCAGGCCGAAGGAAGGATCAATAAGAATCCTAGGGCCCACAACACCCAAAGCCGCAAGGACCTGACAATAGGTCAGACTCAGCAGACTAGCTGCATGGTCAACCATGTAGCTCAGGAAGTTCGCCCCACCTACTACAACAAGCTCGGGGGTCACCGTCAGGGGAATTCCAATAGAAGAGCTGATGTCCCTGCAACTAGATGGCTATCGATGTTCAAAAAGTCTGTTTTGATCGGTGGTGTCTGGATCTTTCTAGACAGACACGACACCCAAGCAATCCCGGACCGCGTGGTAGCTGCTGTGCCAACCTGTAACTCCTTCCAAGCCCTTTTCGGGAGGAGAGCTGAAAGAGAAGAAGTCAGTCATCATGACCGAAAAGAGTTGGCACCAAGGGCAAAGAAGTTCAAGTAGGTGTGGGTCCCTAAGAAGATCCATCCTGTCTATCAAGAGGCACTTGTTCATCACTGCCTCGAGCTAGCCAAGACAAGGAAGAAGAATGAGAGGGGCCTGGCCCCGAGAAGAGAAGAAACTGTCACGGATCCTCCACGCTGCGTAAGCTTTAGGGCATGCGCCCGACAAGCCGACATCCCCAAAGTGGGGAGATGATTTGAGCAACTTGCCGAAAGAGCCCGACTAGCTTACATCCCTCTAATGGGAGGCCGATAACTATCTCCAGCCTTGCATCAGGGACTAGGGTAGGAAGAAATGACCAGCATGGTCAAAAATTATTTCAGGGGTACGGGCAACCCCTCACAGGGCCAACAACGGCTATTGCACACACCCACGACCGAAGAAGATGACTACCCGCCAATGGCAGTTGAAGAAGAAGAGGAAAGAAGAATGATGTCATCGGTTGACGACAATGGATATGAAGATGGCTCACAGTTTGAAGCCGATAAAGCTACTCCCCAACACGTGGAGAGAAGAAGAGTCTCCGTATTTGAGAGACTAACCTTCCCTGGTCATGCAAGGAGGAAGGTTCATCGACCAAATAAGTGCATGCGGGTTTTCACCCGCAATATGGCCGGAGTGGCTGGTAAATGTGGAGGTGTGCCTGAGCAACCCCAAGAGTTGGCTCAATTAGCCAAAAGGACAGGAAGCCGTCACGCCGAAGCGTGCCGTAAGGCTACGACTAGTGAAGGCTCACAAGACACAGACTCCAAAACACAAGTGTTGAAGTACATATGGGCAAGAGTGCCCTGTAATGCGTACTTTGAAACACCAAAGGCAGCACAGGAGACTACCGATAGACTCAGGACAAGGCAACCAGGCCAACAACTATAATGGTCCTTGAGTCCTAAGACTCTGAGTCAGGATCATCGCACATGGCAGAACAAGCCGCCAATCGGTCTAATCCTAAGCTAGGGAAAATGACGCTCCGAGAAAAATGACACACGGAGACTTGAGGGGACACCAAGAACCCTCAGTACACCTGGATACGTAGACCGAGGTAGAACGATACCTCGAGGCATCCAGAACCAATGTCTCGAATTGGACAAGGCCACCGAGACAAAATAAGAATTCCTGTCAACTGCTAGGTAACCCCGGGTTGACCGGAACCAGACACGACACTGACACGCTAGTACACTGACACGTTTGCCGCCACAACAGCACAAGCAAGCAGAATCAATAGGGACAAAAGCGGCAGACGATGACAACACTCTGGGCAGATCAACTTATCAGTCAACTGCTAGGGGAAACCCAATAGTCAAGAGACAACTGCTACGCTACTAGAGACACGGACAATGGTAGCTTCTAGATGGAGTCGTTAGGGTACTGTCATAGTCTAGGGAAAGACCACAGCCGGTCACCTAAACCGACCAATCCAGACAACCACCGACCGACAGACACCGCCCTAAACAAGGACCTAAGATAGATGGACACACAACATAGAACAAGCAAATGGTCAATACGGCAAACAAGACTATAACGCACCAGTAGAGGAGCGATATACTCACATAACGCACCATAGGAGGGGTGTTATGCCAACCAGACCGAAAACTACAACAAACGATATAACACGCCAGCATAGGGGCATTATATCAACATAACGCACCCAGGGAGGGGCGTCATGTCTAACAGACCCAAACACGAATGACACGAAGTATAACGGACCACAATAGACGCGTCATACTAGTATAACGCACAAGGACAGGTGCGTTATACCCCACAGACACAAAAGCACACTATCTACAGACCAAGGGCATATAACGGACCACAATAATCTGTCATAGCGACAAGACGCATAGGGTGAGGTGCTGCAAGGGGGTTGAACTTGGGGATGGGAAGATAAAATTACATGCAAACACTACCTCCCACAGGGAGGGGCTGTAAGCTGGCCAGGCGGGGAGGGGAATTAGAGAGCTAGAAAGCCAAACGGAATGACGATGTCGAATCTGCCCGCTCTCTGGAACAGGGGACAGCAAGTCAAAGATGACGCCGCTGTAGCCACTCCCGAGCTCCGTTGTTGACGGGACCAGCAGAAAAACCTCCTTGATTGGTCCAGGAGGACCTCTGAATTTTTGTAGGACTTTTGGAGGATGGCACTGGTCGGGGCAGGACTGTGATCAAGGAGTCTATTTTCAGACTCTGGTTGTCATAGCACCTCAATAGCAGGAAGTCGAGGTCGCCACAATCACTCCCGTGCTTGGATTCTGGCGTAGCCAGAGTCATTGGAACCGTTGTCGAGTCCTCTTCGAAATGGTACCCACGGGGATGCCAGAGGTCAGAGCCGACAGCAGCAGCATAAATAGTAATCGGGTGTCTGCTGAGTCTTAGAGTGGACAGAATAGCGCACCCGAGGGAGAAAAATGATAACTCAGTCTTCCGGGGTCCACTCGGGGATCCACTTCTTGATTCTGGATGATGACTCGTAGTAGAAGACCTCAGCCAAGCCCCGCCTCCAAATCTTCAGCTGGATGGTCATGGGAGCCTCTGCAAGAAGCCTCAGGTTGGCAGTCTGGAGAGAGATGCGTAGTCTGGGGAGATCGGCTCCTCCGGACGGCCATGAACTCTGAATGGGACAAAACCACCACCATTGCGAAGAGGACTCGGAGACGCTTCTGACGGTACCACTTGGGGATCAAGGGGCTCAAAATGAAGCCAAGTCAGGCTCTGCAACCAGCACCTTCTCTACTGCCAGTGAACTGAGAACTACAGGTTGAAGAGGGGAGGTGGGGAATGAGGTAAATGGGAGGGGAAAGGGGATGGATGAGTGTGGGGGAGACCCCTGGCTGTAAAGGGGTCTGGGAGGGGGTGTTCCAAGGTGTTGGAGGGAGAGTATGGGGGCTGGAAGGGGGTCTAGTAGGTGGAGGGAGGGAGAGTTGTGAATTTGGATTGGGAAGGAGAGAGGGAAGGAGATCTCTCTCTCAAGGTTGGAATGTGGCTTAATAGGGGTTGTTAATGAGGGTCTTGGGGATGGGCCTCATCAGCCTCTTGGGTGGCGTCCCCAGTTCTTGGTGGCAGTAATTCGGTACTTGTATCGGGTTATCGGTACCCTGAGCTCTGGGATGTTACAGGCTGATAGTTTTCGGCGCTAGAAAAAGATGAGCAGAGCTACTAGTTTGTCATGGCTGGCTTACATGCTGTTGGCGCCAGAACCACCATTACCCCATACTCTATCCTCGGGGCGTAGTCAAGAAGACAAGACCAAAATGGTCAGCAATTGCTTCCAAGGGCTAGGGAGCTCTTCCCTAAGCTAGCAGAGACTACTCTGCCTCATTGGCACAGAAGAGGAAGAAAGAGAAGAAGAAGAAAGAAAAGAAAGGCTGTCATCCATAGATTCTAATGGATATAAAGACGACCAAGAGGTCAAATCTTCTCAAGCTCTCCAGCAGTAGGGTTGAAGAATAGAATGTCTGTGTTTGACCGTCTGACCTTCCCCAGTCGACCAAGAGGAGAGTCTAGAAGCAAAGAGGATAGATGCAAGTTTTTTCTTATAATATGACTGGAGTAACCAATAAATATGGGGCTCTGCCTGGAGAACCAGAAGAGTTTGTCAAATCAACCCACAGGCCTGGGTCGACAACAAGAAGAACCCGAACTGTGAGAGAAATGCTCAAAGCAATCGAAAACATGCAGATGGTCACCACGCTGACTGCCAATGTAGTGACGTCTGAAGAGGAAGAGAGCACTCTGCCAGTCCCATCTGAAAGAATTTCGGGTGAGACACAAGTACATACACCCGCTATGCCAACATTGGACCTAGCCATCCTGGCGATTTTGTAGAATTATCGGCAGGAGATCGAATCTCAGAAGAAACGACTGAATGAAAAAGGAGATCGAGCTTCTGTCCTAGAACATCAGGATAAGCCTCCGGAGTCATCTTGTAGAGCTTCTCATATGGTTGAAGCAACACCTACCACCTCTCAGTCGGTGGGTCACGGCAAGGCCCCTATTCAATACTTCCCACAGTCGTCATTGGCTCAATCAGTGAACCCTCAGCTGCAGCAAGTTTCGCCAATGGTGCAACCCATGCCTTGTGCTATGGCTATGACAACTCCTTTCATACAGCAGTCTACGCACTTTTATCCAGAACTAGTAGATCCAGTCATGGTGAATAAACTAATGGTGGAGAAAATTATTGAAATGAAGCTAGCAGAAAGAACTGATAGTGACTTCGGCACCTTTGATGTTTACAAAGTGTCGTACCCTCCCCACTATGCTGCAAAGAGATTGCCACCATGCATTAATAAACCACCCAAGTTCAAGAAGTTTAACAGGCAGGGCTCCCCCAAGGAGCACATAGCCTACTATATGATAGTGATAGTGATCTAGTAGCAGATGAAGCCTACTTACTGAAATTCTTTGAGTTCTCCCACACAGGACTTGCTTTTGAATGGTATTTGGGATTGCCGGTCGGATCCATTTTGGATTGGTTAGATATGCAATGGAAATTCCAAGAAACGTTCCATATGACTGAAAGAGGGTTGACAGTGGCAGAGCTATACTCCATGAAGCAAAGACATGATGATGTTGACATCCAGAATATGACTGGGTAATAATTATGTGCCCGAAGGAGTCAACTGAAAGTCGAAGATGGGTCCACTCAGATCGCTGAAGCCTCAGGTCACCTCATAAGAAGTCCTGGGGACTCTACATTTCGTTATCTCAGGGTAAAAACATCTACCACAGCTCAGTAAGGCCGGATAATGGTCAGAGCCAATGAATAGACGATGAAGCAATTATGTTGGATATATCCCCACACCCCGTCCAGCTAGCACAAGAATGTACCAGGTGATCCCCCACCTAATAAAGAAGCCCTCCCGAGATGAAGAAATGCCCCTGGTTCCTCAAAATAGGGAGCCAAAGGCTAAATCAGTGAAAAATCTGGATGACCCGATCAGGGCACCCGGAATACCGATGTGGTCTGTAAGTGAGCAAAAAGTTGTCTCGTACGGATGAAAACTTTCACAGTAATTGCGCACTCAATGAAGATACTTCATACCAGCATAAAGCAGATCCAGAAGCACAATATCTAGTGCCGAAGGTGATATCGACGGAAAACCTGGGAAGTCCGCTAAACACATGTGAAATGTCAGAACAGTCCATAAGTAGCCATAAAGACGGTCAGTCAGGGTGAAAATACTTTGAGGGATAGACCACTCAATGAAGGAGCCCCACATGGCCCTAAAACAAGCTTGGCAGCACAATTCACAATGCCAAATGTCAAATCAGGGGAAAACCTGAGAAACTCAGTACAGGTTTGACATGTGCCGAAAATCACCGGAAACCCCAAATCATGGCTCTAAAGCACATTCTAGGGCCACTAAATTAACTCTAGTGCTATCTGGACTACAAGATCTCACTGGGTCAAATTCGGGGTAAAATATCAAAATTATGAAAATACCCCTCATTGAATCGGTGGCACCTTAAAGGATGATTCGGTGGCGCTTAAACCCCTTGATTCGACGCCGCTTGAATGACCGTTAACGAGTCGAGTCGATGGCGTTCCCCTTGGCGACTGAGTCAGTGATGACCATAGCAAGGGTGGGCTGGCGATTCGGTGGCGCCTCTGTGTGGCGGGCCGACGAGTTGGTGATGACGGCACCGACTCCCAGCCCCCCGATCTGCTTATAAAAATAGGCATTCGCCCCTCAAAAAAAAGAGAGGAGAGAAGGATATAGAAGAGGAGAATAGAAAGGCATACAAGAGATGATGGGGACCTCATCTACCCCCTCCACATTTTGAAGCCCGGATGGATCGACATCAAGTGCCATCATGATCTTACATTTCTTTGAGTCATGTCATGTATCTTTTATATTTTATTTGAGTCATTTTGATGTATTATTTGAGTCATGTCCCTAGGTATAGCACTTATTTCCCTATGTTTTCATATCATCGTGCCATCTAATGTGGCTAATGGGCCCAATTCATTGGACTAGGCCCATTTGCGCCCCCTACCCCTTTGGTTATTAGTAGTTGCATATTTTGTCAGGGACTTATTGTAAAGAGTGGGTTGCCTATAAATAGGACCCCACTCCCCTCATTTGAAGTTAATGAAAAATTGAATTAAGCTTGCCATTTGAGTTCAAATTGGAGTGATTCCTTTAGTTTTTGGGTGAGAGACCCTAGGGGAGAGATTCCCCACCCATTCCTCTCCAAATCTCTCTCTTTCACCCCTCTTTCTCTCTCCTCCCCACCCAATTCCGAAAATATTCTCTCTCCTCCACCTCATCCCCCCCTCTTAACTCCCAACCACTCCCCTTTATCCATCCCTAGGAGCATTGAATCCCAACCACCAAATCTTCCCCCTCCCTAGGAGATCTTTGGCCATTCCAACACAATCTCCCTCTCTCCAACACAAAAGAATCTCAAGAGGTGGCTCAAGAAACAAGCCGAACAAGTGGCTGCGTTGCAATCCCCAACAGAGCTAACGCCCCTCCAGAGGCTACAGCGGCTCATCGACAACTTGGAGGAATACATACCTCTCCGCCCTACCTGGCCTATCCCACTCGACAGTTACATCCCATGGGAAGACATGTAGAAGTGTGCTCGCCTCAGAGACTGGGTCCAAGAAATGATCTAAAAAGTCAAAGAGCGTGAATCCCTTCACATTCTAGTAGAACTCTCCTTGTTCTATAAGGACAAGGAGATCACGATGGAATAGCTGGAACAGATTCTTTGCGGCTGCACCTGTAACATGGTGGCTATTCCACCTCCAGATAATGTCAACGCCTCCGGGCGAGGCAAGCCAGTGGCATCCAGAACCAGACAAAGGGCTACAGGTCCACTCAGACCACAACCAACTCCACAACATACCGGTCGTGGCCGAGGTCGAGGTCGTGGACGTAGTAGAGGCCGTGGAAGAGTCCCTGAGTTGCCTCTTTGCCTGTTTGCCTTCTATCTAGAACGGGTTATCCTCTTTCGAGGAGAACAACCTGCCCCGATCCCACCAGTGGAGATCTGGGGGCAACCCAGCATCTTAGATCCCGCTGGCGCCAAGGAGATTTCTGCCAGCACCCCAGTTCCAGTGCCAGTTCCCACCTGTCCTACAGAGCAAGCAGGGCCGTCCGGCAAGGACAGGCCAACCCTTCAGCCTCCCTCAGAAGAGCTATCATTAGCGTCCCTCTTCCAAGAGTCTGTGGTTGGCGACAGTTAGCCTGATCCTAGTAACAAAGGCAAGGCGGTGCAACTCCCCGATGAGGAGCGACGCAGTAGCTCACAGTAGATCCAGTCTGACATACTACCGTCACTGGGGGATGCTCGAGCTCGAGCTAACCGGAAGGTCCTCCATCAGATGAAGCGCTTCCCTGCCAGTATCATGATCTGGGAAGCCATAGCTTGGAGTAAAGACTTAAGGGAAACCCTCATCAAAATACTTCAAGAGCCGAAAGTTTATGAGGCATACGCGGCAAAAATGAAAGCCACCACGTATGAGGCTTTCACGGTCGCTGTCACCTTCACGGAGAAAGACTTTTTGCTCTCTCCTCCATGCCACAATCGACCCCTCTACATGAAGGACAAAAGACACTAAAATCTGACCTCAGGAGTTGACAAGAGACAAAAGTACGCAGACTATAGACTAATTAAAGTTCTTCACATACTTACCCATTAGGGTTAAACTCTGCTATTCCCAACCATGTGTACATCTGTTGCACAGAGAGAACATATATAGGATAGACAAAGAGAACCACATGAAAGATTTACCCAAAGCTAATTTAATCCCACCCTAAGTATGTAGTCTTCAATGGAGCAAGATCGATCCCCTGCAGTGCCATGGCTCACCGCACCTGCCGGCCAAGAGAGGACTCAAGCACGGCAGCCCCATGCGGTCGCTCGCAGAAGGAGCTGTGCATGGTGCCCTCCCCTTGGGTTTAGGAGCGTTGCTCGTCTCGTGACCAACAGGGAATGACGTGAGGGGCTCACCTTGTCAAGGAAGGCTCTGGCGGCGAGTATCCCTATGGGTGTAGTCATGTGGCTCAAGTAAGCGACGGGGCTCAGCAGGGCGGCCGACCTCACCTTGTCCACCAGCCTCCTCTCGGAGAAGGACGCCAGAGCCATGAGTGTCCCCTGCAACTCTCAGAAACTTCAGCACTAACTGCACATGTACATCAGCAGCTGATTAATCAGTGGAGAAGACGAAGGGTTTATTAGGATATATATACCATGGAGTGGCCAACGTAGTCGAGCTTCTGCCCCGTCTGCTGGTACACGAAGTCTAAGGTGGTGGGGAGGTCGTGCATCACCAGTTCGTCCCACGACCAGCTCCAGAACGCCTGAGTCACACCGATGGATCAGTAGGGTGGAAAGATCAAAGATAAGCTTTAGCGTATGAAGAGGAGAGGGAGAGAGAGAGAGAGAGAGAGAGAGAGAGAGAGAGACCGGAGAGGAAGGGTTGATGGAGACATGGCGGCGGCTCCAGCGCGTGCCTCTGGTGTTGGCGATCCACACGTCGAAGCCGGCGTCCGCCAAGATGTACGCCAGTGATTGCTCCGGGGAATTCAGCAGCCATGTCATCCCGTCCTGTAAAGTACCGTGCATCATGGCGAAATGTTTGCAGTCGATCCATGTGTTTCCTTGGGTCCGGATGTTACCAGTAATGTGAGGAAGGGGACTTTGAATAATAGAAAAGGAATTTTATTCTTCTTTATTTAGGATGGGTAAATATTGAGTTGTTAGAAATTTTTGACACAATAGCTATCGCAGAAGGGGAGACCGCACTAGACTTGTGGTCTCTCTTCAGGATATCAGGTTTGTCGATCAGCGGTGAATGACATGAGGAGGTAGTGCTGGATGACCTCCATCGCAGCCATATTGATGGGTAGGGGCGATACCGGGTGTCACATAGCTATCGATATCTATTGAAGACCTGGAGAGACTTGGTCCAGGTGAGCAGGGAGAGGCCGACACAAACTCCGAGGGTGTCATTGAAGGCATGGGTTTGTCATTTCTTCAACGGGCCCTTCTACTTTTATAATGAGTTTGCACAAGACCAGACTCCGTGGGAGGAGTACTCAGAGATAGAGCTGTGTTTCCAGACGTATTCGCATTGTATTTATGCACCAAGAGAGCAGTGGAATCCCCATGGGCTGCCAGACATCACCTACTTGGCTGCGTACCTAGCATACTGGTTAGCTACCTTCATGGTTCCTCACGGCGAGGACTGCCTTCTACAGGCGAAGCTACTGTGGCCTGCGTGTCTCATGGCATAGGGACGAAGGTTGGTATTGGCTCCAGCTGCCTTGGCCAACACCTACCATGGACTGGCGGCTTGTCAATATAGCCTGCTCTGCGAGAGAGGAGTCTTATTCTATCAACTCATAACCTTAGCATGTGGGCCGATCTACTCTTTTCGGGGTTTGTGATGAGGGCCGCAGTGGCGAACCCGATAGATCTTTTACTTTTTTACTTTACCAGTCAACTAGATGGAGACGCTGTAGATCAGCTAGAGAGGGCCAAGAGAGCTATGTCCTATGTGCCAGGCAGAGGGGAGGATGGGCTCTCATTTGACTGTGGGTCAAAGGGCTTCCAGCGCATGTTAGTACCGACGAGCGACGGGGTGGCCTACGCCCTACTACAGCAACGTGAGCCAGAAGTAATGGTGTATACTAAGTGGGTGATCAGTAGCCGGTCGATGGTGCTAACACTGCACCGGTCCAACGCCAGCATCCTAGAGCCCTACTACCCACACCAGTTTGCTAGGAACTTTAGGCCTTTTCTTTTATTCTTTGACCTATTCTTCTTTTTTTTTACTTCATAGTCAGTGGCTACTCCTACGGAGGTTCATCTCATATGCCTGGTTCTTCGGTTTCAGCTTTGACTTCTTCTACTAATTCCAGGGATTCGAAAGGTGCCAAGACATATGAATTCCATCCCTAAAGATGACTTCCTTGTGTGGGGTGGTGGCCTAGAGAGAGAGGGAGGGAACGACAAGGTGAGTGGGCTGCCGACGTGTGTACATGGGAAGGTTAAAGTGAGAGAGGGAGGTTGTAGGGGAGGTTTAGAAAGAGGGAGAGAGGGCCATGGGCACAGTGAGAGGAGGAGGTGTCCATCTGGGTTGGGAAGTAGCAGGGGTGGTGGCCGGCAGTGAGGTGTTGTGGCGTGGGAGTTATTGCCGGAGGGGTTCGTCGATAGTGGCGTGCGGTGGTGGCTAGGTGGTTCAGAGAGAAACGGGGTTGGAGCGGCCGGTGAGGTGGAGGTGCAGTGGACGCGGAGGTCGACGAGGGTGTGCATGTGGCTAGCGGACGGTGGTGAGGAGAGGGAAGCAAGGAGTGACTGGAAGAGGGAGGGGGGAGGCATTGCGGAGTTGGGAGGGTTGGCAGGGCGTTCGCGTTGGGCTTGTGGAGGTGGAGCTGGGGTTGGTTAGTACAAGTGAACGAAGGGGAAAAGGGAGGTCTGCGCATGGGGGAGGAGGCCGTTGACAGCGGCGGGGTGCAGGTGACTCACGGGCGTGGGTTGGTAGGCATCGAAGGAGGGTGTGCATGGGTTAAGAAAGAGAGACAGAAGGATGGGGGGAGGCGTGGGAGGATGCCGGTGGTGGCATGGGTTCTGCTACTGCCAGGTGGGAGGTATGGAGAGCGTTCACCGACAGTGGGGCTAGACGTGGCGAGGTGGCTGGCGGTGTCTGGGTGGTCGCCGGTGTGGGGTTAGTAGAGATGGGGAAGGAGGCAGCTGCTGGCGTGCGGAGGTCAGCAACGGCAATGTGAGGACTGGGATGCCAGAGGGCTCGCGATGGAATGAAATGGAGAGTGGATGGAGATCATCGGTGTGCGGTAGTCGGGGCATGGGTTGCTGGGTTGAAAGAGAGGGAGAGAGAGTTGTGCAGGATGGAGAGAGAGGGTTGGGTCCGAGGGAGAGAGAGAGAGTGATCTGTGAGAAAAAATGAGCCTCCCTCCTGAGAGAGAGAGAAAGATGGGTATATATGGGAGGTGTGTTATGTAAATAGGGGAAAGGGGGGCAAGATCCGTAGGAAGAGGTGAGGAGTTAAGAGGGGAGTTAAGGTTTATGTTTTTTACCCACCCGATCTTTAATTAGAAATCACAGAAACATAACGCACCAAGGCTGGTGCGTTATGAGGATATAATGCACGGGCCTAAGCCCGTTAAAGTCACCTGAATGCCAAGAATCAACATAAAATCCACAGTTTTAATGCATACTATAACGCACTAGATCTGGGGCGTTATATGACTATGATAGATCTAGCTTACACCGCTATGCTAACCGCCTTACTGGGTCAATGGTCAAATGATCGGTCAATGGTCAAATGATAGACCTAGAGGAGTCTGTCAAAGGGAACATAATGCACCTCTTTAGGCACGTTAAAGGACTTTAACGCACCGGGCCTGGCGCGTTATGTCAACTGGGTCGCGGGTTGGACGAGTTCGATACCAAACTCCCTCCCGGTCGATCGAAATCGACGAGGGACGCGCAGAAACCTGCTAACCTGTTCAAGCATGCATCCATACATCCATTTACATAAAAAAAAACTTAAAGATGATGCCCATAGATGCAATTTCATAATTTAATGACTAAATTATGCTAACATGGAATAATGCACAAAAAATGATGCAACTGGTGTGGGACCACGGCACATGTGGTACCGGCGGGTTCCTACCGAGGAAGAGAGTCCATCCCCCTACCTCTGACACGACGAGGAAACTGATCTGGTGCCGAACGGACGACGAGGGCCACGACGACCCCCCAGCTCCACGCGCTCCACGCTCCGCGGGCCGAGAGAAGAAGGACGTCCACGCGATCCTTGCGACATGACCTTCCCAACGGCGCCTCCCGCGCCTCGATCAGCGGCCGTTTGGACCAAAACCGAGCGAGGAGAAGAAAAACCCCAAAATTAGGCCTAAAATCTCCAAATAGGGTTTTGCACGGGAAACGATAAAAATGCTAGTCATCGGCGATGCATGAGAAGTCAAAACGCTCCTGGCAAGATGAGGAACCCATTCCCCTACCTCGATCGCGACGAAACCTGAAAAATGATGTAGATCAGATGACAGGACGCTGCGGCTCCTCTCGCCCTGTCTCGCCTGCACGCTCCCTGAACCGAAGAAAGAAGGGCACCACCGCAACCTACGCGTCGAGCCCATCCCAACGGTACCTCCCACGCCTCGATCGGGCCTCGTTTGGACCAAAATCGAGAGAGATTGGGAGAGAAGGAGAGAGTTAAGCAAAACAGGGCCTCCGTAAGGATCAGATGGGCAGAAGCCTAATAGGCTTTGATTGGTCCACCTGGTATTTGAAAATCCTCCTTTGGAACTTATCTGGAAGAGTGTGCCACTTCATCTTGGATCACGTGCCATTCTTTCGCTGGAGACAGATCTCTAAATGGATCAGTCTTTTAAGTTTAACGGATACTAAGATTTGGATCTCCAGACCTGTTTGATGAAATGCCGGTTCAAAGTGCACAAGCTTTTCACTAGAGTATGCTCAAACGGTCAGACCTTAAAAGTGCTGAAACCTTAAATATGTTCGGACCTTAAATGTTCTCAGACTTGAGATATGCTCAGACCTCAAAGGTGCTAAGACCTTAAATGTGCTTTTACTTGATTTGCAGCATGTGTGTAGACCTTATAAGGCATGTGGAGAAATATGCATTGACCTTGGTCTAGTGTTGGCGAGAAGTCCATCGACCTTAGTTACTATTCCAGCTGAGGTAGCATAGACCTTAGTTGCGTGTCAGCATTGACCTCAGTTACTGTGCTGTCGAAGTAACATTGACCTCAGTTGCTGGAAGGCCGAAGTAGCATCGACCTCAGTTACTATGCTGAGAAGATAGAAAGGTGCATCGACCTGAGTTTCTATGCATGAACTGAAGATAGAACTCACATCGACCTTAGTATGCAGCACGCAAACTAGCAATGACCTTAGTATGAGTTTTTGCAGAACTCACATCGACCTTAGTATGTAGCACACAAACTAGCATCGACCTCAGTATGAGTTTATGCAAAACTCACATCGACCTTATATGCATGCAAGCCAACTGGCATCGACTTTAGTATGAGCTTATGCAAAACTCACATCGACCTTATATGCATGCAGACAAACTAGCATTGACCTAAGCATGACTGTCATCACAACTAGCATCGACTTAGTTGCTTGAACTAACACCTAGTGTCGACCTTACTATGCTTTGAGAGCAAAGTAGCATTGACCTTAGTTTGCGCACATGGCTAACTAGCATCGACCTTACTAAGCTTTGAAAGCAAAGTAGCATCGACCTTAGTTGCTTCCCTTGGCCAACTAGCATTGACCTAGAAACGCATGAACAGTGATATGTACCGACCTGTCTAACACTAATGCAAACAAGCATCGACCTGTGATATGCACCATAAAGGTTATGGCAATAATGACATCCTCTGAGAAAGAGGAAAACCCTTGATTAATTGCCAAGATAGGAAACCACTGGGGCTTACGCGAATGCAAACAAGAATACAAACTAAGCAAAAATAATGAAGCTACGTGGGGGTTTTATTTATCGACTTAATCATGCAGGGTAGGCATCATTTGTTACATCCGAGCCCTAGTACAGGGCGGAGAACTTAAGTTCGGAGAACACCATCACGTATAGTGAGAGCTTTCAGTCGGGCATAACCCGACCTTCTGCTAAACACCATTTGATATACCGAGGGCTCAGTCAATGATGGGAATCAACACTGGGCATCTAACATTTTTTTTAGTTTGCATTTGTATCCTTGAGTATTGGGTTTTGTAATTGTAAGATATTATAAGCCAATGGGTTAGTCATTAGGAATTAATGGATCTCTTTCCTTAAAAGAGTCTATTAGGGGTTTATTTTCATATTGGGCCTTAACTCCACTAGAAGCCAAATTGGGCCAACTTTCTACCTTGGTCACCCATAGCCCATTAGCCCATTTGAACTCTTCCTAGGCCCATGAAGAGGCCACCCTTCTCTCCTACAATTGTTGACCATTCTTGGTCCACTTTCCACATTCCACCACTCAAGCCCCATATGTTGACATTCCAAGCCCACAAGTGGCATTTTTTTTTCAATAGAGGAACACACCCACGTAGCAGCCCTCTCCATTCCACATGTGATCAATTGATGGCTGCATGCATACCTCGACCAAGCCATGGAGAAGGGCACACCTCCCCTTCCTTTACCCATTTTTTATGTTTGTATTATACTGACCACATGGGAGAAGAATCTTCTATCCCCTAATTGTCAAGTCCCGACGGGAAAAATCGGGAGCACGACGAGTCGTAAATGAGCGTGTCGATCAGAGCAAGTACAATTTCATTTCACCGGCCTCCTTGTAGCCCAGTTGGTGAAGGGCGTGCCTTACTTCTTTGGGGTCAAGGGTTTCAGGCTGGTGAGAGTGAGAGAAAGTACAATTTCATTTCTAAAATCAGAAATGAATGAGAAAATGATACTTTTATTTCATCAAAAGAAAGTTTACAACTCTAATTGATAAGCCATAAAGGTAATTACAACTTCCAACTCCAAAATATAACAATCTTGTAAAAACTCCAGCTAGAAAGTAGGACGTTTCTTAGCAAACTCTTGAAGATAATACTCCCAAGAGTCCATAGAAACAAACAAAAGATTCTAAGGATTAGATTTGAGGGAGAAATCAACAGATCAAACTCTTAATTCGACCACGGAGTAGTAGAGAAAGAGCAGTTCTGCTGGAACACTCTGTCTGGTGTAATGGTCACACGATAAATCGCCACAAGGATGTAACGCGCCTGGAATGGACCGTCACATAACCTTATACGAGTGAAGTTTTCGTGAACAAGACTTTGGAAGCATGTAACGGTCAAGTGTAGATGCGTTAGACTGTGGTGACGGATAGAAGATAATCCGTCAGAGAAGAAAGATGGTAAATGAGACGGAAGATAAGACGATGGGGAAGATGCTGCCTTTGGACTCTGGGATCACGTAACGGTCAAAAGAAGGTGCGTTAGACCATCGTAACACACCAGGAGAGATGCGTTAGGGACCATTGAGTGGCAAATTAAGATAGAGAGTTTGCTAAGCAACGTCCAGCGGATAAGAATGAGGAATTAGATGCAATCAAGGAGAAAATGACCCATGAAAGAGACCTTAAAACTGTCCAAGAAGGCTCAACAAGGGGGAACAACCTGGAGCATCATTTAAAATAAATAAGGAGATAACCCAACTTATTGGTCATAAAATGGGTGTCAACAGATGTCCCTCCTTAACGTCCTCTTTGCAGGGGAGCGAGTGGAGGTGTAGCGGAAGTGAAATGGAATGTGGAGATGAAGCGAAAATGGAGCGGAGCGGACTGAAAAGTGGGCGTTAAGGCAAACAACACCTGTCCTCAACCAATGAGCAATAGGAATCTTCTGGAAAACTTTGGACTATTCACAAGGAATGGTAACCAAATGACGCAAGCCTAGAGGAACTAACTAACTAAGGAAAAGGAAAACACAGCCAGTGGCCGGAGCAACAGAAAGGGAAGAGATGATTAACTAAACTCTAGACAGGAATCTTCAGCTAACCAGACCGAGCGAATAGACTGAAGGAAACCTTCCAACTCAAAGTGGAATGATTCTCCTTACTCGAGATTACGGACACAACTATCCACCCTTACTGAGACACTTTGGATAGATGAGGCTCATGAATGCTCAAAGATGCGTATGATGCATGCTGGGCTAAAGAAAAAGGCCAACGGTAGACCGTCACAACAGTGTGCTATGGGTTTTAATTCCTTCTCTCACCTACCGATCCTTCCTGCCATTCCACACGCTCCCATTCATACACATTCATCCATTCTACTCATCCACACATCCACATGTGCATTCCATACATCCCATTTACATTTTTGCACAAACAAATTAAAGGGACAACAAAAACAAAATTTTCATTCCATTTATAACTATCATGTACAAGTGTGTGTGTCAAAAGGAAGAATAGGAACTAAAAAGCAAAAAGAAAAACATATCACTTGGTCAGTCTGTCTCCCGAGCCGCCACTATCCCCAGTACCCTCCTGCCGCTTGGCAGGCGGCCTCATCTCACTCTACTCCTCCTCCCGTGCTCGTCTCCTCCCCGCCTCCTCATCCCTCCGCTGGACGGAAGAACCAGTAGGGAAGTCTCCTACCGATCCGCTGCGAGCAGCACTCTGGGTACCACTCCATGATCCGCCTACTGCACTACTCAGAGCAACACTCTGGCTCTTGCTGCTTCCCGACCCCTTTCCCATAAGTCGGAAGGCCTCTTTCACGCTGGCAATAGTGCCCTTCATCTCAAGAGTCTAGGATCAGAGCTGGTCCCGCTCACCCCTTAGCCTCACCACGACAGCCCGAAGCCGTGCCACCTCCCCCTCATCCGCACTCGGCCGGGTCCTCTCCCCTCGGAGTCGCTCCTCCTCTTGAAGGCAAAGTACCTCCGCCACCTATGCCTGAAGGCACCCTGCCTCTGCTCGTGAGCACTCCAGCTCTGCTCGGGTCCACTCAGTCTCCGCTCTAGCCCGATCCGCCTCAGCTATCGCTATGGTCAGCTCTCTCGCCTACAGTTTGCATTTGCATCATAGTCAGTCTAGGCAGTCTAGGCATGTGCATGAATCATAAAGCATTTAAACTTAAGTTTCTTACCCGCTCCGCGAGGGTACCCTCGGCCTCCTCGGCTTGAGCTACGGCCCGGGAAAACTCTTCATCTCGCTCAGCCCATTCCCCAGCAGGCTGTGAAGAGGAGGACGGTGCATTTGGTCCGATCCTCTGGGCTCCCCCAGCCCGCTGCACATAGAAGTTAGTTAACCGTCATAAATATAAACATTCATTTAAGTCCAAGTGTTTTAGGAGAGCTCACCAGAAGTTCCAGAGCTGTCATTAAAACTTGAATTCAGATATGAGTATTGAATTTAATAGACAAATTTTACATACGTCATAATTAAATCAGGTTGATCATGTTTGATATTTCATAACCCTCTATGATAGGAGAGTCTATCCTTATATGGACTAATTGCTGTAGTGATTGGTTTAAAATCTCCCATGATCAGTTTCTCTTCTGACAACTTGATCACCTGAACCCTACTTGTCAATCTCTGCTTATCTGTTGATTCAGCATTCATTGAAAGACATGTGTCTTGTCTGCTTCTATTTACCCCCATTCTAGACCACATTTTCTTCCCTATAAGTAACTGTTTTACTCTGCACACTGTTGGAATCTTCCATCTTACTTTTCATTCTGTGAACCTTCCACCTGCCTTGTTCTAACCATACAAATGTGAGGTCCCACAACCAATATTGTTTGAGAACTCTTGTGTTGGCAGAATTCAGATTGATTCATTGGATAACCAGTGTTCATTCATGTAGACACATCTTGTGCCTGTATCTCTGATCCCCACTCATGCTCTCTGGAAGAGCTCTGGTTATATTACATTATGAGGGAGAGTAGTCATGTGCTCATGTGATAGGGAGAGTGCTATATATTCTTGTCCAAGGGGGAGTATCAATTCATCAAGCTTTGATGTTTATCTTGCATGTCTCCAACAGGTCATATAATTTCATGCTGAATATTATTTCTCGCGCAAATAATCTCTCTTTTTGATTCTGTCAAAGGGGGAGAATGATTTGACGAGTCAGTGTGACACATTGTGTTGCCATTATCAAAAAGGGGGAGAATGTTGTGGCCCCTACGCTTTGATGATGGTGTGTTATTTTGATGATAGCAACTCTCTGAGTGACCACCTTAGATTGCATGTTTGCTTGAGATGAATGGCATGGTTGCCTTGTTGCTACTGTCTGTTCTGGGTTGTGCATGTCTTATATTGCTTGCTGCATTAGGTCTGTGCATGTCCTCATTGCTCATGCATATGGTCGTGCATGTCTGGGTCTATAGGTTTGTCTGTGCATTTTAGTCCATGTAAGCCTATTAGGTCTGAGTCCGTGCATGGTCCGTGCACACTCATAAAGTCCGTGCACACTCCACTGGCTCGCACACTTCCAAGTCCGTAGATATATCAAATAGGTCCATGCACAATGGTCTTTCAAGTCTGAGCATGAACAGTGCACTGCATAGGAAGTCCATGCATCTTCTAGCCTCAGTCAAGAACATAAGTCCTTGCCTGACTTGTTCAAGTCCAAGCATGAACAAACTCCGTGCATTACTGTCCAAGCAGTCTTGAGTCCTTACAGGTTTTGCATCTCAAGTCCATGCATACGTAGTGTCCGTGCATGTTTATCCCAGCATGTAGAAGTCCATGCATAAGTTGCCTAGGCCACATAAAGTCCATGCACGTTTCCCTCATCACAGATAAAGTCAGTGCATGTTCTAGCCCAGATGAACTAAAGTGCATGCATTGTAGAAGAGTCCGTGCAAGCTTTCATTCTGATCACATCTCTATTAGAAGGAAATCAAACTCCGTGCATGAACAGTGCACGTCTTGCATCTACATGCTGAAGTGTTGTCTAAGTCTGTCCATGTGTTGCAATGTCCATGCATACTTGCATTGAGGTTGAGTCCAAGTCTGTGCACAGACATCTCCGTGCACCTTCTGTTAAAGTCCATGCACATGTCCATAACCCCTTACATCTTTCAACTTTCAAGTCCATGCACACTGTTCCCGAAGTCCGTGCACATTTTATACTTAGTCAAAATTCTATTGTTACACATCTTGCATCTAAAGTCCGTGCCGATTTCTCCTCTGCAATGGTCTGTGGAAGCAAAACCCCATGCAGGTTTTGTGTTTCATGCAAAGTCCTTGCATGTCTTCACAGGGTCTGTGGAAGTCAAATCCCGTGCACATCCTGGACTTAGGCTGATTGGTATTGGGTTGCATCCAAGTCCGTGCACGTTTTATCCTTCAAGTCCATGCACATTTTATCCTTCAAGTCCATGCACATCAAACCCCGTGCACATTCTGGACTTAGATTGTTTGCTATTGAGTTGCATCATAAGTCCGTGGATGTTTTGCCCTCCAAGTCTGTGCACATTTTGCTCTCTAAGTCCGTGCACATTTTGCCCTCCACGTCCGTGCATATCTAAGTCATGTTCGTGCATGTTAATGTCCGTGCATGTCTCTCCAATGCTTCAAGTCCGAGCATATCTGTTATAGGTCCGAGCAATGAAAAGTCCATGCATCTCTGTACATACAAAGTCCATGCATGTCTTTCTTCAGTAGAGTCCGTGCACTTAAAAGTCCATGCACATCTTTAATTTCTTGCTCTTTGAACTCAAGTCCGTGCACGTTTAACCCCGTGCATATTCTTCTTTGGGGTCAACCTCGTGCATGTCCTTTCCTTGGCACGACACAAGTCCGTGCATGTTTCTTTAAAACATGCATCGGTGCATATATTGCTTCTCAAAGCCCATGATTTGCAATCAAGTCCGTGCACGATTGCGCCCACCTTGTTTAAATGTCTATCTATACATCATGCCAAGTCAGTGTATGTCCGAGCATACACTATTATACTGGCATTGCTAGTCGGAGCATGTCACACCCCATGCATATTTTCTAGTCAGGGCAAGTCCGAGCAGGTCTGTACTGAGACTGCCTTAGTTGCAGTAAGTCCGTGCAGATCCCTTTGCAGCCAGTTTACTCATACTCCGTGCATACCCCATGCATCTTTTTCTCCTTCAGTATATTGTCAATTGAACTAATGTTTCTATTCTGTGACAGGTCTTTACTCGATGAGGATAAGGCTAGCACGTGATCCCAGAGCCCTAGAACTGACACGTGGATTTCTTAGAGAAGGGGGCACGAGCTCTCCACAAGTCTAGGGCATCCTTAGAGTGAAGTGGTACATAAAAAAGTCATCTCTTCTGCAATTTGTGAACAACGGAGTAGACGATCCCTAGAAGGTAGAGAGTGAAGAGAAGACATCTGAGATCAAGAAGAAGAAGAAGAAGAAGAAGAAGAAGAAGTGCAGAGTAGAGAAACGAAAGAGGAGAGTTCCACTGAGAGAAAGAAAGATTGAGCAGCAGAGAGAAGGAATCAGAGAGATAAAGTAGTAGAAGTAGAAGGAATAGAAGAAGAAGGAGATCAGAGAAAGAGAGAGTGACTGAAGAGAAGCTCAGTCTATATTGGACCGTGGATCAAATCCAGGCCAGTCAGCTCATCAAGAGCCATAGTTGTGCTTTATCATTTGCAGCTTTCCGATTGCTGTGTTTTTCCCATTCTTATTTTTCTTTTCATCCTTTCTTCAAGCTGTTTGTCAGCGGAGCAAGCTGTGAGGCTCAGCGGGCAGAGGAGGATTCCTCTGGACGGGTCGTGCTGGCTGAAGTAGGCCACTCCTGCCTGGAGCTGGGGATCGAGTGGCCTTCATCTGTCTCACCACCGGAGCCACTGTTGGATGCTAGTGTGGGCGCGGCTTTGCTCCAGCGTGCTCGAGGTTATGCAGGAGGCGACCCCCAGCCTTCTCCGGAGGAGCTCTGATAGTGGTTGAGGGAGTGCACCCATGGCTATCACAGCCTTGGGCTCCCACGTGAGCTTTGGATGTCTGGGTTAGCCGGCATCTGGGCGGAGTACCTACGGCTTCTGGAGGCGCAGGAGCAGAGGGCTCGGCGGCTAGTGGCCGTCCGAGAGCTAGAGGGGCAGTGGGCTCAGCTTGCGCTGGCGGTCGCCGAGCAAGAGAGGCACGCTGACGTGGCTGTGTTGCTTGCCCAGGACCGCGCTACTCAGTTGAGAGACACGGAGAGCAGAGCTGAGGCCTTGGAGAAGACCCTGGAGGAGCAGCGGTGAGAGATGGAGCTCACTAGGGTTGAGTGGCAGACTGTCAAGACGGGGGCCGAGGCAAGCGTGCAGTTTGCGTCGACCTTGAAGGCGGAGCTGGCTATCACGAAGTCCCGCTTAGCGGGACTGGAGGGGAGCGAGGCTGGGCTATGATTGTATCATTTCCCCTCCCCTTTTTTTTTGTTATCCAGATTGTACATTTTTTGTTATCCCAAGGGCATGTCTTGGGCCCCCATTTTATAGAGCACTAATGACAAATTCTGGATTTTGATATTGTCACTTGCTGAGTTGTCTCACTTCTTGTTCCATGGAACAGTGTTGAATGTAGGGAATGGCAACCACTTACTGTTGGTCTATTTGATTCTTCCCTACCACGTACTGGTACAAGGTGTAACAGGCCAGGTTCACCTAGTTTGAGGGGCATTGACGTAGAGAACTGAGCTTGAGGGACAGTGTGACTGGACTTGGGATACTGGGAACTAGGGACTGGGTACTAGAAAGAGACCAAGTGCTGGGGGCTAGTCTCTAGGAGAGAAAAGTCCGTGTTGTATGGGGTTGGCGTAGGTTTGTCAGGACGTGGCAACCTACCAGGTGAAGACTGAGGGCTGATTTTGGGATGCGTCGGTCATAGGCCGACGCGTGGGGTGTTGGTTGTCTTCATGTTGTTAGCCGAAAATGTGGTTTACATTAGGCTGAGGAGAGGGCGCGTCGTATTAAGGTGCGCCGAGTGTCGACGATGCCGATTTAACCCCATTTCATAGAAATTGAGACTTTATTGGTTTATTTTTAGATTTATCAGAGAATTTTGAAAGTTGATTGAATCAATTATTCATCGGATCGGCTCCGGACCATCCGGAAGACAAGTCATAGGCTCGCGCGAGGTTCGTACTCGAGTGCGGCAGTCGTCCCGAGTTGAGCCGATTCATTGAATTAGTTTATTAAACAATTTATTAAACTCGTTCGAGCTAAAATTTTGATAGCATCTCCCCATTCCGGAGGATTATCGGGGAGAAGCGGGGAGTACTCACATGGCGGAGCAACCCCTACGAGCCGGGTGGCACAACGGTGGCCGACAAACCCGAACGGATAGGAAAATCTCGAGGGCTAGCCTACTAAGGGCACCAAGTCTGTGGGTGGAAAGTAGACGGGTAGCGCGACTCATGGCGGGAGCGAAGATCCCGAGGGCTAGCCTGCGAGAGGCATGCGACCCGAGCCGATAGCACGTCCAAGTCGGGATGACCGATAGAGAGGGAAAATCCCGAGGGCCAGCCTACGAGGGGCACCCATCTCATGGCCACCACGAGGCCCATTAAGGACCGTGGATTTCCAACTGTTGAAATTAATCCATGTTAATGTTCACTCATAAGTCCATGAGGGACTCGTCACTAATGGACGGACCTCTGTGGATAGAGCAAGATTGGGACAGAGCCGTGAGGGATGTTCCCCTCTCCCTGGATGTAGAATCTCCTTGAAAGGATGATAACGCAACGTGGTTTGAAAAGCGTGTTTGATCAGCACACTAATTATGATAGTTTTAGACAAACATATGCGTAGATATATATATGTTGATTAACAGGTTATTAGGATGATTGTCAGATTAATACTCAGATGATGGTGATGCAGAGAAGCCCAAACATCAAGTCTGTAGGAGAAGCCTCATCTCCTTCTGTCCGTGGTTAAGAACAGAAGGGGAATGCGGGGACAACTCCAGAGTTAATCAGCGGTGAAGCTATCGACATTCGATTGGGAAGGAAGACCCCGAGGAGAGGGGGATTGCTGTAGCCCAAGCCATGGCAGGGCATAGCCGGCATCGGGGAAGACGAAACCGAGCCTCAGTCACGCGATGGAATGATTAAACGCATGGGCGGTTAGGGCTGGGCCGCCCAAAGGCATGAGCGGTTAAGGACTAGCCGCTCAAGCCAACTGACCTACTACAGTGTTGGTTAGAATGGTTTTGACCAAACTGCCTATCTGAACCGACACAAAACTGTTGACCAAAGGTCAACTGGGATAAGCGGGCAGAACCTGGCCGCTCAACCCAATGGGAAGGGTGAACGGATGATGACCAGCCGCTCACGGAGGATGGGCAGACCACTCCTGGCTGCTCAAGCCCCCGAGCGGTCTATCGACTGACCACTCAACCCAAACTCGAGACACGTTAAACGGTCTGAAACAAGCCGCCCATGCACCTTGAGCAGTTGCCATTGAACCGCGAAGGTGTTACGACGTGTAAACCATTGGGTTCTTCCGATCGTTACCTTTCCATGCCTCGTTCGTGCCGAAACGAAGGGTTTACAGCCACAATCACCCTGCCAATTACATAGACTCCGATCGGAGTCAAAACGGCGCATGAATCGCATGAAACGGGCGATTCTAACGAAATCACCCAAAAAGGGTTTTCGGACTTCCCGGAGCACTACCGGTCAAATGGGACCACCAATCGCCGTGAAATAGGTATCAATGGAACGTTGATGTTCCCAGGAGTCCATTAACTCTAGCTAATCTAAAAACCGTCACCATTTTTTGACGAACCCTACGAACTACGAAAAATCCCAATGAGTCCAAACTAGCCCGTTCTCGCACTGAAAAGTGCAAAACTGAAGGGAAATGGCATAGGGGAGTGGGTGATCTGTATCCCTACCTCCATTGAAGAAACCGTGCACCAAAGTGACTAATCAACGCCGAAAATTGCCCGGAACATGAACGACGCCTTCTCGGAATCTACCGAGGGATCGTGCCACGCCACGCTCAAATCGACGCTCCATCTCACAAATAAATCTCCCTAATGCGTCCCCGCCTCGGCCAGCGCCGCAACGGTGCGTGCCCAGCACCGAATAGACCAGAGACGAGAGAGAACGGAGAGAGAGAACGAGATGAGAGAAATAAGGGAGGACAGACCGTGAGGTGGTTTAAGTAGAAAGATAATTAGGAATTTTTCTAATTTTGATATTTGCGTCAAAAATACACTAATTCAGAAAAATATGTAAAAATAGTCGAAATGATCCCCTCAAGGAGTACATCGCTCCTCCTTGGCTCGAGCTACAACTCGGGTAAAGTCTGCATCTCGCTCAGCCCATCCCCCGGCAGGCTATGTAGAGGAGGACGGTGCATATGGTCTGGTCCTCTGGGCTCCCTCGGCCCACTGCATTTTCAAAAGTTAGTCAATTTGCATGAACATTTCATTTAAAGTCTAAGGAAAGCTCACCAGAAGCTCCAGAGCTGTTTGATACTCGTCCCGCTGCTGCACGGTGGCATGGAGTAGTCCCTCAAGCTCGACGATGCGTCCTTGTGGGTCTAGCTGCATTTAGAAGTTAAGTGTCAAATGCATATAAAAGTAAGTCATTCAGGCTTATAGAACGAGTTTGAGTTTAGATTTTCATACCGGTCGTCAAGTGCTGCAGAAGACCTGGTGGCCGTATTGCTGGGGGTAGGCCTTCAAGTACGCCTCATCACTATCAGCCTGCTCGGTCACTGCCTTGCCCTTTTGCTTCCAGTCCTGGATGTACTTCCTAGCTCGGTTGCTCCAATCTCTATGGCTACTGATCCTTTTTGAAGATTTCCTCGGGCGCTTGTCACCTCAGCGGGGAAACACCACCAAAGGCTGGCGTACACCTCGTGTCCTCATAATCAAGCGGTAGTGCAGTGGCTCGATCACATTAATGTAGTGCAGCCAAACATCCCGTCCTGCATAGGCCAGGGAAGCCTCCACCCATGGCTGTCCCTCAACTCACTCATCCCGGTACGGTGTCCAGCACACCTGGAAGGGTCATTAAAGTCAACATTCATCAACATTTGTCAGCACTTAGCAACATGTAGAAGGGCTTAAGTTTAGGAATTTACCGATGCATGCGGGCATGAGTCAATGTCATCTTAGATCACCCGGGTCAACCTCTTGATCGACCTCGTGTCACGAGCAACCGTCCATCGCCTTGCTATGGGAATCCTCTCTGGATGTAGCTCGGTTCCTCGCCCAATCCTGGGCAGGTAAAGGAAGACCCAAATCTGCATTAAAAAAGATCATGCGTCAGCATATAGAACTTAAAAGCATTTAGGAGCATTTAAGGGCATTTACCTATAAAAAAGGTGAGAAGTCGCCTAGCATGGTCACTCGGTCGGTAGCACTGAGCGAATCAAATAGGAAGGCCAGGACAGCCGCTCCCCATGCGTATCTGCCCACTCTGCTCAGTTATCTGTTCAGATGCTTATCTGACTTGATCCCACCGTAAATTAGTAGAACTGGAGATAATCTCGTTCCTTGATCTTAGATGAGTTTAATCAGTGTTGTTTGATGATTAGGAAAGCTTCAGATTCGTGTTGGTCGAGTTAGGAATCCTATATACGGTTAAATCCTTCAAACAAACTTGAGTTTCTTCAAGTTTCACTGCCATGAGCTATTTGTCACCATTATAGAGCTATTTATCACTTATAACGGATATTTGTTACTCATAACGAGCTAGTTGTCACCCTGATTGCTCGCTAGGCGTCGCCTTTGTTTTGCTTCATAACATATTGTGACTTTTGTTATCGATTTATCACCCTTACGAGACATTTGTCAGCCTTGAAGCCTATTTGTCACCACTGATGACTATTTGTCCCCACTATGCAGTGTTAGCCATTGCAGTATCTCTCTCCGGCCTCTCGTCTACTTCATATTTCAGAGAAACAGCCTGCGGCTGATGTATCCGAACGAAAGGAACCTCGGTCCAAGCGATCTCATGACCGACAAAAAGGAAGGATCGAGAGTCAGAAAAGTTGGGGGAGATGGAACGATCTTCACGGTCCCGTCGCTTCGATTTCCACAAAGTTGGGGTGGCACGAAGACTCTTTTGCCCTCTGGGGGTTTCGTCTCTTTCCTATAAAGGATATCCTGAGCTCCTTTGGCGGTCAAAGACACTCTCGTGAAGATGACGTCGTCTGAGAAGTCAGATTCTTCGTCAGAGCAGGTTCTCGCCAAATAGTTGTGCTTTCGAAAGGAAGCTCTGCCGGTGCCGGACCAGCCATCAGGGGAAAGCAACGGTGGCTACGTTTCGGAGGAATACAAGTAGGGGTACCTGCAAGGGTGGCAAGATGCCTTGGTGAAGGTGAACTGCCTGTTTTGTAACAAGGGAGGTGAAGGTGAACTGCCTGTTTTGTAACAAGGGAGTGTTGAGCCTCCAACCTGACAGGTTCCGTCCCAAAGAGGATGAGTAACCTGTAACCACTTGTACCCTCTTCTCCTATCAATATAATTTCTTTTTCTATAACTTTTATTTGCATGATGGATGCTTGATATTTGTGTGATGTGGTTGCCGTTAATGGATCCATACCTTCCCTTGATGTGTGAGTCAAATGAAGGATACCATCCATCGGATTTAAACTCTCAATTAAGCAAAATTGTATAAATATCTATTTAATTTCTATAATTCTTTAACTAAATGGATTAAATGCTAGAAAAAGCTCATAAAATCTAGAAAAATAGCCTAAATTCATGGAATAAAATCTAGACTAACACCAGTAAGGATCCGCTAATCCACAGGCCTTACAGTCCCTCCCTCCTAATAGAAATTTCATCCTCGAAATTTAAAAGGAAGGATAAGGAGAAAAAGACAAGGAATTATACCTCACTAGAATAAGAAAGGAAAAAGCTGATGCATTTCATCTTCACGCTCCCAAGTAGCTTCATTCCCTAAGTGACGCTACCAAACAACCTTAACCAGAGGAATCACCTTATTCCTCAATCGCATCTCACGATGATCTTCAATTCTAACAGGGTACTCTGGAGTAGATAAATCTGCAGTCACTTTGGGCCGAACTGAACTATCGAGCACGTGAGATGCATTAGGAACATATTTCCTCAACTGAGATATGTGGAACACCTCATGGATAGCTTGCATTGCCACTGGCAACTGAAGACGATAAGCCACTTGGCCCACACGTTCCAAAATAGGAAACGGACCAACATAACGCAGACTAAGCTTTCCACGCTTCCAAATCTCATAAAACCTTTCATCGGAGATACTTTTACAAACACCAAATCTCCAGGCTCAAACTGCAGTGGTCGCCTGCGCTGATCTGCATAACTTTTCTGTCGACTCTGAGCCGTCAATATTTTCTGTCGAATCGGACTAACCACATCAGCACATTGCTGAACCATATCAGGTCCTGTCAACAATCTGTCACCGACCTCAAACCAGTTCAAAGGAGTACGATAGGGACGCCCATACAACGCCTCATACAGTGTCATACCGATGCTGGAATGATAACGGTTATTATAAGCAAATTCAACAAGTGGCAAATGTTAACTCCACGAACCTTGCCAATCAAGACAACATGATCGCAGCATATCATCTAAAGTCTGAATCATCCTCTCTGACTGACCATCAGACTACAGATGATACGCTGAACTGAAAGCTAACTCTGTGCCCAACCCTTTCTAAAAATTGCGCCAGAAGCTAGAGGTAAAACGTGGGTCACGATCTGACACAAGTGAAACAGGAATTCCATGCAATGGCACAATCTTTTCAATATAAAATCTTGTGTTTATTATAGATATCATCTTGTCTCACTGGAATATACACCTCATCTGCCAGACTAATCCCAGCATAAGTGAAAATGCCAGTCAACTGTGATGCATATGGCAATGATCTCCTTCGTTGGGTATGGCATGACCCAATCAAATTTGACATGAGTTGGCCCATATTGACTAACATCCCGTTCATTGCGGCTTCCACCCGTAGGATAAATGAGGGTGGTAAACATATCATGCAGAACGCGCTGCAATGGCGGGAAGTGGTTGGCATTTAATGTGAACAAATTGCTGACACCATGCACATACTCACAACTGGTCATGGCAACAAATGTATCCGCAACAAGGCCATGTCCAAAAACCATATCTGCGCCTCTAGCGGAAACTCCTAGAGCCCTTGCAAACAAATCTGACTCAACTGTAATTTCAACGCCTTTAACTACTGTATACAGACGTCCATTCCTCTCGGTCAGATTTCCATAAAATTGTTGGACAAGGTTGGGGTAATATCTGGGATACCGTGTGACAAAATCAACCCAGCCATCTTCAATTGCAAAGACTGTAAATAAATCTGGAAGAACTTCATTCACCTCGTTGAAGTCAACTAGACGAGGGTTGATAATGGGCCGTGGCCGCATCGGCGATCCCTGTGGAGGTGGGGCTGCCTACTGTGGTGGAGGAGCTAGAGCCGCACCTCTTCTGGTACTAGATTCCCCTTGGGCAAACCGCTGAGAACTTCTTCTAGGTGCCATTCTAAACTTGAATGTTGTTGTAGAAACCTTGGAAGGGACGATCTCTTCCCTTGGGAGTGTTTGCACACACTAATGGTGATAGAAGAAGCTTCTCCACAACCTGGAGCCCAAAGGATGGCTGCAAGGTCACACACGCCACCGTGAGGATTTCACCCCAAAAAGATGATGAAACAGTCAGATCGTGTGCGGAGAGTAGAAGGAGAGGTTTTTAGGGTTCGAAATGGGGAGTTTAGGGTGTTTTAGGGTTTGAGAAGGGTTTAGGTTGATGAATGGGAGTGAGAAAGTAAGAGAGAGGGGGTAAAAATCTCCTTAAGAAGGGCTTCAGACAAGGTTCGGCAGGGCCGGTTCACCGGTTTCGATCGACCGAAACACTGGCATCGGTCGACCGAAATGGTCAGCCTCCCACATTTTCACCACGGGGTATTACACCTAGTTCGCAGGCAGCATCTAAAGCCCAATTTGTTGAGTCTACCTCGGCACCATTCGGCATCCACTAGAGGTGTACCATACACCGACGGAAAGATCTTCAAGTCAGCTTTGACTGCGAGGTGATCCCACCTTCATCCGAGTTCGGGGCTGTCCTGGAGGTCCGTTCTTGTCAGAGCGCGCATCTGGCATCCGTGGGAAGACCAGAGCCCTGCTGCAAAAGCTGCTATGCCCACACCCCAACTCCCCTTGGTGCGCCGTTTGGCTGGAGTGTTCCTCTACCAGTCTTCTGTCCAACTCCACTGGCGGATCCTCGTTTGGATCCGGAGTTGTCTGTTCTGATTTTTCTTCCTCGGGTGTGCAGGTCAGTTCACTCAGAACTAGCACTGATACCCCGCCACTGTTCACCCTCTACCTCTATGCTCCGATCTCCTCTGGTGCCCTTCGTGGCTGGAGAACGAAGAAGACTCATAAACAGATGCGCTCGCATTGGTCCCTCACCATTTCGACGACAGGAGTGATCGTGACGGCGCTACCTTCCTGAGAGTCATCCTCCACAGACTGTGTAGAACCAGTCCGGCCTGTAACCAGAGACAGCTTACAGAAGCTATAGCAACCACACCACGGCTCCCCTTGGCAGGCTACTTATCTGGAGTGGAGTCCCACCAGTCTTCTGTCCAACGCAATAAGCGGGGCGCCGATTAAAGCCCGGAGCATCCCGTTCTGATTTTTCTACCCCAAGGTAGCAGATCAGGTCAGTCTGGATCTGTCCAGACTCCCTCCCACTCTTCTGGACATATCTCTCTGCCCCGACTCCTCTGGTGTCCTTCCTAGTTGGAGATTGAAGAAGACTCATAGATGGACGCGTTCGCTTTGGTCCCACACCTGTTCGACTCTGGGAGTGTTCGTGACGACATCATCTTCCTGCTGCTGCAACCTGAGAGCAATCCCAGTTAGAATAGAACACCCTAGTTCTAGAGCCAGCCACGACCAGCCACGACAATGGACTGTTCCCCAAAAATTTTGTAGCCTTCCTGGACCAGTCAGCGGGGAATTGGCATTGGTTTCGGCATCATCCGAGTTCATTACCATCCGTGGCAGTGTCAACAGCGACTATCAGTCAGTTCATTCCAGAAGTGGGCAGAACCTACGTTCACCCATAGTGTCAGGGCGATGGTAATGGGCACCTCCATGGGTGGGCATACAATGGGCCTAAGGGAGCTAAGGGATGACCCTCTAGACCTATATGGACCAATGTAATTTTTAAACACTTTTTTTTGGAAAATGACTACCTTAGACTCAAACCGGCTCTGATACCAATTTGATGCGGGACGACAATGAGACTCGAGGTGTGGACGCGTTGCTTGGACTTCTACTAGATGACGCGACTAGAGGATCAATGAGACCAGCAACTACACGACCAAGTCATCACCTAACGTGGTTCCCGAAGGGACAAAGATGTCCCAAAACAAGAAGCACTCACTCACGGCTATCCTCGGCGAGGGAAACGAGTCAATCTGCACGGTTGAGAAATCGGCGTTGAGTCTTGGGTGGTTGGCTCACTCTCATGCTCGGAACGAGCCATGGGACGGGTCTCGTACTCACAACTCACAGCGGTATTCAACGACAGTGATCTAGGTGCCTAACATGCTCACAAGTTGCGGCATCAAGAGCCTATACTAGAAAAGTAAGCAACTAAAGTGGGGTGCGGATGTACCTCCACGCGCCAGGCGTGGGGAAGATGATCCCGACCGAACCCGTACTCTCGATACAACAATTAATAATATTGCAAAAGTGATGATTTCTGTGCACTCCACGCAGGGAGGTAAAGGGGTACACACAGGATCCGGGAGTAACGCATTCGGGTTGACGGGCAGCACTCGGGGCCGCTTTGATGGTGGTACGTGCTAGTGCTCGCGGGGTCCACCTCTTGGTTGGCGGACCGGGGATGCCGAAGACTGCTTCTGCATCAGAGACTCCTGGTTGGGTGGTCCCGGGGGGCAGGAGCATGCTGGTTGGCCTCGCGGAAGGCGAGGCGGCTGCCTCGGGGGTGGTCATCGGGTGCCGTCCACGAACCGAAACCGTTGTTCTGCTGCGCGCGACCCGGCGAGAATTGTTACTGCGATCAGCACCGACGTTGGATCAAGGCGGGGTCAGTGGCGTTGGAAAGCTCTTTAAAAATACTACCATCCTAGGGTGAGAAAGGAACTTTCATTCTTCTGTGTTGGCCTTGGCTGAATTTAGAAGCTTCTAATTCTCAGATCTGGGACTAACAGGGCTGACATTGAAGTTTCCTAAGAACAGGCATTGACCTCCCAGACCCCCTCACAGCCAGAAGTCTCCCCCACACATATCCACCCCCATTCCCATCCCATTTACCTCATTCCCCATCTCCGCTCTTCAACATGTTGTTCTGGGTCACAGGCAGTAGAGTACCAACAGCTTGTAGAGGTAACTGTGGCTTCATCTCGGCATTTAAAGAGGCCCAAGTGGTACCGTTGAAAGCATCTCCGAGTCTTCTTCGCATTACTAGTTGTCTCGTCCCAGTTAGAGCTCATGGCCATCCGGAGGAGTCATTCTCCCCCGACTGTGCATCTACCTCCATACTGCCAACCTGAAGCTGACTCCAACGACTCCCACGGCCAACAACCTGAAGATTTGGGAACGGGAGTTGGCTGAGGTCTTCCACTACGAGTCGCCGTCCAGAATCAATAAGTGTAGTGAAGTTTGGACCCCGGCATCAAGAGTTTCAAATTTTCTTCCAAAGTTGTGTCAGGTTGGTTCCCCTATTCCTGAGCGGACCCACCTCCACCATTCTGGCCAGTAGATCAACTCTGACATCATCTAAGGTTGCCATCAGTACAGTCCGAAAGAAGGCTTGTCCACGGTCGTAAAGCTACCAGCCCCGCCTCCATCCGAGTTCAGGACTGTTTGTGGCGCCTCCATCTTCCAGTAGCACTACCCTGTGAGTGGCCAGAACCAGAACTGTCCGGCACTGTTCCAAGACCTGCACTAGCCAGCGACCATCTCAGGGTTAATCCATAAAATTCGAGCATCTTCCCGGGCCAAGTCGGAGAGTTTTGGCACTGGTCTGAGTTCATTTGGAGTTTGGGAGTGTCTGTGGCGGTGCCCACTTCGATCGACTGTCCAGTGGTTCCAGAAGCTGGCAGCACCAACGAGGAGCCCAGCACATCAAGTTTCTAGCTTCGTCCCCTCCCCTCGCTTGGCCGGCTGAAGGCCCCTCCCTGCTTGGAGGTAGTTTTAGTTGTAAACACTTAACCCCCACCCCAAGAACCCCCTCCTGCATGAGGTGTAGTGCTGTAACAAATTCTATTTTAGGTCAAAGCTACACCATCGCGGTGTGCGGGTGCGTACCCACGCCTCCCCACTCGCCCCCATCTCCGACCGGGATCGGTGTATTCACACCGATCAGGTGAGCTCCTGAACACTTCTCATTGCTGGGATTTATTTGCTTCAACCACTTGGTAGGGTCCTTCCCAGTTGGGGGCTAGCTTGCCCGCCGCCTCCAGTGGTCGAGAGGCTTCGACTTTTCTGAGGATAAAGTCTCCCGACTGGAAGTGTCTGTCTCGGACTCTGGCATTGTAGTATCGAATGAGGCGTCATTAGTATTTCGTTGCTCGGATACTGGCTATCTCTCGGACTTCATCTGCTAGGTCGAGGTTCTCGAGCAATTTTTGTTCGTTGACCTCAGATGAAAAGTAGATGACTCGGAGACAGGGATCACCAATTTCTAATGGAATTACAGCCTTAGTGTCGTACACTAGCTGAAAAGGACTTCCACCAGTTGCCGTTCTGGGAGTTATTGTATGCGACCATAGTACGCTTGGCAATTCCTCAAGCCAACTTCCCTTGGCCTTACCGAGCCTAGTCTTGATGCCTTTTAATATAGTTTTATTGGCATTTTTGACTAGCCCGTTAGCCTGAGGGTGGGCGACCGAAGTGAAGTGGTTGCGAATGCCTAGGTCGGCGCATCAGTCTCTAAAATAATGAGAATCGAATTGTCGACCGTTATCGCTTACAATCACTCAGGGGATGCCATAGCGACAAATGATCGACTTCCAGACGAAACTCCATATGACTGTCTCGGTCATCCTAGCTGTGGCTTCGGCCTCGATCCACTTGGTGAAGTAATCGATGGCGATGATGATGAACTTTTTCTGGGACTGAGCCACAGGGAATGGCCCGAGGATGTCGATACCCCACTGAGCGAATGCGTAAGGCTCGGTCAGGGTGACAAGTTCTGATGCTGGTTGGTGGACCAGGTGGTCGAAGTGCTGGCACCGGTCGCATTTTTGTACATACGCTGAACAATCACGCTGGAGAGTAGGCCACCAGTATCCTTGCCAAAGCAGGATTCTGGCAAGCGACCACCCTCCCTGATGTGCTCCGCACACGCCTTCAAGAACTTCTTGCACCGCTCGACTGGCCTCATCGGTACTGATGCACTTAAGGAGGGGGCCCGAGAAAGATCTGCGGTACAAAGTGTCATCTAGGAGGATGAAGCACCGAGCTTGGTATTTTAGCCTTCGAGCACCCTGTGGGTCATGGGGTTCTCTTGAGTCTCGAAGCCAAGATAAGTAGGGGGTACGCCAGTCACTCGGGGATGCTGAGTCAATGGTCATGAGCTCTGAATCGATGCTCAGTCATCTAATTCCTCGAGGAGAATTGATCGAGTGCCCTCAGGGACAAGAGAGGAGGCCAGCCGAGAGAGGGCATCCGCGCGGGAGTTTTTCTCCCGAGCTATCCAGACTACCTCAAAGCCCTTGAACTGTTGTGCCAACCCCTTGACTAATTGGAGGTATTTGATCATTGGTTCTTCCCGAGCCAAGTAATCACCATTGACTTGGCTAGTGACCAACTAGGAGTCAGTGTAAATCCTGACCCTCTCAGCCCCTAACCGTCGGGCCATCTGGGCCCCAGAGATAAGAGCTTCGTACTCGGAGGCATTGTTGGATGCTTAGAAGTTGAACTTTATAGCATACTGTAGCTTCGCTCCTTCAGGGGACTTAAGGAAGATGCCGGCACCGCTACCGGTCGAGTTTGAGGAGCCATCAACGAACAGATCCCAGGTTGGCCCAGGCACGGCCGCGAGTTTTTCCTCGGTCGGGATGGGGCTCTCGGTGATGAAGTCCGCGATTACTTTCCCCATGATGGCCGAGCGAGGCCGATATGAAATGTCATAGGCCCCGTGCATGATGGCCCATTTGACAAGGCAACCTGAGGCTTCAAGATGTGCAAGGACCCTCTTTAGGGGTTCATCGGTAAGTACGATGATAGAGTGCCCTTGGAAGTAGGGTCGAAGGTGCTTGGCTAAGGTAACCAACGCTAGCACGAGTCTCTCAGTTGTGGGGCACCTCCTTTCGACTTCGTTAAGCACCTTGCTGGCATAATAGACCGGTCTTTCGACTCCCACATCATTCCTGACTAGGATCGAGCTTACGGTGGATGGGGTCGCCGAGAGGTAGAGATGTAGGGCTTCACTTGGGACCGGCTTGGACAGCACCGGGGTTTAAGCCAGGAATTCTTTAAGCTCGGCAAATGCCTTTTGACACTCCTTGTCCCATGCGAACGTGGCAGATGCCATTTTGGGTCCCCTTAATAGCTTGAAGAAGGGTAGACATCGTTCGGCCGCTCGGGATAGAAATCAGTTGAGCGCGGCAATGCGCCCAATAAGGCAATGAACATCCTTGATGCAGGTAGGCAGTCGCATGTCGAGGATGCCCTAGACCTTGTCGGGGTTGGCCTCAATCCCGCGTGGGGTTACGAGGAAGCCAAGGAACTTCCCGGATCTGACTCCGAAGGCACATTTAGCGGGGTTGAGCTTCATGTTGTACCTTAGAAGGGTGTTGAAGGTCTCGGCTAGATCGGCAAGGTGGTCCTCAGCCTTGGGCATCTTGACAAGCATGTCATCAATGTTGGCCTCTACGTTCCGACCGAGCTGTCCTTCGAACATGTGGTTACCCAGCCTCTGGTACATTGCTCTAGTGTTCTTCAACCCGAATGGCATTCGGGTGTAGCAGCGAATGCCGAAGTCGGTGATAAGGCAGTCTTCTCGATGTCCTCCGGGTCCATCCTGATCTGGTGATAGCCGGAGTAAGCATCTAGGAAGGTGAGTAGCTCGTTGCCTGAGGTGGAGTCGACCAGTTGATCGATGCTTCACTGCGGGTTGCAGTCCTTCGAAGTAGCTTTATTAAGGTCGGTAAAGTCGATGCACATTCGCCACTTCCCTGAGGCTTTTGGTACCAAGACGACATTGGCGAGCCATGTTGGGTAAAGGACTGATCTAAAGAGACCGGTCTTCTGCCCTTTAGTGACTTGTTGTTTGATGATCGTCTGCTTCTCCAGGGCGTGCTTTTGTCGGCATTGCTGAATAGGCTTCACCATTGGGTCGAGATTGAGTTTATGCATCACAGTCTCCTTCAGAATCCCAGGGAGTTGATCATCAGACCATGCGAAGACTTGGATGTACTCAGAAAGAAATTCTTCGTATTGTTTTTGAACTTCGGATGGTAGGTCGGCTCTGATCTTTACACGTAGGGCTGGGTCGTCATTGAGGAAGACAGTCAGCAACTCGCCTCCAGGCTCGGAGGTTGCTGGCTCTTTCTCAACTTCCCTTAGCCCTTTTTTTCTTCCCTTCCGGCCTCGTGGCCTCAACTGAGATTATGTAGCACCTTCGAGCTAGTGCCTGGTTACCTCGAACTTCCCCCACACTATTTTTGGCGGGGAACTTCATCTTTTGGTGATAAGTGGAGGGCACTGCCTTCGTTCAGCTGAGGATTCCTTGGCCGAAGATATCGTTGTATGCCGTCATACCTTTGATCAATATGAAGTCCACCATGAGAGAGAGAGAGAGAGAGAGAGAGAGAGAGAGAGAGAGAGAGAGAGAGAGAGAGAGAGAGAGAGAGAGAGAGCGAGCTTGCCAACATCTGGGGGGAGGCCGGTCCAGCACCCCGTAGAGGAGGGGATCGGGGGGTCGATCTGGGGGTGCTCCTGCCAAGCTTATCCCCTCAACGTTGATGCAGTCCTTGTTGGGGTAGATCCGAGGGCTACACCCTAAGATCATGACAGCGGTGGAGCAGGAGGACTGACGTCGACGTTACCAAAGGCAAGGATGAAGCACACCATGTTGATGCTACACTTTGATTGCAGGTGCTAATGGGAGTCCACTCCAGAAGCCTGCGAAGAGAGAGAGAGAGAGACGTCTTTGATGTCAGTCGTCAACCCAATGGAGTTGGATCAGCATGTTGCTATGCGCTTGGGTTGTTGTTCCATCTACAAGCAGATCTAGTAGGCTCGACATAGAAGAGAAATCTAAAGCCTGATTTATAGCCGCACCTGCAACAGGGGTGGATCTATTGATACAGTAGGAGTCGGAGTAGGGGGACGTGTTGGATCTACAACTGCACTGGCTACAGGTGAAGATGACGGGGGCGAAGCAGGCCGGGGAGGTTGAGCAGTCCTCTTCCGGCCAGCAGAGGGCGATGATGTGCCTGCAGTAGCCAGATCTACAGAGGCGGAGGTTGGAGCCACTCCTGAAGCCACGATGGAGGAGCACGACATACTTATAGATGACAAATTTCCAACAACACTGACGGTAGGCGATGGCAGCGAGGGCAAAGCAGGTTGGGGATGAGCAACCCTCTTCCAGTTAGCAGAAGAAGGTGGTGCGGTTGCAGAGGGGGCAAGATGGCACCAGAATTAATGGGGGGAAGAAGGAAGGGGGAGATGGCTGGGATGGGGTCTGTGAAGAGCAGGGGAGAGCCGAAGGAGATGAGGGGAGGTAGGGTGGTGGCTGACGGGGTGACGAGCCCCCCTCCCTAGGTAGCCATGGCGGCCACCAAGGGAGTTGACTACCCTAGGAAGAGAGAGAGAGAGAGAGCAAGGGTCCTGACAGTTGGCTGAGGAGGAGAGAGAGAGAGGAGAGGGACCGGAGTGAGTGGGAGAGTAGGGGGCCCACATTTAGGAATGATATTTTTGATATTTCTAGTGTTTTGTCACCCTGGAATGGATTAATATAAATACACGCCAAAGAGAAACCCTGGGCCAAGCTCCAAGGGTTTCCTACGTCTGTGGCAACCGCCCCTCCTCCATCTCTTCTCTTTGGTCGCCCTTTCTCTCTCCCATGGGAGCACAAGGTCGCATGCCGCCCCGAGTGCCTGTGACGAGGAGTCGAGCGAGAGAACAGCCACTGAGAGACGAGACGAGGACGATCCCTCAACCTGAGGACAGCGTGGATACCGATGGAGGCCAGGCACCTACGCGGCTAGCGGCATCACTCAGTAGGAATCAAGCTTTGGTCGTGGATCCGACTCCGCGCAAGGTGAAGATCCGATCTTCTGTCGCTCTATTTTGTGAAAACGGATCATGGGACGGATCTAAAACATAAATTAAGAGGTTTAAGAAAGCATAGCCTTTTGGTCGAAGTGTGATATTGCTGAACTAAAAGAGTTTATTACCAGACGACGTGCGGTTCTCGTGGCAATGATCTCCTAGAGATACGACGACCCCGGGTAGGCTACGTCCGTTCTTCTTTTGGCACGTCCTCCATAAGAACTTTATGAACATGATCTCTCTCACAAGTACTCAGCAAAATGAAAATGAGAACAACTAAAAGGAGAGCTTTCACATGAGAACCGTGAGAGAAAGAAGGAAGAAAAGATGTGTGAGTAGTGTATCCGGATGACCACCCTCGGTGGTCTATTTATAGGGTCATAGTAACCCTTCAAAAGATAGAAACTGGTGCTCAATGGATCTGTATTTATCCATTTAGTGGAAACGTCCGAAATGGACGTGTAAATGCACAACGGATAAATCCTTCCATCATGCGAGGTTTTAAATCACCGTAATAAACACGGTGCTTTAACAATCCCCGACATGATTTAAAACTTTCAAATCTTATAAAGTAAGTACATAAAAGAAAATGTTGCTGAGTACCTTCTACTATGCAATAGGTGAAAATACCTTTCGGTTTGAATTTTCACTTAGTGATATTTGGTGTTATCTGTGGGAGCGCTTGGTGGACTAGACCTTGAACCAGGTCCCATTGATCAGACTCCCCCAAATTCACACATAGTATAGATAGATCGAGATTCTAAGCGGGTTGCGCTATTAATGGCCTTGCGCAGGTATCTCATGTGTGTTTTAGAAAATAGCCCACATTTTGAAATGGGGAAAGAAAGGTTGACATTTTTATACACTTGTCTCCTTGCCTTCTCCATGAAGGAAAGGATATCCACCTAAGATGTTGACCAGCCCCACATGGCCCCTAGGGCATAGGTGGTCCAATGGGGAAGAGGGTGGAGGGCCCCTACTAGACCTACTGGATTTTTACATAAAAATCCAAGGACTTCTATGGATTGACAACTTGACTTACAAAGCCTTATAATTACACACATATTTATGCAAGGACATAAATGCAAACCTAAAGGATATAAAGGTAAATAAAAATAGTAATGTCCGGAGTCGATTCCCATCAAATGATGTACCGCCAGGCTCTGGGCTGCACCGGGTGGGTTGCAGTCCCGTTTCTCTTTGACTGTGGTTTCCGTGAGTCAGTGCTTGCCTCTAGTGACACGTCCGCTAGTCGTAGCCTTCTTAAGACACGCGTGTGCTGACCCACCCGGGAGTGGTGGAGGGGCTGACCCGAGAGAGACAGTGAGTAGGCTGGTTATCATAGGGCCCCCACATACAGTCGAGTCTGGGCTTAGGTGGAATTACCAGCTAGAGGACAGGCCTACGGCATATGGTCTGAGTGTGCACATGGGGCTGAGGGCTTCGGACCTGCACTGACGAGCGTGACCTCAGCTAATCCTTGTTTTGTGGTACTTCTGGTTACTGAGTGTGTCTGAGTCTCACGCTTGGGGCGATGTAGCTAGACACTTGTGATGCGGTGTAAGACGTCAGGGGATGCATCAGGTCATTCTTCTAGTGGGTGGTGCTCCTATCTACTGGCAGGCACAGACTCGAGTTTTGATGGACCGAGGTTCGACTGTATGGTACGGTTAGTTAGATAGCTTTTCTATTTATTTACTATAGCTTGTTAGTTCTACCGTACTCCGGCTAGGTAGTGTACTTTCCTACTTTCTTACTTTTCTACCTTATTTTCGTGCAAGGTGGGGGTCCGCAGGATCCCTACTGAGCCAATGAAATGAGGCCCACTCCAACTTTTTAGATGAGGCGGGGTCATCGCGGGGCACGATGGGTTTTCAGTGTGGTTCTAGTAGTCGAGGTTAGTCACCAGTTGCCAAAGCCAGGGTATGCCCCGTGTACTTGTACTTTCCTGTCGTACTTGTACTCTTCTTTCAGTTGACTGTACTTATATTTACTAGGATCATTTCCACACCACTTGCACATCCATCCACGGCCATTTGGCCCAATTAATGTCCATATTTAGTTTTTTTTCTAAAATGTGATAAAAATATGTTAATTAATGTTAAATTATATTTTTAATTATTTATGGGCATGTTAATTATATTTTCTAGCTTCTGTGGGCTTATATGGATGCATGGCATGACAGGTTTTGAGTTTTTACAGGTTTTGTAATCGAACCCATCGATTTTCATCGACTGGGGCATGGTTCGGTTTCAAACCGTTCACGCTCGTCGCCCAGATCGCATGGCGGTCACCTCGTGACCGTTATGTGTTTAACGCACTTCACCTGACGCGTTATGCCCGCATAGCAGACCACCCCAGGTCCGTTATGCTCTTGAACATCTTAGATAGGAGGTTAGTATAGCGCACCCGTCCCTGACCGTTATGGTCATGGATTTTCTATGGATTTTTCACGTTCGGGTGTCTTTAACGCACCCCTAGTGGACCGCCATTTCACCTTTGACTGATGGTTTGACCATTGACCATTGACCAGTAAGGCAGTTAGCATGGTGGTATAGGGTAGACCCGTTATGGTAATATAATGCCCCTAACCGTATGCGTTATATTATGCATTAAACCGTGATTTTCTGTGGATTCTTGGCATTCGGGTGACTTTAACGGAGTCGGACCCATGCGTTATAGTCTCATAACGCACCAACCCTGGTGCGTTATGTCTTGTGACGTCTGGTTTCAGCTCGTGCGAGTATAACGGCCACAGGAGGTGTGTCATACTCAACATAACGCCCCATGCCTGGTGCGTTATGCTCTGGATTTCTGATTTCATAGCATTGTTCATTTGAGTATAACGCACTGCAGTAGATGCGTTATACTGTACATAACGCCCCGTTATTGGCGCGTTATGGTCTGCATGTTCATGCGTCTGTGTTCACCTGAGTGTTCGGGTGAGTTTAACGGTTGGAGGGAGGTGCGTTATGTGCCATGTAACGCCCCTGCCGTGATCCGTTATGTGAGGTAACGGCCCTATTCTGGTCCATTATGCTTTTTGGCATTCTAAAAGAGCATGTTTAGTTTCTAATGCATTTGGTAGTGCATATTCGTCATGTTTAAGTTATTTTATAAAACTATGGCATTATTTTAGACCCCGATAGAGTAGCCAGGAGGGGGGAACACGGGGAAGGGGAGATGGGCCTGCTGCCCAATATCTGTCCTGCTGGACAGAACTGAAGCAATCTGAGTGGTACACTGCGCTCAGGGGTCTGAAGAGGACTTCGCTTGCGCCTAGATGAAGCTTGAGAAGTGTAGATGCACTCCTGAAAGTCCAACATCGTTCTGAGGTCGCAGGAGGGCAGGGGAGGCCATGGAAGGCGACCTGTGTGAATTTGTCCTGCAGGATTGATCTGCGCAGTTGGCGTGCAGAGGGCGGTGCACTCTCCACCGGACTCCAAACGACGCAAGACCAGTGGGGTCAGAAGGCTGACAGGCAGATATACTTACCCTCAAAAAATGCTCACCAACGGAGCACCAATCTGGGAGTGGTCGACACTTTAGTGGGGCTCTAGTTTCTGGGTGAATAGCCAGATAGGTCGACGATGGCCATGGTAGAATTTCCTGTGCCGAACTCAGAACAGGACGAAACCACTAGGTTGGTTTTGTGTCGTCGAGGGGCACAACTTTGGTGAAGACGCCTCGGGCTGAAAACTAGTAGAGGAAGGCGTGCCAAGGCTGACAAGTCTGCTGCAGGTTCTGGGGGGACTAGGTGGCACCAGTCAGGCACAGTTGTAGGAGAACGGACGCCCTGGACTGTGCTGATGTCATAAATGGACGGGACCACCTCTGGAACGTCGAGGTCTCCGAGGAGAACAAACCCTCAGAAGAGAGTTCAGGCTGAATCATGCCGTAGATGTCGGTGCAGTCTCTCCCAAATGGTCCTCAGATTCTGGCTTGAATCTGGCACAGTCATACGAGAATGGACAACGCGATCTGTGCCGAAGTTGAATCAAGGCAGGACCACTTCTGGAGTGAAGCAGGCTCGGAGCAGAACAGCTCCACAGAAGGTGACTTTTGCTGATTTGTGCTGTGGACGTCGGGGTAGCCTCTGCAAGCCAAACCTCAGATTCTGCCTTGAATCTGTGAATAGCAGATCAAGGTTCCACTGATGCCGAGAGGTAGGCGACGTCGGGGGAACTCCGGGGCCACTGTAGATGAACTTGGGAGAGGGGGAGGCGAGGGTAGCAGTGTGGGAAAAGGTGGCTGGAGGCTGGGGCGTGGGAGGCTGGGCTGGGAGAATAGGGTTAGGGTTTGGGGTTGCTGCGATGGAATGATAATATTGAAAAATAATGATGATGAATGATGTTAAATGATGATGAGATAAAATGGAAATGATGACAATGAGATATAAAAATGAAGATGATAAAGCAATATATATATAATGATGAAATGGATAAAATGGATGATGATAAAATGTGATAAAAAATGAATAAAATAAAATGAATGAAATGATGATTATGTTCAATCATCGACGGTCAAGCCGATAGATGCTAGATATTCAACCATCGGCGACCAAGCCGAAAGATGCCAGATGTTCAACCATTGGCGACCAAGCCGACAGATGTCAGATGTTCGGTCATCGACGACCAAGTCAACAGATGTCAGATGTTCAGTCATCGGTGGTCAAGCTACCAGATGCCAGATATTCAACCATCGAGGACCAAGTCGACAGATGCCAGATATTCAACCATTGACAACCAAGCCGATAGATGTTAGATGTTCTCAGTCATCGGTGACCAAGCTGACAGATGCCAGATGTTCAACCATCGGCGACCAAGCTGACAGATGTCAGATGTTAGGTCATAGGTGACCAATCCAACAGATGTCAGATTTTTGATCATCGGTGACCAAGCCGATAGATGCCAGATGTTCAACCATCAACTACCAAGCCGATAGATGCCAGATGTTCACCCATCGACGACCAAGCTGACAGATGTAAGATGTTCAACCATCAACTACCAAGCTAATAGATGCCAGATGTTCAACCATCGGCGACCAAGCTGACAGATGTAAGATGTTCAACCATCGGCAGTTAAGCCGACAGATGTCAGATGTTCACCCATTGACGGTTAAGACGACAGATGTCAGATGCTCACCCATCGGCGGTCAAGCCGACAAATGTATGTTGTTCAATCATTAGCAATCAAGCTCAACCATTGGTATCCTAGCCAATAGATGATAAATACTCAATCATCGACATCCTAGCACATATGCGAACAATGGCCTAGGTCTTACGTCTATGGCCAAATGAGACCTGAATCCTTGCATCAGTAAAAAACTCAATATTGATGATGTCATCATCAAGTCCCACTGGAGTCTATCTCGGTGAAGACAATGAAGAAGTCCACACCTACGTGCCCCGCACGCTTGTCCTTCGCCTGCACCACCCACAGGTGGGGGGCATTTGTGGAGACATAAAAGTTGTAACTTGTAGGTGTGATGTACATAGAAATAAGAAATAAAGTAGAATAATTCAATAATTAACAGAAATAAACAACTAACTACAACAGAGTCCAGTCCAATAGAAAGTATAGTCTAAGGTAGAGAACGAACCCAATACTGAGTGAACACTCGGCCCGATGAGCTGGCAACTAAGAACCACCACGGAGCGCCCTCGAACCTCAAGGAAGAACTGTCACGCCTGAAAACCAGGGGTGAGCCTCCTATCGCTGGCTCAGTAGGGGTCCCGCGGAACCCCAACCGAAAACAACGACCGTATAGAAAGCAACAACAACAAGAACACAACAACAACAGGAGTAGCTACAACAACAACGGCGGGAAACACAGCCGTACATGAATTCTCAAAACACGACAGTCGATGAAACCACTGCTCTACAACTACTCCTACTAGAACGGAAATCAACACTCCGATCTTACACTCAAGGGACCACCAGACCACGAACCACCCAAGTCATGCTACTAGGAAAACACCACGACACCTATGTCATGGAGGCCTGTGCTGACACACGAAGGCCCACGCCGAGACCACGCGGTCCGAAAACACAGTCACGACCTCACTATCGTAAACTCTATGCCGTCTAGGGGAAACCCTCAGTGACGCTCATTGGAAACCCTAGAACTTGATTTCGAAAAAACACCGAAAAACTACACACATAACTACATCTCATAAACGAGACACAGAACCTCGAGTCACGACAAGCTCACATCACATGACGAGAGTACCGGCCCACCAGAAGCAAGGCCAGATGCGTCACCTGACAACTTAGTCCGCAGCCTTAGGTGTCTCCGTATGACTCCCCAGGTGGAGACTGAGACACTGTTGAGTAACCAGGAACACAGAGTAAGGACTAGCTGGGGTCGAGCTCGTCAGTGCGGGTCTGACGCCCCTAGCCACGTGTGCACACACAGACCATATGCCCTAGGTTAGATCCTCTAGCTAGTTCTTCCCCAAAGCCCGGACTTAGGCTGCACGGAGGGGCCCTATAGTAACCAGCCTAAAAATCATATCTCTCAGGTCACGCTCTCCACCACTCCCAAATGGGTCTACACACGCGTGTGCAGAAAAGTTACGACTAGTGGGGACTCACTAAACGTGGACACTGAAAATCATGCACGCACCCATCATGAGTAACGTCATGTCAAGTCAAGTACGAGTTGTGGAATGTCAATCTAGCAAGTCATGCACTTCGGTGCAATGCCACACCGTGATCAATATAGCTCCCATGGACACAAGTACTTTCGGGTGCTCCTCCCAGGACCAGATCGGGCCCTATATGCGCAAGCATTGAGTCATGTATTTTTGACATCCACTAAAGTTATAGCCAATATAGAATTCCAAAGGAATAAACTTTGTAAGAATTAAGGTAGATCTTGTGGAATAGAATCTCAAGGATAGAACTTTCACGTTGGGACATACTACGATTAAAATTGCTCAATCACGATACGTATTGAAACTGGGTGGAATCGGCTCCCTAGTGGTGCCATGATTTCTAGAATAAGCGCTCATATGTATATGGTCGCTCATTCCGTGTACACGATAAGATAGAAAGAATTTGTGTCCATATGTAGGCACACAATCCTTAAATGATGGTTATGGTATGGTTGCCCATTCCATTCAATCAAGAAATTTTCTCACTGTGGCTAGATAGCATAGCAAGAGGGCTAGTCTACCATGTTTCTTTAGAGTGACATGACAATTAAAAAGTGTCATAGATTTTAATGGTACAACCTGCTCGGCGACCTTGAGGGAATCCAAAGCTTCGCGTAGACTTACAGAGATCTCTATGATAAAATCACCAGTCTGAAGGAAGGAATATCCTGCGAAGGGCTCATTCATCACCGAGAAATAGTGGGGTAAGCGTGAAACCATCGAGAAACGTAGAACTATATTTACAGACCGAGATATAGTGCCAATAGATAAACCCACAGTATGGATTTCAGGAAACAGTCGGGAAAAACAAGGACTCAGGAAAATGGCGCCTCTGACAGTGCCTTCATTTTATAAAATAGAGTCTGCTGGTTAAGTCGTTTAATTAAAAGTTCCACATTATATATAGATATACCTGTTCCAGAGAGTCTTTGCTCAGGGTGAATGGCGCCCTGGGCTGAGTCATTAATTTAGTATATAGCACCCAGGTCAGGGGCGCTATATCTTGAAGGGTGGCAGGGTGACAGTCGTGTTTCACTCATGTTAAATTTGGTCATGAATAGTAGCACTTTTCCAATAAAAATAATTTTGTAGGAATGAATATATGGATAGGTAGAGAAAAATAGCAAGATTCTAGCAGTGTAATCTCTCTCGAATCACCCTCTCTCTCCCTCTCTCTCCCACGTTTCTCTCTCTTTCTCTCTCCTTCCCGATTTGTCCATTTCAGGGCCGGACCGTGACGCAGAGGATACTGTTGGAACCAGTGTGACGAGAGGAACGCGTTGACGCCCTCCATCGCGCGATTCGAGGGACGGTGGAGCGAGACTGAGCGAGTAGGGCGCAGTTCCTACTTCACCCGCATGCAGCCGAATCGCTGATTTCGGGACGAACAAGGTAGGGGGATGGATTAATCTCCTCGCTAGGAACACATCCATACCACATGCACACCCATCCACGACCGGTTGACCTAGTTACGTCTATTTTTAGGTTTTTTCCCAAAATGTGTTAAATTGTGATTTTAATCATTTATAGGCATTTTAAATGCAATTTCTAGCTTCTGTGGGCTTGTATGAATGCAGGGCATGGCAGGTTTTACGTTTTTTACTGGTTTTGTAAGTGAACTCGTCGATTTCTATCGACCGGGGAACGGCTCGATTTCAAACCACGCCCGTTCGTCACCCAGCTCACATGGCGGTCGCACCAGAGACCGTCATGAGCTTAACGCACCACCTCTGGCGCGTTATAGTTGCATGGCGGACCACCATCGGTCCGTTATGCTTGTGTATTCCATACATAGGTCATTAGTATAACAGCCCCTCGAGCGACCATTATAGTTAGGGGTTTCCTGTGAATTTTTCACGTTCGGGTTACTTTAACGCACCCCTTGTAGACCGCCATAGTTTCTGAGTGGTAAATCTTAACAAAAATCGTTCGGGTAGTCACAACGGACCAGTGGAGGTGCGCCATGCTCACATAACGCACCCCCAGTGATCCGCCATGACCGCCGAGCCTAGGATTATAGTAGGTGAGGATGACGGACCAGGGGAGGCACGCCATGTTAAGATAACGCACCCCATTAGATCCGTTATGCTCTGTGACGGTCCAGAACTGATCCGTTATGTTCCATAACGGGGCAGCTCTGATCCGTTATGTCCTCTGCTATCCCAAGAGTAATGAACTGTTATTCTAATGTATTTTTCACCCAGTTTAAGTTATTTTATGAATAAAAATATATCTTTTAGTCCCAGTGGAATTACTTTCTCTTTCCTTGTGATGGAGCCACTAGTCGTAGCCCAGCGACCTTAGTGTTGTATTTGACCGTAAAGAAATAGGATTAAGTGCAATAAACAAGAAGTAGGCATTGGATATGTTAAATTAATATTCTTAAGTACATATTAAGCATGAAGTAGGTTCAAGTAGTACAATAAACCTAATTAGACACAGTAAATATTACAGAAATTAAATGATCCTTACCCAAATAATCATGCATTAATATGGATAATAGCTAGAAGAATCTTCTCCCTCATTGTCTGGCTTCTGATGTTGATACCCATAAAAAGGTTGCATGTATTCTGTATATTTACTATAATTAAACAATGATGTAGCCAAGTCTTGTATCCCTTTTTGGATCCCTCTTGGAGTGTAAGATTGTTGGCTTGATTGGAATCCAGAATCAACATAAGAAGCAGAACCTTGAGTATGAGAAGAGGATGTTGACCCATAACTGTTACTGGGTGGAACTGGATGGAATTGAAATTCTGGTTGATGACTCTACCCATACATGCCTGCTTCTTGTTGGCCGCCTCCATAACCTGAGGGATGTCCATATTGGCTTTGTGAATCATATCCTCCTTCACTATGACTATATTCTCTGCCCGTGTTAGCGTGGAAAGAGAAAGTAGGTGCATGTGTGTCACCGCCAGTAGTAGCACCTGCAGTTGCACTGGGATCATCATCATCATCATTATTAGAACCATAAGAAATCAATCGCCTTATACCCTTTGGCTCTGTTTTTTTTCTCTTTTGGTGTGATAATTTCATTTATCTTTGAGAGGAGTCCTTTTCCCCTTGACGTGTGCCTCACATAAATTTGCTTCAACTGCTTAATTGTCGAGTCCTCTCGAGCAGTAACACTAGTCCTCTCATCATACACTGATGTATTTTTTCTTAAGGATGAATGTGACTTGACCATTCTAGGAGTGATTGGCTTGCTATCTAATTCTGAGTGTCTAATTATACTGAATTGAGATAATTAGACAAAAGTCTCAAATTTAAACAACTATTTCGGGATTAATTTAGAGTTTTACTCTAATCACCCTTCGTTAAATACAATTAGCAACATGCTCGCGCCCTAAATTAGTCAATGAAACTTAGTTGAACTTCAATTGACCCTAACTAAACTTAATTGGATAAAAGTCCCAAATTAAAATAGTTAATTAGGGCTTAATTTGGAGTTTTTTCTTAATCTCTCTAGCAGAAGTGCATTCGAACATGAAGTGAACAAGGCTTGTTAAAACAAGTGAAAAATTGCACGGGGTTTTGTATGCAAGACTTTATGAAGGAATGGAAACAATCTGTGTCAATGGGGAAACTTGCACGGGGTACAACATCCACGGGATTCATAGAATCGTGCAAAGACATGATGACTGGAGGAAATTTTCATGGGATTTGATTCCACGGGATCTATAAAAGTGTGCAAGGACTTTGAAACCTTGAAGAAATACGCACGAGGTTTAGACTCCACGGGATTTATAACAATGTGCAAGGTCTTGAAAACTGACGAAAAATGTGCACGGGGTATCATGGGCACGAACATGAAGTGCTCAAGATTTTAAGTGCATGGGCATGAAGTGTGCACTAAGTTTCATGTGCACAGACCTTGTAAAGTTTCTGTGCAGACTTCAGATACAAGATCTGCACGGACTTGATTTCAAGGAAATGTGCACGGACTTTGTTAAGAAAAAGTGCACGGACTTGTGTGAGAAAATTGTGCACGGACTTTGTTAAGAAAATGTGCACGGACTTGTGTGAGAAAAGTGTGCACGGACTTTGTTAAGAAAATGTGCACGGACTTGTGTGAGAAAATGTGCACGGACTTGCAGAAAAATATGCATGGACTTCATAGAAAAATATGCATGGACTTTGTAGAAAAATCTGCTTGGACTTTGTAAATCTGCATGGACTTTAGCTTGAACTAAATGCAAGTATGCATGAAGGCAAAAATCTGCACGGACTTCAGCTTAAACTAACCCCAAGTATGCATGAAGGCAAAAGTCTGCACGGACTTCAGCTGGCACAGATGCACAATGTGCATGAGCTTTGTGCAATGGATATAAAAACATGCACGGGGTTGAACTTGCACTGACTTAATATGCACGGGATATGCATGGACACAGTGAATGCATGAATATGCACGGACTAAATGGCAGATCAATAAAAAAGTTGGCAATTAGTGTATGATATCATCAAAACAGCAGGAACAAAATAGTAGAGGTTCAACATCCCCCTCGCCCACAGGCACCCGTCCCTGCCCCGCGACCTTTTCAGTCCACATTCCCGACTCGGCCTCTCCTCCCAACACCCCCAGTCCATCGTCAGGACAAGGGTAAGGAGCCGATGATTGGTGGAACATCCCAGGGCACCGAGATGCTAGACTGTTGTTATGGTTGTGGTGGCGTCAGCCATTTTGCGAGCAAGTGTCCCACTTGGGAATTACTTGTTATTGCTAACACGTCGTCCCGAGACCCCACACCCAAGTTGGTGCCAGCCAGTTATGAGCCAGACCAAGATCTGGCTGAGGAGTTTTTTGGTGAGTTGTTACAGGGTGAACAGGTTGACGTCCCTGGTACCTAGTATCAGGATGACGTACAGTTGGGTGTAGTCAGGTGCATCCTGACCCAGCCTTAGGTGAGTGATGACTGGCGTTGTACCACCATCTTCCACGCATTTTGTAGGCTGGAAGGGAAGGCCTACAAGGTGATTATAGATAGCGGGAGCTACATTAACGCTATCTCCATAGGCACAGTCAAATGCCTGGGTTTGACGCCTGTGGATCACCCCGCACCCTATAGAGTGTCTTGGGTGGATTCCACTTCCATCCCGGTTAGACTGCGGTGTTTGGTGCCACTACAATTCCAGGCATACCATGATGCGATGTAGTGCGATGTGCTACCTATGGAGGTGGGTAGTATCATCCTTGGTAGGCCTTGGCTCTTTAATCGGGATGCCACCCTTCATGGCCGATCGAACACATGCACCTTCGACCATGGCGGCCATATGATTACCCTCCACGCTATCCAGCCGAAGGACCCCTCTATCTGAGGACCAGCCGGCCCCAGCACTGTGACCTCTCCTAGTTAGGGGATGGCCGGCCCTCGCGCCTCATCCTCGGCAAGGGACACTACCTCTTTGACTGCTCCTAGCATAGGGGATCCTCCACCCAGGAGGTTGATGATGATTAGTCCCAGGGAGATGGAGCAAGAGGTGACTGGGGGTATTCCTATCCGTGCCGTTGTTGTTCGGAGGTTGGAGGATGTCACCCATAGTTCTGATGATGAGCACCCCCCTGAGATCGCTGCAATCTTGCGGGAGTTTTCCGATGTCTACCCGGAAGACCTCCCTGGAGGCCTTCCACCTATGAGGGATATCCAGCACGAGATCGACCTCGTCTCGGGCTCATCTTTGCCCAACCTTCCACACTATAGGATGAGCCCCACGGACCATGCCAAACTTCAAAGGCAGGTCGAGGAGTTGATGAGTCAGGGATCTCTCAGGGACAGCAAGAGTCATTGTGCTGTTCCCGCATTATTGGCCCCGAAGAAGGATGACACATGGAGGATGTGCGTTGATAACCGTGCGATCAACAAGGTCACTGTGAAGTATCACTTTCCCATTCCCCGATTGGATGACTTGCTAGGCATGATGTCGGGAGCCACTATCTTTTCAAAGATAGACATTTGTACTGGCTATCACCAGGTGCGGATCAGGCCTGGAGATGAGTGGAAGACAGTATTCAAGACCAAGGATGATCTCTATGAGTGGTTGGTCATGCCCATTGGGCTCTCCAATGCCCCTAGCACCTTCTTGTGATTGATGACCCAGGTTTTACGCCCTATGATAAGGGTCTTCTTGGTTGTCTACTTTGATGGCATTCTTATCTACAGCCGCACTAGGGAGGACCACTTAGACCACCTTAGGTAGGTCTGTGTTGTGTTGAGGCGAGAGAGCTTATTCGCCAACCCGAAGAAGTGTGCTTTCATGACTGACCAGATTACCTTCCTCGGGTTCATTGTGTCTAGAGATGGAGTCTCCGCTGATCCAGAGAAGATTACGGCCATCAGGGAGTGACCGGAGCCCCGTACACTCCACGATGTTCAGAGTTTTCATGGATTAGTGACATTCTACTGTTGCTTCATTCGTGGCTTTAGTTCTATCACCACCCCGATCACAGATTGCATTAAGACGGGGGCGGTTGTATGGACTAAGGCTGCAGCCACTGCATTTTAGGACATCAAGGAGTGTATGACCCAAGCACCTGCCCTTCCATTACCTGACTTCTATAAGGTGTTTGAGGTCACCTGTGACGCTTCTAGAGTGGGTATTGGTGGAGTGTTGAGCCAGGAGTCCCACCCCATCGCATTGTTTAGTGAGAAGCTGAACGATGCCAAACTGCATTATTCCACTTATGATAAAGAATTTTACACAGTCGTCTAGGCATTGAGGTATTGGAGGCATTATCTTTTGCACCAGGAGTTTGTCCTCTTTTTTGATCATGAGGTCTTACGATTCCTCCATACCCAAAAGAAGCTAAATGCTCGCCATAGTCGATGGGTGGAGTATCTCCAGGAGTACACCTTTAATTAACAATTTCAATTTAACAATTATACCAGAGTCCAGTCCAAATGAAAGATTAGCAGTGCAGTCCAAGTACAGTCGACAGAAACGAAAGATGTACAATGAGGTTAGGGGAAGCCCGACGTAGGTACCGCTGGCTGCTATGGACATGTCATACCAGGAATTGCGAAAGCAGAACGATGCCACCCACCTGAAAAGCTGGGGTGAGCCTCGTGTCACTGGCTCAGTAGGGGTCACGTGGATCCCCATCGAAAAATACGCAATAACATGGAACAAAAAATAGCAGGTAGTAAAGCAAGAAAACTAAACTACAAAGCTGCAAGGAAGAGGAAGCAGGAGTGGGGAACAGGCAAAGAAGAGAGAAGCTAAAAGAAAAGGGAAAAGCCGTACTGAATGAGCTCGGCTGCCAAACTAACCTTAGCTCCCAAGCTACTCCCAATAGCAATAGAAGGGCGAACTCGGAATTGGAGTAGTAAGAAGTTGCTGATCCATTGATGCTGAAGGAAACCAGTAAGATAGATAAAAAGCCTAGAATAGATCTAGAAAGACCCAACATGACTAAAACGTCGTGCACACAACATAACACTGACCTCGGGCAAAGCCACAAGAGGGCTAACCTAGAAAGATCATGACACTCGAGAAACACGAGAGTCACGCGAAAGTCACGTGTCACGTGACTGGAGTTCCCCTCACTAGAAGAACAGCCAGCCGCATCCCTTGATGTCTTACGATGCGCCTACAAGTGGATGTATGCCTGTCATCCAAAAGTACGACCAAGACCAAGACATTATCAGAACCAAAATAGTACTACAGTTGTAAGTAACTAGATAGGGTAACGCCTATCGGTGTCAGTCCAAGCCCCTGACCACATGTACACATACTGGCTCATTGCCCTGAGCCAGGCCTCTAGCTAGTTTTCTCCCCCAGCGGATGCTACTGCAATGCAAGGGAGCCCACGGAAGCTAGCTTATAAATAGTGTATCGGGAACTACCTCGCCACCACTCCCAGGTGGCCCGGCACGTCAAAACGAGTCATCAGGCTACAACTAGTGGAGGTTCACGAGACATGGACTCTAAAATGTGAGTGTCGGAGTACAGACAGGCAAGAGGCACTATCGCACATACTACGAAGCACCAATGGCAGTACAGGAAACTGCTAACAGCATGTGAAGTTCGTGCATACTTCATTCATACGTGATGTAGAGTCCGTGCAAATATTCCTCTGTGCATACCCAAGTCCATACATGAATAGTGCATATTTGCCTCGGACTAAAACAAGGTCTGTGCAAGTTTATGTGGAACTGCACACATAGTCTGTGCATGTTTTAGTTCTGGTTGAAAACTGAAGTCCATGCAAGGTTTGCCTCCATGCATATTTTAGTTCTGTACAATAACACAAGTCCGTGCATGTCTTGGGTTGAAAACCAAGTCCGTGCATGTTTTAGGTTGAACACCAAGTCCGTGCATATTTTGGTGTGAACACCAAGTCCGTGCATATCTTTGTTTTGAACATACGAAGTCCGTGCATGTTTCTTGAAGAACTACAAGCCTACTGTTTTAAGGTCAGTGCTGATTCCATTCATGTGCGAGGCCAAGACCATGCATATACTCTCTTATGCACACTCTAAGTCCGTGCATACTTCACTTGTATTTCAGTTGTTCGCCTCATAGTCCGTGCACGTCTAGTATTTGACTGAATGACACGTGCATAACCAATGCTGACTAAGTGCTTGTTGTATTGTCAAGGATAGACTCCAGAGAATCAGGAGTGATGTTCTTGAATCTTAAGGAATGGCACATGATTCGAAGAAACACAAGATGATGACACGTGACAAAAATGCAGAGTAGATCTGGACGATTCCTTAGGCAGGAAGCGTGGTCTCCACACTCCCATTCTTTCCTGAGCTCCCATATAAATAGATGGAGGTTGCACAGGTGAAAAGTGTGAGGACAAGTGAGAAGAACTGTGCCCATCGAAAAAGAAAGAAAAGGAAGAAGATCTAAGTCCTCCGCTAGTGCCAATTCCCCATCAAAGAAAGAGAGAGAGAGAGAGAAGTCCAGAAAAGGAGAGAGACTGATTGATCGACCATACCATCTGAGTCTGAATCTCTGCTTCTAAGGAAGCTACATTATCATTATTTCTGATCGTCTGTTTCTATTTTTGTTCATTTTCATTTTCGAGTTCATTTTATATTGTCTTGTTACCCTCTAAGCTCACTTAGAGGAAGGGAGTGTTGTGCCCCTTGGACTTTGATGATGGTGTGTTATTTTGATGATAGCAACTCTCTGAGTCACCACATAAGATTGCTTGTATGCTTGAGATGATGTGGATTTTGAGGCAGGATTGGGCGGGGTTGTCCCAGTAAGTTCCTGCTCCTGCGCTTCTGTCAGTGAATGGCTTGTGTTCACCCTGGAGTTGGCTTGAGAAGCGAAGGCTCTGTGGCGAGTTCAGGACTTGAGGATGGGCATTGGCAGTTGCCGATTATGGCTCGTATTGCTACTCTTGGCCTGGCATGCTACAGTTCGTAGAATTGCAGTGCTTTCGCATCGAGAGATGCTATGATCATGGTCCGACGTGACACTCATCGAGTGTGTCGGCGGCGCTGACCTGATAGAAGCGGCGGTTTTCCTGGTGCTGGAAGGTGTTGTTCCCAGCATGCGCGAGGTCTGAGGTCAGGTCGAGCGGGGAGTTTTTCGCTGGTCGGAAGTGTGATTGGGTTCTCCTTTGGCTGGAGAGAATCACATCTGACTAGGACTGTCGTCTTGCATCATGTGTCCGGATTGGTTGGCCTCGTTGCCATGAGGTCCATGCGAGACGTGCTCCTTGTCTTAGCAAGGTAGTTGCCTGTGACAAGTTGTGCTCGTTTCCCTTGTTGTACGAGGGTGTGTCGGCGCTTTTCTGGAAGGATGAGTGCCGGTCGGGTGACAGTCTTGAGAATTTGTGACTGGCATGGTGATCCCCGATGTGTCGAGGATCAGAGCCTGCGGAGTTGCGGAGGATTATCGGGACGGAGGGTCCCGAGTTGTCATTATGGTGGCTGTGCGCGTGGATCTGAGTGTGCAGCAGAGGATCGTAGCGTCGGTTGCTACAGGTGGATTTTCAAGGAGGTGTTGAGCATCAGAGGATTGATTCCTCGGTGTGAGATTGTCTCGGTTGTGTGAGACATGTTGTTGCCGTGCAGTTGCTTGAGGCATTGTGATTTGTGGCACTGGCTGGATGGAGGATTGGGGGAAATATGCTGACGAGATTGTCGCATGAGTACCCTATTTCTGTGTTGGAAGCTATGTCCTCGGATGAGATCGTATTTTTGGAAAAGTGATCTCTAGCGAGATTATGGGTCCCGGTTGGTTGTCGTGAGCGGCTGGTGAGGTCGACCGAGTGATCGACCATGGTAAGATGTGTATTATTTGGGGACCCGTGTGTATTGGTCGTGACGTTATCGACCGGCTTGCTATGGTAGCAGGTGGCACTTGTTGATTTTTGAGAAGGCTTCCCCAGTTCCTGGTATCGGTATGTCGGTATTATCGGTATATCGGTATCTCGAGCTCTGGGTCGTCACAGGTTTCCACTGAGGTTCACCCGTTCTCACCACTGCGGTAATGGCACGGACCCCCAGAGACCATCCTATAGTGCGCGGTCCACTAGAGACCTCGTAAGACCATTGGAAGGTCCACAATGGACCATTTAGCCCTTAGCGCGGTACACTCCTGACCGTGCAGTCCCAGTAAACAGTAAGGCGGTGATGATTGAACGGCCAACCCTGGTCTGTTTCAATCCCACTGCGCGGCCTGTCGTTAGACCGCCCCATGAACCCTTCATGCATTGAGCGGTCAGTTCCAGACCGTCCCGTCCATTCAACGGCTGACCCCTGACCATCCTGTCCCCAAAACTCTACATTATATCATTGTGGAACGGATCACTTAGAGCCGTTCAGGCCCATTGAATGGCTAGTCGAACGACCGCCCAGTCACTGAGCGGTCGTGTCTCATCCGTTTAATCCCTACAGATTCCAATTATTAGCATATTCATGTTATTATGCATTTAATTGCTACATGTTCGCCATGTTTATCTTATTTTATAAACTTTGGCACCTCTTTACATCCCGATAGAGTTACTTTCTTTTTCCTTGTGATGAAACCACTAGTCGTAGCCCAGCGACCTTAGTATCGGGCCACTTGGGAGAGGTGGAGGGGTAGTCATGTCACATGATTTTTAAGCTTGTTCCGTGGGCCCTGGTCTAACCGTAGCGTCCTACGGAGGGGAATACTAGCTAGAGACCTGGCTCTAGGCACCAGCTAGTGTGTGCACACGTGGTCAGAGGCTTGGACAGACACTGACGAGTGTTACTCTGACTAGTTACTTAGTTTTGGTACTGTTACGCCTCTCGCTTGTCATGTTCCGAGACTTGCGAGTTGCTTGAAGTCGTCAGTGGACGCATCTGGTCTCTACATTCTGGTGGTTACCTCCTTTCTTCGTTCTCCTGTCACTTGGTTAGCTGAGGTCTATTCTATTGGTAGATTTAACTCCTGACGCTTATATTTAATTTAAATTGGCATATAGTTAGCTGTTATAAACTGTTTAGATAGGTTTTACAGCTTTACTATAATTGTGTTTAAATTATGCCAATGCATGTTTATTTCCTTAAATGTTTCCGACCACTGACCATAACCGGAGAATTTTCCAGGCACAGAGGAGTAGACATGTAATCGCCAGACGGCAACTCCATGAGCATCTCGTAGGAAACTTCATTGACTGACTTTTCGATACGCGCAATAAAATCTTCGGAGATAAAAGAATGGATCACACCTGAATCGATAAGAACATGTGTTGAGCGATCATAAATCAAAACTATACCTTCGATCAGATTAGACGCCAATGCTTTCGCACGAGTGATGTGTGTAACTCTGGCTCTCGGCAGACGGCTAGCAACCGGCGACTGCTGAGAAGGAGCAGAAATTGGCAATTGAAATAGTTGAGGCTGAGGCGACGGAGGAAGATGGAACTGCAGCTACTGTGATTGAGAAGTCTGCGAGAATTGCACCATCTGTGGCCTCAACAGACAGTTTCGGGAGACATGCCCCAGTTGATTGCAAAGATAATAGACAACCAGCAAAGAGCATGACACATCGGGATGACTGTTACCACACCTGGAACATAACCTCTGCTGAAAAGCAACGAAATCCTAACGCGGTCAAACGGAAGAAACGGACTGTTGACTCAGATCAGAAAACATTGACTGATCGAACCTCTTCTTCTTCTTCTTAAATCGGAAACCTCTACCCTGAGATTGCGGGAAGGAAGCACCATCGGCAGGAGAGAAAGCAGGAGAAGCTCCAGAAACAGACGACTGGTGGGGCGGCTAGTGCTGCACGGCTGACGGAACCATCCCAATCTGAGAGAGTCCTCGAGTCCTCACCAACTCCAACTCTAGCATGACGGTGGCTTGATATGCGGAATCCAACTCAGTTACACGGGTAGCGAACATCAACAGGCTCTATTCGGCTTTTAGTCCCCGTAGAAACTACTTAGTCCTCACCGTCTCATTGGCAAAGATGTCAGGTGCATACCAGCCCAACTCAATGAACTTATCTAGATATTGCAGCACTGTCATCTTGCCTTGCGTCAGCTCTAGAAATTGATACATCTTGGATAACTTCACGGAGGCTGGAGTATAAACACGTTCGAATGCAGCAACGAACTCAGCCCATGTGATCTGTCGAAGCGGACGAGAACAGAAGGCAACCTCCCACTCCGTGGTCCACCACGTGCGTGCAGTACCTTGAAGTTGATAAGAAGCCAACATAACCCTTGACACTTTGACACAGACTCATGCAAATGAAAATGCACGCACTCACACAAGCACTTCACACATGCATAATCATAATCATACTACATAAGATACTTCTCCCCCTTTGGCATCATCAAAAGAGGGGAAGGGAATACAAGAAAAAGTGGACCAAAGGTAGACACGAAAGGATCCAAAAGCAGCGACTAAGGAGGAGGAGCAGAAGTCCTTTGACCATCCTCATCAGAAGCATCTTCATCATCGAGACGTTGGTTAATAGAATGAAGGAGGGCATCTTGATCTTGAAGATGATGTTGAATTCCCACAAGAATGCGGTTAGTGGTAATAAAGGCTTGGCGGGAATCCTCATGATTGTTGGTGAGATTGGCCATATGTGGGGTGAGATTGTTCAAGACGTGGGAGAAAGTGTCTATCCGGCCTGTCATAGTGTCTAGAAGAGTCCTAAAGTGGGAGATTTGTCCCCCAAAGGTATCCACGTTAGTCTCTATCCGTGTAAGGCGCCAATCAAAAGTCTCAAAGTCCCAAGAGGGTTGTCCAACGCCCTGAGTAGATGACTCTCTGTGATAGAACTGCGGTGGCATCTCCTGATCTATATGCTGTGGAGGAGGATGCTACTCTGCCTGAACTGGAGGTGGGGTTGGTGCTTGAGCCTGCTACTGTCGTGGCTCTTCTTCTTCTGCATTTTCTGAATCATCACCATAAACTCATACATCTCTGTATAACTCTCCATCAACACCCAAATAATAATGAAAGGATGTGAAGAGTTTGTGTTTGTTGTAAATGTCATCTGGTCTAACTTGAACTGTCACCTCATCGGTCAAATTTATTCCAGCATAAACAAACACTCCGGTAAGTTGTGATGCACAAGGCAGGGGTCGCCTTCTTTGAGTACGGCATGATCTAATCAAGTCGGTCATAAGACGTCCCATATTGACGGGCAGGCCATTCAAAACACAATAAAAGAGGAATTTATGGACCTCTGTCACTTCATCTCTGCTGCTACCCTTAGGATAGATAAGGGTGGTTGTTGGTCACGGAATTTTTAAAACATTTTTGGACGAAATTTTATGAAAAATGCGTTGTATGCTATTTTTGAAAAGAAGCATTCCCCTGATACAGAGGGTGATTCCGTGGGTGCGCATCGTATCAGACGATTTGGGTTCGGGAGCACAAATGGGAGCAAGGGCCGAGAGCTTACCTAGCCGGTTTGAAGAAACCGACTCCGGTCGGAGACGTGGGTGAGTGGGGAAGCGTGGGTTTCCCGCACACTACTCCGGTGTCGTTTCAACCTGTGATAATGAATTACATTCACTACTCCCCTTGAAAGGGGGTTGGACTAGGAGTGGGGGATAATAAGAATTACAACCAAACACTACCTCCCGCAGGGAGGGGCTGTAAGCCAGCCAAGTGGGGTAGGGGAGCTAAGTTAGGAGCCAAATTGTCAAACTTTGCTGGTTCTGCCAGCTTCTGGAATAGATTGACATACGGTCAATGACGGTGCCGCCACGGGCTCTTCTGAGCTTCGATGAGGATGAAACCAGCGCCGAAATGACCTGAGTTGGCCCCGAAAGATGCCCAAATTTTTTGAGAATTTCTTGATGCCGTCGGTGGCTGGGGCAGGGTCTGGATCAGGGCCGAGCTGCTCTGACTTTGACTGCTCTCAAGTTGCTACTTCTGGAAGATGAAGGCACCACGAACACTCCTGGGCTCCGAATAATGTGGGACTAGAACCTCTGTGATCGTGGATGAGTCCTATTCGAGCTGAGATCAACGAGACCATCGTCAGTGGTCAGAGATGACCGTGAAGACCGAAACAGTGGAGGGGTGTCAGAGCTAGCTCAGGGGAACTGACCTGGCCCATCTTGGGGAGAAAATAAGGAACTCCTGACTCCGAGCTCCCAAAATTGCTCTGCCTCTTGGATATGGAAGGGGACTTGAAGGAGAAGCCCTCAGCCAAGTGGCCCCCCAAGAAGCACTGAAATCGGGCCGTGGGAGCTTCTGGAAGCCACCTCTGGATGTCTGCCTGGGAGTAACTGCGCAGTTTGACGAAGATGGCTCCATCGGCCAGCCCTGATGTCAGAAGACAGCGAGACCACCTCTGTTGCGAAGCTGACTTAATGATCTTTCCATAAATATAAGATTTTCCACCAGGTTCCTCAAGGAGACGATGGGACAGCCTCTGTAATCAGCAGCTTCTCTACTGCCTACGAATTAGGAACTGTAGGTGGAAGATGATAGGTGGGAAATGGGGTAGATGAGTGGGGGAATGGGGTGGATGGGTGTGGGGGTGTCCCCCGGCTGTGAGGGGGTCTGGGAGGGGATGTTCCATCCCACAAACCCTAGACCACCCTAAATAGGGAAACCATCATCCCTCTCACTCTCCCTCCTAGTCCCAAATTCGTAGCTCACTCTCTCACCACTTGCAAGACCACCTTCCTGCCCCCATTCTCCCCCTCCCTCACCTTGGTTTGCCCCCTCCCAGAGCCCCTAACAGCCAAGGGTTGCCTCCACACCCATCCACCCCGTTTCCCCTCCCATTTATCTCATTTTCCACCTCCCATCTTCAACCTGCACTTCCCAAGTCATAGGCAGAAGAGTATCAGTGACTTGCCGGGCCTACCACGACTTCATCCCGATGCTTCTGGATGTTCAAGTTACACCGTCGAAAGCGTCTTCAAGTCCTCTATGCAACGGTGGTGGTCTCGCCATCGTCTGCGCTCGTGGCTACCTAGAGGAGCCTTCACCGCCGGATTACGTGTTGCCTCCTAGGCAGACAACCAGAGAAGGCTTTCAAAGGCTCCCACAGTCTAATTTCTGATATTCTTGGAGCTCCACTTGGCTGAGATCTTCTATGTCAAGTTGCCTTCCAATAACAAGAAGTGGCACTCCGTTCGGCATCCAGAGCTGTGAGTTCCCATTTTTCTACCCCAGGTGCACAGGCCTGTTCCCTCAGGAACTAACCTGACACCCGATCATTGTTCGGGTCCTCGTCACCTACTCCGACCACCTCCGGTGTCTCCATGGGTCTCCGATCGAAGAGGATTCATCCACGAATCCAATGACTCCAGCCACGCCTAAATCCAAGCTCGGGAGCATCCGAGGCATCCTCATATTCCTGATGCTTTGGTGCAGAAGCTGCCAGAATTAGAAAGCAGAGGCCCTATTCACGATTCTGCCCCGACCATCACCGACAACTAGAAATTCCCCCAAAAATTGGGCGTCATATTGGGCCAACCCAGGAGGTTTTTCCATAGGTTTCGTCGAAAATGGAGTTTGGGAGAGGCCGCAACGGCACCGACATCGACTATCTATCCCCTATTCCAGAGAGCGGATAGAATCGACAACCCCCTTCCTATTAGTTCCTAGTTCAACGTTCCCCTCCCCGCTTGGCCAGCTTACAGCCCCTCCCTGTGGGAGGTAGTGTTTGGATGTAATTCTGGCTTCCCCTCCCCTTGTTCAACCCCCTTGCATGGGGAGTAGTTGTGTAAATCTGGGAAGTGAGTGGGCACCATCGCCGGCTCGTCCCATTTTCGCTAGTGCCGATTCCATAGCAAGGGCTAAAACCGTGGAGACCCCGGTGACTTCTTCCACAATTTCTCCCACTTCTATTATGGGAATGCCCTCGGCATCCTGGAATGATTCGCTGTCAATGATGAGTCGCTACTTCTCTAGAGCCACGATCGGCTGGTCAGGTCTGGCAATCAGGTCCAACACATCCATGGCCACTGTTGTGATGTAGTCCTTTTGGTATCGCAAAGCTATAGGCCTCAGAATCGGCAGAAATACCGGTGGATCCACACCCAGGGGTGGAAGAGGTTTCCTCACAGTCATGGCTGGCAAGGCCACTTCGGGCTGAACAGCAGGAGACTTCAAAAGGGAAGGTAAACATGACATATCTCAGAGGTTAACATAATAGCCAGTGGGTAGAAGTATAAGATCAAAAAGAGTCAAAAGAGGTGTTCTCTTACCTCAGCCGGCACTAAGCTCAAATCTCCAGCACCAGAGACTATTCCTTCCATCATTCCGACCCCCTCCCCTATAGAGGGATCGGGTGGCCTGAAGTTGCTCCATGCCAGCCGGGGCGGGCTGAAGGTGGGGTAATCGCTTTCATATGCAGAAGACACCCCGACATCCTCAGTCTCAGTTTCTACTGGAGGAAACTCCTCGTCACTAGAGCCGTCGCTATAGTCCACCTGTTCTATGGAAGATGAGCATTGTTCTGGTGCCAGACTCTTTCCCTTCAAGATGGACAGCTCTTCAGCTAGATGATCATTGGGAGGGACATCTCCCTCTACAGGGACCTGATCAGTCAGTTCCGTAGCAGGAATGGCCGGTGAAGGAACTTCCGGAGCAGACCCACTCCCAAGAATGATCTCCTGCTTAACAGGTGCTCCCTTGGCAGCTTTGATAATGGGAAGCTAAGGTGGGCGTGTCACGCCCCGAGCACGAAAGATTACTCGGAAGTGACGTGACGATGTCTATAACGATCATGTCAATCAGAGCATAGTGCATTCAACACATACAGACAGAGTGCGCAATATAGAAATAACCCAAAACTTTATTAATAACCATGTCTCTCTCAAATAGTATGAAGACTAAATGAGTAGAAAATTACAATCTTTGACTCAAGAAAATAAAAATTACATAATTGAAACCCTAAAAGTCAACCACCTGACACAGACCCAGAATCAAACCCCGTCGCACCCATAGGTGATGCGCTTGCATTGACCTAAGCCTGAGGTAATGTAAGAAAAATGTAAAGGGGGTAAATAGGAGTCTTGATCGGCCAGAAACACAGAGACTCCTTCGCAGCAATGGCTTTTGCTTTTTGAAATGGACAACCATATGTGTTTTTTGTTAAATAGGGTTGCAACCTTGACATGGTTCACCCCTCGGGACCTCCATTGAGCTTTATCTTTTGGAGGGGGAAGGAAGATGAAAAGGTGGTAAACCTCCTGAGAGGACCAGCAAAGCCATTAACCTGGCGAGCTAGCTGAGAGCCTACTCGACTTTCTCCTTTTGGGCAATTTTGGGCCATCCCTGAGCACTTGGACATTTCGATGCCTGTGGATGTGTAAAATTACACGTCCATATGTCCCGACCAAACCAGCATCAACAACAACTTCCACTGAAGAGGCTACGGAGAACACGTCCTATCTAAACTCTCCGAACAAGCAACACACTATCGTGGGGCCGTCCTCGGAGTCACGACAGTGAAGAGAAACCAACCCCCAGGAAGCCTACAACCCATGGGCCCCGAAGAAAAATTGAATGAACCAAAACTTGTGCACGAAATGGGCTCAAGGCCTGCCTTCAACGGCACACTCCCTAGTGCCTCCTACGGCATGCTCAATAGTGCCTTCAATAGCACGATCCTTCCCCGGCACACCCATCTGTGGGTTCTTCACCGGCACGCATGCCCAGCGGGTCTTCACCGGCACGCCCCTATGGCCTTCACCGGCACGCACCCTTGACCCTCCAGCGGCACATTCGTGGCACCTTCAGTGGCATGCCCTCAGTGGGCTCTTCGACAACACGCCCAGCGTAAGCTTCGCCGGCACGGCCCTGGCGCCACTTCGCTGGTATGCCCCTGGCGCCACTTCGCCGGCACGCCCCCGTGCTCCTTCGCCGGTGCTGTCCCCGTGCCCCTCCAATGGTGCACTCTCCAGCCCTTCGACGGTACGTCGGTGGAGTTCTTCAGCGGTACACCCAGCCCCTTCAACGGCATGGGTCTTCTAATGGCCGGCAGAACAAATCTCACGCCATTCCCCTATGGATCCTCGGCGCGCAATGGGATGGCTGAGGTGTCAAATGTAGTTGGGGGCAGAGGACACGCGCTGACGAGCGTGACCCCAACTAGTCCTTGTTGTGAGTTCCTGGTTACTGTGTGTATCCTTGTCTCCACCTGGGGCGTGGTAGCTGGACACTTGTGATGCGGTGTAAGACGTCAGGGGGTGCATCCGGTCGTTCTTCTAGTGGGCAGTGCTCCCGTCACATGACGTGAGTTGTCGTGTCTTGGGTTTCCATTCTTGTCTGCGAGATGAGATCTCGGGTGTTATTTTCAGGAGCGTTCTCATAGCAGAGGTCTGGGATTTCAGTGAGCGTCACTGAGGGTTCTCCCTAGTCAACGTAGAGTTCACGACAGCGAGATCGTGACCGTATTTCCAGACTGTGTAGTCTCGGCTTGGGCCCTGCTGTGAGGGCAGGCCTCTACGACCGAGGCGTCGTGGCATTTCCTAGTAGTGTGGCTAGGGTGGTTCATGTTTGGTAGTCTCTCGATCGTGGAATCGAGATGTCAGGTGCATGACGTGGTTGTCCCCCGACGGGAGACCAGGTCATGCTTTTCTATTGCCGGTAGGAGTAGCCGTAGTGCCGAGTTTTGACTGGCCACCGGTTTGCTGTTCCTACCGTTACTGTTGTTCCTTCTGCGGCTAGCGTAACTTTCCTTTCCGCCGTTGTTTTCTCGGTTGGGGTTCTGCAGGATCCCTACTGAGCCAGTGATAGGAGACTCACCCTTGGTTTTCAGGTGCAGTGGTTCTTCCTCGGGGTTCAAGGGAGCGGCGTGGAGGTTCCTAGTTGCCAGCCTACTGGGCCGAGTGTTCGCTTAGTGTGTGGTACGTTTTACTGCTTTAGACTATACTTTCTGTTGGATTGGACTTTGTTATAGTTAGATTATTTATTTCTTATATTATATCTATTGTCCTGCTTTATTTCCTATTTCTATGTACACCACACCTATCTTTTTAGCCCTTCCGAGTCTTCGGGCTCGTGGGCGGCGGGCTGAGATTCGAGTCGCGTCGGTTCCTTTCCAATGTTCGGATCTCGGGTCGTTACAGGTGGTATCAGAGCTATGGTTGTGGAAGTACATGGGAATTCGGGATATTGCAGTGATCAGAGTCTGTAAGGTCCAGTACAGTCGGCAGCTGGCATAGGGTTTCGTGCTTATTTTTTACTTGGTTTCTCGCGTGAGAGCGTGAATGCGCGGCGTTGGCACTGTGAAGGTGGTTGCTGTCGTCGTTGGAGTGTCGGCGTGGGGTCTAAGGATCGAGGTGAAGAGCTTCTCTCTCATTGATGGTGGCCTCGATTGTGCTGTGTTGGGCAGAGGTTGCCGGCAGGTGTGTCGCTGCGGTGTTGCGTTCGAGGAATTACAGCGAGGCCAGGTGGCTGGTGAGGATTGTCTATGGTTAAGGGGCCGTGAGTATGCTCTGAAGGAGCTGTTATTGATGTTGGCCACTCCAGCTGAGGATTTATCCAGTCCCTGAGGCATTGAGATCGTGGTTCGAGGTGGCAGAGGGGGCACTCTAGTCGAGATGTGCTCGGATGAGCGGAGGATCTTCTTGGATTGGGCTGTGGTTGCCTCAGATCTGGTTCGAGATGTGAAGGCTCAGTGGCGAGCTTGCCGCTCGAGGATGAGCATTGGCGGGTGTCGATTTTGGCTCGTGTTGCGGCTCGAGGCATGGTGTGTTACGATTCGAGGAGTCACGGTGATGGTGCATCGAGAGGTGTTGTGATCGTGGTCTAATAAGACACTTGGTGAGTGTGTTGGAGGTGCTGACCTGATGGAGGCAATGATTTTTCTGGTGCTGGAAGGTGCTATTCCCAGTGTGTGTAAGGTTTGAGGTCAGGTCGAGCACGGGGACCTTCCGTTGGTCGGAGGAGTATTGAGTTTTCCCCTGGTGGGAGGAGATCGCGTTGGGTTAAGGTTCGTCATCTTGCATCGTGTGTCCGGATTGGTTGGCCTCTCCCATGTGCCATGAAGTCCGTGCAAGACACGTCCCGCGTGTTGGCAAGGTGGATCCCTGTGAGAAGTGTTGCCCATCCCCTGATGTGTAAGGGTGTGTTGGTGCTGCTCTGGAAGGATGCGTACCAGTTGGGTGGTGTTTGTGAGGATTTGTGACTGGTGCTACGGTTTTTGAGGTGTTGTGAATTGGAGCCTGCAGAGTTATAGAGGATTATCGGGATGAAGGATCCCGAGTTGTCATTGTGGTGGCTGTGCGTGTGGATCTGAGTGCGCGGCGGAGGATTGTAGTGTCGGTTGCTACAGGTGGATTTTCAAGGAGGTGTTGAGCATCGGAGGATTGGTTCCTCGGTGTGAGATTGTCTCGGTTGCGTGAGACATGTTGTTGCCATGTCATTGCTTGAGGCATTATGATTTGTGACACTGGCTGGATGGAGGATTGGGGGGAAATGTGCTGGTGACATTGTCGCATGAGTACCATGTTTCTGTGTTGGAAGCTGTGTCCTTGGATGAGATCATGTTTTTGGAGAAGTGATCTCTGGCGAGATTATGGGTCCCGGTTGGTTGCCGTGAGTGGCTGGTGAGGTCGACCAAGTGATCGACCATGGTAGGATGTGTATTGTCTAGGGACCTGTGTGCATTGGTCGTGACGTTATCGACCGACTTGCTATGGTAGCAGGTGGCAATTGTCGGTTCTAGAGAAGTGTGCCATGGGTCGTGAGAGGTGGTGTCCCGAGGCTCTATGGTAAGAGCGGAATCAGGATTGGCAGGCGTCCACTTAGAGTAATTGAGGTGAGATGGGATTCGATTGGATAATGGACGGTGCATGTGTGCATGGTCTCTAAAGAGACGTTGGATATGGTGATCCCTCGTCTGTGTTCAGCAAGGGAGGATTCCCCGTAAGTCTAAGCCGAGTGACGTGCAGACCGAGGAGAGATCTTATCGTGTGGTTTTGCCGTGCTCTCTTGAGAGGGTAGAGTTGGTGTGAGGTTCGAGATTGGTTGCGGTGTCCAAGCGAGGTGTGACTCGAGTTGTGGTATTGGTCTGTGGAAGGTCAGCGGATGGCCTGTCACGGTTCAAATCGTGCCAGTTGGGCCAGTGAAGGTTTCCCGTTGATGTGTATCTAGTGACCAGTGGATGGTCTTTCACAGACAGAAGATGCTGGTTATACGGGTTAGAGAATGGTGAGAGCCGTGTGCCAGTGAGGCCTTGGGTGGCCGATCATGAGGTGTGCCTTCCAAGAATTGGATCTGTGATTTGCTAGAAGTTTGTCTTCCAGCATAGTTGGCTGTGTTGCCCTAAGTGTTCGGTTTGCCAGGTGTGAGCTGGTGGGAGCTCCGTGTTGGTTGTCCCTGGTACAAGGCATGAGATTGGTCAGCGAGCTATGAAGCTAGCATTTGGTTGGTCCGCCGAGCATGGGCGTTGACCGGTGGTGGGGCTCTCATGGCGAGGAGTGTGTCCCTAGCCACCCACTCCAGCACCCCACGCCCTTGCCCTCTCTCCCTCTACAACCCACGTCTGCCACCCTCTGCTCCGTGCATCCACAGCAGTCCTAGAGCCGCTCCGTCGACGCTATGTCTCCCCGTGGAGTAAGAAGCTCTACTCTGCTGCTCTCTGTTACAAGCCTACAGTAGAGACTCAGTTGGCAGACCTCCCAGCAGTGTCCACAGCGAGATTCAGCTTGAGGCGTCTTCTGAAGAGTCATCCACCTTCGAGTCGGCCATGCTCCAGAAGTGGTCCTGCCTCCGTTCATCAATAGCATCAACCGCTATAGGCGTTTCCGTGCAACTGCACCCAGACTGCATCTGTTCCTGTGTGCCACTTGGTAACACCGACACCGACTGCACCTATGTGAATCGGCCAAAGCTCCCTTCACGAGAGTTCTTCTTCTTCGAAGCGCCGACGAACCAGAGGTAGTCCTGCCTTCTTTCAACAATGCCTCCGCCCGGGGCATCCACTCTCCCTCAGTTGCGCTAGACCCAGAGCCCTCTGTTTGCCCAAGACAGTCTGCTGCCAAGTCGGCCCCAACACTCCCTCTTCCACTTAGTTTCAGGCCGAGCAGTCTTCTGAAAAGTTGTGTCTTTCGATGATATGAAACCAACGCAAGGGGTTTCATTCTGTTCTAACATCGGCACCAAAAATTCCACTAGGGCCATTGTTGGCCTATCCTATTGTTCACCCAGAAACCTGACGCCGACTATCTGGGTGACCCCGACCTGTGAGATGATCTGATGGCTGCCAGCTTTTGAGGGTTTGTAGTATCGCCTGTATGCTATGCCCACGAGCTGGTCCCGTCACTTTTGGAGTCCTACAGCGAGCGTACCTACCGGTGCACCACGACCGCGCCATCCAGTCCTGCGAGGCAGAACTACACAGACCAACGGCCATGACCTCCTCCACCTTCCAGAGACATCGACTCAACGTCGGACCTGCAGGCATCCTTCGGCATCCTCTAAGCTTCATCCCAGCATTGGCTGCACCTCGGTTGGACATTGGAGCGAGGCGTACGGTCATTGTTTGGTTTCCCCCTCCCGTCGTTCCCCCCTCCTACGCGAGGGTAGTGCATGTATTGGATTGCTCCCACCCCCGTGATCCCCCTCCCGGTGTGGGGTGTAGTAATTGGTGTCACCTGGTTTCAAACCTAGGGATAGGCCAGATTGACGGCGTTGTGCCATTACGTGCGATGGTCCTGACCCGAGTCTTGTGACTCAAGGACCGTTGGATTTAATAGGTCTAGCAGGCTGTCTAGAGTCTAGTGGCCGCGAGCCACTTATTACTCCGTGTTACTCGCAATGGGTGCGTGTGTGATTTTTTGTGTCCACGTTCTGTGAGCCCCCACTAGTAGTAGCTTTCATATGGCATGCGTGTGCTGACCCTCCCAGGAGTGGTGGAGCGGCTGACCCGAGAGAGACGGTTGTTAGGCTGGTTACCGTTGGGCTCCCACATACAGCCGAGTTCGGGCTTAGGGGGAATAACCAACTAGAAGACAGGCCTAGGGCGTATGGTCTGAGTGTGCACATGGGGCTGAGGGCGTCGGGCTCGCGCTGACGAGCACGACCTCGCTAGTCCTTGTTTGTGGTACTGGTTACTTTAGTGTCTCTGTCTCCGCCTGGGGCGTCGTAGCTAGACACAAGGGGGCAGTGTAAGACGTCAAGGGACGCATCCGGTCTATTCTTCTGGTGAACGGTACTCCCGTCACGTGACGTGAGTTGTAGTGTCACGAGTTTTTGTTACCCGTCTACGAGACGGGGCTTCATGAGTGGTTTCGGGAGCGTTCCCGTAGTCGAGATCTGGGATTTTCGGTGAGCGTCACCGAGGGCTTTCCCTAGACGTCATTGAGTTCACGACGGCGAGTTCGTGATTGTGTTTCTAGACCGTGTGGTTTCAGTGTGGGCCCTTGTCTGTGAGGACAGGCCTCCACGATAGTGACATCGTGTCATTTCCCTGGTAGCGTGACTAGGGCGATCGTAGTCTGGTGGTTCGTGTCTAGTTGTTCCCCGACCGCGGGATCGGGGTGTTGGGTTCCGTTCCCGTACAGTAGGAGTAGTTGTAGTGCTGAGATTTTACCGGCCACCGTGTTTACTGTTCCTATTGTTACTGTTGTTCTTGTCATAGTTGCTGCTTTCCGTACCACCATTATTTTTGGTTGGGGTTCCGCGGGACCCCTACTGAGCCAGGGATAGGAGGCCTACCCCTGGTTTTCAGGTGTGGCGGTTCTTCCTCGAGGTACGAGGGCGTTGTGTGGAGGTTCTTAGTTGCTAGTTTGCTAGGCCGAGTGCCGCTCGGAATTTTAAGGTAGATCTTGTGGAATAGAAACTCAAGGATAGAACTTGTTATGTAGGGATGTACTACGATCAAAATGGTATAATCACGATACATGTTGAAAACTGGGTGGAATTGGCTCCCTAGTTGGTGCCATGATATCAAGAATAAGCACTCATATTTACATGGTTGCTCGTTCTTTGTACATGATAAGGTAGAAAGAATCTATGTCTACATAGAGGCACATAATCCTTAATTGATAGCAATGGTATGATTTTCCCATTCCATTAACTCAAGAAACATTCTCGCGACGGCTAAAATAGCATACCGTGAGGGCCATTATACCATATTTCTTTAGAGTGACATGGCAATTCAAAAAGTCTCATGGGTTTTAATGGTACAACCTGCTCGGCAGTCTTGAGGGAATCCAAGGCTTTATATAGACTTACAGAGGTCTCTATGATAAAATCACCAGCCCAAAGGAAGGAATATCCCACGGAGGGCTCATCTATCACCGAGAAATAGTGGGATAATTGATAAAACACTAAGAAACATGGGACCATATCCACGGACTGAGATATAGTGCCATATAGACCCTCGGGATGGGTCACAGGAAAACACTCGGGAGAAAATAGTGAACAGTGAATTGGCGCCCTGGACAGGGTCTCTATTTCATGAAATAATGACTTCTTGTTGAGGCGTTGTTTCTATTTCACAGTTATACACACATTTAACAAAAGTGGAAGAACCATACCCAGGGTAATTGGCGCCCTGGGTCAAGTCTCCAATTCAGTATATAACGCCCAGGTCAGGGGTGCTATATTGAACAGTGGCAGGGTGACAGCCTTCCTTTCATTGGGTCATGAATAGTAGCATTTTTCCAATAAAAATAATTTCGCAGGAACAGATACATGGATAGGTAGAGAAAAATAGCAGGAAACTAGCCGTGTACTCATGTATTAGATTAGATATCATGATTCATGGTTACTAAATTTTAAACATGGTGTACTTATTTAATTACTGGAAGAATAACGACTGTTTATATAGTCGTTTTGATGAAGTAGCGCCCTATAAAGGGGTGCCCTTTTAGTGGAACTCAGAAAAACAAATATTTAACTACTGAAACCATAGTGAAAGAACTACATGCATGCACATGCTCTGGAATTTATTAGATTGGGCTTGTACTCTTGGCAGCATGATAGGTTGGATATGGCACTTCATATATATCAAAGGGGGCATGACCATCACCACCCCTCCTTGCTAGCCATGCTTCGATCAATTGCTCCACCATCAGCTTATTCACCATGACTGGCTCTGCTGGTTGAGTACAGAAGTGGGCGGGCCACACTAATTGTGTAGCTGGAACTGCAATGTGAGGTGGTAAAGGCTCTAACAGTGGAGCATGCCACTTCATTTGAGGAGGCATTAGCCGTGCTGGCTAGAGCCATTGGGAATAATGCTGGGGAGCGGCCCAGTTCTGATCAACAGTTTGTAGAACAGCCGGTGAAGGAGCACCCGTGGGGTTGGAAGCTCCCCGTGATAGCTCGGCTCGTGCCCCCAGTTGCTCGGGTGCCATAGCATGCTCAGTACTTTCATTTAATTGTTTCTCCAGTAGCTCTATCTCCTGCTGGTACTTTTACAGTGTCATCGAGATGGCGGGGTCCATAGTTGTTTTGTTATTGGTGCCCTCGAGTGTGCTACTAGAGGCACACTTAAATGGAGGAGACGGGAAAGCTTCTTCTTGTTGAGACGCCACCATTTTGGCAATGACGGTAACGATGTCTTCATCAGCAATCTGCTTGTTATCAGCGGCTTGCAGCAGCTCAGTGGTAATTTTACCCTATCTTATCATCGGGCCTTTTCTTCCAGCGATCTCAGTAGACTCTTCTTGTTCATTTGGTAGGGGACCAGGTGTACTCATCACCCCTGTCATATTGCAAGTGAGAACTTGCATTCTTCTTTTATGCTTTCAGACTTCTCTTCAGGCCTGGCAGGAGAAAGTTGGCTCTTCATATATAGAAGTTCTTTTCATCCTTCCATTTTGTGGAGACCTTTTAAGGCTTCTACCCCCAGCTTGCTTTCCTCCTTCACTCACCTCAACCAGTGACATTTTGTCTATTTCTTCTTCTTCGGCCCTGACAGCCTGAAGCGACCTTTGGCGGCCCACGAAGGGACTCCTGAGGCTATGAAAGTATTCTCGAACCATCTTAAGCATATCTTCTTGGCTGCTCTTCATAGGGATGCTAGAAAGTAGCGCTTGGATTCGGACCGATAGCATGTATGAAAGCCGTGTGAGTTTGGCCACTTGATTGAGACCCCTTAAATATTTGGAAATGTCAGCCTGCCATCTCTTTGCCGGGATAAATGGGCCCTGAGGCCCTCCCAAAGAATGCTGATCGTTTGCTTGTTCTGTGATTGTAGAAGTTAACGATGGCTGCTGGATTCGTTGCATTGACCTTCAGCCCCAAGATCATGGCTAATCATGCTGCTGCTGGGTACCTGGCGGTACCAACTGTCTTTGGCTCCTTCCTGGCGGTGGTTGATTTCCCCAACTTCTTGGGGGTAGCCTTCGCCGACATGCTGAAGGTTGATGCTTTGGAGCTGGCCGGAGAGGAAGCTGGTAAGAAGCCTAGGGCCCATAATGCCCGAAGCCACAAGGGTCTAACAACAGGCCAGACTTAGCTGACTAGCTGCATGGTGCACCATGTGGCTCAGGGGGCTCGCCCCACCAGGCACAACTAGCCCGGGGATCACCGTCAAGGGAATTCCCACAGAAGAGCTGCTGCCCCTACTACCGGATGACTATCAATATCCACGAAGTCTGTGCTGATTGGGGGAGTCTGTGTCTTCCTAAACAGACGTGATGCTCAAGCAATCCCGGACTGGGTGATCACTGCTGTGCCAACCCGCAACTCCTTCCAGACTCTTTCCGGGAGAGGGCTAAGAAAGAAGAAGAAGGCCACCGAGGACGGAAGGAGCTGGCCCTAAGGCCGAAGAAGTTTAAACAAGTCTGGGTCCCTAAAAGGATCCAACCAGTTCGCCGGGAGGCACCTGTTCACTACCACTCCAAGCCCGCCGAGGCAGGGAAGAAGAGTAAGAGGGGGCTGGCCCGAGAAAAGAAGAGATTGTCACGGATCCTCCACGCCGTGCAAGTTTCAGGGCGTGCGCCTGACAAGCTGATGTCCCCATAGCGGGGAGAAGATTTGAGCAACCCGTCGGAAGATCCCGGCTAGCTTACATCCCTCCAGTGGGAGGTCGAAAACTCTCCCCAGTCCTGCACCAAGGACTAGGGTAAGAAGAAATGACCAGTATGGTCAGAAACTATTTCAAAGGTATGGGCAACCCCTCACTGGGCCAACAACGGCTATTGCAAGTAGCCGTGGCGAAAGAATAGGACTATCTGCCGATGACAGTTGAAGAAAAAGAAGAAAGAGGAATGACGTTGTCAGTTGATGACAATGGACATGAAGACGGCTTGAGATTTGAAGCCGATGAAGCTGCTCCCCAGTTGTCAAAAATCTTCTCAGTATCCTCCTTGGGGAAGGAACACTGATGGGAGGGTCGCCACCCCGGATACCACAATGTTGATTTAGGCAGCTGGGAACTAACTCCCTGGGAACTGACTCCCTCCTCCTGTGACTCCGGGAGTTGGAAAGCTGCTACAGTATGTATAACATTGACGGAGAAGTGAAGACTTTCCCGTGCGTGCGGCTGCAGTGGGTTAACCAGGAATTCACCCATATTAACTTTACCTCGCCTAATTAAGTCCTCAGCGAGGTCCTTGAATGGTTGGCAGTTGTGGATGATATGTCGTACCACCTCATGGTAGGGGCAATAGCTCTGATGAAAGGCAGCCCCTGGTGCCTGCTCAATGGGTGACGGGCTAATCTGTCCTGCTCGTCGGCATGCAAGGAAGATGTCCAGGGTCTTCTCGAGTGGGAAGGAGTATAACTTCTTGCTGCCCGCCTTCGGGCATATGCTCCCTATCTTTAGATGAGTCCTTCAGATGAATCTGGGGATTCCTCAGAGAGCCAGGCCCTGGACAGAGCCCGGCCAGTAGGTGATACACCTGCCTCCCGTATGTGGGCTGGAGCTAACCCCCTAGCGAATGGGCCAAAGGGCAAAGTGACCAACTCCTGGTCAATGCTCTCTAGGAACTGCAGCAGACGCTTCTGTTCTAGTTGCAACTGGCGGATCTCCCATCGGATCTTCCGAATGGTCCTCCGCAGCGCTAGACATTCTGTGAATGAAGGAGGGGCAGCTCTGTGACCGGCACTGGGCTGCTGATTTGAGGGCCCGGCCTCGGAGGCGTTGGAGCTCGAAGGCGTTGCCACCATGTAGACCACATTAGCCGATCAGTTCGATCGGCTCCAGGCATGAGGCTGGGGCGGGTCAACTGCATGACCCAGCATATTTATCAAGCCCTTTTGAATGAGCTCTTCTGCTATGTTCTTGAAAACATAACAATCCCCGATGGTGTGACCCAACCTTCGGTGATTCACACAATAGGTAGGATCCTTTATCTTGTCCACCTCTGAGGGCTTTCGCGGATCGGGTAAAGTAATGAGCTGTTTCTTCATGCACAGCTCAAAGAGCATTTTGGTGTGCTCCTCCCTGAAGGAATAGGGCGTCTTCATGTGCTCCGCTAAGAGAGACGCGTTCACCTTGTCTGACCATACACCTCTCTCCTTTTCGAGGGAAAGGACCAGGCGGCTCTTTGACATATTCGTTTAGCAGGGGCAAATTATGGCCCGTGAGCCGCCAACAGACTACACTCAATGGGACTTTAGTCACCTCCAATATTGCCCTTTCCATGCCAGAATCGGCCACACGTTCGAGTCCTGTGAGGAAGTTCAGCACTTAATCCAGGAACAAATCTAGTGGGAGCAGATTGATGCTGAGGGAAACTCTATGGCAACCCTGAGGCTTCGAGAAGCCGTTGTAGAGTCCCTGGGCATTGCCAGAAATGCACCAGACCACTCAGATTCTCCTCAAGCAAATGGGCACGGGTTGCCTTATCAACATGTCCCAGAGTGGCTCGAGTTTCGAGCCAACAATCAAGAAGCTCTCGAGCGACTGCGAAGCCGTAGGAGGCAGGATAACAACTAGGAGACTGAGCAGAGTAATTTCTCAGTCAATGTTATCTATCCTCCTGCCACCTCAACTTCTTTAGACACCTAGGCGCCAAGTACCAGCCAATCACCTACCACTACCTCGGCCACGAATTGGAGACCATGACAGGAGCTAGAATCTCTTCCGTTCTCTAAGGAGGATACTGCAAGGTTGCTTCAAGTCCTTCTCAGTCGAGAGGATGTCCTGGTAAGCGAGATGACGTGGGGCACCCTGAGCTCCTCTCGCAACCCTCATGTTCTGCCTCCACCTTCTATACCAAGAGATAAGAAGGGGAAGCAAAAGTAGGGCGAAGCGATGGCATGACAACGTCATATCTCTCTATCTGTTGAGCCTTCGGGTCCCCTTCATACACCCCACAGCCTATGCCAAATTACAAAGGAAACATCTTCGGAGTCTTCAGCAACTCCGGTGAACAAGCCTGGTCCTTTACCACAAGGCCCAGTTAATACACAAGGTCAGGGTGACCACCAGGAGCGGCGATACCCAGCTACACCTCTAGTTGTCACCAGACACTACTCCAAGGGAGTCACACACACACGCTGTGTAGAACACCAAACAGACACACACGGCACCCAATCTAGGTTGCCACACACACACACAGACGTTCATGTCTCCGAACACAAACACCACACACAAGAATCTGATTCAAGTTTTACAACAAATGCTCAAGTTCAAACTAAGTGATTCTGAGAATAAGGAGTGCTACTTGATCTCCTCCTTAGTTGCTTTACATATCCATATTGTTGTGTTGCATATTGGTTGTTATATTTTAGTCTAGGATTTGCATGCACTCCGGTGCGCATAGGTTCATGCATTGATTCCATATCTTAGATTGCATTTCTATTTTCAACACGGTTTAGTCACTTTAGCCCATGGTTTCTTCGATGGAGGTAGAGAGATGGATCACATACTTCTCCTACACATTTTCCTTGTAGTTTTGCATTGTTCGGTGCTAAAACGGGCGAGTTTGGGCTCATTTAGGTAAAATCATAGTTTTGTGGACTTCGCAGGGTTCGCCAAAAAATGGCGACGGTTTTTAGATCAGCTGGTGTCAAATGACTCCTTGGAACGTCAGTGTTCCATAGTCGCTGATTTTGTGTCGATTGGTGGCCATTCGGGACCGTTAGGAGCCTGGGAAGTCCGATGGTTCCATTTGGGTCGATTTGAAGAAATCACCCGTTTCTCGCCGTTTCTTAACCGATTTGACTCCCGTCGGAGTCTATGTGTTGTATATCATCGTTATGGTTGTACCCCCTTCGTTTCGAAATGAACGGGGCATGGAAAGGCCATGATTGGGCCGATCCCATGGTTTATTCACCGTGACGCCTACACGGTTTAACAGTAACCATGTGGGGCTTAGCGCGACTGGTTTTGGACCGTTTAGTCTAGGTCGGTTGGGCATCTGCGCGGTCGCGTGACAGACTGCCCAGTGGATGGCATGGCCAGGTGTGAGCCGTCCAGTCCACTTCAGAGGCTGGTTCTTAGCCGTGTCATTTTCCCGTTGTGTTGAGCGACCGGAGCTTGACTGCTTAGCATGGTTGACCTTAGATCAATAGTTTTCTGGTGATTCATGGAGCGGTTTCCCTCTAACCGTGCCATTTCATGAGCGGTCCTTCTCTGACCATTCTGACTGTCGTTTGACCGGTTACTGTAGTAGGTCGGTTGGAGTGAACAGCTTGGAATGGACCATTCTGTCTCCTTGGGTGGCCTCCTATGGACCGTCCAATTCCCTGAGTGGCCCCTTGGTGACCGCACAGTAAGTTCTGCCCTTGTTGTGTCAGTTGGCCGTGATGGCTTGTCCCGCGTCCGTTTGTCCATGTGTGTATCCCGTTTGACTCGTGTCAAACATTTAGGTTGATTATTTGAGGGTGAGTTATAGAGGTTCAACCCACATCCCAAAAAAATCAGTGGATCATCCAGCCTTCATTTTCTATTTTTTCATTTCCGTGCTTCACCCCTTTCCAGATCTATCTGCAATCTATCACATGTCACAGCAACTTGCTATTCCGCCAATGAACCCACCTTCCCCATGTCTACATGAGTTGAAGTTTTTACTGGGGGTTCTGTCCACCTAACCCATCGTCCACAAATTTTCTTGGGAATTTAGAAGTTCGTTTATATTTTCTAAAAATTCCTCTTAGATCCCAAATCAGCTCTGTCTGCCATCGTCCAGATCCGACCAGCCATCAGTGGAAAATATTTTTGCCTAACCAAATCTCCACCAAACTTTTCATATAAAATATCCCCGTCTTCCTCTCTCTCCCCTCTACAACTTCCATGAAGATCTCAACACCTGGATCGGAGGTTTACATTGTGGTCAATGCCAACTCTCAAGAAACTTTACTTCTTCCTGGCCAGATCTAAAACCAATGCCAGTTTGGTTGTAAAATTTCCCATCAGAAGTACGGCCCAAAAAATTTTTTTAGAGTCACAGAAGGTCAAATGGTGTCAAGAGAGCTTTCCAACGGCGCTGGTTTTGCATCGATCCGACTCCGTGGTAGATCACAGTGACGGATCTCGCCAGACCGCGCGCTGAAAAATAGAAGCTTCAGGTCTGGGTAGCAAGCTCCAACACTTGGCGATCGGAGCCGCCCGGTCTCCGACTGGTGTTCCAATCTGACTACAATCTAGGGGAGCGGACCACCAGGTGTCACCATCACAGTAGGACCCACCCCTTCAGGTCCAAAAGACTGAGCAGCACGTGGGCCCCACAGACCCATAGATCGCGCCATCTGGACAGTGCCAAAATGCGGGTTTCGGCACCGTTGGAGCAACATCAAGATGCTATCTAGCAACCCACTTCCCGTTACTCCCGGGCCCCACATATGACCTATTACCTCCCTACGTGGAGTGGGTCGAAGCATTTTTACCACTGTAATCTTTGTTAACTGGGAGTATAGAATTGGCCGGGGTCATCTTCCCCACGTCGGGAGCATGGAGGTAATAGTCTAACTTCTTGGCGTTATTTTGCTTAGCTAGTATATGGTCATATGCCACTGTGAGTGCGATAGGATCCTAGCCCGATGGAGACAGAGGGATATCTCGCGAAGAAGCCTTCAACCTTCGTGGCAACATCACTTAAGCGGTCAAAAGACCTGATTTCAATTCCAATTATTTTCTCCAGAATTTCTTTTTTCAAATTCTATTTGCATATTTGTATTGCATCTTCTTGATACGGAGGGCGCCGGCACTTCATGCTGAGATCCCTCCACCTCTTGATATATTCCGTAGCTGGTTCATCATTTCTTTGCCGAATCGCATATAGCTCAACCACGGTCACCTCTGCCTCAATGACGTGGAATCTTTCATTGAACTTCTGCTGCATATCTGACCAATCACAAATCGACTCGGCCGGCAGGTTAGAATACCATTCAAAGGCCGGTCCTGTTAGCGAGGATTCGAAGAACTTCAGTAGGTGCGACTCGTCTGCTGCCAAGTCGCCCATGATTGTTATATAATATGCGATGTGTTCTTTCGGGGAGCCCTACCCGTTGAATTTATCAAGTTTTGATATTTTGTTGATGCCGAGCGACAGCCTCTTGACAGCATGGTAGGCTGGATATGACACTTTATATATGTCAAAGGAGTCATAATCATCAACACCTCTCTTTGCTAGCCTTGCCTTGATCATTTGCTCCACCATCACCTTGTTCACCATAACTGGCTCTGCAGGCTGAGGGCAGAGGTGGGCGGGCTGCATCAGTGGTGCGGCCAGAGTTGTAACATGGGGTGGCAAAGGCCTCGTCAGTGAAACTTGCTGGTGCATTTGGGGAGGCATTGGCCGTGCTAGCCAGAATTGCTGGGAATGATGCTAGGGAGTAGCTCGGCTATGATCTGCAAGTTGTGGAATAACTGGTGAGAGAGCGTCTACGGGGTCTGGACCTCCCTGCGACGACTCGACTTGTGCCCCCAGTTGCTAGGGTGCCAGAGTATGTTCAGCCTTTTGATTTAATCTTTCCTTCAGCAGCTCTATCTCTTGCTGGTATTTTTGCAGCAGCATCAGGACGGCAGGGTCCGTAGCTGTTTTGTTGGTAATGCCTTTGAGCATGTCACTCGAGGCACCTTCAAATGGAAGAGATGGGAACAGTCCTCCTTCTTCAGGCGCCACCATTTTGGCAGTGACAGTAGTGATATCTTCATCAGCAACCTGCTTGCCCCTAAATGCTTGCAACAGCTCAGCAGCGGTTTCTTTTACTTTTTTTTTTTCATTTTCGTTCTTCAAGTCTTGCTAGATCTGTTAGCTTTCTGTTCACTATTATAATAAGACTGAGATCACCAACTTTAACCCTCCTATTGATTTTTCCTTGAATCCCCAAATTCACCAGAGGTTCTGTCCACCAACCCCTCCATCCACAAATTTTCTTGGAATTCTTGAAGACATCTACCCATTTTCTAAAAATCCCTTTATATCCCAAACTAGTCCTATCTTTAGCTGTCCAGATCTGACCACCCGCCAGTCAAAAATACTTTTCCACATCCAAATCTCAACAAAACCTTTCATAAAAATTATTTCTGTTTTCCTCTCTTTCCCCTCTCCAACTTTCATGAAGAGCTTGATGTCTGAATATGAGGTCTACCCTACAGTCAATGGAAGTTCTTAGGAAACTCCACTACTGCCTTGAGATTTCAGGTTCTGTCCAACAGTAGCTTGGAAATTCGGTCAAGGCCAGATCTTGAGTAGTCAATTTTTTCTCTCTGGTCCTAGATCGAAGGACTTCGAAAGAGCTTTCCAACGATATCTTTTGAGCATCGATCTGACGTCGGGAGTGATCGCAGCAGTGATTATCGCCGAGTCACGTGCCTGAGAACAAAAGCAGTAGATCCGTGGGCACCCTTTCCGATCGGTGACGATCGGAGCCGCCCGGCCTCCAGCCGGTGAACCAGTGCACCGCCAACCCAGGGAGCGCCCCTCCAGGAGTCCCCACCATAGTGGTGTCACCCCGGTCCCACACGGCCCCACTGACCAGCACGTGGGCCCCACGGTCGCAAGTACGTGTGCCACTGAAGCTACACAAGAAGCTACCCGTCAACCCGAACCTGTTACTCTCGGGTCCCACTATATCGCCCTTTACCTCCCTGCGTGGAGTGGGCATAGAAATCACTGATGTAATTAATTTCATTACTGTTTCGAGAGTATCAGTTCGACTGGGGTCATCTTCCCCACGCCGAGAGCGTGAAGGTATCGTGTTCGCTCCTTTGACTCAGCATTTTACTTTATTCATATATATTTCATATGCCGCTGCTAGAGAGCATGCTAGGATCATAGCCCACTTACTTTTTATATCACCGCTGCTGCGAGAGAGAGCGAGACCGTCCCGTGACCCGATCCGGGCACAAGAGAGAGCCGGGTTCTCTCCCGTCTCTCTCCCTCTCGGCGTGGGGCACGCGATCGTGCGGAGCTGGCCGAGGCGGGGACGCAGTGGGGAGATCGGAACGTGGGATGGAGCGGCGGTTTGAGCGTGGCATGGCGCGATCCCTCTGTGGATTCTGAGAACGCATCGTTCGTGTTCCGGGCGGTCTTCAGCGTGGTTTAGTCGCTTCGGCATGCAAGATCTTCGGTGGAGGTAGGGGGTCAGTTCCCTAGTGCGTGTACTTTATTTTTCCACAGTTTTACGTTTTAGGGTGCAAGAACGAGGGAGTTTTGGCCCGTTGTAATTTTTCGAGGTTCATAGGCTTCGGTGAAAAACGATGACGATTTTACGATCGGCTAGTGTCAATGGACTCCCTGGAACATCGGCGTTCCACAGTCACTGATTTCCTCCCGATTGGCGATCCCGTTTGACTGTTAGTCGCTCGGGAAGTCCGGATGCTCCATTTGGGTCGATTTGGTAAAATCACCCGTTTCTCATCATTTCTCAGCCGATCTGGCTCCAGATTGAGTCTATAGGTTTCCATGTACGATTGTGGTTGTATCCCCTTCATTTCGGTATGAACGGGGTGTGGGAAGGCCTCCGTTGGGCCAACCCCATGGGTTGCTCGCCGTGACGGTTGGGCGGTCGAACCTAGGCCCGTCCATCCCCATGGGCGGCCCTGTCCTGACCGTTCATCGGCTTAGCGCGCAGTGCTCGGCTTGGTGCGCAGTGGGCGTTATGTGGTCTATCGTGCGACCGTATAACCCAGGTGCAACCAAGGTCCAATAGTCCATCCCCTCCGGTTTCGATCGGTTGCTCAGTGCACCGGGGTGTGCGGCTAGGGGCTAGCCGCATGTCCTATTGCGTGGCCAGGGGTTGGCCGCACATCTCTTGGTGTCGTTGGAGGACGTGCGGCCCCGGTGGGTCCACACATGCCTTGTGCGGCGAAGCTCTAGCCACCCTTCCCAAGGTGCGGCTAGGGACCAGCCGTTTTTGTGTTTCACTGTTGGGGTGATGAACAGCCGAGCTGGACCGTTCATCTCACTGTGCGGCTAAGTGTTAGCCGTTCGACGTTTGTGCGGCCTGGTGATAGCCGCATGTCTCTCCGTTTGATTCGGGGGTTGTGCGGTCCGTGCATGGCCGCCCATCTCTTGGTGCGTCTCTAGCTTTCCAGACTCGACCCCTGTCTAGTATAAAATCTCTAGAAAATTGAAACATTCACAAAATCCCTTAAGAAAAATAGTCTCGTTTTCCTTACTTCAAGCCCCACACGTTTTATGAAGAGCACAACACCCAGATCCACCATCTACTACATGGTCAATGCCTATTCTCAGAAAACTTCACTGTCAACCTTGTCAGTCCTAGATCTAAGAATCAGAAGCTTCTAAATTCAGCCATGGCCAGCACAAAAGATTTAAAGTTCCTTTCTCAGCCTGAGGTGGTACTATTTTTAAAGATCTTTCCAACGCCACTGACCCCGCATCGATACGATGTCGGTGCTGATCGCAGCAATACTTCTCGCCGGGTCGCGCGCAGTAGAACAGCGGTTCCGATTTGTGGGCTGCACCTGACGACCACCCCCGAGGCAGCCGCCTCGCCTTCCACAAGGCCAACCAGCATGATTCCACCCCCGAGACCGCCCAGACAGGAGTCTCTGATGCAGCAGCAGCCTTCGGTGTCCCCGGTCCGCCAACCAGGACGTGGGCCCCACGAGTACTAGCACGTGCCACCGTCAAAGCGGCCATGAGTGCTGCCCGTCAACCCGAACGCGTTACTCCCAGATCTCATGTGTAGCTCTTTACCTCCCTACGTGGAGTGGGCAAAAATCATCACCTCTGTAATTATTATTAATTATTGTACCGGGAGTATGAGTTCGGCCGGGATCGTCTTCCCCACGCCCGGCACGTGGAGGTACACCCGCATCCCCACTTTAGTTGCTTGCTTTCCTAGTATAGGCTGTGGATGCTGCTACTTGTGAGTATGTTAGGCACCTAGATCGCTATAGTTAATCACCGTTGTGAGTTGTGAGTGCGAGACCCATCCCGTGACTCATTCTGAGCACGAGAGTGAGCTGACCACCCAAGGCTCAACGCCAGTTTCTCAACCATGCAGATCGACTCGTTTCCCTTGCCGGGGATGATCGTGAGCGGGTGCTTCTTGTTTTGGGGCATCTTTGTCCCTCGGGAACCACGTTAGGTGATGACTTGTTCGTGTAGTTGCTGGTCTCATCGATCCACTAGTCACATCATCTAGTAGAAGTCCAAGGAACGCGTCCACACCTCGAGTCTCATTGTCGTCCCGCATCAAATTGGTATCAGAGAGGCTGGTCCTCGTAAACCCCACCCCAGGGGGGGTTAGGCGAATTGGCACAAGGGTGAGGGGCTGTGGTCCCCACCCTATAAAATCTAATTTTTTAAGCCTATTCTCCCTAAATTAACTAAGAAGAAAAGGACATTTTGACTGGGTGGATATGTGGGAGCTTGTGGAGACTTGTGCACGTTGACTTGAGGACGAACCCCTCGTGCTGTTGCTCCATGCTCTCGTGTGTTGACTCCTCGAACTGGTACAGCACACGAACCACGTCGTAAGGACCGTAAACAGGATGAACTAGGGCTGAGTGGGGTCGTGGGACTGCCAGACTGGAGGGAGGGCGCGACCCCCAGAGGGTTCACCCTCCTTAGGGCGTGCGGCCGCCCCTAGGGTGAACCGGTCCCGGGGCCTACCGTAACCCTGAGGGATGTCCCCCGGGGGTCTTGTTTGGCCTTCTGGGGGTGTCCTTTGATGGACACCAAGTTTTGAGAGACTAGGGTGGGCCCGTGGGGGCCGTTGTAGTCGCTCACAAGGTGTTCAGGTAAATGCCTGACACACCTCGGGTTGCCGAACGACTAGGGTAGATGACTGAGGGGCTGCACGGTGGGCCTTGGGTTAAAGATAGGAGCTCGTGGGAGCTAAGTGGAGGCATTCTTGGGGACGTGAGTCATGCCCCGAGCTGCATGCCGCGTTGCATGGCGGGTTGGTAGGGTAGCCTCCGGTTGGCCCGAGAGCTAGAGTTAAGTGACTTGTTGCCACGTGTCTGAGTGTCGGGGTTGGCCCTGACTTGCTGGGGGGTCGTTGTGGGACCCAATTGAGGGGCTAGAACCACGGGGTAGCCCATGGATTTGTAAAGAGTCCTAGAGACTGATCTAGAGGGGGGGTGAATAGATCGATCACCCAATTAAAAAATAACTGCAATAGCAACATTTGTGGAATAAAATCAAACTGCTGTAGGACAATCAGAAAACACTCAAACGCAACCAGACTGAAACGGATCTATATGCTTGGCACTCAAGCGGTCCTAAGCATTCATCTACTAAACGATGAAATGAAACCAGACAAGAACGAACCACATATCAATCGTACAGTAGGCAGGAGATTTTAAGGTGGTTCAACCTCAATCCAGAGGTCTACGTCCACCCCACACTCAACTGAGTGTGGCTTAACTGATCCCACGCCCCAGCCCCCTCTCCCTCTGCAACTCAGGTCCGCCCTCCCCTGCTCCGTGCGTCCACGACATCTCAGAGTCGCCCCGTCATCGCTACGCCCTCCCTTGGATCGAGAAGACCACGCTGCTGCTCTCTGCAACCAACCTGCAGCAGAGGTTGAGCTTTTAGAGACTACCCCGGCATCCACGGTGTAAACAAGCTGAAGCTTTCTTCTGTGGAGTCGTACATAGTCGAGTCATCTTCGTCCCAGAAGTGATCCTGCAGCGATCCGACATCGGCACCATTCGCGCCGCCCATTCTCGTGCAACTGCACCAAACTCGGGTTTGAACCTGAGCACCATCTGGTAGCAGCCCCACCGCCCGCCTCTGTGTGATTCATCCAGAGCTCTCTTCATGAGAGTTCTGCTCCTCCAAAGCGCCGACACACCAGAGGTGGTCCCGCCTGGTTTCGACGTCATCCCCATCCAGGGTGGCCATTCTCTCTCAGTCGCGCCAGACCCGGAGTCCCCTGTTCACCCAGGACAGGCTGCTATAAAGTCGGCCCTGATACCCCCTCTTCCTCTCCGTTTCAGGTCCGATGGTCTTCATCAAAGTTGTAGACTCCGACGATACGGAACTAACACAAGTGGTCTCGTCCAGATCTGATATCAGCACTGGGAGTTCCCCACAGCTACCTGCAACTGGTCCAACTGTTCACCCAGAAACCTGATGCCGGCCATCCCTGCGACCATGTCCAGTGAGGTGATCTGACGGCCACCATCTTCTGAGGGTTCGTAGACCTCCCTATCAGCAGTGTCTATGACTTGGTCCCGTCATGATTGGAGTTCAACAGCCCCCGTACCGGCCAACGCACCACGACTGCGCTAATCTATACTGCACAGCAGAACTGCACAGGCCCACAGCCGTGGCTGCCGTCTCCATCCAACGACAGCAGCTCGGCGCCAGACCTTCAGACATCCTTCGTCATCCCTCGATCATCATCCAGGAGTTGGCTGCACCTCTATCAGATGTCCGAGTTTGGCGCACGGTCGATAGTTTGATTCCCCTCCCTGTGATCCCCCTCCTACGCGAGGGTAGTGCGGGTAATTGATTCCCCCCCCCCCCGGGCCCCCCCCGCCCGGGGGGGAGCCGGGGACCAGTTTTGGAAGGGAAGTGACCAAGCGATTTCATGTATAGCAATACATGTATTGTTGACTGAATTCTTACTTAAGGTGTTGATTGTCTGGAAATGCCCTTTACCTGCATGATCAACTCCTTGATATGTCAGGAAAATGGGTAGTCATGTTCCAATGGCCTCATACATAAATAAACTTATTTTGCAGAATCAATGAAATGGCCGATGATGATTATGATGATCAAAGTCGATTCTTGATGCAGAGGAAGTCAACTTTTGGTGGCATTTTCAACTTGGGCCTTTTAGAGTTTAAAGGAAGTCGACTTATCCTTCAAGGGAAGTTGACTTGAACTGATATGCTTTGAATATGCCGTTAGATATTTGATCATGTGGACTTTAGTCTTGATGATTGTTTTTGTTTTAATCTTGATCAAATAGCTTGAATAATTGTGTTGTTTTGAACATGTCTTAAATTCACTATATGTGATTTACATCTTTCATATAGATCCCATGCATGCTTGTGCACTTCAATCAGAGTTCGTGCACATAAAGGTCCGTGCACGTTTTTCCCTTGGGCATACAAGTCCATGCACATTTCTACATAAAGTCCATGCACTTTTATTTGCAAAGTCCTTGCATGTTTCTTTGGAGCGCACCAAAGTCTAGACATAGCCGAAGTCCGTGCAGGTTATATGTCCATGCGCGTTTTCAGTTTGTGTCACAACTAAGTCCGTGCATGTTTTATACTAAGTCCGTGCATGTTTCACAAACTAAGTCTGTGCACTTTCTGTCTAACCGAAGTCCGAGCATCTTTTAGTCCGTGCATGTTTTTAGCAACACCAAGTCTGTGCATCAAAGAGTCCGTGCACATTTGTGCAACACCAAGTCCGTGCATCAACGAGTCCGTGCACATTTGTGCAACGCCAAGTCCGTGCATGTCCGTGCACTCATAAGTCCATGCAGGTTTTGCTTTGTGTGTTATAAACTCCGTGCACATTGTGCACACTTCAGTCTTTCAAAGTCCGTGCATATTTTATACTCCATGCACTTTTCTGTCTACGCTAAGTCTATGCACTTTTCTATCTACGCTAAGTCTATGAACTTTTCTGTTAATGCTGTCCTTCTTAAGTCCGTGCATGAATAGTGCATGTCTGCATTTTACAAAACCAAGTCCGTGCATGTTTTATATTCTGAGCATGTTTTTTTTTTGTAAAGATTTGGCATTCTTTCTATGTGCATGTGCATCAATTTTTTATGGGTGAATAGGGAATTTAACATACTTGGGATAAAAGTGAGTCATTCCCTTCAGATGCCAATAGTCCTTGACTGTGTGGCCAATTTTTTGATAATGGAAGCAGCAAGGAGCCAGACTTCTTCTGACTGACTGTTCAGCCTTAGGGTGCGTCGACTTGTCCTTAGGAGTGCATCGACGCATCAGACCATTTCTGGGCTTCTGAACGGGAGTATGCTGGGCACACTTCTTCCCAGCTATTGACACCCGTTTTATGACTAATTAGTTGGGTCATCTCCCTACTCATTCTTAAATGATGCTCCGAGTTGTTCGCCCTTGTCGAGTCTTCTTGGGCAAGTTAGAAGTCTCTTTTATGGGTCATTGCCTTCCTTGGTTAGGTCCTGCCCATGTTTGATGCTAAGTAAGCACTTTCGGTTCATTTGTCGCCCTCTTCAGCATAATGCATCCTCAATAGCACGTTATAAGTAACATAACGCACCTCACAAAGTCTGTTATATTCCTCTCATCGTCTCACTCAGCGTCCGTCTCATCTAGCGTCTCACTTAGCGTCTCTATAGTTTAACGGTCCCATACCTTGCCGTTATGATTAGTATAACACCCTCATGTTGAGCCGTTATGATCCACCGTCTCGCCTACCGTCTCTTCTTTCGTCTCAGTTAGCGCCTTTATCGTTTAAAAGGCTCCATGTGCCATCGTCATCAGTAGTATAACGCTCATATCTTGGTCCATTATATGCCCACTAAGGTCAAGTCTTATCACCACCTCAGCCCGTCTGCCTTGACATCTTTAGGTCCATGACGGACTGCCTTATACCCGTTATTATCCTAATATAACGCCTTTGTTTACATCCGTTATGCTCGCCAGAGTCCTAAGCCCGAACGTCTCGCCTGTCATTCTTATCTCTTGCGGATAAGGTCACATGACAGACCGATGGAGGTGCGTTATGTTAATATGGCGGTCTATCGCGGATGCGTTATGCCTCACGGAGGAGTTCTAGTAGAACTGTGCTTCTCTGCTGTTCCGTGAATGGATTTTAGAGGTTATTATCTTGATTTCTCCCCCAAATCTGATCCTTAGGACCTTCTGTTGGTTTCTATGGACTCTTGGGAGTATTATCTTCACTCAACCGGAAAGGCGAAACGTCGACTTCGAAGTCAATCTCATCAGCCTGGTCATTGACTGGAGTATCTCCTTACTGCCCAAGTGCATTTAACTCTCATTTCAATAGGAAGAGCACGAGGTGGAGTAGCTGAAGACCTTCACAGTCTCCTATCAGCGAAGACGAAGGAGCAACAAGGGCAAGGGAGACAAGCCGATCATCTTTTACAAAGGTGATTTAGTTCCACTGGGCCCTTATGAGGGTGATTTTGGTTGGAATACTCCCGCCAACACTGCACTAGAGCCAGTCCAGGAGATGGACGATATGTTGAAGAACATCAGGCAAATGTGTAAAAAGCAGCATATCCCGCAGGCCTAGGACCCCGCACGAGCGGCATATTTCCACCAGCTGTAGAATCCTCCGCAAGTCAGTGGGCAATCTCCCTTCTCCCGTAAAGACACGCGGGGACTCGGCTATGACTAGAAGAGGGCTTCGAGGTTCACTATGCAGTCAATACCATAGGACTACTACCTCCTTCGCATGGGCAAGCTGAAGCTGAGCCCAAAAGCGATGACTCTGTAAGGGAGACCGGTGACATACCTATATCACCCTCATCGGAAATCAACAATGACCACCTCCATGAGGGAAAGGACAACTCAGCTTGTTAATCATCAACAAGACGAAGTAGGCCCTTCGACTTCGAGCCACGAGCAAGAGAGCTTCGAAGAATTTGAAGTCTACCAAGCAAACACTGATGAGGAGGAAGACTTCGTTGACCTCTAACCCGCTCCACCGGAGCTCGAAGATGGTGGCCAAGCGACTGTGGACCAGTTGATCGAGATCAATCTTGCAAAGAAGATTATTGACCCACCTTTGTAAGTGCTTTCCTCACTGAGAAAGAAAGGCAGTCGTATCGATAGCTTTTAGAAGAGTTCGGGGATTATTTCGCCTGGACTTATAAAGAAATGTCCGGGCTCGACCCTTCTGTGGCTGAACATGAGCTGGCAATACTTCTAACAGTCAAGCCAGTCAAGCAACCTCAAAGGCGTATGTGCCACGAGCTGGAGCTGAAGGTCAATGCTGAGGTGGACAAGATGCTCAACGTAGACTTCATAGAGCCTTGCATATATCCTGTGTGGCTCGCCAACATAGTCCCAGTGAAGAAGAAGAACGGCCAAGTCCGTAAGGAATTGAAATTGCATAGCGTTAGTCCAGAGCAAGTCCACTTGAGTCGTCTACTGCTAGTTTAGGGTGTTTTTCGTGATTATTGATGTGATTTTCATCGGTATGTGCTTCTTTGGTTTTGATGGCGCGTTGTCAGAAGGCGCGTGTTTCCAGGGAGGGAAACAGTGCTCTTCCTCCAGTGGTTGTCGTGATGGTTTATGCGTCTGCGCTGAGTCAAGTTTCAGCGGTTCCTGCCCCTGTTGTGGAAGGCTTGCCGAATGCTCAGCGTGGATCGCAGAGTGAAGCTGTGCTACCTCGTTTGCCGTCTGGAGTAGGGCAGGTGATATCTCAAGTGCGCGCCAAGGTTGAGTCCACCCAACCAGGTGTGCAACATCACCTTATCCCTCTACTTATCGGGCAGTTGCAGCAGGTTTATCTACCGAGCGTCCTCAGAGTTCCTTCTATTATTTTCACTGCCGATGGTGCCTCTTCTTCGAAGTCCAAAGGCAAGAAGTTCCGGACATTCAAGAATAAGAGGCATGAGAATCGGCAAGGCAGGCAACTGTATGCAACTAGAACCTCCTCTCTTGCGCTAGTTGATCGTGGTACACCTCCGTCCATGAACACTAGGAGCAAGTTAAGGGAGCGTGAGGAACGGCGTGCCCAACGGTCTCCTGTCGGTGCTGTCCCATCGTCAGTCCTGTCTTCCCAACAGCGTCAGGGACCTACTGTCCATCAGTCGGGATCGTGTGGGAGGTGTGGTGGTAGCCACCCTGGCAGGCCATGCTCTTTGCCGGTGATTTGTTTCCGCTGTGACCAGCCAGGCCATGTTGTTCAAGACTGTCCGTTTAGGTCAAGACCGATGTAGTTCTCTCCATTCGCCCACCCACAGTAACCTCAGTTTCAACCCGTGCCGCCACGACCTCAGCAGGACTCACTAGCGTCTCAGCTTCCTCGTGCTGAGTTGTGACATCCTATCTTTTGTAAGGTGTGTTTTCTATTTTTTAATTAGTTGATGTGTGTCTTAATTATTCCTGTTGCTTGCGTATTATGTGATTCAGTTGTTTGTTAATTACTCATTATGATGATGTCATTTGTGTGATTGTGATTTTCTCTTCTCCTATCCTTGTCGTTTCTCCCGTTCTACTTTCTCCTTCACTTCTCTTTTCCCTCTGTTTTCCTCGACGCGGGACGCGCGACCGTGCCCAGTTGACCGAGGTAGAGACGCGATAGAATGGGATAGAACGTGATCAAATGATGGACGAGGTGGATGTTAACAGGATTCGTGGGTGGATCCTAGGCTAACGTGGCTTGACTATTTTATCGCCTATGATTTTCGTAGAAGTCTATTTCTCTGTGTGGACTCAGTGGCTTGTCACCTGCAGTGTCGACAGCCCTGTGAAATAGTTCACATTGTGCTTCGTATGTTTTTAGGTAGAGTAGGTGATTCTACTCTTTCCTCGTTGTATCTGATTGTTCAGATTTGTAGATTGTTCAGTGTTATTGCTTGACAGCCATCTTTTGTGCTGTTCGTGCTGTGTAAGGATTTCTTAGTGTTATTCCTATTGGCATTTCCCTTTTTGGTCGAGATTTGCTGGTGTTAGATTCTTTTGTCAGTTACTCAGGTTGTTGTTGACCATTCGACTTGTGGCAATGGCCGTACATATTGTTATGATACTTTGGTCATCCTAGCTCAAATATGGTCAGCTCTTGACTTGTTTCACTTCTGTTGAAGTCGAAGTGCTTGATTGAACCAAGTTTGGCTGAGAAGCTGTTCGAGCGAACTAGGCTCTTCCCTCTTTGGTGAGCTTCTGTTAGTAAACTCGATGCTTCCTATGTCGTCTGGTGGACCTCCTTGTGAGGTTGGCCTTGGAATTGCCATTTCAGTACCGCCTTGTCCTGTGTCTGCTCAAGTGTGGACAATTTAATTTGACCCTGATCATCTCCTTATTTTACGGTTGCGTGGCATTGGACCTGAGTTCTGTGTCGAGAGCTGTTATGTACCGTATCTTCGTCGTGCCGTATCCAATGGCCAAGGTGATGTGAGGCTCATTTGTCATTTACAGGATGTAAAGGTAGGCCGAGATTAGTACTTTTCATTGGGCTTCGTGCTGAAGCTGGTGCTCTTCTCTATTGCACTTAGGCTTTTTCTGTTCGACTGCTCGCTGGATCAGTGCTCGGGGCGTGTTACATTGTGATTTTCTGGGATTGCGATGGCACCTAGTGTGTGTTGAGATGTGAAGGCCGAGGTTTTTTCTGATGCCTTTGTGCATTGTTGAGTGCGCAGTGAAAGTGTGTGGGCTGATGAGCCACAAGCCGAGGATTCTTTTCATACAATTCTGCCTGATCGAGAGAATTGCATCTTCTCGATGTGACTCCATCTCAGCTGCATGTGCCTAGAAGTTGTCGTGACCGTGTCGTTGTCAGTCATTTTTCTAGTTTTAGTGTTGGCATTTGCGAGTGTTGAGGAAATTGTCGACTTTCCTGCTGATAAAGTACCATTTACTAGGCATTCATTCTCGTGGGTGTTGTGCTCTCGAGGCGTATTCGTAGTCCTTGAGATGCATTCCCCCAACTTGTGGTGGCTCTTGTCGTCCTGTGATTAATTTCAATTATTGTCGATCTTTCCTTGGTAAACGGCCTGATGCATGACTCACTCTCTATATTCGTGTGCTCAGCTGCCGTGTGCCTTGATACGACCCTGCTTGCAGTGTGTCCTGTGGTTCTGTGTGCTGTACGGAGCTAGAATCCTGCAAGTGCTGCTGTCATTGGCTGTTATTTTTGTAAGTGCTACTTTCGTATGATTTTGCATTTATGTGTTGGACTATTGTCTAGTCAGTAGCTTGTTGTGCTCCTTTTTCTCGCTGGAGTAGCTCGCAACTCGATCAGATGTGATATCTGAGTGAGAACTGACTTAATGCTGTGTGTGGTCTAGTGTTGTTGATTTTTGCTGTCATTCTTCTGTGTAACCGTCATTGGCGTTATGTATGCCTGGTGCTCTCAGTCTCCTTTGGCACTGGAGCTGATGATGTCATCAGGCTGTCAGCTGAGAGGACTATGTTTCCTTGTGTGAGCTGATGTTAGTTGTACATGTCGCTTCTGTCGATCCATTTCTCGGTGTTGTTCATTTTGGCAGTCGTGTCTCTTGCCTTGCGAGATGTAAACGATGTTGCCTTGTTTCAGAGGTGTCAGACTTGTGTTCACTTGTAGTCGTTCTCACTACTGAGCGTGTATCCGTGACAACAGCCTGACGCTATTCCTCTGAACTCTGTTTCTCGTGCTTTGTGTCAGTAATTATCGGGTTATTCTTCCCTGCCTTACCCTTATTGGTCCTTAAATTTTGAGGATGAAATTTCTTAAAGGAGGGGAGGACTATAATACCCTAGATCTTTGGCGGATCTTTACCAACATAATGACTCAAGACTTAGGTAAATAACTACCTATCCTAGGTACTGGACTCAAATAAAAGAAAAATTACATAGTAAGAAAATGAAAAATACATCATATGACTCGAAATACAGTGGCGAACAAGATGAAACATAGCTGGTGAGCAACGGGACCCTCGAAAAAATGTGGAGTGGTAGGAGATGTCCCCATCACAAGCTCTGCAGGAGACTGAACCAACCGAAGGTGGATTGGTGGAAGGTACCTTATCTATATGTTCCAAGTATGCTCAAGTTTTGTTTGATATTGGCGCAACTCATTCCTTTGTTTCAAAGAAATTTATTGCATCACTCTCTATAGAACCCCAATGGATGAACTTAGTAATTTCTACTCTGTTAGGGAATGAATCCGATGTCACATATCATTTCCCAAACTGTAAGGTCATGGTCAAAGGCCACAATCTACCTACCGACCTGATATGTTTAGACCTACAATGGTATGACGTCATTCTAGGTGCCGATTGGCTATCCACCCATCGGGCAACTGTAGACTGCCAGAATGGGAAAGTAACTTTTGTAGACTACTCGGAGTTAACATACATTACTCCACAGAAGAGATTGCCAGTTATCTCGGCCCTTCGAGCCCATAAACTTATCAACAAGGGATGTGAAGCATTCCTAGCATTTGTAACCGCCACGGAAGCTAAGGCGGCTAGATTAGAGGACATTCAAGTTGTTCGGGAGTTTCTCGATGTTTTCCACTAAGACTTACCTGGTTTACCACCAGAAAGGAAAGTCTCATTCACTATAGACCTCATTCCGGGGGCCAGACCTGTTTCTAAAGCACCCTATAGAATGTCCCCCGCAGAATTGAAGGAACTGAAGGAACAGCTTATGGAATTATTGAAGAAAGATTTCATCAGACCAAGCACATCTCCCTGGGGAGCACCAGTGCTGTTTGTCAAGAAGAAGGATGGATCGATGAGACTATGCATCGATTATCGATAGCTGAACCACCTCACCATCAAGAATAAATACCCACTGTCGAGGATTGATGAACTCTTCGATCAGATTTCTGGAGCCAAATATTTTTCAAAGATTGATCTCCGATCGGGTTATCACCAATTGAGGATCAAGGATGGGGATATTCACAAAACTACATTTCGAAGCAGGTACGGGCATTGTGAGCTGTGCTCCGTTTGGAGACAGCGTGTTTCAAATCTTGCTTGTTGCAGATCTGAGTCCAAGCAATCTTGCCTTCAAGCTGTTAGGCAGTGGGTCTGTGAGTTGGGTGATAGCTCATTGTTTGCAAGCTATGCGTCAGCTGTTGTAAGGGAACGTTACCCTTAGTTTGTGTGCTATTCTGCACATAGTGAAGCCTTGCTCTGGTAGAGCAAGGGGTGGACGTAGGTCAACCATGAATGGTGATTGAACCACCTAAAAATCCCGTGTGATTGTGCTTGTGGTTTACTTAATCCTCTCTATCGATAGATGCATGTTTAGGATCGTTGAACGTTTAGATCCCTATTAGCAACTGATAGATCTGTGAGCATTCAAGGGAATTCTTTCACTTCTGATTGGTAGATTGTGAGTTGGCACTCTCTATCATTTTTAATTATTCAAGGATCTATTCACCCCCCTCTAGATCCTCCATTCCGTGTTCCAACACGTGGTATCAGAGCAGGTTTATCTGTTGAAAAGGCCCAACGCCCTGGATAGATCAAGCGAAATGGATCCTAAGGGGTTTATAGATGAAGGTCATTCGGTGAACAGGCCTCCATATTTTGATGGATCTAATTATCAATATTGGAGAAACCATATGCAGGTTTTTCTCAGAGCACAGGACCATGAGATATGGCGTGTAGTAAGTTGAGGTCTGTGTGAGCTTCCCCAAAATGAAGATGCTTGGACAAAGAACCAGATCAAACAGTCCAACACAAACTGGGGAGCTATGAACATGATGTAGTGTTCCTTGCATCCAACAGAATTCTCAAGAATATTCACATGCACAACTGCTAAGGAAATTTGGGACATACTGGAGGTAATGTATGAGGGTACCTCTGAGGTAAGAGAGACAAAAGCCAATATGCTCATTTCTGATTATGAATGTTTTAGAATGAAAATTAATGAATCTGTTTCAGAAATGTATGCCAGGTTAACCCAATTGACAAATAGCTTGAGGAGCCTTGGAAAAACCTATACCGAGCAAGAACTAGTGAGGAAAATTCTGAGGTCCTTAACACACATCTGGCATACTAAAGCCACCATCATAGAGGACTCACCTACCTTATCTAGCATGACTGTAGACAAGCTTATAGGTTCCCTTATGACCTATGAACTTAACCGGAGCAAACCATGGAGCGGGCGAACTCTGTCATAGTTTCCAAAATATGAACCCGTCGAAGTTTTTTGGCTCATCCGACCCCGATGATGCCGAGCACTGGCTTAGAGAGGTAGAAAGGATATTCTGAGTTATGTAATGCATAGACGAAAAGAAGGTGTTACTTGCTACTTTTCAATTGGAAAGGGACGCCCGATTCTGGTGGGAGTCAATCAAAGCTACTTTAGGACAAGATCCAATTACATGGGCCGAGTTTGTTGAGCATTTCAACAACAAATACTTCTTAGACCGGGTACAAGAGAAGAAGGCCACCGAATTCGCCACACTTAAATAACGTATCTTATCGATGGCCGAATGTGAGGCCCAATTCTCAAGGCTATCAAGCTATGCAAGGCACTTAGTAAGTATAGAGAAGATGAAGGCGAGGAGATTTCTTCATGGGCTTCGACCCCAATATTTAACCCAACTAGCACCAATGGACATCCAAGTCTATTCGGAGATGGTGCGAAGAGCCTAGCTGTTAGAAGATGCCACAGAGGTGTCCGACAATATCCATGGAAAGGATGAGAAGGAGCATGTTGCCAGCTTTGGCACGTATAAGCCGACTTTCAACAAGAAGAGGTCTAGCAATGGAGGAGATTCTTCCCAAGGGAAGAAGCATAAGAAGAATAATAAACCTTTTTCCATTACTACTACGCCTTCGAAGGAGGTGTGCAAGCACTGTGACAAGGTCGGCCATAGAGCCGGGGAATGCTGGAGAAGACTAGGAGCTTGTCTCCGGTGTGGGAGTCGTGATTATCGGATTCCTGACTGTCTGTTACTTAATGATCAAGTCAAAGGCGAGAAGCACCCGGTGAAGAAACAAGCACGTCTGCAAGCTCTTTAGGAGGCGGAACAAGATGAAGGTAAACTGGTGGAAGGTACACTAAAGATTTGTTCCAAGTCTGCTCATGTCTTGTTTGATACTAGTGCATCACATTCTTTTGTTTCCAAGAGGTTTGTTGATCCATTACCTATGGAACCGGAATAGATAGATTTAGTTATTTCAACCCCTCTAGGAAACGAAGCTGATATTGCTCACCATTACCTAAATTGTGAAGTCTTGATAAAAGGGAGAAATCTACCTGCCGACTTAATATGCCTGGACATGAAAGACTATGATGTCGAATGAAAAGCACTAAAGAAAGAGCAAGGTGAGAGCACTTACTCGACCGGTTTGAAGAAACCGATCCCGTTTGGAGATGAGGGCGAGTGGGGAAGCGTGGGTTCCCCATATGCCGCGCCGGCGTCGCTTGAATCTGCTCAAGATCTTACATCACTACACCTCTCGCATGAGGGGGGATCTTGGGGTGGGGGTTAAGCTCTTACAACCAAAACTACCTCCGCACAGGGAGGGGCCTTTAGCAGGCCAAGCGGGGAGGGGAAGAAGAAGACAAAGAGCTTCAATGAACACCGGAGTCGATTAAGTCCTCTCTCAGGAACAGAGGACCGATAGTTGTTGATGGAATTGTTGTGGTCGTTCCCGAACTCCTTTATCAGCGGGACCAGTGCCAAAATTTCGTAGGTTGACCCAGGAAGGTGTTGGAATTTTGGTATGAGCTTTGGAAGCCGACGCTGGTCGAGGTGGGACTGGAAGCAGAGGCTCTGTTCTCTAGTTCTGACTGTCTCAGCACCGCAAGATCAGGAAGATGAAGCCGCGACGAGCTGTCCCGAGCTTCAAATTGAGCGTAGTCGATGGCGTTGGAACTGTTGATGAGTTGCCTTCGAAGCATGGCTCACGCGGGTGCCAGCTCATGACGAAGTAGGTCACAGCAGCTCAAATTGTGATAGGGTGTCTGTTCAGTCCCAGGGAAGATAGAACTGCGCACCTTGGGGAGAAAATGGATAAGAATTCGCTTGGGTTGCCGAATGGAGTGCCGCTTCTTGGAGGAGGAGGGAGACTCACAATAGAAGGTCCCGGTCGAACCCCACCTTTAGATCTTTAGGTGAGCAGGCATGGCAGTTCTGCAAGCCGCCTCTGGATGCAGATCAGAACCCTTCTGTGCAGTCGGAGTTGATTGCTTGCCCCGGACAGCTATGAACTCAGAATGAGACGAGACAACCGCCATTGCGAAGTAGACTCAAAGACTCTTCCAGAGGTAGCTCTTGCGCCTCCTGAATCACCTGGATGACGTCACAGATTCCTCTGCAATCTTTAGGTTCTTTGGGTAGTGAATTGGTCCTCTGCCTTCAAAGCTCAAGTGGGGGAAAGGGGAGGTGGCGAATGGTGATGGGAGATGGTGGGAAACCCAGAGAGGGATGTGTAGGAGGTGTGGAGGAGCTAGGGAAACTCAGGACAAGGCAACTAGACCTACTCACGTAACGATCCTTGAGTCAGATGACTTGGAGGCAAGATCGTCACAGATAGTGGAATAAGCCACCAATCGGTCTACTCCTAAGCCAGAGGAAATGACGCTCTGCAGGAAATAACTAACGGAGACCTGAGGGGACACCAAGAACCCTCAGCGCACCTGGACACGTGAATCAAGGTAAGATGATATCTTGAGGCATCTAGAAACACAGTCTTGAATTGGACAAAGCTGTCAAGACACATAGAAGGTTACATGTCAACCCCTGGTCTCACCGGGTTGACCGAAACTCGACACGACACATACACACAGACACCCGCAGACATACACACTGCATGTACAAGCACTCTTGGCTGTCCCATCATGGTCACTATCCTCATAGGATGTCAACAAACACCCACAGGTCACGGACAAACCACGAGATCAAGCCAAGACAAGCAGAAATCGAAGCGGTAGATAACGACAACACTCTAGGTAGAGCGAACCATCACTCAATCGCTAGGCGAACCCAACAGTCAAGAGGCAGTCACTACGCAACCAAAGACAATGACACTGGCAGTTCTAGATTGAGTCATTAGGGTACTGTCATAGCCAAAGAAAATACCACACCCAGTCACCTAAACCAATCGATCGAGAAACCACCGACACACAGACACCGCCCTAAAACACAAACCTAAGACAGACCAATACACGAACAGACATAGAACTGAACAACGGCCATCACGGCCACAACAGGACCGTAACGCACCTCTAAAGGGGCGTTACACTGCTATAACACACCAGCACATGGGCGTTAGGGCAACCAGACCTAAAATCCAATACAGACCATGTAACACATGAAGACAGGCACGTCACATCAGTATAATGCACTAGGACATGGGCGTTATAGTCAACGGACCAGAACTCAAATGAAAGGGCATGTAACGGACCTCCATAGGTGCGTTACAGGAGCTTAAGGCACTAGGACAAGTGCGTTAAAAGCAACAAACCCAAAACACTAATACGGACAAGAGGCATATCACGGACCAGGCCGAGTCCATCACAGCCACATGGCGCATGGGGGTAGGCACGTCACACTAACCACCATAGCCAGACAAACGCTAGTCAAGCACGACATAACGGTCTCACACTGGTGTGTTACATTCTTACGTTATTTTGGTCGTCCCAGCTTGAGTCTGTGTAGCTCTGGATGTGTCTTGCTCCTGTTGGAGTGCTCGATTAGATTCCTTGATTGAGAAGATGCTCAAGCGACCTAGGATTTTCTCTTCTTGGTGAGCTTCTGTTGGTCGAGCTTAATGTTTCTCATCCTGTTGGTGGAGTCTTTTCGAGGTAAGCATTGGAATTGCAATCTTGGTGATGCCTTTGTCCTGTGTCTGCATAAGTGTGGATAGTTTTATTCTGAGCCTGATCTGCTTCCTTGCTTTACGGTTGCATGGCTTTAGATGCATTCTTGTGTTAAGAGCTGTTGTGTACTGTATTCGTCGTGCCGTGTCCAACGGCCGATGTATTGTGAGGGCTCATCTCTTGTTTCAGGGCGTAAGGGTAAGCTGAGTTTGTGCTAAAGCTGGTACTCATCTCTGTTGCACTTAGGCTTCTTGTGATCGGTTGTTCGCTGGATCGGTACTCGTGGAGTGTTACATTATGATTCTTATGAGTTGCGATGACGTCGAGCGTGTACTGAGATGTTAATATCGAGCTATTTTTTTGATGCCTGTGTGCATGTGTGAGTGCGCAGTGGAAGCGTGTGGGCTAATAACCCACTGGTCGAGAGAATTATTCTTCTCGATGGGACTTCATCTTGGCTTCCTGTGCCTTGGTGTCATCTGTTGCCATGCTGTTGTTGGTAATTTTCTAGTGTTGGCATCGGCAGTTGCGAGTGTTGGGGAATTTGTCAGCTTTCCTACTGATTGAATACCCTCTATTCTACATTTCTTTCTCTCGGGTGTTGTGCTCTCAAGGTGTACCTGTAGTCCCTGAGATGCGGCCCTTGAGATTGTGGTTCTTGCTATCGTTTCTCGTTGTTGTGGGTCTTTTTTGGTGAGCTGTCTGATGAATGACTTGTTCCTTGTGGTCGCGTGTTCAGCAGCTATTGTGCCTAGATATGACCTTGCTTGCAGTTGTGCTCCATGGTTCTGTGTGCTGTACGGAGCGAGAATCCTGCAGGTGCTGCCGTCTTGTTATTTTGAGTGCTATTTCTGTATGATTTTGTGTTTCTGTCTTGGACCATTGTCTTGTTAGTTAGAACTACTGTACTCCTGATGTGACACCACAAGGGGGGGATATGCAGCAAATAGATTATGGGTTTCCTTCAATTTTACCAAGGTTGCTACAATAAGACTGCCTACCTCCATAGGTAATACATCACACCAGATCTCATCTTGGTAGGCAGAAAACTGCAATGGCACCAGACATCGCAGCCTAATCGGGATGGAAGTGGTGTCCACCCAAGACACACGATAAGGGGAGGGATGATCCACGGGGGTCAACCCTAGATGTGTCACAGCACCCGTGGAGATAGTGTTGATGCAACTTTCACTATCGATAATCACCTTGTAGGCTTTCCAACCTAACCTACAGAAGTTATGAAAAATGATGGTGCGACGCCTGTCATCACTCACCTGAGGCTGGGTCAAGATACACCTAACAATGCCCAGCTGCACATCATCTTGATACTGCATACCCTGGACATCCACCTGCTCACCATCTAGCAGCTCATCAAAGAACTCCTCCACAAGCTCCTGCTCTGCCTCGTAACTGACCAGCACAATCCTAGATGAAGGCTCACCGACTGAAACATCTCCTATAACCAAAGAAGATTAAGTGGGACAACTGGACGCATAATGACCAAACCCACCACACCTATAACACTCCTGACGGGACCTAGTGCCCTGAGGCATTCCACTAGTCATCGGCCCCTTTCCCTTGTCATCACGATGGGCTGGGGGTGGTGGAAGTTGAGGTCGGGGAAGGAGGGGCTGCTGGGGCTGAGGGGCAGGGGCAACTGCCTGGGGTTGTGGGGGAAAGTCCCTCGGAGGGGGAGGACAGGGCCGAGGAGCAGTGGGGTCCTGGCGAATGGGTTCCTATCGACGAGCCACCGGTCCCCGAGGATATGGTCCAGGCACAGTACGAGGATCTGATCCACGATGATGTGTGGGTGCCGATCGCTGGATCGAAGCAAACTCAGACTCGAACTGTTCCAACTCGAGAGGGACCTGATAAGCCTCCTCTAGGGTCGTCACATGGTGGCAAAATAACTCGTACTGATAATGCATGATGCGGGACAGCCTGAGGGACCGACTCTAGGTGATGTAAACCTCAGACTCTAGATGGAGACGTGACCAGCAACACTTGGACACTAGAGATGCCTTGGCTCGACACTAAGAGTTCTTATGGGCTATACGTCGCTAACAGAAATGCAAGCTCACTCGTCGTCCCAAGCGAGGGATAGCGTGGATCCGCGCGGTTTGTTCGTTTTGATTTCCTGGTAGATCGTTTAATTCCGCATTTGGATCCATTCACCCCCCCTTTGGATCCACTTTCTGTTAGTAGATCGTGTCCATCCGCTCTCCAACAAGGGGTGGACGTAGGGAGCCTGTCATGGTTCCGAACCACCTAAAAATCTCGTGTTCCGTGATGCCTGTGCGATTGACCATTTCTTCTATCTCCGTTCACAAGTTCATCATGTAGATTTTTGATTCACTGCACTGTCACACCCTGCTCCATCCGCTATCTATGTTGAGCTTAATTTGTCTGATTAGTTGCTTTGTTAATTCGAGTGAGATTAGAAAGCTTGAAAGAACTCTTCTAATCTCACATCTATTTAAGGTAATTAACGTTGTTAGTTTTAATTCCACTGTGCTCAGTTAAGAAAGTTTTTAAAATCCACCATCTCGACATGGGGATAATTCAACCCCCCTTTTTGTCCGCCATCTCTCTGGGCCAACAGCATGAAAGTGCTTGGTGCATTGGAAAGCCCGAAGGGCATGACAAGGCACATGTAAAGACCATCATTGGTCTTAAAAGGAGTCTTCCACTCATCCCCAGGTCTAATCCAAACTTGATGGTAGCCACTTTTGAGGTCAATCTTGAAAAAAATTGTGGCTCTGGCAAGCATATCTAGCATGCCATCTAGCCGGGGAATGGGAAATCTGTACTTGATAGTGATTTTATTGATGGCCCGACTATCCACACACATGTGCCAAGTGCCACCCTTTTTGGGTGTGAGGAGGGCCGAGACGGCACATGGGCTCTTGCTGATTCGGAGGAAACATTTGTTGATGAGTTCCTTAATTTGCCTCCTAAGTTTGACATGCTCAGTGGGGTTGAGGCGATAATGAGGGAGGTTGGGTAGGGTGGCTCCGGGGACAAGGTCAATCGCATGCTGCACATCGCACATGGGTGGTAATCTATCCGAGAGCTCATCGGGGAACACATCGTGGAACTCTTTAAGGCGGTGTTGGATTTCCACTAGATGTTGGCCCGTTGGGGTGGACTCCCCAAGACAAATTACAATGGCGCACACTGGGGCCCCTTGATTGATTTCTTCTTCTAGCTCTTGCTTGTTGATTAGGTGTTGGCTCCTAATAGTTCCAAGGGTCAAGCTTGAGCTAGGACTCATGAGGGTAGGAATGAGGGGAGGGGGTAGGTGGCTACCCCCCACTTGGGGAGAGGGTAGGTGGCTGCCCCCCACTTGGACCATCTCTTTGACAAATGAGGGGATGGGATAGGTGGCTGCCCCCCACTTAGGGAGGGGGTAGGTGGCTGCCCCCCACTTGGGCCATGGAAGGGGGGCCCCTTTCTAGAAGCCCACAAATCTCCAAGCCCCTTTCACACTAGCCCATGGGCTTGGCCCATTTAAAGGCCCAATAGTAAAGCCCAATACTATTCTAGTCTATTATAAGACCATAGGCCCATTAGCCTTATTACAACCCATTAATTGTCCACACGCTCCAAATAGGGCCCAACAAGGCCAAAAATTGTGAAATAAAGATGAGTAGCTTGACCATGCGTCCACGTCCTCGGGCTCCGGCGTGTCCTCGTCCACCGGCGTGTATTGCGGCGTGTGTCCGCACCAGTTCTCCCCGGGTGGGACGAACTCGACCCCGTCGAGTAAGGGTCCCGAAGCTTGAGCTCTCCGCGTGTGATCACGGCATTGTCTGGCAAGGGACGTCCTCTCCAACGCACTAAGAAGTGTTGGTAGACTCCGTTCCTGGCGGTGGTCACCTGCCCATCCAGTATACAATCTATATGCGTGCGTTGAGGTTGGAAGAGGTGGACGCTCGGGTGGTGTGTCACTCACAACAGGAGGAGAAAGCCCAAAACTCACTAGGGATCACCGTGGGGTTCCAATATACTACTAGATCTGAAACATCGAACATTGAAACGACACCATAGTCGCCTGGTAGTTCAATAACGTATGCATTCGAACCCATTTGTTTCACGACTCGGAAAGGACTAGCATCGCAGGCCTAGAGTTTCTCGATGATCCCTGAGGGAAAACCGTTCAGGTATGACCTTGATCATGACGTACTCTCCCTTTTGAAACTCACAGGTACGTCGGCGTGCATCGGCTAACGTGTAGAATGCAAATTATGGAACTACATGTTTGGCTTATTGTTACCTATTTTCTACATTATTAAAAGATCTTTGCATGCTTATTTAGTGTGTAAACATTGGAATGTCTGATGTACATTACTTTTTTTAATGAGATCTGGGTAAGGTTGTTATGCAAATGAACATTCTATTTTTATTAATCCTGCCAACCAAATTGTCATTATTTTATTCCGAAATGCATGTTTCATCCCATGAGTTACTGCTATGACTCCTTACATGCAGGGAATTGAGGTTCAGAAAATGGGAAGGTATAAATGCTATGTAGTGTGGGTTGGTCGTGAACCCGATGTATATTATAGTTGGCCCGAATGCTTTGTCCAAGTGCATGGATACCCTAGAGCTCGTTATAAGGGTTTTCACTCAATAGAGGAAGCACATGCTACTATAAATGGGGTTGGCAATAGCAGTCATACGTATGTTGATCATCCTCAATTACAAGAAAGGCCCATGCCTACATATCATGCAAGTTCCGGGCCTGACTATGATTCAAGGAACCATGCACTACATCAGCAGACTACACAAATGTCAAATGTGCCTTGTATTGTTGTTGTTCTATTATGTACTCTAGTAGTGTTGCTGTAGCGACCTGGGATCCGAGCACCGGAAAGGAACCGACGCGTCTCGAACCTCGACCCGCCACCCACGAGTCTGAAGACTCAGAAGGGTTAAAGGATAGGTGTGGTGTACATAGAAATAAGAAATAAAGCAGGACAATAGATATAACAGAAATAAACATCTAACTACAACAAAGTGCAGTCCAACTAAAGTACAGTCTAAAGTAGTAAAATGTATCACATGCCAACTGAACACTCGGCTCGGCAAGCTGGCAACTAAGAACCTCCACGCAACACCCTTGAACCTCGAGGAAGAACTGCCGCACCTGAAAACCAGGAGTGAGCCTCCTATCACTGGCTCAGTAGGGGTCCTGCAGAACCCCAACCGAAAATAACGGCGGTACGAAAAGTAGCAACTACAACAATAACAACAGTAACAGCAGGAACAATAACTCGGTGGCCGATAAAATCTCAGCTCTACAGCTACTCCTACTGTACCGGAACGGAACCCAACAAGCAGTAATAAATAAATGAAAAAGCCATCTAGACCAACCGTACCGCACGAACTAACCTCAGATCGATAAAACACGAGTCCACACCTGCAAGGAGATAGGAGCTCTACCCAATAGAAGAATGACCAGATGCGTCCCCTAATGTCTTACACCACATCACAAATGTCTAGCTACAAGACACACTCAGTAACCAGTATCACAAACAAGGACTAGCTGGGGTCGCGCTCGTCAGCGCTATCTGACGCCCCCAACCTCGTGTGCACACTCAGACCATACGCCCTAGGCCTATCCTCTAGCTGGTTATTCCCCCTAAGTCCGGACTCGGCTGTACGTGGGGGCCCTATGGTAACCAGCCTAACAACCGTCTCGCTCGGGTCAGCTACTCCACCACTCCCAGGTGGGTCAGCACGCGTGTGCCGTAAGAAGGCTACGACTAGTGGATGTGTCATCGGAGGAGTGGACTCTCTAGTCAGCGAAAAACAACGCCTAAATGGAACAAGTACGAGGACTGCTCCTCGTATCGACACCGACTCACGGAGACACGAGTTGAGAACACAAACTCCCAGGACCCCACGGCACCCTAACACATGGCCCCCACATGATGCCCAGCATCAGTCAGATCATGGGTCAACACGTGGATCGAGGTTCACTTAATCGGGACTTGAATCGGCACGGAAGGAACCACCAGTTAGACAGACCACAGTAAACGGTCCACCCTAAATGGACGGTCGATGGACCACCTCAGAACTCAAATGGTTCTTCACATGTCGTTTGATATTTTGGCACGGTCACCCACGAACCGCCAATCGACAGATACAGACGGTCCTCCTAGGGCCGTGTAAGGTATACACGGCCCATCCCTGGACCACGCCAGAGAGTGAACGGCCTCCCCCGGACCGTTCAGGCTCTGGGCAAGACGAGAAGATACACGGTTTCCCTCGGACCATGTAGACACACACAGTCATATCTTGACTGTGAGAGACATTGAACGGTCCCCCATAGGGTCGTCCAACCTCAGAACAGAATGGGAACACAAACGGCCACGCTCAGGCCGTTCAAACCATAAGCGGTTGTGGACGCACTTTCGAACGATTTGATTTATTCGGTTGATTAAGTGCGTGGACGTGCCAGTCACCGAGGTGACGATTTATTCGGGTTTCATAGAAACCCATGGTGCACTCGATCTGACTTCGTCAGGTGATTGTGTGGTTCGGGTCAGGACCAAATTTCGTCATGTCATAAAGGCCATGACGTCATTGACATCCCCCATACGAGGGAACACCCTTGATTAATTGTTAGAATTAGGGGCCCTGGGCCGAAAGAATAACACTGATCCTTCGGTGCATGGAGGAACAACTGCACTGGTGGGCTGCATAGGCTCATTCTCTAAAGTTACCTCCAAACCAGGCACTGACCCCACCGATGGGGGAATTACTGGGACCATGGGGTCCCCCGAAGTGGCCAAGGCTGCTAGACCCCCTCCAGTGGACACCACCATGATCTCACCTCTATCGCCCAAGCTCAAGGATGCATCCAAGGAAGAAGGCTCTGGGGTAGATGGGGGATCGTGGACTCCTCATCCGAGTCATACTACTGCCCAGGCTCGAACACTATCTCGTCCATGACCTGCAACTAAGCCAGTGAAACAACTCAGTCAAAGCTTTGAGCAAACCCCTTCTTCAACCCTCGCATGAAGTCGGGCCTATAAAAGGTGAGAGCACTCTCTATTAAGGTCTCCCTGTATTCCTTGGACCTGAGGTACTTCTCCACTCCCTTGGACTCGACCCCCGCCAATTCTTGCTCGGCCACCCGAAGTTGACCCCGAAGCTCCTCCTTCTTCACCACCTCATGTTCAGCCAATTAAAGGTGCCTCTAGAACTCCTCCCTCTTGGCCTCCCACACTTTTGAGTAGGCTTCCTGGGCCCGACGTTCCTCCTTAAGAATCCTAGTCTTCAGGTCTGCTTGATAGTTTGCCTTCGAAAGTTGCTCAGTAAGTGCGTAAATCTTCTCCTCGTCGACCTTGGCCCAGGTCTGATAGAGTCCAGCCTCATGATGAAGAACCCCGATCTCAGAGGAGAGCTATCCACACTTCCTATCAAGCTCAAAGGACTCCTTAGAAGCACCACCTCAACTCTCTCTACCCAGTAGAAGCGATTCACAACCTCAACTTCTGTCTAAGCTAGCAAGAGTGCCCCCTCCAATACTCTCTTGGCTAGTGTCCAGATCGAGAGGCGTTGGAGCTCGACTCAGTTGGATGGGCAAGCCAACGCCGGACAACACTCAGATGAACCTCCTAGATGAGAGCCAGCTTTCCCAGGGTTCGGGCTAGTCCTCTTGGGAAGGAGCCAGGAGATGGTCACTCGGGGCATCCGTAGGGGCCGCATCTTGCGGGCTAGGAATGGTTGAGCCAGCCCCCTCCCCAGTTAGAGGAAGCACCGATGTAGTAACCTGATAAATAAATAAATAAATAAATAAATATTTAAATTAAGTTAGGAGAAAAGAAAGAAAATATAATAATAATCATGACATAATTTGTGTACTTGTTTACCTCACGTGTATGTCTACCTGAGATATAGCATTAATACACCTTCCTTCAAATTTCTAAGACTGTGTACTTCCATGTTAAAATAACACTTCCCAAATTCTAGGTACGTGTGCGTCGGGGCACACACTAAGAAATGAAAAGTTAATTCTCGACGAGTGCATACGGCTAGGGGAAGAGTCATTGCCATATTGCTGACATAACTCACAAAATACACCCTAGACAAAACTCCCACACTTCGTACACGATCTAAGTAATGGTCCTTAGCCATAGGGATGTCATAAATTCTCCTTAACACTTCATGGATACTCAAATCTCTACAATCGCGTAAAGGGTGACCGTGAGGAACAAGCTACGTACCCCCCTTTATAAAAAAGATGATTATAATAATAAGTGGAATGTGAATCCAAGTAGTCAGGAATCTCCAATGAGACACATGAGGAAACTCACGTGAAAACACTGCAGCAAACCCCCCAATTAAAATAAGGGTGAATCTTAGTAGCCGGAAATTTCCATTGAGACATATGAGGAGACTCACGTCAAACGGTGAAATCTATCATAAAACTATAATATAGGATGGATTCTAATAGTCGAGAATCCCTATTGAGACATATGAGGAGACTCACGTTGAATAGTAAAATCTATAATGGAACTGAAATAAAAAAGGGATGAATCTAAATAGTCGGGAATCTCCATTGAGACACTTGAGGAAACTCGTGTCGAACAGTGAAGTCTAAAATTAAGAATAAACAAGGGGGTTGTGTGAAGCTACCGAAAGTTGAGAACCCTAAATGCATGTGTAGGCGTTAAAGTAATCCTCTGGTGTTACTCAGAACGTCTAAATGTCCCTATGTCTAGGGTTCACTACCCATACAATTGCACTTTCACAATATGGAGGAATAGTCTTGGGTGTAGATTCTGGTCTATGCTATGCATATGTTTTACGCGGTGTCCCCTTTACATATGCACATCTCCCTTAGTTGTACTGCGTGAGCCGCACTCTGTCCGTGAATTGTGGGCACAATCAATATCCTATCCCTAATATAGGGGAACTACTCTATATATATCTATTTTATGCTTGTGGTCGATGAATGCCTATGTGCTTGGGTGAGACTCCATCACAAGGAAAGAGAAAGCTGCTCTTATGGGATGTAGAAGAATGCCACAGTATATAAAATATTTTAAACATGACGTACATGAAACATGGATTGCATAGAAATTACACATGCAAGCTTTTGAAATCTCCAGGTATATAATGGACTGGAACTGCCCCGTTACACACCATAACGGACCAGGGAAGGACCGCTATGCTTCACAGAACACAGGAAATCCACCGATAACCCAGACTATAACGCACCAAGGAAGGGGCGCTATAGGACTATAACGCACGGGAACGGGCGCGTTAAAGTCACCAGCCACGAAACACTACAGACTAGGAATATAACGGACCGAAGAGGGGGCTTTGTGATGTACATAACGTGCCTCTCCTGAGCCGTTATACCTTCCAGAACGTCAAAATCCATAGAAAACTATGGCATATAATGCACCGTTATAGGCACGCCATACAATGCACGATGTATGGGGATAGGGCCGTTAAAGGCAACAGACCTTTAACTCAAATCAAAGGACTATAACGCACTAGCAGAGGTGCGTTAAAGCCACCCAAACACTAAAATCCATAGGAAAACTTAGACACTATTCACATAACGCACTGCAAGAGATGCGTTAAAGGGGTATAACACGCTGGGGTAGGCGCGTTCTATCACCTGGGTTTCGTGACTCCGAAAGCCGAAATCGAAAACCCCGCCCGGTCGATTGAAATCGACGGGGGACGCGACGGATTACAAAACCTGATATCCTACCAACCCATACCGACCATACAAGCCTGAGCATGCCATTAGAAATGAAATACCATGCCCATGGAATAGAATTTAACAATTAGATGATAAATTCCACAATAAATAAACTAAAATATATTAAATAGAAAAATGTACGAAATATGATAAAGAGGGCGTCGGACCACGACACAAGTGATACCGGTGGTGTCCTAGCACGATAAGGTATCCATCCCCCTACCTGGACGATGGCGAAAACGACGAATCGACCGCGAACTGGCGTGAGGGAGAAATGACAGCTCGCGACCCGGCTCGACTCCACGTTACGCGAATCGAGGAACGGAAGGCGTCAACACAATCCCCGCGACGCGACCGATCCAACAGTACCTCTCCGGCTTCAATCAATAGCCGTCTGGGCCAAGAAACAAGAGAGGCATGCAAAGGAACTCAAGTTTTGCATGAACAGTAACTAAAGATATCATCAAGGAATTCATAATCATGATTATTAGAGTCTAGATTCATGATTGCAAGTTTTTTATTCATGGGTGATTATTAAACTATATAAAAGAGAATTGGCGCCTGTGTGAGCAGTCTCCCATTAATGGGTGACTCAGGGGGTGGGTGCCCATTCTAGAATAGGCGCCTGTCTTCTATTCGCCCATTAATTGATGTCCACCGGCCAAAGCCATTTACCATGCAGGCAGAACGTAAAAAGTTAAAAGCATGATCGATGAGGAAATGGTGGCCAGGCACAAGGTCACCTATTAATGGATGGCTGGGGTCCTGGTCGCCCATTCAAGAATGGGCGTCTAGTCCCATGGTCACCCATTAATGGGTGCCCAGTGCCCTGGTCACCATTTACATATGTAATGAAAACTTCGAACAATACGAGCAGGGTTCATGTAATCAATAGGAAAATAGATGGACTAATACTATTCATGCATGCAGCCTAGAACTTACTACGTATTGGGCTTAATCTTGAGAAAACCTACCTCTCGTTTGGTGAAGAACAAGGATGACAATATAACGTGAAGAAAAGAATAAGCGGCAGCAGCAGCAACTACAACTCCAACCACACCTGAACAACATGAAGAAAAGAATAAGTGGCTGCAGCAGTAACTACAACTCCAACCACACCAAAATAGAAGTAGCAGGACACAAGGAAGGGGATGATGCTTCCACTTCTACCTCTTTCCCACAGCGACAATGAATCGAAAGAAGAGAAGAAGTAGCAGCAACAACAGCACTATGGCAGCACTGTAGGATAGTGACAAGAGGATGAAAAAGATGCAGCGACAGCAAGAAGCAGAACGAGCAGCAGCAATAGGCTTTTGCTTGTTCGATGGGTTGGGTGCTTATAGAGGAGGAAGTCCTAGTGGGGTTCGAATTCCATTGGAAGCAATGCTTCCACGTTCCATCTCTGATGACTTCTCACCTGCCAAAACCTCAGTCACCTGCCTCTTTTTGTTTTAAAAACCCTAATCTCTCTTCCATGCAGGTCGTCAAAAGTGGGATGGGTTTTGGGACTGTAGCCAGAAAGTCTTTTCATCTGAGTTAATTTAGTCACGAAGTCCATTAGCCCATGTATGTGAAGTCCATCTAGCACAGACTAGTTTTTGCAGCATGCAAGGATTACACAGACTCAACGTGCCTTGAGCAATGGTGCACAGACTTACAAAACTTTTACACACCGTCTTCGCCTAAGAAGAAATGCACTGACTCTATGTGTAAATGACGAAAGCTATTGCACAGACTCAAGAGAGTGCATAAGCAAACATGCACGAACTCGACGTCCCCGGTGCAAGGGTTACACCATCTCAATGGAATGCAAGCGACTACGGTTATTGCACCGACTCAAATGAATGCATGCGACTACAGTTATTGCACCGACTCAAATGTGCATGTAGGAATTTATGCGCATGAGATGCAACCAATGCACAAACTCTACAAGGACTTAGTTTATTACAGCAACTACGGATGCACCGACTAAATGCAAACTAGACTGAGAAATGCACTGACTCAATCTTCTGTAGCAACTAAGTAAAAGCATGCAATCGACCCTTGCATAATTCTCTGACGAGTAAAATACATCAAAATGCATGCTATTGCTTGTCCTCAAAGCTGTTGTTGCCAATCATCAAAACCAATCAGCACAAGGTTGCTACTCATCATACCAGAGGAGTCCCAACAACAAGGTGCATCAACCTTGATAAAGATGACTTCTATTGCACTGACCTAATGCTACAAGGGCTAACAGACTAGCATCTACCTTTCAAAACATGCATCGACCTTATAGTGCTTATTATATCGAATGTACATCAACTTCGCTATGCATTCTGTTCGCAAAGTGCATCGACCTTTTAGATGAGCAAAGCATATGTGCATTGTCCTTCTAGTCTCAGTGACATATGTGCATCGACCTTCCTGGTTGGTAACACATACGTGCATCGACCTTATAGAGTTAGCGGCATATGTGCATCGACCTTCTTGGTCGGTAACACATATGTGCATCGACCTTCTAGAATCAATGACATATACATGCATCGACTTGATAGTTTAGGGAAGTGGAGGATGCATCGACCTTATGACTCAACAAAAATGCATATGCACTGACCTTCTAAGCTAAGTGTTGACATGTGCACCGACCTGCCTATTGCAATGTATGATTGTGCATCGACCTTTTAATGTACCAGAATGAACATGCATCGACCTGTAAATAGCTAGAGACTCAAACTGACTTAGGAGAGAATACAAGATATTAAATGTCTCGGCTACCAAATCTGTGAAAGAATATTTCGGGCCGACCCGGTCCTAGAATCTCTAAATAAATTTCTCTTTGATGACTTTGAAGCTCTCAGCATCTTCCAAAGGCAAAGCATAAAACCACTCCAATGCGACTCCATCCAACAAGCGACGGAATAAATACGTCATATGGTGATCATCATATTGAAATTGCATTGATTCATACATGACATCTCTCATATAAATAGATGGGCTGCCATTCCCGTCATACTTGCGGTACGTGAGGAACTCGGATTGGGGAGGGAATCGAATGTTATGAAAGCTAGGAATGGGGACATCAGCCAAGGATTGTGGACCGACCCACTTTTGGAGAAAGTTGAGTTGTTGTTGTATGGCGGCCCACTTATCAAGGAGTTCCTACTCTCGAGATGGAGTAGGTGCGGTAAAAGGAGCGGGCTCAAAGCGAGGAGCCGAAGGATGAATGGTGGAAGGGGGAGGCCCATAAGAAGGATATTGGGCCGAATGATGACCCAAATTAGAATAAGGTGGGACCACCACATGCTGAGGGCGAGAGAAATCGACCGGAGCCACAAGGACTTGAGGCACCGAGAGACTGGACCTATAAGGATCAATCGGGAAAGATGCGGGAAGAGCAGTCTTCCCTTTATCAAGAGCTTAAGGGGCCGAACCAGAGGACTGGCCTGCTTCCAGATTCAAAAAGTGAAGGACCCTGGGCTGGACCGGGGTAAGATCAATAAGAGTAGGCAGAGCCCCTAGCCCATCAACCCTACATTAGGAGATGGAAATAGTAGATGGACCTTGTGAAGTAGTGGAGGACGGGGTGCTTGACCCCTGCAAGGTCTGATAAAGGGCCTGAAGTTGGGCCGGATCCAACTGGGCCAACATTTAAAGAATGTGACTTGTAGGATTATTGGGGGAAGGATTTGGAAGAGAGGGCTGACCGCCCTCCATGGCAGTGGAAGATGAAGGAGGGGCAGAGCCTTCTCCAGACTGAAGTGGCACGACCCTAGACTGGCCCTCCAGGAGTCCCTGAGGAAGAGATTCCTCGTGGGAATAGGGGAAATCATAGGAAGCCACGGTGGAGTCAAACAAAGGATTGGAGTAGGAGGTGAAGGAGGAATTGCCCCTAGGAGAAGACCCTATGGACTTGAAGCAACTCCACATTTGGAATGGACATGTATGTGTGTGTGAGGAACTGAATGCGTAACATGAGTCATGATGAAATTAAGCTTGAGTATAAATGAAATTCATGAATCAACTTAGACGTCTTTGATTTTGTTATCATCAAAATCACTGGGATATGTACAACAAGGAATAGGTCATAAATTGTATTCCCATCGATTTGGATCGATTGAGAGGGGTTTCCGATGTGATACCCACGTTCTCGGTTCTCTGGTAGGTAAACGGTCCTACCAGATGTCCACGGTCTTACTCCAGACCGTGTTCACGTATTAAGTGGTCCATCGATGGACTGTGTGAGAACTGAGCGCTCTAAGTCTAGACCGTGTTTGACCATTGACCAGTAAGGCGGTGGAAATAGCACGACCCAATGTGGGACCATTTATATTCTTTGGACGGCCAATCGTGGGACCATCTACGCATTCACGGCCTAACTTTGACCGTGCATATATTTTAACTTTGCATAGCGATGGGAGCTACGCGGCCCATTAATAGACCGCCTATGTACATGGCACGGTCCCTCGTTCAACCATTTTTAAACTGAAGCGGCCCTTTATTCGACCACTTATGCATTGCAGATTTTAAATGCATTCCAGCCTATTTAATTATGTGTTTAATCATGCATAATCGCCATGTTTAAATATTTTTACAAACTGTAGCATGCTCTTATATCCCAATAGAATTCTTTTCTCTTTCCTTGTGATGGAACCACTAGTCGTAGCCCGATGACCTCTAGTGTCGGCCCACCTGGGAGTGGTGGCGGGACAGTTCCCGAGAGATGGTTTTTAGGCTAGTTCCCGTGGGCTCCCTTGCTTGACAGTAGCGTCCTACTGGGGGAGAAAACTAGCTAGAGGCCTGGCTCAAGGTATTGAGCTTGTGTGTGCACACGTGGTCAGTGGCTAGGACTAGCACTGACGAGTGCTACCCTGACTAGTTCTTATTTTCTGGTACTATTACGTGTCTTACTTACCGCATTCCAGGTTTGTGTAGATACTTGAGACGCAGTGTAAGCCGTCAGTGGACGCAGCTGGTTTCTCTTTCTGGTGGTCCTTCTCTCTCCTGTCACTTGAAAATGCTGAAGTTTATTCTATTGGTAGATTTAGTTACTCTCGTGTTTAAATTAATTGGCATCATAGTTAGCTGTTCTTCTCTCGAATCACCCTCTCTCTCCCTCTCTCTCCCACGTTTCTCTCTCTTTCTCTCTCCTTCCCGATTTGTCCATTTTAGGGCCGGACCGCAATGCAGAGGGTACCGTTGGAACCAGTGCGACGAGAGGAATGCATTGACGCCCTCCATCGTGCAGTTCGAGGAACAGTGGAGTGAGACGGGACAAGTAGGGCGTGGTTCCCACTTCGCCCGCATGTAGCCGAATTGCTGATTTCGGGATGAATGAGGTAGGGGGATGGATTCACCTCCTCGCTAGGAACACATCCATACCATATGCACGCCCATTCATGACCGTTTGGCCTAGTTACGTCTATTTTTAGGTTTTTTCCTAAAATGTGTTAAATTCTGATTTTAATCATTTATAGGCATTTTAAATGCATTTTCTAGCTTCTGTGGGCTAATATGAATGCGGGGCATGGCAAGTTTTATATTTTTTTTAGGTTTTGTAAGTGAACCCATCGATTTCTATCAATCGGGGAACGGCGCGGTTTCAAACCAAACCTGTTCGTCGCCCAGCTCGCATGGCGGTCGCACCAGAGACCGTCATGAGCTTAACGCACTGCCTCTGGTGCGTTATAGTCACATGGCGGACCACCATCGGTCCGTTATGCTCGTGTATTCCGTAGGTAGGTCATCAGTATAATGCCCCCTTGAGCGACCGTTATGGTCAGGGGTTTCATGTGGATTTTCCACGTTCAGGTGACTTTAACCCACCCCTTGTAGACCGCCATAGTTTCTGAGTAGTTAATCTTAACAAAAATTGTTCGGGTAGTCATAGCGGACCAGTGGAGGTGCGCCATGCTCACATAACGCACCCCCAGTGATCTGCCATGACCGCTGAGCATGGGATCATAGTAGATGGAGATGGCAGACCATGGGAGGCGTGCCATGTTAAGATAACGCACCCCATTCGATTCGTTATGCTCTATGACGGTCCAGAACTAATCCGTTATGTACCATAACGGGGCAGCTCTGATCCGTTATATCCTCTGCTATCCCAAGAGTAATGAACTGTTCTTTTAATGCATTTTCTGCCCAGTTTAAGTTATTTTATGAATAAAAATATATCTTTTAGTCCCAGTGGAGTTACTTTCTCTTTCCTCGTGATGGAGCCACTAGTCGTAGCCCAGCGACCTTAGTGTAAGGATAATTAACGGCTTAGACATGAAGTCGTGACGCCTTACAACTTGACTTAGGCGGAAGGCCATGACGCCAAGGTAAAATATTTATCGGCTTAGGAGAAAGGTCATGATGCCGGACAATATTTACTAGCTTAGGCGGAAAGCCATGATGCCAGACAAGAATATTTAATGGCTTAGACATAAAGTCGTGACGCCGTACAACTTGGCTTAGGCGGAAGGCCATGACGCCACGGTAAAATATTTACCGGCTTAGGCGGAAGGCCATGACGCCAGATAATATTTAACGGCTTAGACATAACGTCATGACGCCGTATAATTTGGCTTAGGCGGAAGGCCATGACGTCAAGGTAGAATATTTACCGACTTAGGTGGAAGGCCATGATGCCAGACAATGTTTACTGGCTTAGGTGAAAAGCCATGACGCCAAACAAGGATATTTAACGGCTTAGACATAAAGTCATGACGCCACACAACTTGACTTAGGCGGAAGGCCATGACGCCAAGGCAGAATATTTATCGGCTTAGGCGAAAAGCCATGACGCCGGATAATATTTACTAGCTTAGGCAGAAAGTCATGATGCCACACAAGGATATTTAACGGCTTAGACATAAAGTCGTGACGCCGTACAACTTGGCTTAGGTGGAAGGCCATGACGCCAAGGTAGAATATTTACTGGCTTAGGTGGAAGGCCATGACACCGAACAATATTTACTGGCTTAGGCGGAAAGCCATGACGCCAGACAAGGATATTTAACGACTTAGACATAAAGTCAGGACGTTGTACAACTTGGCTTAGGTGACAGGCCATGATGCCAAGGTAGAATATTTACTGACTTAGGTGGAAGGCTATGATGTCGGACAATCTTTACTGGCTTAGGCGAAAAGTCATGACGCCAGACAATATTTACTGACTTAGGCGGAAAGCCATGACGCCAAACAAGGATATTTAATAGCTTAGACATAAAGTCATGACGCCGTACAACTTGGCTTAGGCGGAAGGCCATGATGCAAAGGCAGAATATTTACCAGCTTAGGCGGAAGACCATGACGTCGGATAATATTTACTGGCTTAGGCGAAAAGTCATGATGTCAGACAATGATATTTTATTGGTTTACATGCCAGCCTAGACGAAAGGTCATGATGCTAGCGATAGAAATGATAAAATACCCACACTAAATCCCACCCCTTCCACTTAGGCCGCCCCCTTCCATCTCCTTCCTCCACCAACCAGCGCCCCCCCATTAACCCTAACCCTAGCCACCAGCCTCCCACGCCCCAGCCAGCTCTCCCTCTACAACCAGTTCCGCCCTTCCCTGCCCCGTGCATCCACGGCATCCCGGAGTCTCTCCGTCATCGCTACGCCCTCTCGTGGATCGAGAAGACCACGCTGCTGCCCTCTGCAACCAGGCTGCAGCAGAGGTCGAGCTTGCAGAGACTACCCCAGCATCCACGGTTCAAACCAGCCAAAGCTTTCTTCTGTGGAGTCATACTTCGTCGAGTCAGCCTCGTTCCAGAAGTGATCCTGTGGTGATCCAACCTTGGCACCGTTCGCACCGCCCATTCTCGTACAACTGCGCCAAACTCAGGTCTGAACCTGAGCACCATTTGGTAGCAGCTCCACCGCCCGGCCCTGTGCGATTCAGCCAGAGCTCTCTTCATGAGAGTTCTGATCCTCCAAAGCATCGACGCTCCAGAGGTGGTCCCGCCTGGTTTTGACATCGTCTCCTTCCAGGGAAGCCATTCTCCCTTAGTTGCGCTAGACCCAAAGTCCCCTGTTTGCCCAAGATAGGATTCTATCAAGTCAGCCCAACACCCCCTCTTCCTCTCCTTTTCAGGTTATATGGCCTTCAGCAAAGTTTCATCTTTCGATGATATGGAACTAACGCAAGTGGGTTTGTCCCGATCTGGTTTCAGCACTGGGAGTTCCCCCATAGCTACCTACGACTGGTCCAACTATTCACCGAGAAACCTGATGCCAGCCGCTCCTGCGACCACATCCAGCGAGGTGCTCAGACGGCCGCCAGCTCTTGAGGATTCGTAGTACCCCCTATCTGCTACGCCCAAAAGCTGGTCCCGCCACATTTGGAGCTCATCAGCGAGCGTATCGGCCAACGCACCGTGACTGCGCCACCCAGTCTTGCGAGGCAGAACCGCGCAGGCTAACGGCAATGACCGCCTCCACCTTCCAGCGGCATCGACTCGACGTCAGGCTTGCTGGCATCCTTCGGCATCCCTCACGCTTCATCCCGACATTGGCAGCTCCAAGATTGGGTTTCGGAGTGCGTTGCACGATCGCTGTGTGGTTTCCCCTCCCCTCGTTCCCCCCTCCTACGTGAGGGTAGTTTTGTATTGATCAATCCCGTCCCCGTGATCCCCTCCCTGCGTGGAGCATAGTGCCATAAGGCTGTATTCACAGGTTCGCACTAGACGTCACCGTCGCCATTCCTATGCTCGCGCTCGTTCCGCGTCACGTGGAGGGGAAGATGGTTTCGTGGGTGCGAGTGCATAGACGACTGTGGGGAGTCGTGTACAGGACGTCTTTTCCCACCGACCGTAAGTAATCGGTGTTTATTTACATCGGATTATATCTGAACACCTTCATTCCATGCTGAAGAGAATCTGTATGTTCCTAAAGTTTTGGGTGGAGAGCAGGGAGCACTTCACAGCTGTTGGTTCGCACTGAGCTAGATCGTGTTGGCTGGGATTGGAGGTACTGGGAATTCACGCTAGGTGACACATAGGGGGACTGAGGGCCCGAACATGGATGCGAGCACATTCATCCAAGTGGTAGTATATTTTTTGAGAGCTATATGACTTTATAGGTAGGCCATAGTGGCCGAGGTACAACTGGTGCAAGCCACATGACAGTTATGACGTGATGGTCGGTCTCTGAGTCAATGCGTGACAAAGCGGATATCCGCGTATTTTATAGAGGGCTCCTCTTGTGGCGTGGGCCATGTTTACTCCGCCGAACGAGGGGCTACAACTGGATAGCTGGAGAAAGCATCCGACTAGCGACTGGGCGAGGGTCGATCATGGCTTGAGTCGAGCGGTCAGACATGGCCTCGCGACTGCAGGGAAACGTGATGTCATGGTGCGTGCATGGTTGCGGCTGACGGGCACGCGAAGGGAAATCTCCGCATGAGGGGGCGTTCACCCTTGTCATAGCGTCTCACCCGTGGTGGGGATAGACTTGTGTGTCATGGCTAAACGCTATGTGAGGAAAGTACATGTGACATACCCTTGGTGTCCTTAGCCGACGACCAAGTCACCCACACATAATTCTCCTTGCTGGTTGCCTTGCTGTTGCTTGAAGCTTGGAGATCTTGGAGCTTGGATTGATGCCTGTGTGTATGTGAATATCTCTCCACCCCTTGAGCTTCTAAGGGATTTTAAAGGGAATTTGGAAGGTCGGGGAAGGGTTTAGGCGGGCTAGGGTGAATGGTTCAACCTAGCTCGAGTAAACCCTTTGAATAGTGCATGGCTGAGTGGGGGAGGGAGCGTTAGCCCAAGGGGCTGGTCTGGTCTGCCTAAACCCCTCATGGAGGGGATTTTTCTTAATTAAACCCCCCCTTTTTTTGACCAGAATGGGTTTAGGCGGACTAGCCGAGGGGGCTAGGCGGGTCTGCTTAAACCCCCTGGGGTGGGGTTTAGGCGGGCTGGTGAAGAACTTTTTAATTAATTAAAAAGTAATTTTTTTATTTTACGGAGGGGGTTCAGGCGGACCAGCCCAGGGAGTTTAGGCGGACCAGCCTGAGGGGCCAGGCTAGTCCTCCAAAACCCCTCCCCATGGGGGTTTAGGCGGACTGGCTAAGGGAGAGAGGGAGGGGCGGTCCCCACCCTATAAAATCTCATTTTTTGTGATTTTTCTTCCTAAATTAACTAAGAAGAAAAGGATAGGGCTAAGTAGGATACGTGGAGCTTTGTGAGCGTGTTGACTGAGGACCTCATTGTGGGCGTTCTTTGCGATTTCTTCCACATACGGGTACGATGAATTATCCTAAGCACGAACCTTGCACCATGGAACTAGGAATTTGCATGTGCTGGAGCTGGGGAGGACCGTCGGGCCTCCAGCATAGGAAGAGGTCGCGGCCCCTGGGCAGTTCGCCCTCCCTAAGGCGTGCGGCCACGCCCTGGGGCGAATGGGCCCTAGGCAGGCTGCAACCCCAAGGGATGGCCCCCGAGGGTCTTCTTTCGCCGTCTAGGAATGTCCTTTGAGGGACATTGGGCTTCGAGATACTGGGATCGGCCCGTGGGGGCCGTCGCTCTTCGAGTCGTAGTAGCCGCTCGCAAGGTGTTCGAGTAAATACCTGACATACCTCGGGTTATCGAACGGCTTGGGTAGCTGGCTGAGAGGCCCAAAGGTGGGCCTTGGGCTGAGAATGGGAGCTCATGGGAGCTAAGGAGAGGTACTTTAGGCACACGGGCCGTGCCTCGAGCTACTTGCCATGCTGCACGGTGGGTTGGCAAGGTAGCCTCGGGTTGGCCCGAGAGCTAAAGATGAGTGGCTCGTCGCCACGTGTCTAAGGGTCGGGGGTGGCCCCGAATCGTGGGGGGTCATTGTAGGACCCAATTAGCATGTCGGAATGATGGGTTGGCCCGTGGTTTGTTGTAGGAGGGCTGGAATATGCGCGCCCACAAGGTGTTCAGGAAAATGCCGAACAGGCGTGTGTGAGCCATATACGCATGCTGCAGGCCTCCAAAGCCTATGGTTGGCCGAATTGGGTCTCCCTTTGACCTTGAAGGGTTGAAAGGAGGCATCCCGGGGGCTAGCTCCTTGCCTTTTTGCTAGGTGCCACATGGCGAGGCTTAGAGTCGGGGCGCCCTTGGGTTGCCCGGGCAGCCATGTGAACTACGGGCAAGGCCCACAGGTAAGTAGCCGGGGTTGGTCCCGGTTAGTTGCTTGTATAGCCACATGTTACGCTGAACTGGCTAGGTCCCCCAGTGGGGTCCAAGGAGTTGTAGAAACGGCCGGATAGCTCACGCCTTGAAGGTGTTTGGGGAATTCCTGAACCCTTATTTCTTGGCATTTTACTGGGAAATTGTCCAGGTACAACAAATGCCCCCCACCGGTCATGCGTCAGAGGCGGAGACGAGGGTGTACGGCCCGTAAGCCCCATGTTCCGAGTTGTTGTAGTTGTATTTTGACACTTCATGTGTCTTGGCTTTGTTATGTTATACAAGTTGACTTTCTATTATTCTGACCATTTTGCGTGCCCTGTCTTGCAGTTATGGCACAATTTGGCAGAGATGAGCGGGTCCCAAGGTGTGTGGCTTGGGAGGAGGACCACTGGGTGCGAAGGACTGAGCGATCGATGCATGCTCTGGGTCCACCGGTGGTCACCGTGGCTAGTGTAGAGCAGCTGGATCTGGGCCGAACGACAGTAGCTGAGGGCCCAGTTGGCAAGAGGGCAGCTGGAGTTGGGACTGTAGAGGTGGCCTAGATTCTGGAGGTAGGCGGCTTGTACACCTACGATCGGAGCAGAGGCTACCCCGTGGAGTTCCCCCTGGACCGCCACCTTTTTGAGTTCATCAGGAGCTACGTCCCTCCTGGCATGGAGGAGGATGACTCATAGATTCTGGGGACCCGGCATCGGCTTGAGTGGGCCATTCTGATTGGCAGGGACAGCCCACGTGGCGTAGCATTCTACAGCTATTCGAGCTTCTCTGGGGACCACTGGAGGCAGCGTCAGTTTACGGGTGCTGGGTGCCTGGGGTTCTTTAGTAGCGCAGAGCAGTTTGGAGTCAAAGTTGGGCCCCTAGGCCCTGCTTCTTGGGATTTACATGGCCACCACCGTACTGAGACAGAGGGGACAACCGGGCTGGTTCTGGAGCCTGCAGGTCTGCAGTATGCAAGAGAGTGTTATGACGACCACAACATTCAGGATGGAGTTATGCGATAGACTATCATCAGCTGGTACAATCATTGGGCAGTGATCCCATCACACTAATGCCGTTAGGGAGCCACCGAGTGGTTGATGGGGATCGTGCACCACTACAGGGTGCTACTGGACAGGGTAGGGATCAGGTATGCAGTGACTGCTACTTTGTACGTGTACCTCTATTACACTAGGCTACTACAGGGACTGCTGGAGCATTTTAACCACCGATGGAAGATGGTGGCGACAGTAGAGGGAGAGACCTCACTTGAATTGTGGTCTCTGTTCTAGATTTTTCGGTTGCCGATCAGCGGCAAAGGTTATGAGGAGGTGGTACTGGATGATCTCCACCGCAACCATAGCGACGGACAGGGGCGATACCGAGTGTCTCACAGCTACCGGTACCTTCTGAAGACTTGGAGGGACATGACCCTAGTAGGGAGAGATAGAGCTGCATAGACTCCGAGGGTGCCGCTGATTGTGTGGGTCTGCCACTTCTACAACTGGCCCTTCTACTTTTATGAGGAGTTTGCCAGAGATTAGACTCTATGGGAGGAGTATACTGAGGTGGATCTATGCTTCCGGACATACTCCAGATACATATATGCACCACAGGAGGGGTGGAATCCCCATGGCTTGCCAAACGTGACACATCTTGCCACATACTTGGCATACTAGTTAGCGACATTTGTGGTCCCACACAGGGAGGATGGCCTGTTGAGGGCAGAATTGCTATGGCCAGCGTGTCTACTAGCAGAGGGGATGCAGTTGGCCTTGACTCCAGCCACATTGGCCAATGTGTATTAGGGGCTGGGAATTCTGGCAGCACACCGGACGCCTAGGGAGAGAAGCCTGTTGCTACCAACACACTATCTGAGTGCGTGGGCTGGATTACTATTTCCAGGGTTAGCAGCTCGGGGGGCCGTGGCGAACCATATGGCACCTCCACTTTTCAACTTCATTGGGCAGCCTGACAGGGATATCGAGGCGCAGCTGGAGGGGGCTAGGAGAGCCCTTTGCTACCTGCCCAGGAGGGGCGAGGAGGGAATGCCTTTTGACAGTGCCATGAGGGACTCTAGCCTATTTCTGGGGACGTTGGGTGGAAGGGCGGCCCGCGCCCACCCACATCAGAGAGAGCTAGAGGCTGGACTACAGATAGAGTGGGTGCTGAGCACCTGACCAATAGTGTTGACGATTCACCGGTCTGCGACGAGTTCTCTAGAGCCGTACTACCCATTCTGATTTGCCTGGAACTTTGGCTACGACCAGGGGATCCCACCGAACCAGGAGTTTCCTTTGACAGGCCGACAGTACAGAGGGAAGGACACCCACCTACTGGCGCCAGCGTGGTGGGACTTCTACTATCGCCGGGAGTCGGAGCAGTTTCTGATGCCGGGACAGGGGCGCCGGGGTGATTCGACGTCCATTACGCCAGGTGGTGGTTCGAGCACAGCCACCTGTATTGGCAGAAGGCCTCCGCGATCAGGAAGGTAGAGGAGAGTCATCTGCTAAGGGAGGATCTGCCTCCCATCACACTAGACAATGAGTACTTAAGGATCCGCGTTGCTCTAATTCTTTGGGAGATCGAGCGACTTTCAGAGCAGTGGCCCCAGAGTAGTCGGGGTTCATCGTCCGGGACCCGCGGCAATGGTGGGGCGCTGAAGCCCCTGAGGCAGGCGCCGACAGCAGCGATGATGACTGGGGTGAAGGTGCCTCAGTCGATGGCACCGAGTAGCTGGTGGACCCAGTTCCTGGCCGATTGTGGCTTCCAGAGTAGAGGTTAGTTGGACCGGGTGCTCCTTTAAGGGAGCTTTGCCGACACAGCAACCGACGACTAGCGTTGACATATCAGCCATGCGATCGGGTCGACCAGGCCCATAGAATTTGTGTCCCAGATCGAGTGTGTCCACACTCTGAGGGACATTTGGGAGGCCATCGTGAAGGTGGCCCGGGCACTGGCACTGAGACATAGCAGCTGATACCCTTACCGTTGACTCCCTTCGGGCCCTCAGGTAAGTTTCTTTCTTTTAGCACACTGCCTTAACTTGATTGCTTTCCAGAACATATAACTGAGGCGTTGTATGTTGTGGTGTTTGTTGATAGGTTCTGCAGTAGAGGGGGATCACCCCTCCATGGAGGCGTCCTCAAGGAGTGGGGACAGAGGTCCACAACCTAGGCGAAAGCACCCTCGCGAAGAGGCCGCAACAGCTAGGGCTGGCGGGCCCTTTGGAGGACTCGAGGCTAGCGGGCAAGCCAAGGCAAAGATGGCCTTGAGTAAGCGTCACTTTAGCCTCTTTGCCTCTGCTTGGCTTAGCTATGGTAGTCGGCTAGTTTTTCCTGGTTGGGTTTGTCTTTTACAGCTCCGCTGGCAACTGGTGTGGGGGCGACCTTCTCACCCCCTTGAGAGGTGGACTCACCGTCTGAGGAGGGGGTCGAGTGTGAGATTGACATGGAGGGGTTTATTCGCGTGATGAGCAAACTTCCCCTTAACATGGAGGAGTTCCCCGACTTTGAGTCATGGCAGGCTACCATGCTAGATGCGTCCGAGGTGAGGAGACGTGCCATGAGTGTGGGCAAGGGAGGCGATGTCCCCATCAAACGGGCTGGGATTCCCAACTCCGTGGGCGGCCCGCATGCCAAGGGTGTGGGATGTAAGGGATTGCTCTCGCCTCGCTCTACGGTGGTCACTCGATGTACGGAAAGTTGGAACGGGCACTCACTCACTGTCTGACAGGCAACCAAAAATAATACTAAGCTAATCAATGATAAAACCAGTAGAGGAGAGTGACCTGAAGCTCGCCTGATCAGCGTGAAGACGCTAATCCCGGCTGGAGACGAGGGCGAGCGGGGAGTGTGGGTTCCCCGCACACTACGCCGATGTAGCTTCCCCTGTTCAGATTAAATAAGCACTACTCCCCACACAGGGGGTTGGACTAGGGGAGGGAAAATTAAGGATTACATCAAAACTACCTTCGCACAGAGAGGGGTGCTAAGCCGGCCAGGCGGGGAGGGGAGAATTGCTAAGTCAGTGCCGGAAGTGCACTTCTCTGGTTCTATCTAGTTCTGGAATGATAGGATAGGGGGTCGATGTAGATGCAGCTGTGCATGCCCCCGGACTCGGAAGTCACCAAAACTGGTGCCGGTTCGTCACTATCAGACCCTGGTATGCTGGAGACTTTTCGCGGAAGGACCCGTCATCGCCATCGGCCGAGGTGGCTCCTAGAATAGGCTCTCTGCGCTCTGGCTCAGGGTGATCCTAGGGTGTAGCAGCAGTTGGTTGTTAGCTGTCACGATTGCTCCTGAAGTCTGATAGTGGCGGGACCAAGTCGAGGATGACCGTGTACAAGTCTTCTTCAAGCAGCAACCAGGGGGAGCACCAGACGATGTCGGGGCAGAGAGGGGGAGCCCGTTGAGTGGTGAGGGGTCGGGTCTGGTCCTGGGTGACCTGTTCTGCACACCTGGGGGAAGAAAATTGGTAGATGCTCCTCCGGATGCCGAACAGGATGTCGCCTTTTGCTGATGGAAGCCTATTGGTGGTAGAATACCTCGGCCGAACGGCGCCTTCAGCAGTGGTGGGGTGCGACCGTGGGAGCTCCAGGAAGTTGCCTTAGGTCGCCCATTGGTCTAGATCTGTGCAGTTGAGGGAGATCGGACCTCCTGGACATTTGGGAAGTCGAATGCTGGCGATACACTCTCACGTTTCTCTCTCTCCCCTCACTCTTTCTCTCTCCTCCCTCACCCTCTCTCTCTCACATGATCGACTCCCCCCCTCTCGGGCTCGGTTAATCCAGGTGACTGCAGGAGGCGTGGAGGGTACTGCTGGGAAGGTCTCGACATGAGGATCATGTTGTCGATCTGCGAAGCATGGAGGTGGGTACAGGCGAGAGATCGGCATGACTCCATTCGGCGGTTCGGCACCAGAACGCTAGCCTCATCGCGCAATAAGTAGGGGGATGGATTCCTCACTTCGTTAGGATTGCAATGGTACCCCATGCAACGCCATCCGATGTGATTTTCCTCATTTTCTATGTAATATATCATGTTAGTATATTTTACCCTAATTTCTTGAAATTGATTCCATGGGCATCATCTTTAAGTTTTGATGGCATGTATAGCTGTAAAATTGTCCTGTGGGCTTGGCAGGTTAGTTAGAATTTTGAATCCCATCGATTTGGATCTATCAAGAGGGGTTTCCACTGAGGTTCGCCCATTCCCGCCACTGCGATAATGGCATGGACCCCTAGAGACTGTCCTGTAGTGCCCGGTCCACTCCAGATCTCTTAAGACCATTGGAAGGTCCACAATGGACCGTTTAGCCCTTAGCGCGGTACACTCCTGACTGTATAGTCCCTGTAAATATCAAGGCAACGATGATTGAATGGCCAACCCTGGTCCATTCCAATCCCACTACGTAGCGTGTTATTCGACTGCCCCATCAACCCTTCATGCATCAAGCGGTCAGTCCCAAGCCGTCACGTCCATAGAACGGCTAACCCCTGACCGTCCTGTCCCCAGAACTCTGCATTGTATCATTGTGGAATGGCTCACTTAGAACCGTTCAGGCCCATTGAGTGGCCAGTCGATCGACCGCCCAATCACTAAGTGGCCGTGTCTCATCCGTTTAATTCATGTAGATTCTAATTATTAGCATATTCATGTTATTACGCATTTAATTGCTGCATATTCGCCATGTTTAACTTATTTTATAAACTGGGGCACACCTTTACATCTCGATAGAGTTACTTTCTTTTTCCTTGTGATGGAACCACAAGTCATAGCCCAGCGACCTTAGTGTCGGCCCACCTGGGAGAGGTGGAGGGGTAGTCCCGTCACACGATTTTTAAGCTAGTTCATACATCAGGGGCACTACCATTGTCAATAAGAATCCTATCTACATTACAATGATTTATTGTAGCCGATACAACCAGGACGTCATCATGCGGGGTGGTCAGCCCTTCAAGGTCTTGGTCTGAAAAGACGATGACCTGTGGCTCACTTTGTGGGGCCTTCGGGGGCTCGATGGCTCAGCTCGCCCATTCCGCATGACGCTTCCTTCCTCAGCTACTATCTCTCCCTGATGCATCTCCTCCAGCAATGACGTTGATGTGTACCCCGCGGGGGGTGTTGTCAATCTCTTCTGGAGCACCTCGGTCTTCCTTGTGCCTGATGACGAACCTGGATAGGTGTCCCTGGCGGACGAGGTGCTCGATCTCATCCTGGAGCTAGAGGCAATTGCCGGTATGATGCCCGTAATCACTATGGAATAGGCAGTGCTTACTGCGACTGCGGCTCTTCGACTTCATTGGCTCGAGTTGGCAGAGGAGGCCCGAGCCCTTGATGTCTTCGTAGATTTTGTACACCGGAGCGGTTAATGGGGTGTACCGCTCGTACCTCCGGGACGGCTCTTTGTGCTCCCTGTCTCGATTCCGCCTCTTCCCTGGGCCCGAGCTTGGCTCGGACGCCCACTTCTTGTCCCCCTCCCGACCCGAGCTGGGTGCGCCTCGGCACGCGCTGAGAACCTCTTCGCACTCGGCATGACGTAAAGCCAGAGTCACTAGCTCGACAAGGGTCGAGGGAGGGTGAAGGACAAGTTCAGGGTGGAGGTTCTCGTCTCAGGTGCCTCCGGTCAGTGCTGTTGTGGCTGAGGCAATGTCCAGACGAGGGACCCACAGGGCTTCCGACTTAAATCGGTTAATATAAGCCCGAAGGCTCTCCCCTTGCGCCTGTTTGAGAGCCAACAGCCCTGCTACTGACCTTGGGGGGCCACTGCCAGTGAAACTCTCCTTGAACACTCGCCCGAATTGCTTGAAGTCTCGAATGGATCCGGGGGCGAGGGCCCGAAACCATGCTTGGGCGCCTTAGACCAGGGTGGTCACGAAGGCTCTGCACTTGATGCCGCCAGACGCCCCGTGTAGGGTCATTAGAGCGTCAAAGCTATTGAAGTGGTCGGCCGGGTCACCCCGGTCGTCATAAGACTTGAAGGTCAGAATAGATATTCTGGGAGAAATCTCTGCGAAGCTCCGGGGTCGGGCGCTCTCTCTCCACCAGCGGAGCAATTCCACGGATATTAAATGAACAAATACCGAATTAGGGGGCAAGGGTTTAGAGCTTACCTGGTCGGTCTGAAGAAACCGACCCCCATTCAGAGATGAGGGTGAGCGGGGAAGTGTGGGTTCCCCGCACACTGCGTCGCTCGGAGCTTCACCCTGTTTTAAGTAATTAACAAGCACTACTCCTCACGCAGGAGGGGGGAACTTGGGGTGGGGAGTATAGGGATACAATCAAACACTACCTCCACGCAGGGAGGGGTGGTAAGCCGGCCAGGCAGGGGGGGAGGGGAGTGAGGCTAAGGAAGAAGCTAAATGATCCTTCGTGGTTCTGCCTGCCTGTCTGCCTGTCTGATAGATGCTCTCTGTTGACGCTATCGAGGGTGCTCCCAAACTCAGAAGCCAACGAAACCAGTGCTAAATCGTCACTAACTAGTTTAAGGTGACTCCTGAATTTTCTTCCGAGTTCTGGTTGTTGCCGACGGCCGAGGTAGGTACAGGACTGGTGCTGTTCAGCCCTAGCCAGGACTGGTTCCAGGATGCTGCAACAGATGGATGAAGTCCCCACGAACATTCACTTGGTCCAAACGATACACGACTAGGACAGATGTGAGCGTGGTCGAGTCCTCTTCGATTAGCAATGAGGAACGGCACCAGAGGATGTCTGGGTCGAGAGTTACAGCCTGAAGAGTGGGGAGAGGTCTGTATAGCTTCTCACTGACCTGACCAGCGTCCTTGAGGTAGAAAATTCAGAACAGAATGCTTCGGACTCCAAACGACGCCCCGCCAGTTGCGTTGGATGGACGACTAGTAGAGCTTCACCCCGGTCAAATGGTGTGACAAGGGGAGCTGTGGTGTGGTCGCAGGTGCTTCTGTAAGTCACTTCTAGTTGCAGGCCAGACTGATTCTGCGCAGTCAATGGAGAACGGCTTTCCCGGGCAGTTCTGAACTCGGATTGAGACGGGACCACCTCGCTTGCGAAGCAGCTTCAAAGATCTTTCCGGCAATATAGGATAGGGCACCAGAAAACACGAGATGTAGTCATGGCAGCCTCTGCAATCTCATGGTACTCTGCTACTATAGATCCTAGACTGGGAGTAGAGGGAGATGGGGTTCAAATGGAGGGGAACGAATGATAGTCCCACCGGTTAAATCTTATTTTGATGATAATACTGTCATGCCACGTTTAGGTTCCCAGTTACTTCCGTCCGTAGGGATACACCCAAAGAGTGTTCGAGGTAAAAGATTTGCTTGACCCGGGTCTATTTCCTCACAACTCTAGATGGTATATAATGGAACATCTTGGAACCCTAACGACCAACTGCGTGACGCTGACCTGAAATCATATGCCGTCGCACCTATAGGTGATGCGCTTGCATTGGTCTAAGCCCGAGGTTAAAATAAGAGAACATCGAGGTGGTAGAGAGGGGTCTTGACCGGCCAGAAACGTCGAGACTCCTTCGCGGCAATGGCTTCTACTTTTCAACGTATAGAACCAAATGTGTGTTTTGTTAAAATAAGGTTGCAGGCCTTAGCGGGACTCACCCTCTTGGACCACCATTGAGCTTTCATCTTTGGGGGGGAGAAGGAAGAAAATGGGGGATAAACCTCCTGAGAGGACTAGCAAAACCGTTAACCTGGCGAGCTAGCAGGGGCCCTGCTTGACTTTCCCCTTTAGGGCGGCTTCGGACCAAGCCTTGAGCCTTTGCGTTTCGTTGCCCCTTTTGTTTAATTTGACTTTTATTTTGTACAGATTTTATTTATTAGGATCAGGCACGGTCGTGACCAGGTTTTTGGTTTCATTCATCATTTTTTTTATGAGGGCGATAGTCATTTGACGCTTTAGAATCCCTCTGATATGCCTGCGAGGACACTGCCCTCTTCTTGTACTCTAGTCTAGGCTCGAGGGGATGGGTCCTATTCTCGCCTTGAGGGGATCATGTTTCGGTTCCCTGTGCTAGCATTTTAAGGGTGCCAGCTGTCTCATTTGGTCGAAAAGAAGGAGAACAAAGATTATGGCTTTCCTGAAGGCCTTCGGGGTGAGGCCTTGCCATAGGCGATGTGACCCTCTTTGGATAAAACACATGTGTCGGTGCATGTTGCTTTCCTTTTAATCAGCATAGGACGATATGGCTAGACAGGGATCTCCACGGTTCTGGCGGATGAAGACCTGATACCTGCTAGTCCTTAACAGGGCCTATCCTATCATGAATGACGGATGCAATCACTTGACCTCATGATGATCACCAGGCATTGACTTTTGAGATTTTCTCTTTTTTTGACTTAATTATAGCCATCATAAACAGATCTTTTCTCCTAAACTGTGAGGTCCACAAAAAAAATCAGAGACTGCGCTCTGATACCAATTGTTGGCCCAGACTAGATGATGGACAAGAAGGGGGGTTGAATTGTTCCCCAGCTGAGATGGCAGATTTTAAAAATAATCTAAACTAAACACAGTGGAATTAGAATTAACTACGTTAATTAGCCTAAACTGACCTTAAGTGAGATTAATATTCACTCAACTTTTCGATCTCACACGAGCATTCAACCCAATACACGATGAGTAATGACTAATAACAGATAGCAGAGCTAGCAAAGTGCGATGGTGCAGTGAATAAAAATCTTTCAAATAAACCTGTGAATGGAGATAGAAGAAATAGACAATCGCACAAGCACACCACATGCAACACAGAGATTTTTAGGTGGTTCGAGACTATGACGGGCTACCTACGTCCACCCCTCACGGAAACCCGGTGAGGCTTCACTATATGCTACGAGACGTAGCAACACGGGGACGAGCCCCAACACCACAAACGCTACTTTCGCGGCAATACACACATAGGGCCTGGCCCCAACACGCTGCCACTACAGCACACACACACACAACGTCGGGGAACACACACCGGACTCGAAAACCACACAGAGACGCAGCTCCATCTTCACACAACCAAACTTGGGGAAGCTTTCCCCACAATAAATCCACACACACGCGGAGACGTAGCTCCACTCACACACGACAATATCTCAAGTTCAATAAAATGAAAGGATATACAAGAAATGCCCACATTATGAATCTATGCTCAAATAGAAAGGATGGAAATGAGAGAAGGAGAAATCCCCCTCAATCCGCAATGAAACCCATAGATGAGATGGATGGGTGCGCTAGAAATATTTATTCGCAGAGTGGAAGCCGCTTAAGCTCGTAGAAGATGCCCAAGGGAGATTGGTTCAATGACCTTGTTCCCAGCTGATTCAGATTGGCAAAGAATGCTTGTTGCTGGCGTCCTCCTCTCCTTCCTCTTCCTCCTCCAGGTAGTGGTGTCGCCCCTCTCCTTCTTTCCTGCAGCAAATGAAAATGTTAAGCCCAAAAATCTTCTACTTTTCTTGTGAAAATAGCAAGGATATATAGGGCAGCCAATAGATGAGTATATGACAAGAGTGCCCATGATACATTGATGTGGTGGAGTTCGGAGTGGGAAGTCGCTTTCCGTTCCCGACCACTTCGTCAGATCACCTGGGCAGAGTTCGTGACTACCTTTGAGCGCACTTATAGTCTGACCTGTCTTCGCATAGATAAGATGCCCCAATTCCTAGATTTGGTTCAGGGTGAGATGACCGTGCTGCAGTATCGGAATAAGTTCATTGAGTTGGGTCGGTATGCGCTGCATATTATTACTGATGAAGCCTTAAAGACCGAGCAATCTCTCCGAGGTTTGAGAGCCGAATTGAGAGTGGCGCTTCTTGCTACCCGTGTCACTGTCATGGATGATGTATATCAGGCAGCAGTCACTATTGAGCTCAATTTGGAAAGGTCTGCAGGGTTCTCTCAGTCTAGTGTTGCTCAGTCGGTTGTGCCATTCCAGCAGTCTTTTCAGCCGTCAGCGTCGGGAGTTCCGTCTGTTGTGCCTACTTCCAGTGGTCCTTCGAGGCGGATGTTTAGAAAGTCTAAGAAGTGATTTAACCGTCAAGCATCATCAGGTTTTGTGTAGAAGCAATCGGTATCTTCTGATTCTGTCCAGCAGTCTGTTTCTCCTTTTCAGCAGTGCCGAGAGTTTCCTATGAGTCAGCTGAGACCATGTCTGAGGTGTGGTGGCAGCCATCCTGGTGTACCATGTTCCTTGCCAGTGGTTTGCTATCGATGTGATCAGTCGGGTCACGTTGTTCAAGATTACCTGATGAAGTCTGTGCCGGCGTAATTCTCGCAGGTTACCCAACCGCAGTAGTCTCCATTTCATCTTCCTGCACCACCTCTGCCTCAACCGTCATATTTGCAAGTTTTAACTTCTTCCCAGTAATCTTCTGCAGCCTCTAGCCAGAAACCAAGGAGCTAGATTACTCATATCACTCGTGCAGAAGCTATTGCATCCAATCTCGAAGAAGGTACGGTTTCGATATTTGGCCATTCAGCTCGTGTCCTATTCGATTCAGGTGCCACTCATTCATTTGTTTCCGAGGATTTCCTTGCTCGTCTCGAGTAGCCGGTAACCGAGTCACCCTGTGAACTGCTCATTGAGTTACCCTCCGGAGATTTTATATCCACTCTATTTTGCCTGGAAGATTCTCCTGTTATCGTCAGTGACCGACAGTTGCCAGCGAAGTTGTATGCGCTGCAGCCACAAACTTAAAATTCTCTCATTGTTTATGTGCACATCAAATTTGTAGAAAAGTGGCGAAATATGTAATAATACATACAGCTTTTTCAGTTGCAATGCGGAACGTCCCCGGAATGGAAATTCCTCCACCACCACCCATTGTGATACCATTCAGAATAGCAACCTGATGCAAACAATGGAGTTGATGTCAAAACGTGGAAGAGAATGGAACAAAAGGCCAGGCCAGGATCCATAAAAAAATTCCAAACTTTTTAACTGTTTCTATTTTGCAGATGGTAACTAGAAAGAGCACATAGAAGTTACCAGAAAAAATAGTGTGTTTCCCATCTTCACACAACTGGCATGAAGATATGTGTGAATATGCTAATTGCATATTTCCATAATGGAGTTATGACAGTGCTAGATGATCAAGCATGTGGAGAAATAGTACTATAAGGATATTATAGAATGATCATGGAGAGGACACTTGAGAATAACAAAATGACCCAAATTTATTTTGATGGAGGTATCTAACAGGCCATACTCTTTTACAAAATTGCCACACCCTGTCCCCCTTTTAGTACGATGTTACCCAGTGGACACAACATGAAAATTGTCATGTTGATACCAACTCCTCCAACATTCACCTCCCTTCTTCTATGTATAGCCCATTATCTCTCAACCATATAGATCCCATTTAACCGCTCTTTTGTTAATGATAAGATGTCGAGAAACATACTTTTCAAATGCAAGATATGAGATCAGCAGTCAGGGGAAGGCAGTGTTTAGTATGGGAACTCTTATCAGTTCATAGGGACCAGCTAACATTGTTGAAACAGATTTGTGCATCATATTTGCACTAAGGCGACGAGACATGTATCATGGCCCTTAAATGATATTTTCCCGAGCTCACTTCATCTGTCTAATTCCTCATCTGGAGGAATGGTTTATCATTTAACAAAATTCCCATGAAAAAAATGCTACCGCGGGTGAGCTGATGACGTCGGGAGGCTACTGAGACGCATGCGGGTGTGACGAGCTGGGCGTGGCTTTGGCGCGATCCTGAACGGTGGATTCAAAGCTGGTGGTTGAGTTCGCGTGATGGTTTTCGACGCACTTTAGTCACTTCTGTGATCGGTTTCTTCGGTGGAGGTAGGGAGACGGATTGCCACTTCGTTCTGCACGTTTTCCCTGTATTTGTGCGCTGTTTGGTGCCCTATCGAGTGAGATCAGGCCAGTTTAGGGAAAATCATTATTTTTGGGGTTTGTAGGGTTCGCAGAAAAATGGTGATGGTTTGTAATATAATTACTATCAAAATGACCGTCAGGATTTCAGGATCCCGTACCTACCAGTTTCGTGTCGATCGGTTGTCATTTGGGGCAGGTAGGAGTCCGGAAACCCCAATGACCCGATTTGGGTAGATTCATCGGAATCGCCCTGTTTTCATGATCGGATGCATGCATGTGTCATTTTTAGCTTCCAGATGTCTTCTGTGGTCGTATGGCTTTGTTTCTCCTGCGCTTCGGCGTGAATGGGGTGTGGAACACGCCGATTCGACCATTCAACTATTTTGCTCGCTGGTTCAGTGTAATTGTCCTACCAGAGACCGTCACACTGTGTGACGGTCCTATAATAGACCGCCACAGCCGTTGGTCATTTTGGGTCCTTCGAGGCTAGGGTCGTGTGATGGACCAATACTCGACTGTCACATGACTGTAATGCCCCTATGGTGGTGGGTTACGTTCTGGTGGTTTTCGAGGACTGTGACTGTCAGTTCCCCGAAGTTCGTGTCTGCCTTGAAGATCGTGTTGATCGATTAGCCCTAATGGACCTCCCCTTGTGTGTCAGGTTGTATAACGCCCCTGAACTGGTGCGTTACATTGTTCGTGTTAGGCTTTAGGACTGTTGGCCCTGACACCCCTCTCTTGGTGCGTTAGGTGGTGTAGCACGCCTGCCTTGGTGCGTTACGTGCTCCGAGTTGTAGCTTTAGGTATGGTTGCCCTGATGCCCCACCTTTGGCGCGTCAGAGCAGGTAACGCACCTATAGAGGAGTGTTACAGTCCTATTGTTGGCCGTGATAGCCGTTGTTCTATTGGTGTGTTGGTCTGTCTTAGGTTTGTGTTGTAGGACGGTGTCTGTGTGTCGGTGGTTTCTGGATCGGTCAGTTTAGGTGACTGGATGTGGTCATTTCCCTAACTGCAATAGTTCCCTAACGACTCAATCTAGAACTGCCAGTGTCCTTGGCTCTGGTCGTATAGTGGCTGTCCCTTGACTGTCGGGTTCACCTAGCGGTTGAGTAGTGGTTCGCTTTGCCCAGAGTGTCATCTTCTCTGCTTGTGTATGGCTGTGTGTGTCTATGTGTATGCGTCGTGTCTGGTTCCGATCAACCCGGTGAGACCAGGGATTGACAGGTGACCTTGTCTGTATCTCGATGGTTCTGTCCAGCTCGAGACAGTGTTCTGGATGCCTCGAGGTACTGTCCTACCTCAGTTATGTGTCCAGGTGTGCTGAGGGTTCTTGGTGTCCCCTCGGGTCTCCGTGAGTCATTTCCTGCAGAGCACTGTTTCCTCTGGCTTAGGTGTAGACTGATTGGCGGCTTGTTTCGCTGTCTGTGACGATCATGCCTTCGAGTCGTGAGACTCAAGGATCGTTATGTGAGTAGGTCTAGCTGCCTTATCCTAAGTTGTATGTAGTGGCTGTGCTGCCATTGGTACTTCGAAGTACCCACGACAGTGCTCTCTCACCTGTCTGTACTTTCACACTTGTGTTTTGAGTCTCTGTGTCTTGTGAGCCTCCACTAGTCGTAGCCTTACGGCACGCTTCGGTGCGACGGCTCTTGTAGCGGGGCACTTTCCCGATATACGGTTCTTAAGCTAGTTCTGTGGGCCCTCAGTCCAACTGTAGCGTCCTTCGGAGGGGGAATACTAGCTAGAGCCCTAGCTTAGGAAGTGGGCCAGTGTGTGCACACGTGGTCAGGGGCTTTGGACTTGCATCATTAGACGTGACCCTGACTAGTCACTTGCGTTATGGTACTATTCTGGTTCTAGCAATGTCTTTGTCTTGACCTAGTCCTTGCAGTAAGGTACGCGGACAGGACACTAGTAGGCGCAGCATAAGACGTCAATGGACGCAGGTGGCTGTTCTTCTGGTGGTGAGGCACTCTAGTCACGTGGCACGTGACTCTTCGCAGTTCTCTTCGTGTTCCTCGCACGTCGTGACCTTTTTGGGTTAGCCTTGTCTTGGCTTTTCTCGAGCTCAGTGTCCTGTCGTATGCACAACGTTCTAGTCATGCGTGGGGCAATGTGCACGATGTTCTAGTCATGGCACGTCTGTGTCTGTCTAGGTCTTTTCTAGACTTTTGGTCTGGTCTCGTAGGCCTTGTCTTTGGCCTCGTGGTTGTCGAGGTAATGTTGGCTACTTTTCAGTTGCAAGGGGCAGCGCTTGCTTGGTGGACTTCTGAATGGGAAACAGCATATCAATCTCGTCCTCTTCGACTGATTAGCTGGCGGGAGTTCGTCTCTTCTTTTGAGCGTACTTATAGTCCAGTTTATCTCATAATGGATAAGATGTATCAATTTATGGAGTTGGCTCAAGGTGATATGTCAGTCTTGTAGTACCGCACTAAATTTGTGGAATTGGGTCGATGTGCTCCACATATCATGGCAGATGAAGAGCTGAAGACTCAATAATTTCTGTGAGGATTGAGGTCAGAGTTGAGGCAACCTCTGATTGTGACTAGTGTGGCAGACCTGGATAGAGCTTATCAGGCAGCAGCAGCTTTAGAGTTGGATATGGCAAGAACTCAAGGGCAGACCAAAGTAGGGCCTATGCAGCAAGCTAGGCAGTAGTAGCAGCCGAGTTGTTAGTCGAGTGTGCCAGGAGCGCCATCCTCTACTCCTTCTATCAGTGATTCGCCATCTTTAAGATCCAAGTTCAGGGGGATGTTTAGGCGGCAAAAGAAGCGGCAAGATCGACAATCTTCTATTAGCAGTGTGCAGCAACCTGCACCTTCTCAGCTACAGGGAATGACATGGAATCAACCTTGAGTGTGTCCCAGATGTGGTGAGAGCCATCCAGGTAGACAGTGTATGATGCCAATGGTTAATTATCGCTATGATTAGGTAGGGCATGTGGCTCATGAATGTCCAACAAGGTCTAAGCAACCTATTCAGTTTCCACAATCGCAGTAGTTCTGACCCCCACCACCTCAGCAGCTACAGCAGTTTTCTCAGGCACAGGCATCATCACAGCAATCTACTTTAGGTGGGAAGAAATCTCGTGGGAGAGTTATGCATATGAATCGTTCTGAGGTGGCGGCAGCTCATCTAGTGGAAGGTACTGCTATAATTTATGGTCAAGCTACACGTGTTTTATTTGATTCTGGTGCTTCTTATTCATTTATCTTTGAGGACTTTGTTGCTTGCATTGAGCAGCCGACATCAGAACTCTCTTGTGAGTTGATTGTGGAATTGCCTACAGGGAAAATAAGTTTACTCCCTTCTGTCTTGATAAGGCCCCAGTGATGATTGGAAATCAGTAGTTGTCTGCTAGATTGTATGCCTTGCAGAATGAAAAAAAAAACATCAAAATGAGGTTAAAAAAAGAGATATCCCGGTGGACCCAATCATTTTCTCCCTCCATGAGGAGGCGACTGGGGGCAAAAATTGCCATCAACCCAGCTGAGGTGAAAACTAGAAAGGGCGTCTCGGGCAAATTGGGTGACCCCTCAGTGCGAAAACCTGCAAGGGCGTACCGAAAAAAGCTAAAAGGGGCCAACTCTGGTGAAAACCCACAAGGGCGGCAAAGCTAGTAAAGAGAAAAAATAAAAAAAATCCTCTCCTTCTCTACTCCTCACCGACGAGGGTCGTCGACTGCGACATTCTGTCAACGGCGACCTCAGCATCACTTCACAACGATGGTGACCATCACACCCTTCAGGGCCAGACAACACCCATTCCAGCGTCAGCAGTCAGCCACCTGCCTTAGTGGCCGGTCTCCAGCCCCAACTTCACCGCTACAATGCCTCCGCAGGCTAGCCGCTCAGTTCCAGTACCTGTCTCCAGCCCCAACTTCACGGCTACAACGCCTCCGTGGGCTAGACGCTCAGTTCCAGCACCAGTTGCCAGCTCCAACATCGCGGCTACAATGCCTTCATGGGCCAGCCGGTCAGTTCCAACACCAGTTGCCAGCTCCAGCATCGCGGCTACAATGCCTCCGTAGGCCAGCCGCTCAGTTCCAGTACCAATCGTCAACTCCAGTATCACGACTACAACGCCTCCACCGACCAGTCGCTCGTTTCCAGTGCCAATTGCTAGTTCAGCAGCTCAGTTATAACACATCAATGGATCAATTACCTAGACCCAATACCAGCATCCAGCACCAGCATTTTGGCTACAGCCTCGTCAAGAGTCAGCCAACCAGGTCCAATTCCTAAACCTAGCTTTCGGTTGTGACGCCTCCCAAGGCCATTCGGCCAGCCCAACTCCAGTTCCTCAAGCCAATGTAGATTACATTGCCAGCCAATGACATAAGACCAGTCAATACTAAGTGTCACCCTACAACTGAAACATGCCAGAGTCAATTCCCAGCCTTAACCCCGTGGGCCCCCAGGTTCCAACGGGCCTGCGCTGACCTTACATGTCATGGGTCTTTGATGGGGACATCTACTACCACTCCTCATTTTTCGAAGGACCCGATGCTCGTCAGCTATGTTCCATGTTGCTCACCCACCAAGTGGTGAAATGATTCTTGCTCAGGGAGTTTAGGCTTACTCTCGCCTTACCTTTCACCGGAGGGTTTCCCAAGTTTAAATAGTGCGCCAGCTACATGAGTCCTGTGAGCAGAGGAGTTTCAGTAGGGGGGTTACGTCCTCGATGTGGGCTCATTATAGCCTGAGGACTCTTGGTCTCCCTCATCCTTATAAACTTCTGGCTATTGAAGAACTCTCAACGGCTATAAGCGTCTGTCGGTCGGCTCGAGCATGGGGCGCTAACTCTTACCCGAGTGATGGGGGCGCAGCTCGGTGAAGGGGTATGAGGCAGCAGTGGGTGACCTTCCCCGTTGGGATCGACGCTCGGGCTTTCGAGCCTTGAGGCCGCCTAGGAAGTGCTTGGTTCTGAGTGACGTTATTAGGCTTATCTCATGGCAAGTGGGCCTGGCAGGGCTGTCACTTGAGGGATCTGGGCCTCGTTCGGTCTGGAAGGACCTTGTTGGGCCGCTTTTACATGGGCTGTGGAAATCCCCCTCTCCACTTGTCCCCCTCCTACTCTCCAGCCAAATTAGGCTTGGTCGAGTAGCTATTTGGGCTGGACTTTTGTGGCTCAGGTGGGTGGAGATCCAACTTTAATAGGGGCCACGTGAAGCGGCGACCCTGGAAGTGTGCCCATAATGATGATAATCCTGATGGATTTTAGGCGAGGAGGCCCCTTTTCTCGGAGATCGGAACGTCGCGCTGCCTCCCGCTGGGGGTTATAAGCGTTGTGCGCTGCATGCGTTCTATACTCCCATGGCTTAGGGTTTTGCTCTCCATCGCTTCTACCTTTGGAGTTTTCTCATGCGCCGTGAGGGTAACTCGGAGGAGTAGAGAATTGCGGCGACCTTTGTAACGACCCAGGAGATTTGGATACCGATAAACTGATAACATCGATTTACCGATACCAAGAACTCGGGAAAGTCACCCAAGAGGCTGATGAGGCCCCGTAAGGGTTGGAGAAGTTTGTCAAGGGGATGCATAATGAATGGGAATCACACGCGTAATAATAATTATAACACAAATTTAAACTATAATGTGGAAGCAATTTAAACATATTAGAGTGATAAAAAATATAATAGTCCAGATCCATGCCATACACAAGCCCGAATGTACAACTACACGGGGCATACCCCGGCCAAGACCATACAGTTGCATTAACACAAAGTTTAAGTTCAGATCTTACCGAGGCGTAGGGTAGCGTGTCGAGGTCATCCTGGATCACCCAGACCTGGCGTCGCAGGGATCCCACCTCTCGGGGTGCCGTCCACCATCTCGCAATGGGCAGTCACTCCAGGTACGTCTCCTCACCTCTCCTCAGCCCAAGGAGATGCACATAGGCCCACACCTACATTACGTTCCAATAAGTGTTAGCATACAGGATTTATAGAATTCGTATAGCAAAATGGCATAATTAGGGATCTGAGTCATACCTGGAGTAGTGGAGAGAACCTGTCGAGGATCGTCCGACGGCTCGTCGAGCTCAGCGTGTTGAACAAGAAGGCGAGGATGGTCGCTCCCCATGCATAGTCTCCGACGTGGTCAACATCCTCCAAAAGTGGGAGTAGGTGGCAACTGACGACGTCTGCCCGAGTGACAAAGAGGAGCCTCTCGAACAACGGCATCAGGAACCGCCTCAACACCACATCCACCTCTGGTCCCACTGCGACTGCTACCTGTGGTCATGCCAGGTCCACGAGCCTCTCGAGGTGCTGCTCCGACAGCTCTCCCATCGCGACCCCAGCTCCTCGTAGGCATAGGCTCTCCTGCAGCTTCACCCGCTGTAGGGTCATCGACTGTCGCTCCAGTCGTAGCAGCTCCAGGCCCAGCAACCTCTGGGCCAACTCTCGGTAGTCGGGGAAGGTCCTCCCGCTGATCGTCACCCTGTGCATGCGTCGACTGGTGATGCATGCGATGTCCTCCAAGGTTGGGACCATGTGGCCCCACGGGAAGAGAAACGTCTGGCTCACCGGATCCCACCGGTCGTGCAGGGCGTATAGGATTGTGGTGTCGAGCCGGGTCACCTCCACACTCAGGAATTCCCCGAACCCCATGGCTGCCAGCCTCTCCCGCTAGAAGTTCGACAGTGCGAGGTACTCTGCTCAGACCTAGAGCCACGAGATCTGGGTCCTACGCTTTCCCTGCATGCACTTAAACAATTTGCATTAGTCATTCAGATTATAGTAAGTCGTGCATTACATTAAATGAATAATAATAATAATAAAATCTTACAGTCTGGTAGGCTAACAGACCCCGTTGGGTCATTTATATCCCCAAAACGGTTGGTTTATGGCTGTCTTCAGGGAATAGAGAATTAATCCTCAACAGTAAGCTGATAAGATGGATGTTAGAAGGGACACCATTGGGCTAAAATAACTGTGGGAACCATGTATCTAGATGAACCAGAATCCAAATATACTGCATTCTTTGTTTAAATTAAGCAGTGGACCTGAACACAATGTTAACAAAAAAGAAATAACAGCGGTTTCCTGTTTCCAGACAATAAGGAGCCATTTGGATGCATGTGTAAACTTTAAAGAGAAAAGTCTAGGAAGCATGTTTCCCGATATCAAAGGTCTAGTAGCAAAAGAGAGAAGGCCACGCAAGTCCTTTTTTATACTACTGCATACATCATGTTGAGGTGAGCAACTTCCTTGAACTTTTCCCCCCTCTCCCAACCCATATACACCGCATCCCCCTCAATGGATGGTGCAAATGGCTACCATTGCACTGCCACTGCAGCTTTGCCCTCTACAACCTACCAATAGCTAACAGCCTTGTCAGTTGTAACCTATCGAAACTTCATATCCACAAAGGCCTCATCATCTCCACCTTTGATGACCCCATTGAGCATAAAACGCACCACCACAGTGGCATGGGGCTCAGGGACATCCAGCAAAGGTATTATTTGAGAGGGAGAGGGGCAGCCAGACCCATGCCACATGATTTCAAATATGTTACTGTGCAACAGATGTCATCACCAGACCCATCCCACACGGTTTCAAATCTGCCAAAGTGCAAGAGATTTCATCAGCTGCAAGGTTGACATGAATTTTGTTAATGGGTTTGACATAGGTGTCTCCATTCCATTGGGATATCCCAAATCATCTGACAGCACAAGAACTTGGGCTTGTTCTCCTCCTCACTGTACAAGTGCACTGCCAATTGCTGCCTCTCATGCCAATGAGTCAATTCTCTCCACCACGACCGTTCTCATCCAAGAACTAGTCCCAGGAATGGTGCAATCCGGCACCAGCTGCTGCCATCTTCCCCATCATGGCTGGAGCAATATGGAAAAAACATATAGGGCGTTTGAGAACAGATTTTTGAGAATTTTCAAGAATTATCAAATAGATTTCAGAGAATTATCAACAATATTCTCAGAATTTCCAGGAATGATTAAATAATTTTCAAATAATTCTCAGATAATTTTCAGAATTTCCAGAGAATTTTCAGAAATTATCGAGAGAGAGAGAGAGAGAGAGAGAGAGAGAGAGAGAGAGAGAGAGAGAGAGAGAGAGAGAGAGAGAGAGAGAGAGAAACTGCAAGTTTAACTGCAAGTTTCCCCTCTCGGACAACTGTGTGGGTCATGAGTGCTAGAGATCCAGCCCCTTGCATTATTGAGCTCCCATGGCTAGCTTGGCTCCGTGTGTCCAATTCCCTGTTCCCACCCGACCCCAAAGCGCGTCGGAGTCCACGGCCAGGAATGGCCATGTTATGTGTTCGAGAAGATGCCTACAAGACTGGTATGGCTGGCTAGTTTATGTCATTCCATTTGGCCTTCTTCGTGGCTTCACATGCCAGACGACGACTCCCACCCATTTTATTAGACTTTCCTCCTCCCTCGGTAGGTGTACTCATCTGACAGTAATAGGGTTGTACTGAAGTACTGTTGAAGTTTGAACTAGGTTTAACCCCCCAAAAGACTTGTCACTTGCATGGAAACGGAGACCAATCAGACAAACCTCATGCAATTCAAACATAAGGAGACTGTATCAAAGGAGAAAATATGGGCCCCCAAGCGAAACCTCGAGGTTGACTTGTTTGACCGTAACTCGTTTGGCTCATGGCAAGGGAGAACGTGTGGGTGTTCCTCGAAAAAACGAGAGAATGGAAACTATGGAGAAGAGGGTCCTGGGAAGCTTCCGAGTTCATGTTATCCGCATGGTAAGGTCACCCTAGCTACAGTGATGGCATGTGGGTTTATATATGGGGGTTGGGATAGGGAAAGACCCGATCGGGAGAACCGTGGATGCTCGTCTAGCGAGGTGGGATAGAGACACACGCCGTCGTCCATGCCATCTACGTAGTTATGTGACTTGATGTCGGTATGGAAAGGTCACTGTGACTGAGGGCTACATAAGCAGTAGCAGAAACGTTGTTCTTCGTGTTCCCACCTCTCTGCCCTGTGAGTGAGTATAACCCTCTCTATTCAAAGTCCGGGTTCTAATCAAAGTTCACCGACTCGACGATTCATATCGAATCTGATCTTTCTTGATTCGGCACGATATATTTGAGTCACAATCGACTCGACCTGACTCGACGTATATCATCTTCTCTCTCTCTCTCTCTTCCTCTCTCTCTCTCTCTCACTATGACTCGGCTCGACTCGGGTGATCTTAGGGGACAAATGAAAGAATTTTTATTCCTTTAGTCAAAATACAAGCTGCCGAAGACCCTTTGGGGTCATTACACAAGTATGCAAAAGACAAAAGTCACCCGGTCGCACCAACGCCTAGCCCTTGGACGTCGTCATCGCCGGGTCATTTGCAGGAAGCCTCCGGCGCCCACAGTAGCGAACCCTTCAGATCCCAGGTGTTCTACGGAAGCGAACCAACGGGGGGCCCCTCCTATGCCAGAGAAGAGGGACGGCGTCACCAGATCGATGCCACCGTCTCACGTATCAGGGGAGAAGGCCAGTTGCCTCAGCCATCCCCAACCTACGAAGGACGAGGATGCAACGAGACCCACTCATTATGGAAGCCGACCCGACACACCAGTCAATTTCAGGCGCCTCGCCCACTGAGCGGAAGAATGGAAAACAGGGTCTACTACCCTGTCTGCCACCCTTCCCGACATAAAGAGAACGCACCTCAACTGGGGAAGGTCTCTTACCACTCACCTGCAACTAGAGAAAGATGAGGTTGTCATGTGGCAAAGAAGAGGGTGACAAGAACGACTGGGAAAGAGGAAGAGAGAGTAAGAACTAGAGTGTTCGCAGCCCCCTAAGGGTGAAATTTGTCTGATTCAAGGAACAAGATTCCCCGGCCGGCGTACAAGCGGTTGACCTTCTCCAAGGCCTCCCGCCAACCATCCAGGTACCCGAGCCAGTAGTCCTCCGAAGCATGGCCGTCCTCCCCTGGTTCCAGCCACGGCTGCCAGGGAGCCGGTGGGGGATCCCGGCGAAGGACCAGAGGTTGACGACGGGCTTGCTGGGACTCGTCATTTGATGAAGTGCCTGACTCCCTGGAAGACATTACGTAGGAAGGACTCCCCCTATCTCTCCTCAACTCACACCGCGCCAGGGACAACCACAGCTTCAGTTCAAAGGCTGCTATTTATAGAGAATCAAAGCCCCCAGGAGTAAAGACTCTCACCTCCTCATGAGTATCTAGAAGAACCCGAAGTGACGGATCCCGAAAGTCGCGCCCTTTCAGAGTCACCTCCAGAGTGACGTTTCACATCCCCAAAAGATCTCGTAGCCATTCTAGAGGTAGGAAGATACACGCAAGAGATTTTTAAGATTTCACAAAAGGAAGTAAGCCTTTCTATTGCTAAGTAGAGGGGAGTACACATGCATACATACAGTTATGAATGAAAACATGTTACCTGAGTTTTGTTCATTTGCACTTGTATATTTGTGTATTTGTGTCTTCTCATCCTTGCGTTCACGGAAACAAACATGTTAATTCATCTGTTCGCCTTGGTCCCTTGCTCAGTAAGCATGGGGATGTTCTTTTGACCTTGACAAAGGGTCAAGGGGCCAAGCCTTTAATCAACTAAGACAAATAAAGAGATGGAAAAAATGCAGCATGCAAGCAAGCAAATGTGTGCTGAAAAATAAAGAATGATCAAGCGTCATGCAATCAGGCATATGATTTTTTCTTTGTTATTTTTTTATTTTTGTTTTATTTTGTTTTATTTTTTTTGAAAGATGATAGCATGCGCATAACATAAGGAATGTTACTCGTTCATTACCCTAAATTCATTCCATATTCATAAATAGCCTAACAAAGGGTCAATGTGCTTGGATTTTACTTTTACTCGGCACCTCGCATGGCACGTCCTCCTAGGCTTGTATTTACCACCCCTTGAGGTTATGGCGCATCTTAGAGGGAGAGGGAAGACAATAAAGGAGGGAAGTTCATGAGGGGGGCCGAAAGACACGGGGATGTCCCTCTCCTACCCTATTGCCTATTGGGGTTCGGTCTGTGGCTTAGCGAAATTTTGGTTGTCCTTGACTTTGAAATGCATGCTTACGTCCAGGGTTTTCCCTCCGGGGACTTTGCCCTCTTGACATGCTCTTTTGATTGGAATGGACTTTACATAGGGTTTTGGTAGATTTTACTCCCTTTTGGGCCTTGACTTCCACCTACTAGGGCGGCGGGTAGGTTTGGTGATCTGGCTGAGTCCTTACTTCCCCCCTCGTAAACCGAAGAGAAGAGAATAGGTGACACCTTTCACTGTCGATTTGGCTTCGACTTGCCTTGGATTTGTGCCGTTCGAGCTTAAGAGTTAAGCGTGAAGTGTATGTGGGTGTTGACCCGCGGTTAAACCGTCAAGACTAAAGAATGAATTGGAGGTTTTGATCTTTCACGCTCCTCGGGGCATGTACACTATACCAGCCTCTTTTTTCATTTTTTTGTGTTTTTTTTTGAGTCAAGGATAGTATTTCTTAAGATACAAATCATTCCAAGGATGAGCCAATTCTTCCCCATCAGCATTAACCATAATCCTGCCTTTATTGTTACCTCCAAATGTGACAAAACCTCCATCTTTCTCAACCAAGAAGCAAAATTTGGCTTTGGGATATGAAAAATCATGAATAAACAATGTACCTTTGTGTATGTCCCCGGACCTACATGCAGATTTTATGCACAAAATGTAAAAATAAAGATAATCTTTAACTATGCAAACGTGACCTAAATAATGAAAATAAGATATTGATGGAAAGATAATACAAAGGGCTACAAGATGCGACCAAGAAACAAGCAATCAGACGTCAGGAAGGCAATCAAATCATCAAGCAAAGACGTACCTATGAACCTGTCCCTGAGCCTGCCTACAGACTTTATGTAGAAAACTCAAAAATGATGACAAGGTTAGACTATGCAAACATAACCCAAATAATGGAAATGATATATATATATGGAAAGTCAATACAAAGGGCTACAGAACAGGCCCAAGAATAGGGTAATCTGACACCATGAGCCAAAGTTATGCATCAACGAACATGGCCCTATGAGCACTGCGCTAGAAGTGCTAGAATCAAAAAGTGGTCTACCAAATGACCATTTTTTGAACCCTTGCGGTCTACCAAACGACCGCAAGGCTACCAGAAAGGCTCTAGCGGCCCAGTGATGATCGCTAGGCTTGCCTGGTGGTCCAGGAGACGACTGCAAGGCTCGGACAGACCCAAAAATGCCCGGACAATAGGAAAATGGAGGAAAAGATACCTAAACATGCACATACACACACCCAACTTGTAAAAAAGCATGAATAACATGATGAGTACTAGGAGTCCCACTGTGATTGCCAAAAAATAAGGTTGTTGATAGTTTATGCTACCCCGTCCCTCCAACTATCTATGCATGCAAGTGTATGCACGAAGCATGAGCAATCATAGAAGTAGATCAAAGGGCGATAAAGGATGAAAATACTGACCGTGATCGCCACCAAGGATTACCAATGCCAAAGGGATGGAGAAAAGAGTGCAACGGTGCTGTGTACCTTGGAAACGATGAAGACTTGATCATGTTTAAGGAACAGGATGCAGGGAACTTGTGGGATCAACCTTCTCTCCTTCCAGCTGGCTAGAGGAAGAGGGCCTTACGTCCTATTCATGCTCTCCTACAAAATAAAGCCAAACCAACAAGAGAAAAACTCATTTGATTGTTTCAGGGGCTCTGCCCCCGAAAACCCCCGCAAGGGGCGCTGCCCCCTTGTCCCTCGCGACCTGACCGGGCAGGTCGAACCACGTTTCGAGGGCACATGATGGCGAGTTTTACAAGGGCTTGAAATCTCTTGTAGAACCAACATTTCAACCAAAGGTTAAAACCATATTTCAATGCATCTAATCAACATGTTAGAGCCTCAACATCCAGTTGTCATCTCAATCATAGTTCTATCAACATGAATGCATACTGTCATCAGGAGCAATGCAATCAATCAAATATTTAGTTATCATCATTCACTCAATCACACATGAAGTGTATTTATTATCAAAATCATACCAAAGCATCATACACCAAGTTTAGTTATCATCGAAACCATAGCTCAATAGCACGTCCCTTGGATGAGGGATCAACTCGTCGGCTTGTAAGCTACCTTAGGAATCATGTCACTGTGGTTTCAGACCTAGGGATTAGGCCAGATTGACGGCACTGTGTCATCACGTGCAGCGATCTTGACCTGAGTCTCGTGACTCAAGAACCATTGGGTTATTAGGTCTAATGGGTTGTCCAGAGTCTGGTGGCCACAAGCCACCTGTCACTTCGCGTTACTTGAGATGGGTGCGTGCGTGATTTTCAGTGTCCACATTTAGTGAGCACCCACTAGTCATTGCTTTCCTGCACATGCATGTGCGGACCCACTTAGGAGTGGTGGAGAGCGTGACCCGAGTGAGTCGATTTTTAGTTTGGTTATCGTAGGGCCCCTTGCCTTTGTAGCCTGAGTCTGGTTGGGGGGAAAACCAGCTAGAGGACCCGACCTAGAGCATATGGTCTATGTGTGTATGCGTAGTTGGGGGTAGAGGACATGCGCTGATGAGCGTGACCCCAGTTAGTCCTTGTTCTGTGGTTACTAGTATGGTGTCTCAGCCTCCGCCTGGGGTGTCGTAGGCAGACATCTAAGGCGTAGACCAACACGTCAATGGACACATCTGGCCTAGCTTCTGGTGGGCGGTACTCTTGTCACGTGACGTGAGTTTGTCGTGACTCGGAGTTCTGTTCCTCATCTGCGAGATGAGATTTTGTGTGTAGTTTTTTGGTGTTTTCCAGGAGCCGAGGTCTAGGGTTTCTGGTGAGCGTCACATAGGATTTTCCTAGCCAGCGTGGCGTCCACGACAGTGAGATCGTGACTATGTTTTCGGACCATGTTGTTTCGAGTGGGCCTTCGTGTGTGAGCACAGGCCTCCACAACAGAGGTGTCGTGACGTTTTCCTGGTAGTGTGACTAGGGTGGTGCGTAGTTTGGTGGTCCCTCGATTGAGAGATCGGGGTGTTGAGTTGCGTTCTGGTAGGAGTAGTTGTAGAGCCATGGTTTCATCGGCTGTCGTGTTTTGGGGTTTTGAGTATGGTCGCACTTTCTGTTGTTGTTGTTGTGGTTACTCCTGCTGTTGCTGTTGTTCTTACTGTAGTTACTACTTTCTGTACCGTTGTTGCTTTCAGTTGGGGTTTCGCGGGACCCCTACTCAGTCAGTGATAGGAGGCTCACCCCTGGTTTTCAGGTGTTGTAATTCTTCCTTGAGATTTGTGGGCATTGCTTGGAGGTTCTTAGTTGCCAGTTCACCGGTCGAGTGTTCACTCGGCATCAGGTATGCTTCTCTGCCTTAGGCTGTACTTATGTTGGACTAGACTCTGTTGTAGTTAGTTGTTCATTTCTGTTAATTGTTGCATTATCCTACTTTATTTCTTATTTCTATGTACATCACACCTATCCTTTTTAGCCCTTTCGAGCTCTCTGGCTCGTAGGCGGTGGGCCAAGGTCCTAATGGTATCGGGTCATTCTTGGTAACTAGATCTTGGGTCGTTACACTCTTAATCTAGCATATCATCACCTTCTGGTCTGGTGACATCGTCCACCACCTTGATCCGACAAGTCGCTTGGCAGTTTAAACCGGTGGCATCCTACCTCTCCCCATCCGGTGGGCTTTACTTGACTTCCATCTGGTAACCCCACTCGTGCCATGATACGGTGGTGTTCTGGTGGGTTCTCCATCCAGTGGCCTCTCTCCCGTGGTCCAGTGGCCACCACCATCTCTGCTGATCCGATGGCCCAGCCACCTTAGCCTGCTGATCCAGTGGCCCAGCCACCTTGGCCTTTTGATCTGGTGGCCTGCCCCTTTCCTTGTTGATCCGACGGCTCTTCCACCTTATCCTTTTGGTCCGGTGGCCCATGCCACCATCTTGATTCGGTGGCCCTGCCACCATTCCATCCTGATCCGGTGGAGTCTTCCTCCCTGCTTTGTGTTTTAACTGTGAGTCAATGTCTCCTGTTCGGTGTCTTGTGAGGCTTTCTCAAGGTGTTGCTGCTTCCGTGTGCACCTCTATTTTGGGTTACGTCACTCCTTGTGGACATGTACCTGCTTTACCCCTCCCGCATCTGGGTCTAGGGGAGATGCTGCCAAATTTTTGCCAGAACTATACACATATTAAAAATACAAAAGGAAGCAACAAACAAACAGAATAAATAACAACAAGACTCTGACTAGAGTAGAGAACTGTGGAAGACACGAGGAGAGTAGAGCACGAGCACTGTCACATTATGTTGACAAGCATGAGCATGGGCATCCATCGCATGAACAAGAAAGGGAACTAATTAAAATTCTATACGCGCATATCGTGAATAAAAGAGACAATGTTCCTTGCAATATGATTGCATAAGTGCATTTCCCGTGTGCCTGCATGCCTTGATCCGTGGTATATAAAATGGCGATGTGTGAATGATCAGATTATGTCCAGTCAAAAATCATCCTTATGCGTGAGGACTTATCTCCACCTCGTACCGGGGACCGACTCCCGAACCCAATTCTATCCCCTCGTGCATGCTTGGAACCATGCATGTAACTACTGCACTTAGCATAGGGGTGAGCTGGGCCTCGTGTAGGCGTGCCCTTCAGGTGGCCCACCTTTAATATGAATTCACCTGCTATGATCTCCTGCGTCGACTTCAGGCCTTCGTGCATCGACCTTCCTTCAGGTCAGTCACTGCCTACGTCGACCTCTCCACAACCTAGGGCCACCCTATGTCGACCTCTCCTTTCTCTAATCTTTGCCTGCGTAGACCCTAGGGCCTCCCTACATCGACCTCTCCTTTCCCTAGTCGTGCCTGCGTCGACCTCTCCTCTCCCCTGGTCACTGCCTGCATCGACACCCTGGCCCCTTGCATCGACCTCTCCAGTCACTCCTCGCTGCTGGGAGTTTCGGTCGGCCGAACTCCCTCCATTGATCAACCGAGCTCCCTCTGATTCAATGAAGAAAAAGGAAAAAGAAATAATGATAATAACAAACATTTAATAAAAAAATGATGACCATGATATTAGGAAGAATATGTTGGTATGATAAGACTCAAATAAAATATAAAAACTACATGCCATGACTCAAAGAAATGTGAAGAACACGATGGTACATGATGTCGATCCATCCGAGCTTTGAAAAATGTGGAGGGGGTAAATGATGCCCCCATCAATCCACGTGCCGTGCCCTAGCTGCGCATCCCCAGTTAAACATTCGGTTCCACGGGTGATTGTCAAGAAATCGACTGGCACGCCCGCATCCCAACCACGTTTCCCGTTAACCCAGAAAACCTCCTGTGTCACTCGGTCTCCCCTCGACTCTCCGTAAAAGGCGAGTGCACGGTGCCACCTTGAGGCGGATACGGTCATGAGAGGGGGTGCCCGAGGCCCACTAACTTCCGGCATCTCTCTAGTGGTTGTAGCCTACCCCTCACTTCGGTCACCGCCCACACCGCCCCGGCGGACCTCCTGGGGCGGAACTGCCGTTCTACAAACTGCAGCTCAGAACCGGGCTATTCCGCTGTATTATTCCCAGTGGCTCCAACCAGCACAGCCAATGCCCCTTCCAATGCAGCGACAGGTTCCCATGTTAGAGCCTTTGCCACCCCATACTATAACTCCAACCGCATCACTAAGGCAGCCCGCCCACCTCTGCCCTCAACCACTAGAGCTAGCTATGGTGAACAAGTTGATGGTGGAGCAGATGATCGGGGCAAGACTGGCGAAGAGGGGTGGTGATGATTACACCCGCTTCGACATATATGAAGTGACATATCCAGCCCACCATGCTGCCAAAAGATTGCCACTGGGTATCAATAGACCCCCAAAATTTGATAAACACAATGGACAGGGCTCCCCGAAAGAGCATATTGTATATTATATGACAGTCATGGGTGACTTGGGGGTGGGCGAGTCCTACCTGCTCAAGTTCTTTGGGTCTTCACTGACAGGACTAGCATTTGAATGGCATTCTAACCTACCGACCAGGTCTATCCACGACTGGCTAGACATGCAGTAAAAATTCAGTGAAAGATTCCACATTATCGAGGCAGAGGTGACCGTGGCTGAGCTATTGGCAGCCAAGAAAAAAGATGATGAAACGACTGCAGAATATATCGAGAGATGGAAGGATCTCAGCATGAGGTGTCGGCGTCCTCCGCATCCAAAAGATGCAATACAAATTTGTAAACAAAATATGAATAAGAGGAATGAGAAGCACCAGTATCAAATAACATAAAAGTAGGTTGCGAATAAATTTGAATGGTACCTTCCATCAATTCTCCTTCTTTAGTAATCTCCTCGTCTAGGATAGCATTAAGACGAGCCTGCCACCTTCGCCCGTCACCGCTCTTTGAGGATTGTTCCCTAATCAAGGGGCAATCGGGCATGTGATGCTCCCGGCTTCCACATCTCTAACAAGCGCAAAGGTGCTTCCAACATTCCTCTACCGCATGACCGAATTTCTCACAAAAGGTACAAGCCGCCATGACTTGCTTAACTTCCTCCTTTGCTTTCTTGTTCTTAGGGTAACTACTACCACTCCCGTTCCAGGATCTCTTCTTACTATCACGGGATTTGTAAGGTTCTGTAATGCTAAACTTTTCCTTCTTCCCACGTCGATCCATCTGTCGGCTCGATTCTTCTCCTTTTCCTTTGAGTTTCTCGACCTTTTCCAAGGTCCGCTCATACAAATGTGCTCGCTGGACCATATCCGCATAAGTCTGGATATCTTGAGAGCCAAGTTGTTGAATAAAGATGGGCCTTAACCCATCCAGAAATCGGTTGGCCTTTAAAAGATTGGTGCTCACCAGATGCTCGGCATAAGGGGCCAAACGGAAAAATTAGAGTTCATATTCTACCACGGACATCATGCCTTGGCGTAGAGAAGTAAATTCTGTAGCTTTTCGCTCCTTTACATGCACGGAGAAGTATTTCGCCCGGAAGAGTATGAGAAACTCATTCCATGTAGGTTGAGCATTCTGAGGTTGTACTGAGGTGGTCTTCCACCAAGTGCGAGCATCTTTATTCAACTGGAAGGTAGCTAGATAGACCTTTTCTTGATCCGCACATTGCATGACATTGAAGATTCTTTCCATCTCATCTATCTAGTTCTCTGCTTCATCCTGATTAGCGGAGCCAGAAAATCATGGAGGATTTTAGCTTCGGAAGTTATGGTGCAGATCGCCGGCACCAACCCTTGTGCCCGCTTGGGCCATATTCTATAGAGCCTGGGTAAGTCCTGCAACAGTTTGTTGCATAGCGTCCCAATCAACACGGTGAGCCATTGGTAGAAATAAGGTGCCTGTGAAAATAACCGATAGTTAATTCCCTATGGAATTAATGAGGATTAGCCTAGAGAAAAGTTCAGCTGGAACGCGATGCTAGAACATGGTGGGATGCAGTGAAGGCTACCCTTGGAGATAGACAAGTTTCATGGAAGGAGATCGAGAAACTCTTTAATGGTAAATATTTTTCTGATAGAGTACAAGAGAAGAAAGCGGCTGAGTTTGCTACCCTAAAATAGCGAAGTCTTTCTGTGGCTTAGTATGAAGCTCAGTTTTCTAGGCTATCTCGTTATGCCACTCATTTGATATCTACGGAGAAGATGAAGGCCAAGCATTTTCTCAACGGGCTGAAGTTGCAATATATCAACCAGTTAGCACCAATAGAAATTCAGACTTATGCCGAAATAGTAAGGAAGGCTCAAGTCTTGGAAGACACTTTAGAGATGACGGAGAGAATCCGTGGAAAGAGTGCTCAGAAGGAACAACCTACTAGTTCTGGGAGGATCAAACCCGGTAATGACAAGAAGAGGCCCAATGGTGGGTCTGGTTCGTGGAAGGGCAAAATACTGAAGAATGAGGACAAGAAGCCTGGCCCGATTGTACCATTAAAGGGCGTGTGCAAGTATTGTGACCGTCCAGGTCATAAGATGGAAGAGTGCTGGCGCAAGCTGGGCGCCTATTTACGCTGTGGAAGTAGGGACCATCGTATTCTTGAGTGTCCCCTTTTGTCAGATCAAGCTGCACCGATGAAGCTGCAAGGGAATAAAAAGTAGCAAGGCAAGCTCCAAGCCCTACAAGAAGATGATGTAGGAACCACAGAGGAGGGTGGACTCGTCGAAGGTACTCTTATTATACATGATAAGCTAGCATTCATTCTTTTCGATACTAGAGTAACTCATTCTTTTGTTTCTCGAAAATTTGCGAAGTCTTTAGCTATGAAGCCAGTCTTGATGAACTCTCCGTTAGAAATTTCAACCCCTATTGGTTCCAGCTCAGCAATTAAGTATTTCTATCCTTCTAGTAAGGTTATGATTAATGAACAGAACTTGCCAGCTGATTTAGTTTGTACGAACATGAAAGATTATGATGTAATACTAGGAGCGGATTGGTTGGATAAGCATGAGGTCAATGTCCATTGTAGTTCTAGCTCTGTGTCTTTTTTCAGGCACCCTGAACTTTCTTTTATAGGAGTTAGGCACCATAAGTCTGTGCCACTTATTTCGGCCCTTCGAGCTGATAAGTTCACTCTATCTGTATGTGTTGAATGCACTACACTCTGACTAACATGATCATTATAGACATCGTCACGTCACTTTCGAGTAATCTTCCGCGCTCGGGGCATGACACCTCAGCCCGGTACAGCCTCCTTGACCGGTGCACTCCCTACGGCCTTTACCCGGTGTGCCCCTTTTGGGTGTCTTCGCTGGCACGCCCACTAGTGCCCCAGCCTAGCACACTCGTGCCTCGCCAGCCCGGCACACCCTTAGCCTCCTCTTCACCAGCACGCCTTGTGCCTTCCCCAACACAGCCCCCTGGTCCATCCTTCGCCGGCACACTCTCTTCGCCGGTACACCTCTCCAAGCCCCCCCTTTAGGCTCCCTGGCCAGCACACTAGTCCCCAGCACTTCCTCCTTGTCCGGCACACCCCAGCCAGTCTTAGTGAGGTCCCCTAGCTGTCGCTTCTTCTCGGGTTTTCTGAAGTTTTATCCAAGGTGTTGCCACTCTCGGGCGCCCACCTCCAATTGTCTGGTTCTGCCACTCTATGTGGGAGCGTTCCCTGTATCTCCCTTAAGCTCGGGTCAAGGGGAGATGCTGTCAAATTTTTTGTTAGAAATAATAATATGATGAACGTAAAAGGGAGCAACAAACAAATGGGATAATAACACGTTAAAAGATAAAAGGGAGCAACAAACAAAGGAGACAATAACAAGTTAAAGGATCAAAAGAAGTGACAAATAAATTAAATGAACAATGGCAAACTACTCCAATCGAGGCAAGTGAACTGTGTGCAACATGAAGAGAATCGAGCCGAACAATGACTAAGTAACTTGAACACTCATCCTGTAGAGAAGAGAGAATAGGAAATAGTTAAGAGACAGGAAGAGAAGACCCCAAGGCATTACATGAAAATAAGAAAGAAAAGAAAAGAAAGGCCTTAAGAGAATGGGAGAGGAGTGGGCCCCTCGTCAGTTCTGCCCGATACGTACTCTAGTCATCCCAGCCCTTCCCCAGGCATGCTAACACCGACCCTAGTCCCAACTAACACAGACTTCACCCCACACTAGCTCAGCCTTTGGCCCGACACTAACATAGACCCTAGACCAGACTAGCATAGACCCTACCCCAAGCTAGCTTAGTCTTGCCCCGGTACTAGCTCAGACCTTTGCTAGCCAGCACAAACCCTAGGAATATTCCTTCCCCTCACTCCCATTAATTTTCTCTTCCCCAAACTACCCTCCATGTGCCTCTCTCCCACTCTCTCTCTCTCTCTGGGCCGAAAGACAAGGGGCTGCCAGCACCAGCGACCCCGACCACCTATCTCTCTCTCTTTCTCTCGATTGGGATGGGAGGGGGTGTCAGCGCCGGTGACCCCATCCCCCTGTGCCTCTCGCATCATCTCTCTGTCTCCCTCTAGGCTGAAAGAGGAGGGGCCAAAAATTCCGCCAGCAATGCCGACCACACCTCTCTCTCTAGACTAGGATGGGAGGGGGTGTCGGCACAGATGACCCCATCCCCCACTGCCCCTCTCTCTCTCTCTCTCTCTCCCTCTGGGCAGATAGTGGTGGGGGTGGTGGCGCCGGTGACCTCTCTCTCTCTCTCTCTCTCTCTCTCTCTCTCTCTCTCTCTCTCTCTCTCTCTCTCGACCAGGAAGGGAGGGGGTGTCGGTGTCGGCAACCCCATCCCCCATGTGCCTCTCTCCCTCTATCTGGGCCGAAAGAGGAGGGGATGCCGGCGCCAGCGACCCCTCTCTCTCTCTTGCTCAATCTCTTGCACTCTCTCTCTCTCTAGACCGGGATGGGAGGGGGTGTAAGTGACGGTGTCGGCAACCCCATCCCCCTGTGCCTCTTTCCCTCTCTATGTCTCTCTCTGGGCCGAAAGAGGAGGGGCTGCAGGCACCAAAGACACCCTCTGACGCCTCTCTCTCTCTCTCACTGCGCACCCTATCCCACTAGGTGGGGTTGCCGGCGCCAGATGCGGAGCCCCTACGGCGCCCCCTCATCTCTCGCACTCTCTCTCTCCTCTCGCTCTCTCTCTCTCTAACTACACACCCCACCCCACCCCACTAGGTGAGGTTGCCGACGCCGAAGGGAGAGCTAGCACCCCCTCCTCTTTCGCACACTCTCTCTCATGTTGCGCTCTCTCCCTCTCGTTCCCCCCATCTCTCTCACTGCAAACCCCACCCCATTGGTTGGGGTTGCCGGCACGAAAGTGTGAGACTCTCTCACTCCCCAGTGCGCACCCCATCCCACAAGGTGGGGTTGCCGACACCGAAGGATCTCCCCCTCCGGCGGCCCCTCCGCTCGCTTGCATTGTCGGGGTCCTCGCGCTGTCTCTCTCTCTCTCTCTTTCCAGATTGGGGAAATAGATCTCTGATTTCAGTAGAGATAAATTTTTAATAGGGCGATTCATTCACCCCCCCCTCTAAATCTATAGCACCGTGTCCTCAACTTGTGGTATCTGAGCATTCTGATCCCAACACTTGGTATCAGAGCTATTCTGGAAACCCAACACATAAGCATTTAGAGTTAAGCATTTTACCTGAAGAAGAGGTGAGAAGCCACCCAGCATCGTCTGCTGGTCGGTCGTGCTAAGCGAGTCGAAGAGGAACGCTAGTACAGCGACTCCCCACACGTACTCTCTAACTCCATCTAGGTCACTTAGGAGTGGGAGCAGCTTGCAGCTCACTCTATCTACCCTCATCGCGAACAGTTGCTTCCCGAACAATAGCATCAGGAAGCGGTGCAGTACTATGTCTCCCTCTAGTCCCACTCCCGCGGCCACTCTCCTCCTAGCTTGGTCTATCAATCGGCCCAGATGCTCCTCGGGTAGCTCACCCACGGCTATCGCCGCTCCCCTCAGTCCTAAGCTCTCCTACAGTGTCACCCTCGTCAGCATCGATGAGTGATGTCCTAGCCATGTCAGCTCCAAATCCAGTAGCTCCCTCGCCATCTCTCGGTAGTCGACATAGGTGGTCCCCGTCACTAGTGCTCCGTGTACTTGAAGCCCTGTGATCCTCGTCATGTCCTCGAGCGTGGGGATCATGTGTCACCATGGGACGAGGAACGCTCGGCTGACTGCGTCCCATCTCTCATGCAATGCGTACAAGAGGGCGGTGTCAATCCGCATCACCTCTATCCCCAGGAACTCAGCGAAGTCCATCGCTACTAGTCTCTCTCTCTTTGGTAATCCGATAGTGCCTGGTACACTGCCCAGACCTACATCCAAGAGATCCGCGTCCGTCACTTCCCCTGCATGCATTTAAAACATTGAGTCAGTCATTTTATAACAAATCCATAACAATTCATTGCATATGATTAAAAAAACCCAAACGGTCATCCTTAGACCGTTTACCTTTCGCAAGCGGTCTAATCCTAGACTACCTGGCCCCATACGGTCGCTGGAAGGACCACATGGCCCTCGCCGTGGCGACCAGTTTCAATCCCTTCTCCCAGGTTTATGGGGTGGCCTAAAATCCCTACAAATGCCCTTAATGGGTCCCCAGGCCCATGCGTTGAAAACCCCACCTTCCCGCGCGTCCCACGCTCACTGCACATCCTCACGACCGCCCCACCGTCACCCACGTCCTCACGCCGTCGCCCCGCGGCCGTCTACAGCCGGTACGGAGGCCGTAGCGATCGAATGGGTGAGAGAGAGGGAGAGGGACGCACGTACGAGGAAGAAGAGGAAGGAGAAAAAGAAAGGAAATGAAATATTTATAGAAAATTTGAATTTTTTAAAAAATATAAAAAATAGAAAATCACGTTTCCGCGATCCTCGGAACGCACCGATCGCAACGGTACCACTCACGCACAGGCGAACGGCCACATTCGCCCGCAACAGCGTGCTGAAGAATTTACCGAAACCCGTACGTGAAAATCAGAAAAGCACGTAGAAAAGCCGCAGAACGCCTCCAGGCCTCTGAAACAACTCTGGATCGAGCTGACCCGAACATAAAAGATACCCAAAACGTAATTACGAACACAACGGAGTCAGACACTCTGAGAAATCAGGTCTGGGACTCGAAAATAAGGATCCGAAAGGGTCCAGGACATCACAGTGTTGAAGTGAGTACGCCAGTCTCCGCATGTCTTCAGCTGAGGAATGCGATTCGTCACGCTCCCACCAAAGCCCAGTGTATCGACCATGTAATAAATAGGGCTTTATTGGAAGATTCTGAAAGTAGTTTGCGCCTCCTCGCAGCGGTCAAACTTGAAATGGAGATCAATCCAACAGCTCAGAAGAAGCATGCACCCATAAGGAGGCCAGCCCCTGCTGGAAGCCGTGAGACCGCTATAGAGGTAGGCAAGGATAGTTGGCCCAACTCGTTTGCCCTCCCATAATCCACAACTTGCGCTTAATTGATCTTCCTCTACGATGTTGTCAGTGCAAGGAAAGAGGAGAGCTCCGACCAGGCAAATCGTGAATCCTTTCATAACATCCTCCAAATGATCGTGACTTGTCATTTCTCCTAGTACTTTCATGACCCAGTCGGTGAGCTTTTAGAGATTGATTCCCTTTTGGGTCTGGACGCCCTTAATAGCTCCCGCAGGCATGAAACTTTCGAGGACATCCTCAGAGGTTACCTTCTTTAGCGTGGGCAGGATCTTTATCTTGCCACCTTTCCTGAACTTCTTCAGGCCGAGTAGGAGTTCCGTCTCCTCAAGAAGAATCTAGGGAAGCCTCACTCATTTGAGTGAGGGGTGGACATAGGACTCTGGTAAGGGTCCGAACCACCTTAAAAATCTTTGTCTTAGTGGGTTGCTTGTGTATTTGCATTGCACTAGATGCTTGCTTAGGCTCGCTCTTTATTTGTATCATTTCATCTTGCGCACAATATCTCCCTCTACATTGTCTTAGTTGTCACCTAGTTTTTGTTCCGTTGTGCCTTGATCCTTTCATTTGAAAAAGAGGGGCTGATCTATTCACCCCTCCCCTCTAGATCAGCCATTCTAAACACAACACGTGGTATCAGAGCCAATCTCTCATGATGTGGTCCAACGACCAAGAGAGAAATGGTGGAATGGCATCAAAGGGTCATATGCCAAAGGGTCATTCTGTTAACAGGCCACCCTTCTTCACTGGTTCTAACTATCCTTACTGGAAAAGCTACATGCAAGTGTTCATTCGAGCTCAAGATTATTAGATGTGGCGTGTAGTAAGCAAGGGTCCCTATGAGCTGTCTGAGGAAGAGGAGACTTGGACTTGTGAACAAATAAGGAGATCAACACTCAACTGGGGTGCCAAGCATATAATGCAGTGCTCTGTACAGCCGGTGGAGTTCTCAAGGGTGTCGACATGTGCCATTGCCAAAGAGATGTGGGACAGGCTAGAGGTAATATATGAAGGGACCTCTCAAGTACGTGAAGCCAAAGCCAACTTGCTCATTATAGAATATGAAATGTTCAGGATGAGGCCAGATGAATCCATATAAGACATGTATGCTCGTCTAACTTAGCTCACTAACAGTCTAACTGATTTAGGGAAGAGTTATACAGAGCAGCAAATAGTGAAAAAAATTCTGAGATCATTAACCCCAGCTTGGCACACAAATGCTACTATGGTGGAGGGGTCTAGAGATCTGTCAACAACCAAGGTGGAAGAACTCATAGGGTCCCTTATGACCTATGAGATAAATCTGAAGAACAAGGAAGTGGAGGTAAGCATGAAAAAACCTTTGGCTTTAAAAGCTGGACCAAGCAATCAAGTAATCTCCGATGAAGGTAAGTCTTCTAGCAATGATTAGGATGAGGATGAGGTAGCTATGCTTACCCGTAAGTTCATAAAGTTTTTAAGAAAAGAAGGTAAAGGCTTCAAGAAATGGAGGCCTCAGATAAGTAACGCCTTTCACTAAGGCGTGTCTTAATATTTTCTTACAATTTTTAAGTTTTGAAAATTCAGGGTTGCTACAGAAAACCTTCCCTACATTACACTGTCCCTAGCCAGATCTATTTATGACCCTATGAACCCAAGGAGCTCTGCCACTACATGTGCTCCGATGATTTCTGAGGGGATATCAACCGATGCCACGGAAGTGGACAGCGTTCCTGAGCCTAATGCTCTTTTCTTCAGGCCTTCATCCTGGCACTCTATGGATGATGGTCTATTTCCCTTGGGCATAGCCTAACATGAGGGGAAGTGCTGCTGAAATTTCTTCTGATGATGTTAACCCCGATAGCTTGAGAGAACCTTACTGGTGCACGTCCTCTTCTAACCTCGTCTCTCAAGAAGATAGGAATTTTAGGTTTGTCAGCCACGTACGAACACCGAGGTGCCCTGATGATCACTCAGATTCCATCACCCCTCTGTGTGGATGGTTTCCTATTTCCACTTGGCATGATGCAAAGCCAAGGGGGATATGCTACCGGATCTAATCCGTGTACTCAAATAAGCTCGTTAATTATTTGCTATTTCGTTCCTGTACAATTATAGATGCGCACAGTGGTACTTTTAAATCTCCTCCCGAGGCCTCCTACTTTTGGCGTTTAATCAAGGGTTGTCCTTCTTAGGAAGGGCGTAATTAACGTCATAACCTTTATGGTATGGCAGACTTTTGGTCCCAACCCGAATCCTACAATCGACTGGCCAAGTCAGATCGAGCGCATAATAAATTATCACGGTAGTGACTGGCATGCTTAATAAACTACCAAATAACCAAATCAAAAAAATAAAATAATTAAAAAAAATAGATGAACGAGAATGAAATATTCCGTTCCAACAGGGCCAGAGCCACAGCCCTGTGCGTAGTCGCTGGAAGAGAACCCGTGCTCGCGTCCATACTGTCATGGTGTTGGACAGAGCCTACAGGGGGGAGGCCGACCAGGCCGTCGACAGTGGAGGCCAGTGACAGGGGAGGGGGGAGGCACAGGCCCCCCCCACATCGACCATCACCAGAAGGACGACCTAGCAGAAGGCTCACCAGTGAGCTAGGGAAGAAGGCAAACTCGGGCGGGAAGCGGGAGCAGGGACGGGAACCTACTAAGGAGAGAGAAACCACGTCACAAAACCTAAAAGAATTGTGCAGAAACGTAGATACTTGAAACTTCGTTGAACCTGCTCATCGGTCGACTTAGAAACCAAAAAGAAAGGGGGAATCTTGATTAATCCATCAAAGCTGAAAAGTAACTGAGAACTATGTTGGTAGGTAGCCTTCGATCATGTCTTGACAAGAAGAACAGCTAATTAGTCGATTGAAGCCTTATTAGTCAGACATAAAAGGTTAATTGATAGGCATCCGTCGATTAACTGTCTACAAAGTCAAGAGTTAATGGAAAGGCACTTCAATCAAGTTTTAGAAAGGAAGAAACGCTCTGATCAACTATAAGCATTTTGCTTAACAAATTAAGGTGCACTTTGATTAATATTGAGTGTGTATCAATCCATAACGGTTACATCGATTAACAAATGTGTGTTTTGATCAACTAAAATGCTTCAAGTAAATGTGAGTGTTTAACGATCAACCAAAAAAGAAGAGACTCTCTAATTCTTATCAGGTAAATCAGAAGCGTTCAAGTACTGAGCAAATTAACCCGCATCAAGCTCGCAGCGATTAAGTGAAAATAAAGAGTTGATCGATGCTTGCAAACGGACCCTCGCATCCGTTCACATGCATTTACGCACGCAAAACGTGGCCTATAAAAGGAGGACGGGTCTCCCTATCGTGGACACACTCATTCACAGTTCTCCCCCTCTCCCTAGCACACCTTCTCTCTTACCTTATGTCTATTCTATAGATTAGTGTAAGGAATAACAAGGGGTGTTTTTCTTGGTGCTTCTCTATAAAGGCCCATCACTGACGAGGCCGGGTTTTGGAGCATGGAACGTGAGCGGGATTAGCCGTTCTGCTTCGAACATCTGTTATTAGTGGAACCTCAGTACTTTGGGATACCGCGATCTAAGCATCTATCACTTCGCTTATACGTCGCATGGGATTTTTCCATCATTGATATTAGAGTGCATGGTTGCATTCTTGTCTTAAACATGGCTTCGAACTATCTCCTCCTTTTTTTTAATCCAGCAAAATACTGTAAGGCGGGACGAGGGAGACCTTTATTCTAACCTTGAGACAAGGGAAGGGACGCTCCACCTGATCACCTGACAGAAGATTTTCATATATAAAGAGAATGAGAATACAAAGGAGAGATTAATGCCTGAGAGAGGGACACCCGATCTTATCGAGACGAAGGGGGCCCTTCACAACAGTAGGAAGGCCAGCCCAAGATGACCACAAAGAGTTAAGAGTACCTCGACGAACATCCTAAATTGGCAAGTGCATCCGCAACAAAGTTAGCCTCCCTAAAGACATGGGAGACGGAGACGCGCATTGACCAACACAACACACCCACATCATGCTTCACATAGCTGAGTCTCCATGGGCAAGCGAACCGGCGATTAACAATCTGCGCCATGACAATGGAGTCGGTCTCGATCAAGAGGGATATATGGCCGCGGTCAAGGCAATGGGACAGCCCATCCCGGAGTGCCAAAGCTTCAGCATCGAGGCTAGAGGCAGCATGGGGGTAGGCCGTAGCAAAAGCAAGTACCAAATCACCATGGGCATTCCAAAGCACGCCCCCACCACCAGCTGCGCCGAAGCCGCGTTTGAAGGCTCCATCCACGTTGAGCTTGAGTCGGCCTGATGGGGGTGGAAACCACCGGATGAGCCTAGGAGGGGTCGGTCGGGGGACCGAGACAGGGATGGCCCAAGAGGCCAGAAGCGCGCCGCACCTACGGAGGGGGAGTGTCCCCTTAAACGATGGCAGCTGAACAATGGAGCGGGCAGTCTGCATGACCCGACAAAGAATGTGGCGCGCCAACATAGGTTGAGCCTGGAACCGGGTTGAATTTCTGCTGCACCATATTTCCCAGGGAGCAGCCATGAAGATACCTCTAGAGAAGCACCCTGCTAAGGACGAGAGATGCAGGCCAGCCAAGAAATCTGTGATGCCCGACACAACAGAGGGGGCTGAAGAGTTGTGGAATCGCAGGACGTCGTAGAGGGCAGACCAAACTTCGACGGCGATGTTGCCATGGAAAAATAAGTACAGGGAGCTCTCAATCTGAAATGAGGTGCAGCAGCTGCTCTTTGAACAAAGTGGGATGTCGCATCCCATGATGACGTCGTCGGTTTGCAGACATCCGAGGAGGAGCCGCCAAGCAAACACCAACCACTTGGCGGGAATGGTCTGGTGCCACAACCGAGCCCAAGAGGTAGATGACGCCGGAGATAGCATGGAGCGGACAGATTTGGAGGAGAACCTGCCATCCGGGCTGGGAGCCCAAATCCACTCGTCATGGCGGTCAGCAGAGCCGATGGTCTGAGAGAGGAGATCCGGCGGGCTATATATGTAACGACCCGGAGATCCGGATACCGGTAAACCGATACCAAGAGCTCGGGGAAGCCACCCAAGAGACTGATGAGACCCCGTAAGGGTTGGAGGGTTTTGTCGAGGGGATGCATAACGAATTGAAATTACACGCGCAGTATTAATTAAAGCAACAGTTTGAACTTTAAGGCGGAAGCAATTTAATATATCAGAGTGATAAACATTTATAATAGTCCATATCCACAATTTATACAAGTCCAAAACCTGTACAATAGTCAAAATGTACAACTACTCAGAACATACCCTAGCCAAAAAGGTACAGCAAAAGGACAAAAGACCACTATCACCTACTGACAGACCACTGTTGGCACTAAGGACGACTGTCAAAAGCATGGGAAGCTCCGGTAGACGGCTGCTGCTACTCACCTGGAAAAGTGAGGGTGAGTCTCACAACCAGACTCAGTAGGGGTCACGCGTATCCCTACCTCACAACTAAACATTCAAAAGCAGCAAAACAATAACACATGCAGTGGCATAATAAATAATAATTTAATAAAGTTGTAAAACTATCTAAACAGTTTAATAACAGCTAACATTTAAACGCGAGTCAGGAAATTAAATCTACCAATAGAATAAACATCAACATTTCCAAGTGATAGGAGAGAGAAGGAAGACCACCGGAAGAAAGAAACCAGATGCGTCCACTGACGGCTTACACTGCATCTCAAGTATCTACACAAGTTTGGAACGTGACAAGTGAGACACGTAACAGTACCAGAAACAAGATTTAGTCAGGGTAACACTCGTTAGTGTCAGTCAAGCCCCTGACCACGTGTGCATACACAGGCTCAATGCCTTGAGCCAGGACTCTAGCTAGTTTTCTCCCCTTACAAGATGCTACTGCCAAGTAAGGGAGCCGATGGGAACTAGCTTAAAAACTGTAAATCGGGAACTGCCCTGCCACCACTCCCAGGTGGGCCGACACTTAAGGTCGTCGGGCTACGACCAGTGGTTCCATCACAAGGAAAAAGAAAATAACTCTATTGGGATCTAAAGAGGCTTGATGTCATTCCTACTATTACATGCACTACGGTCCACGCATGGAGGGGGGTTCGCGGGGAGGGGGAACAATTGTTACATTCACTACCCTCACGCAGGAGGGGGGATCGCAGGGAGGGGTAAGCAACAATTGCCCGTACACCGAGCTTGGGTGTCCACTCAAGACGCAGCCAACTCCTAGATGAAGACTGAAGGATGCTGACGGATGCCTGGAAGTCTGGTGTCGAGCTGATGGCACTGGGTGGGGGTGGCGGTCGTAGCAGCATGCTGGTGCAGTTCCACCCGGCTGGACTAGTCGGCGCAGAATTGGTGCGACGGCCGGTACGAGCGCTGCAGAACTCCAAACGTGGCGGGGCCAGGTTGGGGACATTGGTGACTGGGAGGCCTACGAGCCCTCAGAAGGGGGCGGCCATCTGATCACCTCGCTGGGCGTGGTCACAGGGACAGCCGGCGTCAGATTTCTGGGTGAACAGCAGGATAGGACGTCGAAGAATGGCGCAGAACTACCAGTGCCAATGTCAGAACGTAACAAAACCACTTGCGTTGGTTTCATTTCGTCGAGGGCTGCAACTTTGGTGAAGACAGAATGACATGAAACTGACAGGAAGAAGGGGCATCAGGGCCGACTTGACAGCAGCTCATCCTGGGCGAACAGGAGGCTCCGGGTCTGGCACGCCTGTGGGAGATTGGACGCCACGGACAGAGACGATGTCAAAAGGAGGTGGGACCACCTCTGGTGCGTTGGCGCTTTGGAGAAACAGAACTCTCATGAAGAGAGCTCTGGCTGAATCACACAGGGGCGGGCTGTGGAGCTGCGACCAGATGGAGCTCCGGTTCAGTCCTGAGCTTCGCGCAGTTGCACGAGAATGGGAAGCGCATATGGTGCCGAGGTCGGATCGCCACAGGATCACTTCTGGGACGAAGCTGACTCGACGAAGTACGACTCCACAGAAGGAAGCTTTGGCTGGTTTGCACTGTGGACACCGGGGTAGTCTCTGTAAGCTTGACCTCTGTTGCAGGCTGGTTGTAGGGACAGCAGCGAGGTCTTCTCGATCCACGAGAGGGCGTAGCAAGGATGGGGCGACGCCGGGTTGCCATGGATTCTCAGAGTAGGGGGAGGGCGGGCCTGTGTGCAGAGGGAGAGGAGGCTGGGGCGTGCAATGACTTATAGATTGTTATCATTAAAACAAGAGGTGCACAACAAGTAACACCTAACACTGCTCGGGATGAGACCACTCTTCCGGGATACCTCGATACACAGATATGACTCTCACGGAACACGCAAGGCATCCATCGAGTCAAATGCCAACGAGGCATTGAATACTGGGTTCATCGGAGCCCGAGATAACTCAAATAAAACCCCAAAAATAGAAGACCATTAACGCGGTGCAAGATTGCGTTGCGATGATTAACGCGTCCAAAGGATGCGTCGTGATGCCAGCAGAACGCGTCCAATGTTCACAATGCGTCAACGCATTGATGCAGCACAAGCCTAGGTCGCATTAATAGATGCGGCCATAGTCTCGAGCATGTTAACAACAGAACGCGATTTAGACCTCGGGCACGCTAATCAAGATCATGGCCACCACCTTGGTCGTGTTCTTTAGGATCACGTCTAACACTCGGACTGCATTCCTAACCGCCTAACTATTCATCACCGTCTATGAACGTGGTCACACGATATAGCGCGTTACACTGAGAACGCGGCTAACGTGACCAGCGCATTCTCGTCACGGTGCGAAAAATGTAGAAAATCTCAAAACTCGGTCTTTCCACGCCCCAATCACTTCTAAACAATGGGGAAACTTCCCTAATCACAATTTCATCCTTCCACAAGTCGGAAGGGATCAAACTACGCACTAAATGACACGATATGGATGATTTTTCACAAATCAACTCAAAATGACTCACGAGGGAAACCCGTCTCATACCGGCCCTAAATCACGACCAATCGCAACGAAACCAGCGGGGATGGCATCCAGACATGCTAGGGGTTCGAATGAGACCATTCAAACTAAAAACTGTCACCTGAAATGGCAAACCCAACTCACACCCCAAATCATGCTATAATTTCTCGAAAATGAAAAATCCACTCAAACTCGCACGAATCGACACGAAATTCAAGGGGAAAGAAGAACGGAAGGTAAGGAATCTATCCCCCTATCTCATTCGCCAACCACCCGAGCCGAAACGCTGAAACCATCAAATGAACCCACGCTGTGATGCTATGAATCTACTGAGAGATCGTGTCAACGCCACGCTCCATTCTTCACATATTCACGCTCCACGACACCTCCACGCCATCGCCACCTCATCCCTGTCTCACCGTCCAGCAAGCAATGAGCTAAAATTGAATGGCAAGCACTAAAGTAAGAGCAAGGGATGAAGGCTTACTCGGCCGATTTGAAGAAACCGGTCCCGCTCGGAGACGGGGGCGCGTAGGGAAGCGTGGGGCTCACCCACGCCGCGGCGAGGTCGCTTCAACCTGCTCAAGCCAATTACAAAACTATGCCTCCGTAGGAGGGGGATCTCGGGGTGGGTGTTAAGTGTGTTACAACTAAAGTTACCTCCATGCAGGGAGGGGCCTTTAGCCAGCCAAGCGGGGAGGGAAAAAGCGAAGGCTCGGACTCCTCGCAACGTCGGGGGTGAATCTATCCCTGTACTGGAATAGGGTACCGACCGTTAGTGCAGGAATTTTGGAGGAAGCTCCTGGACTCCGATGACATCAAGACCAGCGCCAAAACTTTCGTGATTTGCTGGGGATGGTGTAAAAATTTTGGCGGGAGTCGATGTAGTCTTCGCCGGTCGTGGTGGACTTGGAAATAAGACTTCTATCTTCTGTCACAAACTATCACAGCACTGCAGCTCTAGGAAGACGACGTCGCCACAGACATCCCCAAACTCCGATTTTGGCGCGGTTAGTGGCGATGGAACTGATGTCAAGTCTTATTCGAAACGAGACCCACGGGGGTGCCAGAAGATATCGGAGTTGGCCGAAGTAGCCTGAACACTGACAAGGTGTCAGCTTTGCCCCGGGGAAGACAGAGATGCGCACTCAGAGGAGAAATAAGAGAAGAATTTATTCCGGTGGCCAAATGGAGTCCCGTTTATTGGAGACAAAGAAGACTCGTAGTAGAAGTCGTCAGCCAAGCCCCGTTGTCAGATCTTCCGGCGAATGGTCATGGCAGTGTCTGCAAGCATCCTCGGGTTGCTGACTGGGACTTGCTTACGCAGTGAGGGAATATCGCTTTCCCCGGACAGCCCCGAAGTCGAACAACGGTGAGGTGACCACCGATGCGAAGACGACTCGGAGACGCTTCCATCGATATCTCTTGGTCCTTCAGGAACGCCGGGATGACGATACTACTTCTTCTGCAAGCTTCAGGTCTCTTGGGGTGCGAACTGGTGGATAGTAGATTGAAAGTATTGGGGGGGAATGGGGTTTATGGGAGTGGAAGTGGGGTCGAATGGTGTGGGGGAGGAAGGAGTTCATTTATGAGTCAGCCCAGTTTCGACATGACCAATGCCTGATGGCCTATCTATTTGATCTGTCTTTGGAAAGCCCAGCTTGAGATTGGTTCTTTTCTCTTCCGCAAGAGCAAGTTGTGAATTTTCAAGTCATGCAAGAAAGATTTATTCAACACTTTCAAGGCCAGGTTAGGCCCAGGTATTCTATAGTGGATCTGGGCCACGAGAAGATGAAGCCCGAAGAGGAATTTTCCACATTTACTGACCGTTGGCGTCACTTGCAGCGCAAGTCCCGGGGCACATTCCGAAGCCAGAGCAAATCAAGATGTTGATATCCAATGCAATGCCCGAGTATAGCTTCATCTTGGCCCTCAACAACATCTTGTCCTGGCAACAATTACACAGCTGGCTCCGCTTTATCCATTAACAAACTCAAGGTTGTATGAAACCTCTACACACCAGCCCGCCATGAGTCAGCCTTCCACTTACATCGCACCCTCCATGAGTCAATTCTCCACATATCAACCCTCCATGAGTCAGCCTCCTACCTCTTCATACCCACATCCGCCTCCACCCCTACTCAAGGAAACACCACACCCTGAGCAGGTAGATGCCATCCACTACATTCCCATTCATGTACCATTGTCTAGTCCCTCCACTAGCCACGCACCCTTGCCTATGCAACCCCCACTCCCCTCTCCACAATCTCCATCACCCCATACCCTTCGGCATCTGCCTTGCCCGAAGCAGGCTCGTCATTCTCCATTGCCGGAGTCATTCACCGATGTTTTCACTGCTTTGATGGCTACTCACGCGTTGCAACTCCCTTCGGTTGTGCCTTGCTGACCTGCGATTGGGAACATGCTCCAATACTGTGAATTTCATCGCAAGCAGGGGCATTTGGTGGAGGATTGTCTCGAGTTTCGAGAGTTTATTTATGGTCTGGAAGGTCAGAAGAGGATTAATTGGGCTGCCATGCATGAAGTTATCTTAGATCTTTGCAGCAAACAGCAGCAGCGGCAAGCGCCGCCTAGGCAGCCATCTCCATCTCTACAAGGCCAGGGGCACCCCTGTGATCCCTCATCTAGCGCTGCACCCACTCCGTCATCTACTCCACCACCTGTTCCCTCACCTATCCCATCACCTACCCCATTACCTTCACCGTCTCCTACCCCGCTGCGTTACCTTCTCCAACTCGGTACCAGCTGTGAGCATCATAACAGTTGTTTCACCAACTATCTCTTCATCAAAATCTCCACCCTCGGAGATAAATTCATCATGCCGCCCTGTCTGGGCCACCTATCCCAGCTCAGCCCTGGCCTCAATTGCCAACATGGAAGTGTCACCGGTCACTTCTCTGAGTTCTGTACCTGTCGAAACCTCAACAGTAGTAGCATCAATGAATTCTGACCCAGCTTTCACGGACTGAAGCTGAAGCTATTCCACAGAGTGCTGACTGAAGCCCAGCGATGAGACCGACCCACCCGGGAATTTCAGAGTAATCGGCCTCAACACATGGGCCGTGCCCATAATAGGGGTAAAAGTTGTGGCCATGGATTGAAAGGGAGAGAAGCTAGCCATGGTGCCCACCACTGGCAACATCAACCCCACAGAGACTACAGGTCCCTGTTAAAAGATCAAGCACGAAAGAGGTGGAAATAAAAACATGTCAAATCTCTTGCTACAAATGATGGTAGGCGTGAGGAAAGTCATGCACAAAAGAAAACCTCACCTCAGATGGCATGAGTTCTAACTCACAAGCCCCTGAGACCTCCAAGGCTGGCTGCGCTGGGCTTGAAGTAATACCTTCTTCCTCTGTCAGGAAGCTAGGCATGCTCAAGGGCCCTAATGTTAGCCGAGGCAGGCTGAATGTAGGGAGGCCACTCCCGTAAGAAAGAGATGGAGTGTTGGCACCCAACTCTAGCCCTTGCTCATCTTCGTCACTAGAGGGTTCATAGTCGATGGGCTCCTCAGAGGGAGGAAGGCAACTTAGCAGCTGTAACTCCAAGGGACTCCGGGCACGTCAAGACATCCTGAATCACTTCCGAAGAAGCCTTCTTGGCACCAAGGTGGCCAACCTCTCTGAAGATCGCCGGGTGGGCAGCACACCTAGAGTAGAGGGCTCAAGAGAAGGAGCTACAATAGGCTCTGAAGGGATGACATCTGACCAATAAAAGGTAGGGTCAGTAAAAGAAGAAGAATGAACATCTACCCCCAAAAGCCTTATGACCAATGATAGTACCTTCATGGCTGGGTGTTGGTGAAGGAAGATCGCTCTCGACTGGAATTATGGGTACTTCAGTACCTCTAACCCCCTCGGGGCCACTTGCAGTTGCAAAAGTTGTTCATGGAGTTTAAACTAAGCAGCCAGTCATGAAGAAGTAGATGACAGATCTTTAGAGGTACCAAGGGGGTTCATATTTCAATACATCTCATACCCAATATGGAACATAGCAAATGATAGGTTGATGTACATGGAATGCACTGGGATAGAGAGTGAAAGTAGGTAGTGAACTACTCCCCCTGAGGATGTGTAGTGACATACAAATGAGCCTAGAAGACATGTAACTAGATGCAAGAATAGACCGGTGAAGGCTTATGTGAAATCTCCCCTTGAGAGTATGTAGTAAATTCAGATGCAATCATACAGATGATGATCCTGAAGAGTTTAGATTGAGGCATTAAGAAGATATACAGACAGAACTTCTATGTTGACTCCCCCTCAACTTGTGCATGGGTCACAGAATGCTTTTACGAGAGTCAACAAGGGGGTATGTGATCTATGACTAGCATGAACATTTGACCCAAGACACTGGGCAGAGAATTTTGATCCTAAGATCAACTCTCGCATGGTGGTAATTTTCGGATAGGATTAGCCTGCCTTTCTACATGTCACCATTCTATATACCTAAAGGGGTCATGGCATGATGGTCCAGCACATTCTAGCATGCAGAGCAAGGAGCAAATGTTAGGTCCCTTAACAAGATACTATTGTTAGGTCCCTAAAACACGATATGCATTGGAGTGCATGTAACCACAAGATGATGCTCAATATACATGACACATGCAGCCTCAAGATATATGCAATGCATTCTAAACTGAAGTGCAACTTCTCAGACTCCTCCTTTGTTCAATGCTTATGGAAGTTAGGACACTCGAACAAAAGCATAAATATCCACATGAATGATGAGTTGGATTGCATGTAGCCATGACAGACATCATCAAACACAATGGCTAGTAGAGACAGATGGGAAGTTCATATGACTGCTAAACTACAAACTTGCAAGTCATTAGCAGCAACATATCAATTCCATTAGCATAACAAGTTCTTCATGGGTTAAGCATATGAAATTTTTGATTTCTGATACAAGACGGAGATATTGATCCAAAGACCTAACTCATGTATAGTGAGAGTTCTGGACAGACTTAATCTGTCTTTCTGTCCATCACCATTTGATATACTAGAAACTTAAACCAAGTGTTAATCACACATTCAATTCTAGATGGGTCTTTAGAAATAAATTAAATGAAGATGGTGTCATAATCAGAAATAAAGCTAAGTTGGTAGCTAATGGATACAATCAGGAGCTAGGGATTGACTTCGAAGAATCTTATGCTCTTGTGACTAGATTAGAAGCCATCAGAATCTTATTAGCTTTTGCATGCTCACTAGAGATAAAACTTCAACAGATGGATGTTAAAAGTACATTTCTGAATGGCTTAATAAAATAAAAAGTGTATGTAGAACAGCCCCCTAGTTTTGAGCATAGTGATTTACCTAATCATGTCTATCACTGTATGGATTAAAGCAGGCCCCTAGAACCTAATATGATAGACTCAATGCCCACTTGACAAGCTATTACACCCCATACTCTATACCATCGCATAGCAATTTACCGAATCATGTCTACAAGTTGAACAATGCACTGTATGGAGTGAGGCAGACCCCTAGAGCCTGGTATGATAGACTCAGTGCCCACCTGACAAGTTGTTACATCCTGTACTCTATACCATCGAAGGATTGTCTGCTTTGGCCTACTGGCCTCACAATTTTGTCCCTTTCTAACAGTGATCAACTCTAGAATGGAGGACTTCTCGGGAGGTTACCCATCCTAGTACAACTCCCCATTACGCACACTTAACTTTGGAGCTCTTTTCAAGAACGAAGCTGATATTTCAAAAGACATCTCGATGATATAGAGTATAACTTAACTATATTTGAGAGTGCTATAATCTACCCCTCTTATATAGGCGACGTCCTTGCCATTGGGCACATATAGCACGCAATCAAATCTTACGAAGGTAGAATGATGGGAACATCCCCGACCACTCCACATTTTTTTTCGACGATCATGTTGCTCACCAGCAGTGCTTCATCACGTTTGTCATTTATTTTTGAGTCTTAGCATGTAATTTTTATTTTTTATTGGAGTCATACCTATGTAATCTTTCTTTATTTGAGTCAGTTATCTAGGTAAATAGGTCATTAGAGTGTCCAACGTGTCTGTTGGGCCCAATTAAGTGGGCTAGGCCTAGGGGCGCCCCCTTCCCCCTTGGTTAGTCTAGTTATTAGTCTAAAAGACAGGGACTTTATGTAAAATGTGGGATGCCTATAAATAGGACCCCATTTTCTCCATTTGAAGCTAATGAATTGTTGAAGAACTGATTTTTCTTATTTTTTTTGAAAAATTACCTCTAATTGCAATAAAACCTTAACAGAACTAAAATTGTGAAAATACCCATTTTATTTCAATAAATCTTTAACTAATTCATTTAAATACCTAATCACCGCCTAAAAATCCGTAAAAATAGCTGAAATACTTAGAATAAAATCTAGATCCACGCCACAAAGAATCTGATAAAACACAGGTGCTACATCTACCCTCTAAAATTAACTATAGTAGGTAAACTAGATGCGGAATAAACAAAAGACTAGTACAGAACTAAATTCAACTCACGGAGGAGCAAGTATGCAAGTGAATCAGAGAGATCCTAACCAATCATCTATGCGATATTGAAACAAAGATGCAACCACCACATAAGCAAGCGAATGATCAGACGGCACAAACCAATCGCACAGAACACTAGTGATTTTAGGTGGTTTGGCACAAGCCTACATCCACCCCACACGCAAATGAGTGTGGCTTACTGCTGATTCACAGCTTCATTCTACTGATCCACAGCTTTGGGGAATAAATCCCTGCAGACTGCTGATCCACAGCTTTAGGGAATCAATCCCAGACCGCTGAGCCTCACAGGTTGCTCCCGCTGAGCCTTACAGCTTATGCTACCCAGAGGAATCCTCCTCTGCCACTGGGCCTTACAGCTTGCCACAACCGTTGACTAATAGCTTGAGAAACACAGATTCGAAAGAGAAAAGGAAATTAGAACTTAAAAACTGAAGAGGAACACTATAGCTCAAATTGAGCAGACTGGCTTGGTTTTGAACCAGAAGCCAGAATCACAAACAGATGCCTCACTCTCATAGCTATGGAACTCTGCTACACTCTTCCGTATAATTTCACAAGCTCTCACAAAGCTTCTCTCCTCTTATCTTCCTTTCTTCTGCTACTTCCCTCTCTTGGATCATTCTATGTTGTTCTCACTTTTTCGCTCTGTTTCGATCTCTTCTCCTCCTACTATCGATTTCTTCAAAATTCCCTCTGCCCTTAAAGGCACGGCCGGGTCTTCTATATATATAAGACCCGTGAGAGAGGGGTACGTGGAGTCCACGTTTCCCACTCAAAAATTTATCCAGATTGATTTGCACTGGCCACGTGGCAGCATGTTGGCTTTCCACATGTCACTATATCAGTTTGCCTTTTTGTAGGGGGATGACGTCCTCTAGTCAATCTTGTATTTATCGGCCAGTCGATAAACCTTCTGGTTTCTGAAATGGCTGCCATTATCAGAGATAATTTTACTGGGAACCCCGAACTGGAATATTATATTCTGCCAGAAGAATCTTGCGACCAACTCTCCCGTCACTTCTCTTAGTGCTATTGCTTCTACCCATCTGGAGGAGTAATCTGTAGCTGCTAAGATATATCTGCACCCTGACAAAGATGCTGGTAGCGGCCCTACCACATCCGTGCCCCATTGAGCAAACGGCCAACTTGGTATGGTGGGGTGTAGCGACACTGGTGGTCTCCTTAACACGTTGGTGTGCTCTTGACATTTTTGGCAAGCTTTGACGAACTTGTCACAATGATCGAACATGGAGGGCCAATAATAGCCCAATTTCTTTATCTCAATCTTCATTTTCGGGCCAGCCTGGTGCGCTCCAGCTGACCCGGCATGGACTTCTTGCATTACTTGCCCGACTTCTGCTGAGGACAAGCAACAGAGCAGAACTTTCTTTTGGGCGTTCGCCATTATTTAGAACAAGATCCCGTTCCTCATCTCGCAAGAATCTTTGACCCTTAAGAGTTTCATTCTTTATTCTTTTTCTTTCAGGAGCTGTTGGTGCTGGAACCAATGTAAGAGATGCTCCCGCCAATCGGGCTGTTGAACCTCCTCTACAGCTGTCGCTTCATTCTCTTGTTCATTGACCAGGACCTTTGTCATGTTGGGGACCTGTCGTCAGTTAATTACCGTTATATTCAAGCTTGTGTCTGGCGGGATCACCAAAGATCTAGTTAGCTTTGCGAGGGCATCCATCTGAGCATTCTGTCCTTGATTGATATGCTTGACTTTGATGAAGTAGAACCTCACCATCAAGCGGAGTTCCAGCTGGTAGTAAGGGAGGAGCTCTTGCTTCCGCACATCAAACTCTCCTTCCAGTTGTTTTATGACTAGCATGGAAACCCCGAATGCTTCCAGCATCTAAATTCTCATGGACAGAGCAATCTGCAACCCGATTACCAGGGCTTCATACTCTGCTTCATTATTGGTGCATGGCTTGTTTATTGAACAAGATGTATAGAATGACTTCTCCTTCTGGAGATTTCAGGACTATGCCTGCCCCCACTCTAACTCTGGCTGATCAACATGATAAGGAAAAGCCTCAAAGAGGCGGCCATACAGATCCTGAACCAAAACTGCCCCGCGGAAGCCCCGCATGAAGAACCTAATGTCACAAGACACTCAGGCCAGAATGGCCATCTCTGAGAGAGAGGCAGCTCAAACAAAACCCCCAAAATAGGCAAAAGCAAATCACTTGCAGGACTGGCAGCATGTATGGAAACTCCCTATTCTTTTAAAAAGGAACATACTAAGAGGCTCTTCACACTCTGCATAAAGAATAGGATTATATCTCTGCCAAAGCCAAAGAGGCTTGCAGAAGTGAGCAAAGCACATGAGCCCAATTATTGTGTTTACCATCGCATGCTGAGTCATGTCATTGAAGATTGTTATACTTGTAAAAATAAGTTAAGAGGAAATACTTCGGAGTGGTATTATCTCAATGCGAGAGCACTTGGTTAGCCCTCAACCTCATGGTTGGAGAAGATTAAATTTCTCGATGAATATCATTCATCAGATTTCTGCAATGAAGCTAGCAAGAGGGGTTGGTAACCAATCTGCGGCGGCTCCCCCTGTTGGACAGGAAGCTCTACAAGGAGGCACTCTCCTTTAGATGTCCGAATGCTTAGCCATTCGGAAGACCATTCGAAAAGTAAGAAAGAAGGTCAAACGGCTGCAGCGCAATCAGCAAAAGTTACTGCAACTTGTGAAGCAATTTGACAAGCGATTGTCAGCGCTCTCCCCAGCACCTTTCACAAGGGAGACAGCCCCAGCCTCTACCCACAACTCCAAAGCCACCGTAGAACCTCGAAGGCGGCCAAGGTCTGGAGGCTGACTGTCTGAAGATTCAGCGGACTCGTCTGCCAATGAAATTTCGCAAAAGTTATATTCTTCCCTCAGTATAAGACTTTGGAAATCTTTCATATTTGTCGAAGAAAGGGGTCAGTTCCCTGCATCGCATAATGGTCCAAGCACCAACATGATGCATGGCTATTGCCTGTACCATCGCGCCATGGGCCATGTTATCTATGACTGCTCTGCCTTCAAAGATATTGCGGAGGATTTGATCACCCGTCGACTAATAAGCATAGAGGATTCCCTCTGGCGGTCCTCGAGGTCTCCCCCCAGGGCCAATCAATTTTCTCAGTAAATGTGATTCATGTGTCCACCTCCCGAACATCCCGTGAGCCGAAGACACACTCAGTCAAGCTCAATCTACAACCCAACGCTCTAACTTGCAGTCATGAGAGGATCTAAAGTCTTTACCTTTCCCAAAAGAGGACACCTGAAGACTTCTTGACATCCTTCTGGGTGGAAGAGAGGTATTAGTGTGTGATTCTCCAAGGCGCTACTCTGAGCCCACCGTCGGAAGTACCGACCAAGCTCCGCCCACTGTATATGCAAATCAGGCGGACCAAGAAATTCGCAGGAAAGATGCCAAGTTGAGGACCGACCAAGGTCAGACCAGCATGCCTCAGGGAAAGGCTGTTAAGTTAAGCGCTAAGCAAGTCCAATATAGCGGGCCCCGACAACCAAAAGTTAAATCAGACGTCGAGCCAAGCCAGGGTAAGGCGTCTCGATAGAGGAATTCTAAGACAATCCCCAGGCAAAGGTGAAAGGGTAAAGCCAAACCAGAGCTGCCCGAGCAGGACCACGCACCAATTCAGCAACAAATAGAGGTGGCGTCAACATCTAGGGACACCAGCCTTTATCTAGCCGAATTTCAAGAATTGCCTCCAAAAATAGTGGAGTAGGCAATTAAGGCTACATTCCGGGCCCATGAAACAAAGGCTGATTGGGTCAATGTGACCTCAAAGAAGCACACTCCCCTTAAGCCTTATAAAAGGAAGTTCCATCCTAGTAACTTGAGTGACGGGCACGTCATCCGGTTGCGTGCAAAGGCAATCGCCCATTCTTAGGGTGATTTAGCGCTAGCTAAAAATTGAGAGAAGAACAAAAAGAAAAATTTGAAGAGAAGATTGAAGAAGCAAGCCGAGTAAGCAGCCGCCATGGGAGTACACGGGGAGCTAACTCCTCTACAGAAGCTTCAAAAGTTGATTGATGAATTGGAGGAATACGATCCTTCCGCGCCAACCGGGGCCATCCCACTTGACAAGTATATTCCGTGGGAAGACCTGGAACATAAGACCCGACTCAAAAAGTGGCTCCGACTGATGTACCAGCAAGCACAAAAGGGCGAAAAGCTCCCTATTCCTTACGAGTTGTCCATCTTTTACAAAGATGGGGAACTTACTATAGAGAAATTGGAAGAAATGTTGAGGGATTTCTCATGCAACATGGTATCAATACCTCCACCTGAAAATCTACAAACGCCAACACCCACAGTTGGAAAAAGGATCACCATGGCAACATACCAACATCGAAACAGGGAACTTCGAAACCGTGGTCGCGGCAGAGGTCGTGGTCGTGGATAGGGAAGGCCCCTGACAACCTCTAAAGGGAAGAGTCACAACCCGACAAATCCTCGAAGGGTCATCGTCTTCCGAGGAGAGGAGCCCACCGAGCCTCCCGAAGTTCAAATTCGAGTTAAAACCTTCTTCTTTGACCCATCAGACAGGGAGGATGAGCTTATCAAGTCGGCCATACAAGGAAGGGCGGTCGATTCTCCTAAAATTCAAGCTCATACTAACACCTTTGTGTTTGACCCGTCAATCGAAGAAGGCGATCCCATCGGTCCAAGCCCGCCAGAAAAGCCAACTGAGCTAGCTCAAGCAAGTCCCTCCGGCAAGGACCATGATGGCTTACCTCCTCCAGAAGTAGAATCTCCGGCCTCGCTATTCCAAGAGGAACCAAATGAGCAGGGAAAAGCATAGCCAAGTAAGAAGCTCAGCTACCAAGCCAAGCCTCTACCGGAGATAATCCCTCCACTAGATCAGGCTCATGCTTGGGCCGATCGTAAAATTATCCAATATATGAAACGGATGTCGACCTATGTTACCATATGGGAGGCCATCACCTGGAGTAAAGAACTAACGGAAGCCCTTGTGAAAGTTATCTAGGAACCAGAAGTCTACGGGGCAGACGTAGCCAAACTTCAAGCCCAGCCATACGCCTTGCAACAACTGTCACTTTCACTGATAAAGATACGCTGCTATCTTTGCCTTGCTATAATCGCCCTTTATATATGCAAGGGAAGATTAATGGGCATGAGCTAAATAGAATCTTGGTGGATCCCGAGGCGTCCGTCAATATAATACCCCGTAAGACTTTCAAGTCTTTATTTCTCATGCCTTATCTACAAAGGGTTTATGATGTGAAGATCTCGGGGTTTAATCAAGATTCAGAAGACGCCCTGGGTAAAGTGGAAGTGGAGGTGACAATGGACAATTTTGTCATTAAAGTCACGCTCTGTATCATCAATGCTAACACCTCATACAAAACCCAACTCGGAGGTAGTTTCTCATGGCTTGCTCAATCCCTTCCCACTCCTGGTCAGGGAGAGCAGCCGGTGGCCGTGTGCTGATGGCAGCGGGGATGTAGGCTGTAGTCTCTGGGCAGGTAGCTTTGTGTCGGCGCCTGTGGTGCTGTCGATGAGAATTTTCTGGTAGAGCCGGTGCAGCGACTGCCGGTTGGTAGGCCGGGGTGGTCATCTCAACCCTTCCACCTCATCGGGCCCTCCTCGGGCGGATGTAGCAGGGCCCAGCTCGGGCGGGTGCAATGGTTCGGGCTTCCCTAGGAATCCAGACTTGTTTGAGCTTAGTCGGCTTGTGAACCAACGTATTTTTCGGTGCTGCAGCCGAGAGGGCAAGCTTCACCTTCTCCTTCATCTTCTCCAGCCCCTGAAAGGAGTTGTAGATTGGAACAGATGGTACGATGAGGTCTGAAGTTACTTCAGACTTACTCCCATTAAGGTGGACCTGGATGCTCTCGACGGTCATGGATTTCCCAGAGCTGGAGATTCGGCGCCCCGAGGTGGCGCCAACAATGCCCCTTCGGAGCCTTCTCAGGTGGGATGCCGATCCCTAGTATGGTGGGCCGGCAGCCTGGTGCATGTGATGCACGTTGCAGCTCAGTGTCTTTTCTGGGATGCCATTGTCGTTCTTGGTCGGGGCTCGGCCAACAGCAGCTTCAATGGCTCCCCAGAGGGGAGCATTGGTCCTAGACTGGTCGGACGTTTCCATATCCAGGACGCTGACAAAGGCCACCCCAAGGAAGTTGGGGAAGCCGACCACGGGAGGGAAGCTCCCGAAGCTGAGGGGGACGGCGGGGTAGCCGCCCTCGATATGGCTATTAAAGTGTTGTGAGCCGAAGGTAGTCGCCATTCTTGGTGCCGAAGTGTGATTTTCTCTACATTTACAAAGGTAGCGCAATCAGTATTACAAGAAGGGGGCAGCAGGGCCTCTAATTTTAGCTAAGAGATGAAGGGTGAATCAGTCCCACCGGGCGTGCCAGACTTGTGGATGCACTTTTCATTGTCGAAATTTATTCTTCTTTGGTCGTTTGGTTTGTTGAGTTTATTGAGATGGGTTTATTTGGTTTATTAGGTTTGTTAAGTGCCTGGGCGTGCCTGTCACCGAAGTGACGATTTATTCGGGCTCCGAGGAACCCGATTTCATTCAAGAACATGTTTCCTCATAAGTCAAACATATTAAATTTCTAAATTTTAGTACAAGGCAGAGATTTTGATCCGAAAATCTAACTCACGCATAGTGATAGCTTCCTGGCAGGCTTAACCTGTCATTTCACACATCACTATTTGATATACCAAATATTCATTCAATGAGAGCATGTATCACTTGTGAAGAATTTAGAACATACCCTGAGAACACAACATCTTACTTGTATACTTCACAGGAAAATCACTATCTTAGGAAAGCTTGTACACATCTCAGTACTTTTTGGCTTTGACAAAAAGGGGGAGAAAATGTTAATGATGAGGGGATAATCCACCTAGGCCCACTAAGGCCCAATGACAACTGGCCCAAGATCCAAGCCCATGCCCCACACACATAACTATCTCACGATCCACGTGGCGCACAATCTGGGAGCCATTATCACCATAATGACAGAGTAATGGACATCAAGGGTTGACCCACATCCCCTCATCTTCTGCTGAACGAAAGGTCGAGCATCCCATGATCCCACGATCTCAAACAACCATCCCCCGATTAAGTCATATGATGTGGACAACGGGAACGTGCTTGAAGATGAGCCTATAAGAAGTCTCATGGCCAGATGGCCAGGGTGTAAGCATTCTATTCCTCAAGCATCCAACGCTCACTTCACTCTTTGCTCTACTTATCCTTCAGAGCGCTCCCATCACCATCTGAGCACTCCTCGCTCACTCTGAGCACTCGTCTGACTTAGGCATTGGAGGGTTGTCCAAATAAAAAAAGGCAAAAGCTCATGATAGGCGATACATCATCTAATTGAAGATTAGTTAAACGATACTTCGCCTAAGTGGAAAACGACAAAAGCTAAGATAGATGAAACTTCATCTAACTCATGAAAGATAGTTATTCCGTCTAAGTCAAAAATGACAAAAGTTAAGATAGACAAAACATTGTCTAATCTATCAAGTTGAAAGTATTAGAGGAATAAAACTACAGATTGGCGAGCCATTAGATGATACTGCGTGTAAGTGGAAAATGACAAAAACCAAGGAGCGCCCTTCTCAAGGATGCCATTCCATCTATTCAGCGCCCCTCCAAAGGGCGTCGTTTCCGATTTCTTACTGTTGCTGTTTGATTAGCGCCCCCCACAGAGGCGCTTGCAGTGTATGTCATTCTCACCCTTGTGTGTATGCAGTCTGACTCACTTCAGAGGAGACTCGGCACTTCAAGGAGCTGTTAAAAAAAGCTCGAAAGCTGACACGCTTTGGGATTCCCGAGCCGGCCCCGACCACAACACCATTGTCTACTGGTGATTTGTGGAAGCGAACCAAATCCCAAGTGAGGGAGGCTGTCAGCAAAGCCAAGGAGGCGGTTACTCTGGTGACACGGGCCCACCAAAGGAGAGTTGCAGAGCAGGAACCTGCCATTGTTCCTCCACCTGTAGTGTCATTTGAAGAATTTGAGACCTCTCGTGTACAAAGGCCTGTGACGGAAGGTATATTCTTACTTCTTCTACAACCTATTTCTGCCCTGGCTGCATCGGCTAATAATTATTCTTTACAACTGCTGCCACTCTTGCTGCAGTGGTTGTGTAGGAGGCTGCTGCATCTGCGACAGCTGGATACCGAGGAGAGGGTGTCCCGTAGCTCCTATCGAGGGGGATCTACCTTCTCCAACACCCAGCCATGAGATGGAAGGTAATCTATGGTTCATTTAGAGGTTCCTCACAGCCCATCATGTCTTCGGCTTACGTGAACGTCCCTCTTTTTGAGCTTCAGTTGATGCCCGAGTGCCTTCACCGCCTACTGTCAGGGCAGCCAAAGAAACCTTTGCTGCGGACAAAATTATTCTAGGGAGCGAGCCTACTCCCAGAATCCATTCAGCTGACATTCTTGCTGCAGAAATAGCTGAGCAAGTCCCTGTCGAGGGAGATGTCCCTACGGCAAGTCATGAGACTGGGGGAGCACCCGCTCCGAGGGAGGAGCGTGAGACACCAGTAGAGAGCTCTTCTTCATCAGAGCAGGTTGACTACGGTGGTGACTCCAGTGATGAGGAGTTTCCCCCTGTGGAGACGGAGACTGAAGATGCTGGATCCTCTTCGGCATATGAGAGTGACTATACTCTTCAGCGCACCCCGGTTGGCATGGAGCAGCTTCGGGCCACCTGGTCCCTTAGTAGGAGTGGGGGCTGGGTTAACAGAGATAATAGCCTCCGCTGCTGGGGCTTTGAGTTTGGTGCCGGCAGAGGTAAGAGATCCCCTGTCATCTTCGCCTCATGGCTTCTCCCATTGGTCCTTACATCAGATGCCTAAAGCATGTTCATGCACAGTCCCAGGAGAGACCCAACAAGTTTATGGTGAGATGGGTCTACTTTTGAGTTTGCTTCTTTATTCAATTGAGATTAGACTTTAGATGCCCTTAATAGAGAATTCCTTGTCTTAAATCCGCATGTAATTAACAGATGGGACAGACTTTAGACTAATTGACATAAAAATCTAAATTAAGTGTCCGCTCACAAGAATAATAGATCTGTCACCGAATTACTGGGAACACACAAACCAGGTATTAATGTGTCGGGTCCTGAACCGCAGGCCCGTTATGACAGTCCGAAGCGGTAAATTTTTATACCACAGGATTGAGACAGCTAGCTGATGGGGTTGTTGAGTAGTAAGTCAACGTTGGGAAATAAGATGAGATTATGGATTGTTTTACATAATCCCATAATCTCATTTGATTGAACATTTCTTTCCAAAGACACCATTCGATCATTTGATCGAACAGTTCTTGTCAAAGATGGGAAATTCTAACACGAGTCATCCGATCATTTGATCAAACAGTTCTTATCAAAGGCATCATTTGCCAAAGAGAAATTATCATAAATAATTTTAAGATGGATTAGTGCCTCACAACAAATATTGCGAATAATATAATGGAAAACTGAAGCATTACCCAGTTATGTTAATTGAATGAACTATTCAAACAAAGCGAGCACGCTACCTGCAAACTTTCCTACCATTAATGGCATTATTTGACCAGCAAAGCAAAGGAACTCTCTGTCTTCTCCTTTTGTCCGGCCCAAGCGTTCAATGTGATGGCATCCATGAAGAGAATGATAAGCCCAATGGGTTAGAGGGCACATGTTTCTTGTCCGTCTTTTTTACCAGAGTGATACGGAGAGCTGAGCGATTACTGGACCACCCAAATTCGAATCTTACCCTACGTATCTTGCCACCCCTTTTTTTGTACCGTCGTCATAAAATCCCAGACTCACATCCCTCGAGGATTAAACGTGAGCCAAATAACCCCCCCTCCCGAGATTCGATCTCGGGTCCCTCTTATGAAAAGAAATTTTTTTTCCACCGAGCCACTCAGGATCCTCTCGATTCTTGTTCGTCCTTGATCTCATTATTTGACTAGCCTAATAAACCAATTCAACTCTACTAAGAAACCCATGATTTTGATAGGGAGATAGCCTTGTATTCTATCAATAGAGTGGCCGTTAAACAATGTTTGGTAGATACTGGAGCATCCATTAATGTGCTGCCTCCCAGCACTTAAAAAATGTGTGGCATTCCGAATCATCAGATTCGGTCGTCAACCATTACAATCACTGCCTATGATAACACAAAGAAGCCACCCTTGGGCATGATCACTTTAAAAGTCAGACAAGGTCCCGTGTCCGTCACGGCGGATTTTCATATTCTAGACATAGACCCCACTTTTAATGGCATTTTGGGCCATCCATACATTCAGGAGCTAGATGTCGTACCCTCTACAAATCATCAGTGCTTGAAGTTCCCACATAAAAGGCACATCATCAAAGTCACTAGTATGCCCATTCTGCCATCAGTTGATATACACTCTACAACTTCAGTGCCCTTCATATGGCCAGCTAACAGACCCTAATTATCAGTTTTGGATATTGTCGATCCGCAGCAAGACTTGTTAAGACCGCAACTTTCATCAGCTTCAGCACCAATACCATCCCTACCTTCAAAGGGGAAGAAGAAGAAAAGTATGATGGATGCCCCAGGTTGGAGCATAATGATGAGAATGGGATATAGATCTGGCAAGGGTTTGGGTGTTAACCTCCAGGGCAGAGTGAAGCCCATTAAGAAGTGCAAGTCAATTTCTCGATGCGGCCTGGGGTACAAGGAGCTGAGCAAGGAAGAATTTGATGAAAATGGTAAAGAGTCATGGGCAGCTATGACTTCTACCCTCAAGACAGATAGACGGCCGCTCACGTGGTCCTTGTACACTCATTTCATGAAGGGGCCTACTCAACAAGCTGACAAGTAGACCACAATGATTACTTCATTGCTGAATCACCAAGATGTGCATTCATGCCAATTCACTCGTCATTTAGCGCCACTAGTCACTTATAAGGTCCTGAAATCTTTAAGGCATTTTAAAAGAAGAAAAATGGATGATCCAGAGTGTAACTGGTATCGATGGTTTGATATGAATGACATTACTGTTGCGTTGAGTCGGCTATTTATGCCCACTGATCTGGAATGGCCACCATTGATTCATGAGTTAATAGAAAAACTAGCATTCATCACCGACAAAAGGCAGATGTTGAGTGATTATACTGATACAGGGGAGCCGGACATACCATTCGAGGAAGGTTTTACCATTGACAGGGAATGCTGCAATGGTTGTCCGGTTATCACTTACTGAACAAAAACTCTTGACTATCAATGAATGATTGGATCATCCTTATCTTGTGCAAACATGTACATGACTCATAGTTATCATCATCAAAAAGGGGGAGAATATTGGAACCCTAGTTTTGATGATGTCACACTATGAATCATGTTGACGCAAAACTGCATAAATAATGATTGCATGAGTTATCATTTTAGTTCATAAGTATGAATGCCATACAGGTTGATGAATCTTAGTCACTCATGTTATATAGGTCATTTATCTTCTAAGTGTCAGAAATCAAGATCGATGCACATATAGGAATTTAGTCATATAAGGTCGTGCACATTCACGGTTGAAGTATATAAGGTTGATGCACATTCTAGTTTGAAGCTTGTCAGGTCGATGCACATTCACAGTTGAAGTATATAAGGTTGATGCACATTCTAGTTTGAAGCTTGTCAGGTCGATGCACATACACGTATTAAGTTTGTTAGGTCGACTCATGCATACTTCATCAGTCTATCATGTCGATGCATCATAGGCCCTTGTCTTCAGTAAGGTCGATGCACATACATGTATTCACTCTATCTGACCAACACGCTTGAAAGTGTTATGTACACCAGGTTGATAGGCATGCAGCAACCTGCTTTATCAGGTCGTTGCACTTATAGAATCTAAGTCATCAGGTCGATGCTTAAGCACTAGCTGTGCTAGCCATCGCTTTGACAGGTCAATGCATTTATGTGTGCATAAGTCATCAGGTCGATGCTTAAGCACTAGCTGTGCTAGCCATCGCTTTGATAGGTCAGTGTAGCTACACATATTCTAGCTCGACAGGTCAATCTGTGTTCCACACAGGTCGGTGCATCCCCATAAATTCTTGCCTACATCCATTCTCTCTTGGCATATAAGGTCTACTTGTGTTTTACACAAGTCAGTGTAGTTGCAGTTAATCTGCTACATTCGTGCAGAGGTATACTTACACAGGTCGGTGCACTGAGTGTATGCATCGAGGCATATGCATCATCACATACCTTTTTGGTCAAGGTGTCTGACTCTTATAAAATTGCCTAAATCTGCATTCTCTTAAGCACTTATGATGATAAGGTTGATAACTAACTTTTACATCTACTTTGGCAGGAATATCAAGTTAAAGCATTCTTTCAAGGATCTCCTTCTTCAAATTCTGTTTGCAAATTTGTACTGCATCCTCCTGGTGCGGGGGGCACCTGCACCTCATGTTGAGATTCCTCCACCTAATGATGAAGTCGAGTGCTGACTCATCATTTCTTTGCCTTATGGCATAGAGCTCTGCCACAGTGACCTCCCGCTCGGTGATGTAGAATCTTTCTTTGAACTTCTTCTGCATATCGGGCCAGTCAGCAATGGACCCAGGTGGCAGGCTCGAATACCATTCGAAGGCCAACCCGATGAGTGTTGAGCCAAAGAACTTCATGAGATAGGCTTCATCAGCAGCTAGATCTCCCATAACATTCACATAATAGGCAATGTGCTCCCTAGGAGACCCATGCCCATTGAACTTCTCAAACTTCGGCGGCTTGGTGATGCTAGCCGGTAGCTTCCTTGCGGCATAATGAGTCGGATAAGGGACTCGGTAGATGTCAAACGGTGTCTGATCCCTGTCACCCCTTTCTGCCAGCTTCATATCTATCATTTTCTCCAACATCAGCTGGCTGATAGCTGCTGGGTCGACCGGGCTCGGATAGAAATGGGCGAGCTGTGCCGCCGGAGTGGTCAGCACCGTCGCCTGAGGGGCTGTAGGAAACCCCTAGAGAGGTGGGCTCTACGACGGGGCTGGGTACTGCGCCTGTTGTAGGGGGATGCTTGCAGGGAAGCTAGGGGTTGGTGGGAATGTCGCAGCTTGTAAAGTTGCCTCAGAAGACTGCCTGCTGTCCCCAGGTGCCTCTGGTAAAACCTCGGTCTGCCCCGACGTCGAGGGCAAGGCATTCCTTTCATTGAGTTGTCTCTTTAACAATTCGATCTCCCGCTGGTACTACTGGATCATGCCTAGCATGGCGGTGTCGGTTGCAGAGCGAGTGGGCATAACGCCTGTCTCTTCAGCTGGGACGTCTTCGGATGATGTAGAGGGTTCGCTACTCGTGCCCCCGGTGGTGACAACGTTGGCCGTCAAGGCTGCGTGGGGATCTTCAGGGGAGGTCGCCTCGACACCTACCCGCGCCACTTTGCTTGCCACTCTTCTTCTTCTGGCGAGAGGACCGGGCCTGGTAGCGAGCCTGGCCACTTCCTCAGGGTCAGTAGGTAAAGCCACGTATCGACTAGAGAATCCTGCCATGTTGATTTTTCCTGAGCTGCATATTCCTTTTTCCACTTATATTTCATAAGAGCGAGCGAGTAACGGTTGTGCTTCTTTTTGGTGCTCGGATATGCATCAATGGAAGCTTTACCATTGTAAACATATATGCCCCGGAGGTTAGTATGACACTTTTGTTTCTTTGTCCCTGTGACCTTTTCTTCTTAGGTGGAAGGATGAGAATGATTTTACACGTACAAAGACATAACAAACACAATGAGTAGAGAAATGGACACACACAAGGTAGATATGTGCATGAGTCTTAGCATATGAATTCAGCTGGCATTCAGAAGCTTGTGCTGTGCATAATTTTTTGGACTTTAGGGAATAACATGCTTCATGATTTGTATTTTAGATTTTCTATAATGTTCGATTACATGCACTTTAGAGGATGTTTGTGCCTTTGTAGGGTCTTATACAAATAGTTTGCGAGTTATAATTAATGAAACACCAGTGATCCTCATAAAACCTCTCCATTATAGGATGACCATTATTTACAACCTGCACTGTGAGGCATGTGTAGTTTATGCTTGAAATATCTGTAGTTTTACAGCCCACTGAACCATCGATGCTGCATGAACATCACTTTGTTTCGGATCTCCTGATTCAGTTTTGTTTATCTCCTCCCGTAGTCCGTCCCATGTTGTATTCTTTAGGATTTAGTAAGCGCTTTTGGCCTCTGGGGATGCTACCCTTTATTATTTGATCTTTGTTTTCTATGCTCTAGGAAGAGCCTTGTAGTGTTTACCATCCTATCTATCTCATGCTTCTGCCTGTCAAGCAACTTTAGGATAATTGTTGTCCAAACAGGCACCAGGCACCTCTTGCAATGAATGCATGCACCCACTCTATGAGGAATTTGTTCTTGCTCATGGTAGCATCACTGTTGGGAGTCTTGTTTTTCTACTTCAAAAGCTTTCACGTCCTTAACTACACATACACAAAAAGGAAAAGAAAAGAAAAGAAAAGAGTCGATTGGCATCCTTGGATATCATTCATATCCTAACAGTCACCCACATGGGGAAGAAATCCTTGCAGGTTTAGAAACACTGGATATTTGGATTACCATGAGAACTGTGAAAGAATACGGCATGATTTTCCATTAAAATATATAGAAAATAACTATGCTACCCTATATTTGTCAGATTAATGATTTTCAGAAATTATCTTATCCAAGAAGAAATTCTTCAACTGGTTCACGTGTCAAGAAACTTCTGAGAGGATGCCACGTGGCCTAGGGAGCGGTGCCAGATTGCCTTGGATCACGTGCCCAGTGTCCTGGGATAGTGCGCCAAGTCATTTGCCTTCGAACTTCAGAGTGAATCTTCCTTTTCTCACGTACCAAACTATTTTTCAGCCTTAGCAACATATTTTTCACCCTTAGGCATCTATTATTCACCCTTAAGCATTTATTATTCACCCTTAGCTTCATAGCACAGTTACCAGTGTTCTTCTTTCATAGTTGAGGGTTTTCTTGTAAGTGGAGTCGACTCCAAGGCTTCATGGAGTCGATGCTCCTTCTATGCTTTTCAAAGCTTCACCCTGGCGACCTATTTTTCAACCTTAGGAAGTTATTTTTCAGCCTTAATGCTCATTTGTCACCCTTACCTTACTATTTGTCACCCTTAGTTGATGAAAGCCGTCACCGTTGATCAAGCTTTTTTGCCTTGTGGTTCTTTTCACAACGAGCTCACCACCCTTTTGTTTACGATGAACTTGACTGGTCTTGGCCTTGACTGGACACTATAGACGAGTTGACCATTGACTTTGACCCTATTTGACTTGACCAGAGTTGAGCTAGACTAAAGTTGATCTTGACTAACAATCCATTGACTAAGTCAGTCCCTTCGATGTTCTTCTGGGTGCTGTTTCAATGTATTTGGCTTCGACTCCAAAAGCTGCGGCGTCGACTCTCCTTCTTCGCATCTCAAGGCTTTCAGCGCTACTGCTCATTTTACACCCTTAGTGGGCTATTTTTCACCCTTATAGCCTATTTTACACCGATGACCACCTATTTGTCACCACCAATCTGTCGGCATAGATGCTTGCTTCTTCTGCTTGACGGGCTCGGTACCTCGACCGTGTCAACGCACAAGGTGTGCTGCGTCGACGTAGCTAAGTCTCATTTGCTACTTATCTGCCGGGTGATCTATTTGTCACCTGTAACTATCCATTTGTCACCCGTATCACTTATTTTTCACCCTCAAGCTTCTATTTGTTACAGTTATCGCCTGCCTCTTCTGTCGAGTGACTTCTCCTTAGCGAAGTTGCCGAGTCGACTCCAAATGTTTTTGGGGTTGACTCCCCTTCGATGAGTTGTGCACTTTCCGATGATCGCGTAGTCTATTTTTCTAAATTTTTCTAAATTTATAGAATTTCGGGCTAAAAATTAGATTTTGAGGAAATTACATAATTTTATTTTTCTATTTATTCCTTAACCCCCTCTCTCCTCTCTCCATCGTGCTCACTTCTCCCTCTCCGTTCTCTCTCCTCTTTCCCACTTTGCTCTGACTGTAGACGGAGGAAGCCCTGGGGACGAGGTGGTGATGGCATGGAGGTATCGTGGAGCATGATGGTGCGAGTACTGGAGCGTGGCGTTGGCGCGATCCCTCGATGGATTCATAGCGTCACGGCGTGAGTTCGTGTGATGGTGTCAGCATTTCGGCTCGGGTGGTCGGCGAACGAGGTAGGGAGATAGATTCCTTACCTTTCGTTCTACTTTTCCCTTGAATTTCGTGCAGATTCGTGCGAGTTTGAGTGGGTTTTCCATTTCGGGGAATTATAACATGTTGTGGGGTGTGAGCCATGCTCGTCATTTTAGGCGATGGTTTTTGGTTTGAATGGTCTCATTCGGACCTCTGGCATGTCTAGATGGCATCCCCACTGGTTTCATTGCGATTGGTCGTGATTTGGGGCCGGTAGGAGTCTGATTTCCCTTTTGAGTCATTTTGGATTGATTTGTGAAAAATCACCCATTTTGTGTCATTTTATGCGTGGTTTGATCCCTTCCGATTTGTGAAAGGTGTATGATGTGGTTTCTGATGTTTTCCCGTCGTTCTGGAGACGATTGGGACGTGGAACGGAGGTTTTCCACTGATTTTTCTAGTTCCCGGGTTCGGCGTATTAACGCGGAGCTCCCAGGGGGTGCGTTTATTAACGCGCAATATCATGACACCACATTCATCTAAGAAGATGAACAGTGGGGCGGTGTGGCGGTAAAGGATGCGGTCCAAGTGTTAAACGCGATCCTAGAGAATGCGTTCAAGATCTCCACCGCAATCTTGAAGAACGCACTCGAGGTCTCCTCCGTGTTCTTTGATTAACACATTGTAGGCTATGGCCGCATCTATTAATGCGACCCTTGCTTGTGCCGTGTCAATGCGTTGACGCGCAATAAGGGTTGGACGCATTCTGCTGGCATCGCGACGCATCCTTTGGACACGTTCATCATCGCGACGCAACCATGCACCGCGTTCATGGCTTCTGTTTTCGAGGTTTTATGTGAGTTGTCTCAACCTCTAGTGAACCTAGTATTCAACGCCTTGTTGGCATTTGACTCGATGGATGCCTTGGGTGTTTTGTGAGAGTCATATCTGTGTGTCGAGGGATCTTGAAAGAGTGGTCTCATCCCGAACAGTATTAGGTGTTTTCTCCATGATTATTGGCTTGACTTTGATCCCTTGGTTAGCCTATTGTACGGGGATGTCGTGGACGTCCTATGAGGGCTGTGACCGTGTTATAGGGTGTTCAAATTTGCCATTGTATCGAGTAGTGTTTTGTGTGATTTCGAGGGTTATTGTGATTTCTAGTCAACCCGGTTGTGACTCAGTAGTGGTTGACACGTGATCTCGTGAGTGTCTCGGTTATCCTGTATGGATCGAGACTCTGGTTTTGGACGCTTAGAGGTATCATCCTACCTCAATTTGCGTGCCTATGTGGTTTGAGGGAAGCGATGTTCCCTCATGTTCCGTGGTTTGTGTTATACGGAGTCGAGAGTCCTATGTGTAGCTTGAGGTTGGGGACTTGTGTTTTATCGTGTTTTTGGCTTAGGGACTAAGTGGATTAACAGTATGTTGCCGTGATGTGTGACGATCTTGACCTAAGTTGTGTGACTCAAGGATCATTGTGTATAGGTCTAGTTGTCTATCCTGAGCCTGGCGACAGTTATGTGTACTGCCTTGTGCCTTGTGTTTTGTAGTACTTGCGACAGGTGAGTGCTTACCTTGTCTATACTTCGATATTTATTTCGGAGAGTCTCTGTGTCTCGTGAGCCTCCACTAGTCGTAGCCTGATGACACTTGGTATCGGCCCACCTGGGAGTGGTGGCGGGACGTGTTCCCGAGATACAGTGTTTAGGTTAGTTTTCGTGGGCTCCCTTACTTTGCAGTAGCGTCCTACTGGGGAAGAAAACTAGCTAGAGACCTGGCTCAAGGCATTAGGCTTGTGTGTGCACACGTGGTCAGGGGCGTTTGGACAAGCGCCGACTGGCATGACCCTGACTAGTCACTCGTTACTGTTGTTCCTTGCACTTGGTACAGTGTCTCAATCATCGTGTTCGAAGTGAGTGTGAGACGCTTGAGGCACAGTGTAATATGTCAATGGATGCATCTAACTTTGCTTCTAGTGAGGAGGTGCTTCTGTCATGTGACACATGACTTGCGGTTTTATGACTGGTTCTTTGTCATGGTTGACGTAGTGCTTCGGGTAGCCCTTGTCTGGCTTTACCATGGCTTGTGTAGCGGACACGACGGTGAGGTCGTGTGTGCACCGGTGTTTTGGTTAGTGTTGTGTGATGCCTACACGTCTGTTGTAGCATGACGTGTTCTGGCAATGTAATCAGGTTTTCTTGAGTTTAGTCTGGCAACTCCCTACCAGGTGTATGGGAAGTTGTGCCTTTCTCGATTAGGAGTATTTTAGAGGGTCGAGATTTTATCGGTAGTCGTGATTTGTACGGCTTTACCTCTTTACTTCTGTGTTGTTACTTCTGCTCCTGTTGTTCTTACTACTGTTGCTCTTACTGTTGTTACTGTTGTTACCGCTTTGGTTTCTTGGTGGGGATCTGTGGGACCCCTACTGAGCCAGTGACACGAGACTCACCCCTAACTTTTCAAGTGTGGCTGCTCTTCTTCCTTGTGGTCTGGTGGTGCTGTTCGTGGTTCTTAGTGGCCAACTTTGCTAGTGTCGGTGATGCAGGACGACAATGAGACTCGATGTTGTGGACGTGATCCTTGGACTTCAACTAGATGACACGACTTGTTGGACGACGCGACCAGCAACAACACGACCAAGTTGGCATCTAATGTGGCTCCTGAAGAGACAAACATGCCCCAAACAAGAAGCACTCACTCACGATCGTCCCCGGCGAGGGAAACGAGTCGATCTGCATGGTTGAGAAACCGGCATTGAGTCTTGGGTGGTCGGCTCACTCTCGTGCTCGGACCAAGTCACGGGACGGGTCTCGCACTCTCAACTCACAGTGGTGACTAACTCAAGAACGCTAGAGGCCTAACATGCTCACGAGCAGCGGCGTTAAGAGCCTATACTAGGAAAGCAAATAACTAAAATGGGGGGATGCGAGCATACCTCCACGCTCCGGGCGTGGGAAAGATGACCCCGGCCGAACTCGTACTCCCGGTACAACAAATAACATTAATTACAGACGTGATTAGTTCTGCCCACTCCACGCAGGGAGGTATTTTGGCAAACCTCACCCTTGTAGCAGGGGTCATGCGGTGATGCCAATCAAAGTATTGATCCATCTCGGTCTCCCAATCAAGGTATGTGGCGGGATTTAAGGACCTATCAAAACTGGGAGCGTCTATCTTGACGTTCCGTAGGATGATCTCCTCATCGTCATGGTCTCTCCCCAAAGGTGCAGGACCATCTTGCTCCCTCCCTCGGGGAGCCTGATCCCGGCGAGCATGGTCTCTCTCTTCCCTATGGTTGACCACGGGGTCTCCGCGACCATTCAATCTTCCTTCCTCTCTCCTTACATGATCCTCTAAAGCTCGGATCCTATCACCTAGCTCTGCTCGTAATTGGCCTATAGATGCTTCAAGTTGGGCCGTGAGATGTTATTCGAGCTGGGCTAGCATGGCAATTATGCTCTCCTAATCCATGGGTGATTGTAGTGTTGAAGCGCGCTCTAGATGGCCTGGTGAATTCTTAGACCAACGTGGCATGCACGAGCTTTGGACCTAAGTGATGCAATCCTAGGACTGAAGATTAGCAAGTTGTAGACCCAATTTGTTGACTAATACTCAAAGGGTTAATTTGTTTTGCGAAGGGACCGGCTAGGTAGAGTTACACGCCTGTAGGCGAAGTAGTTGTGGAACTACCTCCTGATAGTTACGGTGCCCTAATGTGACAGTTCTAAGTCGTAAGGATAGGTGCATACAAGCTCTCTCTTTCCATCCACAGCGATGCACTCAGGAGACATGTTGCATGGATAGGGCTCTCTCTCACTTCATCATGCGGCAATTTGAAAAGAAACTAAATGAGCAAGTGATTTGAGCATGCACCTAGCTAGACTGAAAAGTCCAGCACCAACCGAAGACGAAGGCGAGTGGGGACATGTGTGTTCGCACGGCATCGACGAAACTTGAACGGTTACAACAAATTCACTCCACACAGGGAGGATTTAATTATTACAAAATCACTTAATTAAATTTCCCACGTAGGGGAACAAATTGAGTTAGAATCTCTCTGCACAGGGAGACTTAAAGTCACTCACGCTCCGTAAATCACAGACTATCAGTCGGCGACCCTGTCGCTGGTCGAACTGCCATAGTGGACTCGAGTGCCACAATTATCAATATCAAATGATATACATATATATATATCCCTGATATAATATCAAAATTTTTAAAATATCTCTCGCCACTCTCTCTCTCTCCTCACTCTCTCGACATCTCTCTCTCCTCTCTCTCTCCCTCACACATCCTCTCTCCTCACCCCCCATTCACTCGGTTCCCAGTCCAAACGGACCCCGGTCAACGCGTGGGAGGTACTGACGGGACGGGCTCGACGCGAGGATCGCATCGGTACCCTTCGTCCCCCGGATCGTGGAGCGTGGAGACACATGTGAGCGGAAGGATGGCGTGACCCCCGTCGCCCGATTTGCACCGATTCACGGTCTTCGCCACGCAAGAGGTAGAGGAACAGACTCCTCGTCTCGCCAGGAATCCGTTGATGCCTCTTGCGTCACCATCCGTCGCCATCTTCATCATTTTCTTTGTAATTCTTTTTTTGGGAGATTTTTGGGCTAAATTCTCAATTTACGTTTCTCTCTCGATTTCTGGTCCGGACGGCTGCTGATGGAAGCTGGGGAGGTACCGTTGGATTGGTCGCATCCCAAGGATCGTGTTGACGCCCACCTTTTCTCGATCAGCGAAGCATGAAATCGAGCCAGACCGGGAGGCGTCACGTCGCCCTCTCACTGGATCGGCATCGAATCACCGTTTTCATCATAATCCAGGTAGGGGGATGGATTCCTTACCTCGTTAGGACACCGCCGGTACCACTTGGGCCGTGGTCTAATGCCCTTTACCTCATTTTTCATGTATATTCTTGTTTAGTTCAGTTTTAATCTTTTAATGTTGAAATTATCTCCATAGGCATCATCTTTTAATTCTAGTGGCATGCGTAGGTTTGGAATGATGGTATGGCTTAGCAGGATGGTTTGGTTTAGTGTTTTCCCGCATCCCCCGTCAATTTCGATCGATCGGGAGGGGGTTTCGGTTCTGACCTCCGGAGTCGCGAAACCCAGGTGACATAACGCGCCTGCCTCAGTGCGTTATAGTCATTTGGTGCACCCCTACTGGTGCGTTATATCATCCGTGAACTGAGAGTTTTCTATGATTTTTTGTGTTCGGGTGGCTTTAATGCGCCTCGCTTGGTGCGTTATAGTCCAGCATGTTGAGTTGAAGGTCTGTTGCCTTTAACGCCCCTGTCCCTGCGCGTTACATTCATATGACGTCTCCGGTTAGGTGTGTTATATCCCGTGGTTAACTGTAACAGTGCTCGATTAGATTCCGTGATTGAGAAGTTACTCAGGCGAGATAGGATTTTCCCTTCCTGGTGAGCTTTTATTAGTGAGCTTATTGTTTCTCATCCCGTTTGTTGGGATCTTTTCGAGGTTGGTCTTGGAATTGCTATCTTGGTGATACCTTTGTCCACGTCTGCTTAACTGTGGACAGCTTTATTCTGAGCTTGATCTACTTCTTGCTCCATGGTTGCTTCACTTTGGACTCTGTGATGGTGTTATGAGCTGTTGTGTACTGTGTTCATCATGCCGTCTCCAGCGGCCGATGCATTGAGAAGGCTCATTCATTATTTCAGGACGTGACGGTAAGCTGAGATTAGCATCTTTCCTTGTGCTTTGTGCTGTTGCTGGTACTTTTTCTTATATTGGCAATGGCATTTGCGAGTGTTGGGGAATATGTCGACGTTCCTGCAGATTGAGTACCCTCTACTATGCATTTCTTTCTCTTGGGTGTTGTGCTCTCGAGGCTTTGTCTTGGTCCTTGAGATGCATCCCTTGAGATTGTGGTTTTGTGTCATTTACCGTGGTCGTGGGTCTTCCATGGTAAGTGGTCTGATGCATGACTCATTCCCTGTAGTCGTGTGTCTAGCTGCTGTTGTGCCTTGATGTGACCCTGCTTGTAGTTGTGTTCCGTGGTTCTGTGTGTTGTACGGAGCCAGAATCCTGCAGGTGCTGCTGTGTTGCTGCTGTTGTTTTTGTAAGTGCTGTTGTCTCCGCGAATTTGTCGTTGGTGTCCTATGTGTCAGGTGTTCCCTGTCGCCTTTGGCACTGGAGCCGATGAGGTGGTCGAGCTGTCAGCTGTGAGGACTGTGTCTCCTTGTGTAGCTGCCGCTTGCCTTGTTGTCGTGTTGTTTCCTCAGTATCTGTTGTCGTGGCAGTCGTGTCTCTTGTCCTGAGATTTAAGCGACGTTGCCCTTGTTTTGGAAGTGTCGAACTTGTGTTCACTTGTGTCGTGCTCACTCCCGAGCATGTACTCATGATTGTGGTCTGACTGTGCTCCTCTAAACCATATCTCTTATGATTTGTGTTGTTTTATAGTTGTATCCGTTGGGTTGTTCATCCCTGCTTCTTCCTTCTTCCTAGTCCTTAAATTTTGAGGGTGAAATATCTTGAAGGAGGGTAGGTTGTAATATCCCAAACAACCTCCGTGGTGACATGACCCACGGTGTACACGGAGGTAATGACCCCATAGTAGGAAACATGAAGATATGACTATAGGGTTGGTCAGACCCTAAGGCTAACATACATGTCAACTCCCGTTGACAATCTAAACTCCTTAGGAGATCCTTCACACTCTCTACAAAGCAAAAGGATTGGAAAGTGGTGTGAAAGGAGTTAATGGGAACTACGGGGAGTGTTGGCTCCAAGGTTGGGTATTAAGGGATCATGGTATTCGGAAATATACCCTTCCTTAGCCAACTAGCTAATGGCTCTTTAATAATTATCTCACCCTTTAAGAGCACGAGGGGCTCCGTATGAAGTTCCATGGGTGAAGGCTACGGTGAATCGTCTCCCTAGGATGGGGAAAGGACATCCTCCATGATGGGAAGAGGACCTGGGGACTCCATAGAAGGTGCCGCGTTAAGACTATCGGCTATGACCTCCATAGGCTCAGGTAGGAGTCTGTTAATATGAACACGTCCTATCCATCCTATCCAACCGATCCAAAAATATTTTCAATAGTTCGGCAAAGGTGTGGGTTGGAGTAGGGGCATCGTGGTGGACTCGCTCATCAACTCTCTGCTTGGTTGTGGACCTAGGCTCGGTTACATGTGGGCCTCTTTGCCTCTGACTATGACCCATTTGGTTGGAGGTGACTGGGTGGGGTCTATTAGAGGTGACTAGGTGGGGAAGGTTAGAGGTGACTAAGTGGGACTGGTGAGAGGTAACTAGGTGGGAAAGATAGACCCTCCTAAGCTCCTTCTTCATGTCCCACCATGACTTGATGGGCCATTGTCTCCTAATCGCCCTCAAGCCTTAAATGTCTCTCCACTTTTTGATAGCCTCGTAAAGAAGCCTCTCCTTGGCAAAACAGAATTGCCAGGCCTTGGACATGATGTAACAATCAAAGTAGTTATCCATGGCGGCTTCCCACTTTAGGTAGTCACTCGGGACTTTGGAGCCATAAAAGTCCGAGGCTTCATGCCAATGGAAGTGGAGGGGATGGTTGCCTAGCCCATGGGTGTTATGCAGTCAGTTATATGAGTTGGGCGATTGATAAGCCATGGGAAATTGGGGAATGCTACATGCTGGACATGAATGCAAGACAACTCTAGGACCTAAACCAATATCCGATACGATCGGCGTCCACGGCGCGTCGTTTCTTCGGTGGAGGTAGGGGGACGGATCCTTAACCTCTGTACTTCCTTTCCCGCAAGTTTTGTAGGCCGCGGTGAGCCGAGCGGACTAAACGGGACATTTTGGGAAAAAAAATCACGTTTTGGGGTGTGAGCCAGATTTTCCATTTTACGGTGTTTTTGGCCGATCCAGGGGTTTAGATGCATGCCTAGGGGCTTGGGGAAGATTTTACCTTTTGTTTCCCCTTCACCTGGGGGTGATTGGGGTGTGGAATGGGTTTTCCCATATTTTTCACCATTTTCAGGTGCAGACTGAGAACGCGACCATCACGGTGGCCGCGTTCTTCATAGAAGGCGCCGTAACGGGGCGTCGCGTTCATCGAGGAAGATGAATAGTAGGGCGATTGGGGTCGCGGTGGTGGGACCAACCGTGACCAAGATCGCACTCATTGACCCTGCCGCGTCAACGCGTTGACGCGCCCAGGAGACCCATCGCATTCTGTAGGGTCGCGCCCCTCATGACGGGCGCGTTCTTCTCTGATCGCGCTCGGGGTGGAGGCCACGTTCATGAACGCGCCCAGAGCGGGCGGCGTGTTCATGAGGGCGACCAGTTTTGTGGGCCGAAGGGTGGGAGGGCTGCCTGGCTTGCCTTCCTTGGCCCGTGTGCGTCCTGGGACATCCCGTGAGTACCGTGATCGTGTTTTCAGGGGTCTGAAGGTGTCGTTTTACCTTGAATAGTGTTCCCAAGGGCTTGAGGGTCCGGGCAACCCTCTCGTGTCCCGGTTATGTTATGTAGGCCTCCGGTCCACCCGGTTGTGACCTAACGGTCGACCTTCGGTCTCGTAAGTGTTCCGGACATCCCGTGGGTTTCGTGACTGTGTTTCGGGTATATCTGGAGGTACCATGTTACCTCGATTAGCATGCCCGTAGACTTAGAGGGTCTGGGTGACCCCGTGTGTCCCGGGCTTTTGTGTTCTTATTGGATCGAGCCGCCATGAGTCATTGTGCCGAGGTTTCTGACCCTAGGTTAGGGCAGATTGATGGCATGGAGCCGTCCGGTACAACAGTCTTGACCCTGAGTCTTGTGACTCAAGGACCGTTGGGTTATTAGGTCTAGTGGGCGGTCCAGAGTATGGTGGCCTCGAGCCACCTGTTACTTCGTGTGGTCGAGGATCATTGTTATGAGATTCTCGCTGATCGAGGGAATTGCTTCTTCTCGATGTGACTTCATCTTGGCTTCCTGTGCCTTGATGTCGTCCATTGCCGCACTGTTACTGATAATTTTCTGGTGTTGGCATCGGCGTTTGTGAGTATTGGGGAATTTGTCGGCTTCCCTGCTGATTGAGTACCCTTTTACTCTGCATTTCCTTTCTCTTGGGTGTTGTGCTCTCGAGGATTTGTCTTGGTCCTTGAGATACATCCCTTGAGATTGTCATTTTGTGTCATTTTTCGTGGTTGTGGGTCTTTCATGGTGAGCTGTCTGAAGCATGACTCATTCCCTATAGTCGTGTGTTCAGCTACTGTCGTGTCTTGATGTGACCCTACTTGTAGTTGTGTTCCGTGGTTTTGTGTACTGTACGGAGCCGGAATCCTGCAGGTGCTACTGTATTGCTGCTGTTATTTTTTTAAGTGTTGTTGTCTCCGTGAATTTATCGTTGGTGTCCTGTGTGCCAGGTGTTCCCTGTCGCCTTTGGCACTAGAGTCGATGATGTGGTCAGGCGGTCAGCTGCAAGGACTGTGTTTCCTTGTGTAAGCCGATGCTTGCCGTGTTGATGTTTCATTATCCGTGATTTGTTGTCGTGGCAGTCATGTCTCTTGTCCTGAGATGTAAGTGACGTTGCCCTTGTTTCGGAGGTGGCGGACTTATGTTCACTCGCATCGTGCTCTGTCTTGAGCGTGTGCTTGTGATTATGGTCTAACTATGTTCCTCGGAACTATGTTTCTAGAGATTAGTGTTGTTTCGTAGTTGCATCCGTTGGGTTGTTCTTCTCTGCTTCTTCCTTCTTTTTAGTCCTTAAATTTTGAGAATGAAATTTCTTGAAGGAGGGGAGGATGTAACGCCCTGTATCTTTATTGGATCATTATTAGGTCTTTCGGATCCTTTTTGGAGAGTTTTGGTTTACTGTTGTAGCTCCCAAGTTGAGTTTTACAATCCGTGTGGATTTTTCTCCCGTATAATCTACGGAACCCTACGGTGAGTTTATTCCTCGATTCATCGACTCGCGGACGATACAGTTGCGATGTACGCTTCGCGAGGATCATTTCGACTATTTTTACGCATTTTTCTGAATTTGTGTATTTTCGGTGCAATTTACAGATTTTCAAAACAGAATAAACTCAACTATTCCAGTGACAGGAGAAAGAACAGGGAAAATTCCACCAGAAGAGAGAGACCAGATGCGTCCCCTGATGGCTTACACTGCATCTCAGGCAACTCGCGAGTCTGGGCCGCGATAAGTGAGACGCATAATTGAACCGTACCAACCGAGAACTAGTCAGAGTTACACTCATCAGTGTCAGCTTTCACCTCTGACCACGTGTGCACACACTGAGCCCTGCCTAGAGCCAGGCCTCCAGCTAGATTTTCCCCCCCGTAGAGCATTACAGTACAGTCAGGGACCCACGGTACTAGCTTAAAATCATTCGATGGGACTGCCCATCCACCTCTCCCGGGTGGGTCGACGATCTGTGAAGTCTAGGGCTACATCTAGTGATTCCATCATATGGAAAGTCCAAGCACTCCATTGAGATTCTAGGAGCAAGCCATTAATCATAAAATGACATGAATATAACATAGACGTAGCATGAAATGCATTAAATGAGAATTAAATTTGTTTTTCCAAAATTTCCAGAACAACAGAGTGTAGCGGATCAAGGTCGGGGCGTTATGTGACCATAACGTGCCTCCCCCAGGCCGTTATGCTCACCCTTGCAATAGAAAGAGCTCAGACCTACAGACCATAACGTGCCATCACCGGGGCGTTATGCTCAGCATGACGCGCCTCCACCTGCGCATTATACTCACTTGAAAAATCATCAAAAATCACACAAACATAACGCGCCAAGACTGGTGCGTTACGTGACTATAACGCACCGGGCTTGGTCTGTTAAAGTCACCCGAATGCATGAAAACCCCGAAAAATTCACAATTTTAATACACCACATAATGCACTAGGAGAAGGGCATTATGTTGGCTATGTCATGAGATGTCTTGACGATGATGAGGCTTGAAAAGTTGTCGAAGCAGCTCACTCTAGTGAGTGTGGAGGGCATGTCAATGGTCAAGCCTTGGCGAAGAAGATTCTTAGGTGGGGCTATTACTGGCCAACCCTAGAAGAACATTGTTCCACCTATGTCCGTAGGTGTCTTCAGTGCCAACTCCATGCTGACAAGATTCACACTCCTACTTCATCTCTCCATCCGCTTTCTGCTCCTTGGCCATTCTCCATGTGGGCTTTTGATATTGTTGGCCCGCTGGGTGATCCTAGTCCAATTGAGACGGGACCAAGTCGAGGATGTCCGTGGACGAGTCTTCTTCGAGCAGCAATCAGGGGGAGCTCCAGATGATGTCGTAGCAGGGTGGAGGAACCCGTTGAGTGAGGGGGGGTCAGATCAGACTGATACCTGCTGTGGCGACCTCAAGTTCTTCTTCGTCTAGTTCTTCTATCATGCTGGGCATCTGGCGCTGATTTATCACTCGGATACTGAGCGATCCATCTAGCGGCACCGCCAATGAGCTTGCCAATTTCACCCGGGCGTCGGCTTGTGCATTTTCTCCTCTGACAACATGGCCCATTTCAATGAGGTAGAATCGTTCCATGAGCCCCTTTGCCATAGTGTGGTAAGGGAGTAGCTCGGGTTTTCGTACATCAAACTGTCCTTGGACTTGTTTGACGATTAATAACAAATTGCCAAACACTTGCAGCATCTTGATCTCTATTTGCAAGGTGACTTGGAGGCCAATAATCAGAGCTTCATACTCTGCTTCGTTATTTGTGCAGGGCTTGTTAATACAGCACGAAGTGTGCACCACTTCCCCATCTAGAGACTTGAGGATGATGCCGGCTCGAGCCCGTACTTTGGTGTGCCCGGACGGGATTATTTTTATTCTCGAGGCCTCGTCGAAGTACAGCTGCCAAACAGCCTGCTGGACTTGGTCCACCTCCAATGTTTCATCTTCGGGTAGCTCTGTGGCCAACGGGGAGTCTTCGGGCACAGGGTGTACCGTAAAGAAATCCGTGATGAAAATCGTATGGACGCCTAGAGACCAAATCCTAAAGATGGTATGCCTATAGGAGATCCAGAAAGGGGGGATTGAATAGATCTATTACCCGATTAAAAATTTTGGAGACAAGCAGAGTGTAATGCAGAATATGAACTGAGACCGAATAGGTCCTATAACCTGGATCTTACATTTCCTTTATCAAACACCTACTGAGCGAGGAACAGAGAATTAAAGCAAGACAGGTAACACATTCAATCGCATAGTGGACGCAAGGTTTTAAGATGGTTCGATCTCAATCTAGAGATCTACGTTCACCCCACACTCCAATTGGAATGTGACTTTCACCACTGATTCACAGCTTAAACTGCTGGGCTACACAGCTTGCCAACACCGCTGACTAACAGCTTGCGCTGGGGAGTTACAGGCTTAATGAACAATGGATAGGGGGCTCGCTTGATCATTGGAGGAAAAGAAGGCGGCTCTGCGGCGGTGTGCTGGAGGCCAAAGGGAGGAGGAGAAAGCGAAGATAGTGGCTGGGCTGGGCTGCCGGCCGACCAACCAGAAGAGAAGACACTGGTACAAGACAGGGCATAGGCAACCCTGTTTTTGAAACCGTCGGCGCTTTCATTGAAAGCCGACTGTTTCATCCGTCGACCGCGTGGAGCTGGCCCAAAATAAAATTCCTGCAAAAGGCCGTTGATTTTGAATAACTGACCGTCGAAGAAGCCGAACCGTCATGCAAAAAAAAAAAATCCTAATCCTAATTTCTTTTCCCACCCTGCCAACGTCGCTTGGGTTCCTCTTCGCCGTGGGACGCGGCGCTCAACGCCAACGCCGCGAGCTCCACGCTCAGCTTCACTCTGCCAACACCGCGAGGGTGGTGCCGGCTGCAACGCCGCGACCGCGAGGGTAGTGCCGGTGCCGGGCTCAACGCCGTGGGGGGTGGTGCCGCGGCCGCGCTAAACGCCGTGGGGGCTCCTGCAACGCCCCGACCGTGAGGGTGGTGCCGGTGCCGCGCTCAACGCCGTGGAGCCCGCCGTGGGGGCTCCTGCAACGCCGCGACCACGAGGGTGGTGCCGGTGCCGCGCTAGCTCAACGCCGTGGGGGGTGGTGCCGCGGCCGCGCTCAACGTCGTGGTTGTCCTGCAACGCCGCCGGTGCCGCACTCAACGCCGTGGGGGCTCCTGCACCTGCAACGCCGCGAGCTGCACTGTCCGTGGGACGTCGATCGACTTCTCCCACAAGGTAAGCCTCCTCTTCCCACCGCCGTGGCAACTCATAACTGCATTTGAAGCTGTTGAGAGCCAACAAACTTGGAACTAGAATCTTCACTCAACCTAAAAGCCTTTAGATGATAAACTCTAGCAAGAATTTTACTTTCCATTCATAAGCTCCATGGGATTCAGCAGCGCACGGAAATGAGCACAATTGTGATTGAAGGATCAAGTGGCAGGCAACTCTTTTTTTTTTCGATCTGTAACTAAGAACTCCTTTACAAGAGCAAGGAACAAACAAAGATACCAAAAGCTAACCTGCATTTACAAGAGAACAAAAATTACATGTGAATGACCGGAAACGTTTTGCCCGCATTTTTAGATGGTTGGTGTCTAGTTATGGTTTAGAGTGTGTGACAAGCAAAGTTGTAATAAAGTTAGTGATTGTAACTATGTCAAGTGAATGATGTTTTTGGAAGTTTTCTTAAGTTATTTTGAGGAGAATGATGTAATCTTGGATTATTGATCAATTAGTAATTACTTAGGTTGGTGGAATTATTTCTATTTATGGTGTTGTGTTAGTTCTCTGGCTTAAGTATAGCATGTTTGAAAATCAACATATTATTGTTAACTTTTTTCTACTGTCGGTCCCGATATTCTATGCCGGGATGTGACACTTTATGATTTTGATTAGTGTTTTATTAGTGACCTTTGCTTGGCCATTGCCTTGTGGATAATAAGGAGATGAATGATACAATGTAATTTTTTACCTTTTGCAGAGGTCCTGAAGGTCCTGGGAAATGAATTGCGGCCCATTATTGGTGATGATAATGCATGGGATGCCGTACCTAGCGATGATATTCTTCATGGCGAACTTGTAGACCGTTGATGCTTTGATCTCCGCATAAGCTTCAGCTTTGGCCCATTTGGTGAAGTACTCTGTTGCAGTAAGGATGAACGATTTTTACTTGGTAAGGGAGTTAGGATCACCGAGAGGGCAAATGATGTCGAAAGCCCACATGGAGAAAGGCCATGGGGAGGATATTGGATGGAGAGAGGAAGCAGGTGTGTAAATTTTGTCAGTGTGAAGTTGACACTTGTCACACCTATAGACATAGACAACATAATCTTCTTCCATGGTGGGCCAGTAAAAGTCTTGCCAAAGGATCTTCTTAGCAAGTATTTGGCTATTCACGTGGTCATCGCACACACCTGAGTGTGCTTCCTCAACACACTTTCAGACCTCATCGTCATCAAGACATCTTAAAAGAACACTGGTAAGGCTTCTCTGTTGGGTTCAGTGCGCCCCCTCGTTGTCTTTGACAATGGTTTCGATGATTACAATATATTATGTGTTTTATGCTTAATGGCATTTTGATGATAAACAAGCTAACATGATGGTATTTTGTTCTGCAGGTTGAAATTCAATGGTAATTCATGTATATATTCTTGATGTCAACTCTTGCATTGGACTGTAAGAGTTCAGTTCTTCTTGGACTGCTTTTGTAGGACTTCATGCTCTGCTGGTCGTATAGGTAGCCCTTTACCTCCCTGCATGGAGTGGATAGTAATATTCATTGCTGTAATTTAATTATTTACTGTACCGGGAGTATGAAGCTCGACCGGGGTCGTCTTCCCCACGCCCGGAGTATGGAGGTATCATGTCTGCTCCCTACTTCGGCATTTGCTTTCCTCGTATATATTCGTATGCCACTACAAATGATAGGACAGTTAGCTTGTTATACTTTTATCATCACTGCGAGAGAGAGCAAGACCCGTCCCGTGACCCGATCCGGACACGAAAGAGAGTTGACCACCCTAGCTTATTGTCAGTTTCTCAATCGCGCACGTCCGTACGCTTCCCTCGCAAGGGACGAGTCACGAGCTTGCTTAAAGTCCCAGTTTCTCATCCAATTGGTGTCGAGTCCCCGCTATCCATCCTACATTAAATTGGTATCAGAGTAAAGGTTGTGTCTAGGGCAGTCATTATTTAAAAAAAGTGTCTTGGTTTGCATTTCATCCCAGTACCCGGTATATCAAAAGACGTTACTGGAAAGATAGGTTACACCTATTTGGATAAAAAAAAGTGTCTTGGTTTACATTTCATCCTAGTACCTAGTATATCAAAAGACGTTACTGGAAAGATAGGTTACACTTATTTGGAAGGTAGCCCCTTGCGTGAGGTTTCTACCTCCGCCATGTACCGTATATGGGTTGAGTATAGGTTTGTATTCGAGTCCACATTTTACCGATTTTTACCATTTAGAGTCGTGTCTAGGTGCTTGCATTAGTTTTGCATAAAAAAGGGAGGGAAGTCTCTTACACTTTGTTCCAATGCATGCCCACTCATAGGGGAACCAATTCCCACATCTTTTGCAACTATGGCCAACCCCTATGCCCAAGTCCCAAGGCATTCTTCATTGGTTAAAACGGTGCATACCCTCATGGATAGGATGGACAAGTTTGACCGAGACACGCAAGAATATTTTTACCGTGCCGAGGGTAGGTTTAAAGCCATAGATGATAGGATGGATGCTACCGACTGATCTCTCCACGGTCTGGTTAGATGAGTCTCCACCCTAGAGGAAGCCCTGATCAGGCCCGTCCAAGGTAACAAGTCCGTGTCTGAGTACATTAGGGACTTCGAAGAGTACCGGTTAGAAAGTGGAGTTGGAGAGAAGAGGACCACGACCGCATTTTAGTTCCGGAGAGGTTTGCGACTTCACTACCAGTTCGAATTGCTTTGCCGCAATGTGACCACTTTGGAACACTCTTATCAGGTCACTCTAGAGGTTGAGCCCTTCGAGTCAAGGTTTGATGCCGAGCTGGTCGGACGGCCACATGAGCCCACGAGGTAGGACGCTCCTGCCCAAGGCCTCACTAACCCCAGCCGGGGAACCCTTCCCCTAGAGCTCCTTTGCCACCTACCTTACTTCTAATCTTTACTCGGAGCTACCTCAATTGGAGCCACCCGTACTTCTAACGGGAAAGTTATGCATAGCCGAGTCACTACTCAGTTGGCACAAGATAAGCTTGGTCCCTAGACCGCCTTGCTACCCCTCCATGGAGCCAACACTCCCCATAGTTCCCATTAACTCCTTTCACATCACTTTCCATTCCTTCTGCTTTGTAGAGAGTGTGAAGGATCTTCTTAGGAGTTTAGATTGTCAATGGGAGTTGACATGTATGTTGGCCTTAGGGTCTGACCAACCCTATAATCATAGCTTCATGCTCCTTGTTTTGGGGTCCATTACCTCGGTGTACACCTTGGGTCATATCACCACTGAGGTCCTGTTATTCTTCCCCATTCCTGATGAGCTTGATTTTGGCCCCTCTTATGGTATTGCCGTCCCGAGGGAGGACCCATATCTACTCCATGAGATCACCGTCCTTGTTACCATAATGGATGAAGGTGACCATCTACACCTTCAAGATCTTCAGACATGGGACTGTGACATGTGGGAACCCAGTTCAAGGGGTCATACATTCTTTGATCCCTTTGACCCCTTCACTAGTGAACCCCTTGACCCACCACATCTACTCCACTTCTTCGAGGGAGTCCACTATCACACCCCTTCACCATGGGCCGGGTCATCTATGCCCTCAAGCCCATTCACTGGCGAGATATACATTCATATAGGGGTGATGAGAAAGGTGCATTCAACTCTCCTGGCCCACCCAAACCTCCCAAACCTCCCCAATCCAATAGAAAGTCCTTGCATGCATGGTGCATTTTGGGATGTCTAGGAGTCCAAGATTCTACCGATATTTGGTTACGTCTTGTGTATGCATGGCACACATTCGGATGTCCTGGTCCACCAATGCATATGTATGGGTCGTTCTAACAGTAGGTTTATTTAGGGTCTTGTGTGAGTCTAGTTTTTCTTTATTTGTCAGAGTCTATACATACATGTGTCGAGCATTTTAAGAGTCGCATAGTTGGTCTCATGTTAGCTCGCGATGTCAGTCCCTTTCGAGTGTGAGGCAAGTCCGGTCTAATGCGTATGTTGAAGGCTTGCCGGAATTTGTGATCACCTCCTCTTCAGTGTATCAGATCTAGTCGCCCATAGGGACCCAACGGTGATTCATAGTGAGTCATTGAGCCGTCTCCTATCTTTGAGAGTGACCCCAACCCGGAGTGTCCACCACTAGCCTCATTCCCCAGCAGCATGAGCATATAGAACGTATACGGGATGAGCAGGTGACGATGACGAGGAGTGGAGCATACTCTGCGCTTCCTGGATTAGTGACGGATCCGTAGGCTCCACATGCACAGCTGCACCCCTTACTCGACGGGGTCGAGTTCTTCCCACCCGGAGAGAATTGATGAGAATCAACACCGAGAACTAACATTTTATTTTTACATTTGTATCCTTTTGTTTGCATTTATACCCTTGGGTTAATTGGGTTGTAATTGTATAGCAAGTATAAGCCAATGAGTTACTTGAACTAAGTCAATGGGTTTCTATGTAAAATGCCAGTGGGTCCTGCAGGGTCCCCCACCCTCTTTTCCATTGGTCCACCTAAGTTCTAGGGCCCACATGGGCTGGTCTTTGGTCCAGGGGAGGACTTGGACCAAGGAGACAAGAAAGGGAAAAATTCAACCCTCTCTCCCCCCCTTTTCAAGGGGGCGCCCCCCCCATATATGCTTTTTATTTTTTGTATTTAGGCCATTGACCACATGAGAGAATACATTTTCCCATCCCCCATTTGTCCCTCGCTAAGCCTAGATCTGAGGGTAGTTTAGGTCATTTATCTAGCATTATATAAACCTTATATTTCCATTTTTCATAGAATTAATGAAGAAGATTATTGCATTTACACAAGAGCAAGACCAAGGGCGCCCCTCCTCTCTCCCACCCTATTGCAGCTGTGAAGGCTGATCTTCTGAGGTGAAAAGCCTCCCCTTCTACCCCCTTGTACCCAGACTATTTCCCAGCAAAATCACAAGAAATGAGGGTTCGGGCATTCCACCGAACACCCTCCAGACATGGACTATCTAGCCCTTTCTACAATCCTGTGGGTCCCTACAAGGGCCCTGACCAGCCTACCGTGATGCACGGCGACACAAGCAACTCCCTGGAGTCAACTCCGGCCACTCACATGCGGGCCTTGTTCGTATCCTGCATCGCCGCCGAGCCAACCCGGGGGCACCCCAACGTCGAGCCACGTCACATGGCACCTAGCAAAAAGGGCCAAGGCGCCCGCCAAAAGCACGCCTTTCAACCCTCCAAGGTCAAAGGGAGACCTAACTAAGTCAACCACGGGCTTTGGAGGCCCATCGTAGGCATATACGGCTCATGCGGGTATGTTTGGCATTCTGTCGAACACCTTGTGGGCGCATATATTCTAGCCCATCTACACCAAATCACGGGCCACCCCGTGGTTCCTGCCCCTCAATTGGGTCCCACAACGACCCCCCAGTGAGTCGGACCCAACCCCGACACTTAGACACATGGCAATGAGTCATTAGATCCTAGCATTCGTGCCAACCCGAGGCTACCCTCGACAACCCATCGTACAACGTGGCACATAGCCCGAGGCATGGCTCACAGCCACAAAGTGCCTCCCCATAGCTCCCACGAGCTACCGTCATCAACCGAAGGCCCGCCGTTCAGCCCCTCAGCCACCTACTCAAGCCGTTCGGCAATCCGGGGCGTGTCGGGCATTTACCCGAACACCTTGCGGGCGACTACAACAACCCAAAGAACGGTGCCCCCATGGGCCCGTACCAGCCTCCCGGAGATCAAAGTCTGTCAAAGGACAGCCCCAAACGACCCTAGAAGACCCTCGGGGGCCATCCCCTGGGGTTACGACCTCCCCCGGGGCCAATTCACCCCAGGGGCGGTCGCGCGCCCCAAGGAGGGAGAACCTCCTTGGGGGCCGCACCCTCCCCCCAGCCCGATGGTCCCATGACCCCACTCAATTCTGGTTCGTCCCATTTGTGGACCTACGATGCGGTTCGTGTGCCATACTAGTTCAAGGAATCAACACGCGAAAGCACGGAGTGACAGCACGACGGGTTCACTCTCCGGTCAACGCGCACAAGTCTCGGCTTCCACGTATCCTCCCAGTCAAAATCTACGACCCCACCTCTTTTCCTCTTTGGAGGATGCCTTTTACCATCCTCTTTTTTATCATATTTCGTAAAAAGGGGCTATTCGAAAGAGTTTACAGAGGGTTCCCTCTTCTTCTTCCTCTTTTCCCTTTGGCACTTGTCCCTCTGAAGTTCCCAAGCAAACAAGGTCAGTCATCTCATTTTTTGGGCCAGTTTCTACACTAGGTAGAGTCAGTGGCTCACCCTGAGAGTATTGGCCGAGTTCGCATCGAGTGAACAGATCATACCAGCAGATGTTGTACTTTTCATTTTTTTCTTTTGAGCAGTACTATAATGGCCTTGGCCTATCCGATGTATCAAGGAAGTATTAATAAGAAGAGGAGGAATTGCTTTGGCTCTATATTGCTTAGATATGTATTTTTGAGAGAGGCTCAAAAATAGAATTTGCGTTGTGTTGTCGCATTCCATTTCCGAGGGATGGGTGCTCCTTTCATGGTGGACAATCGATACGCCTCTTTCCTGAGCGTCTTGACCGCTCGGTAGGGGCCTTCCCAGTTAGGGGTCCAGCTTGCCCACCGCCTCCAGTGGTCGAGAGGCTTCAATTTTTCTTAGGACGAACTCTCCTGGCTGGAAGTGCCTGTCCCGGACTCTGGCGTTGTAGTATTGAGCGAGGCACAGCTAGTATCCCGCGGCTTGGATGCTCGAGATCTCTCAGGTCTCGCTCGCCATATCGAGGTTCTCCAGCAATTTCTGATCGTTCACCTCGGGCGAGAAGTTGATGACTCGAAGAGAGGGGTTGCCTACCTCCAGCGGAATCATAGCTTTTGTGCCATACACCAACTGGAAGGGAGTTTCCCTGATGGCCGTTCTTGGAGTAGTTTGGTGTGACCAAAGTACACTCGGTAGTTCCTCCAGTCAGCTTCCCTTGGCCTTGTCGAGCCTGGTTTTTATGCCTTTTAATATAGCCATGTTGGCATTTTCAACCAGTCTGTTGGCCTGAGGGTGGGCTACCGAAGTGAAGTAGTTGTGAATATTTAGGTCGGCACATCTGTCTCTGAAATAGTGAGAATCAAATTATCGACCGTTATCGCTCACAATCACTCGGGAGATACCAAAACAACAAATGATCAATTTTCACATGAAGCTCCAGACGATAGACTCGGTGATCTTGGCGGTGGCTTCAGCGTCGGCCGCCGATATCGGCCCGTTCGGTTGCGCATGTGCTTGTTTGCTAGTAGGTCCGAGGTCGTGTCACATCACTCACACTTAATAATTCACTCCCACGAACTGGGTGCAAAGAGAAAATCAATGATACCTTGTGGTATCGGACGTGGACCTCGGAACCCCCGATATGGTCATGATCCGAACACATCTTCGGCCAATAGTTCGTTAACTCGACCTGCTTCTCCCGGGATTCAATCTCGTACCTACATTAAACTTGCCGTGTCTACAGTAGACATTTGCATGATTTTATCGTCATCTTCGATGCTTCAAATGCGGACTCTCGTCCGAACAATGAATGGTCCGTTAGTGACCAACATACATCGGGATCTAATCCCACAATTGTATTAAACTTATCGTACTCACGACAGACATTCGTACGATTTTGTCACCATCTTTCACGCTGTAAATACGGACTTTCGTCCGAATAAAGAATGGTCCGTGAGTGACCGATATGCATATCTGTGAACGTTTATGCCCCAATGCGGGGTTTGTTTAAACACAATCTGAGATTCTACTCTCGCTTTCATTACCATGAACTTTAGGCCATCAGGCCTCTTTTCCTGACAATCAATCAAGGGTTTTTCCCTCTCCAATGGGATGTAATTAACGGCGTAACCTTTATGGTACGACGAGTTCTCAGTCCCGACACGATACACACAATCTTCTGATTAGTCAGAATGAGCGCACCACGGGCTTCTTTAAGCCCGCATAAATCGTCACCTAGGTGACTGGTACGCCCTCGCACTAATAAACTGAATAAATGAATGAAAAGATGAATAAACAAATAAAAAGAGTGAACGTCCCCATAAGTGCGTCCACAACAACCCATTCCAAGCGTGAGATAGCTCCTCACCTTCTGCGTTGACTAGGCGGTATGCGTTCCCTGAATAAGCCTCTTTAATGACGAACGGCCCTTCCCAGTTAGGTTGTAACTTAGATCTAGGACCTGCGGACCTAATGAATTTACGTTTCAAAACCATATCTCCTATTTGAAATTTATGCTCAATTACCTTCTTTTGAAAATAACATGAAATTCTTTTTTGATAAGCAGTCACGTGATCAGCCGCATTCAGCCTCTTCTCATCCAAGAGCTCTAGATGGATGAGCAATGTCTCTCGGCGTTATTTTCACTCTTTTTTATTTTTATTTTGTCTCTCAGGAGAAGATGAGAACTACTAAAGGGGGAAAGAGGCTTTCTCCAGGGATCTAGTGAGAAGCTCACTCAAACCCAAAGGTGAATTACACGGCTCTGCAAATGGTACAACCTACCTGGCGATCGTGTGGGAACCCACGGTTCGCGAGGACTCACAGAGGTTCCCGATTGAAACGAGTCGGTTGCCCCCAAGTGGGAATCCTCAGGTGAAGGCCCCAATTCCAATGGGAGGGCGTTCCTACAAGGTGTGATGTCGGCTCTTCCTAATCTCACCCATGTGTAGACCTACGGAGAATATCAAACACACAACTACATGCAATATAAACAAGCTACAAGTAAAATACGAAATGAAGAACAGAGAACAAACAGAAGGCGGCCAAGGCAATGGCCGCTCAAGAGCCTAGGCGGCCAGGTTGACTGCTGCTCAGGGGAGCGGGATGGCAAAAGTGCAGGCCGTTTGAGGTGGGGTGGGCGGCCAAAGCCTGGGCTGTCTACCCCTGTGGGTGGCTACCCTAGTGGCCATTCGCAAGTGGGTTGGATGGCCACTGATTTGGATGCCCAGGAAGCTAGGAGGCCAAGAGTTTGGCCATTTTATGAGAACTATGAAAATAGAGACTAACTAAGAACATGAAAGAACAGCACATGAGCCTTCAATTCTTGGCATCAAGACTCACAGTAAGCAGTAGTCGATCCCACCGTGATCGCCAACTACGTTGTAGGCACTGGGGAATGCCGGGACGCAATGGATTGGAAGTGTGATGAGAGAGAGCGGGTGAGCCCTTCCTCTTACACTCCTCTCCCTCCCGGCGTGGCTCACGTCCACGTTCCTACAACGAGAAAATTAGAACATATACAACAACGTGATCGCCAGAGGTGTTTACCTGAACCTCACAGGAGAAGAGTGAACGCTCGAAAATGCCTCAAGTAGGGAGAACGTAAGGTCCCGACTTCTCCATCCTCAGTAGGCCAAGGGCAGAGAGCCCTGCTACATCCCGAAATGCCAAAAACCCTGGAAACATTGATGAAGACTCATAGAAACAAAGAATAGTCTCATGCAGTGTAGTAACAGTTCTAATAACCAATGAAAGGAGAGATATGGTGGCATGATTACCTGGGGGTGGTGGGAAGGGGGTAAAAACATGAATTGAATAATTGACATAATGCTAGAACCAACACTAAGAAAGAGGCTGAATAGAACATCCATGCCGAACAAATGATCGAACAACCTACAATGTGCTTCTGCGCGAATAGCATGATTGAATCAATCAAGGGTGATGCTGAAATGAAAAAGACAACCAAACTAATGTCATCCTGGTAGTAATGAAAGGAAAAAATTGTGTGTTAAGAAATGATTAAACGAATAAAAGATTCATTTCCATGTGACGAGCATGCCCATATATGCAATTATATATGCATCCATGCGTTTGGTGAATAAAGGTGATTTAAAGCCTACTGCAACCGAGCTCGATCCATTGGGTCGGCTTCCCCTTGATCTTGCTTTCCTCTTTTTCTTTCCCGAGCCCCTCGCTCGGCCTATCTTGATCCCCCTCTAGCTCTATCTCTCACCCTCGAGCACTTTCTCTTCCGAGCCTCTCCCTCGACCTCTCTCAAGCTTTGGCCCTTCCAAGTCTCTCTCGATCTCTCTCTTTCGAGCTCTTTCTATTCCGAGCCTCTCTCTCGATCTCTCTTGAGCTCCTTCCCTTATGGGCCTCTCCGTGAGCTCGATCTCTCTTGCTCGATCTTTCACCCTCGATCATCGCTACCCCTGAGTTGACGCCTACTCAGTTCGCTCGGCTCTCGATCTCCCTTTCGCTTGATCTCTCACCCTCGAGCTCTATCGCTTTCGAGCCTCTCCCTGAGCTTGATCTCTCTCGCTCAATTTCTGTCTCTCCACAAGCTCGATCTCTCTTGCTTGATTTCTTCTCTCACGAACTTTTTCTCTCATGAGCGATCTCCCTCTTGCTCGATCTCCCCGAGCCCAATCTCCCCAAACTCGATCTCTCTCCCCCGATCTCTTTCTTTGGGCAAGCTCGATCTCCCTTGCTCGATTTCTGTCTCTCCATGAGCTCGATCTCTCTTGCTCAATTTCTATCTCTCCATTAGCTCGATCTCTCTTACTCAATTTCTTCTCTCTCAAACTTTTTCTCTCCCGAGCAATCTCCCTCTTGCTCTATCTCCCCAAGCCCAATCTCCCCAAACTCGATCTCCCTACCCCGATCTCTTTCTCTGGGTGAGCTCGATCTCTCTTGCTCGATTTCTATCTCTCTATGAGCATGATCTCTCTTGCTTGATTTGTCGTACTTCTTGGGACTTGCATGGCCACCATCGCACTGAGATAGAGGGGACTGTAGGGTTGGAGCTGGAGCCCGAAGGCTTGCAGTATGCTGGAGAGGGCTATGATGACCACAACGTCCTGGACGAGGTGATGCAGCAGGCCGTCATCAGCTGGTATGGCCGCTGGGCCATGATCTCATTACACTGGTACCGTCAGGGGGCCACCAAGTGGCTAATGGGTGTTATGCACCACTATCGGGTGCTGTTGGATCGAGCTGGCATCAGGTACACAGTGACTGCCGCCTTATACGCGTACCCATGCTACACCGGACTGTTACAGGGGCTGCTGGAGTGTCTCAATCACTGGTGGAATATAGTGGCAATAGCAGAGGAAGAGACCACCCTTGACTTATGGTCTCTATTCTGGATCTCTGGATTGCCGATCAACGACGAGGGGTACGAGGAGGTGGTACTGCATGACCTCCACCGTAGTCGCATTGATGGATAGGGGCGATACCGAGTGTTTTACAGCTATCGATATCTTATGAAGACCTAGAGGGACTTGGCCCTGGCGGGGAGAGAGAAAGCTACACAGACTCCCTGGGTGCTGTTGAACGTATGAGTCCATCACTTCTACAATGGGCCCTTCTACTTCTACCAGGAGTTCGCCAAGGATCTGACTCTGTGGGAGGAGTATACTGAGGTGGAGTTACGCTTCCGGACATATTCCAGATATGTATATGCACCACGGGAGGGGTGGAATCCCCAGGGTTTGCCAGTCGTGACGCACCTTGTAGCGTACCTGGCATATTGGTTGGTGACTTTCGTGGTCCTACATGTAGAGGATGGTTTGCTAAGAGCCGAGTTGCTGTGGCCAGCTTGCTTGTTGGCAGAGGGACGACAGTTGGCTTTTGCTCCTGCGGTGTTGGCCAACATCTATCAGGGATTGAGAGTTCTAGCGACGCACCCGATGTCGAGAGAGAGGAGTATACATCTGTCGACCCACTATCTCAGTGTGTGGACCGGATTGCTATTTTTGGGGCTGGTGGCACAAGGGACCGTGGTGAATCTAACGGTCTCGCTTTTGTTCAGCTTCACTAGATAGTCAGACGGAGACACCGAGGTATAGCTGGAGGGGGCTAGGAGAGCCCTTTGCTACCTGCCCGCCCGGGGCGAGGAGGGCCTTCCGCAAAGTCTAGGGCTACGTCTAGTGGTTCCATCACATGAAAAGTCCAAGCACTCCATCGGGATTGTAGGAGTGAGCCAATAACCATTAGATAGGACATTTATAATATAGACGAAATGATAAACATGTAACTCTAACATTTTCCAAGTAGCAGAGGATAACGGACTGGGTTGGGGGCATTAAACGAGTATAACGCACCTCCCTAGGGCTGTTATGCTCACCCGAACTCAGGAAAAATCTAAACTAGCAAACTATAACACACTGCCTCAGGTGCGTCATGCAATGCATGGCGTGCCTTAGCCCATGCGTTATATTCTCCAGCAAATCTTCGTAAAGCATGTAGGACATAACACACTATCGCGGTTGCGCGATGTGACTATAATGCACCAGGAGCGGTCCGTTAAAGACACCCGAACGTTAAAAACTCAGAAAACTCCATAGAAAACCATAGAGTATAACGCACCATAGTAGGGGCGTCATACGTTACATGGCGGTCTGAGATCAGTCCATCATGCTCCACGTCCTATCGACTTATTTGAAACCTCAGTCACATAGCGGCCCTTTTGCGGTCCGCCGTGCAATGCATAGCGCACCCCCTTGGGTCCGTTATGCCACCTGGAAAACGCGAGGGACGAGTTCATACTGAACTCCCCTCCGGTCAAGCCAGATCAGCATGAAACCAAAAGAAAAGAGGTAGAGGAAGGTGAATAACATGATTTCTATAACTATCGCATGCTTAAAAACACAAATCTACCACCCCTAAACAATTATTAAAGCATTTTAACCCTAAAAACCCTAAAAATATCACTTGCATAGAAAATGATGTAAACGCCTACCAATGGATATGCATGTGCTACCAAAATGCTCCTAGCGAAGTAAGGAGTCCATCCCCCTACCTCGATCACGGTGAAATCCTCGAAAAGCACGCGAACGGATGACGGGACATCGAAATGCCTCACGACCCGACCCGAACCTATGGTCCACGATCCGCGAAAAGAACGGCACTGGAGTGATCCTCGTGACGAGTCGGTTCCAACGGTACCTCCTGCGCCTCGATCCGGGGTCGGCACAGTCCAGAACGGACGAAGAAGCGAACGTAGGAGAGAGAGAGAGTGAGAGAGTGTGAGAATCGAGAGAGAGAGAGAGAGAGAGAGTTTCCATTGTTCTCCTATCACTCGAGGGAGTCACCATTCCACAAGCCTTTCAGCTTGCCTTTTCCGTTACAAATCATATAACAGAATATGAGGTTCTCCTGGCCAGACTAGAGGCCGCTCATCTCTATGGTGTAACCCAATTGCGGATTGTAGGTGATAGTCAGCTTATTCTGTGTCAAGTGCTCACCAAATGGCGCACCCTCGATCCCAAGCTTAAACCCTATCAGGAACTCACATCAACTTATGCTAAGCTCTTCTCTAAGATGATCTTTGTCCACGTTCCTCGCAACCAAAACATCTTAGCTGACGCTCTCACTTCACAAGCTTCTTCCTTGGCTTTCCCTCTCAAGAGGAGTTTCTATTCTGTCATCATTCATAGGCATCTTACTCCCGCCATTAAGGATCCCGCTTTCCTTAGGGTTAAGGAGGAGTTACCTAAGAAGGTTAAGGAAGGAGAGAGAATTCAGAATAAGGAAGTCATGCTATTAGATTTAGAGGAAGAATTGGACGATGAGAAAAAGCCATGGTATTATGAGATTACCAAATATTGTCAAGATCAGTCTTATCCCAAGAAAGCTACAGTACAAAAAAGAGAGCTATCAAGAGAGTCGCCCAAAGATACACTCTGGTTGGAGGCGTGCTCTATAGAAGAGGTCTCATTGGTGTTCTTCTCAGGTGCCTTGATGACGATTGAGCTTGGAAGGTTGTGGAAGAGGCACATTCAGAAGTTTGTGGTGGCCATGTCAATAGCCAGATGTTAGCTAAGAAAATCGTTAGGCTAGGGTTCTATTGGCCCAATCTAGAAGAAGATTGCTCCATCTATGTTCGGAGGTGTGTTAAGTGCCAACTACACGTCGACAAAATTCATTCCCCTACTTCTTCACTCCATCCTATGTCTTCCCATGCCCTTTCTCCATTTGGGCTTTCGATATCATTGGACCTCTCGGTGATGGGAACCTCCTCACAAAATCCAAATCTTTCATACTCACGATCACAGAGTACTTCACCAAGTGGGCGGAAGCGGCAGCTTACGTGAAAATTAAAGCGTCAACTATCTGCAAATTCATTATGGAGAATATCATTACAAGATTTGACATTCCAAGCTCCATCGTCACCGACAACAGGCCACAGTTTATCTCCCAAGAACTTTAAGACCTCTACAACAGGATCTAAGTCTAATTCTCTTCCATAAAGTTGTCCTTTTATGTTCAGCATTCATGTATCATAAATTGATTGAAAAGAGGTAGAATAACGTGCTTAAATAATTGTTTAGCTTACAATTTTATTTCTATTATATAGTTAGAACTTACTTTAAGGCCGTGCCTCTCCAGTGGTGTCGACTGGATCGATTATACCTATTTTCTGATATTTATGACACATTAATTCTTGGGCATCGAATATCTCTCCATCGGATATTCCTTCTGTTAGACAAGATGTTCATGTTTCGAGGCCTCTGTAAGCCCCCGCGAGCTGGGGATTCACACTAGGATGCCAGGCAGGTTCTAGCCCCAAAGCTTAAACCAACAGACTCAATCGAATCGCATGTTTCTACAGCCCAAAATTGGGACTGTTCTGATTATTGCGGCCCTTCTGGGACTGCTACTGTATGTTAGCGGCCACAATGCCACTGTCCCTTTGTTTCAGTTCTGGCCTGTGTGCCAGGTCTGCCAGTCGATTTCTTTGATTTCCAGTTGACCTAGCTCTGTGAGAGTCAACCTAAAGCCCCTTGTATGATCTGGGATGTGTGGGCTGGACCCCGGCTCGGTTCCACCATGTCTCAGGCTGACCTAGGGCCCGATAAGTCGACTACTTAAACATTGCTTGGCCCAACTCTGTTGCGGCCACCTTTAGACCGTAATTTGATTGAAGCTGCCTAGTGAGGACTATTTATGTTCTTTAGCGGTGCTTTTGGCGACTGTTTTTCTCTAGTCTACATTGGGCTTCGTCCTTTGGCTCAGTAACGACGCTAGCGGTCCAATATAGACCATTTTTATTTTATGGTGGCTTTTCCTTGACTATCTTAGATTTCTTGCGGTCTTCCTTTGACCACAACTGTTTCTCATGCAGTCTCCTCTAGACCATTTCTTTCCTGGCTTTCGATGTAGCCAGTGGCATCCTTATTGTGGTTCTTGTATGACCGCCCTATCCTGTACGGCCTCCGTCAAGACCGCGTCTTAGATAGTTTTCTGGATCTGTTAATTTCGTGGTTTATTGTATGTTATTCCCTTTAGCCTCTTTAGGCTATTCTATCTCGAGAATGTGACCTTGATGGGTCTACATCGTAATCCTCTCCTTGCAAGTCATTCCCTATAATGACTTATATATGTAGAATGGAATTTTTCTAAGGGGAATTAAAAGCCAAACTCCAGGATAATCCTAAGATAAATCTCACTCAAACCACTTTGGTAAATCTAATAGGACTTCAAGGGTACAACCCACCCAGCGACCGTGTGGGAATCCACAGTTCGCGGGGACTCACGGAGGTTCCCAATTAGGAAGGACTAGTTACACCCAGGTGGGAATCCCCAGGTGAAGAGTCCAAACCAATGGGAGGGTGTTCCTAATAAGTGTGATGTCAGCTCTTCCTAAACCCACCCCAGACTTAACCTGCAAAGTTAAGACACACAGAACCAACAAAAATACAAAATGGAAGGTAGCTCCTTTTCCTCCTCACCTGAAGATAGAAAAGGCCCTTCCCAGCGTGGGTTTGCTCCTTCAGCTCGAAGAAAGCGTGAAAAAGGTCTAAAGAAGGATCAAAATCACACGAGTGAAAAAGAAAAATGAAAGAGAAGATGAAAGAATATGAATTGGAAACCAACTGGACAAGAGCCAGCTGGTAGAATTGTAGTAGCTGAACGGCAAAGGGGTGGAGAGGAAGGCGAAAATCATACTTCCAAGCCAGCAGAAAAGTGTAGAAGAGGCTCGAGCGAGTATCCGGGCTGGACTTGTGGGGTTTGGCCAGAGAAAAGAAATACTGCCACGACATTTCATAGCGGACCTCGATCTCCTTCACCTCGGCCTCGCCTAACTCGTTGCGGAGAGGATGACTAGGCACTGAACCCCCTGCACCTTGTTTGGGCTCCCAGACCACAACCGCAGGATTGTGCTCCACCATGGAAGAACGAGAAGAGTGAGAGGGAGAAGAGGGAACTGCGAAATCATAAGATTCAAGAGGAGGAGGAAGCTGACACATCACTGCCATCGTGGTCTCTGCCAACTCCGTGAAAGCCTCTGCGATCCTCCGCTCCCTCAAGTTACTCTCACAGCCTATGGATTCTCTTAGAATACTGCTACATCGATGGGGAAAAGCCCTAGGTGGAGGAAACGTGAGATGCAAGCATGCGGGATATTTACATATATAACCTGGTGACCCAGGCGAGAGGCGTCGCGACACTTCAAACTCCAAGAAGGGCCACTCCATGTCGGCTCGAGGGAATCAACATCATCATACCCACGCCCCCAGGACAGTGGCATTAAGTGGCCCCTACTGGTGTGGAGGATTTCATCCTCGTGTGTGGGTTGAGGACTTCATCCTCATGTGGAAAAAGCCTCACCGAATTTGGTGAGGGGTGGATGTAGGTTGTGGGTTTGCAACCAAACCACCTTCAAAATTCCTTGTGCAATGGGGTGTGCTTTGTGTGATCTATTTCTTCTTTCCCCCATTCACAGAACGGCCAACATAAAGGATTTGCACTTGGACTATTTTATCCGCACTGACTTATGCATTTGTAGTTGTTTTTCCAACACACACTCTTGCACTGACTTCACACATACAGGTAGCCTTTTCATTCATCTTGTTAGAATCTCGTGAGATCCCTACAGACTAGTGCAGCAGATCCCCCTTTGCTCTAAACTTGCTCTGAATGAGTATCGACCTCACTGTACAGTGGTGTCGACCTTGGTTGTCAGTGCATTGTGCTTTGTCGTTTCCATTTGAGCTATTCTCTTTTGATCCTCTGTGCATTGTGACTAAGGTATCCCATTTGTATTATAAGCAGTGTGTTTTGTTTTATGTAGCTAAGATTTTATTTAGGCCAAAGTTTTTGGCAGGATCTATTCAACCCCCCATTCTAGATCCGGTTGCATCCCTTGGGACCTAACAGTAGGAGAACTAGACGAGCTGGTCGAAGCCCCATCTGTTTGCTCATCCTCGCTTGAAGACGACTCCTCCACCTCTCGCCCTAAAGGAGCTCGTCGCGGTCCCATCATGCCAAATCTAGCACCCGGGGGGGCGGAGGAGGATCTAGCAGCAAGAACTCAAGGGAAATAGCACTGGAGGGCTCTGGGTATCTGGAGGAGGGGAGAGAACGTCAAGAGGGGTGGCCGTTTCATTTGAAATGGGCCTACCTTTGTTGCCCTCCCGCGAGTAGAGAGCAGCCAAGGAGCTGGCCGCCCACCTGAGAGGGAGGTGGCTAAGACCCTGGCCGCCTCCTGTTCTACGTATCCTATTTAAAAAAAGAAAATAATAATAACAACAACAACAAAAGTAAAGAAAACAAAAAAAATCCCTCATACATCAAGCCAAAAAAATATAATATACATAGAATAAGTAATGATTTATTTTATTTCATTTGATCATTCCACTCAATATGTATACATCACTATTTGCTAAGCCAGGGAAATGAGAAAAGGCAACAACAATAAAAAAAATACATATTGAAAAATGCTGAACAGGTGTGAACCCTCAGGTGCAGCACCTCATAAAGAACTCATTCACAGCTGTCTAAAAGCCTCGCAAAAAATCCATGTTCATCTTTGTCCTCTCTCTCATCAATCTGTACTCTGCACACAGTGGTATGGCATCTCCACGCACGCCAAATCTTTCGAAGTCGTCGTCTATCTTCATCGGTCCCCAAGAGACATCTTGTGATTAAAGCTCCCCTCGAGGTGACTCTTGGGACCTGTCTAGCTATTTCCACATGGCCATGACAACGATGGGTCTCGTATAACACCAAGTCCTAAACACCCATAGGCCATAACTCCCAATCTAGCGACTCACGTACTCGGAACTCCATGCGTCGATACATCATTGGCACAAACACGAATTGGTCCTCGGGTAGGAAATTCAGATAGTCATGCCAGTCATCTCTGGTCTTCAAAAATGATGTCCTACACACTACCTGATCTTCAAGACCAAAGATGGCCCTAGTCGGGTAGATTTTACTCTTCTCGAAGATTTGAGAAATTGTAGTCACCATGTCATCGAAATCAAAGCTCAAGTGGATCTCCATCCACACCTGCAACAGATAGAGGATCCCCATCGTGCTCCCACCTAAGCTTATATGTGTAAGCCCGCAATATAAGTGGGCCAGCACCGCCTGAGAAAGGGAGAGCCCATCCCACAAGAAAGTGAGAGTCTCCACGTGCTCACGTGTCAGTACGTCCCCAGACGTAGGAAAAAGGAGTGGTCCACAAAGGCAAAGCGTCAAGCCGCGCATCAGTCGGTCTGCATCTACTGACATGTCCTTCATTTGGCTCAGTAGCCACCTGGCAAGGTGGTTGGCCAGTATTCCTCACTGATCTATCATCCGTCAAACCTCCCGTTTATCACGCACTATCTCGGCCAAGACTTCCTCCCAGGGAGGAAGGTCAATCAGGTCACTCCTGTCGAGGTCGCCCCATTGGAAAAGAAAGTCAATCTCTTCCACTAACACCGAGGCCTCAAATTCTAGAAACACATAAGTGTGGGCCTTCAGATACCACAACTTGATCAGTGCGCCGATAGCCTCCCAATGCCACCTCATGCTAGCAAATCTTTTAGCCATGACGACCAGGCACGTCAGGTGCCACTAATGCATGTACATCCTCATATCAAGTGTAATCGCAGCCAACAAATCATAAAGCCAACCATAGCGATGGGCATGCCTTGCCCCAGGGAAGGATGGAATAGGTTGAATAACAAAATCAAGAAAAGAGAAAGAGAAAGGGGTCAATTCATAGACTCTCAGTTTGCATCCTAACACACAGGGATTAGGGAACTTACCTGGCCGTCTTTCAGAAGTTGGCTCAAGTGGCCTATCTTCTCCGAAAGAATGCTAGGCTCTGTGCCCCCGAATGGACGAGAGGAAGAAGAAGACATCCCGAGGCCTTTTCGTAGATGGTACCTACACTCCGCTCTGTTAGCCCTGAGTTGATAGCTAGGGGCATTTGCTCCGAGCCCTATACAAGTAAGAGTCCCACTTGTTCTGGACTCCCGCAGCTACGGGATTAGAACGAGTGGGCGGCCAACTCGTTGTCCACCCTTGGATGATGTAGACGACCACTTCTTTGGCTACCCACCTCTGTTAAACGGCCACTGCCTTGGCTACCTACCCCTAAAGAAGGCAAGCCCTTGGGCCACCTCTAGTACTTATTCAAGGGTCTCCTTGTGCTAGCTAAGTTCATACTTTGTGTTCCAATATATCAATTGTTTTATTATTATTGTTGCCATATGAACTTGTCTGATGTGTGTTAATGTAGTTGCAGATTACCAGATCGGCTATTCAAGCTCCACGACGTCGCCAACTACTATTGCATCTTAGGTAGAACACCGAAGGCTAATAGCTTTGGGCATATAATCTCAGAGTTCCTCTCTAAAAAAAACTGTGAAGAGTTTATACTCCTTAAGCTATTCGATGGCTGCCCGCTACCCAAAACTCAGGATGGCAGACTTCTCAAATTCTCGGCTGTACTTAATGACAGATGTAGAACGACGGATCCCCATTGAGTTCCTGACTACATCAGTTGATAAGTCAGGATGGCAGACATCTCGAACTCTTGACTGATTAGTTTAGAGGCAGGCAAATCAAGCCTCTAGCTATGCATTAGATATAGGGGTGAGCACGGTTTGGTTTGATTTGGTTTGAATAGATTTTTTCTCAAACCAAACCGAACCTAGGAGTAAAATCTCTCTATCCTTGCTCGTTTTCATGATGCATGCACGAAGTATTTCAAATTTTACCATGATTGCGCAAAAGGGTTTGTAGTTCATACTCTCCATGCAACATTAATGAAAAAGATAGTAACTTTGGTCAATTTCATGCCTTTTCATAAGTTATTTGCATGCTAGCATGATTTCTCTTTGTTGTTTCGTACTAGTTGCATTTTGATTAGTCATAGAAAGGGGTCCTGCAAGGCCAGTGTTGTCTCTGACTGATGGCAGGGTAATAGCGGTCGACGCAGGAGCTACGACTTGAAGTCGCGGTCATAGATCAACTGCGTTCTTGTGTTCGCGGCTATCTACCTGACCGCGTCCATGTTCAGCTGACCGAAGTCCAGTTTTAAAATCGGCCCAATTCCATTCTGAGTTGACAGACTTTTGATCGCAGAGATTGTTGAATGAGTTTTAATGTTGAAATTAAAATCGCACAAAGTAAATGTAGCTAAAGAAATGCGTAGGGTTGAGGAAAAGAAGTATAGAGAGAGAGGAAGATGGACAAGAAAGAAACAAATTGCTCAAACAAATTTATTGCTTCAAAAATAAATGTTTACACTATGCTTGAGAAAAGAAAGATTACAACTCCAAATGAAATATAAATAACAAGAAGAGAAGAGAGAAAGTGTAGCCAAGAAGATGAGGAAGACGCCGTCGTCCACATCGCCGAGCCTTTGATCATCGCCTGGCCTTGGAGTGGACACTACCGTGAGAATGAGATTGTAGGAGCAAAGAGGAGAGATCTAGGGTGAGAAAAGAGTGGGAAAGATGTGGAGAAAAGAGGACTAACTAAAGAGATCTAAAAGAGAAAAGGGTGATGGTGCAAGGTGGAAGAAGTGGGAGCAAGGATGAGGGGCAACCTAGCTAGATGAAGGGAGATGGGAGGAGAGAGAGGTGAGGGTGACCTAGGGAGAGAGACGGTGAGGTGGGGGCACCCTAGGGAGAGGGAGAAAGGAAAAAGACAATTTCAAAAACAAGAACTCCTCTCTTTCTCCCTTCAAGGGGTTATTTATAGGGGCAATGGGTGCAATGGAGGGTGGAGATTGCATTAGAAGAAGATGGTGGGCTAGGATTAAGAGGGAATGAGATGAAGGAAGGCGGAAGAGGGCTGGCCACCCCCTTTGGACTGGTGTTGAGTTGCTAGACTATTGAGGTGTTGTAGCCATGATACTGGAATTGGGAGCTGGGACTGGAACTGGGGGGCTTGCCTCAAGAGACATTGAAGCCACGGTGCTGGGACTGGAGGCTGGTACTGGAACTGGGTGGCTGGCCTGTTAAGGCATTGAAGCCACGTTGCTGGAACTGGCAATTAGTACTGGAGCTGGGTGACTGGCCTGGGAAGGCGTTGAAGCCACGGGGTTGGAACTGAGGATTGGAACTGGAGCTGGGTGGCCGGCTTGTGGAGGTGTTGAGGCCACGAGGCTGGGACTGAGGACTGGGGCTGGAGCTGGGTGACCGGCTTGTGAAGGTGTTGAGGCCACGAGACTGGCACTGGAGCTAGGTGACCAGCCTGTGAAGTTGTTGAGGCCACGAGGCTGGGACTGAGGACTGGAACTGGAGCTGGGTGACCGGCCTGTGAAGGCGTTGAAGCCACGAGGCTAGGACTGGAGCTGGGTGACCAGCCTGTGAAGGCGTTGAGGCCACGAGGCTGGGACTGAGGACTGGGGCTAGAGCTGGGTGACTGGCCTGTGAAGGCATTGAGGCCACGAGGTTGGGACTGGAGCTGGGTGACCGGCCTGTGCAGGAATTGAGGCCACGAGGCTGGGACTGAGGACAAGAACTGGAGCTGGGTGACCAGCCATTGAAGGCGTTGAGGCCACGAGGCTGGGACTGGAGCTAGGTGACCAGCCTGTGAAGGCTTTGAGGTCACGAGGCTGGGACTGAGGACTAGAACTGGAGCTGGGTGACCAGCCTGTGAAGGCGTTGAGGCCACGAGGCTGGGACTGGAGCTGGGTGACCGACCTGTGAAGGCGTTGAGGCCACGAGGCTGGGACTGGAGGACTGGGGTTGGAGTTGGGCCTTGTTCGACCGTTGAGGGAGTAGTGGTCGCCCTCGCTGTGGAGTGATCTGGAGATAGCCGTCGACAAGATGTTGGAATCGACAGCCCCTGTTGGTGAGGAGTAGAGAAGGAGAAGTATTTCATTTTTCTCTTTACCAACTCTATCGCCCTTTCGGGTTTTTGCCAGAGCTGGCCCCCTTTAGCTTTTTCTGGCACGTCCTTACGGGTTTTCATATCGAGGGTTTACCTAATTTTGCCTGGGACGCCCTTACGGATTTTCACCCCAGGCTCATGTCTAGGGAAATAACCTCTATGCATTTTTTATTACATCAACATTAAATCAATCTGAATTATCACTAACAAATCAACTTCTTTCAATCTTGGATGTAGATCACACTCCCAAAATCCAAGCGATGTTGGGCTAGCTAAGGCCTAGTTTGAATCAACTAAAGGAATATCTTGCGAGGATGAAGATGATGAGAATCCCTCAATTGCTATCAAGAGATGGGTAGTGATTTTGATGAGACCCTTACACCGGTTGCAAGATTAGAAGCAGTCTGGATTCTCCTGTCCTATGCTTGCTCTTTAAATTTCAAGTTATTTTAAATAGATGTTAAATCTATTTTTGGATACATCTAAGAGGATATTTTTAGAGAGCAACCTCCAGGTTTTGAAGACCCCAAACATCCACAACATGTGTACAAGCTGTAGAAGACCTTGTATGGATTAAATCAAGCACCAAGGGTTGGCACAGACTTTTACAGAAGACAAGAAAGCTTCTACCTAGTGGGGAAGAAACACTGCAATCGCAGCAAGCACTGCTTGTTCCATAGTGACCACGGGCACCACACCGGAGATTGCCACCAGCTCCAGGACGAGATCAAGCGCCTCGTTCGCCAGGGACACCTATCCCGATACATGTCCGCACACAAGGAAGACAGAGGTGCCGCTGAGGAGATCGACAATGCCCCTCGCGGGGTCCACATTAACGTCATCGCTGGAGGAGCTGCATCAGGCGGAGATAGCAGTCAAGGAAGGAAACGTCATGCCGAGTGGGCGAGCCGAGCTTTCGAGCCCCCTAAGGCCCCGTCGAGTGAACCACAGGCCCTAGTATTCTTAGACCAAGACCTGAAAGGGTTGACCACTCCACATGATGATGCCCTCGTTGTCTCGGCTACAATAAATCGTTGTAACGTAGATAGAATTCTAGTTGACAATGGTAGTGCCCCTAATGTATTGTCCCATGATTGTTTTCTTAAGATGGGAGAGAATCCATCTAAACTTCACCCGATCCGAACCCCCCTTTGTGGGTTCAACGGCCAGGCCACTTATCCTGAGGGAGCCCTTAGCCTGCCAGTTACTCTTGACACCCCACCCAAAACCATCACGGTTATGGTGGACTTCATAGTGATCAAAGGTATGACGGCATGCAATGCTATCTTCAGTAGCAGAAAAATTCCTGTCACAGCCTGGGTTTGTAGATCTCTGAAAGATCTTTGCATCAGCACCAATTCCATCTCGTTCTGACATCAGATCTGGTCGCAGCAGACGTTTTCGTCGAGTCGCACAAGTCTGTCCTGAGACAGGCCAGTAGATGGAGGATCCTAATTAAATCCTTAATAAAATACGCAGGAGAAGATTTAGCAAAGACCACTCCCAGGGGTCGACCAGGGACCCTCTGCCATCATCCTGGTGAATCGCCTCCTTCAGAAGCTCTCCGAAGGTCGATGTCCCTTTGGATATCCTTGTTCGCTATCCTGCCGGCCAGCAAGTCACATAACCGGAGCCGCTGCCCGCAACCGCCCGAGACCTGCCACCTTGCTGCCCGCCAACCCAAGTTCGGTGCTCCCGGCGTTATTGTGTAGGCCTTTACCTCCCTGCGTGGAGTGGGTAATAAAAATCACTGTTGTAATTAACTTTTTTACTGTACTGGGAGTTACGAAACTTGGCCGGGACGTCTTCCCCACGTCCCGAGCGTGGAGGTACACTCACCACCCTCTCTATCATATTTGCTCATTTAGTATAAGTTATATTTGTCGCTGCATGTAAGTAGTTTATTTCCTAGCTAGTTAACTTAGTCACCACTATGAGTTGTGAGTGCGAGACCCGTCTCGTGACTCATTCCGAGCACGAGAGTGAGCTGATCACCTGAGACTCAATGCCAGTTTCTCAACCGTGTAGATCGACATGTTTCCCTCGCTGAGGATGATCATGAGTGAGTATTTCTTGTTTGGGGCACGTTCTACTCTTCAGGAACCACGTTAGGTGCCGAGCCATTCATGTCATCACTGGTCGCGTCATCTTCGGGTCAAGTCGTCGCCTAGAGTCCCTGGTTCGCAACAAGTACGAATCGAGTCACATGTCATCTCGCCTCACAGGATGAGTGCATTAGCAGTCATGAGAGCGTTAAAGATGTCCGGTAGTGATTCCGGCAACAGTGGGTCATGAGCTCTCTTCGGGCCAATCAGCATTCTCTGTTGTTGTGAAGGGTCGTAATTTCCCCGGGGTGGAACCTGATGGTATTGAGGTGGTGGTTGCTGTTGTTGTTGGGGCGAAAGGGTTGAGGCATATTGTCCTAAGGGAAATTATTTTGTAGGAGAGGACGATAGGACGCATTTAACCTCCGGATAAGCCGTTGGGTTGGGAAAGTCATGGGACGATGGTTCTATCTCGCACGTCGTGGTTGCAGATAGAGTCCTAACCTTGATTACCCCAGTCTAGCATAACTATTCTCAGATATTTTATATTTTATTCTTTCTTAGCATTCGTTTTGATGATTTCTTTATTTTAGCCCAGCATGCATCATGTGCATCTTTTTGAGCATTCATGACCCTCAATTTGCCTGAAAATGTCTCGTTAGTGATGATGGATGGCTATGCATTCAGTATCTGAGTAAGAGAAACAATTCCATTCAGAATTGGAAGGATCTCTCTGGTATATTCACTTGGATTGATTGACTAAGAGTCACCTGTCTAGAGTTTTAGTTCGTCTCTTTATTGATTTTCTGCCTGATTCGATTCCCTCGTTGGCAGTGGATTGTGTCCCCCAATGAGATTGCCTCCTCTTTTTATCTTGCCTTTACTTAGCTAGTTCCTCCAGATTGGTGTCGCCTATTGGTCTGGTTATTCCTTGTGTTTGATTTAGAGTCTTCCGGACAGTTTTCGCTACTTGTTGGTCAAGAAATGGGTGTCGTTTTACCTTAACGCCCGCTTTTCAATCCACTCCGCTTCATCTTCGCTTCGCCTCCATGTCCCATGTCACCTTCGCTTCACCTCCGCTCACTCCCCTGTAAAGAGGACGTTAAGGAGGGGCATCTATTGACACCCGTTTTTACCGATAAGTCGGATCATCCCTCTTACTCCGATTTGTTGATGCCTCGAGTTATCCGTTGTTTGTCGGGTTTTTTTCTGGCAACGTTTGGGCCTATTTTGTGAAAGGCCTCCCTCCTAGGCTGGGTCCATTTCAATTAAGGGCTAAATGGGCCTTGGAATTATATTTTCTTCCCATTTTATTACAAATTTTAGCGCCCAACACTTGTGCGGCCCGTGACTAGCCGCTCATGCATTTATTATTTATTTTCATCATTTTTTAAATTATCACCGACAAGCATATGTGCGGCCTCATTATGACCGCATATAAGAATGTGCGGTGTACATAAAGCCACATGTCCCTCAGAGTCCAACATCAGATTCTTCGGCCAGTTTAAGGGATAAATTAGCGACTTTTGCTAATTATCACCGATAGAGTTGGACGGTCGAAAGATGACCGCATAAATTCAAATTACATGTGTTCAAGGAAATAAAGTCGCCAAATTTCTTTGCAAGAGTATGTACCCGTCATGGGCGATCACCAAGATCATTAATGTCACAACAGATAGAGGCAAAAGGCGTTCTTCGACAGTTAATCAAAGGTGTTCGGACTTGTCTAATGTAAATTAACACCGACTACAATCGTTGGGGAAAAGTCAAGTACACAAACCCTAAATCGTCTGATAAACTCAAAAGTGCGGGATTAACAAATATGCCAAAATATCCACATATTCATCCAACAAATTGGATATTATAAAATTTCGCGTGTAAACAAACTGGCATGCCCGGTGGGACTTTTCCTGCCTTTCATCTCTTTGTCAAACAATAGTCTAGCCTCAATGAAGGTTGTGACTCCTCGCTCTTGCAAGAATTTCAAAAGATTCCCGACGTTGAAGGAGCATCAAAGTTAAAGCTATTGGGGACATCAAGGTTGAGCGATCCCTTTCAAAGCCTCAAATGTCAACATACATCTAAGGCTTCTCCTACAAACAGGGGGCAATGCCATGCCAGCCGTCATTGCTGCCGCCGGGGGCATCAAGGTTAAGCACTTCCTTTCGAAGCCCAAATGGCTAACATAACACATGTCCAAAACTACTATTGCCAACAGGGGGCAACATCATCTTGTCCACGACTGTTGTTGCTCGAGACATCAAAGTGAAGGTTCTTTATGAAGACTATCCTCTTGAAGGCTAAATGCCAACAAAACCCATACGTCGTTCCTACTAGCCGGGGGCAATGTTGCCACCATGATAGAAAAACTTGTTATGGCTTACCCAAATCTGACAAGATTGGCCTTTATCGACGAAAAGGAATATGATCAGCAAGATGGAGACAAGCCGATCTCATAACAATGTCTTGTCGAATATGCTAAGCCAAGGAAGAGATGAAAGAAGCTAACGGCTAAGTTTCGTATTCGAAGCCAGTGTACCGCTGAAAAGTCAAAGCCTCTAAGTCAGGTCAAGGGGGCAATCCTACTGCCGTCTACATCAAGTTAAGGCAAAAATGAAAGAAACTGACATCCAAGCCTCACAAAAAAGGGTGTGCCGACGGGAAGCCAAAGCTCTTAAGTTAGCAAAGGGGCGATTCCTTGGAACAACTTTTTATGAAATAAATATGGGTCGCCAAAAAGAGAGAGTGACAGTAGCGAGGGGAAGAGGAGCAAAAGCTATGAGGGGCTAGTGCATGTAGTGAAGAGAGGGAGAGGAAAAGAGAAACACCACGAACGGAGAGGGTGTGCAGGAAGTGGCCACGGCTGCTAACAGGGTGAGAAGGGGCAAGGTAGTGTGCATGTAGTGAAAGAGTGGGGAGTGGGGGGACGTGGCGGATGGTAGGCCGGGTGCAGGAGGAACTACGCAGAGACGAGTGGGAGAAGTGAGGAGGCTGTGAGGGCTAGCTCGAGGGAATAGTGGAGAGATGCCAGACGAGGGGAAAAGTGGCGCGCGGGGCAGTGTGTGTGTGAGAGGGTGAGCAGGGAGGTGAGAACGGGAGTTGTGGTGTGGTGAAGAGAGGGAGAGGACGATTGAAAGAGAGAGGGTAGGAAAAGAGAGAGAGAGTGAGAAATAGTGGCGAGGGGAGAAACACTTGCGATGTCCCTATTCCAAACAAGGGCACTGGACGCGTGTGACTGAGAGAAAGAGAGAGAGGCCAGGAGTGAGAGGAAGTAGGAGAGAGATTACAAGAAAGTGGGAAGGGATGAGGAGATAGGTTCGGCGGAGAAGAAGTTTCGTAGAAGGAGAAGGGAGGGGTCGCCGGTGAAGAAGAGAGAGGAGAAGAAGGGGAGAGGGAAGGAGGAGAAGGGAAGGAGTAGTGAAGAGGAGAAGAAGGGGGAAGAAGAGGTCTAAGATATAGTAGAAGAGAGGGTGGTGCATGGTGAGATGAGAAGGAGAAAAAGGAGAGGGGAAGGAGAAGAAGAAGAAGGGGAAAGAGGAGGAGAAGGGGATGGGGAGAGGAGTTCAGAGAAGAAGGAGGGAGAGCTGCTTGGTTTATAGGGCTGTGGGCGCTGCAAGGTTCTTGCTCGCCCCTATTGTTCCCATCATCATCCAATGCTGCCTGCACTACTGTGCCAGAGTTTGCAAGCCATCTGCCTACTGCTCCAGGATCTCGTCGTTTGCCTAAGCAAGCCGGCCGTCGCTGCTCGCCTAGTGATGGGGGCATCATTTACCCCCTCCACATTTTTCAAAGCTCGGATGGATCGTCATCATGTACCATCATATTCTTCACATTTCTTTGAGTCATGGCATGTAGTTTTTATATTTTATTTGAGTCTTATCATTGTATTTTCTATTTTCATACCAACCCTTGTCCAGTCGACTGACTGATGAGACCGGCCTTCGGAAGATTCTAACGGATGTAAGAAGCTGAAGTATAAGAAACAGTCAACATTCTAAGACAATGAAACAGTCAACATCATGAGGTAATGAGATAAAGAAGTAATCAACTTAATGAGACAATGAGTTAGTTAACTCAATGATCTAGTGGGTTAGTTAAAACACTATGAGGCCATGTGTGTTATTTAATACAAAGGCTCTTAATGGGCCAAACAAGGGGGGCGCCGAGATGCAAGTCTAAATGGCCCAATGCCACATGACTAGCGCGCCGAAAGCCTTCCATTCCAAGAGGCGCGCCGGGAAGGTGAAGATGGCACGCCGACTGCCCCCCTCCGATAAGCAAAGGTCATATGGGATATAAAATCCCTTCACTTCCCAAAAAGAAAAGGAGAGGTCGGTCATCAGGCAATATACACCAGAAGAGATCCCCCTGTGAGAGCTGAGTGAGCGGAGCGTCCATTCCCCCTCACACCTGAGAGAGGAGATCAAGGCGGAGAAGATTCGAAGGGGCAGAAGGCTAAAGAGGTGGGCACCGGGGAGGGAGTGGAGTCAATGCTCCCCCCTCCCCCCCATCTTTTCTCTCTATTTCTAGTGTATCCATCTATGTAACCGAGGTTCCTAATTTACGAAAAGTAACGTCAGCTCTCTCGGTTCATCTGTGTTTTTCCCCCTTTTTACCGTTCTTGATTCTCCCCTGTGGATGATGCCAATATGCAGGCTGATAAATGTAATGCTATCTTCGATGTCATTTTGAATGGAATGAAAAGGAAGAGAAGGCAGTTTCCCTCTCCTGTTTGCATGTGTATGAATTATTTCTCACCAAGCGTACAACCTGGTTTACCCTGGGTGATGATCTGAAAGTCACTTCCAGAGCCGGAGTCAGGCAATCTCTTGGCTTCTGGAACGGCTACTCGATTATTTGCTGTATTTCCAGTCCTCCGGATTCTTGAGTCCTGACAACATCTGATTTCAGATTCCATCAAAGTCATCCCCGGGCCAGAGACATCAATCTCTTGGTCCCAGGGAAAAGACAATGAAATTTAACAAATATCCAGGATCTCATAAAATAGTGAGGATCAGGGCAATCTCCCTCCAATCACCCTCCGATCCCAGCTTACCTGTCTTCTGTGCTTGGTTTGTTTTTGTTCAAAGTGATTTCATGTTTGTCATCTTGTTTACGTGTCAGCCTCTGGAGCGGTATGCGGTTTACTAAGAACCGTTCCTTTTCTATCGCGGCTTGACGACAGGCCATGCAATTCCGGTCTCAGTGATCTAGAACCGCCTGTTCCTTATTCTCCATGGTCTGGATTTTGGCTGTGCACCTGCCTGCTCAGGTATGTCACTGCTCGTCATATTCTTCTAGGTTCTATTGATTTGCTGTGTCCTGTTTAGGGCCGTTCCAGAGCGAGCACGGTCGATCGACCGTCCGTCCATTCATGTACGCACTAGGCTTAGCAGCTTCAACTTCTTCTCAGTCTTTTTTGTGTTGTTTTCTCATTACTACTCTCTGATTGCACGGCCCTGCCCTGGGCCATTTACCTCCCTGCTCGGTCTCCCACAGACCATTCTTGTCGTGCTACAGTGCACCCGAGGCTATCATTTCGGTCATTGTCACGTATCATTTCATACCTATTTGGTGCTGCTATTGATCTCCTCTTTACTATCATTTGATGTTGCATGATTATTTTTCACACTTGGCATATTTGTTTGATCATTGATTGCTAGACCTAGGCTAGATTTTGCATACACTCCAGTGCACATAGGGGCATACATACTTTCCATATTAGTTGCACTCCTACCTAGGTAGGGGATCCTCTCATCTCCATATTCCTTGGAGCCGACTAGGTGACCTTACACGGGACCTCCGTAAGTCCCCGTGAGCCATGGATTCCCACACGGATGTCGGATAGGTTGTATCGTACCACACCGTGTCTAGGTTTGCATCCGCAAGAGAGAGTGTCCCTTAGAGTCAACCGAGTTTCCCATTTCCACCCTTGCTAGGCACCTTGTGGTTGTGAGAATTATCATTATAATTAATCCACTAAGGTACTAAAAGGGGAATTTCTAAAATTGTCTGTGCATCATCTATAACTTGGGTGATTAATTGGTTGTCTCTTCTCTATTCTCACCTCTCTTTTGTGTGCATTTGGTTGATTTTGCCTATTTAGGTCATTGGTTAGGTGTTGATTCTCTCCCTTCTCCATAGTGTTTAGTGTATGTGGAGTTGTTTCATACCCACAGGATCATCTCCTAGGGGAAGCTCCCATTTCATTTCGTATTTTAATCCTTTGTTTGATTCTCCTCTAGCCATGTCATCCTACAACTTCTCCCACACCCATGAGGATTCCCTTCCTTAAGGGCTCCTGGAGGACCCACCTACGGTTATTTCTATCCAGGGGAGAGAGGGGTCCACCCCTCCTCTCCCATCTGTCATTGCTGAGGGCACTCAACCCTCTCTTTCAGATTCGCCCACTCACAACTCAGCTAGTCACGTTCTACACATGATGGCCCAGTTGGACCCCACACAGCTCCATCTCCTCAAACAGGCTTTGCAAGGGGCAGACGCCCCATCTTCAGTTCTTTCTCCTGGCGTGCCTATTGTCGCCACTTTCGCATCTCCAGTTGTTGGATTAGGGGCCACCTCTGCTACCCCTATTGATCTTACTCCAATTCATCCCAGGACCCTTCGATTTCCAAGCATGGAAATGGGCCAAGCCTCTACTTTAGCCCACCAGACTTTGGACAAGGGGAAGACCCAGATCCCCTCGGGTTCTTATTCTGATCCTTACACTACCACCTCTTCGGTACCGCAGGCCCTCATGGCCCCGGCAGATTTTATTTGTATCCAACCAGGGGCTACCCAGCTTGCAGACTCTGATATGGGCCCTTCCTTGGCCCACTATCCTTATTATGGGTTTCCCCCTCCATCGGTCTATCTATCTGCTCCATACACAGGTTTTGCTCTCCCTGCTCCGTCTCCTCCATCCCAAAAATGGGAAATTCTTGAAAAGTGGCCTGCCATGCAGCAACAAATTGATCTCCTTCACAAAAGGGTCGGCCCACAGTCCCTTGCCGACATCCCCGTTCCCAATTTCAGGGACATTCGCTTTCCCCCTTAGTTCGAGCTCCCCATATACTGGAAATACGACGGGAATGGCAACCCGTTTATTCATATCAGGGAGTTTTTATATGAATCGACGCAGTTTCAACACGATGATCGCCTCATGGCGTATCTCTTTCGCCGGTCTTTGGACGGGGTCACACTTGAGTGGTTTTACACCTTGCCTCTGGAGGAGGCGGAGAGTTTCAAGATTGTAAAGGAGAAATTTATTCAAAGGTTTCAAGCTCGGGTAAGCTCGGAATATTCATTTACCGACCTGGTAGCAGAAAAGATGAAAGCAGATGAAGACTTTGCCACATATGTAGACCGATGGAGGCAAATGGCCTCACATGTGCCCGGGCAGATCCCAGAGGAAGAAAAGGTGAAATTGCTGATTTCTAATGCTACTCCAACGTTCTGGAATATCCTGGCGATGAATGATATTTCAAACATGCACCAATTGTACAGTCGAGCCCGGTTTATTCAAACTCAGTTTAAAGACTCCCCCATCCATTCACTATTTGAGGCCCAAAAGCCAAAGTCTGTTAGAAAGACCCAGGGCCCAGTCATCGAGGGAGTACAGACTAATGAGCAGGTGCATGCTATTAACCAGTCCGCACCACCCCATTTCCAGCAGCCACAATGTACCACCCAATTCTCTGCTCCACCGCCTCCTCGACCTTCATTCCAGCTTCCCAACAACCACAACAGTCACCACCTCCACCACAACAGCTGCAACAACCACCCCAATACCATAATGTTCCACCTCCTGCTGCTTATGCACCTGCTCGACCGGGTCTGAAGAGAGCCAATTATCCTCCACTTCTAGAAACTCTTCCTGACATCTTTTCGGCTCTAATGTACACTGGTGACATATAGTTGCCGTCAGAATGTCAAAACTGGAATCCAATCGCCGATCAGTCAAGGTATTGCATATACCATCGGCAACCCAGGCACACGATAGAAAGATGTTATCAGTTCAGAGATTTAGTGTATGATTTGCACGAGTGGCAGAGAATCGACTAGGCCCAGATGCACAAGCTCATTGATGATATTAAAGAGTGAAGAAGACAAGCAAGGCCGCAGCAAGCGGCACCTCAGCAGTAGCAGTTCCAGCAACCCCAACAACCTCCACAGTAGTAGCAGCAATAACAAGAACTCGGGATTCAACAAAATCCCTTGCTAGAACATCAACCCACTCCCCAACAACAACAGCCACCGGCACCGGCACAAGTTAATATTGTTCACCGCCCATCCCCTAACGCTGGGTGGTCTTTTGATGATGAGACTCCCACCCACCTCTTGGCCTTCCATCACACTTATGCAAACTCTCCCGCACCCTCTATTCCTTCCATCCTTCGACCCACCACCTTGACCACCGCTCTGCCCACCATCCCTTCCACCACTTAAGCTGCAAGAGAAAGAAGAAAGAGTATCAATTCATCAATTAAGCTTATTTCAACTTTTCCCTTGCTTGATTTCTCCAGATTTATCACATAGGACATTGTTAATAGTTCAAAAGATGATGTCATCTACATGAACCTGAACCACTAACATGTCCTTACCTGAATTTCTTGTGAACAGGGTCTGATCAACCTTACCTTTTGTGAGTTAATTTTCAGGTAAAAATGAGATGAACCTCTCATACCATGCCTTGGGTACTTGGTTTAGTCCGTACAAGACTTCCTGTAGCTTGTACACATGTTGTGGATGTTGAGTCGATCCTGAACGTTATTTTACAAAAACATCCTCTTGATGTTCCCATTAGGGGCGACAGCTTTAACATCCATTTTAAGATTATTTTAAGGTTCAGTGAGCAGGTGTGGTGACAGGAGAGTCTAGACTACTTCTAATCAAGCAGTCGGTACAATAGATTCATCAAGATCACTACCTATCTCCTGGTAGCAGTTGAAGGAATTCACATCATCTTTATCCTTGCAATGTACTCCTTCAGTTGACTCAAGCTTAGCCATGGCTGGCCCAACATCATTTGAATTTTGGGAGCGTGATCTGCATCCAAAGTTAAAGAGATTTGATTTATCAATTTCGATTCAGATTTATTAACATTGACATGAAGAGTTCCCTTAACAACTAGCATCCCCTTAAGAAGCTCTAGACTTAATGCATAACTCAGGTGCGAACCTAAACACTAAGCTCATATGATGAATCTGATGACTCCCCCTCAATGTGTGCATGACTGTGAGATGTTCAGTAAAATTCTAATGCCATATGCAGCCTTTAAGTGCTTGACTCATAGTACCGGGCGGAAAACTTAGATCCGAAGATCACCTCACGCATGGTGCTAGTTTTCAGATAAGCTTGACCTGTCCTTTCACATGTCACCATTTGATATACTATGCAGTCATGCATGTGATGAAGGTAAGAGAATTACAAAGCATTATGACATGAGTTTACAGTGTTGAACTTTTGCATGACGGGATGTGAAAGCATATGATAAACTTAATGTATGCAGTGAAGGTTAATTTGAAGGTTTCCAAACTCTCCTTCAACAATATGCTATATGAGAAGTGATAGGCATAGAGATATGCAACCAACTGGATGAAATGCTTCATCTCATATGTCATGAGTGAACCGATTAGCTCATCGACTTTGGTGTTCTTTAAGTCCCTAGACTCCTCAATAACGGTTGCCTTTGTATGCCAGATTGGAGTTAGGGAACGCAAAATTTTTCTCACTACCTCATACTCTGAGTACACTTTGCCAAGGCTCCTCAGTCCATTAGTAATGATCATGAGGCGAGCATACATCTCTATGATAGTCTCATTTGGCCTCATCCTAAATGCCTCATATTTAGAAACTAGCATGTTGGCTTTAGTCTCTCTCACTTGGGATGTCCCTTCATAGATAAACTCTAATTTATCCCACATCTCCTAAGCTATTGAACAGGATGAGATCCTGGAGAATTCTATGTGATGAAGGGTGCACTGAATGACGTTGATAGCGCTCCAATTGAGTGTTGATTTCCGGATCTCCTCTCGCGTGCATAAATCCTCATTCTGAGACAGATTAAAGGGACCTTTGCTAACAACTCTCCAAATTTCATAATCTTTTACCCTCAAGAAAACTTGCATATGGTACTTCCAGTATGCAAAGTTGGAACCATCAAAGTATGAAGGCTTGGTTGTAGATTGTCCTTCAGCTGTCATTCCTCTAGCATCCATGATGTCTATCTCTTCAGGATGTTAGTCCCTACAGATGAGTTAGGCTATGATACCACGCGATATAGATCTAGAGGGGGGGTGAATAGATCTACCACACATTTTAAAAATAAGATCTAGCAGATAAATGCGGAATTAAAGTTTGCTCGATCAGAACAGCCAATTTAGACGCAGAATCACTAGAACTGCTAAATTGACAAATGACTTAGTCAAGTATTATGTGTGGGCTATCGATAGAGAAGATAGGTAAATTCAGATAGACAAGTGAAACACTATAGCAGCAATACTAAATTCAATAAACCATTAAGCATAGACACGTAATTTTTAGGTGGTTCGATCTCCTGTAGAGATCTACGTCCACCCCACACTTAAACCAAGTGTAGCTTCACTGTTGATTCACAGCTTCCAATCCGCTGATCCACAGCTTCGAAAAAATCTTCCCAACATCCGCTGAGCCTTATAGCTTAAGCTATCCAGAGAAATCCACCTCAACAGTTGGGCCTTATAGCCTGCCAACAATTGCTGATGTACAGCTTGTAAAACGAGGTTTCGTTTAAATCCTATTAGGATACTTAAGCATGTATCCTATAAATAAACCCCCTCTGGAACATGCAGAGACTACTACCTCTGGATTTCTGCATCATCGTCAACCTCTACCACCGTGAAGAACTTCTTCTTCCTCTGCTACTGCACATCCTCCTGCGGCTGTGCATAAAGAAGGGCATCCACTATTCCATCTTATTTCCTACGACTGCTGTCTGCGTTCTCTGACTGCTGTGAATGGAAGCAAGAGAACATTCTTCCTATTCGCGTAAAGCTGCCACGGTTGTTTGTTTGAAGTGTCGTAGCGCACGTCATTCCTTCTCCTAGCCGCAGTTGCCATTGTTATTTGCTGCTGCTGCTCCGATCCTTCTTCTCTGTTCTCGACGACCTGTCATCGTCCAAATCATCTAACCAGGTAGGTGTTCTCGTGTACAAAGCTGAACATGATAAATTAGAATGAAAAATCATGCATATAGGTTGTAGTATTGATTCCACGGTTACTGCTTAGAGTTTTCTGAGTTACAGTAATATAGCGACCCAGCCTTGGGTGCTATATTGGTACAATGACCTTCTGAATGGTCATTATTCTGCAGAATATTTAATAAATACCCATGTTTAAAATTTAATAACTATGTAACCTGTAGTCCAAGTTAATGCATGAACATAGTTCTTGAATCCTGCTATTTTTCTCTTCCTGTTCATACATTCACTTCTGTAAAATTCTATTTATTTAGAAAGTGATACTATTCATGTAAAATTTCGTAAGGAAGAAAGCATGACTGAACCCCAGACTTCATTCAATATAGTGCCCCTGTCATGGGCGCTATATTCTGAATTGAAGACTTTGCCCAGGGCGCCATATTCCCTATATAGAAATTCTCCAGTACCTGTTATATATATAATTGTGAAAAAATTACTTGATTAGGCGCTTCTATAAGAGGGTGCTATTCACTAAAATGAAGGCACCATCTAAGGCGCCATTTTCTTGATTCCCTATTTTCTCCCGAGTGATTCTTGTGACCCATTATCAAGGGTTCCTATTGGCGCTACATCTCAGTCCGTAGATGTAGTCCCATGTTTTTACGATGTTTCACGCTTACCCCACTAACTCTCGGTGTTGAATGAGCCCGCCGTAGGATATTGTTGTGTGAGGATTGAATAGATCTATAGGGAATAGACATAATAGATGATGTATCGTCTAAGTTGGGAGCGTTAGATGAAGTGGCTCATTGGACGATTGTGTTTTGTCCTTTTCCAAATAAACGATACAATGAAGGAATAGACGATATAATGGGGTATTAAGCTATATGTTGAAGGACTAGGTGAGATATTGACAAGATAAATCGATATATTGCTGGAATAAATGCTATAATAAAGCGTTAAGTGAGATAATAATGATATACTAAAAGAGTAGATGCTATGATAGAGAGTTAGACAGTTTGTTGAAAGATTTGACAAAGTTGGATGGCATGGATGATAAAACAAATGAAAAATAAGACAATGCTTAGACTGTGTAGTTGAGGGACAAATTAGACGGTGAGAGTAACAACACTCGGGAAACAACAAATGGTTTATGACGTTGACTGTGATGGGTTTTTCTTAAACGTAAATAATATTAAGACCTGATGATATTAGATCTTCCTTGGATTTGAACATTGATAGGATCTGAACCACTTGGATTCTTTTGCAAGATATGGGGCGATGTGACCAGACGCATGAAATAGAATAAAATAGAATGTCTGGGCATGGTGCAGGTTTGTGGATGGGAGTGGTATGACAATTTGACCTTACATGGAGGGGTGTTAGGGCAGACTATAACTCATGGAAGAGAGAGAGAGTCACATATATTTTCTCTCATTTTTCATCTCTTACTAATGTTCTTAACATTCCCTAAGCTTCCTGGCTTCTCTGGAGTGTTCATGGAAGGACTTTGTCATCTCACAAAGGTAGTTCCCTTGTAGGCTTCTCAAGTCACTTTTTCAGCTCTTCCGTTTCCTTTGAAATTCAGCTCAAGTTCTTCCTACCCCTTACCTTAGGATAAATTGGTGAGAGGGGAGGATGAGCTACTTGAAGGAAGAGGGCAGGAGATCCAGAGCAAGCTTCCGTTAAGGTAAAGATTCCTAAGTATGAACCTAACGTGAAACCTATCGCTGGGCTTGTATGGTCTATGTTTTGACCCCATCATAATCGTTCAGTTTTAAATCAAGACCATGAGTCTTTGATCTTAATGCTTTCACTTATACATGACGATTTTTCATGAATAAGATTCAAGAATAAAAGTTTCGAGGAAAGAAGAAAACATGTTGCAATATATACCGGTTTTGTAACGCCTGGAGGTAGGGTGACGATCCCTAGCTCAGTGTCGTTCCATTCCCATGATTTGTAGGCCAAGGCGAGGTCGAGTGGGGTCATTTTTACGCCGGGAAGGGAAAATCATGTCGCAGGGTGAGTTCACCCGATCGGCCGTTTCACGCCGCGATTTCGCATTTCAAGGGTATAGAAGCATGCTAGGGGGCTTGGGGGTTCTTTTCCCATCGTTTCCCCCTTCGTGGGGCACGATTTGGGGCCGAAATGGGTGATTCCGGCGAGGTTCACCGTTTTCTCGCCAGTAAGTCATGTGCGGTCGAACCAGGGCCCGCACATCCCTTGTGCGGTCATGTCCTGGCCGCCCATCGGCTCGGCGCGCTGCGAGTCAGGCTCGGCACGCAGTGGGGTTGAGCGGTCTATCGTGGGACCGCATGTCCCTATGTGCGGCCCCAAGGTGACTGCCCATCTCCCGCGGTTTTGACTGTTGTTTGTGACCGTTATGCAGTGCTTGGGGTGTACGGCTAGGGTCTAGCTGTATATACCCATGTGCGGCCAGGGTCTGGCCGTACGTCGCCGTACGTCACTTTGTGCCGTTGGCAGGTTGTGCGGCCAGGGTTGGACCGCACATGCCTTGTGCGGCAAGGTCCAAGCCGCCCTTCCCTTGTGCAGCTAGATCCCAACCGCACTTGTGTTCTTACCATTGGAAGAGGTGCGGCCAGTGGTTGACCGTTCATCCCATGAGCGGTCTGAGACCAACCGCGCATCCCGTAAGTTTTCGACCGTTGGTTGTTACCGTTACGCAATGTTTGGGGTAAGCGACTGGGGTCTGGCTGCATGTCCCCTGAGCGGCCATTGGCTGGACGTTCATCCTAGTGCATGAGCGGCCCAGGTGGGATCGCCCATGCCTTTGAACGGCGGGGTCCTAACCGCCCTTCCCCCGAGCGGCTAGTGTCTGACCGTTCATGTTTCTTACCGCTGGGATTGATGGACGGCCAGGTTGGACCGTCTTTCTCCCATGCACGGCTGAGACTTAGCCGTGCATCCTTGAGCGGCCAATGATGGACCGTCCATCGTGTGAGGCCTAGCCGGTGGTTTCTTCCGTGTCGATTTGAGTCCCGGGTGAGCAGACCTCGATCCACGTGCTGACCCGTGGTCTGACTGATGCTAGGCATCATGTGGGGACCAGGAAACCATGTTTTGAGGACTGATCACCCGATCTAGCAATTCACTGCGTTTTTGGCCGATCCGAGGTCGTAGAATCATGCCCAGGGCCATTGGGGAGATTCCCCCTTGATTTTCCCCTCTCCGGTGGAGGTACGAGGGCGTGGTTGACATTTTTATCTTCCATTCGTCATTTCGCCGTTGGAACGATATAGCGGTCGTTTCAGAGACCGTCATGAGCATAACGCGCCAAGGCAGGTGCATTATGCTTCGCGTGTTTTGAGTCTAGTTGGCGAGGGTTTAACGGCCCCTCGACTGACTGTCATGTAAGGCATGACGCGCCAGTGCTGGTGCGTCATGGTTTCCGACCGTTGGGGTCCTGGTCACGTAACGCGCCTGTGGAGGCCCGTTATGTACCATAGCGCCTCGGGGAAGGCGCGTTATGCTTAACGCCCTTGCCTTCCACTTAACGTGCCAGAGCTAGTCCGTTAAGGTCCATAGCGTCCCTTGAGGAGCGCGTTATAGGTTACTTTTCTCCGTGACATAACGCACCATATCTGGTCCGTTATGTACATAACGCCCCTAGAGGAGTGCGTTATGTTCGCTTTCGCGACTTGGGGCTTGACACATCTCTGTTGGTCCGTTAAGCACTATAACGCACCTGGGCAGGCGCGTTATGGTCTATTTTTCGTTGGGAGTGACGGTCGGCTAGGTTGGACAGTCCATTCTCCCCCGCACGATTGTGAGTCGGTCGTGCGTCCGTGAGTGGCTAATGATGGACCGTTCATCGTCTGAGGCCTAGCCAGTGGTTTTCGTGCCGAGTCGAGTCCTGGGTGAGCAGACCTCGATCTACGTGTTGACCCGTGGTCCGATTGATGCTGGGCATCATGTGGGGACAAGGTGTGGGGTGCCGTGTGGGGTCCCGGGATGTGGCGTCTTCGGCTTATGTCACCGTGAGTCAGTGTTGGTACGAGGGGCGATCCCCTGTACTCCGTCTGGTTTAGACGTTGCTTTCCATGACTGGAGAGTCTATCTTCCAGTGACCTGTCCACTAGTCGTAGCTTCCTGCGCACACAGGTGCGGACGCACCCGGGAGTGGTGGAGAGCGTGACCTGAGTTAGACAGTTTTTAGGCTGGTCTCCATGGGCCCCTTGCCTTTGCCACTATAGTCCAGTGGGGGGGAAAACCGCCTCTACAGGCCAGCCACCCCAGTCCCAGTACCAGCTCCCAGTCCTAGCATCATGGCTTCAACACCTCTACAGGCCAGCCACCTCAATCCCAGTACCAGCCACCCCAATCCCAGTACCAGCAGTCCCAACATCATGGCTTCAACACCTCTGCAGGCTAGCCACCCCAATCCCAGTACTAGCTCCCAGTCCCAGCATCGTGGCTTCAACGCCTCTACAGGCCAGCCACCCCAGTCTCGGTACTAGTCCCAGCACCACGGCTACAATGCCTCCATAGGCCAGCCGCTCAGTTCCAGCACCAGTTGCCAGCTCCCACATCGTGGCTACAATGCTCTCGTGGGCCAGCCACTCAGTCCCAGTACCGGTCTTCATCTCTAGCATTGCGGCTACAATGCCTCCATAGGCCAGCCGCTCAGTCCCAGTGCCAGTCGCTAGTTCAGCAGTCCAGCTACAGCACATCGATAGACCAGTTACCTAAACCCAACGCCAGCATCCAACTCCAGCATTTCGGCCATGACCTCATCACAGGTCACCTGGCCAGCTCCATCCCATCCCTTTTCTCCTATTGCAATCCCAGTTCAAATGCTTGTCCCAACCCAGACCCACTTCTGATCTCCAGCCCCCAGCCCAAGTTTTCAGTTGTGACACCTCCCAGGGCCATTCGGCCTGTCCAGCTCCAGTTCTCCAAGTCAATGTGAACTACATTGCCAGCCAACAACATAAACACAATCAATACCAAGCGTTAGCCTACAACCGTAACAAGCTAGAATCAACTCCCAGCCTTAATTCCGTGGGCCCCCGAGTCCCAACGGGCCTACGCTGACCTTACACGACATGGGTTTCCCCTTTCTTTTGTCAAGGGGCTGACCCCCAGCACTTGGTCTTTCCTCCTATTTGCCAGTACCCAGCACCCAGCCCCCAGTGTTCAAAATCTAGTCACGCTTCTCCCCATTCCTAGTCCTCTATGTCAATACCCTGAAATCGGGGAGGTCCAGTCTCCTACCTCCTACACCAATACATGGTAGAGAAGAATCAAGCAGACTAATAATAAGTGGTCGCTAATCCCTACACTCAGCACTGTTCCATGGAACGGGAAGAAAAACAACCCAGTAAATAACAACCTCGAAATCTAGATTTTGTCATTGAAAAGGAGCCCAAGACATTCGTCAGGCTACGACTAGTGGCTCCATCACAAGGAAAGAGAAAGCTGCTCATATGGGATGTAGAAGAATGTCACAGTGTATAAAATAATTCAAACATGGCGTACATGTAACATGAGTTGCATAGAAAATACACATGCAAGCTTTTGAAATCTCCAGGTGTATGACAGACTGGCATTGCCCCATTACACACCATAACGGACCAGCACGGGACCGCTATGCTTCACAGAACACAAGAAATCCATAGAAAACCCAGACTATAATGCACCTCAACAGGGGCGCTATAGGACTATAACGCACTAGCACGCGGGCGTTAAAGTCAGCACGCACACAACGCTTGGCACAGGAAGTATAACGGACTGCCAAGGGGGCATTATACTATACATAACGCACCTCTCCTAGGCCGTTATGGCTTCCAGAACGATTAACTCTACAGAAATCATGGCATATAACGCACCAATACAGGCACGTCATATATTGCATGGCGCACAGGGGTAGGGCCGTTAAATACAACGGGCCTTGAACCCAAAACAAAGGACTATAACGCACTGCCTAAGGTGCGTTAAAGCCACCCGAACGTTAAAATCCACAGAAAACACAGAACACTATTCACATAACGCACTGCACTGGGTGCATTAAACAGACATAACGCACTGGGGGAAGCACGTTATATCACCTGGGTTTCGTGACTCCGAGATCCGGAATCGAAAACCCCGCCTGGTCGATAGAAATCGACTGGAGACGCGACGGATTACAAAACCTGCTTAACTAATCAACCCATACCATCCACACAGGCCTAAGCATGCCACTAGAAATGAAATACGAAGCCCAATGGAGTAGATTCAACAATTAAATGATAAATTCCACAATAAACAACCAAAATGTAATAAACAGAAAGATGCACAGATTTCAATGCAACGGGCGTCGGATCACGCCACAAGTGATACCGACGATGTCCTAGTGTGATAAGGATTCCATCCCCCTACCTGGGTGACGGCAGAAACGACGATTCGACCTCGAACCAGTGAGAGGGAGAAACGGCACCTCGCGATCCGACTCGACTCCGCGTTGTGCAAATCGAGGAACTGAGGATGTCAGTGCGATCCTCACGACGCAGCCATTCCAACGGTACCTCTCCGGCCTCGATCAGCAGTCGTCTGGACCAAAATAACTAACTACAACAGAGTCCAGTCCAAAAAAGTATAGTCTAAGGCAAGAGGACGTACTCAACGCCGAGTGAACACCCGGCTCGACAAGCTGGCAGCCACGCAGCACCCTCAAATCACGAGGAAGAACTGCAACACCTGGAAAGTAGGAGTGAGCTTCCTATCACTGGCTCAGTAGAGGTCCCACGGAACCCCAACCAAAAATAACGACGATACGAAAAGCAGCAATAGTAAGAACAACAACAACAACAGGAGTAGCTATAACAACAACGACGGGAAACACGGCCGTACACAAATTCCCAAAACACGACAGTCGATAAAATCACGGCTCTACAACTACTCCGACTGGAAAGGAGACCAACACCCTCATCCCACAATCGGGAGACCACCAGATTATGAACCGCCCTAGTCACGCTACTAAGAAAACGTCATGACAGCTCTATCGTGGAGGCCTATGCTCACACACGAAGGCCCACTCTGAGACCACACGGTACAAAAATACGGTCACGATCACACCGTCGTGAACTCTACGGCATCTAGGGGAGAACCCTCGGTGAATCTCACCGGAAGCCCTAGACCTTAGCTTCGGGAAAACACCCGAAAACTGCACGTAAAACAACGTCTCACAGATGAGAAATGAAAACTTGAGTCACGAGAACTCATGTCAAGTGACGGGAGTACCTGCCCACTAGAGCAAGACCGGATGCTTCCACTGACGTCTTAGTCTGCGCCTCAGGTGTCTCCCTCCGGCCCAGCGGGAACTGAAACATCGGACTAGTAATCGCAGAACAAGGATTAGCTGGGGTCGCGCTCGTCAGCGTGGGACTGTAGCCCCCAAGCACGTGTGCACACACAGACTATGCGCTCTAAGTCAGGTCCTCTAGCCGGTTTTCGCCCCAGCCCAGACTCAGGCTGCAGAGGGGAGGGGCCCTATGGTAACCAGCCTAAAAATCGTCACACCAGGGAAGCTCTCCACCACTCCTGGGTGGGTCCGCACTCGCGTGTGCAGGAAAGCCACAACTAGTGGGGGGGTCACTAACGTGAATACCGAGTGTGGAGACCTAGGATCCGAGTATCGAAAAGAAACCGGCGTGACTCGAACCTCGGCCCGCCTCCCACGAGCCCGAAGACTCGGAAGGGATAAAAGGATAGGTGTGGTGTACTGGGATCAGATCAAAACTGGTAAAACCGGCTGATGCGCCACCCCCGCCACGGCTGCTCGATTATCAAACCGGGCCTAGGTTATCTCAAATATTTTGCCCTATTCAATGTTTGAGGGTATGGACAATCTCTAGCCTTACCTTCAATAGTGCTTAAAAGAGATGCAAAGCAAAATTTAAAAACAGAACGTCAGTTTCTAAGCACTTTTTACAACGATCAACTCCACTTTGTCCATTATTCTTTGTTGAGGTTTAATCCCACATTGGATAGATATAACTGTAGTCACCTCCCTCTTTATTTGCTCAAGCTTCTAATATGAATGATATCAGAACTACACTTTCTCAAACTCCACCCTACTTGTTTAATAATTGCTTTAATTGCACCATTCATATTGTAACCATTCGAGTACGGCAAGACACCCTCCTTATATAGTTGAGGATTCCCTCAACTCAATGTCTAGATTTTGGGTGAGAGTTTGGGACTCTAACATTGTTAATTAGGAAAACACAAAACTAAGAATGGATTAATCATAAGGGTTTGATGAACGAGAAAATAGCAAGGAAATGTAGGCAACACAACTGCACTCTTTCTGGCGAAGACGAACTTAAATTTGTTCAAAATAGATGAAGGGAAGATAATCGAAGCCACTTTGGTCATTCTAGACAAACACTCAGTAGACACAGGTGCAGTCTACCGTTGTATCCGAGAACTAAGTCATGAAAATTCTTCATAAAAGATTTGAATACGCTTTTGCTGTTTGATAGAGCACGCAACACCATCCTTCTGGTAATTGCCCAGGTTGAGGGGGTCCTGTGCAACCCTTTTCTTGAAAGCACCCTGGTGAAAAACACTGATGGTTTCAAAGATGATCGAAACAGAAGGTGCTTGAATCATTAGAACTGTTAGAACCTTAACACCGTAACTTCCACTGAATTCAGAAATCCACCAAGGGTGATCCGCGGTGATGAACATTTGAAATGTCTGATAACCTTTGCCTTGGTGTTAATGTGAAGTTGGCGGCCATGTCAACTTCAAAGGTTGAGATGTTCTTCCTCTTCTGTGTTTCTGTCCTTGGTTTCTCCTCTGGGGTCTCACGGATGGGAGCCAACGCTGCTTGTTCACCTGTTTGATGTGATACCATGGCCTGACCCTCTGCCAACACAAATCTTTAAGGTAACTTACCGAATAGCTGAGGATATTCCCGGCGCATCTTGTCCTCCGGTTCCCATGTTGCTTCCTTAGAATGAGAATTCTTCCATAATACCTTTACTAGCCAGATGGTTTTATTTCTCAACACATGTTCTTTCCAGTCTATGATCTTACTGTGCTACTCCACATAAGACAAATCTGCTCAAACCTCCAAAGGCTCATACTCTATGACATGTGAGGCATCTGGGACATACTTCCTGAGCATAGAGACATGAAAGACCAGATGTATGTCAGATAAAGCAGGCGGAAGTGCAAGTTGATAAGCCACCTCGCTAACCCTTTGTAAAATCTCGAAGGGCCCGATATACCTAGGACTGAGCTTGCCCTTCTTTCTAAATCGCATGACTCCCTTGGTGGGAGACACCTTTAGGAACACATGGCCTCCCTCTGCAAATGCTAATGCTCTCCGCCGCTAGTCTACATAACTTTTCTGATGGCTCTGGGATGTGAGGAGTCGCTGCCTGATTTGGTGATAACCCGTCCTCAGATCTATTTTGGAGAAGACCTTAGCGGATGATAATTGGTCAAATAAGTCTTCAATCCTCAGCAGAGGGTACTTGTTCTTAATGGTGGCCTAATTAAGCTTGCAGTAGTCAATGCACAGAAGCATAGCCCCATCTTTCTTCCGTAAGAATAAGTTTGGTGCTCCCCATGGAGACACACTAGGCCTAATGAAGCCTCTATCTAGCAACTCCTACAATTGCTTCCTGAGTTCGGCAAGCTCTGTCGGAGCCATCCAGTATGGTGGAATGGAGATAGGTGTAGTGCCCGGCTCTAGCTCAATAGAGAAGTCTGACTCTCGAACTGGTGGCAGTCCCGGTAGATCCTCGGGGAATACATCAGGAAATCCTCCAACCACGTCCAAGTCTTCCAGGATCTTGACAGTGCCTTCTTCAAGTACCACACTAGCTAATAAATAATCACATCCCTTGCTAATCAGCTTGGAAGTCCTAATGGCTAATGCTATCATCCTCCCAGACTTGTTCTTCGGGCATTGGAAGAAGAATGTCTCCTCCCCCGGCTTCTGAAAGATCACTCTCTTCTGGCGGCAGTCTAAGAGAGCATAGTGCTTGTCTAACCAATCCATCCCCAGAATGAGATCAAAGTCGGTCATCCACATACTTCCCATCATCTCATTATCCACAAGAAGACTACGATCCTCAACACATTCATTCTCCCTCTCCATACAACGGTCCCAACAATGAAGAAAAATTCAACAAATTGACTCAAATCATCTTGACAAATTAACAAGTCATTGACTCCCTCCAAACCAAATTGGACCAACTCACAAGAGCCACATATGAGTTGGCAATGGACCAATTGCCTAACCCCCTTGATGCAAACTTTGGAGATCAATTCCCTCAATTGACCCAACACACTTATTTGTGCCAACAACCCATAGTTCCTCTGCCGAATGGAACTCTTGACCTAGGTAATGAGGGAATTATGGAAGAATTATATCAAAGAAAATTTGGGATGATAAGCTATTTGACTAAGGAGTCCATATCCATTTATGAGGAGAGTCACAATGAGGTTGAAATCAAGTTGGGGGGTAAATTAAATGATGTGCGAGATGGTGCCATTCAAAATTATGAAATTGAAGATATCAATGGCCCAATTGAGGAAGAATATAGAAAAGAGAATTGTCTAGCTAAAAATGATGATAACAAAGTAATGGAATGTGACCCTCACTTGAAAGAATATCATGAAAGGACCACATCAGAAGATTTCTCAATTCATCTCACGGTCCCACAATTGAAAATTTTGATTGACATTCTCCTTATGATAGAACAATATGAACATTTTGATAGGGAGAGTGTCATTATTAACTAATGTGAGGAAAAGCATAAGGAGAGGGTAGTATTGACATTACAGATACGTTGATTGATAACCCTTATAAGGAAGAGAATGGTGAAGGGCATTTGAGTGAAACATTTACCTCTCATTTGGATGCCCCACTTGTGGAGAATATAATTGATAATCCCATCTTGATAGAAGATAATAATAATGGGGCATCACTTGAAGAAATTGAAAACACCAAAGGCCCATTTAAGGAAATGCATGAAAAGGAGGACTACTTTAAAGAGGCACTAATGAAAAATTTTTTATTCGATCTAATTGATATCCCTCCTTTGATGAATAACGAAGTCTTATTAGAAAAGTTCACTTTCAATCTTGATCAAGAGGCGAGCAACACTCCAAACACCAAAGGCCCATTTGAGGAAATACATGAAAAAGAGGACTACATTAAAGAGGCACTAATGGAAAGTTTTTCGTAGAGAGAGAGAGAGAGATCATCATGTGTATCAGAGCACGCTCTGAGACTCCATGTATCTTTCCTTTTATAATGAAATTTCTTCAGCTTTGCCTTGCAATCTTGGTGCTAAGCTACAGCTACATGTTTCTTTCCTTTCCATCATGGATTTGGGTAGAGGTATGATGCTAGTTCGCTGAGCCTAGGGTACGTTAGTTTCTAGGGCAGGAGAGTGCTTACGCCTTCAGGGAAGGTATGAGGAGTTCGCTCCACTGCAAAATAAATTTTCCCCAAGGTCAAGGTTGTGCTAGCTCGAGTAGGGAATATTTTGGGCCAATGTTGAAGGGTTGTTGTATTCATCGGCACTGAGCGTACGCCGAGGTAATGAAAAGGGATGGTCATCAAGGGCGGAAGACCTGAGTGACTGTGTATTCACTTGTCTTGTCGATGATCACAATGACCATGGCTAGTGTATTCGTTGGCATTGGATCAAATGCTGAAGCAAAGGGTACATTTTTTCTTTATTAACAAGGATGAGAGGTCCAAGTTAATGTTTCATTCACTAATCTCGCCGATGATGACGAAGACCAAGACAGTTGTGTTCACCGGCATTGGGTAAAATGCCGAAGCAAAGAAAGGTTATATTTATTACCGAGGACGAAAGGTCCAAGTTAATGCTTCATTCACTGATCTCGCCGATTAATACGCACAAACCCGTTGTTGAAAAAGTCATGTCTCAATTTCAAAATATTCACACTCACTCACTTTGAAAGATTAAAAAAAATCAAATATATAGTGGTAAGTGGAGTTGATCCCACGAGGAGGAAAAATCTTTATAGAACAAGTTGGAAAATATCCTTATGCTTTGATAACCAAATTTTAAGTGAGATTAAACTAATAAATAGATTGCATGAAAATAAACTAAGTAAAGAATATGAGAGGGTAAAAGAAGAGAAATTGAGAGGAAATGGAAAGAGAACTAAGAGGAACCACAATTACACAAAATCAAATTTTTATTTCTATGAATGTAACAATTACAACTCTATGAAATATGAAAATACAACTTGTAAAATAAGAGAAAAGAGAGAAGTAAGAGCAGGGAATTTTGGATGAAGAGATGTCGCCGTCTCCACCGTGCTGAGTCTTAGAGTTTCACCCGCCGGGAGAGTAGACGCCGCCGAGAGGGTCAAACCTGAGAGAAGAAAATACCCTCAGTATAAATCAATCCCAAAAGTGAACAGCAGTAGCCATTGGGAAGTAAATGGCACGGCTGAAATTGGGTTCATTTGTTTACATCTGGTTTCATTGTGGTTACGGGTTCTGTTTGATTGATCATACCAAGTGGCAATGGTTCGGATGTTGGCCATGTTGACATTATTCGCGTCCTCCATCTGGCCCATTCAAGATAAAATTGAGCTGAACCCATTTAACAATTACGTTCCATTTTGTTTACTAAACTGTCTCGCTAAATAGGCCTGACCTAACCATGACTGAGGTGGAACTGTGCCGATCTGCCGCTGAGGTGGACCTTGGAGTGAGTAAAGGGAGAAAGGAAGGTTAAACTCAGTATATTTGTCTAATCTGGCGAGGTACTGGAGGTGGTCCTTATCTAGGGCGGAACAAACTAGGCACATGATAGGCGTCATGTCCAACTTACCTCTTTAGCATAGTTATTAAGGCAACAAGGTGATCCAAGATATTTGTGGGGATCTTAAATGCTTAGGTGATAAGACGTCTGCTTCGGTGATGTCTAGGCGACTCCTTGGTGTCTCGTTGAACCACAAAAATAATGAGGATGTAAAACCAAAAGAGGCAGGCGGGGGGGGGGGAGAAAGAAAATCAGTCCCTTCGTACCTCCCCTAGTTTAGCATCTCTCTCCTAGCAAATCGGGAGATGTGAAGGGCATCTGCGAGGCCCATAGTCAGTTCGCCACATGTCCTCTTTATTCCTACTAATCGGGTTAGATGAGGGAGTGAGCAGGCCCCACACACAACCTCCCCCGGTTAAGCCCTCTCTCTCCTAACAAATTGGGAGAGATGAGGGAGTGAGTGGGACACGTGCAACCTCAACCTCCCCCGGTTAAGGTGGTGAAGATAAGAGATCTTTGACGCCCTTAACCTCCTTCGGTGAAGGTGGTGAAGATAAGAGACCTGTTACCCCCATTTATCTCCCCTGGCAAAGGCGATGAAGATAAGGGATCTGCAACTCCCATTCACCTCCCTCGATTAAATAGTGGAGATAATTAATACCTCATATTCTCTCTCTCTCTCTCTCTCTCTCTCTCTCTCTCTCTCTCTCTCTCTCTCTCTCTATCTCGCTCAATCGCAAACTCGTGAGGGAAGGCAAGACTAGCAAAGTTTCAAGCTTTCACGTAGAATATATATATATCAAGAGAGTCAAGCATGTAAACGTATCAAGTCATGTCATGTGAATTGGCTATCAGTTTATCAAGCAAGTAAATACCCGTTCCGGGCCACGCAAGTCGTGTCATGTCAAGTCAAGTCCGAGTTGTGGAATGTCAATCTAGCAAGTCATGCACTTCGGTGCAATGTCACACCGTGATCAATATAGCTCCTATGGGCACAAGTACTTTCAGGTGCTCCTCTCAGGACCAGATCGGGCCCCATATGCACAAGCATTATGTCATGTATATTTTAGACATCCACTATACTTAATGCCAATATAGAATTCCAAAGGAACGAACTTTGTAGGAACTTAAGGTAGATCTCATGGAATAGAGTTCAAAGACAGAACTTTTATGTAGGGATGTACTATGATTAAAACTGCACAACACGAGACAGGTGGAGAAACTAGGTGGAATTGGCGCCCTATTGGATACATTACTTTCAGAATTGGCGCCCTAATGGGTGCCATTATTTACAGAATTAGCGCCCTTGCAGAGGGTCGCTCATTCTGTGAACAAGACAAGGCAGAAAGAATTGGCACCTGCTTATAGGGGTGTTCAATCCTCAATTAGCGGCAATGTTATGGTCGCCCATTCCAATTGCACAGAGAAAACTTCTCACAGAGGCTAAAATAGCATACTGTGAGGGCTATACTACTATGTTTCTTTAGAGTGACATGGCATTCAAAAAAGATCATGGGTTTTAATGGTACAACTTGCTCGGCGGCTTTGAGAGAATCCGAGGCTTTGCGTAGACTTACGGAGGTCTCTATGATGAAATCATCAGTCCGAAGGAAGGAATATCCCGCGGAGGGTTCAAATATCACAGAGAGTTGAGGTGTATAACGTGAACCAATCGTGAAATAGGAACTCTATCCATGGACTGGGATAAGAGTGCCAATAGACCCGCGGTATGGGTCGAAAACTCGATAAAAATATGAGATAGCAAATCCATGTCCATGCTTGTAGACGTCAATTTAATAATTCATGTCTCCTGAGAGAGGCGCTAGTTCATTAGTACGCATCTAGGAGTCGAGCGCCAATTCTTATAGTGTATTTAGTTTTCTGTTTAATTTAATCATGAGGAACTATAGCCTTTTTCAAAGATCTCGATTTCGACGTCCCTGATGGGTGGATTCAGGAAGGATTTCCAGTAACAAAATGCGATTATTCATTAATAAGCAGCAAGATATTTTATTAGAAACCCTTCAAGGGAAAAGAGACTTGTACAGCAGAGGGCTGCCAATGTAACAGAAGGTTCTGCGGTCGCCGGCCGACGTGGCGGCGCGCGCGCGCAGCCACGCACACACCCGACCCGGAATAAGTGAGGATGGGGTAGGCCCGGCGCCTGAGCTGAATAGGGCATGCAGGGCCACAAGTTTGTTCTTCTTCTTCTTCTCCTTCTTCTTCTCGTCTCTCTCCCCAAGTTGTCATTCTGCACTGCCCATGGACAAGTAACACATGGTGGTGAGTGCTGGGGCCGCCGGCAACCGACCATGGTACAGCCGGCGCCGAGGACGGCGTGGAACATAGCATGTGGGACGGTGTGGTGGTGGTGGGGTTCCAGAGGAGCTGTGGAGTGTGGAGGGGAGGGGAGGACTTGTTTTTGGGTAGGTACCCGTCCATGTCCCGTTTGTGCAGGACGGGGTACGTGTGCTACCCAAACAGGGTGTTCTGTGGGAGATTCCCCACCCCCCACAATGCCCATATCACCTACTTGTGTGTGTTGGTTTTGAGAGAGAGCGAGAGGAGATGGTGACAGGGATGTGTGCGCTACGTACGATCTGTGGAACTTCCTGGTTATTTTCTCTGTTTTCCCATTTTGCATCACCCGTCAACATATATCGCGAGACCATCACCGGAGATCATGCCGTGGTTGCAATGTACGTATAATGTGGGGGGCACTCCCTCTCTCCCTCTCTCTCGCTCTCGCTCTCTGTCGCCTAGGCCCTTCCTCACCGTCCTAGATCTTTGTTACTAGCTGTGCGTAACTGTGGGGGGTGTGTGGGTGGACGTCGCTGTTGGATCAGCTGTCCACCTTCTCCCTATCTGTTACTCAGCCTCGCAAGCACGGCAACGGGCACAGGGAGATGGGCCGTGACACCTCAAGAAACACCTGGTCTTGTTGGTGGTGGAGCCACGGCCATGGCTGTTGGCTGGCACTCTCTCCTGTCTTACTCGAGGTGACGTGGGGCGGCGGGTAAACTATGCGCCCACAGAGAGAAGGTGGGGTGGGCGAACTGGAATCCTCGTCTCATATGGATGGGCCTAACGGCCATGGGTTACCTCCACACCCATCCACCCCCTTTTCCTTCCCATTTACCTCATTCCGCACCTCCCCTTTTCAACCTGTAGTTCTCAGTTCGCTGGCAGCAGAGAAGTTGCTGGTTTCAGAGCTTGCCACGGCTTCATCCCAAGGTCCCTAGATGCACAAGAGGTACCATCGGATGTGTCTCCGAGTCTTCTACGCAACGGTGGTTGTCTCGTCCCATTCTGAGCTCACGACTGCACGGGAGAGCCGTCATCGCCAGACTGCGCATCAGCTTCCTGACAGTCAAGCTAAAGTGATTTTTAGAGGCCGCCATGGCCATTCTCTTGAATATCTTGAGGCGGGGCTTGACCGAGAGCTTCTACGATGAGTCAGCTTCTAGTACTAAGAAGCGGCTTCCCGATTGGACCCCGTACAAGTGAGTTCCTAATTTTCTCCCCAGGGTGCGCAGTTCTATCTCCTCTAGGACTGGACTGACCCCTGTCCACAATTTTGGCTCTCCCAATCTGCTCCGACATCCACCGGCATCTCCGTGGGTCTCATTTCGAAGAGGACTCGACAACGATTCCAGCGACTCTGGCCATGCTCGATTCAAATGTCAGGAGTGCTCGTGGCGGCCTCATCTTTCTGCTGTTGTGGTACCGTAGCAAACAAAACTAGAACTCAGAAACCCTGTTCACGGCTCTTCCCTGACCAGCACCCCCAACCAAGAAATTCCCCAAAAATTGGATGTCATCTAGATCCAATCCTGAAGATTTTGCCACTGGTATCGTCAAGAAAAAAATTCGTGAGTGGCCACAACAACGACAATATCAACCATCTATCCCCTGTTCCAGAGAGCAGGCAGAACCGGCATCTTCCGTCCGTTTAGTCTCTAGTTCGGCTCTTCCCTCCCCCACCTGGCCGGCTAACAGCCCCTCCCTGCGCAGAGGTAGTTTTGGTTGTAATAGTTAATTTTCCCACCCCTTGATCAATCCCTCTGTGAGGGTGTAGTGATTGTAGTAGTAGGTCACCATCCGAAGCTACACTGGCGCGGCGTACGGGTGCATACCCACGCCTCCCCGCTCGTCATCGTCTCCGACTGGGATCGGTGTCTTCACACTGATCAGGTGAGCCTCGGTTACCCTCCCTTGATGGTCTTTCCTTGCTTGTTTAGTATCCTCCATGCAAATGTTGGGAATCCATCTCCATGGAGCCAACTGCAACCCCCAGCAATGACTCACAAGAGCCACAGGCTAAAGAAAGTCATCCCCTCCTTGAGGATGCTATATCAATAAACCAGCTTCCAAGCTGCACGGTGCATGCACGCTCAGGGCCAGGGCTACTCATCCAGCCCGACCAACAGCCAACTAGCTCAGAACACGACAGAGCTGAAGTTTCACCGATAGGCGAAACAAAATAGGAATACATCTATGCGGCCTTCAAAGTCGAAGAAGATGATGAAGGCTTTGTGGACCTGCTATCGGCTCCCCCGAAAATGGAAGATGGCGGTCAAGCCACTGTTGACGAATTGGTCAAAATAAACCTCGGCACTGCGAGTGATCCCAGGCCTACCTTCCTTAGTGCCCTCTTGTCACTCGAGGAGAGGGGGCAGTATGTGAACCTACTCCAAGAATTTTGAGACTATTTTTCTTGGAATTACAAGGAGATGCCAGCCCTTAGTCCTACAGTTGCTCAGCACATCCTGGCCATTGATCCTAAAGCCGAGCCAGTGAAACAATCGGCGAGGCGAATGAGGCCCGAATTGGCAAATCAAATATGCAAGCAGGTCGACAAGCTGATAAACGTTGACTTCGTGGCTAAAAATCAATATACCACATGGCTGGCAAGCATTGTGCCCATCAAGAAGAAAAATGGCCAGATCCGAATCTCTGTGAATTTTCAGTACCTGAATAAGGCCTATCCGAAGGATGACTTTTCGGTGCCAGTCATCGAAGTGATGATCGATGCCACCATCAGCCATGAGGCCTTGTCCTTCATGGACAGGTCATCCAGATACAACCAAATCTAGATAGCAGAACATGAAAGAATCCACATAGTCTTTCGGTCACCTAAAGGGATTTTCCATTACAAGTGATGCCCTTCGGCATGAAGAATGCTGACGCCACATACTAGAGGGCTATGACAAAAATATTCGATGAGTTGCTTTATAGCAAAGTCAAGTGCTACATCAACAACTTTGTCATCAAAACAAAGAAGAGGGAGGATCACCTTGTTGACCTCTGAATTATATTTGAAAGGCTATGCCTGCATGAACTGAAGATGAACCTGATGAAGTGCGCTTTTGGCATCTCTAGTGAAAAATTCCTGGACTTCGTCATCATCGAGGCACTTCCAGCATTCCTCCGCCGAGTGTCCAAATTTCTCGCAGAATGTACAAGCTGTTGTGACATACATTTCTTCCTCCTTTATCTTTTTGTTCTTGTGATTATTTCTCCCCCTTCCATTGCGGGATCTCTTCTTGCTATCACGGGAGTTGTAAGTGCTTGTGATGCTGAACTTTTCTTCTTTGCTCCCCCATTTGTCAAATCGACAGCTTGATCCCTCACCATTACCTTTATACTTCTTGACCTTCTCCAAGTTCCTTTCACATAAATGAGCCCGTTGGATCATCTCCGCATAAGTCCAGATATTCTGAGGTCCAAGCTGTTGAATAAAGCCAGGCCTTAAACTGTCCATAAAACGATTGGTCTTGAGGATATCAGTGCTAACCAGATGAGGGGCATATGGTGCTAGACGAGAAAATTAGAGTTTATACTCCACCACGGACATCATGCCTTGACGAAGAGAGGTGAATTTTGTGGCCTTCCTCTCCTTAACATGTTCAGAAAAATATTTTCCTCGGAAGAGTGTGAGAAAATCTTCCCAAGTATGAGGTGCATTTGGAGGTGGTGCAAGAATAGTCTTCCACCATGTACGCGCATCTTTATTTAATTGGAAAGTGGTGAGACAGACCTTTTCTTGATCGGTGCATTGCATATCATCAAATATTCTATTCATCTCATCAATCCAATTTTCTGCCTCGTTAGGGTTGAAGGATCCTGAAAATCTTGGAGGGTTCATACTTCGGAAGTTCCCATGTAGATTTCCTGCGCCAACCCTTGCGCCAGCTTGGGCCATAGTTTGTAGGGCCTGGGTAAGACATGCAATCGTTTGTTGCATTGCTTCCTAGTTAGCACGATGAGCCATGATACCTGAGAAGATGAACAATTTGTTAATTCCTAGGGAAATTAGTCCTAGAGAAAATCCTTAATTTACTAGCTCACCCCGGGCTCTACCCAATCTCTCATGGTTGGGAATTTCTTTCCTTAGTCCATAAGTGTGGGTCCTGAATCCTTGGACTTAGCCTATGACATGACATTCTGTCCTAGGAATAAGTAAATCATGAGACCTATGCTCTGATACCAATTTAACTGTCACACCCTGAGATTTAAATACAGTGAAAGGTATTCGAGAATCGTGAACAATTGGCTAGAATGCCACAGTCATGATTGATGCTACAACTGGCCACGAAGCCTTGTCATTTATGGACGGGTCGTCTGGCTACAACCAAATCTGGATTGCGGAGCAAGACCGGGTGCACACCGCTTTCCGGACCCCAAAAGGCATCTATCATTACAAGAGAATGCCATTTTTTTTTAACTAAGGCAATACCTCATAATGAAGGTAGGAGAGCGCTCACCCCCTCAGAGAGGGGGGGAGGAGTTCGCTCCACCACCAAACACTAAAAGGCAGTTTTATTGATAATATAAAGGGAACAGAAAGGGGGAGAGGAAGTACAGTGTATCAGGGCCTGAAGGAGGGACACCCTATCTTATCAAGACGATAGGGGCCCCTAATACAAGTGGGGAGATCAGCCCAAGAATCAAACAAGACAGAAGGAGTAGACAAGAGGCATCCAAATCCTGCAAGAGCATCCGCGGCCTGATTGGCCTCTCTATACACATGAGCAAAGGAACACGTGAGCGTCTGGGTGATAGCAGCAATGTCGTGAAGGATATAAGTCAATCTCCAAGGGCGAGAGCAGCCACTAGTCAGGATCTGGATAAGAACAAGGGAATCCGACTCGATGGAGATGCATGAGAACCCCTTGGATCGGCAAAAGGAGAGGCCGTCACGGAGGGCCAAAGCCTCGGCTTCAAGACTAGAAGAAACACCATGATAGATAGCAGCAAAAGCGAAAATAAGGGCACCACCATATGCACGAAGGATGCCACCACCACCAGCCACTCCACTACTTGATTTGAAGGCGCCATCCACATTAAGCTTCAGCCGGCCACGGGGCGGAGCTAGCCACCTAATCACCTTGGGGGGCAATGGATAGGCAAATGGCATAGAGATGCCCCAAGAAATCAGCAAGTGACGCATAGAGGGGGAGAGATTCCTCCCTTTTAGCTTGGCGGACTGAAGGATAGGGCGGACAAGAAGCATGACCCGACATAAAATGTGCCGCGAGAGCATAGGCGGACCACCAAATCTGGCTGCATTTCTGCTAACCCAAACCTCCCACAAGACCGCCATAAAGATACACATGGAGACCTGACCATCCGAAGATGAGTGGCAGCAGCCCGAGAGATAACCAACGACCCCATTGGTCGCCGTCAAAACAGCCCAATTGTCAAATAGGAGAACATCATGTAGTGCAGTCCAAACTTCATTAACCACATGCCCATGAAAGAAGAGATGGAGATCAGATTCCATGTTGGGCGAAGGGCAGCAAGAGCACTTGGAGCATATGGGAATACCACAGGACTGAACAGTAGAGTCGGTCGGAAGGCAGCCACGAGCAATCCTCCAAGCAAGGACGGACCATTTTAGCGGGCATAAGGAACACCACAAAGCAGACCAGGAAGGGGATGGCCGCCCTTGCAGCAACTCACGAGCTGAGCGAGATGAAAAAACACCATTAGTGGAAGGGCACCACAGCCATTGATCCCCGGGCCCAGAAGAAGACAGAATATGATCAAGGCAGCCAACCGGGCAATAGTCCCGAACCAGGTCAATATGAGAATGAGTCGGGTCGTCAAAAGCTTGCAAAATGGAACATGTCCTGTTGGGCAAAGAAGACCAAATCTGAGATGGTAGATAAGTAAAGAGAGGATTCGCACCAGCCCATCTGTCGAACCAGAAATAAGCATGCATCGAAGAAGAATGGACCAAGACTCGGTGGTTCTCAAATACAAGCTTGGCGGCCTGCTGCCAAGATTTGCTGTCCGCGGCGATCATCAAGGGAAACCGAGCTTCGGAGTAATGGACATTGTGCAGGTGCTTGGCCTTGAAGAATCTAGCCCAAAGAGAGTCCGTAGTGATGGCAGACCAAAGCATCTTGGTCCTTAAAGCAGCTTGCATGAGATGGAGGTTAAGCACCCCTAAGCCGCCACAGTCAACAGGCTGGGAGATGGCGTCCCAGGATACCCAATGCTTCTTGGGAGACCCCTCGTAGGATCCCCAAAAAAAGTTGGCTAAGAGTCTGTGGAATGACTTCATAACCGAGGCAGGGATGGTGGTGGCAGACATCGTATACAAAGGAAGGGCTGAAAGCACATGTCTGATGAGCACAAGACGGCCCCCTGAAGAGAGAAATTTAGTCTTCCAAGCCTGAAGTTTGGTGGCTGTCTTGGATATAATATGGCTGAAGTAGGAGGGCCTCTGCCGCCCCGAATAGAGAGTCATCCCAAGATAAGAGATGGGCAGCTTGCCCCTAGAGAATCCAGTAGCCTCGCCAATAGTTCTACATGCCAGCTCAGGCATTTCTTTGGCAACAATAAAAGAACTCTTGTCGGCATTAATAAGCTGACCCGAAGCAATTTCATATTTCTTCAGAAATCTCATGAGATTGCGGATATGGCGTATGGATCCGTTGGAGAAAATAAGAGTATCATCAGCAAAAAGGAGATGGGAAACCAATGGGCACCTGTTAATAGATTGGTACCATCCTCCACGGCTGCGGGAGAAAAACAAAGAAAGACCCCTACTCAAGGCTTCCTCTGCTAGAATAAAAAGAGCCGGGGCAATGGGGTCCCCCTGACGTAGCCCCCTGGTTGATTTAAAGAAACCATGCACACCACCATTGATCAGAACAGAAAACCAGCAATTAGACAAGAGCGGTTCCAGCAAGGAGATAAAGGCCAAAGAGAAGCCAAAACGCCTGAGCACAGTGTAAAGGAAATCCCATTCCAACCGGTCATAGGCCTTGGACATATCCAGTTTGAGCACAATGTTCCTCCCCCTGCACTGCTTTCCCAAGTGCTGAACCAATTCACGAGCCAGAGAGATGTTTTCAATAATGGAGCGGCCTTGCACAAAGGCACCTTGTTCTTCAGAAATCAACATAGGAAGAATGGCAGCCAACCGATCACTAAGGATTCTAGAAATAATCTTGTATGAAAAGTTGCACAAGCTGATCGGGCGGTAGTCTTTGCAAGACTTGGGGGCATCCAATTTAGGAATCAATGAAAGCAGTGAGGAAGTGAAGCCTTTAGGCAAAGGATGACCACAAAAGAAAGCCTGAATCGCAGCAACAACATCATCCTGGATGAACTCCCAGCAAGCATGGAAGAAATGGCCAGTGAATCCGTCCGGACCAGGAGCACTATCTGGAGACATGCTAAAGACCACCTTCTTAATCTCCACTGAGGTTGGAACAGCACACAAAACAAAATTATGGTCCTGAGTCAGCAAAGAGGGGATGGCAGCCAGAACCTCAGGGTGTATAGCATGCGGAGTAGTAGAGAACGCCTGTGAAAAGTGTGTAATAAACCGATCCGCAATAGCATCATGGCTAGAAATAACTGAGCCATCATCATCAAGAATTTCAGAAATAGTAGCCCGGCGAAGCTGAGAAGAGGCATATGCATGAAAGAATTTCGTGTTACTGTCCCCCTCTTTCAGCCACTTGAGGCGGGAACGTTGCCTCCAAAACATCTCCTCTTGGATGAGAACCCGGTCAAGTTGTTCCTTAGCAAGGGAGAGGGCAGACCGCAAGGTTTCAGAGGGCAACAAATCAAACTGATCTTGAGCATCAGAGAAAGCTGTTTCAGCAAGCTTTACTTTAAGTGAAATATCACGGAAGGTGTTAATGTTCCAATCTCGAAGGAAGCCTTTCATGTGCTTTAGTTTAAGCTGCAAGGTGAGCAAAGGATAAGAGGACAAGGGGGCAGCACCCCAAGCTGCTTTAGCATCATCAAGGAAAGATTCATGGGCTAGCCACATATGCTGGAAACAGAATCTAGAAGGACGTCTTGGCACGTCACTCATAGCAGAGATAATAAGAGGAGAATGATCACTGCAAGCCCTCGACAAGTGTTGAACAGAAATTGCCGGGCAGGATAAGAACCAATCACCATTAACAAAAACCCGATCCAATCTGGCCCAGATGCCATTAGCGGCCTGACCATTAAACCAAGTGAACTTCTTGCCATTGTAGCCGGTATCCTGAAGGCCCGAGGCCGAGACACACGCCTGGAAATCAGAAATAGAAAGAGAGAAAGCCTTCTTCCCACCACGCTTCTCAGATGGGTCTAGGATGCTGTTAAAGTCTCCACCAACCAGCCAGGGACCATCACAGGATGAAGAGAAATCCACCAAATAATCCCATAGCAGCCTTCTCTCAACCAAAGAACAGCTCGCATGCACAATAGATACAAAGAAATTGCAATACAAAGCAGAGGAGACAGCCATGGTAATACACTGATCAGAAGAACCAACTAGAGATACCTCAAAAGGAGGCCGCCAAAACACCCAGATATGGGCTTTAGAAGAGTTGTTAGCCAAGCAATCAGACATCCGAAGTTTTTTCCTATAAGACTCCAATAACGAAGTGGGAGCCTTGGGTTCAATAATAGCAACCAGACTAATGTCATACCTTTTGAGAAGAAGCTTAATACGACTGATAGTAGGAGCATTTTGAATGCCCCTAGCATTCCAAATGAGGGCCTTCATTGGCTGGAAGAAGAATGATCAACCGAGGCAGACCTGCGAAGCCCACTGCGAGTTACGTAACTTGGACCCCGAACAGGAGGGATAGACTCCCTGCCAACGAAATTGGAGTGGGCTTCAGGAAGAGAATAATGCTGCAACCCCGGTTCCCATCCTGGAACCATTAACACCTGATGGATAATTGGGAGAGAGTGAGTGCTGGTTGCAGAAGCTGAGGGGGAATCTTGAGCAGCACAATCATCCTCATCAGGGGCAGAAACAATAGCAGCAGGGTCAGGAGGCCGATCAGGTAGAGGAGAGGGGACGTGACTGGTCTGAAGACCAACCATGGCCGTTGGACCAGCCTGGGCCTCCAACTGCGCAGCATGCGACAGACCAGAAAGAGCAATGTGGCCCGGACCAATTCTACACAGAATGGGGGAATCTGCCACTGGATCCAAGGTTCCACCACCAATTCCTAGAGGAGCATCCACCGCCAGAGGGCTCTCCAGGATGGTGAGCAAGCCTGGGAGGGCCGGCCGTTGGCATCCATCAGAAGGGGGACCACCAGATTGCATAATACGGGAAGCCTGCTGATCTGATAGATCGTTGTGCAGTAAGGGAGGAACATCCGCTGGAAGAGCGTGGGCCTGATCAGGTTGCAGCAGACGCTCCTCAGCAAAAGAACTAGCGGCATTCGCAGGACCACGTTGGGGTGGCACCGAACCAATTTGGTCATGAAGGCAAGCATCATCTGAAGGGGCAATCAAGCTAGCGGGAGGAGCCTCCAAGACTTCATGACCTGCAGCATGCATCAAAGTAGGAGCACCGTCTATGGCAGGGTTGGCTGCAGCAGGAGTAGTAGCACGCCAGACCTTCTTAACATTCCTTAGAGAATGAGAAGGGGCAGGATCATCAGCCGATGGAATGGGTGCAACAGCATCAGCAGGTAGAGTGGCCTTTCCAGAGGATTTGCAGCCGGACTCCACATGGCCAGCACTCCTACACTTGAAGCAGAACAGGGGAGGGTCTGCCACCATAGCAGAGGAGGGGCCATCGGACTCCGAAGAACCAACAGGAGCAGTGACCGTCTTTTTCTTGCATTTGGTATGGAGATGGCCAAGCCGACGGCACGAAGAACAGAATAGAGGCATGGAAGGGTAGAAAATGTCCTGCCAACACCCAGCATTTCCAGCACCAACCCAAACCCGTTGAGGCACCTTCTTAGAGACATCCAATTGTATACAAACCCGGGCAGCGTCAGTGCGAGTGAGACAGAGAGTATTTCGATCCACTTGGAGTACGGGGCCAATGCTTCCCGCAATGGATTGAATCATTCCATCGCTATAGAAATTCGCAGGAAGACCCGGGAGCTCCAGCCACACCGGAACGAGGGGAGAATCCTCATCCGGCCTGAAGTTCATGGTCCATTTAGAAAACCAAAATGGTTTGCCTTTGATGAACAGGGACTCCTTGAGCAGCACTTGAAGAAAATCAGAATGATTCTGAAATCGTAACATAAGGTGTCTTCCATCCAGAGCACTAAGAACAAAGTCTTGATTAAACATAAACCTTTGGGACAAATGTAGACGAATGTCTTGGAACGCAGGTCTGCCCATGGGAGTTTTAGCCACGATGGCAAATTCCAGAGGCTTGCAAGATAGGGTGATTTCTTCCATGGAGAAGAAGGCCGCAGGTTCCCCTAAATCTGTAAAGGCCGGGGCATGAACAGCAACCTGAGGAGGAGGAGGAGGAACCGATTGGAGAAGCACCTGTGCAAAAGATGGCTTGCTTGGCGGAGAGGCCCCATTGGGATCACCAGCAGGAGACGCCAATGGAAGCGATGGCCAAGGGTTGGATTGCTGGTCCTTTGGAGGGGCAGAAACATTCCCAATAGTAGCAGATTTAGGACGCGCGCTGGTGGGCTTCGATGGAGGAGCAGACGAAGCATGGGCCACGCCAGACACACGGACAGCAGCAGGGGCAACAGCAATGCCCTTCCCACGGCCAGCAGGCGCCTTAAAACGCAGAGATGGAGCAGGATGGCCAGCGGCAACAACCGCTCCAGCAGCAGCATCTCCCGTGACGGCCGGTGGAGGAGGGGACGGAAGCAGGGCAGCAACGACACCCACGGATGGTTGCACCAAAGGAAACGGCAAAACAGACGAAGAGGCACCCTTCGGGGATGAAGGGATGCCACCAGAAGACGAAGGGCCACCGGCGGACAGATGAAGGCAGGGATCGCAAGGCGGCGGCGCCGCGACGCCGGAGGGATCCATGGCCGGGAGGGAGCCATGGCCGTCGTCCACAGCAGCAGGGGCCGTCTTCGAGCAGGGGAGAACATCAGGACAGGGTGGAGACGAACCATGCAGGTTGCATGGGGAAGCCACGTCCACGGCGGAGGAGGCCTGCACCACCTGGACGGCAGCAGAGGAACCACCGTGGGGGGGATCCACCATGGCAGAGTGGCGCGGAGGAAGCCCCCCACCACCACCGGCCATGGCCGGCGCGGCCAATGCTGGAGGAACTCCAAAATCGCCCTAGGAGGCAAAGAGACGAAGGAGAGAGGGTGTACTGGTTCTTGGATAGGACCACCGGGTCTTGGTGACCCATCCACTAGTCGTAGCTTCCACGACACGCGTGTGTCGGCCCACCGGGAGCACTAGTGTTGCGTACCCGAGTCAGACGGTGAGTAGGCTGGTTACCGTAGGGCCCCCGCGTACCACCGAGTCTGGGCTAGTGGGGGAATTACCAGCTAGAGGACAGACCTAGGGCGTATGGTCTGAGTGTGCACACGAGGCTGAGGGTTCGGCTGGAAGGGGTAACCAACCCGCACGATGACGCCCTTGTAATCTCGGCTACTATAAATCATTGTAACGTAGATAGGATTCTAGTGGACAATGACAGCGCCCCTGACGTTTTGGCTTATGAATGTTTTTTAAAGATGGGTGAAAATCCATCGAGGCTTCGCCCGATTCGAACCCCTCTCTGTGGATTCAATAGCCAGGCAACTTATCCCAAGGGAGCACTAAGCCTACCTATTACTCTAGGTACCTCTCCTAAGACCGTCACCTTCATGGCAAACTTTGTTGTGATAAAAAGGATGTCGACCTATAACGTCATTCTCTGCCGAGGTATTATCGGCCGAATAAAGGCGGTGCCCTCCACTTATCACCAAAAAATGAAGTTTCCCACCAAGTACGACACCGAGGAAGTCCGAGGTAACCAGGCAACAACTACAAGGTGCTACGTAATCTCGGTAGAAGCTGTAAGGTCAGAGGGCAAAAACAGGGAGCTTGGGGCCATCGAGGACAAGTTGACCGTAAGTAAACCCGGTGGGGAGCTACTGTCGATCTTCCTCAGAGATGACCCAACCTTGGAAGTCAAAATTGGGGCAAATTTACCACCCGACGTGCAAAGGCAATATAAAGAATTCCTTTCAGAGTACATTCATGTCTTCGCATGGTCTGATGAGGATGTTCCCGGAATCCCCAGGGAGACAGTGATGCACGACCTCAACCTCGACCCATCAATGAAACCACTTCAACAAAGAAGGAGAAAGCACGCCCAAGAAAAATAGGCGATTATTAAAGAGCAGATTGACAAGGGGAAGAAAACTGGGCTATTTAGCACGGTCCTTTACCCAACTTGGCTCGCTAATGTCATCCTGGTACCCAAAGCTTCAGGCAAATGGTGGATGTGCGTTGACTTCATCGACCTTAACAAAGCCACTCTGAAAGATTGCTATCCATTACCGAGCATCGACTAGCTGGTCGATTCAACCTTGGGTAACGAACTCCTCAATTTTTTGGATGCCTATTCTAGGTACCACCAGATCCAGATGAACCCTGAAGATATTGAGAAGACTACCTTCATCACTGACTTCGGCGTATACTGCTACACCCGAATGCCGTTCAGGCTCAAGAATGCTGGAGCAACTTATCAAAGGCTGATCAACCAAATCTTCGAAGACCAGACCGGGCGAAACATCGAGGCCTACATCGATGACATGCTCGTCAAGTCACCCAAGGCTGAGAACCATTTCGCTGACCTAGTCAAGACCTTCAGCACCCTCCAGAGGTACAACATGAAGCTCAATCCAACTAAGTGTGCCTTTAGAGTTAGGTCCAAGAAATTCTTGAGTTTTCTGGTGACGCAACGCGGGATCGAGGCCAACCCCGACAAGATCCAAGCCATCCTGGATATGCGACCACCCGCTTGCGTCAAGGATGTTCAACGCCTGACAGGAAGAATCGCTGCACTCAATCGCTTCCTGTCCCGAGCGGCGGAACGATGCCTCTCTTTCTTCAAACTGTTGAGAGGACCAAAGCTGGCATCCACTACCTTTGCTTGGGACAATGAGTGCCAAAAGGTATTTACCGAGCTAAAGGAATTTCTGGCCTCACCTTCGGTATTGTCAAAGCCTATGCCCGGAGAGACATCGTACCTCTATCTCTCGGCAACGCCCTCTACAGTAAGCTCGGTCCTGGTTCGAGACGACCAAGGAGTACAGAGGCCCGTGTATTACATCAGTAAGGTGCTCTTGAGGCCGAAAGAAGGTACCCCGTAACTGAGAAATTCGTGCTAGCGTTGGTGACCTTGGCCAAGTGCCTTCGGCCTTATTTCCAAGGACACACCATTATGGCGCTAACTAGCGAACCCTTGAAGAAGATTCTAGCCCATCCTGAAGCTTTTGGCCCTCTCGTCAAATGGGCGATATTACTCGAGGCCTACGACATCTCTTATCGGTCTCGCGCAGCCATCAAGGGGCAGGCTCTCGTAGAGTTCATTGTGGAGAACATTGTCCCGCTCGAGGAAACATCCCGGCTGACATCCGACCCCACCTGGGATCTATTCGTGGATGGATCCTCAAACTCGACCGGCTGCGGCGCTGGTATTTTCCTCAGATCCCCAGAAGGAGCGGAGCTACAATACACTATAAAATTTGACTTCCTGACGTCTAACAACGCCTCCGAGTATGAGGCCCTTATTTCAGGGGCCAAGATGGCGAGACGCTTGGGGGCAGAACGAGTCAGAATCTACACCGACTCTCAACTAGCTGCCAGTCAGATCAACGGGGACTACGAAGCTCGGGAATCACAAATGGTCAAATACCTCCAGCTGGTAAAGGAGACAGCCCAACTTTTTGAGAGATTCTAAGTGATCCAGATAGTTCGGGAAGATAATTCCCAAGTGGATGCTCTCTCTCGCCTGGCCTCTTCTATTAGCCCAGAGGGGACCCGATCTATCCTCCTAGAGGAGTTAGAGCAACCGAGCGTGGAAACCGAGCTCGTGCTTGTTGTGCAAGCACCATTCACCAACTGGAGGACTCCATACATAGCCTGGCTTCGAGACTACCAGGAGCCCACCGATCCTCGGGAAGTGAGGAGACTAAAGTAACAAGCTTGATGTTTCATCCTCCTCGATGGAACCCTTTACAGGCGATCCTTTGCCGGTCCCCTCCTCAAATGTCTTGACGCCCCTGAAGCCCATCAAACGATCGAGGAGGTACACGAAGGCATCTGTGGCGCACATCAGGGAGGGCGGTCGATTGCAAGGATTTTGCTACAGTGAGGCTATTGGTGGCCCACTCTCCAGCGAGACTGCTCATCATACGTTCAGAAATGCGATTGGTGTTAGCAGTTCAACCATTTAATCCACCAACCAACCTCGAGACTCGTTACCCTAACCGAGCCTTAACCCTTCGCTCGGTGGGGAATCGACATCTTGGGCCCATTTCCCGTGGCCCAGGCCCAAAAGAAGTTTATTATCGTTGCCATCGACTATTTCTCCAAGTGGATCGAGGCCGAAGCCACAGCCAAAATAACGGAAGCCGTAATTTGGAGCTTCGTGTGGAAATCGATGAACTGTCGCTTTGGCATCCCACGAGTAATCGTGAGCGGTAACGATCGGTAATTTAACTGCACTTATTTTAAGAATAGGTGCTCCGACCTGCATATTCGCAATCACTTTACCTCAGTAGCCCACCCCCAGACTAACTGTAACGACCTGAGATTCGAGTACTGGAAAGGAACCGACGTGTCTTGGATCTCGGCCTGCCACCCTGATGCGGGACGGGTGACGCGACCGGGCTAAGACGTACGACCGACTCGAAGTGAGGCCAGCACTAGCACACTAAGGTAAGCCGAGCGACTGACTACCGTGGCATTCTCCAGGTGGAGACGTCTCTCAATAGATTTTGTGATTTTTAGATACATGGTTACATAGATATAAGATTATTTAACGTGCTGTGATTATTTACACAATTAAGATAATCTTGCAACAATAACTAAACTTCGGTAAAACAGAGTAAAGCAATGATTAGGGAGAACAATATCATGACTTCCAAACATGCAAATCCAATTACTACTATCTTGGGCTTCAATTCTTTGAGAAAACCTACATAAAACTACAACAAACATGCAGAGAGATCATGCAAATTTTATTACTAACGATTGGGCTTGGGAGATTGCCTACCTTTCACGTCGGTTAATCGAGACAAGAAGAAGAAATAGCTAAGGATGTAGACCACAGCAACCGGAAGAAGGAGAAGAAGACCTGGGAAGAAGCCTTGCTTCTTCACTACTTTTTCATCAACAACAACAGCCACTCATCCAGCAACGACAGCGGCTACAGCACTCCCCTTCGTGCTTAGATGGAAGCAGAGGACGCAGCAGACAACACCACGTCCACAGCAAGGAAGAAAGACACACGAGGAAATAGATGACCTTCGGCGAGGTACTCACAGCATCAAATCGGATGCTTGTTCGATGGCCAAGATCTTTATACAGTGGTAAAGGCTTGAGGGGGGTTCAAATATTAGAAAGGTAGGTTTTTTAATTCGTGCCATAATTTACCATGGTCTTCCTAAAACGCAAGCTGCCACCTTCTTTTGCAAGAGAAAACCCTAAAAGCCCTTTGCAACTATCATGCTGGGATGGGTTTGGCTCGGGTGGAACAAGGCCCAGCTATTTTCAGGTGGTGTTATCACGTGCATGCCCCAGCTATTATATTATTTTGTTTATGTTAAAGCCCATGCTGTTTATGTGTGTCTTAGCCCATTTATTAGTGATGCATGGCTGGCTTGTTAGAATGAGCATGTGGCATCCTATAGTGGGCTGGGTTATTTAACTTGTGAGCCCCTTTTCGATGGAATAAAAAGGGCTCCTGGCTTTGTTACGTGAAACCCACGAGCTAAGGCTTAATAGGTGGGTTTTTATGTTTATCGTGAGTTGGCATATAGTGAGTGTATGTGTGGGTCTTAAATATATGGGCTTTGGGGATACACCACCAGAAAATGCGTGATTATGATGTGGAAGCCTCTACAACTTACTAGTATTCTGCTACTGTGAATCTGTCGACTGCCCCTGGGCCATCGGTCAACCAAAATCTGGGCAGTTTTCATATTTCGTTCTTTGAGTCTTGAAACCCTTTTAGCTCTGTTCCTTAACCCCTTTAGCAGCCCGTTCTCGTGTGTGGCATCAACCTTGACAGTCTCGAAGGTGTCAACTAGGTCTTGGCCTTTATGTTCTCTTAAGTGTGCTAAGCGTTGAATTCTTCCTTGCAACCAATTTTTGTTTACCTGGGTGTCAACTAGGTCGATCCTCGCGACCTGACCGCGCAAGTTGATCCACTTTTGAGGGCACACGTTTGTGAGTTCAGGCTTCACACTTAACACTTTACTTCCTCCAGACTATGTGCAACGACCTATGGTATCAGACGTAGGTGCGTTCATTGGGCTTTCACTTTTGCTTTCTCCACACAATTTCTTCTCCATTCATTTTCTTACCTGTCATGAACAAAGCATCACATATGTCAGTCATATGAGAGTGCAAAACAACAATGGCTTATAGTGTTAGCCATTATCAAAACTATGATATATAAATGACCAATGACCACAGGGGCATAACAACTGTTCTTGTTTGTATAGGTCTTCTTTTAGGGCTTTTCACCTATGTTGTAGGCCATAGTTTCAGGCCTAATGGTTGGTTGACGGATCGGTAACTCTTGACTTTGTAAGATCAGGGTTCACCCTTCAATTGCCATTTGGAGTTGCTTAGGGAACCATGCGTTATCCTCCAGCTGTGTTTCTATCCTTTACCAGTTTCCCTTTTCTTTTAGCTATTTTTAGTCCTTCTTTTATACCTTTCCTTTACAGCTTTACTATTGTAGTTTAGCACTGTTGTTACTGCTTTCCTTTCGACTTTATGACTTTCTTGTTTAGTTGTTGTCTTGCGTGTTACTACGTTATTTCCAGTGGGGATCCACGTGACACCTACTGAGCCAGTGACACGAGGCTCACCCCTGCTTTTCAGGTGTGGTCATTCTTCTTCCTCACGGTCTATGGGTAGTGTGTCAGTTCGTAGTTGCCAGTGCTACCTGCGTCGGGCTTCCCCCGACTTTAGTATATGTTCTCTTTTCTGTTAGACTTTACTTATCTTTGTTTGGACTGGACTCTAATTAATTTAAATTGTTAATTAAATAATTAATTTTATTTCTGCTATTTTAGCAAACTTGACCGAGTTCAAGAGGTGGCTTCCATAGCGTAACACTTGGCCCTATATGGCATTTAGCTCCCACACTTCCAAGTGGGGTATGGCTTTGATGCCATTCTATCACATCCCTCACTCTAAACTATCGAGGTATTATCCGCTTTGGCCTATCGACCTCATGATTTTATCCCATTCTGATAGTGATTGGCTCCAGAGTGGAGGACATCTCAGGAAGTCACCCTTCCATGATGCGGGATAGGACACAAATGGGTTAGGACCTATGACCAACTCGAATTGTGGCCAGCACTTGCATTCTAAAGGTAAGTTGGGTGGTTGTCCTCCGTGGCGTTCCTCCAGGTGGAGGCATCTCTCAACAAGAAACTCTCTAGCCCAACGATCGTCCCTGCGAGGGAAGCATGGGATCGCAGCAGTTAAGGAACCACTGTTGCCTAGGGTGTTCCAGTTCAGGCTCGGCGCTTGAATGGGACTATGAGAACGGGTGCTCACAACTCTTAATCGCAGTGACTCACAATTGGCTAGGGACCCTATTTGCACAAGCACAGCATATGTAAAAGCATAATAAATAATCAAATGCTGGGGAAAAGAAACGTTACACATACCTCCACAACTAGCGTGTGGGGAAGAAACCCCGGCCGAGTCCGACAACCCGATACGTGATAACAAAAGTATTAATACAACCCAAATAATAATGCCCACTCCTCGCAGGGAGATAACAGGCTACAAACACTAAATTCGGGCCTACAGGAGCATGGGCTGATGTGCAGCACTCGATGGAGACGAGGAGATGAGGAGGCGGGGCTTGGTTCCCGACCGGTCACTTCTGCCCGCTCTGGCCAGCCTGTGCAATCTACTTGCAGGAGGCGGTACGGCTAGATCTAGAGTCGGATCAAAGTGCCGTCTATTGGAGAGCGTAGAGAACTAGACGCAGATCAACCCATCTGAGTGGCACATTTAGATCTGCTACCGTCTGGACGTGACGATGTCTGTAAGATAGCTCTAGTTCTGCTCATGCAGAACTGCACAGAAGAGCAAGAAAAATAGAAACAATGGGTTATGCTATGGGAACGGAGTGCTGCTTACTAAGAATCGCCAGTGACGACTGAAGGAAGATCCTGACCAAAGGATTTGGCCAAATCTAGAGGGGGAAGGTCGTGGGATCTCCTGCAAGGAATTCCGCGGATATTAGATGAACAAGCACTAGAGAACGAGCAAGGTTTAGAGCTTACCTGGTTGGTTTGAAGAAACTAACCCCGTTTGAAGATGAGGGCGAGTGGGGAAGTGTGGGTTCCCCGCACACTGCACCAATGTCACTTCCCCTATTTAACAGTACATGCACTACTCCTCTCGCAGGAGGGTTGGACAAGGGGTGCGGAATGTGGATTACAATAAAAACTATCTCCACACAGGGAGGGGCACTAAGCCGGCCAGGTGGGGTGGGGGAGAAGACTACTAGCGTACCAAAAAGGCCACTCGGTCGTTTCAGCCTACCTCTGGAACAGTCAGACCGATAGTCATTGTTGATGCCGCCACGAGCTGTACCAGACTTGGAAGATGCCGAGACCAGCACCAATTCTTCACTGACTAGTCCAGGAAGGTCCAGAATTTTCGTGGGATCGACCGGCGTGATCACTGGATGTGGCTGGCTCTGGAACCAGGTTGCTCTGCTCAAAGTGGGACTGCTCTTAGGTCACAACAGTAGGTAGACGACACTGTCACGAACACTCCTAAAGTTGAAATGGTGCGGGACCTAGGCGGACACGTCCTTCAATGAGTCCTCTTCGATCTCCAACCAGGAAGGACACCAGAGGATGTCAGGGCAGAGAGATATGTCCAGAAGAGTGGGAGGGGGTCTGTACGGATCCTGACTGACCTGATCAGCTACCTTGGGGAAGAAAAATCAGAACGGGCTGCTCCGAGCTTCAATTGGCGCCCCGCTTGTTGCGTTGGACAGGTGACTCATGGGACTCCACTCCGGATAAGTGGTGTACCAAGGGGATATGTGGTGTGATCGCAGGAGCTTCAGTAAGTCACCTCTAGTTGCAGGCCGGACTAGTTCTGTGCAGTCTGAGGAGAACGGCTCTCTCGGGTAGCTCCGAACTTGGATTGAGACGAGACCACCTCGCTCACGAAGCAGCTTCAAAGATCTTTCTATAAATATAGGATAGGCCACCAGGAAATACAATATGAAGCCGTGGCAGCCTCTGCAATCTTGTGGTACTCTGCTACTACAGATCTTAGACTGGTAGTAGAGGGAGATGGGGTTCAAATGGAGGGTAATGGAGGGGCTGACGTGGGGGAGAGGGGTGGGAGGTGCTCCTAGGTGTGTGGGGGTGGAGGAATCAACTTCCCTTCCCCTTTACCAAGAGGGAACCTAGTGAATTGCTCCTAGCAATTTACCAAACTAGAGGTCACATACCTCTCTTCCTCTGAATCCACAGAGGGGACACCGAAGTCAGACTCCCTTCCTCTGATATTGCTCAGAGGGAAATACAAGATGAAATCACATAAACTGAATCAGAATAAGAAAATAGAAAATGGAACTAAAATGTAAGAACACTTCGATCGAATGAAATAGAGAGCAATGTAGCTTCAGATCAAAGCAATTTCGTGATAAAACTGGCTGGACTAGCACCTCTCCCTCTCTCTGTGGAGTTCTCTCTTTTCTTTTTCTCAGAAGGGATTCTCAGATAGTGATGTTCTCTCTGCAATTCTTCCAGCCCCTCTTCTGAACGAGGGAGCTCCAATTTATAGAATAGAGTGTCGTAGTCCTTCTCCTAGAGATCTAGATCAGCAACTAAAGGTTGATTCGTCCCCGTGGATTAAGGAATATTCTGATAATAATTAGAATTCTCATAGAATTGCCAGGTGTGCTGAATATTTTTGCTCCAAGCTGCTCCTTGTATGGTCATCACATGTTCTTTCTTCAAGTGACCACGTGTTGGAGCGAATTCTTCTTTGCAGCTCATGTTTTCCTAAACTACCCTTCACTGATGTTCCATATATCAAGTTGAACCTTTAACAGATCAAATGAAACTTTAAACAATCCAATTATGTCTGATAATAATCCTTCCATGCAGATAAATGACATGGAGCATGGCCCATGATAGAAAAGTCGAGGCATTGAAGTCCAGTCTTTTGTGTTAGTCTCTGAGATGTCAGAGCATTGGATCTTGGCTTAGTCTTTAAACATGGTTTGTGGCTTGATGCGTCGATGCATTGTGCTGATGCGTAGACATGGTTGCTAAAGAAGGTACACAGTCTGCCTTGATGCATCGGTGCATCGTGCTGATGCGTAGACCTCAAAAGTACTCTAACAGTTTACCTTCTTGGTGTGTCGGGGCAAGAAGTTTCAACATCATGCTTGAATCTTGTATAGCATCCTGTTGCATTGATTCATCTGCTATGTCATGCCCTGATGCGGAAAAAATCAAAACACAGCAGTTATAACATTCATGTCAATCAAAGCATACATTGCCACAAGAGACCATACCTCGCAGCTTCGAATCTGATTCTGAGGCCCGAATTACAGCATCTACCATGACTTCCACGGCGTGAATCAATGCGAACTCCCTTCTGTGGAGTTGTTCTACTTAGAGACGGCTTCACTCCAGAAGTTGTCTCGCCCCATTCCGACCTCTGCATGCTGACTATGCAGACCAGTCCTACAGGACAGATTCATACAGGCTATCGTCCACGGCCTGCCCCGCCCTCCTGCGACCTCAGAATGACGCCAAACTTTCAGGAGCGCATCTACACTTCTCAAGCTTCGTCTGGGCACAAGCGGCATCCTTTTCAGGCCCCTGTGTGCAGCGTACCACTCGGATCAATTCGGTTCTGTCCAGTAGGACAGACATAGGGCAGTAGGCCCATCCCCCCTCCCTCGTGTTCCCCCCTCCTGCGTGAGGGTAGTGCTGTATCGTGTACCCCTCCTCGAGTTTCCCCTCCCTGCATGGAGGTGATTTCATTTGCTTGTACTAGTAGGGTCGACCGGAAGCTCCATCGACACAGCGTGTTTGCCGGGTGCACATGCTCCCCGGCTCGCCCTCATCTCCGATCGGTGTCGGTCTCTTCAGACTCGGTAAGGTATAGATCTGACCCTTGCTCCTTGGCATTACTTTTCTAGTATTTTTTCACGCTTACGCCGAAGGTGAGGAGAGCTCGTTCCAAATTTTCTGAACATTGAGTGTTGATCGTTGTCGTGTGAGAGAGCATCATCATTCCCGCCCTTGGGCACTGGCTCTGCCTCGGCTGAGTCGGGCGACCTTCAGACCTTAGGTCTGTCCTCCCCCATATAACTCTTAGCGGCTCTGACCGTGTAGGGTGCCCGTGGGTCACCATCCACCCCTCCATTGTCGGGTCACCCCCGAATCTGAGTGACGCGTATGGTTAGTCTGCTATTGCTCGAGTCCATGGATCAAGTCGTGCTTGCTGTCACATAGGTCCTAGGGCGTCTGATAGCTCATCCCGCGTCACCCCCATTCACAGGGTTGCATGAGTTCCAACATATTCGGTTCTATCTGATTTCCATCGCACACATTAATATATTGCCTACACATTTACACTAGGTTCTCGATGAGCACCTAATCTTCTTATGTGAAAATCTATTTGATCACAAAAGCGCACACACACAGTCAGTCTGATCCTTCACCCAGTTGATAAACCTTCGGTAATAGCCTGCTAGACCTACAAAACTCCTTACTTCAGTTACATTAGTAGGCCTATCCCAATTCTTTATTGCCTCAACCTTCGAAGGGCCAACAGATATACCATTCTTAGTGATAATATGACCCAGAAAAGATACTTCTTGCAACCAGAAGTCACACTTACTAAACTTGGCGTATAACTGATGATCACTTAGTAATTGCAATGCCATCCTCAAATGTTCAGCATGCTCCTCCTCACTCTTAGAGTATATAAGGATATCATCAATAAACACTACGACCCATTGATCAAGGTAGGGCCAAAAAACACTGTTCATCAACTGCATGAAAGTTGCAGGTGCATTCGTTAGTCCAAAAGACATTACTACAAATTCAAAATGCCCATACCTGCTGCGGAAAGCCATTTTATAAATATCCTCATCCTTGATTCGTAGTTGATGGTAACCAGATCGAAGATCGATCTTAGAAAAATACTGAGCACCTGCTATCTGATCAAACAGCTCATCAATCCTCGGAATTGGGTACTTGTTCTTGATAGTAAGCTAGTTCAGTTGCCGATAATCAATACATAACCTCATCAAGCCATCCTTCTTTAGGACGAACAATACAGGGGCTCCCCACGGGGAAGTACTAGGATGAATAAACCCCTTCTCGAGCCATTCTATCAATTGCTACTTCAATTCCCTCAGCTCTGTAGGAGACATGCGATACGGAGCCTTAGAAATAGGAGACGCACCAGGAGTTAAATCAATAGAGAAGATAACCTCTCTCTCAGGCAGTAGTCCTGGTAAATCCTTCGGAAAGACATCTTGAAAATCTCGGACAACAGGAATGTCCTTCATCTCAATCTCCCTCTCAGGGGCCACAGAAACAAAAGCTAGAAAAGCCTGACATCCTTTCCTTAATAACTTCTCAGCTCGAAGAGTCAAAAAAAGTGGCACGGACTTAGAGCTCCTAACCCCTACAAAAGAAAGTTCAGGATGGCCAGAAAATGACACAGAGCTAGTGCTATAGTGAACATTGGCCCCATGCTTGGTCAACCAATCAGCTCCTAGGATTATATCATAATCCTTTATCGTCATACAAACTAAATCTGCTAGCATATTCTGATCATTAATCATAACCTTACTAGAAGGGTAGAAATATTTAATAGCAGCTTTCTCACTCTCTCACCTCTCTTCCTGTCCCTCTCTTCTCCGCGGGCGGCTGACCGCGGCAGGCAGGGGCGAGGCGACGATGGCGCGGGGGTGAGGACGGCGAGGACGGGTCGAGGATCGAGGGATGGTGGCGCGGCGAAGCTCGGTCGCAAGTTCGGGGTGCTAGCGAGGGTTTAACGATGTTTTCTTCATGGATCGGTGTCCTCGACGTGCGGAATCTTCGGTGGAGGTAGGGGGACGGATCCTTAGCCCTTGTACTTCCTTTTCTGCGATTTTGGTAAGCCGAGGTGAGCCGAGTGGGATTTATTTTATGTTGGGGTTAAAAGAGCATGTTTTGGGGTGTGCGCCTGATCTAGCGTTTTGATCGTATTTTTGGGGTTTAAATGGGTCCTCTCGGTGCTAGAGAGGTTGGGGACTAGTTTTTCCTTGTTTTCCCCTTACATGGGTATGAATTGGGCGTGGAATGGACTTTCCCGCCGTTTTTGCCATTTTCGGGTTTGGGACGCCTTAGCGGTCCTTCCAGCGACCGTTAGGGCGTGAAGCGATCGTGTGGAGACTGCTAGTCTCCCCCGTATGTAGGTTCGAGCCTTGCGGTCACACGATGGATCGCCAGGTGAGCTTAGCCGTCGGGTGGAGACCGCTAGGTGGCGTCATGCGGTCCGGGGGTGACCATTTTTCCGGTTTGGAGTTGTTTGAGGTCAGTGGGGTAGCGGCCTTGTGACTGACCGCTAGGCTCCGCTTAGTGGTCAGGCGGAGGACCGCCACTCTGCCTGGTGGTCTGGGAGTGACCGCTAGGGGTTGGGATCATCTTTGGCCCTTGCGGTCCTGGCTGGACCGCTAGGCTGACCTTAGCGGTCCAGGGGTAGACCGCTAGGCTCCCTAACGGTCCAGAAAGGACCGCTAGGTGATTTTTCGTGCTCGCCGTATCCGTTTTGTATTGCGTTGGGCCTCGATCGATCCAGTTGTGACCAAGTGGTCGACCTTCAGTCTCGTGAATGTCCCGGACGCCATGGGTTTATGTTTGTGGGTGTCTGGAGGCTCCGTGTTACCGTGGTTTCGGACCTAGGGATTAGGCCAGATTGACGACACTGTGTCGTCACGTGCGATGATCTTGACCTGAGTCTTGTGACTCAAGGACCGTTGGGTTATTAGGTCTAGTGGCCCTTCACAAGATGGCATGCAGTACCACCTAGTATGGTACCATACCAGTGTTGGCTGGTGCGGTTCAGCCCATTTGATACTGGTACTGGCCGGTACAGACATTCAAAAAAATGGAAGGCTGTGGACGACGATGAAGGGGTGCGAATGGCGGCAAAGGGGCTGCAGAAGGCTGGGACGGTGAGGAAGGCTGTGCAGGTTGGTGGTGACGGCGGTGGAGGTCGGGAGGAGAGAGAGAGAAAGGGAGGGAGGGAGCATAGAAAAGAAGAGTACATGTACCGCCGGTCTGTCACCATCTGCCAATCGCCGCCGTCCGAGGAGACACGAGAGGGGGAGAGGGGGTTAGACATGAGATCGGGGCCAGCAGGCAGAGAGGGAGCCACCGAGCTAGGGCTCAAAGTCGAATGGTGGGGGGGTCTTTTATCCCTAACTGGGGCCTTATCAAGCCAAGTTGCCTAGGCCCAAGTCGGCCGAAGCAGGCCGGGGCATGCTGGGCCCAAGTCTATATACTCTACCAAATATTGGTAGGGGTCTGTGGTTTGGAATGGTGTACCGGTACCATACTGGTATGGTACCAATACCCATGGTTTGCAATACCGCCCGATATGTACTAGTACCAGGTAGTACGTCTCGGTACCGCACCCGGTCCGGTTCCACCATTTTGGTACCTGCATTGGCCGGTACCTATTAAAAAAAAACTAAATGGGTCCCTTGCGCAGCCCTTCGGCCTCCACCCCTCCCTTGCTCAGTCTGCAGCAACCCACCCAGCCACTAGTTGCCGGAGCTCCGCCAGCCACCAACATCCTGCCAGCCAGCCGCACAGCCCCTTGGGTACAGGAAAATAAAACAAAATAACAACAACAAGAAGAAGAAGAAAAGAGAGAGAGAGAGAGAGAGAGAGGACGTACAGAGAAGTCGCTGTTTGCCTATCGTCGTCATCTGCCAATCACCAACATCTGTCGCTTGCCAACATCCGCCGATCGCCACCGTCCACCACTAGCCGCCGTTGGAGGAGATGCAAGAGGTGGAAATGGGCGAAGACGTGAGAGCAACTAGGGCAACACCAGTGCAGGGCTCGAAGCCCCGATTCGAAGGGGGTGCGGGTGGAGGTGGTGTTTCTTTTAATAACCCTTTTCAGGCCAAGTTGCCAGGGACTGGCCCCAATACCCTTCAACCTAGCCCGCCTAAACCCTTCCCTGACCCTTCAAATTCCCTATAAAAGTCCCTTAGGAGCTCAAGGGGTGGGATATACACAACAGAACAGACATACGGGCAGACATGCACAACAAGCTTCAAGGTCTTCGAGTAGCAAGGTAAAGCAAGGAGAATTGTGTATAGGTGACTTGGTCGTCCGCTAAGGATGCCGAGGGTATGTCGCTTGTACTTCCCTCGTACGTTCTTTCGCCATGACACACAAGTCTATGCCCACTATGCGTGAGACGTTATGACAAGGGTGTGACCATGCACACAGGTGACGTCATGCTTCCCAGTACCCACGTGGCCATGTCCAACCGCTCGATCCGAGCCGTGATTGACCCTCGCCTAGGCACCAGTCCAATGCACTCGCCAGTCACCCAACTACAAGCCCCTCGTTTTATGGAGCAAACACGGCCCACGCCATGAGAGGAACACTCTATAAAACATGAGGATAACCGCTCTGTCACGCATAGACCCGGGGACTGACCATTGTGTCAGAATTATCCCGTGGCTTGCGCCTATTGTACCTCGGCCACTATGGCCCACTTGTAAAGCCATATAGCTCTCAAAAATTGTATAGTCATTTGGACATATGCACTCGCATCCACGTTCGGGCCCTCAGCCCTCTTTTGTTATGTCACCTAGCGTGAACCCCTCAGCACCTCTGACCCCGGTCAACCCTGTCCTGTCTAGTGCGAACCTACAGCTACGAAGTGCTCCCTGCTCTTCAATTAGGACCTCAGGCCTACACAGACTTCTCTTCAGCTGTGGAACGAAGGTGTTCGGATTCAATCCGATGTAAATAAACACCGACTGCTTGTGATCGGTGGGGAAAGACGTCCTGTACATGACTTCCCATAGTCGCCTGTGCACTTGCACCTACGGAACTGACCCTTCCCTCCACGTGTCCCTCACCTCCCGAGTCCACGTGCCGCGCCCTGGAGGCACTTCCCCGGTCAACCTTCGGTTCCATGGGTGATTGTCAAGAAATCGACTAGCACACCCGCATCCTAACCACGTTTCCCTTAAAACTTGGAAACCTCCCATGCCGTTCGATCTCCCTTCTACTTTTCGTAAAAGGCAAGTGCACGGTGCCGCTTTGAGGATGGTATGGCCATGAGAGGGGGTGCCCAAAGCACACCATATTCCGACATCTCTCCCGTAGTTATATCCAACCCCTCACTCCTATCACCGCACACACCATTGTCGGTGAGGAAACACCCACCCCGCTCGGCACGCGAACAACGGTCTATCGCGAGACCGCATAAGGTCCATAAACGGTCACCTAAATGACTGCTAAGCACTGCAAACTTCTGTGAATGAGAGAAAGTGTAAAAAGATTAGATTTTTAACATCCAAACTCTTAGAGACCGATGAATGAAGACTTGTAAGCCTGCTTGGGACTCTTAAGGATCGACCAAATACCTAAATAGGACTCTAGAATCAGTCAAATCCATGAAAACCTAGCAAAACTCAATAAATAGGTCCCTGAACCAACCTACGCGACCCCTACTTTTAGCTCACATGGAACCAAGGTAAAAAGGTAAAATTAAAGGTAAGTTTCTTCTAGGAATTTGTTTATTATAGCTAGGTCTAACTTCTCTCCAAATTTCATTTTAGGAGATTAAGCCTAGAGCCTATAAAGACGCTGGTTCGGTGAAAGTAATTCAGGAACCTATGCGACCGACCCAGGAAGATCAGGAAAATAGAAGCCCTAAACGAGATAATTAGATAGAGGTTCTTTAGAACTATTTGTTCATTTTAGTACCCTCTTCTTACCCTCAAGATTTCGTGGCTATAGGTTAAGAGAATCAGGAGATAGAGAGCCAAGAAGTAGTTGATTCAGTTCAGGATGTGTAAAAATTAGAGATAACTTCTAGCCCTAAATTCGGAGTCTAAAGCCCAGATCCAAGGTAGGTTATCTCATGAAAGGCTCAAACTCGAAGTCAAGAGTAAAAGCCCTCTGGTTCTAGTTGATTCCATACATTATACACCGAGAATTTTATGTGTTACTTTGGACTATGCATCTAGTATACTCTTCATGCATAATTCTTAGCCCTAATTAAGTTAAAAAGGAATTCGCTTGTTAGTAGACAAACCCACGCATATTGTTGACCTATATTTACTCTATCATCCCTTAGAGTATGTTCATGTTGATTTCCATGCATGATTTGTCTTAGATTAGTACTTTATTTCATGATTTTTAAGTTTTCTGATTACACAGGAAGAAACGGCCTTCCTGTAGACCGCCAGATAAATTAGCGATCCTACGATAGACTGCCTTCCACAATAGACGGTCACCTACTAGACCGTTTCCTATTTCTGAATTCTGTATTTGAGTTAACCCGAGACTTAATGCAGAATAGTCCAATTTATTATATGTTAAGCCTAGTTAAATGAGTTGTATACCTGTTTCAAGCATTATTTTCCTATACATGGTTATGTTAACAGGTCATTCTAGTAGAATTCATGTTTCTTTAAGTATTTAGAGTTATTTTAAACTTATGATATTTTCATGACCAAACATATACTTTTGTAAATTAACTTGTATTTACATATGGAGTTGTCAAATTGATTTGATCGCTGTCTACCACTATCTCTCCCTTATCTAAGAGTCATTTTCATTAAGTGCATGACACATATCTTGGTATGTTGTCATTAGTTACACCTTACAGTTAAGCACGTATTCTTAGACTTGATAACCTCTCCATTGGATATTCCTTCCAACAGACTAGAAAATCTTGTTTCAAGCCCTCCATAAGTCTCTGCGAGCCTGGGATTCCCACTAGGACGCCGAGCTAGTTGTACCATGAAAACTCAATTTCTAGTAAGCACTTTACCTATGTTTTAATGAGTTCTGGACATTAGCGGCCTAATGAACGACCGCCAGAGTTTGTTAGCGGCCCATTATACGACCGCTAATGACCCCCAGAGGCCCTGACCTAGACCGCATGGTTCCAGCTTCTTTCAATCAAATCTAAACCTTGTCAAACCTGAGATTTGATCTTTGGGTTGGGATTTCTTGAGTTTCTAGGTGGTCTAATGATTGCTAGGAACTTAACACTTGTCAAAATGAGGTCCTGATAACTTATGGAACTTATGAATATACTTTTATGCTATCGATTTCTCTCTTTGGCATAACCTTGTCCTAACTCCACCTTCAACTCGTATATTCTTATTTCGGTGCATTCGTACCTTGAAATTTAGTTGAACTTGTTACATTACTGGCCATACTTTATTGTTATACTCATGAAAATAGCTTGATTTATACTTGAAGATGTAGTTTGAGCACTGATTATATTCAAGGGCTCTATGCTAGTCCCCTCGGTTGATTGTCGAAAATACACTGTAACTTCAATGCAGATTTGAGGGGGATTTCTTCTTCTCTCATTTCTACTCTTTTATCTAAGCATAGATTAAACATTGGGCGTTTATTGTAGATATTTTCTTTTCATCAAACTTGATATATTCTCATTTGTTGGCGGAGCTGTGACTTCGAGTGTGTGGATCATTGGCGGGGCGAGTTTCCCCTAGTCTGTATGTGAAGACAGAGTTGTGACTCCGTGTGGTTTACTGTCCGGGGTGTGTTCCCCCACTGTGTGTGTATGGGTGCTGTGGTGGCAGCATGTTGGGGCTAGGCCCCGTGTGTGTATTACTGCGGAAGCATCGTGTGTGGTGTTGGGGTATGTCCTCGTCTTGCTACGGTTTGTAGCGTGGTAGTGAAGCCACACCGGGTTCGGTGAGGGGTGGACGTAGGGAACCCGTCGTGGTCCCGAACCACCTAAAAATCTTCATGTTCTTTGTGGCATGCCTGTGTGATTATCCTTGTCTCCTATCTCCATTCATAGGTGATCTAACAGATTTTTACTCACCGCACCACTGCACATTGCTTCCTCTGCTATCCGTGTTATGCTTAATTTCTATTATTATTTGCACTGTCAATCCGTGTGAGATCGGGAAGATCGAGAGAACATTTCTATCTCACTTGTGTTTAGGGTAATTAATGTAGTTAATCTTGTCTCTGCCGTGTTTAGCTTAGAAAGTTTTTAAAATCTGCCATCTCGGCAAGGGGACAAGTTAACCCCCCTTCTTGTCTGCCATCTCTCTGGGCCAACATAGCTCGCGTTGACTGCTTTGACGATTCGACGAACATTGTGGCCGATGGTAACTCTATAGAGGAAGTTTCCAAAGAGAGTAAAGGTAAGTGTATGATCTTCATTTTACTGTTGGGGGTTACACATGTACATAGACTATATAATGTTATGAATGGTTTATGGTTTACCACCATGTCGGAGCCTGGGCTGAAGCTTACATATAGATACGAGGGTTACTGGAAGATGTTACAGTCCGGTAAGAGGGCTTATGTGTTGAGTCAAATGAATATGATAATTGTGTATCCAGATTATTACAGTCGTTGCATCCCCAAAGAGGGCATGAGTCACATTTCTAGGTGGGCGAGTGAGCATGCTTTGCAATTTCATTATGAAGTGCTAGAGTCCAATCCTATTGTGTACAATAGAGAAAAGTAAGAGGATGAAAAAGAGCCATTTTTAGGACTGCACAGTGAAAGGGGCCGAATGCTTGATGGAAGTTGACCTAAACGGACCAAAAGTCGACTTGGAAGGTCGGAAGTTGATACAATATGCTCCAGGACTCTAAGAAATCATGATCTCCAAGGCTCAAAGGAAATGGAACAAAAAAAATGGGCTCGAAATCCATCCAAGAATGGCTCCAAAATAATGGATAATTCGGGACATCAAAATTGATGAATAAGAGAAATGACGCAACTTGCGGGCTAAAAACAGGTTTCAATAGGCAGTTGGCCTGTCAAGGCGTTGTAACCGGAATACTGGGATTGGAACTGGAACTAGAACTAGGCGGCTGGCCTGTCAAGGCGTTGTAGCCGGAATACTGGGACTGGAACTGAAACTAGAACTGGGCCGCTGGCCTGTCAAGGCGTTGTAGCCAGAATGCTGAGACTGAAACTGGAACTGGGCGGCTGGCCTGTCAAGGCATTGTAGGTAGAATACTGGGACTAGAATTAGAACTGGGTGGCTAGCCAGAATACTGGGACTGGAACTGGGACTGGGCGGCTGGCTTGTCAAGGCGTTGTAGCCGAAATACTGGGACTAGAACTGGAACTGGGCGACTGGCCTGTGAAGGCGTTGTAGCTGGAATACTGGGACTAGAACTAGAACTGGGAGGCTGGCCTGTCAAGGCGTTGTAGCTGAGATGCTGGGACTAGAATTGGAACTGGACGGCTGGCCTGTGAAGGTGTTGTAGCCGAAATATTGGGACTGGAACTGGAACTGAAACCAGGCAGCTGGCCTATCAAGGCGCTGTAGTTGAGATGTTGGGACTGGAACTGGAACTGGGCAGCTGGCCTGTGAAGGAATTGTAGCCGAGATGCTAGAACTGGAAACTGAGTGGCTACCCGTTGAGGCATGTAGCCGAAATACTGGAACCGTCATTGGTGATGGCCAACCCTCGGGGGTGTGTTGGCCACCATTGTTGTGGAATGATGTTGAGCTTGTCATCGGTGAGACTTTGTGGTCGACGACCTTCATCAGTGAGGAGTAGAGAGGGAAATCGAGTTTTTTTTATTCTCTTTACCAACTCTACCTCCCTTGTGAATTTTTGCCAGAGCTGGCCCCCTTTTACTTTTTTCGGTGCACCGATTGTATGCATTTTGTTACCCCAATGGCATGTCCTGGGCTTCTTTATATAGTATAAATGACAACTTGCAAACTTTTGTTATTTACTGAGTTGTCCCACTTTTTCTTCTCGTAGAACACTGTTGCATGTGTGGACGGGTGTCCACTTACTGTTAGTCGTGTTTGATTCTTCTGTTGTGTGTTGGTACAGGGGGCAGAGGACTGGGCTTACCCAATTTCGGGTGTAGGCGTAGGGGACCGAGCATGAAAAATGGTGCGACTGGGTACTAGGTACTAGGGATTGGGTGCTGGGTACTGGAACCGGGGTACTGGGAACTGGGGATTGAGTACTGGAAGGTAGGAAAAATGCTGGTGTTCGGGGCTAGTCCTCTGAAGGATAAAAGCTTGTGTTACATGATGCCAGCATAGACCCATGGGGATGTGATGGTCTACGTGGTTAGGGCTACTGAGGAGATTTTGGAGTGTGCCAATTGTAGATCGAGCGATAGGGTATCAGCTACTATCATGTTGTTAGCCGGAAATGTAACTCACATTAGCCTGGGAAACTAGGGCCGAGCTGGCCGAGGAAGGTATTGTGGCCAGGAACTGGGACTAGGACAGGGACTGGAGGTTGAAATTGGGTCTGGGACTGGAATGGAGACTGGAACCTGAGCTGGCCGGTTGGCCATCGGAGGCATTGTAGCCGAAATACTGGAGTTGGACTTGGAATTGAAGCTGGGCGACTAGCTTGCGAAGGCATTGTAGCCAAAATGATGGGACTGAAGACTGGAGACTGGAACTGGGGCTGGGTGGCTGGCCTGTGAAGGCATTGTAGCCAAAGTACTGGAGCTGGAAACTGGAGCTAGGGCTGGGCGGCTGGCCTGTGAAGGCATTATAGCCGGAATACAAGAGCTAGAAACTGGAACTGGAGCTGGGCGACTGGCCTGTGAAGGCGTTGTAGTCGGAGTACAGGAGCTAGAAATTGGAACTGGAGCTGGGTGGCTGGCCTGTGAAGACGTTGTAGTCAGAATACTAGAGCTGGGAGCTAGAACTGGGTGGTTGGCCTATGAAGGTGTTGTAGCCGGAATACTGGAGCTGGGAACTAGAATTGGAGCTAGAGCTGGGCGGCTGGCCTGTGAAGGCGCTGTAGTCAGAATACAGGAGCTGGAAATTAGAACGGGAGCGAGTTCACATGTTTTGAGAATTAAATATGAGTCAAATAAATTTTCTCGGGAGTCCGCTAGAGATCTATATACTCTCAGATAAAGTCTTTTAATTCCCTGTTTGGTTGAAATATTGTATTAGCCTTGCGACTTCTTGGCAGAACTCTACGGATCATCTCATTAAGAGTATAGACATATCGATCGGAGTCATATGCGTCAGTTCCATATTTGTCATTAGCTCTCCTTCCCTCCGTTCTACGAAAGAGAAGGCACTTTGGAGACCCCGAGGGCCCAGATAACGCTTGCCAGCAAGATTAATGCCTCCCCTCATGTTGAAACGTACAGAATGGTCTTTTAAGGTCTTCATGTGAGCTGCTCACGGCGGCCATTACAGGAGCTGTCTCCATAGGACAACACAAGTAGCTACACACGTTCCGGGACACTGCTCACTGTGTGCCTTTTGCACCATGAATCATGACATATTGCTTTATAAAAAGGATGCCATAAGTTCATCTTTGAAAACCAGTTAGGATAGGCTTGTCCGACTAACAAGGTCTAACAAACTCGGATTAGCACTTGTGTGTGAGGGGGGGGGTGGGCCCGCCTCACTCGCCCCCCGACAGGCCACCGACAATCCGGTTATCAAACCGGCCCTAATTTCTTGTGGCAAGGATATGTGGAAGCTGTGATGCCTATTCGTTGGAAGCAGCGCACCACGGAGCAGGGCTCTTATTCACTTCTTTATGCTGTTGTTAGTTAAGTCTCACATCCGTACGTGGATGGACTTAATTCAATCTGGACATAAGTGAATGGGTCTCCCTTCACTCCGTGTCAAATGATTTTAAGTTAGATACCCTGTGACATGGGCATCAAATTAAGTCACTCAGATGCGTAATCGGATTCATGATTAGGAAGTAGGAAGTAGACCTGTAAACGGTCGGATACGGAGCAGATAGTGTGATATCCGAATTCGTATCTGATTAATAATCGAATTATCTGATTAGTAATCGAATTATCCGTCGGATACTTTATTCGGATAATGATCAGATAAATACGAATTCGAATTCGGTTCGAATTTTAAACGGATAATTACTAGGCCTACTTAGGGGTGAGTTATGCGTTGAAGCCGGAAACAAGGGAGAAGAGGCCTCCGTGATGCATGGCTGGCTAGAACCTTGGTCATGTGGGCACCGTACCCTTGGGAGGGCAACCCTAGCCCTGCTGGCCCTCTACTAGCAAGGGTCTCATTCCACTACCTCCACTCGGCATCACCGAGTCACCTCGAGAATCATGTGCGCAATGGTAGTTCGGCAACTTTCAAAATTCTTCGCTCTTGTGCGTTGTGTTCGCATGGTAGGTTCGAGGATTTTCGTTCTCATTGCTGCATTCACCTTAGTGGTGTCACATCAGATGAGTCATAATGTTTGACATCATCAAAAACACAGAGATATAACAATCTCTCCAGTTTTGATGATGACAACACTATGAGTAACCTAGTCTCCCCCTTTGACTTCATCAAAAGATAATAATAGTTTTTTTTAAAAAAAATCAGAAAGTAGACTATGACATGAATTTATGCAAAATGATTCTTCATCAAGTATTCTTCCCCTTGACATGAAAGAATTACTCCCCCTGAATTAAAGGGCATATCACCCAGATCAAATTATCTCCCCCTTTTTACAAAGCAAAAAGAGTGGAATGGAAGTGTAATCTCTGAAGATGATTGAATCAATAGGGTAGTCAGGATAATGAAGGATTTCAGAAGCACAGTCAATGAGGGTAGCAGCAAAATCATAGGGACAATCATAGATGAGTTCAGGTTATGAGAGATTACATCAAGAAGTAGTGAGCAATAGAGAGTAGAATCTGATATTGAATTGAATATGCAGTGAAATTAAAGGAGAAGACATGAGCAAGGTTTCAAAAGAATAGATAGTTCAAGAAGGTTTTTGATGAGATACCAATTTCATAAATCTAAATTAGAAGATGTTTCAGACTCCTCCATTATAATGGCTTATGAATGAATCTTATTGAATAGCATGGTTTAAATATGATGTATTCAAAGTTCGTCCATAAAGTTTCTGTACTCATATCTGAAATCAAGATTTAATAACACTGAACCAAGCCCTCATATGACAGTCTTGTTTAACATTCTTTCATCTTGCTCACTCAATTTCAGGAACTCCTTTAGGAGTTACACTAAGTAGTATTGAGGTTAAACAAACATGAAAATATTTGATTTTGTCTAGGGTTTCTTCAAATTTTTCTTTTGCAATCATTTCTCAGATTTTTCTTTTTGTTTAACAATATTTTCCGTACTAAATTCTTCCTGAGCAATTGAGTTTTCTATCTAGCCCCCACCACAGCTTTTATCGACCATGTGTCTCTGTTAGAAGATGCAGTCCCATGTTTTTGGCACAACCCATAATCCCCTTGAATGCCATGTCACTCTGTTGAGAGCATGGAAGCCTAACCATATGGTGTGCCATACTGGCCACCGTGAGGAGTTCCCTGAGTTCTGGAATGGGTTACCCCTTCCAGAAGTCACTTGTTATTGAAAGGACGCCCCCTGTATAGGTGCCATTTCTGTAATCTGTGGCAGCCCTAGACGTGCCAATTCCACCAGATTTCTGATATATCATGTGTATTATGTGTTTTAGTCAAAGGTCATCCCTACATGATAATCTGTCCTTGAACTCTATTTCATGAGATCTACCTTATGTATCCTATAATGGTTAAATCCCTTGGAATTCTCTATTGGCTATAAACTAGAGTGTATGTCGAATAAAAATACACGACTCAATGCTGGCGTTAATGGGGCCCGATCTGGTCCTAGGAGGAGCACCCGAAAGTACTTGTACCCATGGCAGTTATATTAATCACGGTGTGACATTGCACTAAAGTGCATGACTTGCTAGATATAAGGCATTCCACTCACTCTCTCGTGACATTACTTGCATGCTTGACTTGACTTGCATGGCCCGGAATGGGCAAGTACTTGCTTGATTGAAATAGCCAATTTCTACATTACTTGATATTACATGCTTGAACATTAGTTCCTACTTTCAATCTCTACACGTACTTGATATTACATGCTTGAACATTGGTTCTTACTTCCAATTTCTACACGTACTTGATATTACATGCTTGAACAGTGATTCTTACATGCTTGAACATTGGTTCTTACTTCCAATCTCTACACGTACTCGATATAACATTGGTTCTTACTTCCAATTTCTACACGTACTTGATATTATATGCTTGAACATTGATTCTTACTTCCTTGGAAAAGAATTGTGCAAACACTTGATAGTACTTGATTGATACATTGAAATCATGTTATGCTCTTTCCCTAAAAGTTCTTGATTTCTCTAAAAATTTCTTGATATCCTGCTCATCCTTTCATACATGACAGTCTCTGCATTACACGTAACATGTAATTACTTAAAGCATTGCTAGTTCTTGAGATATAATTCCTACTGAGCGATTCGCTCATCTAGTTTCATTAAACACAATAATATTATTTAAAATCTACGATATAGTCTCGGGTACTACACCCTCTCTCCCTTAAAAGAAACTTCGTCATCGAAGTTTAAGGTAAGATACATACCGAACAAATAGGGATATCACTTCTTCATCTCCGCTTCAAGCTCCCATGAAGCCTCCTCTCGAGAGAAATTTCTCCACAACACTTTCACCAATGGAATAGTCTTCAATCTAAGAATCTGCTCCTTACGATCCAAAATCCTAATCGGTCGCTTCTCATAAGATAGGTCCGGCTGGAACTCCAAGTCTTCATAACTGATGATGTGTGCAGGATCATGGACATACTTACGGAGAATAGATACATGGAACCCCGGATGGATTGCTACCATAGATGGAGGTAGGGCCAACTGATATGCCACATCTCCCACTTTATCTAAAATCTTGAAAGGTCCGATAAATCTCGGACGTAACTTCCCATATTTGCCAAATCTTGTCATTCTCTTGGTAGGTGATACCTCGAGGAATACATGCTTGCCAACCTCTAAAGCCAAGTCTTTCCTTCTGCTGTTCGCATAACTCTTATGCCGATCTTGCATTGGTTTCAATCTTTGCTGGATCAGCTGAATTTTATCAGAAGTTTCTTGCACCACTTCAGGCCCGATCAATTGTCTATCACCAACCTCTTCCCAACATAGAGGAGATCTGCACGGTCTTCCATACAAAGCTTCAAATGGAGCCATGCCTATACTTGAGTGAAAGCTATTATTGTAGGCAAACTCCACTAAAAATAGATGTCACTCCCAATCTCCCTTCCAATCAAGTACGCAAGCCCTCAACATATCTTCCAATGTCCAAATAGTTCTCTCGGACTGGCCATCCGTCTGGGGATGATATGTCGAGCTAAGCTTCAATTGAGACCCAAAGGCATTCTGCAATCCTTGCCAAAGCCTCGATGTGAAATGAGGATCTCAGTCTGAAATGATGGACTTCGGGACTCCATGTAATCTAACAATATTTTCCACATACAAATGTGCCATACTTTCCACAAATTGCTTCTTCTTCATGGCCAAAAAATGCACGATTTTTGAGAACCGATCTACAATCACCCAAATGAAATCATTGCCCTTGAAGGACATGGGCAACCCTGTGACAAAATCCATGATGATATCTTCCTATTTCCATTACTGGTGGAGCTATCTTCTAGAAGAAGCTAGAAAAGAGATTATAGAACAAGGCATTCAACATCTAGGCTATCTCTTGATAAGAGAATTTTATCTGATCTGAGCACACCAAGCATCCACAGATATGTTAATGTCGGTAAAAAGAAGGCTCAAGAATCTAGATGATTTTGAAGAATATGTCAATAGTTACACTCAAGAAGTTTATCGGCTTGGGCAGCACTACTCATCAAGTGTCAAAGCCCAATTTCTCGCCTCTCTTCCTGAAATGATAAGTAATCTGGTTCTAGCCGAACTAAATAATACAAATATAATGTTAGATAACTTATTGTTTGTTGACATCATTCAGTATGTGCGACAGGAGATAAAAAAACTTTGCTACCACATGAAAGCTTAGCAACCTTTTCCTAGCATATCGTAAAAGGCGTGCTCAAAAATTGAATGCAGAATCTTTTAATATCTCAAGGCCCATGCACCAAAGGAAATACACCAAAAGAAGGCCATATTTCAAGCCAAAGTTTGTCAAGGTCAAAAGACAAAGGCAATCTTTCAACCCCTACAAGTTCTTCAAAAGAAGGCAGACAAGTGGAAGAGCGGCACCAAAAAGTGACGAATGTTTTACTTGCAAACAGGCTAGACATTTTGTAAAAAAATGTCTAAATAAAGCACGCAGGCGCATTGAGGCAATGTTTGCACTCTAGGAGATCGATTCTAAATGGGAACTGATAGAAACACTAGAACAGTATGAAGAAGCCATTTAGTACCATACACAATTATAATTATTACCCTCTGAAGCATCTTCGGCATCATCTCCAGAAGAACAAGAACCGTATCAGGTCCAAATGACCAACTGGGGAACCATTTTTATCGATGAACAAAATGATGATGAAGACATGCCTACTATGTCAAAGCCAGGCCTGTCAACTGATGAAGCACCAGATTATTCTTTAGTTTCCCTACCCACCTCAGACGAAAGTGAAGAAGATTTTATGTATCCATTTTGTTCTGAAGATAGGTAGGTAAAATCTCAAATTTCATTACTGAGTGACTACAAAAAGGGCAAAGTCCTAGAGATAAGTGTTTCCCAACAGAAGCATTCTCTTTCTAATCAGCAAGTCCTTCAAATATGAAGGTTGATAAAAATTACTAATAGTATTATTATACCAGGTGACTTCATTTCGACTTCCACCCTTGGGATAGATGAGGGTGGTAAACATGTGATGCAGAATGCGTTGCAGTGGAGGGAAATAATTGACATTCAACTTGATCAAGTTACTAACCCCATGCATGTACTCACTGCAAGTCATTAGCATAAACGTGTCCTCAACAAGGCCATGGCCAAATACCATATCTGCACCCTCAGTTGAAACTCCAAGGGCCCGCTCAAATAATTCTAAATCGACAAGAATTTGAACTACTTTGACAATAGTGTATAGAACCTCATTTCTCATGGTTAGATTCCCATAGAACTGTTTTACAAGTTTGGGATAATATTTGGCATACCTTGTGACAAAATCAATCCAACCATACTGAACCTCAAAAATAGCACTTAAATATGAAAAGAAGTCATGCATCTCACCAAAATCGACCAAACGGGGGTCGAGTATTGGCCGTGGGCGTAGTGACGACACACGTGGAGGTGCAGGAGCCTACTGTGCTGGAGGAGCTGGAGCCTCACCTCCCCTGGCACTCGACTCCCCCTGGATAGGATGCCGAGAACTTCTTCGAGGCCCATCCTAGACTTGAAAACTTCAGTGGAAACCCTTAGATTGCTAGCCGATGCCCTTGGGATGAAGATGGAGACTGGATGACACACCAAAATGCAGTGGAAACCTCTTCTCCACAATCTGGAACCCTAGGAATGGCTTCAAGGTGGCACAGACCGTTGCGGAGATTTCATCCCGAAATGATGACGAACAAGTCGGATCTTGTGCGGATGGAAGAAAGAGGAGGTTGTTGGGGTGGAAATGGGTAAGCTTGGATGTTCTAGGGTTTGAGAGGAGGTTAGGATGATGAATGGGGGTGAAAAGGTGAGAGAATGGGGGTGGAAGCCCCCTTAAAAAAGAGTTCGGACGTAGTTTGGCCATCCCAGTTCGCCAGTTTCAATCGACCGAACCTGCGCTTCGGTCGACCAAAATGGTCGGCCTACCCGAATTTTCATCATTTTTTTAAACTCCTTCACCCTTTCTTTTCTTTTTTTATAACTCCTTCAACCTTTCTTTTCCTTATTTTTTTATAACTCCTCCTTTTTTTATGTTTCATCCTCCACTTTTTATTGAAGTTGAAAGGGAATGACTTGATGAAAGAGGTGATGGGGCATTCTGAGCTGTTCTGATTACAGGTGAGAGTGATATTGAGAAAGGAGAATCAAGCAAATAAGGTGACGCAGAAAATCAAGAAGAAGAAGAAGAAAAAGAGCAAGAGCAACAAGAGGAGCAAGTCCATCCGACTCTACCACGCCAATGGACCATACACAAGGACCATCCGTTGGAGAATGTGATTGGCGATGTGAATGAAGGAATTTAGACACGGGCTTCAATGAGGGAAGTTGAAGTTCATGATAATTTAGTTTTACTTTCCAACATTGAGCCTAAATCTTTATATGATGCTCTTAATGATAATTCTTGGGTTCTCGCCATGCAAGAAGAACTACACTAATTCCAAAAGAATCGGGTGTAGTTCCTCGTGCCCCGGCCTGATAATCATCCCATAATCGGAACTAAGTGGGTTTTTCGAAACAAACTTAGTGAAGATGGGGTGGTTGTGAGAAATAAGGCAAGGTTGGTAGCCAATGGCTACTCCTAAGAATTCGGTATTGATTTTGATGAATCTTTCGCTCCTGTGGCTAGATTAGAAGTCGTAAGAATTTTACTTGCTATGCCTGTCACAGGAACATCAAGCTTTTCCAAATGGACGTGAAAAGTGTCTTCCTCAATGGAGTTATCAAGGAAGAAGTATACGTGGAGCAACCACTAGGCTTCGAAGATGAAAAATTTTTGGACCATGTCTACAAATTGAACAAGGCACTGTATGGGTTAAAACAAGTTCCCCAGGCATGGTATCATCGCTTAAGTTCATTTCTGATAGATAATGGCTTCAAACGAGGTAATATAGATCAAACGTTATTTACTAAGACTTGTGATGAACATGCTTTGATTGTTCAAGTTTATGTAGATGACATAATCTTTGGAGCCTCTGATCTAAAAATGAATGACAAATTTACCCAACTTCTGTAGGGAGAGTCGAGATTAGCTTGATGGGGGAGTTGAACTTCTTTCTGGGACTACAAATAAAATAACTGGACGATGGCATCTTCATCAACCAGAAGAAGTACACACAAGAAATCATGAAGAAATTCCAATTGGAGAATGCCAAACCATTTGCTACAACGATGTCCACGTCACTGAAATTGGGGTTGCTTCTTCTTCCCTTCGATCTCTTCCCCTTTCTGCAGGCTAAGCTCGTAGGCCATTAACGAGCCAATTAGTTCGATGCTTGCAGCAAAATCATGATCTCTGAACTCCTGGCTTGGGAAGATGATGGGGAGGTCGCCTCCCAATAGTTGGTGATAAAGGCCAATTTTCACTAAAAATCCCTTAACTCGAGCTAGTCTTCAAGGGTCTATAAATAGCACCCTCAGCTCAAGCTCACGAGGGGGGAGATTCTGGATATCGCGTCGAAGTGCTGCCGCACTCTTGAGCAAAGTTCAGCTAGGGAGGAAGACTTTCTACGTTCTCTAAGCCTTCGGTTCAGGGAGTAGTCATTTTCTTTGGGTTTCTAGTCATAGTGTTAATTGTTCTCACTCATTTCATCACCATCCATCCTCATTTCTCTTCCCGTTTTCCCTGTCATTCTTGCATTCCTTACTTTTCCATGATTTTTCCACGCCCCCATAGGGGTTAAAAACCCAACACTCCCAGGTACATCCCTTTTCATTCTCATTTTATGCGCCATTCACCTTCATAGATATTGCACTTTCATAAACTCATTTGGGTTATTTTCCTTTGGTCATTTGTGTTGTTTTGCAGGTCAACAGGTGTTTTAGCATGAGGCCCATCCCTCCTGGCCGACCGGAAGGGGTGGAGGATTGAGTTCCCTGACTCGAGATTTGGAGACCTTTGCAGTTTATCTCAAACCGTTTACCAGAGGCGACGGTCTTCCTCAGACTGTCCATTCTCTGTACATGGCTGCTTGAAGACTGTCTAGGCTCCACACCAAGTCTTCTTCCGCGTTTTGTTTTAGAGCTGGCAGCGGCCTATCGACCGACCATTTTAGTCGCTCAACGTTCCCCAGACGCCCACCCTTTTCCTATTGGGCGAGTGGCTTCATCCATCTCCCTTTCCAAGGTACGTAGTGCACCTCTCTTCACACTATTTGTCTTGGTGGCGATCATGATCTGTCAGTGTGCATGGAGAATTGATTCATAGCATTATTTGTTCATTCTATGCTTTATTTTAGTGCCACACTACTCATGTTCATGCATACACCCACACACGCCCCTTTCCCCTTAGCACTTTAGGGAAGGAAATATACCTACATCCCCTCTTTTTGGCGATCATGGTGGGACACCTAGTGCCCATCGTGCTTCTGACAGTGTTAACCTGCTCTTCTGTCTTTGTTTGGGTAAGTTTTTAGTTGCCTCAGGTTTTCCAGTTTACTTTCTATCGTTTACTGTTCCTTGGATTGATTGCGGTCCTCTGGGGGCCATTTATGTTTTCAAGTGGCCGGTTGATAGACCATTTTGTTCAGCCTGAGGTACATCCATCTCCCCTGTTCTTGTCATCTATGTTTTTTGTTCGTTTGTTACTTTCTGCCATCCTCTGTGGGCCGTCGCTGGGTTCCTACGGTCAGTCGATAGACCATTTTTCTCTATCTCAAGTACGTTTCTATTTCTGTGAGTCTACTATATTTTGTGGTTCTGTCAGGGCCGTTGTATCTAGGTGACGGCTATTCATCAGATCGCGTATTTCACTCAGGTACGCTGTGGATTTCTTGTCTGTTATTGATTATTTTAATTCTGAGTTTTGTTAATTACTGCTCCCTGTCATACTATGGTCCTGCCCAGGACCGTCTTCCCTCCTTGTGCGGTCTCCCATTAGACCACTATTTTACTACAATGCACCCCGAGATTTACATTTGTGTGCTATTTTCCTCATTTCATTAATTATTTTGGGTGGAAGTTGTCTCCCCCTAGTTGTCATTCATGTTTATACTATTATTGTCATATTTGTAGCATTGTTTGATCACTACTTGTTAGTTTTTAGGCTAGCACTCACACGCTCTCCGGTGCACATAGGATCATATATTTTCACCATAGTAGTTGCATTCCTACCTTAGTAGGAGATCCTCTCGTCTCCATAATCTTTGGAGCCGACTAGTTGATCCTATCCAGGACCTCCGTAAATCCCTGTGAGCCGTGGATTTCCATACGGATGCCAAACAGGTTGTACCGTTACCACCCCAAGTCTAGATTGCATTCGTGAGAAGAGAGTAAACATAGAGTCAACCAAGTCCCTCATTCCACCCCTGTTAGGGATCCCATTGTTGAGAGAACACTAATTTAATTTGAATTCACTAAGGTTCTTAAAGGGAAAACATATAAAAATTTCGTGCATCATTGCAACTTGGCTGATTATTGGGTGCCTCTTATCTCCTCTTATGTTGTGCATTTTTGTTAGTCATCTACGACTAGGTGCCTACTAGGTGTTGTCATTTTTTGTTATAGGTACTCGTTGCATGTGGAGTTGCTTCGCACCCATAGGATCTTCTCCAAAGGGCATTTCCCCATTCATTTCCTATCTTAACCCCCTATTTGATTCTCTCTCCACCATGTCGTCCTACGACTTTTCTCACTCCCACGAGGACTCCCTTCCTCAGGGACTTTTGGAGGACCCGCCTAGGGTCACAACTGTACAAGGTAGAGAGGGGTCTGCCCCTCCTCTTCCATCCACTGTGGTTGAAGGTAGTCAACCCTCCCCCTCTAATTCTTCCACTCACAATTCCACCAACCACATCCTCCACATGATGGCCCAGCTGGATTCGGCACAGCTTCAGATTGTTCGCCAAGCTTTACAGGGGCCGATTGCCCAATCTTCTGCTCCTCCCCAGGGTGTGTCTTCTACCACCACCTCTCAATCTTTGGTTAGTGGATAGGGGCCTCGTCTGCTACTCCAATCGATCTCACCCCTGTCCAGCGCAAGATCCTCTGTTTCCCCAATTTGGAGACGGGCCAAGCTTCTAGCTCGGCCCATTAGATTCTTGATAAGGGGAAGACCCCGCTCCTATCGTCTTCTTACATGGATACTTATGGGACCACCTCTCCACCGCCGCAAGCTCTCATGGGCCCGGCTAACTGCTTACGCCCTCAGGCTGGGGCTGCCCACTTGGCTCACGCAGACGTGGATCTGCCTTTGGCCCAATGTCCCTCTTATGGGCTTCCCCCTTCGTCTACCTATCCTTCGGCCCCGTACACTGGGTCCGCCCTTCCAGTTTTACCTCCCCCATCCTAAGAATGGGAGCTTCTTGATAAGTGGGCTGCCATGCAGCAGCAGCTTGACCTCCTTCATAAACGAGTTGGCCCACAGTCCTTAGCAGATATCTCAGTTCTCAATTTTTGTGACATTCGTTTCCCTCACCAGTCAGAGCTCCCCATGTACCGAAAGTACGATGGGAATGGTAACCACTACATTCATGTGAGGGAATTTCTATATGAGTCGACGCAGTTTCAGTACAACGATCGCCTCATGGTGTATATATTTTGCCACTCACTGGACGAGGTCGCCCTGGAATGGTTTCACGCCTTGCCGCTAGAGGAGGCAGAGAGCTTTAAAATTATCAAGGAGAAGTTCATCCAGAGATTACAAGACCGGGTGGGCCCGTTGTTATCAGTTTGGGATGTGACAATATATATATATGCTTGAATGACCATAATGCTTGAAGGGCCATTCCTCTGAAGTCAAGTGTACTTCTTCAGTTGCTTCGACTCTATGACTTGATTGAGTCGACACAACCTTCATCAGGCTTTGCTTCGCTATGGACTGTTGCTGCTACTGTTGTATTCTGCTATTGCATCGATGTACTAGCATCATTGCGTTGACTCATGCTTGATGCTGCTAGTAGTGTGTGCTACTTTTGTTGTTGTTGTTGTTGTTGGCATTAGTTGGCTTATAGTAGATAACAAATGTACAACATTCCATTTCAAGAGACCAAGTCGACTTGATCTTTGAATTATGCAAAATCCAAGATTCTGATATGCCTTGAGTTGACTTGGTGTTCAGGCCGAGTCGACTTGGTGCGCTGCTACTGCTTGCTAAAGTCTGTCGACTTACCATTTATAATCTATTTATTTATTGCTCCATATAATCAGGAACAATAAATAAGATAAGGTTGGGGATGATCATAGTTAAATCAGGCACTTCAATGCTCCATATAATCCATTTATTTAGTGCATTTCTACCCTACACATCTAATTTGACAAGATCAGCATAATCATTAAAGCATATTGCATAACTGTCAGAGGCGGTCTGTTCACGGCCGCCAACCAGGGAATGGCAGTCCATCGCGCGGCCGCTTTCAGGCATGATAGTTCAAATTCAATCACGGCCTTGGGCGGTCTGTCGAGCGACCGCTCTGAATAGAGGCGGTCTTGACCTGGCTGTAAAGAGCCATGGTGACCCAAAGAAAACACGGTCTATCACGAGATCACTAAGTCCCAGGGTCGTTCCTATTGTGACCACAACTAGGACGACGCGTCTGGTCTCCGGTGAGCTCTGATAGACCCCTATTCTAGCGTCAAATTCATGAAGAATGATGCTTAAACATTAGGCAAAATGGTATGAATGAAAAGAAGACATAATAATACACAATATTTCATGTTCAATTAAAGTTTAGGCCCGCCAATACTAAGCATTGAATCAATCAAAAGAATAGGATATGGTCAGAACCCTAACTGTGACATGCTGCTACTAAACTAGAAAATATACACGATATATGAAATAAAAATTAGGGCTTTTACGACTAACAGGAAGAGGACTAGAAAAGAGGTTGGACAGACATGACCAAAAGTCCTCTTGAAGAAATGATGACTCGATGATTTCCCATCATACAATAAATACAATAGATTCAAGGAATCAAGAGCATCTCCAAATTGATCACAAGAGTGTGAATAATAAAGCATTTTAGGAAGAGAATGACATAGTAAACTTAAGAATCTGAGGAGAGTCTGGAGAAAGTTTGACAGATTCAAGATTATGTAGAGAAGTGTGAAATGGGACACACACTCGAGGCAAGGGATAGTTGTGTCGAGGCACAGAGATAGCATCAGATCAAATAGATAGCCTCAGATGTGCTGCTCAGACTTTCAACATTCAATGCTTTGACCTCTCAAGCTCAACTCAACAATGGAATATGAGTAACCCTTACCAGATGCGTCGAGGCATTGGACTGACGCATCGACCTATCAAAGCTATTTCTTCCTAACACATTCTGTGAACCAACTACAGACACAGCCAAAGAAGGAAAATTACAGCAACCAAAACCACTAACCAGTCATCAGAAATAGACCTCTGACATATCCTTGAACAGCAGAAATTAATCTCTTAAATGAATGATCTGGACTTCCCCTCAACCAAGGCTTAAATTTCTCAGCAAAACTAATCAGTATCAACCTCCCCCTTACTCAAGGAACGGACTAGTTCAGTAGATCATGCAACAAACTGAACTCCCTCTCACTCAATTTACTTAGATACCAGCATTAACGTAAATGGAGTGCAGGTTTCAACAAATATATGCTCATGAAAATCCAACCTATTGTAAATGTAGTTTGACCTATGGTACTCGGTAGAGAACATAGGTCTGAAGACCACCATCACGCATGAGGATAGTTTCCAAACAGGCTTAACCTGACCTTCCATATATCGCGATTTGATATTTCATAGGGTCATGCATGAAGATGCAACAATCAAATGCAACTCTGCTTGATATGCATAGCAATGTCCAAAGGCAAAACATATGTAGTATATTTTCAAATTTCAGCAAGAACATGTAGTTGACAGTTCACAATTTGCTCAGAATCAACAATTAGAACAATAAAAGCACTAGAAGTAAATAGCAGGAATTCAACCCGGGGTCGCCAAGTATCCGAACCTGGCGTGGTTGGCGACGACTTGAGGGCCGTAGGTGACGGCGGCCATCGCTGCTGAGTACCAGCGGCTTGCAGAGGAATCTGCAATATCATCTATGTGATTCAAGAGGTGCAAGGCTACCTATGGAAGCATCTTCGAGTCTTCTTCACAACGGCAGTCGTCTCGTCTCATTCTGAGTTCGTGGCTGTCTGTGGCAAGCAATCTACTCTGACTGCGCAGAAGGGTTCTGATCAGCATCCAGAGACAGCTTGCAAAAGCTGCCAGGCCTGCTCACCTGAAGATCTGAAGGCGGGATTCAACCGAAACCTTTTACAATGAGTCTTCTTCCCTCTCCAAGAAGTGGGACTCCATCCGATGACCGGAGCAGCATCTTCTTAATTTTCTCCCCAGGGTGCGTTGTTCTGTCCCCTCTTGGACTGAATAGACACCCTGTCACTCTTTGGACTGCCCCGGCCTACCACGACATCAGCTGACATCCTTGCAGTTCTCATCTCGACGGCGACTCTTCAACGGTTCCAACGCTTCCTGCCACGCTCAATTCTGAGTCCGGGAGTGTTCGTGGCGGCCTCAGCTTCCTACTATTGTGGCTCTGTAGCAGTCAGAACCAGGAAGTAGAGACCCTATTCATGGCTCTTCCCTAACTGGCCCTGACAACTTGGGAATTCCAAAAAAATCAGTCAAGACCCTGGCCCAATGACGAGGAGTTGGCCTCTAGTTTCGCCAAAATCTGAGTTCGGGAGTGGTCACAGTGGCGTCGACACCGACTGTCTGTCCTCTGTTCCTGAGAAGGGACAGAATCGACTCCGACAATCTTTGAAGCCTCTAGCCTACTTCTTCCCCTCCCCGCTTGGCCGGCTAAAGGCCCCTCCTCGCGTGGAGGTAGTTTTGGTTGTAATCAATTAACGCCCATCCCAAGATCCCCCTCCTGTGTGAGGTGTAGTGGTGTAAACATTTGAGCAGGTTAAAGCTTCCTCGCTGCGGCGTGGGTAAACCCCATACTTCCTCATTCGCCCACGTCTCCGGTCGGTACTGGTTTCTTCAAACTGGTCAAGTAAGAACCCTTCCCTTGCTCTTATTTCAGTGCTTTTCAATCAATATTAGCTCTTAGCTATGCTAGCCGGTAAGATAGAGTGCCCAATCTCGCAAGTCCCGGACTTTCGAGTGACCACTGTGGGAGTGAGTGACCACCGTGGGAGTGAGTGATTACCCGTGCCCTCGCAATTCCGTTTAATTCACAAAAAATGGTCTAAAATTCACCAAAAATAGCCAAAAATCACAGAATCGAATCCAAATCCGAACCACTAAGGATACGCGCCTTACAATCCCTCCATCCTAATAAACAATTCGACCTCAAAATTTAAAAGGAAGAATAAGGAGGAAAGTGAAAGAGCAATTATACCTCACGGGAATAAGAAAGGAAAAAGCTGTCCCATCTCATCCTCACGTTCCCAAGTGGCCTCGTGACTGGAGTGATGCTGCCAAACAACCTTTATCAGAGGGATAACCTTATTCCTCAACCACTACTCACGACGGTCTTCAATTCTAATAGGAAGCTCTGGTGTAGAAAGATCGGCAGTCACTTCTAGCTAAACAGAATCATCTAGAACGTGGGACGGATCAGAAACATATTTCCTCAACTGAGAGATGTGGAATACATCGTGTGTAGCTTGCATCGCCACTGGTAACTGAAGCCAATAAGCCACTTGGCCCACACGTTCTACAATGGGAAACGGACCAATGTACCGCAGACTAAGCTTTCCACGCTTCCCAAACCTGGAAACACCATTCATCGGATATATTTTAACAAACACTATATCTCCTGGCTCAATTTGTAGTGGACGTCTACGCTGATCTGCATAGCTTTTCTGTCGACTCTGAGCTGTCAACAATCTCTGCCTGATCAAACGAACCACATCTACACACTGCTGCACCATATCAGGTCCTATCAAAAGTTTGTCACCGGCATCATACCAGTTCAAGGGGGTACAACAAGGATGACCATAAAGTGCTTCATAAGGAGCCATGCTGATGCTGGAGTGAAAATTGTTATTGTAAGCAAACTCAACTAGTGGCAAGTGCTGACACCCCGAACCCTGCCAGTCGAGGCAACAAGATCTTAGCATATCCTCTAAGGTCTGAATAGTCCTCTCTGACTGCAGATGATACCCCGAACTGAAAGCTAACTCAGTGCCCAATGTCTTCTGGAAACTGTGCTAGAAGCCAGAGGTAAAACGTGGGTCGCGATCTGACACAAGTGAGACAGGAATTCCATGCAGTGGCACAATCTTTTCAATGTATAGCTTGGCCAATCTCTGCACACTCCACGCAACTTTAATCGGCAACAATCTAGCTATTTTTGTCAATCTATCAACCAACAGCCTCCCTAGCCGCACAATAGAAGAACGGCTAACCCTTAGCCGCTCGTGGGGGTTGGACGGTCCAACTCGGCCGTTCATCGTCCCAACGGTGCAAAACATGGGCGGCTAGCCCCTAGCCGCTCAGGGGGAAGGGCGGCTAGAACCACACCGCTGGAGGCATGAGCGGACCCACCCAGGCCGCTTATCCTACCAACGACACAAAGTGACGAACGGCCAGCACCTGGCCGCTTATGGGGACATGCGGCTAGCCCCTAGCCGGTCACCCCAAACAATATGCAACGGCAACAAAGACAAGGTTCAGAAACCCACGGGTTAAATGGTTGGCCTTCAGCCGCTCATGGGGAGGAACGGTCGCACGACTGACCGCGCATGCCCCACTACGCTCCGAGCCGAAGGGCAGTCACGAATGGGCCGCGCGTGGGGATGAACAGGCCCTGGTTCCGTCGTTCATCCCTCACCGGTGCGAAAACAGCGAACTCACCGAAATTTGCCATTTCCAGCTCCAAACAGCCCCACGGAGGGGGAAACGAAGGGAAATCAACCCCCATGACCCCTAGCATGATTCTATGCCCCTAAAATGTGGAATCGCAGGCTAAAACGATGGATCAGGCGGCCACTCCCCGCAACATGCTCAACCCTTCCCGGCATGATAAAACCCACTCTCGACCTCGCCTCGGCCTATAAATCACGGGGAAGGAACGCAAGAGGCTAGGGATTGTCACTGTACCTTCATTCCATGTCGAGGCTCGCCGGATTGAGCTCAAACCCTGAAGATCACCGTGAGAAACCCCATTCCTCCAGGCTTCCCACGAGCACCGCACGCCCACGAGATCATCTCGCCGTCGCCTACATTGCCGCACCGTCACCCCGCCACCATCTGCAGCCGAAGAGAGGGTCACCGCGGTCACCGTCGGTCAAAGAGAGAGAAGGAGGGGGCGTGGACACGGCGTAGGGAGGAAGAAGAAGAAGGAAAAAAAGAAAAACAAATGGGGGTTTTATAGAAAATCTGGGTTTCTCGTAAAAATATCAAAAAATAGAAAATTACATTTTCGCGATCCTCGAAATACACCGGTGGTAACGGTACCACTCACGCCTGGGTGAACGACCCGGTTCAGTCGCAACGGAGTTCCGCAGGATTTGTCGAAACTCGGGCCAATAATCAAAATCTTCCCAATAGTGAAGTCACTATAGAAGGGCATAATCTTCCCGCTAATCTAGTATGCCTTGATATGGAAGGGTATGATGCCATCCTAGAAGTTGATTGGTTGGTAGACCACGATGCCTATATAAATTGTCGCAGTAGGATAATCTCATTTTGGAAACCTGGTCTTCCACGATTTTCTTTTCTTGGTATCAAGTACTGAAAGCACCCTGCCATTATTTCATCTCTTCACGCTTGCAAACTCATTTCGCAGGGGTGTGAAGCTTTCCTTGCCTCCGTAGTAGTTACCGAGTCTAAGGAGATCCAGATAGACAAAATCTCCGCAGTTAGAGAGTTTCCTGATGTTTTTCCTTCCGAGTTACCTGGGTTACCACCCGAAAGGGAGGTTAACTTCACCATTGAACTCACACCTGGAGCAGCACTTGTGTCGATGGCTCCTTACAGGATGTCCCCCATGGAGTTGGAGGAATTAAAGAAGCAACTGCAAGAGCTACTAGAAAAAGGCTTCATTCGACCTAGCACACCCCTTGGGGTGCGCCAGTCTTATTTGTTAAGAAGAAGGATGGTTCTCTCTGATTATGCATTGATTACCGACAGTTGAATCAACTCACCATCAAGAACGAATATCCACTGCCGCGTATTGATGAGCTATTTGACCAACTTTCTAGCGCGGAGTACTTCTCAAAGATTGACCTCGGGTCAGGCTATCATAAATTGAGGATCAAGAAAGAAGACATTCACAAGACTGCTCTCCATAGTAGATATGGACATTATGAATTTGTGGTTATGCCATTCGGGTTAACTAATACACCTGCTGCATTCATGCAACTGATGAACAATGTGTTCCGGCCATATCTTGACCAATTTGTGGTCGTGTTCATTGTATTCAAAGATAAAGGGGGAACATGAGGAACATCTAAGGATTATTTTGCAAACCTTACAGGAACATCAACTCTATGCTAAGTTAAACAAATGTAAATTTTGGCTTAAAGAAGTCTCTTTCCTTGGGCACATCATTTCTAAAGAAGACATTGTAGTAGATCCTTCTAAAGTTGAAGCTGTTAAGAACTGGAGCCGACCGAACACTGTATCTGAAGTTCGTCATTGGTCTGGCTGGCTATTATAGGTGATTTATCAAGGATTTCTCTAAAATCACCACTCCTTCGGAACCTGGAGTAGTATGATGTTGCATGGTTAAGAAAGAGTCTGATAGCTGCTTTTTTGGCAGGAGGGTGATGGGGCTGCAGAGGATACAAAGAAAAGCAACCACGTTGTGAGGAAGATAGAGAAGCGCCAGCAAGGTCGCAAACTTGATCCACATATTGAGGAACAGTTTGGTAGTGGCAGGTTGTTGGCTGCAATTTCATCCAGGCCCGGGCAGTGTGGACGCGCCGATGGGTATGTACTTTTTCTGATTTCCCTTTGTAGTTCGAGCTATGTTTCATGTTGTCATTTCCAAACAAACCCTGCGATTTTGTAGTTGATAAGTCAAAAGTGGTGTCTTTCAATCATTTAGGTGGCTCTTGCTGTTAGTCAAATGATATATTATGACTCTGGCATTTTGAGTTATACTAATGTTTGCCTTTTGAACTTCTCGTGGCAGCTATATCTTGGAGGGAAAAGAGTTGGAATTTTACATGAAGAAGATTCAGAGGAAGAAAGGGAAGGGCGCTGGTGCTGCCTAAAAAAAAAAAATCTTTTTCCCCAGGAAACAAGCTCAAGTTTCGTTCGATATATGTTGACTCTGTTAGATAGAACTTGAGATCTTGTTCCCATTTTCTTGGTTTTGTTAAAACTGCGGATGATCAAGCTGCTTTCCCACCAAACACCGAGTATGCACTTGGATGTTTTTTTTTAATTTAAAATATTTGGTATGCATTCCAAGTGAAATTTAGGATATGGTTCTAGTTAATCTGTCATAATGCACCACTCCACTATTTTAGTTGGATGGCATTCTTTTGTATTTGTGTTAGTTACACGCACTCCAGCTACATATAGCGCCAGCCATCTTGGGAAGAAATGTCACCGATCGCTCATTCTCGGGAAGAAATCTCACCGATCTCGCGGAATCATCGCCGATCTCTGGCATAACCCACGCCGGTCTAGTGCCGACGACTTTACAGGGCGGGGGAAGCTCTTCCAGGCACTCCTCCCCTCCCCCCACTCTTCTTCTCACTTCCATTTCTGCCCCTCCCCGCCGCCACCTCCGCTTCCCCCTGCCGTGATCTTCGCCCCTCCTCCCAGCAGCTCTCCGGCTCTCCCCTTCGTTCTCTTGACCTCACTTTGACAGGGAGTTAAATTAACACTGGATTAACTCAACCTGTAAGGGAGAAATCAAGATATCAAACTCTGTAATCCGTCCACGGAGTAGCAGAGAAGAACAGTTCTGCTAAAACTCCTCCGTGTGACATAACGCATTTGTGATAGACCGCCATGTGCACATAACGCGCCTTCGTCAGTCCGTCATGTGACCTTATCCACAGAAGATAAGAACAACAGGCGAAACGTTCAGATTTAAGACTTTGGCGAGCATAACGGATAGGAACAAGGGCGTTATAGTGAGAACATAGTGGATGGAATATAGTCGGTCATGGCAACGAAGACGTCCAGGCAGACGGGCCTGGGACGACAACTAAGTCGGTGGAGGTGGTGGTAGACTTGACCTTAGGGGGTATATAACGGACCAGCGTATGTGCGTTATGTGGCAGGTATGACAGCTGCACAAAGATCCGTTAAACGATAAAGACGCTAACAAGGAGAGACGGTGGGTGAGACGGTGGGTGAGACGATGAAAGGAGTATAACGGACCCCATGAGGGGTGTTATATCACTATAACGTGCCATTGAGGATGCATTATACGCAAGAGGGCGATACATGAACTAGAAGTGCTTGCCTAGCGATAAAACATGGATAAGACTCAACCAATGAAGGCAATGATCCATGAAAGAGACTTCTAACATGCCCAAGAAGACTCGGCAAGGGTGAATAATTCGGAGCATCATTAAAATGAGTAAGTAGATGACCCAACTAATTAGTCATAAAACAGGTGTCAACAGATGCCCCTCCTTAACGTCCTCTTTGCAGGGGAGCGAGTGGAGGTGTAGCGAAAGCGAAATGGAATCATGGAGATGAAGCAGAGATGACGCGGAGTGAACTGAAAAGTGGACGTTAAGGCAAACGACACCCGTTCTCAACCAACGAGCGATAGGAATCTTTCGGAAAACTTCAGACTAATCACAAGGAAATGGTAGACGAAATGACACATGTCTGGAGGAACTAACATCTAAGGAAAGGAAAACACGGCCAGCGGTCGGAGCAACGGAAAGGATAAAGATAATTAACTAAGCTCCAGACAGGAATCTTCAGCTAACCATACCGAACGAGTAGACCAATGAAAACCTTCCAATTCAGAATGGAATGATTCTCCTTACTCGAGATCATGAACACAGCTATTCACCATTACTCAGTACACTCTAGACAGACGAAGCCCCAAGAGTCACTCTCCCTCTCCCAAGGGAGAATCCCATCTCCCCAAGCACCCTTCCACTCCCCCACACACCCATTCCCCTCCCAAAGACCAACATTAATTACCCCATTAACCCACATTCAACCCTTGGAGAGAGATCTACCTCTCCCTCTCTCCCACCCATCCCAAATTCGTAGCTCTCTCTCTCATCATCTACTAGACCCCCTTCCAGCCCCCATTCTCTGCCTCCCTTACCTTGGTTTGCCCCCTCCCAGACCCCCTAATAGCCTGGGGTTGCCTCCACACCTATCCACCCCATTTCCCCTCCCATTTACCCCATTTCTCAGCTCTCATCTTCAACCTGTAGTTCCCAGTTCACAGGTAGCAGAGAAGCTTCTAGTTGCAGAGGCTGTTCTGTCATCTCCACAAAGCTCGTGGTGGCAAACCCTATATTTCTGGAAATCTCGTCAAGGCTGCTCCGTAGGCGAGGTGGTCTCACCTTCGTCTGACTTCGGGGCTGTTCGGAGGAGTCTTCTTCGCCAGACTGAGCAATCCCTCCTAGGCAAACTACCAGAAGAGGATTGCAGAGGCTCCAACGCCCAGAGCTCTATGTTTCTTGGGGCGACGTTTGGCTGAAGCTTTCTCTTCCACGTCCTCTATCATCTTCAAGAAGTAGAGCATTTCTTGTAGCTCGGAGTCAAGAGTTTCTGATTTTCTCCCCAAGGTGCGAAAGGTTAGTTCCTCCAGAGCCTGGTCTAACATCCTTCCACTGTTCCCACCTTCGCGGTTAGCTCTAACCTCTAACGATGGCCACACTGGTCCCAGCTCGAAGAGGACTCAGTTACGATCATAGCGTTTCTAGTCCCGTATCAGTCGGATCCAGGGAGTGCTCGTGGCACCCTCATCTTCCTGTAGCAACTCTTTGAGAACAACCAGAACCAGAACATACCTGTCTTGTTCCAGACCCTACCCCAGCCACCGATGACGTCAAGATATTCTCAGAAAATTTGGTCATCTTCCTGGGCCAACACAGGTCAATTTGGCACTAGTTTCGGGCTCATCTGAGCTTGGCAAAGCCTGTGGCAGTGTTGTCATTGACTATCTATCTGTTATCCCTCTGGTTTTGATGATGACTGCCATGACATGCGATATACTGATTAACATTCATTTGTCTTTTACTGCAACCCCCGCCGCCGGGCCCCCCCCCCCCAGCGGAAATTAAATATGTCCCGAACTCGGTTCAGAAGGGACAGCAAGCTGAGTGCAGCATCGTTGCAAACACCTTTGAGTGCTGTAGAAGGCAGGGCTGGCAGCAAATCGTTTGGGGACGTGGTAGCAGCAGGGAGGATGGGCCTGGGGCTGCCCGGAGATGGGGTGGGACTGCTCTAGGACCAAACTCCTGAATCACTCTGGTGCTGTCTGTATTGGGTCAGTAGGACAGGGAATCGATGTTGATGCCATCACGAGCCCCTCTAGATGCTGTTGATGGAGGGGCCGGTGCCAAACTGCTCTGGACTGACTCAGGAACGCTCAGTAAAATTTGTGGGCTGATCGGAGACCATGGGAAGTCGAGGCAGCTCTGAGATTCGATGTGGACTGGTGTGGCCCTGATTGTCCCAAAATTGTAGGCGCCTGAAGATAACCTCGCCCCGGGCACCTCTGAACTCCGATAAGGGTGTAGCTGGTATAAACAAGACCATGGGAGGGTCCTCTTCATCTGGAGGCCAACGGGACCCCCAGACGAGGTCAGAGTAGAGCGCAGTCGGGGATTAAGTGGGAAGGTATCCGACCAGATTCTGGCGATCACAATCAGCACAGGCTGGGGAAGACGACCAAAACAGGGTGCTCCGATATGCGAATGACCTCCCCCTTCCTGGGACGTGAAGAGGACTTGCCCAGGTCATCCCCCTCATAAAATGGCATCAAGAATCCCTCTGGACTGGTCATGGAAGCTTCTACAATCTGCTCCTGACTATTTGCCAGAGGGAGAGTCCGCAGTCTGGCGAGAGTAGCTCCTCCATGCAGCTCCGAGGTCAGAAAATGGTGAAACCACCTCCGTTGCAAAGCTAACAGGAAGACGATTCCACCAGTATATCGTGCGCTACTTGGAACCTCGCAGATATGTCGTGGCAGGCTCTATAATCGAATGAAGATCTTTAACCTCTCAACCTGAGCAGAGTTTGATGGGTGTAGCTATGTGAACATGGAGGGCTGGGCGATGGGCAGCTGGAGATGGGGTGGGATGATTGTGGGAGTGGGGTGGAAGGTGGGAGAGGATGGTGGGGATGCTGTGAGGGAGATTAGGGTGGAGTTGGGGTGGAGCAGGGGATGGGAAGAGTGGGTGGGCAATGGACGTGTCTGCAGGAGAAGACACGTAAACCATTTTTTTAAAACTATTAACCCGTTTGAGAGTCTTGACACATTATCATTTTGTTTAAAATGATTAATGTGTCCAGGTGACGGGATGCGTTCTTTCTTCGAATTCAAATCCAAAATGGCCGAGCCCCTTGCCTCCTCTTCTTCCATCTTCTTCTCTCCTTCTATTTCCTCTTCTTCCTATTCCCCTTTCTCATTCTTCTCCCCTCAGATTTTCCTCCCATTTCACACCAATTGAGCGCGCCAGTCCTAGTGGTAGCAATGGAAAGAGAAGGTGACCGCCTCCCTGTCAAAGAACCATCATGGAAGAAGAGGTAGAAGCCGCCATGGAGGAGGAGGAGGTTCTTTTGGCCATTGAAGACCCCGAGGGACCTAGCAGTGAGGAGGAGGGTGCCCACGATGCGGTAGGCCCCCTAAACTTCCACTTTTCTACATTATTGGACATTTGGTGGGTTGTGGTGAGAGAGGGAGAGGCCTACGGTGAATTGGTGGGACTGGTAAAAAAACACATCCACCATAGGTGACGCTTTATTTGAACGCGTCTGCATAGCCAACGCGTGTATATTTTTATTATTATTTGTGATATTTTTTTTTAAGGTTGTACGCATCTGGTATGGTGAATGCGTATTATGAAAATTGTCACCCATGGGTGATGCGTTCTCCCCCCGCCCCCGGTTTGGTCATATAGTGTGTGTTATTACTGTTATTAGTGTTAGTTTCTTTTCACTAATGTTGTATTCTTATTTTCTTTTTTCGTGATATGTAGGGCATGATGAGGACCCACATCAGTTGGTACCTGGTGGTGGCTGCCTATAAAGGCCTCCCAGACTTCCACAGAGCCAAGCTGGAGGGGATGGGATTTAGCACATTTCTGGAGATTGAGCCATTCTGGCTCGACTTACCTCTCATTCAGGCCTTGCGAGAGAGTGGCACCTAGCGAGTTGGGCTTTTCTGATGCCATGGGATCACATGGTGCCCGGCTTGGAGGAAATCATCTGGATCACGAGACTATGTGTGGACGGGGAGGCAGTGAGCGGCATCACCTTCCTCAATTATCACTAGAGTGCCCAGGAGTTGCTGGGGCTGGAGACTAGAGCAGAGGATAGAGAGAGCAGGATAGTGACCAAGACGGCCATCATGGAGGCGTTGGGGCTCGTTGTCGCTTGACAGTGCAATGGGGAGAATTTGACCGAGTTCATGGCGCGGATGGAGAGAGCCGCAGGCGTCGCATTCTGCCAGGATGCGACTGACTAGGGGCTGGCGGATCGCGACCTCTGGAGGTTCTTGTTCTTCGTGCTGGGGTGACTACTCTTGGGCATGAAGGGGGATGACATCCACTACCATTTCATAGGGATTTTGATAAAGCTGGACCGAGTAGAGCAGTACGCGTGGGGAGCAGCCCTACTTGCACATCTGATTGCCAACCTATCTCAAGGGACAGGTCAGTAGATGGCAGTTAGCGGCTTCACACCATTCCCTCAGGTAAATATATTTTATTTATTTATTTATTTGTAGCTAGTCCTATTTAATGTTTATGCAATTGATTGTGCTAATGACTTGCGATGGATGCAGGTGTGGAGCTATTATTACATTCTGATGGGGAGGGCCCGGCAGTGGTGCCTGATAGTTGTGCAGCTAGCCCGATAGTGGAGGCCGATTGTGAGCCCGGCTCCACACTCCTACCAGTTGATGTCACTACGGCACGAGCTAAGGGAGTACCCAGAGGCCATAGTATGATGATTGATTTTTTTTGGTACATATATATTTTATTTGTGAATGTAATTATTGACATGATGCATGCATGACAATGCAGGTCGTTTGGGGCCCTATCTAGGCATGGTGGATGCTGGCCAGCCTTGGGTAGAGGTGGGTCGAGCTCACTTCGGGCGGAACCTTTGGGTCCATTGCCTGAACGAGATTGAGCCACTTTGGCTCAGGCTGGCGATGAGGACCCTGGGGATGGCCTAGGAGTGGGTGGAGGTGGATGCACCAAGCCGCGTCGGGCGAAAGACCTGGGGGAAGGGGAAGCGTGTCGACTGGCGCGAGCACTTCCCTGCACAGTACTAGGACTGGCGATAGGGTAGAGTCCCTATGGTGTCACACGTGTAGGATAGCACGGAGTACCTGTAGTGCTACAAGGAGACTTATGCGGCTCGTCTCTAGCTCGGGAGACCATTGGGGGTAAGTATAAAATGAGTATTGATTTATCTTTTATGAATGTGTACATATGCATGTGACACTAACCTACATGTTTAAAAATGTAAGATGCCTGTGATGCTATCATCACCGAATTATGGGCTCACCTAGTGGACGCCAGACAATAGCTGGCCACCACCCATGAGGCACTAGACACCTTGGTGAGTTTATGCAATGTATTTTTTTTTCAAACCTAGATTCCTGATGATTTGTTACTAATTGTCATCATACCTTTCTTGCAGAATGCCTAGCAAGGTGCAACAGGGGTGGCTGGGGGAGCCTCTTCTAGCTCCCAGGTTTTGCCTCCAGAGGTCCCCTCCCTCCAAGAGCAGCTTGTCAACGCCGTGGCATACGCCGAGGAGGTAGAGCGTGAGCTCATTACTTGGGTGAGTATTTGCTTGGTTTAGATTTAAATCGTGTGCTACTTTCTACTGACTTCATGAAGTGGCTAGCCCTGACAGGTGGTGGAGATCCACGGTGCACTAGCTCAAGTAGAGGAGGAGCGTGACGTCTGGGCAGTAGTAGCAGCGGGGTTGGAGGAGAAGCTACGACGCTGCAATGCTGAGGAGCTGCCTCGAGACATCTTGGAGCTGAGGGTTTCCCTTTAGGTGGCGAGGAGAGATGTGGAGAGAGAGAGAGGAGAGGGAGAGAGAGGAGAGGAAGAGGGAGAGATAGAGATAAAGGGACATGGAGGAGAGGAGAGCTCTAGAGGCCCCAGTGATGAAGCTTCAGTTAGGCCTTAGGGTTGCGGAGTAGAGGCTGAAGGATAGTAAGGAGCGCTATCAGAGGGGGTGAGAGCACACATCGCATGCTCGTCAGACCGACACCTTCTCTGTTGGCAGCATCATAGTCTCCTCAGCAGAGGAGCACCGTGCCACTGAGGCTGAGTGGGAGCTGCGAGGTGAGAGGAGTGCCATCTCGTAGAGCTCCATGAGGCCTCCTAGGGATCCCTGTCCTAGGAGAGATAAGAGAGATGATCAGGTGGTGAGGACACATGCCGCAGCACATGCCGAGGTACGAGGAACACACAGGAGTCCCTATGTCTTGGGGAGGACATGGATGCATAGTTCAAGCTATTTATATTTATTTCTTGCTTTCAAGTCTTATTGGGCCCATTTTTAGTCCCTGCATGGATAATTAGCTATTTAACCTTATTGACTTCCCATCTCCTCCCTATTCTTCAGAGCGCCAACGGAGGACACCGAGGAGGAGATGGTGAGCGATGTGGAGCGATGTGTGGCGTGCATGGAGGCGAAGAATGTGAGGTGGCGGCAAGATGAACTGCAAGTGAACTCGCATAGAACTTTGGCGTTTCGACGTGGATAGATGCCAACTTTGCGTGGGTTCTTCGATCATGGTAGGGGGATGGATCCAGACCCCTTTCGCTTTATTTTCCCCATGGTTTTATTCCGATCCAGGTGAGTTTAGAGTGGGTTTTCTTTTGCTGGGGAAACATGCATATTTTGGGGCGAGTGGCGATTCCTGCCGATTTGGGTGGCATTTTCTAGCTAACCTCGTGGCTTTGATCTATTGGTTGGTGGGGAGAGACTTCCCCTTGTTTTTCGTGCACTTTTGTGTGAGTCGGGGCCATGGTAAGGCCGAGTGTAGGCTTCGTTTATATTTTGGGGAAAATGTTACATTTCAAGGTGAGAAATGATTTCCAAACACTTTTGTGTGTGAATGTGGTCTATTGGTGTATTTTAGCCTTGTGGCCAGTAGGGATAGGTACCCCGATGTTTGCTCCCATGTTCGGGGTGAATGGGGCTCGATTCAGGATCGCACGACAAGTCCCCGACCTTTTTCAGTCGACCAATGGATGAGGCCAGTCGACCAGTGGGCCATTGGTTCAAAAGAGAGTGCAATAGGGCACTCTGGAGGATTTTCATCGACCAAGCTTGATGGGTCGGTCGACTAATGGTGAGGACCGGTCGACCATGTGTGAGAAATGATCAACCAATAGGGTCTACTGGGTAGACTGCGGGTAGGTCGGTCAACCAATGCTCTAGATTAGTCGGTCGACCCAGAGGCAGGTCAACCGATGCTGCTGTCAGTCGGCCCTTTCCTCTTCTTTTCTGCCAACACTTTGTGGGGGTTATCCTGTTATGTTTCATTGATGGTCCTTATCCCTCGTGAATGTCTCGGACTCTCCAGTATATTTAGATTTGAGTTTAGGTGTCCATTGTCACGCCCCGAGCGCGGAAGATTACCCGGGGGTAACGTGACGAGTCTATATCATTCATGTAAATCAGAGCGTAGTGCATTCGACACAAAGACAGAGCGCGCAATATAGCAATAAACCCAATCCTTTATTCATTCATAAAATTTACTGGGGTGCTACAAATTCTGAATACAAGTGAAGCTTCATATGCATTTTTAGCTCCGCACATTGAAGCTACATAACCTCCCACTGTACTTCCAGAAGTGAGCATGGCATTTGCACCCTCATGCTTGTATTGACTCATATATGCATTTCAGGTGACATGTATGTCTTAATCTATGAATACATGCTTGTCAAGGTCCTTTGTATATCAAATGGTAAGCGGTGGAAAGTTGGATTATGTCCGGGTGAAAACCCTCACTATACGTGAGTGAAATAGTTTGCCATGCATAGGGAGCAACCTTTCATGGAGATATGATCAAACCCTTGCATGCTACACATGAGGATTGGCAAAACCATATTCCTACATTTTTTTAAGGGTACCCCCCCTATCACCAACATATGCATCATTGCATGTCATGTCATTTCTAGAAGGAGTAGGAATTAGCTCACTGGCTTAGAGCAAGTTGACTTGGGCTAGCCCGAAATCGACTTGCCCAGTTTCCAGAATGATGTAGTGCCAGTAGCCTTTGGTCTGCTGATCTCCCACAACTAGCAGGCCTTCCCTTGCCCTTTTCTCCCCTATGCATGTACATATACATATTCATATGCATGCTTCATCCTTGTGCCAAGAAGAAATAAGAAGGTAATACAAATCAAACAAAGAAAACAAAGAAAGGAAGAAAAGAAAACAAAAAAATGGGAATAAGCTTCCATGAAGAGATGAGCAAGATAAGACAAAGAAAAGTTAGGAAAGAGGAGATTAAAAAATGGAAAAGAGAAAAGAAAGAACAAGAAATGATAAGAGATATAAAATAAAACACGAAATCCATTTCAAAAATCAAAAATAGATAAAAGATAAGGAATTGAAAACCTTAATCCACTAAAAGATGAGCGATGGAAGAAACAAAATGGCAAAATAAGTCGAGACTGACAACTCAGCTCACTGAAGAAGGATGGGTCAACATAGGCCTAGCCTTGTGTTGACGCAGGCTGCTCCGGGCCACCGTAGGGCAAGCCTGTGTTGACCCAGTCATCACATTTGGTCGGCGTAGCATCCTTCTGCTTATGTTGAGTTGACCTTGTGGGTGCTCCTGACACCTTTGGCACGACTTAGCATAGCTGCAACAGTCGTCAAACATCATTGGCCAGTAGTAGCCAAGCTAATGGAGATAGGAGACAAGGACAATCACACAGGCATGCCACAAAGAACACGGAGATTTTTAGGTGGTTCGGGACCACAACGGGCTCCCTACGTCCACCCCTCATCGAAACCCGGTGAGGCTTCACTAACACACTACAGATGTAGCAACAACGGGGATGAACTCCAACACCGCAGACATGCTGCCTCCGCAGCAATCGACACACACGGGGCCTGGCCCCAAGACGCTGCCACCGCAGCACACACACACACGATCGGGGAACTCACCCCACACTCTAACCTCACATGGAGACACAGCTCTATCTACATACACAGATATTCGTATGTTTAGAAAGACAAGAAAAATATACAAGATGCGCTCAAAGTAGGATGTGGATCAAGAAAAACATCACAAGCAAATGGGTAAAGGATGTGGAATATTTCCCCCTTGAATATCCAATGAATCCCTTCGAACAGGAGGTAGGGTGCATTAGAAGTTAATTTGTGGAGTGGAAGCTGACTGGTTTTGCAAGAGATGCCCAAGCTGGAAGATTCGCACAATCAACACAAGCAAGAGTCAGATTGATAGGAACAACACGTTGATGGAATCCTCTAGCAGATGTCCTTCCTCCTCCTTTGAAGTGTGACGCCCTCTCTCCTTTCCTACAATAGATGAAACACTATTAGCCCCAGGGATGTTTCCATCGTATGAGAATGTGACTACATATACCCAAAGGAAAAGAAAGAAAGAAGACAAGATAGCCCATGCTAAAAACCCTTCACAACCTCACCCAAACGAAGGGTGAAACCCTAAGGGTAAGTGGGTAAAAAACCAAGGCCAAATGGATCACAAAATGGGGACTTCGAAACCGAATACGCAAACTCGTTCCAGATGCACCAGAGAAAGTGTCAACTCTTAGAGTCGACACATTTATCAAAGTGTTCTATCAACGAGCAAGAGAAACCATCCAGGACAAACGTGTCGACTATTAGAGTCGACATATTTTTTCAGGGGTTCTGTCAGCAACAAAAGGTAACACACAAGCGAAAGTGTCAACTCCTTGAGTCGACACTTTTGGCCATGTGTTCTGCCAATGCTAAGAACAACCCCTAGGACACCAAGTGTCGACTCACAGAGTCAACACTTGCTACCTGCTGCGTCGAGACAGCAAGCAGTAGAACAAGTTCCAGATTTCTCGCTAACTCTCTTAGGGCATCGCGTCCCTCGACATTTCACTCCTCCGGAACCTCCGGGTCCTTCATCCCTCTCTCTACCCCTTGGGTATGACGCCCCTTCCCATTCTCTACCTCCAGACTTCCCATCTTTCTTCCAATTCATCCTTTCACTCCTCCAGGACATCGCGTTCTTTATCCTCTTCTTCCTTTTCAATCATCTTTTCCCGTACCTTTTTCTGGGGCATCGCGTCCCTTATCACTTTCTCCCTCTGGAGTCTCCGGATGATTCTTCCTCCCATCATAATTCTCCTCCTCTTTCTCTGGACCCTCCGGATCCTCCCTTTTCCATCTATCAATTCCTCCTTTTGATTCCTTTTGATCTCGGGTCTGACCCGACTTCCTTCACATCTGCTGCCCTGGGCATCTGCCCGTTCTCACACTACTTTCGAGGCTTTAGTCCTCACCCCTCCTTCTAATTCACCATACCTTCTATAGACCATTCATGTGATCAGGGTCTCCACACCTTAGCAAGGGAGTTCTAGCCCTCGCTTCTTTTTCGTTTCTCCTTATTCGTCTGAGTCTGGTCTGGATACCACTCCTTCTTGTTAAGTCACTTTTCAAAGCTTTGCTATCCTTTCTTAGTAGCCAAGAGAGGATAAATCCCATGATCGCCTCTGGCGATAGCTGCTTCAAGAAAGAAGCATAAGGTAACATATTGGTGTAAGTACGCATTTTCATGATGTCATTACTTATTACTTCACGCATGGTTTTTAAAATGAAGTACTTCTTAACATGATTAAGAGTGTTATTTTAGGCCTTTATCCTAGGTCTTTATCTTTGTTGAATTTTAGAAAAGGTTCTTTAGGCTTGCTATGTAGTACTTTGGCTATAAGAACCCCACGCTGGGAGTTCAGCATCCCCTCCTCACTCATTAAGGGCAACCCTTAGCTGGGCACTCCACACACTTCACGGTGTCCTTAGTCGGCCTCCTTTGGGTAAACACAGTTGTTACTTTGGCCATACCATGAGTATGCATATCCTTTCTCTTCTTTGCTCGGCCAAGTGCAGGGGTGGGAGGTTAATGGATGAGATGACCAGCCTAAGTACTCCTCAATATGAGAGAAGTCTCAAATATGGGCAGTCTTGACCAAAAATAATATGAGCTTTTCATGATATATTAAGAGTCCAACATCCACTACACTTTGTGACTAACGATCATATGTTTATGTCTACGAACATAGCATAGAGTCTAACATTTGTTGTGTCCCAAGTTTTGATAATGGCTAACTGTGAATAAGTGCTCATGATCTTCAAATCTTGTTTGAAAATAAGCATCCGATAAAGCTAATCTTAAAGACCAAAAATGATGTTCCCAAATGTCTAATGATATATATTATTTTTGGGACAATAGGCAAATTAGTTCCTTGATGTTGAAGAAGTCAAGGCAGGTTGAGTTGACGCAGTGTAAACACTGGGTCGACGTTGCAGAAGAAAATGACTCCTGAGTTTAAAGACTGAGTCAATGCAACACTTCATTGTGTCGACGGAATAGAAGAAACAAAGCACAATTCATGAAGGATGGAGTCGACACCAAATCTCAGTGCGTCAACCCAGTAGAAGAAGATAGTCGAAATCTAGAGTGCTACTTTCCAAGCAACATAAAGGTGGAGTCGATGCAATATCCAAGTGAGGTTGACTCAACAACTATTTTGCAAACTACACAAACACATAGTCGATGCAAAAATCCATGAAGAGTCGGTGCAACAACAATTCAGCTTCAAAGACGTACAAGCCTATTGAGTCGACGCAATAACTCCTTGGCATCGATGCAATAAATAGATTTCTTCAGCTAGCGATGATGGAGTTGACGCGACAATTCTATGGTGTTGACACAACCAGGTGTCTTCAGCCAGATCTCAAGTTGCGAACAAGCTGTGCAGACACCAGATCACTCTAGAGTCGATGTAATCGTGAAGCCAAGCATGATCTCACTCAGTAACAATGAATGCTACGTTGATGCAGGAAGGTCATGGAGTCGACGCTTCCAATGAAGACTTATTGAGATATGAAAGAGGAAATTGAATCTTTACGGAAGGCACGATTTGCTTAAAATCCAATTGGTCACATGACTGCACCAATCATGAGCACATGATTTAAGACACATTTTTTGGGTTCTGAAATGATTCTAAAAGATTATATTCCTCCTTGACACATGGACCAATAGGGGATTAATTTGAATTTCACCTTATCCAAAAATTCATCCAGAACTCTACTCTATTTAAAGACACCCAATTCCTGGCGAATGGAGGAGGCTGACATTGAAGAGAAGAAGAGCCGTGCACATTTTGGACTTAGACGAAACTCTAGTGGATTGTTTGTTAAAGTCCATGCATGTCTTTATCTCTGCACACTAAGTCCGAGCACTTGAAAGTCCGTGTAGATTTTTCTTATAAGAGACCATGCATCTTTTATTTCAAGTCTGTGCAGATTTTCTTTATCAAAGTCCATGCTTATGTTTTGGGTGTTTTGAAAATAAAGTTCATGCACGTTTCTACAAGTCCGTGCACACTCTAGCCCGTGCATGTTTTTCAATAAGTCCGTGTAGTTTTTCAGCAACAAACCCCGCGCACATTTCCTTGAAACTAAGTCCGTGCAGCTTTTGTGTCTGAAGTTTGCACAAACTGTTGTGAAGTCTGAGCATATAGAAGTGAGTGCACATCTCATGTCCGTGCACTTGAAACCCCAAGCACTTCATGTCCGTGCACTTGATACCCCGTGCATCTTTCTCACTAGTCTATCAAGTCCTTGCATGTCTTTATACATGAAACCCTGTACAGTTCATGTCTGTGCACACGATACCCCATGCACATCTCTTCTACTCTTTAAGTCCTTGCACATCGTTGCAAATCCCATGGAGTCTAAACTCTATGCATATTTTTCTAGTCTTCAAAGTCATTGCATCTTTTGTAAGGTCCATGCAAGCTATACTCTGTGCATGTTTTATGTTTCAAGTAAACTCTGTGTATGCCTTCACGGAGTCCATGGAAGCCAAGCTCCGTGCATCTTTTGTCTAACCTAAGTCTGTGCACATCAAACCCCGTGCATATTCTGGACTTAAACTTCTTCATAAAGTCTGTGTATGTGCAACCCCGTGCAGGTTTCCCAGTGGAACTAAAGTCCGTGCACAATTTCATAAACCCAGTGGAAGTCTAACCCTGTGCATGTTTCTTATTAAAATAAAGCCCTTGCACATTTTCATCAAGTATGAGCATGAACAGTCCCGTGCATCTCAAGTCTGAGCATGTGAAAGTCCATGCACATTTCCTGTTATTTGCTCGCTTAACAAAAGTCTGTGCACACTAAATGGTGGGGGCATCTCTCGCCCTTCATATTTTTCAAGACCCCGGTTGCTTGCCAGTATGGCTCCATTGTGTCTGTCATATTTTTCTGAGTCGAGTCGTGTAATTTTCATATTTTATTTGAGTCTTATCATTGTACGGAGGGGGTCGGAAGCTGACCGATCACACTCGGGCAAGCTGGCCTACTGCCCTTGCTGTCTGCCACCACTGACTTGTCGGGGACAGAACTCCAGGCTGGAATGTCCGCTGGGGATGTGACTAGAGGCGTTGGAAAGCTTGACATTTTAGCTTGCTCCTGGAAGAAACGTTGTCTCGTTCTGATCTTGGATGCACTAAGTACGACAGATTCGGTAGAACTACGTCGGGCTTCTCTGCTGCAGGCCAGAGAGGGCTTGGACTAGGCCGTACTCCCAAATGGAGTATCAGATTGAGGCAGGACTAGGGCCAACTGAAAGAGGACTCAGTCTAGTGCTCTTACACCAAAATTCTCTTCTTGAATCACCCAATCACGCCAGTGGTGGCTCCTGGATGTTGACTGGGTTGAGCGGGTTGTAGGGACAGAATTCAGGACTCGATTCTCCAATGGTGCAGCTATCCGATCTGAGATCAGAACATAGCGGGGCCAGAGTCTTCATGAAGTGGGCCGTCCCAGGGATCTTTCAGAGCTAGAATGGCCCCGTTATGAGCTGTGAGATGCCAGTACCGATGATTCTTGTGATGTCGTGCTGTGCAAGATGTCGGCCGGATAGGGGAGACTTTTTGGGGGTATAACTCCCAGTGGCATAATCAGAATGAGGCGAGACCAAGCTTGACTGAAAGCTGACTGACCTCTGATGAACCTATCTAGAGGGCTTGGGCAGAAGATGACAGAAGAGACCGTGGTTCTTCCTGTGGTGGACTGCTTGTTCTGGCTGCCAATAATTTAGGCTGCAGGATTGGTTCAACTTGTCGTCACCGGTGCTCTCGAACGGGAACTCCAAATCCATCGGGCCCAGCTTTGACTGAAAGCTGGACTAGCCTAGTGGAGATTCTCCAAGGGGCTTGATCAGAAGATGGGGGATGAGGCTGGAGCAGCTTCTGGAAGGTGCCTAGGTCACTGGCCGGACCTGACTTACATAGTCGAGGGAGAACGATTGTCCCGGGCAGCCCTGATGTTGGATGGACGCGAGACCACCTCTCGTTCGAACCTACTTCGAAGACCTTTCCATCAATATAAGAATCAGCTTGAGGAGAAGCTCAGTGAAGATGTGGCAGACTCTGAAAGCTCATAGCTTTCTACTGCTATAGATTCTAGACTGGCATTAGAAAAATTGAGAAAAATTATAGGATTGCTCTGGCAGTCATTCCACTCTGGTGGTACTAACTAACCGATCATCTATCATTTTTCGATGTTTTATAAACATTCAATCTTGTAATGGTTGGGACTTTCCACCGAATACTCCTTCCGTCGGACTAGGACCTCCCTTACGAGACCTCCGTCAGTCCCCACGAGCCTGGGATTCCCACTAGGACGCCGGGCAGGTTGTACCCCAATTCATGCACCTGTTCAGTCGACCAGATCGCTTGTTCATCTTTGTCTAGATTCACGGCCCACGGGGGACTGTTTGAGTCCCTACGTGGCCTGGATCTGATCGTTTAATACCCTAAGCGGTTCTTTTGAGACTGTGTATCACTGGCTAAGTGCCAGGTCTTGCTGATCGATTTATCCTTGATTTTCCTTTGACCTAGCCATGTTAAGTCAACCTAAAGCCTCTAGACTGACCTGAGAGCTGTGGGCTGAACCCTGGTTTGGTTCCACCATGCCCCGGTTAGCCTAGGAGCCCAATTAGGTTGATTATTCTAGCCTAGTTTGGCCCATTTGATATGCGGTTCCTTGTGGACCGTTTCACCCACTGAATGGACTATCGATGGATCGTTTGGTGTTAGAGCAACCCTGTCCAGACCATGTACCACTCGTCGTGGGCATTCAAATTCTTTTTGTTCTTAATGGCTAAATATGGACCGTCTTGCTCTTATTAGAGGCCCATCTGAGACCGTTCTAAGCTTCACACAGCCTATAAAGGACCGTTTATCCTTGGTACCGAGCTGGGTTTTCCCTTGGCCCAGTTCATCTACCACAGTCTAGTATAAGACCGTTTATGTCATAAGTGGCCCTAGTGTGACTGTGTAACTCCCAGAGCTTGATTTTTGAGCTTTCTTGTGTGATTCGGGGGTCGAGCCTCTAATGGCTTGTGCTATTAAACCCTGGATTGTTCTCGAATATTTCCAGATGATAACTTGATGATTTTTCATCCTTTTCTTGGCCGAATCTAGTAAATGTCTAGACATAACTTGGGATCTTGGATCCACCAAATCAATGCCAACGTATTATAAGGGTCCGGTCTGGTCCTGGGAGGAGCGCTAAAAAAGTACTGGTGTCCCGAGGAGTTGTAATGACATGGTGAGGTATTGCACCGAGTGCGGGTCGGTTTCATGTGTGGATCAACCAACCTTCAGGGATTGTTAGCCCGTAGCGTTGTTTGAACAAAACCACGATGGAGAAGATCCCCTAGGTTTAGGCTCGAATCGCAAGGCACTTTTAATTTCCCTTTACATGGGATCATGGGGGAACGGAGATGCCGAAAGAGTTTGCGAAGTTAGCATCTTACGCATTTTAAGCTTGTCTGACCTCAATTATGCTTGATCGATCTTAGTTCCATTGTGGTGTAAATTTTTTTATTTCAGTCGTAGCCCGACCATGGTTTCTCTGGTATTTTCCACCCTTCCCCTTTTTATTAATGGTATTCAAGCACACGTGGGTCTGATCATGCATCAGGTTGAATTAAATGCACGGGACTGACCCTCAGTACGAGGCGGAGGTGAGTCCTCACACATAGTGGCGGCTGTCAGTCGGGTGTGACCCGACCTTCCGTACACCACCATTTCATATACCGTGGGGGTCATGGCATGTAAGCATAAATGAAATGTCATGCAGTGGTTAGGTGCATGCAAAGGGGGTTCCCTTTTCTTCTTATCTTTTTTTATTGTGAAATGCACAAATGGAGTTGCTTCTGCTCATGAGATGCATGGGAAAGGAGTGATTAGTTGATCAGTTCCCTTTCTTTTATTGTGTAATTAAGTCCACAGTCATGTTTGGCAGTCTGTCACTATAGTGTTCAGTTCAGCTCTCCGAGTCCTCCGCAGTTCTCTCATCATGGTTGAAGCATTTTATCATTATTTGTTCCATTTGTTTGTTGCTTCCTTTTGTCTTTTAATGTGTTATCATTCCTCGCAAAAATTCGGTAGCATCTCCCCTTGACCCGGATGCTAGGGGGTGCAAAGGGGAACATGCCCATAAGGAGTGACGTGACCCAACAAGTTAAGGTGCGTGTGAGGGCAGCAACACCTTTAAGAAAACTTTGGAATATCCAGAAGTCAGTAAATGATAAAATACAGAGTTAAAATAGGTTGCAGGTGCACCGGGTAATGGCCGGATAGGGCGTGTCGGGTCAGACGAGCTAGGGTGTGCCGGGATGGATGGGCTGGACGGGCTGGGGGTGCACCGGGTGGCGAGAAAGCTGGGGTGTACCGGTTGAAGGCCTGGAGTGTACCGGTCGAAGGCCTGGGTGGAGTGTGCTGGGCGAGGCTTAGACAAGGTGCGCCGGACAGGGGGGGGCCAATCGAGGTGTACCGGTTGGAGGTGTAGGGGTGCACCGGGTGAGAGGGCCAGTGTGTGTGCCATTGACTCTGAGGGCAGGCTAGGGAGTACATTGGCTGATGGATGGGTTTGGGGTGTTGAATAGAAACGTCAGGTTTGAGCTGTTCAAGGGAGGGGGCAAACAGTGCTCAGAGGGAGATTTGGAAGGAGGTTGCCTAATGCCATCACATTAAGACACTACCCATTGAATTGGATAGACTAGCGCTTTGGAGAGCGGGTAACACAAGGAGCAGGGAAAACCAAAGGGAAGAGGGGAAAAAGCCAGGAAGTGCACTGCATAAAGAAAGTTAACCAGAACAACAAGACGAGGGGGGGCATTTTTATTCATAGGGAGCAGGGTTGCCTAAAATCTAACCACGGGGCCAAATACAATATGATAGAACAAAAGTGAAAAGGGAAAAGAAACAAGGAGCAAGAAAGAAGAAGACAACTGAGGAGAGGGACGGGCCAAGGAGGGGCGATGGCTCCCTGTCCTCTCCGTCCTCTCCCGCTATATTCAGAACCATCTCCCTCTCTCCTTCCCTCTCTATTGCTTACTCTCTCTCTTTTCACTAGCTTCTTCTTCCTCGGGGCTCCTTGAGCTCCCCAGACGTCGGAGCAGCAACAGCCCTCCCTCTCACTTTCTTCTGTGCAGAGAATTCTCTTTTCTGTAGCTTCCTCCTGCTCTGGCGTTCTCTTCTGTGTGTCCTCCTTTTCTCTTCAACGTGAGAGGTTTTTATACCTCCAGTCATGTTGACCTTCATTCACGATGGGAGTTAATTGGAGGTTGACCCCCAGTCTTGTCTCCTGGTAGGGAATGCCTGCGCGCTTGCACCAGAGGGTGGCACCTGAGCTAGGTCCAGGCTGGTTCGACGCGACCCTATTGTGCACCAAGTGTCATAGGTAATGACTGGTGTGTTTCTTGTTGGTGGCGCCGATCTAAACGATGAAACGCTTTACCTGATAAGGAAGGGCCTGCCACGTGCCAGGCTGAGGGCCTGACAACTGTGCCGGGTGGAGCGTGTGCCAAGGGTGCACCGCTATAATAACGCTGGAGCATGCTGATTGCAGGCACTGGAAGCGTGCCGGGCGGGGGCTCCGGAGGTGTGTACCGGTGGAGGGCACTAGGAGGAGCACCGGGCGTAAGGATTAAGAGTGTATCGGTGGAGGCCTGCTAGAAGCGCACCAGTTGGGGCACCCTGAGGGTGTGCCAGCCAATGCCCATTTGGGGTGTGTCGGGTGGGAGCGCTAGGGGCATGCCGGCTAAAAGGTCGTTTGGGGTGTGCTGGGCATGGGCCGCTGAGGGCGTGTCGGGCGCAGGCCATTGAGGGAGTGCCAGCTGAAGACTTCTTGAGGCGTGCTGCTTCCCGAGGCCCTCTCAGCTCCATTAAATGACTTTATTCGCCAGCCTGAACATAAACTGATGGGACGTACTTCATGTTACGATTTGTTGGTTTTCTTCAGGGACTCGAGAATTGTGAGCCTCCTGGGGGTGGTTCTTCTTTGCTATCGGGACTCCGAAGATCATTCCGTGACAGCGCATGTGTTCGGGGAATTGTTTTGTTTCCCCAGTGGTTTCATGTGCTCGTGCAAACATGAGGGTTTGCCAGGCGATAACATTCTTGGGAGTCTAGGTGTCCGATCTCCCCGGGGTCTTCTTTCTTCTGCTCTGGCATTGATGCAGGGTCGAGTGGGATGTATAGACATGTGATTTTATACGTCTGCAGGCATGGACGCCAATTTAAAAATAGTGTTCAGAAGAAAGGTGCCATTTTCAGAATCTGCGACTCTACAATAGTCACCATTTCAGGTCGAAGCAGAAACAAAAATGAATGGAGCTCGATGAAGTTATCTTGGATCTTCATGAGGATATCTTCCCATATTTTGGAGTTATCTCTCAATGTTTGACACTGGAAGGACTCTTTGGATGAAGGTCGGATTTGAGCTTAATCTCCAAGGAAATTAATCGATTGGGAGCCTCTGCACTCTATAAAAGTCACCCGAGAGCCACCGAGCGGGACATTCCTACCTTTTTCCCTACTTTTTGTTCTTCCTTTCAATTTATTATCTTCAGCAAAGTTCTTTATTTTTAAATCTCTTTAATTTCTTCTTCCTCCTCCTCCTCTAATTCTCTCTTGTTTTAAAATTATTTCTAGTTTTTCAAAGTTCGATTTCAAGTGTTGCGATTCTTCCTCGAGGTTCGAGGGCATTGTGCGAAGGTTCTTAGTTGTCAGCTCGTCGGGCCGAGTGTTCACTTGGCATGTGGTACGTTTTACTGCTTTAAACTGTACTTTCTGTTGGACTGGACTCTATCGCAGTTAGTTATTTATTTCTGTTATTATATCTATTGCCCTACTTTATTTCCTATTTCTGTGTACACCACGCCTATTCTTTTAGTCCTTCCGAGCCCTCCAGCTCGTGGGCGGTGGGCCAGTATTCGATTGGTATCGGGTCAGTCCCGGTATCCAGATCTTGGGTCGTTACAGTTATCATAGGGCCTATTACCTTTGTAACCTGAGTCCGACTGGGGAGAAAATTAGTTAGAGGACCTGACTTAGAGCAGATAGTCTGTGTATGCACACTTGGTTGGGGGCGTTAGACACGTGCAGACGAGTATGACCTCAGCTAGTCCTTATTTTGTGGTATTGCGATGTCTCAATTTTTGCTTGGGATGAGTAGGGAGACACTTGAGGCTGCGGACTAAGTCATCGGTGGACGCATTCGACCTTACATCTTGTAGGAAGTGCTCCTATCACTTGAGAGTAGCGATTCAAGTTTCTATTGACGAGGTTCAGTGTTTTGGTGGCTCGATGTCCTGGTTACTCATGATCGAGATGTGATTTCCTTGCTGTCCTCGAGAGCCCTGTCCCGATAGCGTAGCCCTGTCCCTTCATGGCCGACTGAGGGCCTACTTGGTAGCTTAGTTCTAGCCCTTGTGTACTTTAGGTGCGGCACTCCGAGATAGGTTATTGTGATCCAGCTTTCTGTAGCCTATGTTATGAGAATTGGGTTCGACATGGTTTATGTTGGATACTCGAGGTATCCCATCCTTGTGTAGGCTTTCGACAGTTAGTGGCTTAGCATGGTTATTTTATGTTTATGATGCCCTTCCATTTGCCATATTGTCTTTCCTACTTTATTGTTCTTTATGTCTTATTTATTTGCTACTCTGTTTATTATGTTTTGTTGTGGTGGGGATCCACGAGACCTCTACCGAGCCAATGAGATGAGACTCACCCCTTTTCTTTTCAGGTTTGGCATGCCTCCTCATCGTTCGGAGGCCTTGAACAGCATCTGAGAGTCCTAGCATCACCAGTTTTGTTAGTTGGGGGGGTTCAAGTCTTTTGGTAGCCAAGGTCATAGCAGAGGAACTTCAGGTCAAGGCTATTACCAAAGTGTTCCAACTCACCCTTCTTTCTATAACTCCTATCACCCTTACTCTGATGGGAAAGGTCGAGGCAACTTTTACACAAGGCCAATGTAGTTCTAGAACTCCTATTCTACACAAATGCATAGACTCTATCTGATGCGGGACGACAATGAGATGCTACTCGGACCCATTGCGACCTTGGACTCTATAGGACGACACGACTAAAGAGACGACGGGACCAGCAACCACACTACAACGTGGCACCTAAAGAGCTCCAGAAGAGGCGAACATGCCCCCAAACAAGAAGTGCTAACTCACAGTCATCCCCAGTGATGGAAACGCGGCAATCTGCACGGTTGAGTAACCGGCTTTGAGTTTCGGGTGGTCGGCTCACTCTCGTGCTCAGAATGAGTCACGGGACAGGTCTCGCACTCACAACTCACAGCGGTGACATAGTACAAACTAGCTAGGAAAGTAACCTACTAACATGCAGTAGCATCTAGGGCATATACTAGCTAAGTAAAATGACAAAAGGGGGAGGCAAGTGTACCTCCACGCTCGGGGCGTGGGGAAGACGTCCCAGTCAAGATCTGTAACTCCCGGTATAGCAATAATTATTAATTACAGAATTGATTCTATAGCCCACTTTATGCAGGGAGGTAATAGGAGACATGTGGGGTCCGGGAGCACCGATCTCAGGTTGACGGGCAGCAGTCGGTGATGCCCGGGCGGACGGCGGATGACGACTCCAGTTCTGCGAACAGCTGGACGGCAGGATGGCGAACAGGGACGTCAAAAGGGAAGTCATCCTCCGAAAGACTTCTGAAGGTGGCGACTCACCCAGATGAAGGCAGACGGTCCCTGGTCGACCCCTGGGAGCGGCGGTCGCTAGTTCTGCACCGGCATATTTCTTGAGGATTTTCCTTCAGGCTTCTCTTGCTACTGTCTCGTTTCAGAATAGGCCTGCGCGGTTCGGCGGAAATGGCTGCTGCGACCAGCTCTGATATCGGAATGATGTGGGACTAGCGTCGTTACGAAGCTCTCTTAGAGATCTACAACCCATGGTATCACAAGAATTTTTCTATCTCTGTATTCTCCGTGGCTAAATTTACAACAGGCTGGCGCGGTGATTGAATGTAAAACGAGCTATTATCCTATCACATGCAGCGGCATATAGAAAATATACGAGTAAAGCAAATGATAAAGAGAGGAGCGGAGACGATACCTTCACGCTCCGGGCGTGGGGAAGACGACCCCGGCCAGTTACGATAACTCCCGGTTAAAATAATTTTACAATAGTTACAAAAGTTAATTTCTTTGCCCACCCCACGCAGGGAGGTAAAGGGCTACAGTGGGGCCCGGGAAGACCGACCCTGGGTTGACGGGCAGTAATCTGGAGGTGCGTACAGGTTGAACTCGGCCTGCTGGTCTGACTCGGTCTTACGCCAACTCAGTTCTGACTCGGTAGATAGCAAGTTCTGGCTTCCAAAGGGACGTCACCTTCCTGAGCTCTTCTGGAGGCTCTGCATGGCTGGATCATCGGTGGGACGTCCCTGGTCGACTCCTGGGAGGGGCGGTCACTGAAGTTGACCTTTGGTATTTATAATTGAATTTTCCCCAGACTATAAAATCAGACCAGCACAAAGAATAGATCTGCGCACCTTGGCGGTTGGAATTTTTGTGATGAGATCCAAAGGCAGATCGAGGTGAGACCAGTGCTGTTTGAAAGAAGACTCCAAGGGCTACAAAATATTTTTTGTTAAATTAAAACCAGTGAGCAGATTGGAAAAGACAAGCTCTGTGGATTGCTATTTTGTTTCTAGAACTGGTGACAGACACTCAGGATAGACAGAAATCTGCCTAAAGATGATGGTTGACCGGAAATGAAATGATTGTTTATAGGGCTGAGAAAAATATGGGAGATAGGGGAGGGACGTTAAGAACACCCAGTAAGTTTTTTGATTTTTTTAAAAAGTTCTATGTGGGTTGGAAAATTTAGACAATGGGACACTATCTCATGGATCTACAGAAATGACAGATTATAGGGGAAGAACAATAAACCTAGGATAAATACTAAATGAAGGAGTTATGGCCTAATTTTTTTTGTTAAGAATGAGAGAAACGTGGGGAGATCACCCTCCAAATTTGAGCACGATCGGAGCTCCTGATAGAGAGCTAAAAATCGTACACTAAGGCTCGGTCCTAATTTGGATAGAACTCTGACGTGGTGGCGGCGGCGGTGCGATAGCGGCACGAATGGCGGCGGCGGCAGCAGAGAATGAAACGAAGGGGGGGCACCCCCTCCATTCCAATCCAGGTAAACCCCCCTCAACCCATCAACTTCTCTATAAAATCCCCCTTAGAAGATCAAGGGACAAGAACACCAATGCATACGTGAACACACGGGCTCAAGCGTCTCCAGCACTCCAGCAAGCACGAGGAGCAAGGCACGTTGGTTGGCTTGTGGTTCGGCTTAGCACATGCCAAGGGTTTGTCAAACGTGTTAAGTACATGTTGTTATATACATGTTGTTTTGATGACATCACCAAGAGTCACTAGCCAATTGGCATAGAAATTTATGTCATCTTTTGATGTGTCCAGGCTTGAAGACATTCTGGCAAACAGTGATGTGCACCACTTTGTATGCTTCAACAGGGATGTGTGTCGACCTCTATGATTCAAATAGAGAACGTGCATCGACCTTCATATGCCTCAGAGAGATGTGCACTGACCCTTATAGGCAATCAGTCAAGATATGCGTCGACCTTCTTGAGCTTTAGAAAATGTGCATCGACCTACATGTGTTGAAATGACAAATGTGCACCGACCTTCTTTATGTGCACAGACTTGGTAAATACATGTGGACCGACTTGGTTTGCAAATGTGCACAGACTTGGGTATGCTAAGTTCCAAACGTGCACCGACCTCAATGAAGGAGTTCCAAATATGCACCGACCTCAATGAAGGAATTTCAAATGTGCACCGACCTCAACTGAAGGATTTCCAAATGTACACCGACCCCAAGTGAAGAAGCTCCAAAGCTACACCGACCTTGACAAGCGTCGACCTTGGAATGTGCATCGACCTGCATATGGTGGAATAGTAATGCGCACCGACCTCTATTGAAGCAGCTCCAAATGTGCATCGATCTGTATATGGTGAAACAGGAATGTGGACCGACCTCTATTGAAGCAGCTCTAAATGTGCACCGACCTCAAGTGAAGAAGCTTCCAATGTGCACCGACCCTACCCAAGGCCAAGCACCTTACATGCATCGACCTCGAAGACCATCTTCAAGGTAACTTCACCAGTTGCTCTGACCTTGCAAGAGTCACATCAACCTCATATATCATGCCAAGCCAACTGCACCGACCTCAATGGAAAAGAAGCACTTGTTCAACGAAATGCCTCAGTGAGCGGCTCTCAAGGCCATTCTTAGTCAACATGCTATACATCATGAAATTTTTCTCTCCCCCCTAACTTGAATGACATTATCCTCAATGACATATGCAATAGAAATAATGGGACAATGTAATAATAAAGATCACTGAGTAGGAAAGAGAGAATCTGATATGCGAGGCAAATTCCATCATTGATATGGACGACAACAACTTCATCTCATTGGCTCTTACCTATTCACTGAAAAATAAATTAAAATAAAATATCAAATAACAAAAATCTTGGGTTGCCTCCCAGAAGTGTTAAGTTTTTCGTCTTCAGCCAAACGCATGCATAGAAGGAGCAAGCTCCATAACCAACGTGTTGAATTGTGAATGAGCCACCACGTAAGCTCATCTTCTTTCAAATTCTACCATTCATGCCATGCAAAGACAAGATCATGAAAAAACGTATGTGGCCTAAAGATAGGTTGGTTGTTAGCATGATTGATTTTTTCATGCAACGCGTATGCTAACAATTCTTCTTCCGTGGGCGTCATGTAAAAATTAACATTCATTATTTTTGGTTTGGCCAGTATTTCAAACCATGATAGATGACTTCCCCACTCAAAGAATGGAAGAGAAATTATCATGTCTTTAATTACAAAAATTTTCTCTTCAAACTTAAGGTCTTTATAAGTGTTGAACACATGAATGCAGACCTTATTATCTTCCAAAAAAATTTCTACCACCTCCATTTTAGGAATTACATGAATATTTGTGAGGTGAGAATAGATCAGAGGGTGAGGGTCTCCCATAAATTGATTGGTGCCAAGGAGATGATCAATATCAAAGGGGAAAGAAGCATGCTCCTCAACACCATGAAACTTGTGAGGCTCAAAAGAATCAGATAAATCGGCTAATTGTAGAATATCTTTAACCAGATTAGATTCGCCGAAATTGTGAAGAGGTAAAAGATCAATACCCTCCCCTTGATCAAAAGGTGCCCAATCAAGATGAATGTCATGAAAGTTCCCTACCTCTTCCTTTACCCAAGAGAGATCATTGATAGCCTAACTCAATTCATTCTCCACTCGCACATCCTCGTCATCCTTCCCTTGGAACAAGGTCTCCTCAAATTCAAGAAGGGAAGCGAAAGAGATTTGATCATGGACTAGCACATTATTTTCTTCTTCTTCACCCCCCAACTTGAGATCATCAACTTCATTAGATGTTAATTATAGAGTTGTTCCTGCTTTATTTCAAATTTTAATATTCCTCCACACTCCTTTTACCCCTTCTGAGCCCTCCGACTCGTAGGCGATGGGCCAGGATTCGAATGATATCAGGTTATTCCCGGTATCTGGATCTTGGGTCATTTCATATAGTAATAAAGTTTAATTTTTGTCAAATTTTTGATCTATTGTATGTCCTTAAGATATTGCTCTAATTATCATGACTATTTCACTGTCATGTTCTGAGCGTGTTTCCACTGCTATCGGTTCGGGACGTGATAGAAGTGATATCAAAGCCTAAGTTTTCTTAAACCCTAGGTTGACCGTGAGTATATGTCATTTAGGTCCTTTCCTTATTATTACCCTGAGAGATTGTGTAGAGCTTGGGGCTAAATATTAAAAGGTGTAATTCTAAGAAGAATAAGATAATTAACTTTCATTATTATTCTAGAATAAGATAATTAACTTTCATTATATTTCTTCAATTAGATAATTAACTTTCATAAATTATTCTTACAGGAACCTACATTTGATGAAGGCAACTAGGTCTGGCTTTGTTCCCCAGGAAGCGCTTGTAGATATCCAGGCTTATGCAGACCTAGTTATTAGAAGAAGCCGTGGAGAAGAGAGATGGGGTTGAAGAGAGGAAGCAAGCCACTAATTCTAGAGGGTCTAACTCGACCAAGAAAAGATCTAATAATGGTTGTAGCTCACAGAAGGGTAAGAAGTGTAAGAGAGAGAATGGTTGGGTAGCTCCTATAGATTCATCTCGAGGGAGGTGTGAGTTTTGTGCTAAGCGTAGCCATCGATCGGAGGATTGTTGGAGGTAGTCAGGAGCGTGTCTTCGTTGCGGAAGCTTAGACCATAAGATAGCTAGATGTCCTATTCTATCCCTAAAGCGTCAAGGAAAGATTCAAGCTTTGATAGAAGTCGAGCCTGCTGAAGGAGTTGTAGAAGGTACCCCTCATCCTTAACCTTAAGTTAGTTTTCTTCCCATCCTGTGTACCTTAAACTCTTTTGCTTGCATAGTTACCCTAGTGATTAGTAGTCTTCCCCATTTTGGAGAAGGTCGTGGTGTGAATTTGGGGACTAAATTCTCTTTTAGTGGGGGAGGGTGTAACTTCTAGCTAATTATAAAAGTTAACATAGAAATAATTATAATTCATTATACGCTCCCTCGACAAACTCTCCCAACCCTTCAGGGGTCTCATCAGCCTCTTGGGTGACTTTTTCAGTTCCTAGTAACGGTAATTCGATGCTACATCGGGTTATCGGTATCCGGAGCTCTGGGTCGTTACATTTTCTGTCTCGTGCCGTGTAACTTGCACAAATGTGAGCACCAGAAGGTAATTGAAGTCATCTTATGTGGAATTCCAATGCTCACATCTCCAAGCTTTAAATCTGCATGAAACAAGCTAATTGAACCTCAAATAGCTGCTGCAAGAGGCTAAATGCAAGCATTTTTATTATGGACGTGATTTCTCGGCTAACAAGTTTGTTTTGCAGAGAAAGTAGAGTTTGGTCAACCAAAGAAGCTGGATCGGTCGACCAATTTTTCCAGAACTAAAATTCTCAAGAGTTACAGAGATTGGTCAACCAACCGACATATTTCAGTCGACCGACCCCTGCACATCCCCTTTTGTTGACTACTTCATTTCTACAACATGGCCAACCCTACCTTTTGGACTTTTGAGTCCTTAAGCCACCTCTTGCACCAGAAAATGTGGGATGCTATTTTTGAACAACCCTTGACCATCCCAAGTGTTATAAAACTATATTTTTGGGTCAAGAAATCCTAATCATTCAAGGAATCAAAGGGAGGCCATCTAAGGAATAAGGTGACATGTTGCAAGAACCTGCATGAATAGTGATCCGTCCAGCCATTCCACATCAAGATCCAAGTATTAGAAGATCAATCTAAAGCCAATCAACTAGAAATCAAGTGGAGAGGTAATGCTTAGTCAAAGATCTGCATCATTTACTCAGGGGAGCCTAAATATGAAGTTTTCATTTCTATTTCTTCTTCTGAATTTTTTGAGCTTCAAGTGTGTACCTTCTTCAATCTGTAAACACCTAGTGTGTGTGGATCTATTCAGATCCGCGAGCGTGTGTGTGTCGGTGCCTCTGCACCTTCGTGGGAGTTCTGAACTCCGTGCGAGTGTGTGTGTGGTTTGATCTTGTAATTCTTTACAAGATAGTGTGTGAATCCTCACGGATCATGGGGGGTGGATGTAGGTTATCGGCATTGCATCCGAACCACCTAAAAATCATAGTCTCTTATGTGGTTTGGTCCATTTGCTTCTACCCCTGTTCTGTGTTATTACTCCTTGGGGAGATGAAGGGGTGGTGATGTGGCAGAAGGGGAGAGGATGAGGTGGATGATGAGGTGGACTGTGGGCAGGAGAGAGAAGGAGGGGGTGGAGAGAGAAAGTGACGTCCTAGAGAGAGAGTGGGGATAGGGGAGGGGAGCTTCTCACTCCTCTCTAATGACTTCTCACCAAAGAAATTTAATTTTTCTAGGCTCAAAATAGTAGATTTTCATTAACATAAAATGGGGGGAATGGGGTCCTATTTATAGGGATCCCACAATTTATATCAAGGCCCTGACTTTTGGACCAATGACAAATAACCAAGGGGGGAAGGGGGCGCCCCTGGGCCAAGCCCACATAAATGGGCCCATTAACCAACCTAATCAATCTAATGACACTCAACTTAGGTAAATGACTACCTAGCCTAGGTATTAGACTCAAATAAAAGGGAAATTACATAGTTTATGACTCAAATAAATATGAAAATTACATGACTCAACTCAGAAAAATGTGACAGACACAATGGAGCCATACTGGCGAGCAATCGGAGCTGTGGGAAAATGTGAAGGGTGAGAGATGCCTCCATCAAAAACAAGGCAAGAGGAGCTTGCTGAGATGGAGGGTAAGTGACTCCGGGCACAACAGAATATCCAATTATATCAGGCTTGCATGGCCTGTGCTTTCGATAAGCTGGTCAAAGAGTGGGAATTCAAGAAAGGTGACCTTGTTATGGTCAAAAGAAGAGAAGTAATGGCCACAAACCCCAAAGGGAAGCTGATCAAAAATTGGGTAGGTCTGTATGTTGTACATCGGGTCTATAAAGGAGGTGATTACGTCCTGGTGGATCACAAGGGCGCAGTTCAGTTTTTCCCTCTCAATGGGAAGCACATGAAGTTATATTGGGTGGCTGCACCGGCACCTGAAGATTGAACATAGCTCAAAAAGAGCTTCATAAGCTCAAACACAATCCCGTCGGATCACGATGCCCTCGACGGACCTTACATCCGCATGGGTGAAGAAAACCTCTTCCTTGCATGGGCAACAACCCTATGCCTGTGAATATATATCTATGTGGTGATAGGCTTTATGCCTTAGCCAAACACCACTCAATGATGCCCTGACGGACCTTACGTCCGCATGGGTGAAGAAAACCTTTTTTCCCTCCATGGATATTAGCCCTATGCCCGTGAATGCCACCTCACAATGTTCCCGACGGACCTTATGTTCGTAGGGATGAAGAAGATCTCTCCCTTGCACGGGCATTAACCCCATGCCCGCGAACACTTTCTCGGCACAAGGCTTCGTGCCCTAGCCAACTTTTACACAATATCGCCATTATGGATCTTACTTTCGAATCTGTGCAGAAGCTCTTCCTTTGCATTAGCATTACCTTCTTGCTAACGAATAAATCACTTTTTCGGCACAAGGCTTCATGCCCTAGCTAGAATCATACAATATCGCCATTACAGACCCTATGTCTGAATCGGTACAGAAGCTCTCCCTTTGTGTTAACATTACCTTCTTGCTAACGAATAAACCCTTTTCTTGGCGCAAGACTTCGTACCCTAGCCAGAGTCCTACGATATCGCCATTATGGACCCTATGTCTATATCGGCGCAAAATTTTTACCTTTGCGTTAGCATTACCTTCTTGCGAACGAATAAATCACTTTCTCGACGCAAGGCTTCGTGCCCTGGCCGGAATCATACAATATCGCCATTTTGGACCCTACGTCTGAATCGGTGCAGAAGCTCCTCCTTTACATTGGCATTAATTCCTTGTCAATGATAAAACCCTTCTCTTGGCGCAAGGCCTCGTGCCCTAGCCAACTTTTATGCAATATTGCCATTACATGCCCTACTTCCAAATCGGCACAGAAATTCTCCCTTTGCGTTAGCATTACCTTCTTACTTATGAATAAACTATTTTCTGGGCACAAGGCTTCGTGCCCTAGCCGGAATCATATGATATGGCCATTACAGACCCTACGTCCAGATCGGCAGAAATTCTTCCTTTGTGGTGGCATTAATCCCTTGCTAATGAATAAACCCTCTCTATCAGCGCAAGGCTCCGTCCCTTAGCCAACAGTCATACACTATCATCCAAGGTCGAGCATCGCATATTGACCCATCACCATTCTCTTACCCTTTGACTTTTTTAAAAAAATGGGGCTTAACATAGAGATGCCCCGCCAGACTTGTCCCTACACTAGGGCAAGGGCAAAAATGGCAATAACCCGACTGTGGTGAAAACCCGAAAGGGCGCCGCAGGTAAAATTGGGTACCCCATCATGTGAAAACCCGAAAGGGCGCGTGGGCAAAAGTAAGAGGGGGCCAGTGTCGGTGAAAACCCGAGAGGGCACTTGTACCGGTAGTGTGATTTTAAAAAAATGAAATGATGATGATGATACATCTTCCATCAAGAGGACCCTTCTCAGGGTCAAAATATAGTATTTCCAGAAGTCCCACCGGAGAATAAACCACTAATAGATAAAGCCTGACCGGAATAGACCTTCCGCCTATTCTGGTGAAGAATACAACCCATCTTTGCTTTGTCATTTTACCCAATGCCGACGAATGCACTAGCTCTGATCTTCGACATCATCGATGAAATCAGTGAATGAAACATTAACTTGGACCTTTCGTCCTCATTAACGAACACAAACTTCCTTTGCTTCGACATTTTACCCAATGCTGATGAATACACCAACTCTGATCTTCGCCATCATTGATGAAATCAGTGAATGTAACGTTAACATGGGCCTTTCGTCCTAGTTAATGAAAGAAAATCTATCTCTTTGCTTCGACATTTAACCAATGTCAATGAACAAGTCAGCTCTGACCCTTGTCATCATTGGCAAGACCGGTCAGTGCTCCATTAACCTAGACCTTTCATCCCCGTTAATGAATAAACCCATCTTTGCTTTGACATTTAACCAATGTCGAAAATCAGCTCTGACCCTTGTCATCATCGGCAAGACCAGTCAATATTCCATTAAACTAGACCTTTCCTCCCCGTTAATGAATAAACTCATCTTTGCTTCGACATTTAACCAATGTCAATGAACAAACTAGCTCTGACCCTTGTCATCATCGACAAGACCGGTCAGTACTCCATTAACTTGGACCTTTCGTCCCCATTAATGAATAAACTCATGTTTGCTTCAACATTTAACCAATGTCGATGAACAAACCAACTCTGACCCTTATCATCATCGGCAAGATCGGTCAATATTTTATTAACATGGACCTTTCGTCCCCGTTAATGAATAAACTCATCTTTGCTTCGACATTTAACCAATGTCGATGAACAGGCCAGCTCTAACCCTTGTCATCGTCGACAGGACTGGTCAGTATTCCTTTAACTTGGACCTTTCATCCTCGTTAATGAAAGAAAAGGAGTGGGAAACTTTAATTTTTGATGGTAAGAGGAGGGGACACCACAGAGGGTTCTGAGGATACCTCACCCTATGATGGCGTTGTACCTGATCATTCCCCGTACTATCGTAAAATCTACTAGGAAAGTCACATCTTGTGGCGCGGTCCCAAACGTGATTTGTAATGAGCTACGTCCTTCCGGGAGGACGGTTGTGCTAGAGAATCCATACAAGGGTGTGTGTAGTGGTGCTATTTGCAATAAATGAACACCAATGAGTTCCAAGCAGTCGTAAGAAATAACATCGGGACCACTTCCATTATCTACAGGAATACGTCAGATGGTACATTGATTAATGGTGGCCGAGACCATCAAAGTGTTAGAATGGGGAGTGGCTACACCCTCGAAGTCCTTGTCTAAGAAGACGATGGGGTCCTTAAGGTGTTACCGAGTGGCAATTTCATGATGGCTATTATCGCCTCACTCCATGGTATTGATTGCTGACATGTACCGCCGATGCCTCCTGGAGTTGTAGCCTCCTGAAGCTGACCCTCCAGAGATCATCATGATCATTTTCTATTAGGTCAGTTGCCAAGCGGTGGAGGGGACTGCTCGCACTGTCTCTTCTCCTCAGCCTTGATGATGAATTTATCAATGAGTCCTTGCTAGATGAGGTCCTCAGTAGCATCCTTAAGCTGGATGCAATCAGTAGTGTCGTGGCCGTGGTCGCGGTGGAAGCGACAGTACCTCTTTTTTCTTCTGGTCCTCGGGTCGGACTTCATCTTCGAGGGCCACTTGAAGTAAGGTTCCTCATGGATCTCAATAAGGATCTGGTCGGGTGGAGCCGTGAGGGCTGTGTAGTGGCAGTAGTTGCCCCTTCCTTTATTCTCCGAACGGTCACTACGATCTCAGTCCCGTCAGTCCATCTTGCTCCACCCCTCCCGAGGCAAGTTGGTAGATCTCTTCTGGTCAGACCGGTCAACTCCGGTCATGTTGCCTAGGGCCACGGTGTTTTCCTCACATCTGGTGTGCTTCTGTGCTAGGGCAAGGAGGTCTGTCATGGTCATCGGGGCCTCTACCCCGAGTGAAAGTCGAAGGATGTGTTGTCCTCTTGGTTTTGATGATGACCACCATGATGTGACAGACTGGCTTTGATAATGACCACCATGATGTAACAGATTGACCTCTTTTTTTTTTAATGCAAACCTATCTCACCTTCCTTCTCTAGTAGTGCATCTATAGTTATTCCCAAGCACCGTACGATAAGACAATAGGATCAGCCCATTTTTTGTTGATTAATGACCTTAGTTTTTGTTAATTTAATTGTGGCAGGCACCACGCACTTTCTGAAGAAAGAAAGAAAATATGAACAGCTGTTTTTAACCATCCCTAGAATTTTCACATATATGTGAATTGGCTTATGATTGCTGATGTACACATAGAGCATTTTCATGGCATGACTAGTGTCCTCTATAGCTGCATATGTCGTAATCATGATCATGGAATTCTTTGTACAACTGTACTGCACTTTGAATTTTAGAGCATTATTGAAATTTGAACTGTTATGGTTTGAGCAATATACACTTATTATTGGTCCAGATTTCTTCTTCATGTTAGTCTGGACTCCTGGAAGGGCATAGGTAAATATCTGTAATCGTCCTCGTAGCTGAACTTAGGAACCACTCCTTTAGACCTACTGGTTGTACAACCTCTTGCAATAAAATGGTGCAAACCACATTTTGTCAAAAAGGTTTTGAGCAAGATGCATGATTGAATGTTAACATAGCCTACTTAAAATGAGTGTTTTGTCCTGTTCAAACCCCCTTCCAAAAAGGAAAAAAGGAAAAAGGCTTTGCATAGATGTTCATAGGCCTACTTTTGCATTTTCAGATTCATAGGAAGTTGCAAATCAACACCTTGATAGCATGTTTTTGTTTGGCACTTATATGCATCAACAAACTATGTTTGGAAAAGTAAAGAACACATGTGCTTGGTGGCCCAGAAAGGTGAGCAAGGCTCCCCAAAGCCTCCTGCCTGGTGAGCAAGCTCCCCAAAGCCTCCTGCCTGGGTACCTTGGGCTGCATGGCCTAAGCACAGCCTATAATACCCGTCCAAAAGTTTTGGGTCTGGGGGGCTCCGTGATGTGAGGCGGTGTCATAGGTAGATCGGGCTTCACACACTCCTCGAACACTCTTCTCTTTGTGTGTGTGTGTGTCTCTCTCGTGGCCCCCCTTTCCTCCCTCTATCTCTTTCAAATTTAATATTAAAATCTATAATTTTTTTCTGTGTCTTATTCATAATTTGTATATTGGGGATATATATTTTTGGATTTTCAAATTGGTGCCTTTTTAGTTAAATGCTTATGATGATTATGAATGTGATTATGCATGCGACTAATGAAATGCTAATGAATGCAGGTGTGGAGTCACCTCTACATGCTGATGGATCGAGTCAGCCCCCGACCTGGAGACGTAGCTGCCTACCCACTGGCGCAACGTTGGCTTCCGTACGTGGCCAGGGCGCCTCACGCCTATGAGCTGATGGTCCTTAGATGGGAGTTCTGAGACTACCCCCCTTCTCTGGTACGTGTGTGAAAATGATGCATTCTTATTTCCTGCTATGAAAATGTGATGATATAATGATATGCAACAGGTTGTGTGGAGACCGTATGAGGGGATGCCTGATGAGGGCCAACAGTGGGTCGTAGCGGGCCGACCTCACTTTGGGCGTGACCTATGGGTTCACTGCATAAATGAGATCGAGCCGCTACGACTTAGGCTGGTGATGAGGATGCTCGGCTTGCACCAGGAGTGGGTCGAGGTAGCTGAGCCTCGCAGGATCAGGTGAAAGACCTGAGGGTGGACGATCGCGACAGACTGGCAGCTGCGATTCCCGGAGTAGTTCACCGATTGGCAGTGAGGCGAGATCCCAGTTGTCTCCCATGCTCCAAACAGCTCGGCATACCTTCAGAGCTTTTAGGAGACGTATGCGGGCCGGCCTCAGATGAGATCGAGAGGGGTATGTATGAATGCTTTCTAAATTTAATGTATTTGCTTCTGAGATGTTCAACTAATGAATGACTTATGCAGGATGTGCGTGATGCAGCAGCAGTGGACCTTCATGCCCGTCTTCATAGCTTGGAGGCCTAGTTGGCGATCACGCGAGTGGATCTGGAGACTCTGGTGAGTATGCACTATCTATATGCTGTGAATTATCTCTGAAGTTTTGATGTTCAACCACTAACAGTCTCCATAAATACAGCGTGCCCAGCAGGGAGTGACTGTCGGAGGGGTAGGAGGTGCTTCTAGCTCAAGGGACTAGACTGCCATGATCACCACCCTGGAGGAGCGACTCGCAGGAGCATTAACATGGGCCGAGGCGGCAGAGCACGACTTGGCCGAGCGGGTAAGTTCAAAGAATAGATAGATGTACAAATTTCTTTCAAGGATGAAAATTCAAGAAGACTCATGTGAAGGGTGATGTTTCAGGTTGCAGAGCTGCAGGAGGCATAAGGATTATCAAGAAGACTTGCAAATCTCACCACTACTCTGATTGGCCAGATTGCCTCATTGACACCCTCGGGGCTTATCGCACCTTTGTCTGAACTCCACTGGCCAAACCCCATGCGCATTAACTTTCGGGACAGAGGTGGTACTGCCATACGAAATATTCATTCCCTCACTAACCCCGAGCAACGCCGAGAGAACTTGCTGGCCCAGCTGGAACTATTATATGAGAAGCAGATGATCGCTGCCGATCACGCACAAGTTTATCGTAGGAGAATTGCACGTTATTATGCAAAGAAATTTCTTGAGAGAAAATTTAAGGTAGGTGAACTGGTCCTAAAAAGGAAACCCATTAAAGCCATCGGTTTGAAAGCCAAACTACAAGAAAATTGGGAAGGTCCCTATGTCGTCAAAGAGGTCTACTTAGGCAATGCATATAAGTTAGTGGACGTCGTGGGGGTATAACTCGCATACCCATGGAATGGAGTATACTTGAAGAAATTCTATTCGCGAGACCTTGTACATAACTATCTCAAAAAATTAAAAAGAAAAGAAAAAAGTCCCTAGAAGTCGACGCTTGTTGATCACCATGAGGTCAAGTCACTACATCCGCCGTTCATAATAGGGTGGGGTCCCATTGGGGTTGGTAAGTATCAGTCCTTGATCTGCCAGAACCGAGGAGACCCTTGTCTGACCACACCGGCCTTTTACTGATTGAAGGGAAACAACATGCACCCATGCACGTGTTTTATCCAAAGTAGGCCGCGTCGCCAATGGTGAGGCTTCACCTCGAAGGCCCCCAGGAAAGTTGTAATCTTCTTTCTCCTCCCTTTTCGACCAAATGAGATGGTCGGCATCCTTAAAATGCCAAGTACAAGAAACTGAAAAGACGATCTCCCCCCAAAGGCGAGAGTAAGATCCATCTCCCTAAGCCTGGGTCAGAGCACGAGAAGCGGGCAATGTCCCCGCAGGCATATCAAAGAGAGACAAAATGTCGAATGAATATCTCCCTCAATATCTCTCTCTATCAAAAAAAATGGCGAAGAAATAGCAAACAACTTGGGCGTAACCGTGCCTGACCCTGACAAAGAGGAACCCTTACAAAGCAAAAGTTAAATTGAGAAAAAGGGGCAAAGAAATGCTAAGGCTCGGGGGGCTGGTCCTAGGCGGCAATGCATGCCAGTTAGATAAGATGCTTGGCGGTTGTTGCAAGGACGCCCACTGTAGAATCCTGCAATTGTAAGCAACCAGGCAGGCACTCGATCCGGTTAGTATTTTCCAACACCAGCTAGCCTGCATGAGAATATCCCCTGCCCTGCCCTCATGACCCTTATCAGAAGCAGGATTAAGGCCAGGTTCCATTGCAGGAAGATGTCTTCTACAGATTGTGCATGCATGAGTGCACATGCAGCACCATGAGCATTAACCATTAAAAACTCTAATTTGCTGTTAATGCTTGTGCGGGGATGCTGTTCTTCAGGACCTCGCCCTTTGTCCCCAACATTCCTCAATCTCTTTGATATGACAAGTTGCTGTCTAGGTGAATGATTTAGCTGCCTGTGTCTCTCTTTATTTTGATTCTTTTTTTGTCTGATTAGAGCCTATGATTTGTCGACTCGATCCGACTCGGGTAAACTCAGACGTGCTGTATCGTATCTGGAAAAATTCGATACGTTGCGAATCATCCCCAAGATTGGTCGGGTCAGGTCGAGTCACACACGCGCGCGCGCGCGCGCGCACACACACACACACACACAGAGAGAGAGAGAGAGAGAGAGAGAGAGGAAAGGGAGGAGGAGAAGATCTCGGTCTCGAGGACTTCGTTTCTCTCAAACCTTGAACAGATAGAGATGTCAGAGAGATCTCAGACATCTCGTAAGAGATGGCAAACCATGGTTGTACCGGGCTGGGTGGATGAAAGAGTAGTGGTATGAGATCCAAGTTGCGAGAGGAGTTTTTGAAGTTGAGCAATGTCATGTGAAGACATGCCCAGAAGAGCATTTCTCGAAGAACTAGTTGATCCACTTTCTGGTGAAGGAGCAGGCTGGCCACCCATAGGGTCGGAGGCGGCCACATGACCTTTAGCTTGCTGCCCTTTCTTTCTAGTTCTGAACTTTAGGGGCTTCTTTTCTTGGTGTAAGTCCCAACAATCTTCAGCTTGATGGTTTTCTCAACCGCATTGACTACAAATCCTCCCACTTTTAGATTTCCAGAGCCTCCCTTTCCTAATTTCTGACCAGCACTTACTAAGGCTGAAAACTTCCCTTCACTGCCCATTGACTGTGGACCATTCATGGTTCTCCGGCGACCATCTTCATTTAGTACGCACCAACCAAACCTCGATACTCGCAAAAATCTCGATCCTGAGGGACGCGACCAGACAATGATCGCGGACAACGCCTCGCTCACAAGTCAAGACATATCGGTCATCAAAGCAGGCACATGCAAGAAATACTATCTGGTGTCGCCTCAGCCAACACGAAAACCAACCACGCATCACTGCCACGATCTCGCTTACCGAGAAAACGCAACCCTCGTTATGAGAACCAACACCGGTCAACGCTCATGCTCGGCGGACCAACGAAACATCAGCTTCACAACCAACTGACTGAACTCACGTCCCGCTCCAGGGACAACCACCACTGAGCTTCCACCAGCTCACACCTGGCAAGTCAAACACCTCAGCAACACGGCCAACTCTGCCAGAAGATAAACTTCTAACAAATCTCAGATCCAATCCGAGAAAAGGCACACCTCATGATCGGCCACCCAAGGTCTCGCTGGCACACGGCTCACGCCATTCTCGAGCCACTACAATCAGTATCTTCTGTCTGTGAAACACCATCCACTGGTCACCAGATACTCGTCAACGGGAAACCTCCACCGGCCCAACATGCAAGCTTCAAATCACGGCAGGCCATCCGCTGACTCTCCCACAGACCATTACCACATCTCAAGCCCAATCTCGCTCGAACATCGCATCCGATCCGATCTGATCCTCACGCCAACTCTACCCTCTCAGGGGAGCACAGCGAAACCACATGACAGGATTTCACAATCCTCGATCCTCACATCCGTCGACTCAGGCTCACAGGGAAATCCTCACTTACTGGTCACAGACCAAGGATCACCACATCCAACGCCAACGCTCATCCTCGAGTCCCGAACTCCCCACTGCCATACGATCTCGAACCAAATCCAAGGCTAACACAGCTCGTCCGCATGCAAAAGTGTAAGACAAAGAGCTTACTGGGATAACTCTGTCCAATTCTGCCTCGAAATTAGGAAGATCTTCTGCTTATCCAAGTACATCTCGACCAGAGCGCCCGCTTTACCACCATGAATCACGATCTCAACGTCACAAGGGTTGGATAAACCTCGAACAAGAATGGCCAAAACCAATAACAGCTCCTCCAGAGCACACTCACGGCCACTTAACCACGGACAGTCCTCACCAGCCACCTGACCTCATTACAGATTTCTCGAAGGGTTTTGTAAACATGTACTACCAAGGCATCAAGTGTCAGATAACAAAATAATAAATCACATCATGGTAGACATCATTAAAACCAGGAGGACAACAGCAAGCCCACGCTAGCCCGAAGAAGATCGACAGGAGAAGGAGAGTGAGAGGGAAAAAGAGAGGTGAGGGAGGGAGAGCAAGGGATCAATAGCTCTTCTCCTTCCCCTTTGTATTTCCTTTTCTCTAGTTTCTCCTCTGTGACTTGATTTCCTTCTTGATGAAAAATGAAATATGAAAGCTTCCTTTGGAGATATTTTTTTTTCGTGATGCAATTCCCATGTCTAGTCTATGTTGATCGCCGTGTTTGCTCCCCTCCCCATGCTTCCTGAGTCACCGTCTTCCCCCGCCAGTGTAAGCGCTTGATTTTGTCATGATAACCCAAAGTTTTTGCATCCCAGGGATGCCCTGATAGGTCTGTCTATTTGTCAGACAAAAAAATAGGGTGAAAGAGGTTGATCAAGTGGCAAACACGTGCTAGACCAGTTATTCCCCTGATCCGGTGCACTATCTGCCGTATCACCCCATGCTGGATCAACTTGTTTTGCTATTTTGTTGTGTTATCTCATTTACCTTTTCTTCAACTACAGTATCACCTTTATTTGCCCGATGGATCAGCCTTTTTAACTACAAGAGTGTTTCTTTGGTAGTCAGATCAGTAGGGTAACACCTCACTATTTAGCCTGCTGGATCAGGAAGATATGCCCTTGCGCTAGCCACCAGTTCACCCCCTTCTGGCCGCCATATCACCTTTTAAGTCTCGTCGATTCTTTGCTGAAGTTTTCGATCACTCTCAGATCCCTAGGGGCATGCTTCCTCATAGCATGGTCCCTAGGTGACCTCCCTTAAAGGGGTGCATATTAATGGTCCTATAGTTCAGCGACAATCTAAGTCCGCATTTTGAAATCGAGACTGCGACGTCTCTATGTCATCGGAGCCCCTCGTAGGCCAGTCCTCGAGATTTTCGTGCTCAACTCGGGTCATCATATGTTGCCGCTCTCGTGCACATCCTTATTATTTTGGGGCCGTCTCAGGTCTTCCGTGGATGAGTACCTGATTTACCCACCCCCTAATGCTCCGGGTCTAGGGGAGGTGCTGTCAGATTTTTGTCAGAAAACTTGAACAAATTCTCTTCCCCATGAAATCCTCCCACTCCCAAGGAAGTTTGAATTATTCCCTCCTCTCTCTCCTCCCACAAGCCCTAGACCACCCCAAATAGGGAAGCCACCATCCCTCTCCCTCTCCATCCAAGCCCCAAATTCATAGCTCACTCTCTCACCCACTACTAGATTACCTTCCTGCCCCCATTCTCCCCCTCCCTCACTTTGGTTTACCACCTCCTAGACCCCCTAACAGCCAAGGGTCATCCCCACACCCATCCACCCTCCTTCCCCTCCCATTTACCTCGTTTTCCACCTCCCATCTTCAACCTACACTTCTCAGTTCGCAGGCAGTAGAGTACCAGCAACTTACAGAGTCAACCACAGTTTCATCCTAATGCTCCTGGATGCTCAAGAGGCACCGTCGGAAGTGTCTTCAAGTCCTCTACGTAACGGTGGTGGTCTCGTCCCATTCAGAGCTCATGGTTGACCGGGGCAGCCATCATCGCCGGACTGCGCATCAGATTCCTGACAGACAACCTAAGGTGACTTGTAGAGGCTCCCACGGCCATTCTCTTAAAGATCTAGTGGCGGGACTCGGCTGAAGCTTCAACTACACGTCTGCTTCCTGTACCACAATGCGGCTCTCCGTTTGGACCCCGGACAGGAGAGTTCCAAATTTTCTCCCTTTAGTGCGCTGATCAGTTTCTGCTGGAGCTGACCAGACACCACAGCACTGTTCGGGCTCTAAACATCAACTCCGACCTCCTCTTGCATCACCATAGGTCTCCATTCGAAGAGGGTTTGACCACGAATCCTGCAACTCCAGCCACGCCTGAACCAGAGATTGGGAGAGTTTGTGGCAGCTTCATCTTGCTACTGTTGTGGTGTTGAAGCCGTAAGAACTAGAAAGTAGAGGCCCTATTCATGACTCTGCCCTGACCATCGTCACCAACCAGAAGTTCCTCCAAAAATCAAACGTCCTCCTGGGCCAACCCCGGAGATTTCATCACTAGTTTCGTCGACCACAGAGTTTGAGAGTGGCCGTAGCAGCACCGACATTGACTGCCTATCCCCTGTTCCAGAGGGCTGGCAGAATCGACATCTTCTTTGCTCGGCCTTTCTAACTTAGTTTTCCCCACCCCGCCTGGCCGGCTTAAAGCCCCTCCCTGAGTGGAGGTAGTTTTAAGTGTTAAGGACCAGGAGAGGGGCACTGAGCACTCACCTAATCGGTTTGTAGAAATCGATTCTACTTGGACATGAAGGTGAGCAGGGAAGCGTGAGAACGCAACCCACACGCTGCGCCGATCCCGCTTGACCTACGATAAATTTGATACACCACTACACTTCATGCAGGAGGGCTGATCTAGGGGCGGGGATGAACTTAATTACAACCAAAATATACCTCCTCATAGGGAGGGTGCTCAGTCGGCCAGGCAGGAGAGGGGAGAATGAGCACAGAGCCGGTTCTACCCGAACTGAACCTGTAGGTCAGTATGCCGGTGTCGGGGGTGTCACAGACTCTTCAGAGCACTGCAGAATGCGGGGTTGGTTCTGACTTGTCCGGGGATGAGGTAGGAGCTCACTATAAGAGTTGCAAGCCGTTTGAGGTCCAGTTGGGGCCCCTGCAGGTTGGAGATCACAAACTGGTCCTACTCTATCCTGGCTGGACCTACAGGATAGCAACCTGATGTCAGAGAAGCCACGGACTCCTCGGAGCACTGCAGGATGCGAGGCTGGTGCTGAACTCTCTGGGGACGGACCTGGATTATGCCTTAGACCTTGCGGATCGTGCGGGGTCCGATAAAGGTGGAAGCAGGTCGAGCTTCACAGCCTGATCTAGCTCGGCCCAGTCAGGTCAACAGAGTTTCACTAGGATGTCAGAATCGCCACAAACTCTATCGAATGTTTCTGGAGGCGGGGCTAGAGTCGACGGGACTGTGGGCGAGTCTGCTTCGCGAGGCTGAAGACAGTGACCCTAGACGAGGTCAGTGTTGGTCGCAATGAAAAGAAAGGTGGAAAGGTGTCCAACCTGTGCTCCGAGAAGATAGACTGCGCATGCCTGGGAGAACGGCCGGACTGGGGTCCTTCGCTGGTCAAATGACCTCCTCCTTCCTCGATCTGAAGGTGGACTCATAGAGGATTGCCTTAGTCGAAGGGTGCCATGCCCCAATGCGAAATATCGGGACGCGACAGTAGAAAGAGTTAAAATATGTTGATTTCCAGACATACTGTGACTTGGGTTAGCGAATTCATACGTTCAGCACAATACCATAGCCAGAAATAATTCCATCATAACCATAGAATACCAATTAATTAAACACACCAAGTCTCATCATTCCCAATAATTAACACCAGGCAAGATTAACGAAGCTACGAGGGAGATTTATTTATTGATTTAATCATGCGGGGCAAGCATAATTTATTACATCCGAGCCTCAGTACGGGGTAGAGAATTTAGGTTCGGAGACCACCATCACGCATAGCGAGAACTTTCAGTCGGGCGTAACCCAGCTTTTCGCTAAACACCATTTAATATACCGAGGCTTCAGTCATGCCAGCATGCATTGAGACAATGATATACATAATTGCTTGATCAAATAGAAATATGATTGAAAGGCAGGTTTAATTAATAAAATTATATTTGCTTTATTGGGCCCATGATTTATTGAGGTTTGATTATTAATTATTTGCTTAGGAGTTGGTCAGATCATGGATGGAGGGGGTAAGGGTCAATCTGGAAGCGAATGAGGTAGACCTGGCGGGAAATGAGGTCGACCTGGGGAGGGGCCGAGTGAGGCAGACTTGGGGGCAATGAGGTAGACTTGGGGGCAATGAAATAGACCTGGCGGGTCGAGTGAGGCAGACTTGGGGGCAATGAGGTAAACTCGGGGCAATGAGGTAGACCTGGCGGGCTGAGTGAGGCAGACTTGGCGGGCTGAGTGAGGCAGACTTGGGGGCAATAGAGGGAGGATGCGTCGGTGCAGTGGCGAAAGTGGGTTGGTGCAAGTCGGTGACGTCGCCACCCATAGGGGAGTGAATCGGTGGTGTCGCCATCGATTCATCGCAAGCGAGCAGCGAATCGGTGGCATCGCCACCGACTCACACGGGGCTTCGCTGAATAGGGCTTTCAAGGATTCAAGGCTAGGCAGCGTAGGGTTTTATGAGGGAAAATTTACATGAAAAGGCAGCTCCGATAGCTGAATGAGAATGCTCTGAGGGGAGAAAAGATTTAAAGGGGAGCTTTAAAAGTTTGAGCATTCGTTAAAACTATAGTTAATCTTCTTTGTCCTTCGGTTCTATTCCGCAGTGCGAGGTTCATACTCTAGCACTGTCATGCATTCTTTGAGTTCGTCAATTGAGGATACGAGGGGCCTTTGCCATAATCATACAGCAATCATTGATGTATACAAACACCTTAATCCCTATGCAATCAACCACAGAAGCTCTGGAAACAAATGGGCAGCATCTCCCCATGACAAGGGGGATGCTCCATTTATCAAGCGGATCAACACCATTTTCTTGCATTTTCTTGCATTGCGTATAAAAATCAAAAACAAAAATTTTAAAACATAGTAAAACTTAAATTTTGGAAAATCTAAAAAATTGTGCGTGCACTTTCATTGGCTGCATGTTGGTCTGCATCTTATACTTTCTCGCTCAGTTGCTCCCAGCATTGTTCTGCACTTTTCATGCTCATGCTCCATGTTACTACACTCACTGGCTACTAATGGTCTGCCTCCACTCTGGATCTTGTGCTGAGATTGGCATTTTAGCATTCGCCCTTCTTGCTACTATTTACCCTTCTCTTCATCTCATCCATGCCTTGAACACCTCCCTCACTCTTGAGCCCTCCTGTCTTCTCATTTTGATGACGTCAAAGGGGGAGAGGATATATGAGCCATCATTTCAGTATAGTCAAGGGGAGAGATTTTGCAAAGTGGGAGAGAGTTTTGACGAGTCTTTGTTGATGAGTCTTTGTGCCCCTTGGGGGAGTAGAGTATTACTGCATAGTAATTGCATACTCATTGACAATAGCGGTTAAATGATCATAATGACTCAAAAAGAGGGAGAATGTTGTGTCCCTATGATTTTAATGATGCCATGCACTATGACTCATTAATCTGTGTTTTGATAATGACATACACTGTGAATCATTAATAGACTCATTTCATGTCATGCCCGTGATTTTGATAATGTCATGCCTTATTTGCTTTATTGCTATCATGTTGTATGTGCTTTAGTGTTATATCTGTGTGATCTCTTGAAGCACGGCCTGATGCAAGGCACTTATAAAAAAATGGCCATCTAGGCTAACATATGACAAATAGTGTTAAAGATACCATAAGTCAATAGTTATGCAGTGTTAAAGCAAAAGCAAGAGTCAAGGCCTTCTTGGAAACAATGCAATAATCATGAAGTAACTCTCCAGTTCAGTTTAGAAGCTCAAAGGCCATCAACAGAAGTAGACAAATCTCTACAAGCATGAAGAGAAGTCAATGCTGAGTGAAGGCAAAGTCAACTCCAGTGTAGGGAAGCCTATTACGGAGTCAATGCAAGGATTCAGTCAAATGTCAAGTAAAGGTGAAGAATGTTTCATCAAAGGTGACAAATAGAAGACTCAAGTGAAAAAAAATGGCTACCCGAGCTGAAATATGGGTGACAAGGCTATCACTGACAAATCTCAAGATAAGGGTGTAAAATACCCTCCTAAGGGTGACAAATAGCTCGTTAGAGGTGACAAATAGCTCGTAGAGGTGACAAATGGCCAATAACGGTGAAAAACAACTCGTTAGAGCTGACAAATGGGTCAATGCAGTAAAGAATGAAGAACGCTTAATCAGATTCAATGGAATTAGCTGTCCAGAGGTTTTCTAACCTTGCCATCTCGATTATGGAGGATTGTTATGCATTGGACGACACTGATTAACCTCTTTCAAGATCAGAAGACGAGTGAAAAGGATCTAAGTATAAATTTTCATGTTGATGGAGTCGACGCCAAAAGTCCTTGTGTCGATGCCAAGGCCACCCGCTAACCAACGGAGTAAAGGCGACGGCTGAAGGCCATTAGGGGTGACAAATAGGTGAGTATTGGTGACAAATGTCCAATAGAGCTGACAAATGGCTCCATATGTGTGAAAAATAACTGGCAACGTTAAACGCTTTCAAAAGCATTGAAGAAGAGTCGACACAATGCTCAAGTAGCGTCGATGCATCCAGGGTTCCTAACTCAAACGATGAAGAAGAAGAAGTGGCGACGGCTAATGAGCAATAAGGGTGACAAATAGCTCGTTAGAGTTGACAAATGGCTGATAGAAGTGAAAAATAGCCTTCTAATAGTATCAAATGGCCAGTTCAAAGAAGGATGCATCGACGTGACATTTACAATGCGTCAACACATACCTTGTAGATAGAAAATGTTATAATGTTCGCTCGAAGAAGACTGCATCGACTTAGGACATCAGATGTGTCGACGCACATGAAGAACGACTGACAAATCTGCCAGTTTGTTCATTTATTTGAAGGACTGTCTATGCATCATGTGAACTGCCAAAATGTCAGAGGTTCCCTCACGCAAAGTCAATGGCGGATTCCTCTAGAAAGCAGCTTTCAGGTCTGAACATATCTAAAGGCATTAAATGCCCTTTTATCAAGAACCAATGGAAGCCAATGGGAAGACTCCAAGACAATGAGAAGCCTCCACTGCATGTACCCAAATCTGTAGAAATGTCCCCAAGGCGGGAAAACAAATCTCTCCCACCGCCTCCATTCTAGGAGAAGAAGCTCGACGTCCCAAGCTCAAGACCCAATGCCCAACAACCCAGAACCTAGTATCAAGGGTTCTGGAGTGCTCCTAGGATCTGAATGGCTCAGATTGCTTTCTTCAAAGATCAAAGGTGAACATTCAAACTTCCCTCTACAAATATGTTTCCCCTTCCATTTGGGAAGAACAGCCAAGCAGAAAACTTCAGTGAAGATTAGGTTAGCTCGTCCCTATAGAAAGAGAGAAGAAAAGAGAGTGTCTAAAGAAGAAGAAAAGAATCTGAGAGAAAGCTAGCCCGTTCTGAGGAAGGAGAAAAACAAAGAAGAGAGCAGAACTTGAGGCAAAAGCAGAGCACTAGATTTCCAATCAAAAAGCTTCATTGGAAGCTACATTTGCCTTCTCATTTCATCTTGCATTTCCTTTTGAAACTCTGTATCTTTAGTGTGATCTATCCAGTGCTCAGTTGCAGAGACCAGAAGTGGTCTGTGGCTGCAGTGCAGCCGTGTGTATGATGGTGGGGAGCTGTACCCTTGGTTTGCTGCATTTGCAGAGTGTGTTTTATTTTTGTTCGTGTGTGTGTGGGGGGTTCATCCCCATGTGCTGTGTGTAGTATCGTGTGTGTGGGGGGGGGGTTCGTCCCTGTGTGTGTTGTGGACTTCATCCTCGTGAGGAGATTCCTCCTCGTGTGTGTGTGTGTGTGGGGCGTCGTCCCCATTGCTGCATTTGCAGAGTGTGATAAAGCCTCACCGGGTTTGGTGAGGGGTGGATGTAGGGTTGCGGGTTTGCAAACCAAACCACCTTAAAAACCCTATGTCCCTGTGAATGTGTGTGTTTGAATCCTTTTCTCCTATCTCCCATCACAGGATGGTTTGCTTGCTGATTTATAGCTTAGTGAACTTTAGATTTCCTCTGCACCGTCATCATATAAATCTGTCTAGTATTCAGCTTAGTGGGTGCATTTAGGTGTTTTAACTATTGTGTCCCTGCGGTTTTGATGCTGTCTAACACCATGAGCCATTGACTTTCTAAAGATACTTCGATATTCTCTTTGCAGATTAAGCAAAAGGCCCAAATGCATCTAAGACTCACAATATGGGCCAGTCAATATTGAGAGAAATTAAGTGCACAAAAATCGAGCATGGATAAAGAGCTGAGGCGTGTTTCTCAACATCCAAGGTTGGGCTTTACCCTCGAAGAATACTATTACAGTGGGTGTTATGAAGTGGACACCATCTCTGCTCTCTACCCAACGGAGGACAGCTCGTCGGGGGCAACTTTTGATGAATACCTAGCAAAAGTTGAACATGCTGAACTGGCTCAGTCAAGAAACTCAAAATTAGAAGCCATACCTCCTTGCAGGTGCTGGGAGCAGGTCTACCTTGAAAAAATGGCTCTCCAAGCCAAATTTGACACGACCAGCAGTAGCGAAGTTGAAGATATTGATGAAACAGGGCTATCACTAGCCTTTTCCCATAGCTCTCCCCGGGCAGAGATATCATCACCTCTCATACTGATCAAGGGAGTTTCTACTGAGACTGATCGGGAAATTCCTGTTGCTGTAAAAGAACAAGCCATCTCTGTTAAAGGTAGGGTGATTCAAGGAGGCAACGAGATAGAGTTTTCTTCATATGGCACAAAATTGCAATGTTGTTCCTCCAGCTAAGCAAGAAATAACTGTTAATCCTTTGATGTTGCCAGCACATTAGTAGAGGTTGACTAGTTCATCTGGTAAGGTCGCAGTCGTAGTGGACCTGCTGATAGAACAATTCACACAGTCGCCACCAGCTGAATTAAGGACCCCTGACAGGGACTGGGTGAACTAAGAGGGAGAGACTGAGGTGCTTGAGCTCGAAGATGATATTCCAGACTTTGTTGACCTCCAGCTAGCACCGTCGCAAATAGAAGATGGAGGCCAAGTCACGATCAATGAACTGATAGAAGTCAACTTGGGAACTGAAGATGATCCTAGGCCGACCTTCCTTAGTGCCCAGCTATCTATTGAAGAACAGAAGCTGTATGTCCAGTTGCTACAAGAATACTGGGATTGCTTTGCCTAGATCTATAAGGAGATGCCAGGACTCAACCCTACAGTTTCCTAACATGAGCTAGCTATAAACCTTAAGGTTGAGCTCGTAAAGCAGTCGCCACGGTGCATGAGACCAGAACTCATCACTCAGATATGCAAAAAAGTAGACAAGCTCATTGATGTGGGTTTCATTGAAGAAAACTAATACACCACGTGGCTGGCCAATATTGTGCCCGTGAAAAAGAAGAATGGGCAGATCCGGATATGTGTATCAAACCTAAATAGGGCAAATTTCAGCTCATCCACTTCTTCACCGAAACTCACATTTTTCTTTTCAAGTTCTGAATTGGTGGATTTCAGAACTTCTTCTTCACTTTTCAATTTTTTACACACCCTTTCCATTTCAGTCATTTTACAATACTTTTCCTCTTTGGTTCTCTCAACATCTGAAATTGTTTGCAGTAAGTTTTCTTTTTCTTCAGTTAATTCGAACCACTCTTGTTCCAGTTTTTCAAACTTAACAAAAATATCTCCATGTGTTAACTCATCAATCTTTTTCTTGAGGTTCTTATTTTCAGACCTGATTTTCTTGTATTTCAAATACAGTTTCTCATATTCAGACTCCCATTGTTCATTTGAAATGAAATCAGGGTCAGAGTTTACCTCAGGAGACTCATCTTCATGTACCATGAGGCACAAGCTTTCCACCAGCTCTTGGATCTCCTCGTCAGATGGTTCATCCTCTTCGTCGCTCCACGTGGCGACCATGGCTTTGGGTTTCTTGAGCCTGTCTTTCTTGAATTTCTTCCTCAGATCTGGGCACTCACCTCTCATGTGCCCAGGCTTCTTGCACTCATAGCATATGATGCTACTTTGTTTGCTCGGCTCGCCCTTGGTTTGAGTGGGCTTCCTTTGCCCTTTTCTAAAATTTCCTTGGAAGTTTCTGTTCTTCCTCAGGAATCTCTTCACTTGGCGAGTGATCATGGCCAAGTCTTCTTCTTCGTTGCTCCCGTCACTGGATTCTTCCTCTTGAGAGTCGTCATTAGATTGATGATCTCTCAATCCAATCACATTCTTCTTCTTGGTATCTTCCTCAGCTATCCTCTTCATATTTATCTCATAGGTCATGAGTGACCCTATGAGTTCGTCTAAAGAGAGAGTGGACAGATCTTTTGAGTCTTCAATTATCGTGGCTTTTGTGTGCCATGCCGACGGTAGTGACCTTAGAACCTTCCTTACAAGGTCAGAGTTTGTGTACTCCTTCTCAAGACTTTTGAGACCATTTGTGATCTCTGTTAGCCTTGTAAACATCTCTGAAATAGTTTCTTTAGGCTTCATCTTAAACAGCTCATAGTCTCTGACTAGGAGATTTGTCTTGGTCTCCTTGACCTCGGAAGTTCCCTCGTATATGAGTCACAGTTTGTCCCACACTTCAGTTGAATTTGTCTAACAAATCAGCATATGCATCTTCCCAATCATCAATTGAATATTTTTCAAAAGGATTACATACCTCTTCATCACTGTTGGCCATGAGGCATATCCCTTGCTCCTCTTCCTCAGAGTTTTCAGCTTCAATGTCTTCTTCATCGCTCCTTCTGCAAACCATGGCTTGTGGCTTCTTCTTCTACACTTTAACATTCTTCCTCATGAGCTCGAGGCAGTCTCCTTTCATATGACCTGGCTTCTAACAATGAAAACAAGCAATGTTATCAGAATTTTTATTCTTATCGAATTTGAAGTTAGTATTCTTACCTGCCTACTGTGGCCTCTTCTTCCTGAAGGTCTTACCTCTGGTTCTCAGGAACCTTTGAAACTGGCAAGTTTGCATGGCTTGTTGCTCATCATCTAGATCAGAAAAAAATTCATGTTCCTCACTACTCTGCCCACTGCTTCGAGATACCTTGAGAGCTATAGTTTTTCATTTTTTGTTCTCTTCTACAATCCTTTTGAGGTTGATCTCATATGCCATCAGAGATCCTATCAGGTCTGTGATAGTCATGGTGGACAGGTCCCTAGATTCTTCTAATATAATGGCTTTTGTATGCCACGTCGGGGTTAGGGACCTAAGAATCTTCCTAACTAGATCACCTTCCAGAATGTGTTTCCTAGAGCCTTGAGACTATTGGTGATCAATGAGAGCCTAGCATACATCTTAGATATGGTTTCTTCATGCTTCGTCTTAATCAATTCGTAGTCAAAGGTTAGCATGTTTACCTTAGTGGCTCGGATCTATAACGTACCTTCATAGATTAGCTCAAGTTCGTCCCACATTTTCTTGGCTGTTTTGCACACAGAAATCCTAGAGTATTTCTTTGGGTGCATGGCACACTACATAATGTTCAATGCTGTCTAGTTGATAGTTGACAACCAGATCTACTCCTTGGTCCAAGTACTTTCATCTTCAAGGAGTTCAAATGGTCCGGTGGTAACCACTTTCCACATCTCGTGACTCTACGCTCGTAGTAATACCTCCATCCTGTTCTTCCAGTATAAGTAATTAGCACCATCGAAGAATGGGGGTCTGTTTATAGAATGCCCTTCAGCTATGAAGCTGCAAATATTGCTAGTTCCAGGTCTTCCCTGGTCGTTGGACCACTTCACACCCACATGCACATATATACAAGAATGTATGCACACACACATCTATATGTGAATATTTCGGTTACAACAACCATGTAACGTGACCACACCCTGGACAAACTCATGTGCTATAGATATTGTAGTATATGGATGCTTGAGGGCAATAAGATGAGCATATTTGGAGAGACGGTCAATAACTACCAAAATAGTGGATTTCTGTTGGGATGGTGGAAGGTCGTCTATAAAATCCATGTGAATATGTGTCCATATTCTATCCGGAATGGACAAGGGTTGGAGAAGACCTGCTGGGTTGTGCTGGACAGATTTATTCCGTTGACATACATCACATTCTTTGACAAAAGCCTTCATAGTCCTCTGCATGCCAGGCCAGTAAAAAGATCTTCTCAGCCTAGATAAAGTCTCATGGTAACCTGAGTGTCCACCCTCAGGGGATGAATGATGTGCCTGCAGCAAGGCGGGTATTTAACTGATGGGATTGGTACAGATAAATCCTGTCCTTATAATAGAGGACACCACCCTTTACAGAATACTTGCGAGGATTTAAGTTCCCAGAATTCCATTTGTCTAATAGAGCTTTGAATGTATCATCTGTTGAATAGGCAGTTTGAGTATCTTGAAACCAGACAGGCACCAAGACAGAAATGGCAAAAGAAGCAGCTGTAGATGGGGGTTCATGAAGTTTGGTTAAAGCATCTGCTGCACGGTTATGGTGGCCTGCTTTATACTATAAACTGAAATCATACCCTAGTAATTTAACCAACCAACGTTGTTGAGCTGGTGTATGCACTTGTTGATTCAAGAGATATCTAAGGCTTTGGTGGTCGGTCCTAATAATAAAAGGCCTGCCCAGCAGATAGGGTCTACATTTCTACACTACTAACATGATTGCCTCCATCTCCTTTTCATAATCTGATTTCCCTAACAGTTGAGGTGAAAATGCTTTACTCAAGTATGCAATTGGCCATCCATTCTACATAAGCACAGCTCCCATTCCAGTCCCGGATGCATCACATTCAATAACAAACTGGGCATTAAAATTAGGAAGAGCCAAAACTGGGGATTTGGACATAGCAATTTTAAGAGCTTGAAAAGCATGGTCAGCAGCAGGTGACCAAACAAACGCTTTCTTCTTAAGCAGTTGGGTGAGAGGTGCTGCAAATAAAATAAAAAAACCTACCATCGTTGTAGGGAACTCTTGCAGCTCACACCTTAATGCCATCAGTTGGTAGGATAGAGGGGTTGTGCCCTTGATAGGTTGGCACCATCGAGCCAGTGACGTCACTGCTGAACGCCAATGACGAGCCCTCCCCATCGGGATATAATAGTAGATCCATAGCTGCATCATTATATACCATTAGCATTCCATCAAAAAAAAGAAAAAAAACTACCTGGTTAAATGGTGTGAAGTCACTCACAGTCACTTCTCGGTCTGGCCCTTCAGACAGACCCGCAAATAAATGTGCTAGCACAGTAGCTCTCTAGGCGTACTGCCCTACTCTTTCAAGGTCTACTAGGAGCTTTAGGAAGCGACAATAGACGTCGTCTCTCTTTGAACCCAGTAGCAACCTTCCCAATAGGAAGAGGAGGAATCTTCTCAAGTCCATATTTAACCTCACCCAATTACTAGTATCCACGCAATACACGGCATGGGACCCTCTTTCAGTTCTCTCCATGAATTCTTCAAAGGACTCGTTATCATATGGATGAGTGTCAGTAAGCCCCAATACCTCCATGATAGATGCCGGGGATACTGGCTTGTTCTATCGATCATCTAAGTCCAACCCCAATAGCTTCTGAGCCCCCTCTCGATAATCAAGGTAGGTGACCCTGGTCACTGCCTCGCAATCCACTTTGAGGCCCGTGATTCAGATCACATCTTTTAGACTAGGCACCATGTGCCCCTAGGGCATCAGGAAGGCCCGACTCACTAGGTCTCATCTTTCACACAATGCTTGGATGAGGGCGAGGTCGAGCTTAATTGGTGCAATCTGTAGGAAGGCCTCAAACCCCATCGCGTCTAGCCGAGCTTTCTGGAAGTCTGGAAGATCCCGATATGCAGCCACCACCAATTCCCATGAGATGTGTGACCTCATCATACTGTGTACATACACAAGAAATAAGGAAGGGGTGCTTTGCCAAAAAAGGGGGGGAGGAAGAAAGGATGAAAGGAGAAATTGAGGGATTTATTTATGTTGCATCCCCTAGTTCGTGGTTGGTTTCAATGATATGAAAACGATTGTATTTGTGTGTGTATGTGTTTCATTGAGCAACATGCTCTATATCTTGATTTGATGAGTTGAAATATGGATTCAATGTTCAGTGACATGGGCACTAATAAAATTGGGAAACGCATGATGGAGAATAGTTAAAGTCCGGCCAAACAAGGGTCCGGTGGGATCCAACTAATACATAAATACACATGGACAGAGTACAGACTCTAGCTACTTCACACGAGTTGCTTCCAGTCCGGTCATTATTAACCCTATCCGCCGTCATCGTCATGATCATCATCATCACCATCGTCGTCGTCATCTAGAACAGCACAAAGTGATCGACTGATAAGAATAGGCTGCGTTATTCTAATGGAATTCCCCAGCCGCCCCAGAGGTAGATGACTCCAACCCCGGCCCCCTATAAATTGTGACGCGAGCTGCCGAAGGAAGTCATCCGAGCAGAAGCAGGAGGCAGGGCCACTCGATCTTGTGATCGCACGTGACGTGTGCGTCGATCCCCAGCTGCATGAGACCAACCCCAATGAGGCAGACACTAGCAGCCGTGTTCTTCGGATGGCTGTGTGCCGTGGATCTACTCCCGGTGGTCATGGCAGATGTTGGCACTGCTACATCATATGATCCGCCGTATCTCCGTAAGTATGACCACACCAATTTATACTTAATTTACGTTTGCGTGCATGATGTTGTTCAATCCTGTGTAGTGGGGATTAGCTAGCTAGTATCTGGGCATGCTCCTCTCTCCCCACCCTCCTCTCTCTCCTTCTCTCTTCTTCTTCTGTAATTTTGACTGTTGAAACGACGTACGTACGTACGTACGTACGTACGGCATGCATGGCAGCAACAAGATGTCCGGGGTACGGCAAAGACCAGCTTCCGGATGGGGGTCTGTTTGTTGCAGCGGGGAGCGGCATCTGGGACAACGGCGCCGCGTGCGGCCGAAGGTACATCCTGCGTTGCCTCAGCGGGCTCGGGCGGCCGTGCAAGGATGGCTCCATTGTTGTGGAGGTGGTGGACATGTGCCGGGCCAACCCCTGCCCCTCGACCATGGTCCTCTCCAGCCAAGCCTTCAACGCCGTCTCCAGGTTTAACACCAAGATCAACATCGAATATGCACAGTACAGTCTTGCTCTCACTTCTGGTCCCCCTGCTTGCTCCTCTCTCTCTCTCTCTCTCTCTTTCTCTTTCTCTCTCTCTCTCTATATATATAGTGCCATAGTAGCATCAACTCCTAACTCTGCTGACCTCCAGATCAGATCTGGTTCTGTCTCTTCAGTCCTTATCTGACCCCCTTCCACAATAAAATTCTTTTCACCTTTAGACCACATCCAAAAATTACAAAAATATTTGTGTGTGATCCTCACTTTCCACTCTTTCACCCATAAAATCCCTAAGATCTATATCCACCATTTGTGCCACGGTCAAACTTTATTTTCAGGCAGATCTTAATCTGCCGAGTCTATTCTAAGCCAGTGAGTTTGCTTGTTCTAAATTCATCCATGGAGAATACAGGAATAGGAAAATTCCTATAACAATAGGTGGTCATAGATGTTCGAAAGAACTTCACAACGGCACCAATCTCGCATCGATCTGACATCGAGTCTGATCACAGTAATTATTTTCGCTGGGTCACGCAGTTCTGAAACTACAGAACAGGTTCGGGACAGCAAGCCACAACGTCCAATAGTCGGGCCGCCTCGCCTACCGCAGGGCGATCCAGCACGATCCCTTCCAAGGGATTGTCCCTCCAGAAGTCCCCTTCGCAGCGGTACCACTCCCTGCCTAATCGCCCCTCCAATCGGGGCGTGGTCCCCGCGATCGTCAGCATGCGCTACCGCTGAAGCTGCCCAAATCGCTGCCCGTCAACCTGAGCTCGATACTCTCAGGTCCCACGTGTAGCCCTTTACCTCCTTGCGTGGAGTGGGCAGTAAAATCATTGCTGTAATTATTAGTTATTTACTATACCGGGAGTACGAGTCTTGGCCAGGATCGCCGTCCCCGCGCCCTGAGCGTGGAGGTATCGCCTCTATCTCCCTCAGCATTTGCTTACCTCGCATGTGTCTATTTGCCGCTGCTAGTGAGTGATAGGTTATATACACCGCTGTGAGAGTGAGAGCATGACCCATCCCGTGACTCGATCAGGGCATGAAGGAGTGTTGACCACCCTGACTTATTGTCGATTTCTCAACCACGCAGTTCCACACACTTCTCTTGCTAGGGATGAGTCACGAGCTTGCCTAGAGTCTTAGGTTTGCTTCCACATTGGTCTCGAGTCACATCTCGTCCCGCATCACAATGTCGAGCCCTCCCCATCGGGATATAATAATAGCTTCATAGTTGCATCGTCATGTACCATTAGCATTCCATGAAATAAAATAATTGGATTCCAAAAAAACACAAAAAAATAAAAAATCATTGTTGTGAGATTCTGGCTGATCTAGAGAATTGTCTTTCTCGATGTGACTTTGTCTTGGCTTCCTGTGTCTTGATGTTGTCTATTACCGTGCTATTGTAGGAGTCATTCTGGTGTTGGCATTGGCATTTGTGAGTACTGGGGAATCTGTCGGCATTCTTGCTGATTGAATACCCTCTACTCTAGATTTCTTCTCTTGGATGTTGTGCTCTTGGGGCGTGATCGTGGTCCTTGAGATGTGTTCCCCGAGATTGTCATTTCTTTGCTGTCGTGGGTCCTTTCTTTGGTGAACTGCTCGATACGTGACTAGTCCTTTGTAGTCATGCATTCAGCTATTGTTGTGCCTTGATGTGACCTAGCTTGTAGTTGTGTTCCATGATTCTGTGTCCCATACGGAGCCGGGATCCTGCAAGTGCTACCATCGTTGTCACTTTAGCATTGTTTCTCTATGATTTTGTGTGTCTATCTTAGCACTATGTGGACCAGGTCTTATCGATTAGCTTTGCTATACTTTTCTTTCCTAGTGAAGTTGACTTGCGACTCGATCAGATGTCATATCTGAGTGAGGACTGACTTGTTTGTGTTTGTAGTCCAGTGCTGTTGTCGTTGGTGTCCTGTGTGCCAGGTGTTCCCTATCGCCTTTGGCACTGGAGCCGATGTTGTCAAGCTGTTAGCTGTAAGAACTATGTCTCCTTGCTTAGGTTGATACTTGTCATATCTGTCGTTTTGTTTCTTCAAGATCTATTGTCGTGGCATGTGTTGTGTCTCTTTCCCTATGAGACGCAAGCAACATTGCCTTGTTTCAGAGATGTCAGACTTATGTTCACTTGTGGCGTGCTCGGTCCTGACCATGTGCTTGTGCCTATGGTCTAACTGTGTTCCTCTGAGCTGTGTTCTTTCGAGATTCATGTTGTTTCTAGTTGTGTCTTAGGGTTTGTTCTTCCCTGCTTCTCCTTCGCTTAGTCCTTAAATTTTAAGGATGAATTTTCTTGAACGAGGGGAGGATGTAATACCCTGGATCCTTATTGGGTCTTCTTGGATCTTTATTAGGTATTTCGGATCCTTATTTTAGAGTTTCGAAACGCTTTTGTAGGTCCTGAGTTGAGTTTTACGATCCGTGGGGATTTTTCTCTCGTACAAGTTATGGAACCCTGCGGTGACGTTGTCGCATATTTAACTCTTTCTAGGTGAAAAGATATTTCAGGCTTTTATGATCTGAGAATATAGTAAATTTCTCCCCATAAAGATAATGTCGCCAAATCTTCAAGGCGAAAATAACCGCAGCTAGTTCCAGATCATGCACAGGGTAATTCTCCTCGTGACACTTCAACTGTCTTGAAGAATAACAAATTACTTTTCCATTTTGCATAAGAACACACCCTAGGCCAATGCCAGATGCATCCGTATAGACTTCAAATCTACCACCCTCAACGGGCAATGATAGTATAGGGGTTGTTGTAAGATGATCCTTAAGAGTTAAGAAACTCTCCTCACATTCTTTCGACCATACAAAAAGATTTTTTTTTCTCGTAAGTCTTGTCAAAGGGACAGCAATCTTTGAAAAGTCCTTAATGAAGCTCCTGTAGTAACTAGCTAGACCTAGAAAGCTTCTAACTTCTGATACAGTCATTGGCCGGCTCCAGTTCTTGACAGCTTCTACTTCAGAAGGATCTACAACGATACCTTCTTTTAAAATAATATGGCCAAGAAATGAAACTTTCTTAAGCCAGAACTCGCACTTGCTAAGCTTTGCATGGAGTTTGTGCTCCCTTAGTGTCTGCAAGGCTATCCTTAAGTGTTCTTCATGTTCCACCTTTGTCTTAGAGTAGATAAGGATGTCATCGATGAACACAACGATGAACTGATCCAGATAAGGCTGGAAAACTTTGTTCATTAGTTGCATAAATGCTGCTGGGGCATTTGTTAACCCAAATGGCATTACAACAAATCTATAATGACCATAACGACTTCAAAAAGTGGTTTTATATATGTCTTCATCTTTAATCCTGAGCTGATGGTATCTTGACCTGAGGTCTATCTTGGAGAAATATTCTGCTCCCGAAAGCAGGTCGAAGAGCTCATCAATACGTGGCAACGGATATTTGTTCTTGATGGTGAGTTGATTCAGTCGCCGGTAATCGATGCATTGCCTGAGAGATCCATCCTTCTTGATAAAAAGTACTGGTGCACCCCAAGGGGATGTGCTAGGTCGAATGAAACCATTATCTAATAATTCCTGAAGCTGTCTTTTTAGTTCCTTAAGTTCTGTGGGGGACATCCTGTAAGGAGCTATTGAGACAGGTGCTGCTCCGGGAACAAGTTCTTCACTGATATAATTATTTGCCTGTCGTCTCTGGAAGAATGTTGTGAGAACCAAAGAGAGAATAGGAGAACTGGAAGAAACTGAGAGAGCTTTAGTCAAAGAAAAAGAAAAGCAGATTAGAGAAGAAATTGAGAGTGATCTGGTGACCAACAAGAGAAAGAGAAGAGGAGGAAGAAGAAAGAGTAAGGGAGCAGTGAACGGAGAGGGCTGCCAGTTTAGAAAAAGAGAGAGCAAGAAAACAGAGCTCCGGATTTCATTTAAGTGCTTCTATTGAAGCTACAGATCTTTATTTTCCTCATTTTACTCTTATTGTGCTATTCTGTCCAGCATTTTTCTTCTTGTTTTGCTATTTTTCCTTTTCGTTTCATCTTGTGTCCTTACCTTGTGGTGCCTCGTGCACGCAAGGTGTTTGCACACAGTGTAGTCTGTGTGTGGTCTGCTCTAGAAAAATCAGAGTGTTCCTTCTGAGCAATCAGAAGAAGGGAGACTTGGTCTCCGGGTGTTCCCTCTATGTAGTCAGAGGAAGGGAGATTTGTTCTCTGGATTGCCTTTGTGTTTCAGAGGAAGAGAGGACTAGTCCTTTGGTCGTAGGCAACTAGGCGTTGCTCACAGTTCCTTCTGAGAAATTAGAAGAAGGGAGGAGATCCTCTAGGTGCTACATTATGCAGTGGGGTCGGTCTCTACTAGGAGCAGGATCAACGTTCAAGGGATTTGTCTCCCTTGGTGTCAAGCCATGGAATTAGCCATTGTCACAGACTAAGTCTGCTAGTTGCTTTGTTTGAGTGAGGAAGCCTCACTCCAAGGGAGTGAGGGGTGGATGTAGATTGCGGGTAGCAATCGAATCACCTAAAATTTGCATGTCTGCTTTGTGGTGTGTGTTCTCATCTGTCAATTGTAATTATTCACAACCAAGGCGTATATCAAAAGATGTGGTTGGAAAGATAGGTTATGCCTATCCGGAACATCACCCCTTGCATGAGGAGATCCTTGGATCAAACCTCCACCTAGTACTGATCCTAGTTTGTTATTAATTAGAAATTTACAGTTCTGATTGCCTACTAGTTTGAGTCTAGTTCTTCTCCTATCATACAACATACTTTATTGCTTATGCATATATGCTGCTTGCTTGGTTGCCTGAACTGATTGATGTGGTGGATTATGTCTAGTGTGGGGGACAATTCAACCCTCCTTCTTTTCTGCTCGCCTACCCCGGGACCAACATCCCGCCTAAATAAGTGAAGATAAAGACAGGCTCATTCTGGGCCCCGCTAGCACCTAGTCCCAAGCTCTCCTCGGGTTGACACCACAACGAAGGCTCCACTACAATGAACCTCGATTTTTGATAGATTGGGGGCACTAGTCCGCTCTGAGAAGCATTCCTAGAGGAAGCGGATGGTCTAGCTCATCAACGGCACAGTTTGAGTGTTCGCGTGCTATGCCACCGGACAACAACCCGAGACCCAGTTCGATGACCTGAACCATCCTCTGGCCCAACTCAGGAGGCCTTGTCTCCAAACTCAGCCTCCGGCCCTGGTAGGTCATGTCAGCACATTTGTCGGGCCTCAAACATGGGAACGCGCAAAAGAAGTTCCAACCAAGGATCGTGTCACTCTTGTCAACGCAGAACCAGTTAACAATGATCTCTAGTGAATGAGGTTCAAGTGGTGACACTCGAGACTCTCACGAAGGAGAACCAACATTTGAAGGTCCTCCTGTAAGACCTTCTTTAGGAGTAATACCTTCACCCTCAGCCACTTGCTAGGCCACTAGCCAAAGCACCGACGCTACCAGTTGGGCATAATGGTGCCAACACCTCAGCGGCAGCTGCTCGAACCCCGATAGTAGCTGGGTTCGTATGCCCCCAGTCGACGCTCATCTGTGAGTCTCCAATACGCCAGTGCTAGAAAATCTCATAGCCCAACGCCAGATGATCGAGCAGATTGTCGAGACAAAGCTTGCCTAGTGTGGGGAGGGGGTCGCAAATATAGATCTCTATAGTGTCCCCTACCCACTGCATCACCAACTAAAGAAGCTCCCTCCGGAGTACGCCAAGCCCCTGAAGCTAGAGATGTTTGACTGGCAAGGGTCTCCACATGAGCACTTGGCCTACTACATCACGGCCATGGGTGAGCTAGCACTGGACAAGTCATATCTCCTCTGCTACTTCACCACCTCACACACAAGAACAGCCTTCCAATGGTATTCCCACATAAAGCCCAACTCAGTGATCGACTGGGCAGATCTGCAGAAGAAATTCCTTGACCATTTCCAGACGACTGAGCGAAAGATCTTCCTGGCTAAACTCTGTTCTCTCTGGCCGAAGCTACTATCTACGATAGAAACAGAGTATCAGAAATCGGCCTCGGTTCCCCAGCTCGGGGCTTCTCCTGGCAGACAGATGGGGCGATGGCCTCTCCCTCAAGCTCCTCTCTCAAAAGACCCCCCTTTGTTCTTCCCCAATCCTCCTTCTCTTTCTCTGTCTCGTCTCTTCCTTTTTTTTATCCGATTCCCTTCCTTTTCACAGATGATTGGCCTATATATCATGCCCTTAGCATGACTATGCCCGGCGAGGGGTGAGTGCGTCGGAGAGAGTGTGTACTATTTTTGTGTGCCGGGTGGTAGAGCACGTCGGGTGAAGGAGTGTGCCAGATTAGCTTTCCCCGTCGCATTTGCTCAGGCATGAGTCAGACTGGGAGTTCTGGATTGGCTTCGGGCATTGTCTTGTTCCTTCGTCTTGCCGCGGCTTTGAAAAACCACTACGAGAAACGTCAGTAAAACCTTCGGGCCGCTGAACAGCCAATTCCAAAACTGTTTGTACCTTTGGCTCAGATACTCAGGTTTTCCACTGACATGACCTTCGACACTATGGTTTACGCTGCCGGCCCAGCTTTACTTGCATTTGTAGCTTCCTTGGGGAGTAGGCCACCACCCTGAGTGCTTTCGCCTTGGCTGGGCAGCCATCTGGTAGCTAATGGACACAATCTGTTAGAAGACGTACCTGTGCCGGGTTACTTGGGTCTTCCGCTGATAGGGCCTTCAGCATCTTATTCTGAGGGCCTAGAGACGCTCTGTCACCCCAGGAGGGTTTCTCATTAGGTGGCGGACCACCAGGCTCATTCTCGTCCTTCATCGGACGACGGATGGTGATTGTTCGGCACGACCGAGTCGATATCGGTTTATTGGGCAGGTCGAGTGGCACTGCTGGTTTGTTGTAGATTTTTTCTGATCCTCTTGAGGTGAAGTCCCTGGTGCTCGTACCGGATGACCTGAGGCTTCAGCTGTTTGAGAGGACCCTTGTGTATTGATTTTCTTCGGCTTCACGCTTTAATGGGCCGCATCCTTCTTGTCGTTTAGGCATGACTGCCATTGAGCATATTTTGAGTGCCAACACTAGCCCAAGTGGGCTTTGAACCTAGGAAGCCCAATTCAAAACAAACTCCCTAATGGGCCTAATTGAATGGCATTAACTCCAATAGACAAATCTAACTATTCAACACGGGTCTCGACGGATATGACCGTACAACCCTCTTTCGTCAATTCTTTCCCTTCTTTTTTATTTCTTTCTTTTCTTCTCTTCTTCTTTTCTTTCTCCATTTTTTCTAGAGAAAGGGGGGGTTTGATTTCCCCTCCATTCTTCTCCATTTCTTATTTTTCTCTTTTGTTTTAGTGGACTTCATGATTTTTGGAAGCTGCAGGTGCCTCGGAATAGCATCTTCGAGGCCACCAAGATAATTGCGCCAAATCCGGCTTTTCTCCCCATAGGGCTGGCGAAGATAGCACCCCTGCAATTCATCAAAGCAGGCAAACATCGTTTGTTAGGAGGCCATGAGGCCCTGAATCCCGACGAAGAGATGAAGGGTAGTTTTTGGTCCCACCGAGCGTGCCAAACTTATGGACGCACTTTTTGAATAAAACTATTATTTATTCGTCTATTGGTTTATTCGATGGGTTTATTAGTTTGTTAAGTGCGTGGGCGTGCCAGTCACAAAGTGACAATTTATTTGGGCTCCGAAGAGCCACAGGTGCATTCGATCTGACTTGGTCAGATGATTGTGTAGTTCGTGTCGGGACCAATACCCGCCGTGCCATAAAGGTCACGGCGTCATTTACATCTCCCATACGAGGGAACACCCTTGATTAATCACCGAAAAAAAGGGCCCTACGGCCTAAGGATAACATTTAATGAAATGAGATAGCGAGAACATCAAATTATGTTGAAATGTCCCTCGGTGGGGTGAAAATGATTAAATCATGTTGGTCGCTTACCGACCGTTTTGTATTCGAATGAAGGTCCCTGAACCGGGGCGGACATTAAAACCATGTCGGTCACTCACGGACCATTTCATGTTCGGATGGAAGTCTGTATTAAAAATACGATGAAATCAGAGGTAAACCCGCACGAATGTTTACCAAGTATACGGAAAGTTTGATAAGGGGTTGAACCCCAACAGAAGGTGGGTCGGGTCTAAACAGGTATATTAGCCCTGGCAAGGCCGCACCATGACCATGACGGGAATGCTCCCCAAGGTGCAAGCCCGGCCTACCGGGACGTCGTTGATATTCCCTTATGTGGGGTCTAGGGGAGATGAGGGCTTCGAAATGAACGCCACTAGTTTCTTAAAGGTAATTTTATTATTATTTTAATTTTGTTTTCTCAGGCCCGCCCGCCCCGCACTGGATCCTCCGGCCACCCTCAAGAATACCCCACCCCCCCGCTATTCGCCGGGCGGCTCCGGCCCCGGGGGGGGGGGGGCTTGCACAGGAACACTGAGACTGTTCCTCCCTGACTACCTGGGCCCTCATCAAATTGACGAGGTTCTCCAATTTAGTGTTGAGCGAACGAAAAGCATCCGAGTCCACTGTGGCAGGCTGTCTTCCCATGGGTGGCGGCGGGGTGGGGTGTTGGCCTGATCATTAGGAAGGGGGCCGGTCAGCGAGTGTGATGGCGCAGGCCCTTCATTTGCGGCTGCCCTCGCCTTCCCTTATCACCGGTAACTCTCCTGCTATTGCTTCTTCGCACCATACTGGCTTCTTGCTCGTTTTCCATAGACGACGCCTGATGAAGAGGCAAGATCTCGCGCCAAGTCTTGAGCTGTCCGATCTAGGGTGATCACAGGATGCAGCCACTCCAGTGCAGGATTCTACAAGGAGGGAAGAAGACGATCAAGGGGCCCAGTGTTATAACTTTGATGAAATCCCTCTGATGCCTAAGTCAGTAAGTGGCAGAAACGAGAAGCGAGCGGGGACAGGAGAGAAGAGGGGCACGAGATTACTCTCCACCAGTTGAAGTGGCTTAGAGTGGGCTTACCTTTTCGGAGGGGTTCCCTGGGTTTCTATAGTGGCAGGCTCTCTCGCCAGGGTAGAGGAGACATGGGGCCTGGAGGACGCTGCGTCCATATGGAGAACTCTTCCCGGTCAAAGGCTCTCATCTTTTTCTTATCCCTTGGGTCTCCGTTCCTAGATAACAGCTTAACTCCCGCTTAGATAGGCGCCAGCAGCGAGGACTTCGCCCTAGCCGGTGAAGGAGTCTTGATGCCGAGCTAATCCTTAAAGGATAAGAGGAGGCACTCCTCTCCTTCGCCGTGGGACATCCTTCCAAACTTGGGATCACTCGATAGGATCTATAGGTTTTCCCTGAGCGTGAGGGGGGCCGACCGATCAGGCGACGAGCTAAGGCCCTGGGTGGGTGACGCAAGCCTTGGGCAAATGAGACCTTAGACTAAGTGGGCCCTGCAGGGACTGTCCATTGTTGGGCTAGATAGGCCTTGATGGGCCAATTGGGTCGCGAATCTTCCCCTCTCCAATATATAGCGGAACATCAAGAGATGCAGGCGCTTCGAGTATTACAGGAAGCGGAACATCAAGAGGTGCAGGCGCTTCGAGCGGAGGTTCACCACTTGACCTCCACGACCACTACTGCCGCGGATCTGGCCAAGCGGCACCTACCCGATGCCATCATCAGCAACTGCTTCCTTCCCAATCTCAGAGCTGCCATCAACTGGGCTGACCTCCTCGCTGATGCTCCGCGCCTATCCATCTCTTCCCATCCCTCGTCATCATCGACTGTGAGTGGATCGAAGATGGATAAGACAGATGCTGCATCATCAGACAAGCCGAGGCAAGGTAGGAAGAAAGCGTCATCTTTGAGTCAGTCTCCATCCTCGTCTTCGCCTTCCTCTTCACCGCCATCTTCGCACATTTCAGAGGCCGAGGTGCAGCGATGGTGGGTCAGGCTATTGCAGTATTTGAAGGACAAGTACTTGTTCTCGCTTCACTTTCACGACACGTCAGCCAGCGGACTGACGAAGCCTTACGCCAAGATCGACGTCACAGTCACGCCAGCTGGGATTACGTCTTCGCCCACCTGGTCCGACGTCGTCACTCTGTTTGAACTGAAGGCATCGCTGCACAGTACGACTGACTATGAGACGGCTGTCGGTCAAGTCATCGAGCGCTGCCACGAGATCTTCCGATGTCAGCGTCAGCGTCCTCACGTTATCGCTGCGGTGGTGGGAGCCGAACACATCGACTTCCTTCGGATTGATCGCGATAATCGCATTCTACACACCGGCGTGGTTGCGTTGGCTTTGACTCAGAACAACCCGGGCATTGATTGGTTGATCCGCATGCTGTCCGATCCACTCGATCATTTCTCCTACAAACTGCCGGTGCGACCTCCGGACTTTGTCAGTTACTCCTCCGGCAACACATACGGGAATTACCAGCTCCTTCATAGTCATCATTCTTCCGCTCCTCACGACATTGTGAGTCCGAGAGGATCGGAGGTGTACGCTTGCTCATCAGCGAACGGCAGTGCGGTGAGGGATGTGGTGATCAAGTTCAATGGACCAGACGATGTGCAGAACGAAGGGATCATTCTCAATCGCCTGCATGGCCTGGGCTGTCTTCACATCCCTGTGCTGGTGGAGTATGGAGTCTCTCCTCCGGACTTGCCCCCACAATTCCGCCACAGCTATCTCTCACTGTTGGCAACCCACCACCAACCATACCAAGAAGAACAGGACCCCCTCTCCCTTCCCTGGTCCCCCACGGCCGATTCCAACCATTCGATCAATTCACAATGGAAGAAAAAATGTAATTATACATATAACAAAAGGTTTGATACATGACAAGTCTGTTACATGACTCAAGATGGCAAAATGTCATACATTATGTGACAAGTCTGACTGATGATAACATGGCATTACATTCTACTAACGATGATAACAGGTCTGATTTATGACTCAAATATTCTCCCTCTTAACCCATATTCACTTGAACAAGCAAATCACAAGGAGTACAAAAATGACAACATATAACAGTAATTTTAAGTTCCTCAATTGCATCTTCATCCTTTGTAATTACTTTGTCATGCATTATTCCATAGCCTTCGGTTGATATTTGACATCTACAACGCTATAGTTCGCATCGTCAACCCACTCAAAGAAACTGCAATCCCTATCAATATTGGCATACAAACAACAATAGAAGTGCTTGCCTTTCAACCTCTTATGATTTGAAGCGTAAACCTGACAATTATCCCTTCTACAATTGCATTCCATCGGCGACAGACGAGATGACAAGGCACCACCTCGAGACAACTATATTCCACTTGTATTTGACGACTGTATTTAACGCAGGCAAATTATCAATCACTTGTCATGGGTGAATAATCCAATAAAAGGAAGGGCCTACCATTTCAAACATGGGGAGAATGTTAGGGGCCAATGCTCTCATGTTGGGTGTGATGGCAAGGGAGATGTCACCGATGGGTGTTGCCAGTGCTCTACGCTGGTTGTCCTATTGAGGATTATGTGAGGGGTGTAGCCGATGGGCAAACTGGGCAGATCATCATAGGTGTGGACAATGCTATCATGTTGGGTGTGATGGTCAGGGAGATGGCGCTGGTGGGTGATGCCGGTGCCCTAAGTTGATCATCGGCGACGCAGACTATGGGCGCACTATGCTGATCGTCATTGGAGTGGCTGGCGCTGGATTGTGCTGATCGTTGGAGGCAGAGAATGATGTTTAGTGGACTAGCCGGTGAAGGCTTGCCATGCCAAATGAGGATGACGTCCTCCGGGGAAGCAGGCGGTCGGGAGGCTAGTGCGTGGGCCGGTGGGGGTGAGGGGGGGCTAAGGGGGGTCTCTTCTTTTGATTACCCTGAAATGAACAAAGATAAACAAAGAAAGCACTGAATTAGAAATAGGTCATGCAGTATCAACTCTCAATGAGAATAAACATATGCATATGGGAAGCGAACACACCTTGTGTGTTTTTAAACCCCTTAAGTGTAAAGGGTGGGAGTATGGATGTTATGCAGTGAAGTGAACAAAAAAAAAGATCTAGCGAGGGCTAGATATAACGTGTGTGAGCAGTGGTATGGATGCAAACTAAATAAATGTAAGAAAGGAGATCAGGAAAGAAATAGAGGAGGTCCTCTACTCAGTTGCCACTGCAGAGAAGAAGAACAAAAGGGCAGCCTTTCCCACTGGACCAAAATAGAGAGACGATCGAGCAAGAATCACAGTAAAACCACAGAGTGATCATCCTGCACTCTACTCTCTTCGTTCGTTCCCCTCCTCTCTCGCGCATGGGCATAGAGGAGCCCAATTTATAGGAAGAGAGACCTAGCTCAGGAAGGATTCTAAGTAAGGAAGGGGATAGACTTTTCCCAAGAAGCAGAGAGATCAAAACAGGCAGGAAACAACCAGGGAAAGGAGCACAGATCGAAGCGGGGATGAAAGAAGAATGGGCATCCACAATACCCGTCGCCAATTTAATGGGCGTCCACCACACCGGACACTCATTCCTAGGCTTAATTTTAGTAATTTCAGACTTTCCAAAATAATAGGCGTCTCCTATAACAGACATTAATTAATTAGCGTCCACTCAATGGGACGCGAAATCTTTGATCAAAATTTAGCAGTAATTATGAATGAACAAAGAATTAGCGTCTATCTTGGAAGTCGCCATTTTCAGAAAATCGACAAATAGCCCAGGAATTGGCATCTTAATTGGCAGTCACCCATACAAATTGGCGTCCAATACATCGGACGTAAATTTTAAAACAAATCCAAAAAATAGAAAAACCTTCCTATTGAGCTCACAACGAAATCCACTTTGGGGAAATACATTGTGACATGAAGTTTACTTAGCTTAGTGTCAATTTTAGCGTGTCTACAACTGCCCCGCCTTGGCATCTATTTTGCAGGGGGTGAGACTAAACCAGAATGAAGCGAAGTGAAGTGAGAACGAATCGAAAAGTAGATGTCAAGGTGTGATGTGACACGCTGTTGGTAAATTACATCCCTTCGAAATTCCTAAGAAAAAGTGGGAAGATATCAGGATGGATTTCATCATGGGTTTGCCTAAAACAAAGGGCGGACATGACGGGATATGGGTGATCATCGATTGGTTGACTAAGTCTACACACTTTCTGCCCATGAAGAGTCGATGGTCAGTTGATGTGCTTGCAGTGCTATACATCAAAGTGATTGTCAGATTGCATGGAGTTCCTATCTCAATAGTGTCTGACCGAGACCCCCACTTTATATCACACTTCTGGAAGGGTCTACAACACTCCTTGGGGATGAGATTGAATTTCAGTACTACATTCCACCCCCAAATGGATGGTCAGACCAAGAGGATGAACCAAGTCGTGGAAGACATGCTTAGGGCCTGTGTATTAGATTTTGGTGGGAGCTGGCACGATCAGCTACCTCTGGTGGAATTTGCCTATAACAATAGCTATCAATCAAGGATTTAAATGGCACCATTCGAGGCACTATACTGAAGGAGTTACCACTCACCTATATGCTGGGATGAAATTAGAGAAAGACAACTTCTTGTCCCAGAGATGGTAAGGGATACAACCGAGAAGGTTCAGATCTTTAGAGAAAGACTTCAAATTGCTCAGTCTAGACAAAAGACTTATGCCAACACTAGAAGGAGAGACCTCGAGTTCCAGGTCGGAGACCATGTATTTTTTAAGGTTTCCCCAAGATGAGGTATTCAAAGATTTGGTGTCAAGGGTAAACTTACACCAAGGTATATCGGCCCCTTTGAAGTTCTAGAAATGGTCGAATCGCCTTGCCACCTCAATTTTTTGAAGTCCACAACGTATTCCACGTCTTTATGCTCAAGAAATATGTTCACGATCCATTCCATGTTATTGAACATGATAACTTGGTAATACAAAAGGATCTCACTTATGAATAAAAACCAATGAGGATCCTTGATCGTGAGGTTCGGGTGCTAAGGAACAAGACTATCGCCATGGTGAAGGTGCAATGGAGCAAGTGCCTGGAGCAAGAAGTCACATGGGAGACCAAAGAATCTATGAGTAAAAGATTCCCATAATTATTCATGTGAGTAATTTGCACCCTCCGTGTCTATATGTAGTTGAATTTAGGGACCAAATTTCTTTAAGTGAGAGAGAGTGTACCATCCCGATAGGCTGCAACCGACTCCAGAACACATAGGCCGTAGCCACGGTCGTGGCCGTGGATGCGGTAGAGGTCGTGGGAGGATCCCCAAGTCACCTCTTCACCTGCCTGCCTTCGACCCGGAGTGGGTCATTCTCCATTGAGGACAACAACCCGCCCCAATCCCACTGGTGGAAACTCGGGGGGACCCAGCATCTTTGATCTAGCTAGCTTAGAGGAGATCGCGGCCAGCACTTCAGTCCTGGCGCCAGCTCCAACCTCTCCTGCAGAACAAGTAGGGTCATCCGACAAGGACGACCCGGCCGCCCAGCCATCCCCGGAAGAGCCGTCCTTGGCGCCCCTCTTCCAAGAGCCTATGGGTGGCCAGAGTCAGCCCTATCCCAGTGGTAAAGGCAAAGCGGTGCAACTCCCCGATGAGGAGCAGCCCGGTGGCCCGCGAAAAACTTAGCCTGACATACTACCATCACTAGAGGACGCTTGAGCTCGAGCCGACTGAAAGGTCCTCCACCAGATGAAGGGCTTCCCCGCCAGCATTACAATATGGGAGGCCATTGCTTGGAGTAAAGAGATGAGGAAAACTCTTATCAAGATACTCCAAGAGCCAAAAGCTTATGAGGCACATGCGGCAGAGATGAAGACTGCCACATATGAGGCCTTCATCGCCGCTGTCACCTTCACAGAGAAAGACTTGTTGCTCTCCCCTCTATGCAATAATCACCCACTTTACATGAAGGGAAAAATCAATGGGCATGAAGTAAACCGGATCCTAGTGGATGCCGGTGTGGCTGTTAACATCATGCCCCTCAAAACATTTAAAATCCTATACCTGACCCCCTACCTCTAGAAGGTTCAGGCGGTCAAGATATCTGGCTTCAATCAGGATACCGAGGATGTCCTTGGTTGGGTGGATGTTGACTTGGTGCTTGATGATTTTGCCTCTAAGGTAACCTTCTACATCGTCGATGCTAACACGTCCTACCGAGTGTTATTAGGTAGGCCCTGGCTCCATGATAAATGGGTCATCCCTTCAACCCTCCATCAATGCATCAAATATGCTAAAGATGGGGAACAGTGTACAGTCTTTATAGACCTATCTCTATTTACTCAAGTGGAGTGCCACCTGGCTGATGCTGCTCTCTACTTCAAGGGAATTAGTCCTTACCCCGTGATTTGCTTGTAAAATTCATTAAGGCCATTGTATTTGCATTTTGATGCATGTTGTAGTTGTAGAAAAGTTGTTATTTAGCTCCTCCTACCGATTTTCTTTTGTTTCGCGTTGATTCGGCTTGACTAGAGGGGAGTTCGGTTCTGAACTCGTCCCTCCCGTTTCCCAATTGATATAACGCGCCTGCCAGAGGCCGTTATACGCTTGACGGACCCTTGGGGGTGCGTTATGCAATACATGGCGGACCACTCTTGGACCGTTATGTGACCGTGGTTGTTGTAGGTCTGTAGGTTGTAGGGCATGACGGACTAGGGCCAGTCTGCCATGGCCAGTATAACGCTCTACTCCTAGCGCGTTATATGACGTGTAAAACTGTGGATTTTTTTGAGTTTCATATGTTCGGGTGACTTTAACGGACCAGTCCCGGTGCGTTATATTCTCATGGCCCACTAGTCATGGCACGTCATGACCTGTGTGGTTTTGATGGTTTGCTGGTGAGTATAACGCATAGGTGGAGGTGCGTTATACTATGCATGACGCCCCAGAGGTGGCACGTTATGGTCTGCATGTCTGAGTTTTAGCATTGACACGGGTGAGCATAACGGCCTGGGGGAGGCGCGTTATAGTCACATAACGCCCCAACCCTGGTCCGTTACACTCTGTTGTTTTGGTAATTTCGGGAAAGCATGTTTAATTCCCGTCTATTGCATTCTACGCTATGCCTACGATATATTCGTGCTATTTTACGATTAATAGCTTGCTCCTAGAATCCCAATGTTGTGCTTAGACTTTCCATGTGATTGAATCACTAGACGTAGCCCTAGACTTCACGGATGGTCGACCTGCTTGGGAGAGGTGGAGGGGCAGTCCCATCAAACGGTTTAAGCTAGTACTGCGGGCCCTCGGCTCGACCGTAGCGCTCTACGGGGAGGGAAATCTAGCTGGAGGTCAGGCCCTAGGAAGGGGTCGGTGTGTGCACACGTGGTCAGAGGCGAGAGCTGACACTGACGAGTGTTACTCTGACTTGTTCTCGGTTGGTACGGTTCGGTTACGCCTCTCGCTTGTAACGCTCAGACTCGAGAGTTGTCTGAGATATAGTGTAAGTCATCAGGGGGTGCATCTGGTCTCTCTCTTCTGGTGGAGTTTCCCTGTTCTTTCTCTTGTCACTAAATTAAAAGGCAAAGGGGAAGAGTCAAGTCGAGGGTCTGATCGGCATAATAAGAAAGAAAATTTTAGCATCCTGGAGCCCTACAAATCCCGTGATAGCAGGAAGAGATCTAGGAACGAGAGTGGTAGTGGATCCCAGAAAAATAAGAAGGCTAAGGAGGAGGACAAGCAAGTCATGGCAGCTTGCTCTTTCTATGAGAAGTTCGACCATTCAGTCGAAGAATGCTGGAAGCATCTCGGCACTCGTTTATGGTGTGGCAGTCGAGAGCATCGCATGCTAGACTGCCCTCTTATGAAGGATCAACCTTCCGGTGGCGGACGTAAGAGACAGACTCATCTCAGTGTTGTTTTAGATAATGATGAAGTGCCTAGGGATGATGGGCTTATGGAAGGTACCATCCACATTTGTTCCCATCCTGTATTTGTTCTATTTGATACTGGTGCTTTTCATTCCTTTATATCTACCACTTTTGTAAAAATCTTGCTAGTTCCATCAGTTCCATTACCTTCGGACCTTGCTATTGCTACACCCTTAGGCCCCGGAACAAAGCTTACCAATTACTACCCTGATAGTGAGGTAATGGTAGAAGCTCACAATCTCCCTGCAAACCTTGTATGTCTTGATATGGAAGGTTATGATGCTATTTTAGGGATGGATTGACTTGTAGACCATGACGTCAATATAAATTTCCGGAATAGGATAATATCCTTTCACAAATCAGGTCTTCCAAGATTTTTCTTCTTTGGTATTAAATATAGAAAACATCATACCATCATTTCCTCCATTCATGCTTGCAAACTTATATCGTAAGGATGTGAAGCTTTTCTTGCTTCCGTAATTGTTATCGAGTCCAAGGAGATCATCATAGAAGATATCTCCATCGTGAATGAATTTTCAGATGTGTTCCCATCAAATTTACCTGGTTTACCACCAGAAAGGGAAGTAAACTTCACCATCGAACTCATTCCCAGAGCAGCACTTATTTCAATAGCTCCTTACAAGATGTCCCCCATAGAACTTAAGGAATTGAAGAGACAACTTCAGGAGTTATTAGACAAGGGTTTTATACGACCTAGCACATCCCCTTGGGGTGCGCCAATTCTATTTGTCAAGAAGAAGGATGGATCTCTCTAGCTATGCATCGATTACCAACGACTGAATCTGATAGCAGGGGTATTTATAAGGTAAAGAACCTATAGGTCATTGGAGTTTGATTGGGGTTGGGTTTTGCTTGGGAAAAGGAATCCTATTAGAATATTAGTTTTCCCCCATCTTAATCCTTTCCCAATATAATTCTTACCCATTTAGTTCCCGTGTTTCATCTCAGTTCCCTGTTTGAACCAAACATGACAACAGGTTTCTGTTTTACGATTCTCAATGAAATAGTGCCTTGTCTGGGGGCGCTGTTTAATTGGCGACAGGGCTAGGAGCGTCGGTTTGTAAATTAGTGCCTTTGTGCAAAGTCTTCATTTTAATAATTGGCACCTTGAGTTAGAGCGTTAATTACCTCCCTAATCCAAGTAGGATTCTTACCGTTGCTTTAAAATGAATTGACGCCTTATAAAGGGTCGTTACTTGATTAAGTGACGCCTGTTAAGAGAGCTGTTAAATAATAAAATGACGCCTTAATGAAAGTCACTATTTATTATTTTATTTAAAATTTTATTTTAAAAATTTAGGGTTGCTACACTCTCGGTAGGCTCAAGCCTGGGGATAGTGAGCACTTGAATGATCTGAGGAAATTGGAGGCCCTCATCAGGAGGCAGCGGAGAAAACTCCTTGGCAGGAGGCACACGGGCGGGAGCCGAAGGAGGAGCTACAAACGGACCGGGCGGTTCCTGGTTGATCTTCTTTTTCAAGGCTTGAGCGAAGGAGAGGCGGGGGAACGCAGAGGCAGCTGGGGGAGAGGCATTGGCACCATCATTGGAAGTCACCAGGCTAGGGGTCCTCGCCCCTGGGGACCTAGAAATCTCCACAGGGTTGAGTCCACTAGCTGGAGGACTGACTAGAAGAGGGGCCTTGCCACGAGTAGCGAAAGCTGATGCAGCGGAGGAGGGAAGTAGAGACTTCACGGCCTGGGGATTAGCATCCACAGGCTCAGAGCAGCCAAGCACCACCGCAGCATCAGAACCCCCCTCAAAGGGGTCAAGAGCAAGAACAGCAGAGGTAATGGGGAACGACCATGAAGTAGGAGGGGCAAGCATTGACCCGTGAAGAGGACAACCCGCAGGGACTTGGGAGCCAGCTGGAGCAGAGGAGCATGGGTCGACCCCTGGGTAGGGGGGGCCGACCCCTTGCACAGGAACCATGACCGAAGATATAAGACCGAAGAAATTGCGGAAAGGGTGGGCCATCCGCACTCTCCGAACAAACAATACATTGTCGTGAAGCCGCCCCCGGAGTTACATCAGTGAAGAGAAACCAACCCCCGGGAAGCTCACAACTCATGGGCCCCGAAGAGAACTAAGCGGACCATTGATCAGACTCGAAATGGGCCCAAGTCTACCTCAATGGCACGCTCAGCGCAGCTTCGCCGGCATGCTCGAAGGTGCTCAATGGCACACTCCCGCGGGTTCTTCACCGGCACACCCCCTAGCGGTTCTTCGCCGAGACACACACGCATAAGTGCCTTCAATGGTGCACCCCATGGCCTTCAGTGGCACGCCCCTTCAATGGCACACCCAGGCCAAGTGCCTTCAATGGCACACCCCATGGCCTTCAGCGACACGCCCCTTCAACGGCACGCCCTGGCCAAGTGCCTTTAACGGCACACCCCATGACCTTCAATGGCACGCCCAGGCCAAGTGCCTTCAACGGCACACCCCATGGCCTTCAGCGGCACGCCCCTTCAATGGCATGCCCTGGCCAAGTGCCTTCAATGGCACACCCCATGACCTTCAGCGACACACCCCCCTGTGCCTCTTCGTTGGCACGCCCTCTGAGCATCTTCAGCGGCACGCCCCGCCTGCCTCCTTCGTCGGCACGCCAAGTGCCTTCAACGGCACGCCTCCAAGTGTTGTCTTCAGCGGCACACCTGCAAGCCCTTTCAACGGCACGCTTCCTCAACGGTGCATTCGACAGATAAAATCTCACGCCCACATCCTATAGATCCTTGGCACGTAGTGGGGTCACTGAGGTGTCAGATGGAGGGGACGGCACGCAGGCTACCCCCTACCACTGAGGAAGACTGAAGTCAAATCCCCGTTAATGGCACCTCGTTCCCACCTTCGAACAAGCCACTGCTGCATGGGGTATAAAAACCCCTTCTTCACTGGCGAACAAGAGGGAGAGAGACATAGAGAAGAGAAAGCAGTGAGACAGAGGTGCTCCACAGGAGAAGAAGAAGAAGAAGAAGGGAAGAAGAAGGAGGGAGCTCCGCTGTGAAGCCCCTTCTCCCGGACGACCACCAAGAGAGAGAGAGTAAGAGAGAGGGAGCGGGAGAGCGAGAGCATGTAGCAGGGAGTGTCGGGGGAGCAGGGAGTAGTCAAATTTAAGATTGGCACGCGTGTTTTTAAATGATGAACTTTCACATTATCATTTCATTGCGTGTTTTATTAGCTTTATTTTAATTGCTATACTTGTACAGTTTTCTTATATTATTATAGTTGCATGCCAGATAGTTATTTCTTCATAATTAACTATTTCCTTTGCACTTTTTAGCTGCGACGTAGGGATCTACAAGACCCTTACTAAGTCAATGAAATGAGACTCACCCTTTGACTTTCAGGTGAGGCGTAGCAGTTGTCTGGTTTTCCACATGGTTTTGGCGGCCAGTCTTAGAGCCACCGTGGTCCACTCCAGGGTATGTCCTGTGTAGTTGTACTCTTTTGGTTATTGTATACTTTTGGGCTTGTACTTTGTACCTCTAGACTACTGTATAATTATAACACTCGGATAATGTAAACTTTACTTCAACTTAATGTCACATTTTATTAAATTATGCATGTGAGTTTAGATCTTTATACACTCAAACCTCTTTTCCAACCCTTTCGGAGCCTCATCAGCTCTCGGGTGGCGTCCCCGGGTGTTTGGATATTGGGTTACCAGTATCTGAAAAACTAGGTCGTTACAAAAAAGGGGGAGAATTATTGTGTCCTAGATTTTGATGATGTATGACTATGACTCTTTGATGAAATCTAATGTGATGTTGATGATGTCAATATGCATAGAGTTCAGGCAAGATGTGCAAAGATTGAGTGAGAATAGGCAAGTTAACTCAAGCTCCAGCCAAAGCCCAAGGTGTAAAGGTCCTTGGATGCACAAAAATCAAGAAATATAGGAAGGCTTTGACAAAAGAAAAAAAATCAAATTAAACAAGGCTGGTAAGCAATCTCTTCAGGCTGCGTCGACTCTAGCATCATGATCCGTCGACTCCAGATAGTCTTTTGAATCCATCTTCAAGTGCTCATCAATGAGTGTGTCGACACAATATGATCTTTTTCACTGGCTGCGTCGACTCCACATAGCTCTAGCAACATCTTACAGGGAACACCCTACAGCTGTGTCGGCACTATTTTTGTTGAGGGGGGGGGGTGAATGAATCCCCTTAAAAAGCACCCAATTAAAAACTTATAACTAGCGAGCTGCTGGGGAATTAAACAGATTCACTTAGTTTACAGAAATGCTTACTGAGTAGCAGATTGATGATATTGTTTAGAACACAAAAAAAAAGTGTCTTGGTTTGCATTTCATCCTAGTACCCGATATATCAAAAGACATTACCGGAAAGATAGGTTACGCCTATTGGGAAGGTAGCCCATTGGATAAGGTTTCTACCTCTGCCACATATCGGATATTGGTTTAGGTCCTAGAGTTGTCTTGAATTCATGTCCATGTAGCATTCCATAGTTTCCCATGGCTTCCCAATTGCCAAGGCATTCTTCGTTGGTTAAATCTATAGACACCCTCATGGATAGGGTGGACAAGTTTGACCAAGATACATGGGAATATTTTTACCATGCCTAGGGTAGGTTTAAAGCCATTGAGGATAGGATGGACGCTACCGACTGGTCTCTCCAAGGTCTGGTTAGATGAGTCCCTACCCTAGAGAAAGCTCCAATCAGACCCATCCAAGCCAACAAGTCTGTGTCTGAGTACATTAGGGACTTTGATGCATACCAGTTGGGATATGGAGTTGGAGAGAAGAGCACCACGATTGCATTTCAATTCGGGAGAGGTCTACGGCTTCACTACCAATTTGAATTACTTTGCCGTGACGTGGCCACTCTGGAGCATTCTTACCAGGTCGCTCTAGAGGCTGAATGTTTCGAGTCAACATTTGATGCTACCCTTCGGTGAGCATCTACCTCTCAGCAGAGTGCCGAGCCGGTCAAATGGCCACATGAGCTGACGAGGCAAGACGCTCCTGCCCCATGGCCTCACCCACCCCAGCCAGGGAATCCTTCCCCTAGAGCTCTTTTGCCACCTACTTTACCTTTCGATCTTTATTCAGAGCCACCTAGTTTGGAGCCACCCATGTTTTTAACGGGAAAGCTATTCATTGCTGAGCCAGTACTTAGTTGGCTCAAGAAAGGCTCGGCCCCACCTTGCTATCCATCCATGGATCCTACACTACCATTAGTGCCCGTCAACTCATTCCATACCACCTTCCAGTGTTGTCACCATGTTGATACATTGGATGACCTTCTTAAGGGGTTAGACTGACAGTTGCAGTTGACGCACTTATTGGCCCCAGGCTTCGACCCACCCAATAGTCATAGCTTCACACATCTAGCCTTAGGGTCCATTACCTCCGTATGCACCGTGGGTCATGTCACCACAGAGGTTCTCTTATTCCTCCCCATGCCAGCGAGATCCAAGAGATCGCCAGCACCCGAGCCATGGAGTACCAGTGGCACCTCACTCAATACTACAACGCCAGAGGCCGAGATAGACACTTCTAGCCATGAGACTTCATCCTAAGGAAACTCGAAGCATCTCGACCACTGGAGGCAGTGGGAAAGCTAGCCCTTAACTAGGAAGGCCCCTACCGAGTGGTCGAGACGCTTGGGAAAGGGGCGTACTGACTGTCCACCATGGAGGGAACACTTATTCCTCGTACATGGAATGTGACAACACTACGCAAATTCTATTTTTGAGCCTCTCTCAAAAATACACAAGTATGCAATATAGAGCAAAAGTAATTCATGTTCTTATTATTAATACTTCTTTGATACATCGGATAGGCCAAGGCCATTATAGTGCAGATCAGAAGAAAAAATAACAAAAGTACAACATCCGCTGGTACAAGTTGATCACTCAACGTGAACTCGGCCGGTATTCTCGAGGTGAGCCACTGACTCTACCCAGTGTAGAAACTGGCTCGGATAACATGCTAACTGACCCTGTTTACTCGGGAAGATCAGAGGAAGCTATCGAAGGAAGAAAGGAAGAAGAAGTAGGAATGGCCAGAAAAACCTCCTCTGCCAACTCTTTGGAAGGACCCCCTATGGGGTACGATAAAAAAGAGGATGGTAAAAGACATCCTCCGAAGACTCAAAGAAAAAGGAACAGAGTCTAGTTGAAGAGTAGAAGAGGGAGAGAAAAGAGGTGAGGAGGGAGCTTGAAGAACTGCCCCTCTCAAGGGCGCGATCGACGGTGGAAAGAGAGAGGGGAGGGGAGGAGGAGAGGTGAGAGTAGGACAAGGGGCGGTGCCTGATGCCCCTATCCGTTTGCTTCTACCTTCCTCCAAAGGTAGTGGCGGCAGTCCAAAAGAAGGAAGAGGATGTGCCACCACACGTCGAACCCTCTTTCAAGCTGCCCGCCAACCGTCGAATGCTCTTTCGAACCGGAGAAGCAAGAACCTCCCCCCTACTGCAGTCTGCATCTTCGTCCTCAAAAATGCCTTCCAGGCCTCACCAAGACTAATAGCCCAACACTTCACGGAGAGGAAGAACTGTAGAGGATGGCCTTAAGCGATGAAGAGAGGAGGAACTGCCCTTCGGGATTTTTTTATAGGCCGAAGGGGAGCTGATGCCTTAAATGACTTTCCCCTCGAAGAAGCGCGAAAGGCAGAAACCCCTTCCCCAAGGCGGTTACCTCATTTTCCACCAACATCCTCACGCGAAGTGGCAAGTCATTCAAAGCCTGGGAAGACGGACAGGTGCTAGCACCATGCCAGTTGTCTAACCAATCGACATGCGAGATATCCGCAGAAAAAATCATCCCCTTTTCAACAACTATAAGTACAATAGTCAAATTGTGCCAAAGGCGGTACGGAACAGTCATTTCAGCATTTATTATTACCGCCATCATATATACAAGGAAAAGTTTTTATGTGGCCATATTAAAAATGAAAGAAAAGGAAAAGCTGGTACATCAGGCCTCGGGCCCATCACAAAGCTCGGTAGACAAAGGATCCACGGCACCAAATGACCTACCACCGGCACCTTCATTGACGGCTAGTCTAGACACTGACCCCACCTACATGGGAACTGTCTCGACCGCGTGCCCTCCCGAAATTGCCAGAGTCGGCGATCACTCAGATGACACGGAGGCATCCCGACTTTCACCTTCGCTCGACGACAAGAAAGAAGAATCTGTGACATCCTCGTCCGAGTCATAACGTTGCCCGAAAGGAAACTCAAGCAGTTCTGGCACTTGCTCCTGGGCAAAAGAAGTTGCTCAGTGGAAACCTTGAGAGAACCCCTTCCGCAGACCCCAATGATAGCCTGGCTCATAGTATAAAAAGGCGGCCTTCTAGAGCGCCGCCTGATAACCCTCTGAGCGTTTGTATCGCTTGAGCACCTCCACTCCGGCCAGATCCACCTTCTTCTCAAGCTCGGCCGCCCTTCGTTCTGCCTCGAACTGCCTCTTCTTAGCTTCGGCTTGCGCGCCCTCGACCTCCTGGACTTGGCCCTCGAGCTCCTCACGCTCGGCCTTCCACTGCTCATCGCGCTCAACCTGAACCTTGCGCTCTGCGTCCAGGAGCCTTTGCTTCAGCTCTACCATATAATGATCTCTTAAGTTTCAGAATGGAGGGCGAATCTTCCCACTCCTCAAAGAGAAGCAGATCCAGCAGTAGCTCTAGGAGGCTTTCTAACAACGAAGGGCACCTCAGTGAGAGGACCCAATCACAACTTGTAAGTGGATCCTCCTTCATTTCTTCACTTGTACTCCCTCTTTCTTCTGGCAATGCACCCCTTTCTCATTTCTTGTGTATGCATAGAGTATGATGAGGTCACACATTTCATGGGAGTTGGGGGTGGTCGCATACTGGGGTCTTCCGGACTTCCAAAAAGCTCGACTAGACATGATGGGTTTTAAGGCCTTCCTCTAGATCGAGCCGATTAAGCTTGACCTTGCCCTCATCCAAGCATTGCGCGAAAGATGGGACCCAGTGAGTCAGGCCTTCCTAATGCCCTTGGGGCACATGGTGCTCAGCCTAGAAGATGTGGTCCGAATCACGGGCCTCAAAGTGGATGGCGAGGCAGTGACCGGGGTCACCAACACTGATTATTGAGAGGGGGCTCAGAAGATACTAGGGTTAGACTTGGATTATCGAAAGAACATGTCAGTAGCCAAGGTGTCTATCATAGAGGCATTGGGGCTTACTGACACTCATCCACGTGATAACAAGTCCTTAGAGAAATTCATGGAGAGGACTGAAAGAAGGTGCCATGTTGTGTACTGCATGGACGCCAGCAATTGGGAGAGATTAAACATGGATTCGAGGAGATTTCTCCTCTTCCTACTAGGGAGGTTGCTATTGGGCTCAAAGGGAGACGACATCCACTGTCATTTCGTAGAGCTCCTAGTAGACCTTGAGAGAGTAGGGCAATATGTCTGCGGAGCCACCATGCTGGAACATTTATTTGCAGGTCTATCTCAAGAGCCAGACCAGGATGTGACCGTTAATGGCTTCATAGCTAGGAACACGCATAAGAGATTTCTAGCACAAGTGTTCATATTGCATGTACAAGAGATTTCAAGCACTAGAGCTCATATCACAAATTGCCCCTTCCGAACTTCATATACAAACATGCCAAGTCACGCAAGTACTGGAGATGCCCATGATGTAAATGTCTAGATCAAATCTTGCATATAGTTGGTGCAATGCCACACCCGATCATTCATTATACTGGTACATGTCTAGGCTTTGCCTCGCCCCTATGACCAGATCCGAGCCCTTATAGTTCATGCCTAGCATTGAGTGTCAACTTGGACCCAAAGTCCTGTATCATATAATTCTAGATGAAAATCATGTTTTCTGTAAAGTCCAGTAAATTTCTTTTTGGATCAGGGTGGTCTTTGTAACCAACAATTAATTGTTTGTAAAGATGACAGATTTCAAAGCTTTACTCCCCCTGAATAACAGTGTCTAAGGACTTACTCCTCCTGAAAGAGTGTATTTCCATTTCAAAATTGAGAATGACTTGTCATAGAATTCAGATAAGAAAATGGATGTGAACACATCAATCAATGTAAGGATAAGCAAGGTAGTAGAATAGAAGGCCACATAGGAGCAAGGGTAAGACTTAGGACAGATTTACAGGCAACCAAAGACTTAGCCTTACTTGTTTTTCATCTAACCAATAGCCTTCTGTATAGCCCAGTAGCACATAACCTTCAATTTGTTCTGAATGTAGTATGGTCAGAGATTATACATATACATCAACCCTTCAGCTCATAGAGGTCGGTGCAACTTCTTCAAGCACTGACTTACTATCTTAACAAGGCTAGTACTATCGCCAACAAAACTCTCAGCACAAACACTTCAACCAGCAGCAATAGCACAGCTCATATTCTGACAACCAGCAACAAACCAATATATCTGACAAACTTAGCTCAGCTCCCCCTCACTGTGTGCAGTGGTTTCAATCAGACATCAATTCTTTTCTCATGGTACACAGTGATATAGCAATGAAATACACATTACAAATTTACACTACATGCAAAAAATTTGAACCCTTGGTACTTGGCGGAGGCTAGCCTCTACGCATGATGTGGGTTTCCAGATAGAAGATGATATGCCCTTCTCCCAGCATACCATTTGATATACCAAAGGGTCATGCATAATAATGCAGTGCAAAAACAGTCCTATATGCATCTCAGTTTTGATGACAGTTTCTCAAGCACATATGTATGCCTATGAAAGATGTATACAATAGATGTTCAGTGAATGCATTATGACAAGTATCAATCAAATGCAATTAGCACGAACACACATCAAATACATGCAATCCAAATTTTCAAACTACAAATGAGTGTGCAGATGAATTTTCTGTAAACATGTATGATTTATGTAGATTGCATATGCACACTTGATGGTGTATGTAAGACCAAAATATGATTGACACTATCTGAGAAGAATTATTGAACACTCAAATATCTAAACTAGTAAAAGAAGAAATGGAGCCATGACGACCACAATGGCGCATGCCGACGAATAATCCGAGCCTCAAAAAAATGTGGAGGGCAAGGGATGCCCCCATCAAAAAGGGGGGCACACCGATTTAAGGCCTCGTCGGTTTAAGTGGGTCGGCTTTAGGGGCGTTCTACTTTATTGACTCCTAAACGGCTCGAACAAGTGCTTGACCTCTGGAACTACCTTTAGTTTTAATGCACCACTTCCAGGGTGTCCATTTCAAAGCTTTTGGGCCTCGGTTTGTGATTCCGAGTGATTTTTGGAACGTGCCGAACCCACGTCAGATTACGTGGGTTTCTTCCTGATTCGGCCTTCGGCACTAAGTCTTGCCCTTAACCCTACTTTATGCCTGTGAGTAGTGTCCTCATCGAGTAGGCCACCACCCAAAGTATTTTCGCCCTCAGTGGGCAGTTCTTTGGCCTTCTACTAACCTTTCCGGGATAATGTGTGCCACAACCAGGTTACTCGAGTTTTGTGCTGCATCGGTCTTCAGCACTACAGATTGAGGAGCCCAAGCCATTTCTTCTGCTCGAGGAGCTTCCTTATCGGGTAGCGCACCACCATGTGTGTTTTCGTCCTGATCGGATAAGATATGGGATTTATTCGGCCTTTCCATCTTTAAGTTGCTCTCGAGTACTGAGACGTACATGTTGTATGATCATTTTTTGACATCCATATTGTCCCCGAGTGAGGGAAACGTGGGGATCCGACCGGTTGAGAAACCTACCCGATCAAGGGTAGTCGACTCTCTCGCGAGCTTGGGTAAACCACAGAATGGGTATCTCTCTCTCGCGCTCTTTGGCTAACCCGCCGTGGTGCACACTACTGGCCATGATGGAATGCAAACCTTTAGAAGACTCAGGCGTATATTCATGCAAGCCCATTAGATCTTGATTTCGGGACTCATCTAAAGTAGTGGGACTACTAGGTGGGGAAGGATGAATCATAACACACCTAAGGACACCCAACTAGACACCACCTGGATCAGGGTCCACTTGACCTTCCTTCATCTCCTCAAAAAACTCATTTGCCAGATTCGAGTCTGCCTCACAGCTAACGGACATAGTTCTAGGTGGAGCATCTCCTGCCTGCATGTCCTCTATAACTAGAGATGAATGAGAAGGACACTGACCAGCATAATGGCAAAACCCCTCTGGGCGCTAGGGAGTGAGAGGGGGCGGTCCCCACCTATAAAATCCCTATTTTTGGGTGTTTTCTTCCTAAATTAAGTGAGAAGAAAAGGACAGGTGTGCTGGGAGGATACGTGGAAGACTTGTGAGCATGTTGACTGCTGAGGACTGATCCTGCGTGCTGTTGCTTCGTGCTTCCACGTGTTACTCGCACGAACTGGTATGACACACGAACCACATCGTAGGACCGCGAACTGGATGAACTGGGACTGAGTGGGGCCGTGGGGCCTTCGGGTCAGAGGGAGGGCACAGCCCCCAGGGAGTTTGCCCTCCCTGGGGTGGGCAGCCACGCCCCGGGTCGAACTGGCCCTGGGGCCGGTCGTAACTGCGAGGGATGGCCCCCAGGGTCTTGTTTCATCTTCTGGGGGTGTCCTTTGAGGGACACCAAGCTTCGAGAGACTGGGATGGGCCCATGGGGACCGTTGTTCTTCGAGTGGTAGTAGCCACTCGCAAGGTGTTCGGGTAAATACCCGACACACCCCGGGTTGCCGAACGGCTTGGGTAGTAGGCCCGGGGGGCCCCAAAATGGGCCTTGGGCTGAGGATGGGAGCTCGTGGGAGCTAAGGGGAGGCACTTTAGGCACACGGGCCATGCCTCGAGTTGTGTGCCATGTTGCACGATGGGTTGGCAAGGTAGCCTCGGGTTGGCTCGAGAGCTAAAGATGAGTGGCTCGTCGCCACGTATCTGAGGGTCGGGGGTGGCCCCCTCTTGCTGGGGGGTTGTTGTAGGACCCAATTCGCATGCTGGCACCACAGGTGGGCCTATGGTTCGACGTAGGAGGGCTGGGAGATATGCGCCCACGAGGTGTTCAGAACAATGCCAAACATGTGTATGTGAGCCGTACACGCGTACTGCGGGCCTCCAAAGCCTGTGGTTGATTTGATTAGGTCTCCCTTTGACCTTGAAGGGTTGAAAGAAGGCATCTCGGGACTGACTCCCTACCTTTTCACTGGGTGCCACATGACGTGGCTTGGCGTCAGGGTGCCCCCGGGTTGCCTCGGGCGGCCATGTGGGATACGGGGAAAGCCCATAGGTGCGTAACCGGGCTTGGTCCCAGATGGTGGCTTATGTAATCATATGTCACGGCAAGTTGATCTGGGCCCTTGAAGGGACCCACAGGGTCGGTAATCGGTTGGTCGCAAGATCAGTACTCGTGGCATGTTATGTTGCGATTTTCATGAATTACAATGGCACTGTGTGTGTACTGAGATGCAGATACCGAGGTATTTTCTGATGCCTGTGTGTATTGTGTGAGTGCACAGCTGAAGCATGTGGGCTAAAACCCACAAGCCGAGGATCGTTGTTTTGAGATTCTGGTCGATCGAGAAAATTACTTTTCTCGATGTGACTTCGTCTTGGCCTCCTGTGCCTTGATGTTGTCTGTTGCCGTGCCATTGTTGTTGGAGGCATTATGGTGTTGGCACTGGCATTTGTGAGTGTTGGGGAATCTGTCGGCATATCTACTCGTTAAGTACCTTCACCTCTCTGTAATGTTTTATTCGGTGTCGTGTTCTCAAAGTGTGAGCATGGTCCTTGAGATGCGTTCCCTGAGATTGTTGTTGTTCTTGTTGTCGTGGGTCCTTTTTCTCGGTGAGTTATTCGATTCATGACTAGTCCCTTGTAGTCGTGTGTTTTGTTGTGCCTTGATGTGACCCAGCTTGCAGTTGTGTTCTATGATTCTGTGTTCAGTATAGAGCCGGGATCCTGCAGGGGTTATCGTTATTGTCATTTTTTTGTCGTTTCCCTATGTGTCTATTTTGGCACTAGGTGGACCGTGATCTTGTCGATTAGCTTTACTGTACTCTTCTTCCCTGGTAGAATTAGCTTGCGACTCGATCAGACCTAATATCTGAGTGAGGACTGACTCGATTATGCTCGTGGTCTAGTGCTGTCGTTGGCTTTTTGTGTGCTAGGTGTTCCTTGTTACCTTTGGCATTAGAGCTGATGATGTCGAGCTGTCAGCTGTGAGGACTATGCTTCCTTGTTTAAGCTGATGCTTGTCGTGTCTATATTTGTTGTCGTGGCATGGTCGTGTCCCCCTCCTTGTGAGATGTAAGCGACGTTGCCCTGTTTCGGAGGTGTCAGACTTGTGTTCACTTGTGTCGTGCTCGGTCCTAAGCGTGTGTTTGTGATTAAGGTCTGATTGTGTTCCTCTGAACTGTGTTTTTTTTAGATTCATAATATTTCAAGTTGTTGCCTTGGGGTTTGTTCTTCCCTGCTTCTTCCTGTTAGCTCCTTAAATTTTGAGGATGAAATTTCTTGAAGGAGAGGAGGATGGAATGCCCTATGACATAGAATGGATCGGGGACGTACCTTTTGAGCATTGAAACGTGAAATATATCATGAGCTCTAGCTAATTGCGGGGGCAAAACTATTCGATATTCGACTTCACCAACCCTTTCGAGAATTTCAAAGGGGCCAATGAATCTCGGAGTGAGCTTGTCTTTGATGCCAAATCTTCAAATACCTCGACCCGGAGAAACCTTAAGGAATACGTGGTCTCCTACTTGGAATTCTAAGTCACACCTTCTGTTACCAGCATATGATTTTTCCCTGTCTTGAGCCATCTGCAGTCTCTCCCGAATAAGCTTTATCTTCTCGGTAGTATCCCAGATGATGTCGGGCCAGAGAAATTACCTTGCTCCTACTTCATTCTAAAATATAGGTGAGCGACAGCTTCTTCCATACAGTGCCTCAAACGGTGCCATTTGTATACTAGCTTGATAGCTATTGTTGTAGGCAAATTCTACTAGAGGCAAGTGATCGTGCCGACTCCCTCCAAAATCAATAGCACAAGCACTGAGCATATCTTCCACCACCTGATTTGTCCTTTCAGTTTGACCATTAGTTTACGGATGGAATGCAGTGCTAAAGTTGAGTCGGGTCCCTAATGAATGTTGTAGACCCTTCCAGAATTGTGATGTAAACTGAGGGTCTTGGTCAGATATAATGGTGACAGGGACACCATGTAATTTGGCAATTTTCTTCATATATAATGCTGCTAATATATCTACAGACCATCGACTTTTGATTGGTATAAAATGTGCAGATTTAGTCAATCGGTCTATAATCACTCATATACCATCATGTCCACCTCTTGTCTTAGGTAAACCCATGAAATCCATTCCTATGCTTTCCCATTTCCATTCAGGAATATCTAAGGGATGTAGTTTTCCAGCGGGCCTTAAATGTTCCGCCTTTACTTGCTGATAAGTGAGGCAGCGAGAGACAAAGTTCGCTACTTCTCTTTTTATATTGGGCCACCAAAAATTTCTTTTTAAGTCTTGATACATCTTGGCAGCACCAAGGTGAATAGCATATATTGATTTATGACTTCCATGATCAACTTCTTAGTGTCGGCATGATCCGGCACATAGATTCGATCTTTGAACAATAGTCTTCCATCAGTTGAAATGAAAAATTCTGACTTTTGATCAATGTTGGCCTTAAAGAATTTGATGTCAAAACAGTCACATTTGTCTCAGAACGAGAAACTTCAAAATTCACCCCATTAATAAAGATGAACTGTTTGGAGGAAAATGGAAACACACAAAACCCCCAAAAATAAGTAAACATGAAAGACAAGGGCAAAGAAAAAATGGGACAAACCAGGAAACAAGGTCAGACTACCCCTGAGAAAGCCCATGGGAATACACAATCAAGTCCGGGCAAGACCCAGAGTAGGTCACCGCACTCTCAAACCAGAATTGGTGACAAAGGGAAACCCAAACTAGTAGGTCAATGTAGTATGCTTGACAGGTCGACGCAGAGAAAGAATCACTACCCAGCCAGAAACACAACCTGGATAGGTTGATGGAGTCCCAGCAACACGTCAACGTAGTAGGGTAGAAATCAATGGGTAGGTCAACACACTGACAGGTATAGGTCGACATATACCCCTTTTCGAGCCCCATTCACACAGATTTACTCATGGGGAGGTCGACACACCAACCACTATAGGTCGACGCAGGGAGCCTTTGCTCTATATCATAACTAGGTTTTTCAAAGGGCAAGTCAGCCCTATTACTTTTTTTGGTTCCATTCTTCTACTGCCAAGTGGAGCAGTAAGAGAAACAAAAAATTAAAACCATCAAACAACAAACTAGCTACAAAGTCATCAGGGGCTAAGATTCCAACAAAACAAGATTATGTGAATAAAAGATCAAAGTCTGAAAATGCACCAACTTCTATAAGATCTGTGTGGATTCCCAAATGCTTGATCTCTTTGTTAAGTAATATGAATGGTCAAGTGGGACTCAAACACTTTTGGGTTCCAAAATCCCTTGTTTGATTGTCTTTGCAGGAATGCCTTGCAGCCATCCATAATAGGTGGTATCTCGACAGTGACTATTCAAGGCACATGATGGGTGACGAAGAAAAATTCTGCATGTTGGTTGAGAAAGAAGGAGGATATGTGACGTTCGAAGAGAATACAAAAGGAAAAATTGTCAGAACAGGTAAAGTAGGTAAAAATCTATCCAACCTCATTGATGATCTCATGCTTATTGAGGGTCTAGCTTATAACTTGCTCAGCATAAGTTAGCTATGTAAGAAAGGACATAAGGTTGCTTTTGACTCTCAAGCATGCACAATCTTTGAATCTAATATTGGACAGGAGAGACTGCTACCATTGAGGGTACTGTTGACGTCTCTCGGATTACAAGGAGGCGGGGAGACTATGTTTATGATCACTCGGGTGGCTATCCATCGTACTTCCCACTGCATCGGCATCTTCTGCCTTTTGTTTAGAGTTTTGTGCCTCCTGGAGTGGAGGCTGATGACTCCCGCCTGTCGAGAGAGAGGCGCCGTCTTGAGCGGGCCATATTGCTTGGAAGGGACAGCATGCAGGGCACTTGCACTTTCTCCTATCCGAGCTTTCCAGAGGGTTTTGTACGGCAGCGGCAGTACCCTGACCAGAGGAGTCTGGGTTTCTTCAGGGATTTTGACAGTTTCACTATTCGAGTAGTGCCGTCTTCACCAGTTGTTTGGCATCTGTCTGGGCATCATAGGGTCGCGGACATCACCATTGACGGGATGTTTCTGACTCCCTCTGACGCAGCTTTTGCGCATGATGACTATGATCACAACTGTTTGCTGGAGAGGATTTTGGCACAGAAGGCCCCCAGCTGGTACGGGAGGTGGGCCGTCATCCCTTCCCACTGCTACCGTCGTGGTGCCACAAAGTGGCTGTGGGGCGTGCTGACAGTTTGCAGAGCAGCACTTGACAGGGCAGGCGTTCGCCATGCAGTTACAGTAGCTTTGTATTCTTATCCTTATCATACAGAATTGATCCAGGCCTTAGCTGGAAGGTTCAATCGGCACTGGAACACATTTATGACTACTGAGGGAGAGACTTCACTGGACATGTGGGCCTTCCACAGGATTTCTGGCTGTCCCATTTGTGGACAGCCGTATGAGGAGTTGTCCCTGGATGATATGCATCTGAGTGCTTCGGATGGAGCAGGCCGATATCTCCTACCTTATTGCTTCAGGTATCTGATGAAGATCTGGAGGGACTTGGCCCTCGTGGACAAAGAGAGAGCTGCACGGACGCCGAGGGTGACCCTGAATGCTTGGGTCACACACTTTTACAGCGGTCCCTACTGCTTCTACGAGGAGTTTGTTTTCTCGGGCATGACTTGGGAGTAGTGCCGAGACGTAGAGCTCCGATTTACTTCACACCCTCGCCACATACCCGCCCCAGCACAGGGGTGGAACTTGAGGGGGCTGCCGCCGTTGACGTACTTGGCGGCTTATCTGGCTTACTGGCTAGATTTTGTGATTCATAATATCAATTCTAGTCGACAGCTAATCAAGCTCATTAAATGGGTTTGTCCTCCTTGGCCTTTTCTAAAGCTAAACACTGGTAGGGCATCTAAGAAATTCGGGGACTCCGGGGGTGGTGGAGCCATCAGAGACCACAAGGGGAATGTCCTTCTTGCATTTTCTCATTTTTATGGCAAGACTAATAGTTTAGTGGCTGAAGCCCGCGCGCTCCTTGATGAGGTAAAATATTTACATACTCTAGATAATAAGCTTGCTATCATTGAATGTGATTCCCAAACTCTGATCCAGATCATTAGAAGACATATTCAATGCCCTTGGTCTATCATCATCTATGTTTGAGAAATATGGAGCAGCATTTCACACTTGGATACCATTCATCATATATACAGAGAAGGCAACTCTGTGGTAGATTCCTTAGCTTCACTGGCTTGTTCTATGAAATGTAATTCCTTTTTTTTCATCCCATAAGCTCCCTTCCAATATAAAAGGTGCAGCTCGATTAGATAAGCTAGGCATGCCTAGCTTACGTTTGATGTAATTGTTATTCTTTTCCAATGGTAATAAAATTCACCTCCTAGAGACTTGATGGTGGAGTGGCTATTCCCCTTATCTCTCGCAAGGGGTGCACTCTCCCATCTTTCCCTAGGTACGATTTTTCTTGATTAAAAAAAAATTATGCCCACTCCACCCAGGGAGGTAAAGGGCTACAATGGGACCCGGGAGTAGCGAACTCGGGTTGACGGGCAGCATGCCAGAAGGGCTTTCTGGCAGGAGACGGGCTGCTGGTCCGGTTCGGTTCTATTGGGCCCACGGGACAGCAGGCGGGTTTGGCTATTGGGACGGCAGTGTCTGGGTGTCTCCTTGCCACGGAGACTAGCTGGGGGGTTGCTGTACGATCCTCGGGAGCGGCGATCGCTGAATCTACACCGGCATATTTCTGGAGGATTTAGTTGCAATCCTCCTTCTGTTGGCCTGTCTCAGGACAGACCAACGTGACTCGGCAAAAACACCTACTGCGACCAGATCTGATGTCGGATCTAGGTGAGACCAGTGCCGTTGCGAAGCTCTTTCGACGATCTACGAACCATGGTGTTACAAGAATTTTCTTGATGATGTATTTTTCATGGGGGAATATTAAACAGACTGAAATTCATACATGTTGAAGCCCTTCCAGTGCCCTTCGCAACGACGCTAGTTTCGTCCCGATCTAACACCGGATCTGGGCGTGGTGATTATTTTCGTCGGGTCGCGCAGATCTGTCCCGTGACAGGCCAACAGAAGTAGCCCCCGGTTAAATCCTCTAAAAATATGTCGGCTGCAATTCAGCCACCGCCGACTTCAGGGATCGAAGATGAACCTTCCATTGATGCCCCAACCAATCGCCTCGGCCAGAAGTCGACCGGAAGCCATCGTCCCATGTGCTGAACACGCTTGCTGTCCAGCAGGTTTGAACCGAGCAAATCTGGGCCAACAGCCTATCTCCGTCCGAGAACCCCTCCGGTTTGCTGCCCGTCAACCCAAGATCAGCGCTCCTGATTTGCTATTGTAGCCCTTTACCTCTCTACATAGAGTGGGCCATAAAATTCATTGCTGTAATTATTTATATTTACTATACCATGAGTTACGATTCTTGGCCAAAGTTGTCTTCCCCACGTCCCGAGCGTGGAGGTATATTTCTCGCTCCTCTCTTTGTCGCGATGCATATCTTCTATATGTTTGAATGCCACTGCTAGTGTGTGATAGGATAATCTAGCTCGATCAAATAATGTCACCGCTGTGAGAAAGAGAGCATGACCATCCCGTGAGTCGACCCGAGTATGTGAGAAGAGCCGACCACCCTTGACTCACTACCAGTTTCTCAACCGCACAGATCCACGCGTTTCCCTCGCTCAGGGACGTCCGCGAGCTTGTGTCTCTTGTTGAGGACATATCCTCCTCTATTGGAACTTTATTTGTGTCGAGTTGGTCACGTCATTGCCGGTCGCGTTATCAAATTGGTCGCGTCGTCACCTAGAGTCCCAGGTTCACATCAAATAGGTCTTGAGTCGCTCATTTGTCCCGCATCAAATTGGTATCAGAGCAAAGTCGAGTCTAGGGTAGTCATCATAGCACTGTCTAAGTCTGCGGAAGTCTTGTCCAAGGTGTTGCACATGAATCCTTTATCCGGTATATGAAAAGATGCTGCTGGAACGATAGGTTATGCCCATTTGGAAGGTAGCCTCCTTGCGTGAGTTGGGTCTTCGGATCAATATCTCTGCCAAGTACTGGATACTGATTTGAGTATAGGTTCTCCATTTCACATTGGTTAGAACCTTCAGGTTCGTCCTTCGCCATGTACCACTCGGTGTTTGGGTTGTCACTACCTTCCATAGGTTGTGTCACATCATTTATGACTCAAATAAATTATGAAAATTACATGACTTGACTTAAAAAGATGTGATGGACACAATAGAGCCATGCCGGTGAGCAATCGGAGCCTCAAAAAAATATGAAGGGCGAGAGATGCCCCCATCAGGCCTTAGCCCATATAGAAAACGGTTGGCCTTTAAAATATCGATGCTCACCAGATATTCGACATAAGGGGCCAAATAGGAGAATTGGAGTTCATACTCTGCCACCGACATTATGCCTTGGCGAAGAGAAGCAAATTCTGTAGCCTTCCTCTCCTTTACGTGTTCGGAGAAATATTTTGCCTGGAAGAGTGTGAGAAACTCATTCCATGTGGGCTGAGCATTCTGGGGTTGTGCCGAGGTTGTCTTCCACCATGTATGTGCATCTTTATTCAATTGGAAGGTGGCCAGGTGGACCTTTTCTTGATCTGCACATTGTATGATATTGAAGATTCTTTCCATCTCGTCTATCTAGTTCTCTGCTTCATCCAGATTAGCGGAGCCAAAAAACCATGGAGGATTTAAGCTTTGAAAATTATGGTGCAGATCACCAGCACTGACCCTTGCACTAGCCTGGGCCATATGCTGTAGTGCCTGGGTAAGTCCCACAACGGTTTGTTGCATCGCATCCCAATCAACATGGTGAGCCATTTTAAAAATAGGGTACATGTGAAAAAAATGAATAGTTAATTCCCTATGGAATTAAGGAAGGTTAACCTAGAAGAAAATTCTAATTTAACTATCTCATCCCGGCTCTACCCATTTTCACATGGGTTTGAAAATTATGGTGCAGATCACCGGCACTGACCCTTGCACCAGCCTCGGCCATATGCTGTAGTGCCTGGGTAAGTCCCACAACGGTTTGTTGCATCGCGTCCCAATCAACATGGTGAGCCATTTTAAAAATAGGGTACATGTGAAAATAATGAATAGTTAATTCCCTATGGAATTAAGGAAGGTTAACCTAGAAGAAAATTCTAATTTAACTATCTCATCTCAGCTCTACCCATTTTCACATGGGTTTGAAAATTTCTTCCTGGTTCATAGGTATGGGTCCTTAACTTTGAACTTAGCCTATGACAACAAAGTCCGTGCAATTTTTCAGCAACGAAGTTCGCGCATATTTTCTTGAAACTAAGTCCATGCAATTTTTGTATCCAAAGTCTGCACAAACTGTTGTAAGGTCCGAGCATATAAAAGTCAATGCACATCTCATGTCAGTGCACAGTAAATCTCGAGCACTTCATGTCCGTGCACATGATACCTCATGCATTTTTCTCACTAGTCTATCAAAGTCCTTGCACATCTTTATACATGAAACCCCGAGCACTTCATATCTGTGCACATGATACCCCATGCACATTTCTTCTACTCTTCAAGTCCTTGCACGTCTTTGCAAACCCCGTGGACCTCATACCCCATGTAGGTTTTTCACTGAAACAAAGTACTTACACGTTTACACAAACTCCATGGACCTCATACCCCGTACAGGTTTTTCATTGAAACCAAGTCTTTGCACGTTTACACGAACTCCATGGACCTCATACCCCGTGCAGGTTTCTTACTGAAACAAAGTCCTTGCACGTTCACACATACCCCGTGCAGATTTCTCATGAGTCAAAATCCTTGAACGTTTTTATGAAGTCCTTGCATTTTCTCATAGGGACCGTGCTTGTAAAACCCCATACACATTTTTCTGTGTCCAACATGGTCGTGGTCATTAATACAAGTCCATGCATATTCTATGATAGGGCTTCATCTTTAAAGTAATCTAATATCAGTTTCTGTGATTAACATATGTTAATTTCATGGAAGATGATTGTGGCACGTGATCCAAGATCTGATGCCTTGCCAGAATCATGACACGTGTCGAAGCTCTAGGGCAGAAATTTTGTGGAAGATACACGCCCACATGCTGCTGATATAAAAGGGTTTTTCACTCCTTCCTGCGGTGTGAGATCGAGCATAATTTCAATAGAGGAAAAAGGAGAAAAGAGAGATTGCGATCTTGAGAGGAGCAAGAAAGAAAAAGGAAGAGAAGAGAGTCAATCTGAGGAGAGTACAAAGAGAACAAGAGAAGACTCTGCCTGAAGATCTGAGAGTTGTTTTGGCCTCTGGATCAGATCCAAGCCAAGTTTGATTCTACGGAGTAATATCTGTTTCAATTTTTTCCTTCTGATTTGTTTGTTTTTGCCATTTTTCTTTTAGTGTTCTTCCGATTCTCAAGTCTGGGATCGGTGCTCGTAAGATATTGTGCTAAGAGGATGGCATCATATCCTATTGCCTGGCTCTCCCATGAATCACCGCTGCGAGCGAGAGAGTGAAACCCGTCCTGTGACTCACTCCGAGTACACGCAGAAAAGTCGATACCCGAGACTCATAGCCGGTACCCTAACCACGCACGGTCCCACGTTTCCCTCGCTTAGGGATGCCCACGAGCTAGAGTCCTAGGTTCACTGTCTCGTCCCGCATCATGTTGTTTCCTACATGCTCATCTATGTAACAACATCCCCTCCCCTTCCTCCATCCCCTATATGTACCCCCCTCCACTATCAATGAAAAAAGCCATGAAGAAATGAATTTTTAGCCATGTCTATGTCTCTTTTATGCCCAATTTTTGGAACCCTACGGGTGATAGGCCCATGTCCTATCCACCATGGAGGAGGAGCGTGAAGCAACGACTGCACTGTCTCTACGAAGGAGTCAGGTGAGAGGCCCCAGTTTAAGCTCTGCATTCTTCCTCCTCTGCTATGTTCTGGCCGAATAGGACTCTGACTGAGAATGTGGTCTATCGCATGACCGCTACTTGATGAACGTGGTTGCGTGACTGACCGCGACCATGCCAAGAGGAGAAAGCCAAAACTGAGTCGACACATAATGGCATAGGTTGACACACAAAGGCATAGCCAGTCGACTAAACAGAGGTAAGCGTGGTTTGTGGGCGACCATGCTCTGGTGGACAAGGTCTAGCGACTGACCACGACCCAAAAAATAGGCCAAAAATATGAAAATCGTGGAAAATAGCCTCCCATGGCTTAATGGGCTAGAAAATGAGCAAAAAATAGTCTCGAAATACGATCAAAGATGACTCCAAAATAATGGGTAATTTCAGACATCATAAATGATGAATAAGAGAAAGACTTGACTTGCAGGCTGAAAAAAAGTGTCAATAAATGCCCCTCTTTGATGTCTGCTTTGCAAGAGAACGAGTGGAAGTGACGCAGAGGCGAAATGGAATGGAGATGGCGTAAAAGTGACAGCGACATGAAATGGAGACGAAGTAGAGATGAAGTGGAGCGAATTGAAAAGTGAAAATCAAGGCAAATGATACCCGTTACAACCAACAAGTGACACGAATTCTCCTGAAAATGTCGAACTAACCACATGGGACAATTGACATGGATGAGATAAAACTAAATAGGTAATACATGTACCATCAGAAAAAATCCAAACAGCTCAACAAAATAAAGTAAGACAATTTTGCACGACAAATTTCTCTACCCAAGTAATAAAAAGAAGGAAGAAATTACGGTTAGAAATGTTTTGCAAGCTAAACTAAAACAATAGATATTTAAGCACTGCAAGGCCACTTGTTCGTGAACTAAAAATGTGGAATGTGCTTCCCATTCAATTTTTGAGGGCAACCCAGAAAGACGCTTTCAGAAGAGGTCTTAGAAATTCGCATATGTTCAGAATTGATACGCACTCCAGCGGCATGAAATTGATCCAAACGATCGACAGAAGGGAAAATTGTAGAATTTTCTTAAAAACATAAGGAAGCCAATGATCAAAAACCAGGAGGACAAATATATCAAAAATTTAAAACAAAGAGCTACTAAGATTGGAAATTTTGGTAAAACCCCCACAGCCACTTGATCCACCCACTACTCGACACTGCGAACGTATCCCGTGAAACAACGAAAAACAACATCAAAAAGTAGGAACAAAGAGTTGATATTTTGGGGATGGGCACTAGCAAACCGATCGAGTAGCCCCGACATCTCCGACGACGACAGTCCACCACCCCCAAAGAAGGAAACTTTCAGATCAGCACCGATCAGGAGCTAATCTGCTGAAGGTCAAAAGCCTTATAAAGAATCGCACACCTGGTTAGAGAACAGAAGGTATCAGGGAGAGGGAGAGATGTGTCACGGATCCCCACTGTGTCAGCCCCTTCGGATCGTCCGCCAGGGAGGAGAGAGGAACCTGCTGGGACTCCTAGCGTGGGTTTCCTTCCACCTCCCCAGGGGCCGCCATGACACGTTGCTGGGTGCGGCTGGCCGCCAGATGGCAGTCGCCTCATGAACGTGGAGCGGAGAAAGAGAAATCGTCGATTCTAGTGGTGGGGAGGAGGTGAAGAAACCACGAAGAAGGGCAATGCAATGTGAGCAAGTTTTCAAAAGGAGGAGGATTAGGTAGTAGGATCGGGAGGTACAGGAAGAGTCTGCGGTGGGAAAGGAACTGCTATGGAAGAATATCCAAAATAAGGAGAAAAAATCCCACGAGTAGAACTAAGGAAGAGTAAGGGAGGAGAAGGGGTGAAGTGAGGGAGAAGGCAGAGGAGGAGCTTTCGTTCCCCCCTCTCTAATTCTCTCCCTTGACTCTCACACCACCGAAGCCCATCGACGCCGTCGAGCCTCCTCTCACAAGCCAACCGTCTGACCCCCTCTCTCCGGCGACAACTCCACTCTGGCATACCCTCTCCATCGACCACACCCACCACTCGGCCACCCTCCGACGACTGCCACCGCACTGACCTCCCTGGCCACTCCCCTCTGTAACCACCGCAGACCGCTGCTGCCCTCCACCTCCGTGCAAGCCCCTCTCTCTATCTCACCACCTCAACTCCTCACCCAACGGCACCTTCCGCCACCCTCTGCCTGCAAACCCACGCCCTCTACCTCTGTCATCCCGTCGGTGACCACCTACCCGCCACTCTCCCTTACGCCACCACCATCGCGAGCCCACGCCGCCCCCGACGAGTCTAGCCCTCTCTCTACTAAACCTCCACCCTCATCGCACCACCATCGTGCGTACACAACCCCCTCTCCCATCCACCATGCCAGCACTGCCTACCACCCAGCACCTCTCCATACCACCCTCGATGCCGCAGCACCCTCCTTGTCGGCGACCTCCTTCTCCACCGCTAACCACCCTGCGCCACCTCTCCACACCCTCTGCTCCTCTCATTCCGATGACCACTCCTCAGCAAACCCCTACGCGTCCACCTCTCTCCCTTGCACGCCCACGAGCCCCTCGCCGGCCTCCTGTACCCTGGCCTACCTCCCTCTCCCTGCCGTGATGCCACCTGCCACCTGCCAACCTCACGCCCTCCACTAGCCACCTCGTCGCTTGCCACCCACCAGTCATCACCGTCTCCGTCATCGTCTGCCCACTGTTGTCGGTCCCCCACCGCTGCTGCTCACCCTCTTTTCTCTCTCCCCTCCTCCCTCGATCTCTTTCTCTCACGGTCCCTCTCTCTCTCTAACTCACAGCTACACTCACACACCCTTTCCTCTTTCCTCTCTCTCTTCGCTCATCTCTCTCTCTTTTCGTCTCTCTCTGTCCCCATCCGTCTCTCTCCCCCTGTGTGTCTCTCTCTCTCTCCCCCTGCGTCTCTTTCTCTCCCTGCGTCTCTCCCCCTTCCCTGCGTCTCTCTTTCTCTCTACGTCTCTCTCTCTCTCTCTCTCTCTCTCTTCTCACCTGCGAACACCCCCGTCTGTTTCTCTCGTCGAACAACACGGACTTGAAAAGGCATCCGTAGATGCGCTTGCGAAGGAGCGTTTCGGCGTCGGCGTGAAACAACTCAACAAGCTGCAAGCGTCGGGACTGATCGACGAGCTGATGTCGTCGCATGCCGAGGCGAAACCGCGCTTCGCCGGCAACCGCAACGCGTCGCGTCGTGCCGGCGCATACAACGGCCGGAGGGTGTCGTGATCGCCGAAGCCAAACCGCCCGTCACGCCTTCGCCGCTTTCGGAAAAACGTGGCGACCCGTTGAAGTACCTGTCGGCATCCCGGCTCAAATCCTACCTGACGTGTCCGTTGAAGTTCTACTTCGAGAAGGTCGTTCAGGTGCCGAAGCCGACGTCGCCGGCGGCACATCTGGGTAAAGCCGTCCATGCCGGGCTCGCGGCGTATCACCTCGCGCTCTGGCGCGGCGGCGATCCGTCTGCCGGAACCATTACCGGCAAGTTCGCGAGCGAGTTCGACCGGCTCGAAGAGCAGCAGGCTGTGAAGTGGTCCGACGCCGGTGAACGCAGCGAATCGCTGACCTCCGGAACGAAGCTCGTGCAGTCCTACATCGAAGACGAGACGTTGCGCCCGAAGCGGAAACCCATCGGCGTGGAAGTGAAGTTGGAGGCGCAGATTCCCGGCATCGCCATCCCGTTGCTCGGCATCGCGGATCTTGTGCATGAGGGCAACCGGCTGACGGATTTCAAAACCACCGGCGTCACGCCCAATCCGGTTTTGGAATCGTGGCAGCACGAACTCCAGCTCACCGCCTACGACCTGTTGGTGGAAGCCTGCACCGACGCACCGGTTTCGGAAGCCGAGCTCGTTTTCCTCGTGAAGACGAAGACGCCGAAGATCGTGCGACAGGTGTTGCCCGCGCCGGACCGCGCGCAACGCGAACGGTTCAAAGCGCTCGCGGACGTGTACGTACGTGGCAACGAGCGCGGTGAGTACCATCCGGCACCGGGGCAACACTGTGCGTGGTGCCCGTTTCGGAGCGAGTGCGCGAAGTGGACCGGAGGTGTGTCGTGAGCCGCATTTTTCGGCATATCGCCAAACACCTGCGGCCGGGCCTCTACCTGCTCGATTATCCGATTCGTATCCCGTCCGCGATGAACGTGTGGGAAGAAGCCGACGTTCGTGCCGGCGGTTGCGATCCGGAGGATGTCGGCAAGCCCATCGACTACTTCCTGCACGCGGTCTCGGTGCGCGGACCGAAGGAATGGCTCGGGCACGTCGATCCGCCGCCGGAAGGCACGGACGACAGGCGACGCGCGGCGGCGATTCTCCCGGAGAGCGCCGCCGTTTCGTTTTCGCCCGACGAACTCGCACCGCTGGAACTCGTCCGGTTTCTCGCCGGAGGGCGGCTGGTGCGGCGCAAATCACCCAAACTGAAATCCATACCATGAAAAAACTTCGTTTCATCATCACCCTCATCACCCTGTCGTTGCTCCCGACCGGGTGTGCCGCCGCGCCGCCGGATTTTCCGATCCTCGCCGGTTCGTTCAAGTTCGTCGGCTGCTGTTCGGTGATCGCTTCGCTCATCTGGGCTTATGCGATCATCCGCGGTTCGTCCTCACGGAAAGGCGGGGAATGACCATGCCGCTGCTCATCCTGCGAATCGTGATCTGGGCGCTCGTTTCGTTGTGTTGCGTCAGCGTCGCGCTGACCGCCAACAGGGCGTTCGAGTGCCTGACCGCACGCTACACGCCGTTCGGATTGCTTTCGGTCGGCATCCTCGTGGCGGCCATCGGTTACGCCGTGGCCCAACTCAGACGCCGATGAAAACTCGCATCCTCCTCTGGGCATTCGTGGCTCTCGGTATGGCGCTGCTGCTTCAGGTGCTCGGTTCCTACCTGTCCGGCATCCTGTTGGCCGTCGCGCTGCACCGGTTTCTCCAAATGCGAAAAAGTCTGCCGAGGGCGTCCTGACGACGACCTCTTTTCCACGCACCCGCTCCGACTCCGGAGCGGGTGTTTTCGTATCCAACCAATCAACACACCTACACCATGATTCACATCGACAACATCCTCAACGCCGCGCCCGTCGCGCCGGCCGTTCCCCGCACCAACCTGATGCTGCATTGCGGCGCGCACCGCGTCGAACGCTCCGACGTCTTCGACGTCTGCACGCCCGACCCGACCGACACCTGGCATCCGTTGCCGCACATCACGCTCATCAACACCGTGGAAACCGCGTTGCTCGACGCCGGCCACCGGATCGTCCAGAGCGAGCACGCGCTTACCCGGGACGGGAAGCGTTACTTCGGCGTCGTGCAGGTCGCTAAAACCAACTCGGCGAACGACGTGACCTTCGTCGTCGGCATCCGGAACAGTCACGACAAGTCGCTGCCCGCCGGGCTTGTCGCCGGTTCGCAGGTGTTCGTCTGCGACAACCTCGCGTTCTGCGGCGAAGTTTCCCTTTACCGCAAACACACGAAGTTCATCCGCGACGAACTCGACGGCCTTGTCCGCAACGCCATCGGCGGTGTTCACCACCTGTGGGAACGCGAAGACAACCGGATCGCCGCGTACAAAAACACGGCGATCCGTTCGCCGAAGGCCCACGATCTCATCATCCGCGCGTTGGAATCCGGTATCGTTACCGGCGCCCACGTTCCGCAGGTGGTGAAAGAGTGGCATCGTCCGACGCACGAGGTGTTCCAGGAACGCACCGTCTGGAGCCTGCACAACGCCTTCACCGAAGCGCTCAAGGGGAACCTCAACGCGCTGCCGTTCCGCACCCACCGGCTTCATCGCCTCCTCGATGTCGTCGCCGGCGTCGCGGCGTAGCCCTCTCGGCGAATCGAAAGATTTTCCGATTCCGCGAGAGATTTGTCCGCCCCGTGCGAATCAGCGGACAACAACGAAATCCAACCCCGATGGCGATCGAGAGATCCGTCGTCATCGGTCGACCCAAAACATGAACAAAGAAATCAAGTCCTGCCTGATAGTCCTCGGCTGCGGAGTCGCCATTTTCGCCGTGGGTAAGCTACTCCCCGACGGGATCGTCGTCTTTGCCGCCCTCGGCGTTATCCTGATTGCCGGTATTTTCTGGTGGTACGCGCTCTTTGCCGATCTCGGACGAAGAATCATGCGAATCAACCGCGCCCTCAAATCCAAGTCGGCGAACCGTAAGAAATAGTACCATGAAAGCGTTCAAAATCATCGTCTGTATCGTAGCGCTGATACTGGTCTGTTTGCTGTGCGATAATCACGCCATTCAGGCCGGAGTCGGTGCCATCGCCGCGTGGATCATTTGGCCGAAAGCGGATGGAAAGTCCTCCGGCTGATACCGGCTCGGCCACATGAAAACGCCTTATTGAGTCCCGCCGAGCGTATCGACGGGACGCCAAGGGCCACGGCCCTTTTTTTATCCGATTTGGACCAAGAACACGTGTGATTCGGAGCACATACAGGTGAAGTCCTCCCGTTCAGATACGTACTAGAAATTATGAGCGAATTAGAAAGAATTAGTTACAAGGATTAATTAGCAGAGAGGAAATGTTGAAGAAAGGGGAGAAGGAAAGGCCCAACTAGAATACCCGTTTTGAGTACTTATATGTATGGATAATTCTTGCCAGCCGATATGTAGGGGGATGGTTTCCGCGCGTGTATTCATAGCAGAGACTAAGATTTCATATATAATATGTAGCTAAGGAAAGAGAAAGTTTACTTCATGCAGTGGAGAAATCGAATTCACAAGGGGCCAAGAGCTGTTTGGCAGTCCATCAAGATGAATTGGGGCTATCAAAGCTGGAGACTAGCTATATATGTGAAATGGGTAAATAATGTCCCAAGATAACGAAGATGATAGGTGTGAGAGGTATCAGGTTGACGGCTGGGCAAAGGCCAATTTATGGATTAACCCATAGCAGAGAGGGAGGGACCCCTTCCAGCGAAAGGGAAAAAGAAAAATGATACATAGGGAGCTTGGGAGCTTTTGCTAATTCATTCTTCTTTGAAATTAGAGGTATTGGAAGGTGGGAGAAGAACAACATGGGATGAGTAGGGATTGATGAATACTCATGCAACTACATGAAGATGTTTGTTTTCCGTGAAATTAAAAAAAGGGCCGGTTTGAAAATAATTAATGAAGTTGTGCGGCTGGGAGACTGTCAATGGTGTGGTTTGGGTGTGTAGATACTTGCTTGGAGTTCCTGGTAGGCTCCTTTTCTTCTTCTGACCCGCAGCTGGTGGCGGCGCAGCCGCTGAAGAAGACGGGGTAGACGACGACTGCGGTTGCTGCTGCTTCATCTGGTTCTGGAGGTCTTCCTCTCTGATGCCAAAGAAGGGCGATGAGGACGAAGCCGCTGCCATCCTCGCTCCCAACCGGAAAGGAAAATCTTCCGGCTCTCCCCTTATCTTCCTCTTTTCCGCTTCCCTCCCTTGTTCCTTTCCGTTCTTCGGATCAGTACCGTCCAGTCTGAATCAAACCAAAATTCTCGCTACCCAACATAGAATCATACAAGCTTCTCCTCCCACACCTTTTGTTCTGTCTATTGAGGAGGCGGCCGCACGCCTCTCTCCCCGGCTCCTAAATAAAAAAAAACAACTACACACGATGGAGGCAGATATTTGGTAGACGACTTGCATCTCCTGTTAATATCCTTGCTTTATTATTATTCTCAGTCAACTTTCATCTTTATCATTTTGCTTTAGTTAAATGCCTCTTTAAAGATTCAATCATTACTTTTCTCATTTGTTTTTCCTATTATCACATTGAAATCTTATTAAATGGTTAATTATTGAAAGTTGCCTAGTATAGAGATGTAATTCCTACTGAGCTCTCACTCACCCAATTTTCTCAACATTTTTTAGGTAGCTCAGATAAGGACCTATAATCGGATGGGGAAGGGCGTGAGTGATCATGGAGCATTTCAACCTAGAAGATTGGTCATGTCATGTCGTATCTTTTCCTTTTCTTGATGTCAAATTGTAGTATGTGGAGTCAATGAATTGTGATTAGATTAGTCAAATGGAGGTTGTCATGTAAGGTTATGTTTCATTTTGGGTTGAAATCTATGAATGATATAACTGTTGCATCCTAATTTTTCGTATCGGGACGTGATATCCACCAACTTCGTTTTGTTTGTTTACACTTAAAACTAGCTAAAAGCTCTATTCTAGACCACCATGCCCAGTAGCTCACGCTTTGGTGAATCCCATTCCCGATGATCGTCCACAAGTCGGCTAAGATCATCAAATGGCTAGAACCCATGGGTCAGCAATGCAAGCTCAATGTTGACGGTGCCTTCAAGTGAAGCATGGGTGCTGCTGGGAGAGGAGGTGTTTTGTGAAATGTTGCTGCCGATCTCATATTTGCCTTCGCCAAGTCTTACATTGTTGATTTTAGTTTGGAGGCCGAGTCACTGGCTCTTCGCGACGACATGGCTTGCTACAGGGAGGGTGGGTTTCTTCCACCTTCAGGTTGAATCGGACTCGATTACCCTCCTTGTCTTCATTATTGGAAAGTTTGCATGTCTTTGGAGGCTGCTTTACATCGTGCATGATGTATTCCACTAAGCGTCGTGCATGATGTATTCCACTAAGCGTCTGTCTGATATGCAACTCTCTTCTCAGCACATTTATTGGGAGGTAAGCCTTAAGTAACAGATGGTCTGGCCAATTTTGCTTGTTTTTCATCTGGCTTATCTCTGTGGACAGCTTGGGTTGAGATTCCTCATCTTGTTAAAGTCTCGCGAATTTTCAAAAATTAGAAAATTTCTAATTTCCTTTTTATTAACCCCCCACCCTCTCTCTCCTCTCACTCACGTTCTCTAACTCTCTCTCCTGTTCTCTCTCGTTCTATCGTTCCCTTGGCTCCGACTGGAGATGGAGGCGATCGTGGGTGAGGTGACGATGCCGGGAAGCTTCTGAGATGCGTGGTGGAGCGAGGAACAGTGCGATTTTGGCGCGATCTCGAACGGTGGATTCAAAGCCAGCGGTTCGGTTCACATTGTGGTTTACGGCCCAATTTAGTCGCCTTGGCACTCGGTTTCTTCGGTGGAGGTAGGGAGACGGATCGCTACTTTGTTCTGCACGTTTTCCCTACTCGTGTGCATGATTTGGTGCTCGATCAAGGGAGATCGGGCTGGTTTAGTGAAAATCGTTGTTTTTGGGGTTTGTAGGGTTCGTCGAAAAATGGCAACCATTCTCGGTAAAATTAGTGTCAAAATGACCGTTGGGATGTTAGGATCCCATTCCCGTAAGTTTCGTATCGATCGGTTGTCATTTGGGGCCGGTAGGAGTCCGAGAATCCTAGTGACTCATTTAGGGTCGATTCGTCGGAATCGCCCTGATCTCGCGATTTAACGCTTGCATGTGGTGTTTTTAGCCTCCAGGGGTTATTTTTCATCACATGGCATTGTTTCCCCTGCGCTTCGGCATCAATGGGGCGTGGAACGGGCTGATTCGGCCATTCTACTATTTTGCTCACCGGTTCGATGTAACGGTCATTCCAGTGATCGTCACACATGTAACGGTCCCGTGATAGACCGTTATGTCCGTGGGTCATTTTGGGTCTTTCGAGGTTGGGGTCGTGTGATAGACCAGTACTGGACCGTCACATGACTGTAACGCGCCAGTGCTGGTGCGTTACGCTCTGGTCATTTTTCGAGGACTGTGTCTGTCAGCTCCTCGGAGACCGTGGTCTCCCTCGAAGATCGTGTCAGTCGGTTCGCTGTAACAGACTTTTCCCTGTACATTATGGTTAGGTAACCCGCCGGTGTGAGTCCACTACATTGTGCTTGACTGACGTTTGACTGGGTACGGTGGTTGGTGTAATGCACCAAGCCCCATGCGCCAGGTTGCTGTGACGGACTCATTCTGGTCCGTTACATGCTGTTTGTCCGTGTTAGTGGTTCTTGGGCCCTTAACCCTAACTCTTATGTTGAGATGGAAGCCCAATTCACACTAAAACCCAAGGTTCTTATCCCTTTTGTTACCAACTGCCATGAAGTGGTGTGACTATTGAGGGAATTCATAGGTAAATAATTATAAATTCATAACTTCATTTATAGATAATTAAATGACCTAAAACTAAGGCCATAATCTCGAATGGAATGTTGGCTACATCTTCTGTGTTGAGGTCGAGGCCAAATTCTACCTGGATACTAGAGTTATACCCGAATTACCTCGGGCTACCGAAAGGTCTCGATTGGAACGAGGGAGAATAAACATAAATAATTAGAAATTCATAACTTCGTTTGTAATTAATTACATGACCTAACACCAAGGCCATATTCTCAAATATGATGTTAGCTATATCTTCCATGTTGAGGTCAAGGTCAAATTCTACATGGATACTAGAGTTATACTCGAATTACCTCGGGCTACCGAAAGGTCACAACTGGAGTGGGGGAGAATAAATGTAAATAATTAAAAATTCATAACTTCATTTGTAGTTAATTAAATGGCCTGAAAATAAGTCCATAATCTCTAATGGGATGTTAGCTATATCTTCTATGTTGAGGTCAAGGCCAAATTCTGCCTAGATGCTAGAGTTATACCTGAATTACCTCAGGCTAATGAAAGGTCGCGACTGGAACGGGGGAGAATAAATGTTAATATTGTGAAAATCATAACTCATGATAGAGTTGATGAAATTTGATGAAACGACTCCCCAAAGTTAGATCTGGAAGTCCTCTTTATTTAATATGAAGACATCCCAACCTAATTCTCAATCTAAGAGCGTGCCCACTAGCACTTATGACTGGCAGTCGAAAGCTTACACCTGTTAAACCCCGAAGGGGTGCTTAGCATTAACTCCTCTTCAAACCAGTGACCTTGGGAGCAGGTTGGAACCTTGTAGGTCATGGGTAGAACCTTGGGAGGCTTGAAAATTGTATAAGGAGGTGGGTTTCAAAGGTGGTAAGCCTTTAGCAACCATTCCCATCAACCCTCCACCACCTTCTACCCTTCTTGTGTGAGGAGAGAGTGAGGAACCTCATCTCTTCGTGGGCAAACCATATGGTGCATGGGTGGATGATCCGACGCGTGGAGGATGAACCTGCAACACCCCGGGCACAAAGGATTTCGACCCACTCCACACAGGGAGGTAATAGGTCACAAGTGGGGCCCGGGAGTCACGCGGGTTGGGTTGGCGGGCAGCATCTTGATGACGTCCTGGTGCTACCGAGCTCGCGTAACGTGCTGTCCGGACGGCGCGATCTACGGGTCCGTGGGGCCCACGGACCACTTTATCCTCCAGCTCTGGTGGGGTGGGGCCCGCTGTGATGGAGACCCCTGGTGGTACGCCTCCCTGGACGGCGGTCGGTCGGCCCTTCAATTGGTTAAAAGCCCTTTGGCAGGCTTGCTTCCAGCATGATGGTGTATCTTTCATCATCAGCTTGTGAAATGGCTGACATCGCTCAGATAAATTCGAGATGAATATGTGAATGTAGGCTAATCAGTCTTGCAATGACTATAGTTCTGTTAAATTCTTCGGAGGGGCAGCTCCTAGATGGCTCTTATCTTGGAGGGGTCTATTTCAATTCACTGATATCAGATAATGAAGCCCAAGAATTTCCCACTAGAAATGTCGAAGGTGCATTTCATCGGATTCATCTTTAGCTCATATTGTCGAAGCCTTTCAAATATAATCCTGAGATCACTCAGGTGGTCTTCTCTTTTCCTAGTATTGACGACTAAGTCGTCGATGTAACATTTGACTTTGCCATAGAGTAACTCATCGAATATCTTCGTCATCACCCTCTGATAAGTGGCGCCAACATTTTTGAGGTCGAAGGGCATTCTTTTGTAGTGGAATATCCTCTTGGGTGATCGAAAAGTCGTATGGATTCTTTCATGCTTGGCTATCCATATCTAGTTGTATCCAGAGGACCCGTCCATGAATGATAGCGCCTCATGGCCAGTAGTGGCGACTATCATGACTTCAGTGATGGGCACTAGAAAATCATCTTTCATGCATGCCTTATTCAGGTCTCGAAAGTTCACGCATATTCTGATCTAGCCATTCTTCTTCTTGATGGGCACAATATTGGCCAACCATGTGATGTATTAGTTTTCTGCCATGAAGCCGACATCTATGAGCTTGCCGACCTCCTTGCAAATCTGACTTATCAGTTCTAGCCTCATTAGCCGAGGTGACTATTTGACGGGTTCGGCTGTGGGATCAATGGCCAGTATATGTTATGCAATCGATGGGCTGAGGCCTGGCATGTCTATTACATTTGCATCATAGTCAGTCCAAAGCACTTGCATAAATCATGAAGCATTTAAGTCTAAGGGTTTAGTTTCTTACCTGCTCTGCGAGGGTAGCCTCGGCCTCCTTGGCTCGAGCTACGGCTCGAGTAAACTCCGCGTCCTGCTCGGCTCTCCCTTCGGTAAGCTGTAAAGAGGAGGACGGAGTGTCTGGTCCAGTCCTCTGGGCTCCTTCGGCTTGCTGCATTTATAAGTCTGTCAATTTGCATCATCACTATCATAAGCAAATTCATTTAAGTCCAAGGATAAGGAAATTCACCAGGAGCTCCATTGCGCTCCGGTACTCATCCCACTACTAGATGGTGGCGTGGAGCAGTCCCTCGAGCTCAGCAATGCATACTTATGGGTCTAGCTGCATTTAGAAGGCACGTGTCAATGCATATAGAGATAAATGAGTTGAATAGAAAGGTCTGAGTTAATGTTTCATACCGGTCGTCGGGTACCGCGGAAGACCTGGTCACCATACCACTCGGTGTAGGCCTTCAGGTAGGCCCCATCATTGCCCGGCCCTTTTGCTTCCAATCTTGAATATACTTTCTTGCTCGGTAGCTCCAGTCCATGTCATCGCTGATCCCTTTGGAAGATTTCCCCGGGCGCTCGTCATTTTGGTGAGGGAACACCACCTTAGGCTGGCACATTCCTCGCGTCCTCATGATCAGGCAATAGTGCAGAGGCTCGATCACATTGATGTAATGCAGCCAGATGTCTCATCCTCTATAGGCCAGGGAAGCTTCCACCCACGGCTGTCCCTCATGCCACTGGTCCCGATACGGTGTCCAGTGCACCTGAAAAGGCCAATTTAAGTCCATGTTAGCCTTTCGAAACATTCAGGGAGCATATAGAAAAGGTTTAAGTTCAAAAGTTTACCGATGCATGCGAGAATGAGTCGATGTCGTCCTAGATCACCCGGGTCAATCTCTTCATCAACCCCATGTCTCGAGCTACTGTCCATCACCTCGCAATGGGAATCTACTCCGGATGTAGCTCGGTCCCTCGCCCGATCCTAGGTAGGTGAAGGAAAATCCAGATCTGCATGTTAGGAACATGTATCAAGCATATAGCAGTCATAGGTGTAATCAAAAGCATTTAGAAGTTAAGCATTTACCTATAGAAAAGGTGAGAAGCCGCTCGTGTGGTACTCCGTGTGTGGTACCGGTGGCTCCCTGAACCGGGCCGCTCATGGGCTCGGGTGTCCGCACCACGTACCGAGAGTCCAGGCAAGGTTTGCTTGGTCCGACTCCTACCCAGCATATGCTTCAGCCAGGGTGCCCCCCATTTGGGCCAAGATCAGGCCACCCTCTATAACCATTTCAGGGGATGCGGCCGGGGAGCACCGCCTGTCTCCTCCTCGCACCACCTTTGTCCCATTACAATAATACCTATGCTGAAAGTAAAAGCAACCATGACTACCAATCATAATCTCCTTCCACGTGCAAGCTGACCGTTGACATTAAAGTGGAAAAATAAATAGAATACACCCGAGCGAATCATCCTGGGACCTGATGAAAAAAACATGCTTACACACCTTTGCAGCAATGCATGTGCCTTCAAAAGCCAATTTGGCCAATGACAGTACACGATCGGCATGATCAACCAGGAACTGAGAATACCATCCGAGGAAGAACCTGCCATAATAGCTGTCATAGTCACCTCCATCGCAAAAGAATGCCGTCTCATGGGGTTGGGAATTATACGAGCCAGCATTATCTGGTCCCCTGGCCCAGAATGAGTGCCCCCTTATTTCTGCTGCCTTCCTCAGACTCTTGATCAAATACTTATCATAACACTGCAGGTGAAACAAGATGTATACATAAAGAAATGTTTAGATCATTATCAAGGAAAAGACTGTGGTCGCCCTGCATGCAAGAATCTGCATCTTTTAAAAGAAAAACTTTAGACTCCTATAAAGGGCACAAAATAGCTTCATTAGGTAGACATTCTGGTGAAAGTGCCCAACAATTTTGGGAGGTTCAACGTATGTCTCTAGAAAACATTTTCATGAAAAATGTCAGACAACCAGAAACAGATGCAAAATAGGGTAACTGATGTGATGTATAAAAACTATATATTATACATATATATGTGATATAAGCATGTGACACGTATGCCCATGCAAGCTAAATTGTAATGAATGGAGGTAAAACAAGAAGGAACTAAAATGCAAGACAATAGAAATACATACCTGAAATTCTCCTATTCCTGGATATCTCCAGCCATGCTTCACTGGATAGGATGGGTAACGTAGCTCCCCACAGGGGCCTAATCCTACTTCAATCTCAGATATTATTGGCCTACACGGCTCTCTTACATCGATTCCACCATCCTAACCCCAAAACAAATGGGCCCTAAGAGATCGCCTCCATCTCCTCTTCTAAAAGACGGGGAAGGAGATCATCAGTGATCCTGGGCCTGAAATGGTCGTCCTCAATAGACAATCTGGAGTAGTAGTCTCTGGCCAGACTTCTGATTTGCTCCTCTGAAGACGCTGTGTGATCACCCATCAAGATAGAAGTAATAGAGTTTACTCTCCGCCTCCCCGAAGCAATGCGCTTGTAGTAAGCAGTATTTCTGGTCTCCTCTGTAATCCATTTGTCTTTCGACCTCTGCCTCCAGTAGATTTCCTCCTTGGCGAGGATCTCATCAAACTGGCCTCTGAGAGCATCCCTAAGGTTCCTGTCCTCTGCATCCATCAGCGCTGCCTCCTTCAAACAGTCCAGGCCCTTAATCTGCCGAAGAATTCTATCTTTAGCAACCCTCCCCGAGAGGGTGTTAACAGCTCCCTAGGTCTTGAGTACCTGAGTAGTATGTTGAAGCTTCAAGACCAAGATAGCCATAGCCGGCCTGCCTGCAATCTGAGTACCAAGCTCTTCTGACCGTGTCCATAAAATGAGCCTCCCTAAACCAGTAAGTATACCTCCTATTCTGTGCCCGACTGGTCTTCAGAAGGATAGACTTGTGGTTAGACATTGATCTGGCCAAAGGCAGCACCTGCACGGCTGCACATGAGGATAGTGATCCTCCTAATCAACATACACCAAGAATCTGTCCAACCTGGAACAAGTAGCATCAGCACACATGTTGGACCAAGTGAACTGGCCCTGCGCCATATCGATGTCTACTAAGGCCGCCTCCTCAATGAAGGCATTGAAGTCTTCCATATCACCTGTGTGTACATTCACCCATATCTTCTCCCACGAGGTAGCCACCATATTGAAATCTCCACCAAGACACTAAGGCCTACCCGAGGATAGGTGATAAGAAAGTCTTCCCACAACAGACGCTTCTCCTCTCAGGTTTGAGGCCCATACACCCTAGAGTAATCCCACGAAAAGGCATCCTTCACGTTAACTAAGTAAAGGGAAATGGCTCATCTACTCACGTCTGTCCTCCACCACCTCCTCAACCTTATAAGGATTCCAAAGGACCATAATTCCCCCAGATCTTCCCACCGAAAAGTTGAAGTAGCTAAACACTACTATGTTAGAGAAATCTGTTTGTATAGATGAGCCCGAAAAACTGCACAATCTGGAAAAACAAATTGAAGATTACAAATATGTAAATGACGCCTTGAGAATTAGAGTTGTTTAGTTTGAAGAGGAGACCCTAAATTCAGAATTGCTGATTGCTTCTATGGAAAATGAGATTCAGGACTTGAAAAAATTATTGTCAAAATTTGCAGAGGGCAAGGAAAACTTAGATAAGTTATTTATTGACACCCGTTTTTAGCCTGCAAGTTACGTCATTTCTCTTATTCATCATTTTTGATGTCCTAAATTACCCATTATTTTGGAGCCTTCATTGGATGGATTTCGAGCCCATTTCATTGTTTCCTATCCTTTGAGCCTTGGAGATCTTGGTTTCTTAGAGCCCTTGGGCCTATTTTATCAACTTCTAGGCTTCCAAGTCGACTTTCGGCCCGTTTAGGTCGACTTCCATCAAGCATTCGACTCTCTTTCACTGCACAGTCCTAAACGTGACCCTTTTTAATCCCCTTTTGGTCCTCTATTCAAAATGTGCCCTTCACCAAATTTGTTAGAAATTTCAAGATATACAATTTCTTCTTCTACACCATTAGCTAGTTTTGCCCCTATTTTGAGTTATTCACATTTTTTCCAATAGACTACGCCATTCACCTGCAGACCCAGTATTTTTCTTATAGTCCTACTCCATTTTCTCCCTCTTCTGATCATCTTTTCATCTTACTCTCTTCATAAAAGTTGTTCATTTTTTTGTTATCTACAATTTATTCTCTACCACTTTTACTAGTTCTGCACTTTTTGAGAGATATACTCTTATTTCAAAAGTCGCACAAAGCCTGTCCAGAAATTTCCTCCATCAGCCAAGTGGTCATTTGGTAGACCGCTAGGACATAAGAAACGGTCCTTCACTAGACCGTTTGGCCCAAACTTGCCCGAAATCATCCCGTCCGACCCCTAGAGCCTTGCAGTCACCCCCTAGACTGTTTGGTGGTCCCATGCGGTCCTTCCTAGACCGTTTGGCTCATATGCGGCCATGCAATAGACCGTTTGCCAGACAGAGAGTCCTGAACTTCCATAACTCCAATTTCTTCATCGCGGGACTCCTTGGAGAACTTGTTTGATCTATTTTCTCCATTATTTCATCTTGCAATTTTGCACACTCTATCTTTTGTCGAAATTCTTATGCTCTGATTGACATGATCGATATAAACTCATCACACATACCGGGTTCCTTTCGTGCTCAGGACGTGACATCAATAGTAGGACTTGGCAACCTATGAAACATGCAATACCGGGTTGTGTCCACATTAGGTGGCCATATCATCTCCCTAGGCAAGGTGAGTGCATTGGTGGCCATCAAAGTATTAAAATGTCTGGAAGGGTTTCTGGCAGTGCGGCGTATTGGGCTCTTTTAAGGCCAGGTGGCCTCCTTCATTGTTGTGGTGCATAGTTTGTTGGAGGAGGGACCTGGTTGTATTGTGGAGGTTGTTTCGGTCTTTGCTAGGGATGAGGCTGCTGAAGAACTGATAAGGGTTGTTGGGTGGATGGAATTGTTACTAACGGACTTGAGGGGTTGGTTGTGGAGGCCGTTGGTTATTGGTAGGATTCCTTGTGGCATTTGGGTTGCCAACATCACTCACCTATTCATTGGTAACTACCCATTCCATCACACAGCCATTGGTGTTGGGGTTGGAGTTCCTTCTCCTCATCCTCGGTCATTGTTCAAATTTGCTCATCAGTGGAGAGTCCTTTGAATATGTTTGAATATAACGGGCCCTTTCATACAATTCAATCATAGTGGTTAGTTCATTGATGGCTAGGATAAGCTTCAATTGCATAGTTATATTGGCTACCATCCTCTTTACTTGCTCACTTTCGGGGAGAGTATCCTTGATTATCTCTGCCATAGACCTCCATTGATCAACAAATTGGACAAAATCTTCATCAAACCTCATCTTTTCAGCCACTAGGTCAGTCACAGAAAGGGATGGGCAAACCTAATCCCTATACTTTTACAAGAATTTCTTCTAAATCGTATCAAAGTTCATGGCCTCATGTGACTCTAAAGAGTTGAACCACTCAAGCACAGGGCCATCTTGAGACCTCCTGAACAAATAAGCCAGTGACTTCTTCTAATGACCCATGATCCGGATACCGAAAATGACTCGATACCATTCAAATCCTGACCTGCCACTCACAAGCTGGAAGACTCAGAATGGTTATTTAGGTGTGTGGAGGTACATTGAAATTTATAATAATGTAGAAAATAACTACAGAATTAACTATTTAAATAATATCTATGGACACTAATTAATGGAAGACCCTATGGGCAGGTGCCATTTTCTACAATGGGCGCCCATCCACAGAGTCATCCATTAATGGATGACCACACAAGAAGGCGTCAAATTCTTGTCCAGCATGTTTAATATTAACCCATAATTTAAAAGCCAATGACATGACTCTGACATTAATCTATAAGCATGTTCATGGACTCACTGTAATCTTCTCCACTTGATGCAATCCTTCGTGTATATTCCATGCCATAAGTCTTTATTATTCACTCATGTCAGATTCATGGAACTTGTATTATATCAGTTATGCCCGAAACATAAATGTGATTATGAATTCAACGACCCTATACAGTGATGCTTGTACTGTGGAAACAATGGTAACAGAAGAAAAAAAATATAATAAGCAAGAAAGAATGGGCACCTCCCTATGAGGGCGCCTATTTCTATTGACTGGTCAACCCAGAGAATGGGGGCCCCTGTACAAGTGCGCCAATTCCAGGGGTAAAATCGTGAACCTTGAGATTTTGTGAATAGGCGATCCTCTGATAGGGCCAATTCAGAAATTGATGACCCTCTGAGAGGGCGCCAATTCTCTGTTTCTTGGATTTTCTCATGTTTCTCGACCCACACTATGAGTCTGTTTGGCACTGTGTCTCAGTTCGTAGATGCAGTCCCACATTTCACTACATTTCTCGTACACCCCACAACTCTCGGTGATGTTTGAGCCCTTTGCGGGATACTCCTTCCTTCGGACTGGCGATTTCATCATTGGGATCTCCGTAAGTGTACGCTAGCCTTAGATTCCCTCAAGACAGAAGAGCAGGTTACACCTTAAAAACCCTAGAACTATTGAATGACACATCCCTCTGGAGAAACGTGGCGATTTGGCCTCTCACATGATGTTGTTCTGCTCTGTGAGAAGATCTCCTTGTGCTCTAGAATGGGCGACCATCCTTGAAGTCACTAATCGAATGGGTGCCCCTCTATGTAGGCGTCAATTCCTCTATCCTTGTTCTGTTCACAGAATGGGCGCCCCTCTGCTAGTGTGTCAATTCTTGAATCTGTGGCACCCCATGAGGGTGCCAGTTCCACCTAGTTTTTTGACTTGTTGATGTGACACCACTAAGGTCAAATGCAGGCAGTTCCTGGGACGTACTTCGCAACACGAGGAGAAGAAGTTCTGGGAACCGGAACTTTGCATGGCGGCGTGGCCAGATTTACGACCTCGGCGCTTGAGTTTGGTTCCAACTCCATCCGGGCCGTGTACGAAGGGGATGCCGAATTTGAAGGTACGAGCCGTGAAGAAGCATCGGCCTCGCTGACGCACCAGGTGGAATAGAAAACAACCTTCAGCTGTTTTAATCCTTTGGGCGCTCGCTTGCGGATGTTCCGGGCGGATCGATGGACCCGAGATATTCGCAAGTGAGCGAACGAAGCGTCAGGCGAATCTAACTCCAGCACGACCTCACCCCTCATCCGCACAAGCCTTTCATAAGGTCTCGTCCGAACCAACCAATCGAATCGTAATCCCCGTCCTGGCCACATCGTATCCAAACAGAAAAAAAATATAGAGGAATTAAAACATAATAATAATAATAATAATAATAATCAAATTAAAACCCTCTCACATTTCTCTCTCTCCCCACTCTCACATCTCACTCTCTCTCTCTCTTCCTCTCGATTCTCTCTCTCTCTCTCTCACATTCTCTCTCTTCTCTCCCCCTTTCACTCAGTTTGCGGCCCATTCGACCTTGGGTCGACGCGTGGGAGGTACCGACGGCATAGGCTTGACGTGAGGATCGCGTCGGTACCATTCATCCCTCGGGTTGCAGAGCGTGGAGGTGCGTGCGAGCGGAAGGACGGCGTGATCCCCGTCGCCCGATCTGCACCGATTCGCGATCTTCGCCGGGCAAGAGGTAGGGGAACGGATTCCTCATCTCGCTAGGAACCTGTTGACACCACATGCGTCTCCATCCGCTGCCATTTTCATCATTTTTCATGTAAAACTCTTTTTTGTGAACTTTTAGGGCTAATTTCTCAAAATTCGTTCCTCTCTCGATTTTTGGTCCAGACGGTCGCTGATTGAAGCGAGGGAGGTATCGTTGGATTGGTCGCGTCGTGAGGATCACGTTGACACCCATCTTCTCTCGATCCATGGAGCGTGGAGCTGAGTCAAGCCGGGAGGCACCGCGTCGCCCTCTCATCGGATCTGCATCGAATCGTTGTTTTCGTTGTAATCCAGGTAGGGGGATGGACTCCTTGCCTCGTTAGGACACCGCCGGTACCACATGCATTGTGGTCTGATGCCCTTTTTCTCATTTTTCGTGCCATTAATTTGGACATCAGGTTACATAGTTATTAAATTTTTAAATATGGATAATTATTAAATAAGTGAAAGAAAAATGACTGTTCATGAAGTCGTTAAATCTATATAGCGCCCAAGGCTGGGTCACTATTTCACTGTTTATGCAGAAAACTAACAAAACTCGATACAGAACTGCTTTCTGCTATCACCTACTGAACCGTATGCATGCAGATGATTTGAGATTTACTAGATTAGGCTTCGTACTTGAGAACACCTACCTGTTGATTGGTTTGGACGACAAAACGTGAAGAACGGTGGAGAAGAAATAAGAGCAACAATAACAACAGAACGGCAGTGGAAGAATAAGTAGCGGAGGCTCCTTCTCACACACGGCCGCAAGCTTCTTCACAGTAGCACAATCGGTTCGCAGGGAAGAAGAGAAGCAGTCATAGTAGCTTCACGTGAAGGAAGGAGTAACGGAAGGAAGAAACAGAGGATTCTTTCGTCACGCACAGCCGAAGGAGGAAGTGTAGTAAGAGAGAAATCAGCAATAGGGTCATCGGAAAGCATCAACAGGCTTCGTCCAGCAGGAGGAAGAAGCAAGTAATGTTGAGACACTATGGACGATCTAGAGGGGAGGTGAATAGATTGGTCACCCACTAAAACTTACTACAGGAAACTCAAGTGGGGAATTATAACAAGCTACTGTAGGACGAATGATGAACACTCAATCACAATCAAACAGGAACAGATCTAGATGATCAGTGCTTGGGAGATCCTAAGCATTCATGTATTGGACGATGAAATAGAAATATAGGACAAATGCAAATCACAATCAATCGCACAGTGGACAATGGAATTTTAAGATGGTTTGTGATGTCCTGGATCCTTTCAGATCCTTATTTTCAGGTCTCGGACCTGTTTTCTCGGAGTGATTAGCTCTGTCGTGTCCAAAATTTCATTTCGGACATCTTTCGTGTTCGGATCGACGTAATCCGGGGTCGTTTCGGGGGCCCGGAGGCGTTCCGCGATTTTTCCCGCACACTTTTCTGATTTTCGGCCTAGTTTCCGACAAATCCTTCGGCACGCCGTTGTGGGCGAACGTGGTTGTTCACCCAGGCGTGAGTGGTACCATTGCGATCGGTGCGTTCCGAGGATCGCAAAAATGTGATTTTCTATTTTTTTGGCGGGCAGGTTTGGTTAGCACCCCTTGACTCTTACTTTCTCTCGTGAACCGAAGAGAAGAGAATGTGTAGCATTTTAAAACTCTTAGTTCGGCCTCGGCCTTCCTTGAATTCCAGACTGTTCGAGTTCAGGAGTAAAACGTGTAGTGTGTGAGGTATTGATTCAAATTTAAAACACCAAGACTGAAGAATGAAATCAAATATCCCTACTTTACAGACCTCGCGACCGAAAGGCCACATTAGATTCAATGTTCTCTCTGTTCTTTTTTGTCGTTTTTGGACACGGCCGGTGGATATCAAATCATAAACAAACACGTACTCATCATAAGCCCAACGTTTCAGCCGATCATACGTTATTGTCTATGCCAGTCTTTTGGCTTACATTTGATGATGGCTTCCACCTTGCTAAAACTAACTGTATGAAAATAGTGCTTACTCTTTCGGCATGGTTGTTTATCGGCGTTGCCTGCGCTCAACCCGGCTATGTACCCACAAACGGCCTGGAAGGATGGTGGTCCTTCGACAACGGAAACGCCTTCGATCTCAGCGGAAACGCACATCACGGAACCGTCAATGGGGCAACACTTGCTCAGGATCGCTTTGGTTTTCAAAACCGCGCATATAAATTCAACGGAACATCGGATTACATCGCGACCAATTATTTTGCGATGTCGGGTTCCAGTCCGCGGGCAGTTTCTTTCTGGGCGTCGACGCTTAACGGATGGCAAAACATGTCCGCCATAGCATGGGGAGGCAACCAGTCGGGCGGGAAATTCGGTTGTCATTTCAATGTGTTCACACCCGGGATTTCGGCAGACATTGCCTTTTCTTCGGTGACATATGAAGCGAACAACTACAACGACGGACACTGGCACCATTTCGTTTTCCAATCGTCGAATTCCGATCTCGAACAGCTGCAAATCTATATGGACGGGCATCTCCTGACGGAAATCGCCTACATCTACAATCCGTCGCAGCCGATCGCGACTGCCAGCACCAATCCGCTGAATTTCGGACGCATCGTCGACTCACCGAACTATTTCTTCAACGGCCGGCTCGACGACATCGGTATCTGGAACCGTATGCTTACAGACGGAGAAATTGCCGGCTTATATGAATCGGCTTCGTTGAGCGTTAACGATCCGAACACGAATGCAATTACCGAATGAATTCATGTTATAATGCATTGCATTTCTCTTGTCTTCATCACATCCATGATTACATGCGACATTAGAATTTCTCTCCCTTGTGCAAGTGACTGTGGAAGCTAAGGGCCGACAAGGATGGATTGTGGACTCAAGTCATCAGGCAAAGGTATTATGGTAAGTGAGAGACTGGGATATCTCACCAGCATCTCAACATAGTATTTCACCCATCTGGAGGGGCATTTTGTCATGTAGGGCCATTATCATCTCTTGTGTCACTAGAGGGTCCGATTAAGTAGTGAAGAGAAATGTTTATTCTAAAAGGACAGATGATGTGGGGATTTTACCTTGGAGGCATCCTTTCCAAAGCTCTATGCAATTTCAACAACACCATTGGCATCAATCTCTTAGTCCTTTGATCTCCAATTGTCAGGAGGGACCTAGACACCGTCTTTTAGAAGGAATCTCGGGACAGAGAAGATGAATCGGCTAGAGGATTTCCTATGCTTCCTTCTTGAGTATGCGCCAAAGCAAGGCAAAGAGGAATAGTGGTGGAGGTGGAAGGAGGAGGGTTGATTCTCAATTAGGTCAGCTTAGACCTTCATTTCAAACGGAGGGGTGCGTCACCGCCTCACCCTATAGATTTGGACACCTAGGACCCCTGAAGGTGAAGATTTTGATTTGGCGAATCTCCCAAGAGAGACTACCGATCTGTGATAGGCAAGCTCCCTTTCTATAGAATCTACCCACCTTATGTTATTTGCGTGGAGAGGAGGATGAGACATTGAATCATCTCTTTGCAGAATGCTCATACTCACAAGACATATGGGGGGGATCACAAGCCGGACTCATGGTAACTATCATTTGCAGGGGAATGTGTATCAGCTAATTAGACAATATGGCAGAAGCTGGACCCTGAAAGGAGATAGACTAACTTGGTGGATTATCCTTCATGCCACACTGGGTTGTATGGGGAGAAAGAAACAACATACTTTTCAGAGGGGAAGCAAGAGGAGGGAAAGTTTGCTCTCTTTTATTTGTGATAGAGTGCGAGAGTTGGCAGAGCTCATTTATAATGTGAACTCTCAGAAATTTTCCATTTTTGTTTTGTTAAGGGGTTAAAGCGGCTCACACCATCTTGGTGTGGATTGTTCCTGGCTGTATAGGGATTTTTTGGGAACATTAATGGGCAGCCTTCCTCTTTCCACAGTGGGAGGGGTCTCCGGCAGGGGGATCCGCTTTCTCCGTTGTTGTTTGTGCTGGTGGCTCACATTCTGAGTAGGATGTGGACGAGGGCTGAGGTTGTAGGGATTATCTGAGGCTTCCAGCTAGGGCGAGAGGGGATTTGTATTACCCACCTTCAATATGCTGATGATACGATCCTTTTCCTAGCTAACGAGGAGCAACAATTGTTCAACGCCAGGCTGATGCTTCAAATGGTCCAGGACATCAGTGGTTTGAAGGTGAACTACTCCAAAAGCCTTATTGTCGGGGTGAACATGGAAGCTTCCCTCCTCAGGAGGGCTGCTGACATTTTTGAGTGCCAAATACGGGAATTTCCTTTCTCTTATCTTGGCCTGCCTTTGTCCCCAGGGACCCTCCATTGTAGGGATTGGCAAGTGGTGGTGCAGAAATTCGAATCCAGGGTGGCAGGTTGGAAGGCGAGATTTCTCTCTTATGAGGGGCACCTTGTGTTGTGCAGGTCTGTGCTGGATAGCTTGCCAACTTATTTTCTCTCCATCTTCAGAATCTCCAAGACCGTGGCTCAGAAGTTGGAATCCATTCAGGCCAGATTTTTTTGGCATGGTAGAGAGACCAGAGAGTGAGGATAGCATGATATTTCTTGGGGAAGAGTTTGCAAAAGTGAGGAAGGTAGCGGCGTGGGTATTAAGAATATCAAATATTTTAACTTGGCGCTTCTCTGTAAGTGACTATGGAGGCTTGGTATGAAAGAGGATGGGCTTTGGGTGCAAATTATCAGACAGAGCTACTACTCTTCTAGAGTGTGGGATCTCTTCCTGTCCTCTCTTTATAGGGTTTCCCTGCTCTGGAGAGGTATCCTCTAGGGGTTTGATTTTTTCAGAGTCAGTGTTCGAGTTAGATTAGGTCATGAGCGCAGGAGTCTTTTCTGGCTGGATAGGTGGTGTGGTGACTTCACCTTAGCGGAGGTTTTCCTATCTTTATTCGCCATTGCAGAGGCTTCTAGAGGGTTAGTGGCTCACTTCTTCGATGCCGACCTTGACGGGAGTATTTGGGCACCCACCTTTAGGATGAACCTTCAGCCCCTAGAGATGGATTAACTTCAGTCGCTCTTGCTCTTCCTTCTTGACTTTAGGCTTGTGTTACTATGAATTTGGCTATTGGACGGATTTGCTTCTCAACAAAACCCTATGGTGTATATGTGTGTTCACAGTTAAGAAAATATTAAACCTCAGTAACTGTCTCTATGCATAACAGGTTACAAAACATAAGGTCTAAATAGGAACCGAGCCAACTGGAAAACGTGAGTGGGATGCACAGACTAACAAAACATGTGCAGTCCTGAAATATCCAGGCACCTATGAATGGGGATGGAAGACAAGGAGCAATCGGAAAAAACACAACCCACAACTCAAGGGATTTTTAAGGTGGTTCAGTTTACAAATCTGCAGACTTACGTCCACCCCTCACCAAACCAGTGTGTCTTTACCACACGAGCACGAAGTCCTCAACACACACACGGGAATGAAATCCACCACCCACACCCATACATGGGGATGAAATCCACCACACACACACACAAAACAAGGAAAATAAGCTGCAAGTGTAGTGAAGACACTGGGGCAGACTTCCAACCACACACACACGACTGAGCACAGCCAAAACACTTTCGGTCTCTAACAAGAGCACCGGACACACATGAACGATTGCTTTCAAAAACACAAGATGAAAATAGAAGAAACAAATATGGCTTTAGATATAGATCATGAAGCTGTAAGACAGGGCTGCTCTCATATCAAGAATTTTCCTTCATATCAATCTTCTGCAGGGCTGCTCTTACTCATGGTTGAACTCTCTTCTTTCCTCCCTCTCTTTATAGCATTGGTCTAGATCGGACTAGAACTGGGCTGCTCTTCCTCTCTTCTCTCTTTTCTCTCTTTTCTTTTCTTCCTCTTGGATTTTTTGTTGAGGCACGAGATCTTCTCTCCTTCCTTCTTCTTCTTCTTCTGGCTACAGCAGTGAGCCTTTTCTTTTGTTCTTCTAGACAAGGGTAACGACTTCATGTGAAGGAGGGGCGTCTAATTTATAGGTCTCAAGAGGTAGAAAACTTTCCCTCCATTTCTTTTGCAATTTGAATATTTGAAATAAATAAAAGGGGGTTTGACCAAAGGAGCCTATAGAACCTTAAATCCTATTTGCAGAAAGGACGTCCTTTTACCCAGGGAGCTTTTCTTTTCAGACAAAAACCTTGGTGGCTGACCCCAGGGGACATGACTGCAGAGAGTGAGACTTTTCCAAGATGTTGTACTGACAAATATTTGGAGTAAAGTGTTGATCTGGGAACTTATGATGACAGGGACATTTTGTGTGTCCTAGGAATCTTCACCACTCCTCAAAAGCCGTGTTTATGAAGGTTTTCGGTTCATAAAATAATCCTCTGGATGTCCTTCGAATCATTGCAAGAAAAATAGATTTCTGCTTGAAAATCTTCTGGTCCGTCGATGTAGCAAGGATCTTGCGTTGACGTAGCTTCATGTATCCTACACATGTTGGCAAGCTGGCATTGATTACGTCGACGCATTGAAGGCACTGCGTTGGCACAGCCTTTATTTATTTATTTTTTTGATAAAAGCCCGTGCCTAGGAGAGGGTGGGAGAGCGCACCCTTATCCAGCGGATAAGAATGTTACCACTCCACCACCCAAATCCCAGGTGAGAATATATATAAAATAATTGATCAAAAGGTATTACAATCGTAGACCGGGCAAACCCAGTTTATCAAGGCGGACTGCCCCTTTAACATCAGAGGGAAGGGAATGCCTACTGAAAAGAAAGGAATTACAATTGGAGAAATAGCCAAAATTAGCAAGACGGTCAGCAATGCAATTGCCCTCCCTGTACACATGAGACAAGCTGTCTTGAGAAGGCAATCTTTTCCAAATGTCCCTCACCAAACTCAGAATTATCCATGGGCATCTGTAGTTTTTGTTAACAATGTCCACAAGCACTTTTGGAGTCACATTCAATCCGCATCCTGGATAGATGGAGAGCTTCTAAATAGCACAGCCCGTCGAGAAGCACTCTGGCCTCAGCCACAAGACTGTTGCACGAGTTTTAGCGGTGAGAAAATACAAAAGTGACCTGACCAAGGTGATCACGAATGATGCCTCCACCAGTAGATATACCCCCAGCTTTACAAGCCCCATCCATATTAAGCATGAGGTAGGGCAGGACCGGGGAGAGCCACCTCACAGCGATAGGGGCCTTGAATGGGGCAGGCCTGGCCTGAATCCCAAAATCAGCCAGATAACCCCTATAAGTCTGGTTACCTTCCAGCAGATTCACTTCAGAGAGCACGGATTTCAGATTATGAATCACCTTATATCTTAACTGCAAACTAGTGGTAGGAGTGCTTTGGTAGCGCTACAAGTTTCTAGCCAACTAGATATGCCAAGGGAGAATCCAAAAGCCGCAAGAGAGAAAAAACCATACAAGGAGGTAGTATTGATGGGGCTAAGGAAATTACAGATAATGCTCCTGACAGAGCTCCCACTAATGCAGCCACCAAAGGTAGAGAGAAAAAGCCACATCTCCCATGCCCAGTCACCAAGGAAGAAAAGATGCATGAGTATTTCCTATGATGGCAATACGCAACAAGCACATTTGGAGTAGCTTTGAATACCAATGCTGATAATTCTGTCATCTGTAGGGACAGCACCATGTAGCAATCGCCAGAGGAAAACTGAGATCTTGGTAGGAAGAAGTGTGGACCAGACCTTATTCCAGTGGGTGGCAGTGGGCGAAAGTCTGGAATCATCAACACACAGCAACTTGTAGACTGAGACAGTGGAACAGGATCCCGACGGATCTGAGCATCACACATGAACGTCAGGGAGGTCAGCTGAAAGCTTAAAGGACGTAAGTCCTACTATGATGCTACGAGGAAGGTAGGTGTGCATGAGAGTTTGCTGATCCGTGTCAGGGTGGAGAATGTTAGCGCTGATAGGAACCCCTTTAGACAACATGTTGCAAGGCACAAAGGAAGCCAGAGGCCTGTCACCCAACCATTTGTCGAACCAAAAATCGGTGGAGCCCTCACCAACAACTACTCTAGAGTGCTGCAAAATAAGGTTTTTGGCAACGATCCAAGGCTTTTTAGCGGGACCCCTAAGAGCTTTGAAATCCACCCTCGAAAGAGGACGACCTTTAAAGAATTTGGCTTGAAATAGTCTACCCAAATAGTGTTAGAGTGCATGGCCCTCCAGAGCATCTTGACTCGCATGGCAACCTCCATGTGTTTAAGGGAGATAATGCCCAGACCTCCATGAGGAATGGGCTTGCAAATTGAATCCCACGACTTCTAGTGCCTTCGCTGCCCAGCATGAGAAGAACCCCAAAAAAATTGCAAAAGCTCGCTCAATCAACTTGTGAATGCCCACATGCACCGGTAAGCAAGCAAGAGAATAAATCGGGATGGAGGCAAGAACATGTTTAATGAGGATCAGCCGACCACCTTGAGAGAGATTCGGGTAGTGAGAATCATGCCGCTGATGTGCTGAGTAGGTGGGTAGTCTTACTTTTCACAGTCCAAGTGGAAGTCACGGGGTTTGAGTGAATCAAGGAGTACCCAAGTTGCCCCAATTTTGGGACTCACTAGGGCACCCTCTCCACCCAACCCCACAAGGAACATGAGGGATTCACACTCCAAGGTGGGTATCTTTTCAATAAAACTAGGCTATGCATACCCTGGACTTCACTTCGGGACTTCTTGGTTTGGGAGTTACACAGTGGTGGCCTAGCGGGTCACTTTGGGATACAAAAGATCATAGAGTTAGTGGAGAGACAATTCTATTGGCTCAGCCTCAAGAAGGATGTGGCCAACATTGTGGGTCAATGCCGCATTTGTGTCTCGGCCAAGCAGGTGAGGCAAAACACTGGGCTTTACACACCCCTTCCCATCCCGGATCGACCCTCGGAGAATTTGAGCATGGATTTTATCCTTGGCCTACCTAGGACCTTATGCAAACATAACTCCATTTTTGTAGTTCTTGATAGGTTCTCCAAGATGGCCCACTTTATCCTATGTTCCAAAATCTCGGATGCTTCTAGGGTTGCCCGCTTATTCTTTGATGAGGTGGTCCGCCTCCATGGACTACCTAAGACCATTGTGACCGATCAGGATGTGAAATTCACGAGTTACTTTTGGAAAATCCTTTGACATCTAATGGGAACCCTCCTCAAATTTTTCACTGCCTATCACCCTCAGACTGATGGCCAAACTGAGGTCGTCAACCGAAGTCTTGCGAACTTGCTCCGTTGCCTAGTCGGGGACCACCCCAGGAATTAGGATCTCCTCTTACCTCAGGCCGAGTTTGCCTATAATGATTCCGTCAATAGGACTATAGGCAAGAGTCCATTCGAGGTCGTGCATGGTTATAGGCCTAGAAAACCCTCAGATCTTATTCCCCTCCCCCCGCATGATAGAGTGTCAGTCTCAGCCAAGTCCTTTACACAACATATCAAAGAGTTGCATGATGAAATCCGCAAGCATATAGGGAAGAGCAACGAGGCTTACAAAAGATAGGTAGACGCTCGACGGCACCACTACGAGTTCCAAGTGGGAGACTTGGTGATGGTGAGGACGGAGCGACTCCTTCCGGGGGCCTGTCTCTAAGTTGAGGGCATAAGGATGGTTTTTTACATGTATACCCCTACAAAAATACCATATTTTCATTTATAGCTCTACTTTTCACATATTATCAAAAATATCCTTAATATATCTAGTATTGTTTCATATATACCCTCATCGTAACCCACGTGAATTTAACTCGATTGCCATACGGGTTAAGATCATACAAGACTAACGTGCCCTCAGGTTAGCCTCTACACCCCTGTAAACTCCCCACTAATGCCTCCACTTTCTTCTTCTCGATTTCCCCCCTCTATTTCCCTCTCAATCTCCTCTCTTTTCTCCAGCATTACCTTGCGATCACATAGCATCTCCATGGATCTTCCCCACCCTCATGCCGATGCTCAGAGATGATGTCTTGCACGGTAACTTTCCTCTCTCACATGCTCTCTTTGCCTCTCTCACACTTTCTCTTTGTCTCTCTCACAAGATCTCTTTGCCCTCCTTTCCTGCTCCATGTCTCCCTCTCCCACTCTCTCTGTTCATCTTACCTACCTCATATGACCTTTTCCCTCTTCTGTGGAGTCGATTGAATAGGAAAGTTGGTGCTTTTATTGTCCAATGCTCATGTATGATGGCATCTTCATTTTGGGATTAGGATTAGGTGTTAGGATTAAGGTTTAGGGTTAGGGTTTTACGATTAAGATATTTATTGTGGTGTGAAGGTTTAGCATTGTTTATTGGTTTTCTTTCTTATGGATTTAGGGCTATGGGAGGTCATCGTCTGTGTTTATTACTTCAAGCTTATTTGCAACTTCTACCTATGCATGGGTAGGTTCATGTCGAGACAGGTGCAAGAAAAGGCAGAGACCCCACAAATAAACATCTTGTCAAAGCGAAGTAAGGGTGGCTGCCAACAATCAAAAAAGGTGGACGTGGTACCCCTTCCTTGTGTGAAGTATGTGGGTAGTGGTCCCCTTGACCCAAAGGCCTTGAAAGTGTTGGTAGTTGATGTGATACCACCTTGGGGTGGTAGTAACAAGACCGAAGACCCTCGGACCTAACAAGCAAGCAACACGCGGACCGGTGACTCCACCTGAGCGGACTCTCTCGCGTAGTGCACACTTGTGCCCGAAGGTGAACCAGCGATGGGGATGAGGGTCCGAAGTGGGACCTCGCTGTTTCGGGGTTTGGCTTAGCTAGGGATTGAATCCCTAAGGGTTTCATCAATGGTGTTTTTCAAATTTTCATTTTCTATTCTCAAATCATTCATGATAGTTTTAACATTTTCAATTTTAGCAACAGAGTTTTTTAAACTATAGTTTTCTATTTCTAGGCATGCAATTTTGTCACTCAAAGATGTGTCAGTCACTAAAGAGTTTATCTTTCTTTTTAGATGCCTATTTTCTCTACACATGTCATCATATTTATCTAAGATTTCAGCATAGGCTTCTTCCCAATCACTGTGTGTAAAATTCTGGAAAGGGAAAGTTACCTCATCATCATCTTCCTTTTCTTCTTCTCTCTTTGCCATCAGACACAGCCTGTCTTCACCTTCGCTTTCAGAAGAGTTGCTCTGACTTCCTTCCTCTTTGTCCCTCCAGGTGCTTACCACAACATTTCCTTTCTTATTCTTCTACCTGGGTTGTTTCTCCTTCTGCAGCTCAGGACAATCTACCTTCAGATGCCCTACTTTCCTGCAATTATAGCAAATAACACCATCAGATTTCTTGGCAGCATCAGATTTGTATTTTGACTATTTTTTTCCAGAGAAATATTTTCTTCTGAACCCCTTTCCCTCCTTCCTTAGGAACTTCTTAAATTTTCTAGTAAGCATTGCAAATTCTTCTGGGTCTTTGTCTGAACTAGAGGAACTATACTTACTAGATGACCCTTTGCTACTAGAAGTCACTTTAAGTGCTAAGGGCTTTTTCTTCTTCTCAGACTCATCGACTCTCTTGAGATTCAATGCATATGTCATGAGAGAACCGATGAGTTCATCTACTGTGGTGGTTGCTAGGTTCCTAGACTTCTCCATAACAGTGGCCTTGGTGTGCCAAATAGGCGTCAGGGATCTAAGAATTTTTCTAACTAGTTCGTACTGACTATAAACCTTCCCTAGACTACTCAAGCTATTAGTGAGTACCATCAGTCTAGCGTACATCTCAGATATGGACAAATCGGGTTTCATCTTAAAAGCTTCATATTCTAAGACTAACATATTTGCCTTAGTCTCTCTGACCTGAGACGTTCCCTCATAAATCACCTCCAGCTTGTCCCGCATTTCCTTGGCTGTGGAACAAGAGGGGGCTAATGGCTGTGGGAGCTGGAGGGGGGGTTGTTGGGGTGATGGAGGGGTGCTAGAGGGAGGTTGGGACGCAGCTATGTTCATCCCCTCTCCGGTGCCAAATGTACTAGGCCAATTCTGGAACATGAGTTGGTTGATTGGGTGCTAGCGATCAGACTGAGCGTCCTAGTTTTTTGAAAGAGTGACATCTTGTGGCTAGAGCCATATTATCCCTTCCGATTCAGTTGGAATTTTGGCTATGATCAGCACATTCATCCTTCTTCCACGTAGTTCACGCTGTCGAATAGGCATAGACCCGGCCAGGTGGCCAATGACGAGGCTCGTGCATGGTGGGATTTCTTTCATCGTCGAGAGGAGGCTTCGTTCAGGGTCCCAGCTCCTACTCGCTTCCCTTGTGTCACCCCGGAATATATCAAATGGTGGAATGCACGAATGGGGTTTTATAGAAACTTCGGCCGGGAGTGCTGGGCCATTGCAGAGCACAAGTTCCTTGATTCTCAGCCAGAGCCAGCCTTGGACATTGATCCTGCTTACTTGAAGAAGCTGAAATCCTGGACCAATACTGAAGTGATAGCTTATTTAGAGGCTCAGAAAGCCATGAAGTGGTGCATGCCTAGGGCAGAGCCGAAATTGCCCGAGATCAGCAAGGATGTCTTCATGAAGACGCTTCAAGGGCTATGCCACGTGAGTAGTAAACAGGTAGTTCTCCAGTAGCTTCCTTTGCTAGTGGAGGAGCCTATCCCCTCCGTAGCCGAATGGTGTCCCGAGACCAACAGCCTTTATCCTTACAGGACATTCATCAGAGGGGAAGATCGGCGAGATGGACTCTACAGCAATACTGCCTAGTTGTTTGCACTGCTTCGCTCTCACAGGCTTTCAGTAGGTTGCCCGAGCGAAGCCATTTTGGGCCAGCCTCTTCTTCTTTCTTTCAAATATGTTGATGGGTGGGGACTAGACCACCTCGGGTTGCATTATTTTCTATCTTCTCGCGGCCAGTTGGACTTGGCATCACTAGCCGAGCAGAGCGAGACAATAGGAGATGTTTGCTGGCTTATTCGCGAGGCGGCCTCGAGAGATAAAGTGCCCTTGCTATTCTATTGTGTTGGGTCCCGGAGTGAAGGAATATGGTTCTAGAGGGGGGGTGAATAGAACCCTCTACTAAAAATATGTCCAATTAAAATCTCAAACAACCTCATAGTGAAATTTAAGATATTAGTAAGGTTGAGGAATTTAAGCTACAACGCGATTCGTCATCTACCTTCCCCTTAATCCCTAGCACCTTGGCAACCATGTCGGTCAGGTCTACCGCTGCCTGGATGGCCTGTGCCTGTACCTGCTTGCACTGCTGGCGCTTCTTGGCCTTCAGGGCGAGCATCTTCTCTCGGCGTTTCTGGCAGGCGCTACAGGCCACGGCGTTTCTTCTGCCGCTCGGTAAGCTCACTGCCAGTAGCCAGCTTCCGGCCCTTCTGGACAAGCTGCCAGGCACGCACGTAGGACACGCCTAGGGCCTTGCCTAGCGCATCCCCTCGCAGTCCTTCCTCATACAGCCGATATGCTTCCGCCTGCCGGTCAATCTGTGCCTGAGTTGCCATGTCTCGCCTCTCCGTAGGTGGTAGGCCATGCAGGACTTGAACCTGCAATCAACGGATTATGAGTCCGCTGCTTTCACCCATTAAGCTAATGGCCTATTGGTGCTGGCACTAGGAATCGAACCCAGGACCATCTACTTACAAAGTAGTCGCTCTGCCTTCTGAGCTATACCAGCATTGGAGAGCCACCCCGGAATCGCACCGGGTCCGCAAGGCGTGGAAGGCCTGCATGCAACTATCACAATCGCAGCTCTTATCTACCTTTATACGCTCGACTCTAGTCCTGTGCAACTACTCTTTAACGCATTCAGCATAAAGATTTCGGGTCGCGGTCAAGGCTTGCTGGAACCACTTGATTTGGTCGTCTGCGTCTCGCCCGACTGCAAAAATTCTGCCGAAAGCCTCTGCTGGAACTGAGGTTCCTTCGTCGCCCACTCCGGCAGCGGAGCCAGCGGCTTCATCTTTGGGCGGCTGGGACATACAACTGCGCCACTCGTCGCGCAGCCGGAGATTGCCAGACTTAAGATCAGCAACCACGGTAGATTGGTATTTGATCGCACTCTGCCTCCCAGCCTCATATGAGGCGTTCGCCCGATCTAGGGCTGAGTAATACTCCTGACGTGCCTCTGCGGCCCTGGTAGCCGCCTCTGCGCTCTTCTGCGCGGCTAATGCCGTCGCTGCTTGAACCTTGGCCTTATACCCGTCGAATTCCCGGTGTACGGCGCTATTTTGCATGCGACTGATCGCTAGAAGTACGCCTAGCAGGACGACAAGACCAAGGAAGACCGTTGCCCTAACTCCACCCAAAAGCTGCAGACTCAAATAATGTGTGAGAACAAGATTTGTTCATATTAATGCACAACTATGCTCATTAAATGCTTAAAGATGATGAATGTGATGCAACTTATGACATAAAATATAGCACTTATCAGTTGTTATTTTAGGGGGGCCTAAACCCCATAGCTTTTAATGCTCGGAGAGGCCTCTATCATCTTGGTTCCCGCCGGTGCTAACGTTTAATTGGGTTCCTGCTGGTTAAGCACCGCAGAGGGGGATATCGATGCTCACGGTGCAGCCATAGTACCCGAGGCTGATGTAGTCATGCTTGAACTTGTAGGATAGGCCGAGCATCTAGTCGCGATTGGAAAGGAAATGGCAGAGGAACTCAAAGCAGGGTCGGATACACCCATCGAGGCTGCGCTTGAGAAACCCTAGCTCCCAGGTGATCAACTCTGAGGATAAGCCAGAGTGGGTTAAAATTCTAGCCTGGGACCGAGCTTCTTTGGGGCCTTGCTGAGGAGGATGCGGGGCCATTGCCCGACGAGTTGGACGATCTGGGCGTCGGAGAAGCCAAGGGAGCCATGGATTTCATGGATTTCTTCTAGTGGGCTTGCGCTCTAAAGACGTCCAAGGGGGAGCTTCTTCAGTACTGGGTAGTGGTGTACCTCGATGTACTTAAGGGAAGGTAGTAGTAATGGAGAATGGACCGAGATGCTCCGAAGGCTTGGCGGCCCCCAAAGAACCATCTTCTATAGGTTTGGGAAATATGAGAAGTCATCATCGTCATCGTCTATGACAGTCGAGCTGTTGTCCACAACTTTCACAACTTGACCTAGGGTCAACACCTGTAGTCGGTGACAGATCTGTAGCTCAAAGCCTCCAGTGAGTCAAGATGATGTGCGCCCTTAAGGTACACCAAGCCATGGCACCCCACGGCATGCAAAAGGTGGAGATGTGAGGGGCCCTTGAAGGAGACTCTTGCTCTGGGTAGATGATCCAATGACAGAACCTATAGTTTATTTCTGACCTCTTCATGAAACATGAGACTCCCCAACTCCGGAGCTTTGTTTATGTGGAGCTATAGTAGTTGGTGTTGGTCTGACACAAAGACGGTCGATGACAAGTCAACAATACCTACAAACAACTCCGTGCTCAGCCATTATATTTGATCTAGGAGCAACGACCTCGTTGCTGATTTAAAGTCCGTGCATCTTTTCCTTGGCAACAGGACTTCAAGTCCGTGCAGGTTTTACCTATGGTTTAAACCCCGTGCACATTTTCCTCTGGCTGCACACAAGTCCGTGCATCTTTTCATATATGCACCTGAACCCCGTGCACGTTTCTATCCTGTCACATTCTGTCTGCTATAAAGCCCGTGCATTTTTGTTGGCTGTTCATCGAAGTCGGAGCATACACTGTAGCAGAGTCAGTGTATGCCCTTTTGATGTCCTAGCACATAACAACCCCGTGCATATTTTCTAGTCAGGGCAAGTCCGAGCAGATCTGCACTGAGACTGCCTTAGCTGCAGTAAGCCCATCAGATCCTTTGCAGTAAAGTTTACTCATACTCCATGCGTACCCCGTGCATCTTTTTTTGCCTAATATACTCTTAACTGAACTAATGTTTGTGTCTGTATTAACAGATAATGCTTCGTGGAAAATAAGAGTGGCACGTGATCCAAGATTAGATGCAGTGCCAGGATCGCTACATGTGTAAAATGAATGGCAAGATGATGCCACGTGTAAAGGTTTTATGGCAGGATTTCGTGGAAGACACACACCATTTTTGCTGTTGGTATAAAAGGAAGCTTTCTCCTTCCTGGAGAAGATTGATCGCGAACTACTTCCAGACAAGCAGAAGCCGTCCTATACGATCCAGATAAGAGAAAAGAGAGAAGAAAAAGAGGAAAAGAGAAGAGTTGATCTGAGAGCAAATTGTGAGAGAGAAGGGTCACTCAGTCTTCTGGTTCAAAACAAAAGCTGAGATTGCTCAGTGTTGAGCTATATTTCCCATTTGGGATCTTCATCTTTTTCTTGCATTTGTGTCTTTATTTTTCGTGAACCTGTTCTTCAAGCTGTTTATCAGCAGAGGTTAAGCTGTAATTCCTCAGCGTGCAGAGAAGTGTTCTCTGGTCAGGTCAAGCTGTAATTCCCCAGCGCAAGCTGTTAGTCAGCGGTGTTGGCAAGCTGTGTAGCCCAGTAGTTTAAGCTATGAATCAGCGGAGAAAGCCACATTCCAGTTGGAGTGTGGGGTGGACGTAGATCTCTAGATTGAGATCGAACCACCTTAAAAGCCTGCGTCTACTGTGCGATTGAATGTGTTGCTTGCCTTGCTTTAATTCCTTGTTCCTCGCTCAGTAGATGTTTGATAAGGGTAGTGTAAGATCCAGGTTATAGAACCTATTCGGTCTCAGTAGTTCTTGCAGTAGTTGGTGGCTGTCTAGATGCTGCTTGTTCTTATTCTGCATTAGACTCTGCAGCTGTCCAAAATTTTTAATCGGGTGACAGATCCATTCAATCCTCCCTTTCTGGATCTCCTACAGACATTCCATCTGTAGGATTTGGTCTCTAGGCGTCCATACAGTCTTATCATGTCCCTCGCTTATGGGTGGTCGTGGCATTCTCAGTCGCATTGCTCGTGTTTGCCCCGCCCTTCTCTCGGGGAGTCGGCGGATCTCTTATGGTCAGGTTGGCCAGTCCCGATTGTTCGACCCAACGCTATGTTGTTTTCTTCACAACTAGCGTGTTTTTGGGCCAGGGTGAGGAGATCCATCAAGGTCATCAGGGCTTCTACTCCGAACGCGCATCAGAGGATGGGATCCTGAGTCTTCTGTGTCAAGGAAGTGGTGGCGATGCTGACGTCAAGTCGAGGGATAAAGAGAGCTTCCATCAGAATGGGACACGTAGTCCCACAAGGTCTCTTCACGTCCCTATCTTACGGCGAGCAGGCTCACCGCCAATTTGGCTTTCTTTCGACAACCGATGAAGTTTTCCTTGACAACTTCTTTAGCTACTAGAAGGAGGTATTAATCTCGGCCGACAAAGACTCGAACCAGGTCCAGGCATTCTCTTGGAGGGGGGTGACAAATGCCAAGCACTCTACAACATCCGAAGCTCATGGAACACTAGGTTCAATTCAAAGTTGTGTTGTGGTCGGCCAGGTCGGTGGTGCCGTCGTAAGGGGTAAATGACGACAACTGAAACTTCGGAGGAATGGGGGCTTCCATGATTTCCTTAGAGAAAGGGACATGGAAGTTGGTGTCATCATCGATAAGCCCCCAAGTCTTCGTGGTGTGTAGAACATCATCCAGGTATTGGACCTTGCCCTCTAGCTCATGTTCTACTTCCTCGTATCGTCATAGCCATTGTGTCGTCTCTAGGTTAGAATGGAGGGAGCTGTGAGGTCGTGGTGCGGGTGAGTTATGCAGATGCCGAGACCACACAGTGAATTCGTGGAAGGGCTGGCATATCCAGTGTGATTCTACCATAGTGGGGGCCCCCCATTCTGGGGCAAATCTATTGGGGTGCGGTCTTGCCCCGTAGGCCAGTTGATGAGGCCTTGACAAAGCTCTGTCAGTACCTGGAGCTGTCGACACACTTCTGCCAATCGCATTGTGCAACAGCTGAGTCGATGAGGACGCCTCCTGGGATCCTCGTCGAGAACTCGGGGCATGATGAGATCCTCGACCGTAATTGCTAGTGTTGTAGCTTCCACGGGATGCCATGGCTTTTCGTGTCCTTTCCCACAAACGGCATCAAAAAGTATAGAGAGGGAAAATGGTCTCCCTGATCTCGTTTCACACTTTTAAGATTTATTTAATTGAGGAAGGATGTCAAGCCACCCATGGAACCCTACAAGAACTAGAAAAGTGACGTCAAAGGGAGCCCTGGGCATTAGATGCTTAAGTCAGGGCTAAGCTGAGAAGAAGAGTAGCAGGAGAGAGAGAGAGAGAGAGAGAGAGAGAGAGCATGAGGGTAGAGCATACAAGACTAGGGGCAGGAGCCTGATTCCTGGAAGTGCTTGCAGAGTCCGGTGACTGCTTGGAGAGTGCTCGCTGGGAGCAGGATGTGGGCATATATCTCTTTATGTGTGTCCCTTCCTTCGTGCGTCCGGTGGCTTATTTATAGATCGTTCAGGAGATGGGGTCCGTTCCTTAACAGGAAAAGGCGTGAGCCATGGGGTAACGCCCCCTTGATCGTAGGTGGAGTTTCCTATTATGTTCTTACTTAACCGACAAGTGTGGCCTCGAGGTGAGGATCCTGACATAGTGGGTGTGGTCTTGTGACTGCTGGAGAAGTGGTTTGTAATGGTGGGGGCGACGCCCCATTACTGGAGAGTCATCCGGCATCTGGGAAGCCCGTATTGAAGCCTCCTGCGGGCTGGTGAATCTTCGATATGCCCTTACTAGGTACTCAAGTTTTGGGCCGTCAATTGGCCTTCATTGGTCCAACCAGACCGGACTGAAGTGGGCCCGACACTAGCGGGTCACAATGGGCCTGACAGGTTGTACCCTTCTCGGGATGGATTAGGGACATATTTTTATCCATTTTAAATTTTAAGTAATTTAATAAACATAGAACCTTTGGGTGGCCTAATTTGAAAAGAGAGATAGCTGAGTTCATGAGTCGATGTTTGGTCTGCCAACAAGTTAAGGCCGAACACCTCAAATCGACTGGTAAGTTGAAACCTCTTGAAATATTGGAATGAAAATTGGATAGTATTGGCATGAATTTTATAGTTGGATTGTCAAAGACCCGAAGTGAGTTTGATGCTATATGGGTGATTGTGGACCGACTAACTAAGTCCGCTCACTTCTTTCCCATCAACACCAAATGGACCGTGCATGTTCTGGCCGCCCTTTATATCAAGGAGGTTGTGTGGCTACATGGTATCCCAACTTTTATTATTTTAGATAGAGATCCGAGATTTACCTTTCATTTCTAGAAGGGTTTGCAATCGTCTTTGGGTACTAGACTAAATTTTAGCACGATTTTTCACCCTCAGACTGATGGACAAATTGAGAGGACAAATCAGATTATCGAAGACATGTTGAGAACTTGTTACCATGAACACTTGTCCTTGACTGAATTTGCATATAACAATAGCTATCAGTCTTGTATACAAATGACGCCTTTCGAAGCACTATATGGCAAAAGTTGTAGATCACCTCTATGTTGGAGCGAGGTTAGAGAGAAAGGATTAATTGGTCTTGATATTGTTCTAGATACAACTCACGGAATCCAATTGATCTGAGAAAGGCTGAAAATTGTTCAATCACGACATAAGAGTTATGCCGACCATCGAAGGAGAGACCTCAAATTTTAAGTGGGGGAGCATGTCTTCTTGATGATCTCACCCACACGAGTAATCAAAAGGTCCAGTATCAAAGGAAAACTGATTCCAAGATTTATTGGCCCTTTTGAGATTCTGGAGAGAATCGACGAAGTGACATATAAGTTGACTTTGCCTCCTCAATTGGTCGGTGTCCATAACGTATTCTATATATCCATACTGAGGAAATATGTGTGTGATTATTCGCATGTGATTCAATTCAATGATTTAAAGCTACAGAAGAATCTGTCATATGAAGAAAAACTGATCAAGATATTAGATCAGAAGTTACACCAGCCAAAGAATAGGGCTATACCAATGGTAAAAGCCTAATGGAGCAAGTGTGGATTTGAGGAAGTGACCTGAGAATTGGAGGAGTCAATCAAAAAAAAAAGTATCCCGATTTGCATTTTTGAACCACGTTGAACATAAGGTCGATCCATGTTTGTGCTTGTGGTCGATGCATATACTTGCATGTAGTTACACAGGTCGGTGCATGTATACACTAGTAGTGTATCAAGTCGGTGCACTAGTGAACCTTATGCTTAGCAAGGTCGGTGCACTAGTGAACCTTATGCTCAGCAAGGTTGGTGCACTAGTGACTTTATGCTGAGTAAGGTTGATGCATATTGCACCTTGTGTAAAATAAGGTCGATGCATATTGCACCTTGTGTAAAGTAAGGTCGATGCACATCATAACATTCATTCTAGAAGGCTGACGCTCATGCAAGTAGTATGTACATCAGGTTGATGCATGTATTGCAATGTGTTCTACAAGGTCTATGCACATGTTACAACATGCTTTATAAGGTCGATGCTTAAGCTCTAGTCATTACCTTTACTGGTTTGTGCATCATTACATGATTTTGCTCGACATGTCTACCTATGCTTCATATAGGTCAGTGCATCTTCATTAGTTCATGTCTTCATCCATCATCTCCATGCATATAAGGTCTACATGTGTCTTACACAAGTTAGTGCACTGTATGTTTACATCGAAGCATACATCATCTTATACACTTCTGATCTGAGTGTCTGACTGATATGATATTGGCTAGGTTTGCATTTGATTATGATGATAAGGTGTTTGATGATTTGCTTTATTTCTTATTGACAAGGACCTGATCAAATAGTTTAAGGGTAGAGAGCATCAAACTCTTAAGTTATCGCGTGGCCCTAAAGTTGAGATAACTGGCACGTGATCCAAGGTTGTCTGTCCACCAGAAAGCCTCATCATGTGGATTCATTTAGTTCCCAGATCTAACACGTGGACCTTTTTAAGCCACTTTTCTTGAAAAGCATTGATGGGAACACACTCTCTCCATGCGCCGAAATGAATTCGTGTGGGACCACTTGATCTAGCTTGCTCATATAAAAAGGGGATCTCTTAGTTGAAGCTCAGTGACATAGATACTCGAAGAGGAAGACAATAGAAGAAGAAGGAAATCGAAGGAGAAGAGAGAATTTAGAGCAGTGAGAGCGCTAGACTTCACAGAGAGAAAAGTGCTGCAGATTGAGAGAGTTAGTTGCAGAAGAGAGAAGAAGTGCTAGAACAGAGCATCAGAGAAGCATCCTGATGAAGTGTGGACCTTTTGATCAGCTCCAATACAGAAATCTTGGCGGGCACCCTGTCCAAGTGATGTAGCAGATCATATTGGGTACCTGGCAGTGGATCTGTCTCTTCCTGATCAGTAGCCGGCTATAAAGACTGAGGATTGGGTGTAGGTGCACCAGTGGAAGGATAGCTCCGGTGGAACAAACGCCGGCTCCGTAGGGCAAGGTTTTTTGCCTGCACGACATCAGATGACGACTTAATAGGCCCGACGTGGTGGATGAATGGCGTGGTGGAGGGTGTAGTGGAGATAATGGGGGTAATGGGAGTAGTAGTGGAGGTAATGTGCGATGGGTTACATGGAGGCGTGGTAATTATAGGTGCGGGCGTTGGTGATGGAGTAAAGGTAGGTAGTGGGAGGATGACGGACTATGGGTTGGATGGAGGAGTGAGAATGATGGCGGAGGTGATGGGCGCAGGGCTAGATGGGGGCATGGGAATGGTGGGTGCGAGTGATGGTGATGGAGTGAAGGTAAGTGAAATAGTGGGGGCAGCGGATGGTAGCATAAGAGGTCCAGTGGATGATGGAAGGGTTTGATGGTTAGGCGGGAGAATGACAGGAGCAGTGGGTGAAGAAAGGTTGCAGTAGTTGTGGTGAAGGGCCATGAGTCGCTGAACTGCATTATCATCATCATACGACCACCCGGCATCGGGAGCTGGGGGTTGAACAAGATTGACCTGAGCTGGTGCTGGCGACTGAGGTTGTGGAGCGGGAGGATGACTAGGCATGGGGTTCTGATGGATCCCTAAGTCTTGAATGGGTTGCTGCTACTGTGGCGGCTGCTACTGTGGCGGCGGTGCTTGTTGTTGCTGCACTTGCTGCCTCGGCGCTTTCCTTCTTTTCTCTTTGATTTTGATAATGGCCTTGTAAATCTTGGCCCAATCTATACGGTGCCCTTCATGCAAGTCATAAACCAGATCTCTGAACTGAAAACATCCTTCAATAGTGTGCCCGGGCAGCCTATGGAGCATACAATATTTTGACTGATCAACGGCCGGACTCCAATTGGGCCGTTTTGGAGGGAGTTGGATTGAACTGACGGACATAAGAGCTGAGAATATGTCTATGAGGGATTCAGGCAGGGGAGGATATTGCGCTCTTTTCAGAGCCAGGCGTTGTGGCCCATTAGTAGACCGCTAAGTTCTGTAAATGGTTTTATTATAGACTATTTTTGGTGGTTTGACTGGTTAAGTCGATTCGAGGGTTGACTGGGTCTAGCGGTCGTTTATATGACTGCTACAGTCACCATGTGGCCCTATTTATGACCGCTAAGTATCTGTGTTCTCTGTGTGTGGTTTGCTGCCCTTTTGCTGACCGCTTGGCTTACTTAGCAGTCAAGCGATCGATTGCTTATCTCCAGAGTATTATTTTCCTAATGTTTTGGCTTCCAATTGTCTTGGCTGAACCTTGTGGTTTGCATGTTGTCCCGTGGATATCTTTGATGTCCTATGAGGGCTATAACGATGTTATGAGGTAGCCAGGAGTGCGTTATGTCGATTAGTATTCTATACTGCTTCAGAGTTGTTATTGGTTTTTGGTCAACCCGGTAAGATTCATTGGTTGACAGGTGACCTTGTGAATGTCTAAGAGATTCTGTATAGATCGAGACATGGTTTTGGATGCCTTGAGGTGTTGTTTAATTCAATTTGTATGTCCATGTGCTTTCAGGGTCTTGGTGATCCCTTAGGTCTTCGTGAGTCATATTATGCAGATGTTTTTCCTTTATTGGTATTTTACCTTGACCTTGACTTAGGAATTTGGCTGATTGGCGGCATGTTACTACTTTTGTGCGATGATCTTGAGCCCGAGTCGTGAGACTCAAGGATCGTTGTGTCAGCAGGTCGAGTTATTGTCCTGAGTCTGAAGGCAGTTTAGTGTGCTGCCTTATGTTTTGTGGCTTGTGCTTCGAGTTCTGAGGTATGTGCGACAGTGCGTGCTTAGCCTGTCCGTGCTTCAGCAGTGATGTTTTGGAGTTTCTGTGTCTTGTGAGCCTCCACTCGTCGTAGCCTGACGACACTTTCCTATGTGTCGGCCCACCTAGGAGTGGTGGCGGGGTGAGTTCCCGATATACGATTTTTAAGCTAGTTTTCGTGGGCCCCCTTGCCTTGCAGTAGTGTGTTACTGGGGGGAAAACTAGCTAAAGGCCTACCTCAAGGTATTGAGCTTGTGTGTGCACACGTGGTTAGGGGCATTTGGATGAGCACCGACGGGCGTGACCCTGACTAGTCACCCATTACGATTGTTCCTTCTGCTTGGTTCTGTGAGTGTCTCAATTATCGGGCATATATGCAATTTTGCATGTTTGAGGGTTTAAATGTAATTGGAGGTTAAAAGTAAAAAAAATAAATATAACAATTTTTTTTGTAACTCACGCACCCTCTCTCTCTCTCCCCATTTCTCTCTTTCACTCACTCTCTCTCTCTCTCTCTCTCTCACCCCTCTCTTGGTGGCGCGGCCAGCCGGGTCGTGGAAGGAGGCGTATGTGACATCATCGGGTTGCTCGCGACGCGAGGATCGCGTTGACGCCAACCTACCTCGATCTGCGGAACGTGGAGCCGTGTAAGGGCGAGAGATCGATGCAGCTTCCCTCATTTGTTCGGCACTGGAACGCTAGTTTCATCGCGATCGAGGTAGGGGAATGGAATCCTTGCTTCGCTAGGGTTGTCCCAGTACCCCATGCATCGCCGTAGTCTACCGTTTTTCTCAATTTTTGTATAAAATCCCATGGCCATTATATTATGTTTTAATTTGTTAAAATTGTTACATGCCCATCGTATTTAAGTTTTGATGGTGTGGAATGGTTGTGGATGGACGGTAGGATTGGCAGGTTAGCTTAGAAATTTGTATCTTGTCAATTTGGATCGACCGGGAGGGGTTTCCATTGAGGATTCCCCATTCTCATCACTACGGTAATGACGTGGTCCTCCTCGTGGCCATTCCGTAGTGCACAGTCTTTTTCTAGACCGTTTAAACCCCTCGGAAGGTCCAATATGGACCGTGTAAAACCCAGCATGGCATATTCCTAGCCATGTAGACCCTTTGAACAGTAGGGCAGCGTACAGATGAATGACCAAAGGTGGTCCGTTCAACCCATAGAATGGTTTATTGTCCGACCATTTAGGGGGACCCTTCATCCCATTGAGCGGCCAGTCCTAATCCACTTAACCCTTGCACGGCTTACTCTTGACCGTGTAGTCCATTGAATAGTTTTGGGCGTTGGAATTGAACGGCCTAGCTATAACCGCTTACGTCCATAGCGCGGTCGGTCGTCCGACCGTTTAATCTCTGAGCGGCCCATTTAAACCGTTTAATTCCTACAGATTTTAATTGTTAACATATTCATTTAATTAGTGCATATTTACCATGTTTAAAGTATTTTATAAACTGTGGCATGTTTCTACATCCCAATAGAGTTACTTTCTCTTTCCTTGTGATGGAACCCTTCCTTTTGTCTCTTAGCATGATATTATTCTGACGAAAATTCGACAGTATCTCCTCCGGACCCAGATGCTGGGGGAAGCGGGTACACATGCATGGACAAGTCCGAGATGGCCCCTGAACAGTATGAGTGCACACGGAAGTGATAACACTCAGAAACAAACACATCGGAATGCGACACAGAGTTGAACATGAACGAATTTAAAACATGGGAGGGGTATCCCAGAGTTAACTCTCTTTCAACCCAGAATAACCCCAATTTGTGCTTTGATAGTCGAAACAAGAAAATCTGGGTCACAAAGGTGTTAACCCCAAGTTTCCTATTCTACGTCACGAGCTTCGTCAGCTTGTTTTGAGAGTTAACCCCCCTATTGAATTTGCCTCTGCCTCACCTTTTGTGCATCTCTCTCTCTCTCTCTCTCTCTCTCTCGTTCAATTCTTCTTCTTCTTCATCTTAGGGATTATATAGGTAGACGACCAACAACCATCTTTGACAAGGAACGGATAAAGCCCATGATATATAACCTCCTCTCTCTGGAAGGCCCCACCACTGTCAACAAGCCTAGGGGCGACATGAAAGTCACCCACCACGACAATCCCAGCAAACTCCACCAGTTCCCCATGCGTTGCTACACCAACTGCGGCATCATCGTGTCATCTTCGGCCTCCTACCCCAGCTCTATCTCGCTCTCTCTTTCTGTCTCAATGGAGAGTGTTGTCCAACCTCCTCCAGAGTTGCAGAGTCGGATCCCCCCAGGTGAAGACCACACCGCTGTTGGCAAAGATGCCACTGTTGCCTCCAGATCCCCTTGTAACGACCCAAGATCCAGATACCGGGAAGGACCCGATACCATTCGAATCCTGGCCCGCCGCTCACGAGTTAGGGGACTCGGAAGGGCTAAAAGGAGTTTGGAGTCACAAAGAAATAGGAAATAAAGTAGGACAATGTAATAATTAACAGAAATAAATAAACAACTACTACAACAACAGAGTCCAGTCCAGTAAAAAGTACAATCTAAAAGTAGTAAAACGTACCACATGCCAAGTGAACACTCGGCCCGGCGAGCTGGCAACTAAGAACGTCCATGCAGCACTCTCGAACCTCGAGGAAGAACCGTCGCACCTGAAAAGCAGGGATGAGTCTCCAAAATAGAGACTCGGTAGGCCTTAGACACCACCTGTGCCTACCCTTACATCTTCAAGTTATAAATCAAACTACTTCCACGAGAAATAACAATAAAGTTGGCCAAAAAAGTAAAGTCCAACAATATAATTGGCATGAACGTGCCAAATTGAACATGAGAGGTCAATAATGATTTAATAAGAATGTCATGCTATGGTAGGAATTCAGTAGCATAACGATATTTTTATCAATTTTTATATTTTATTAATGACTTAATGAATAAAGTTTGGGCTCCAAACAATCATAAGATTACTTGAGGACAGAGAAAGATCAACCCTGGTGTCAAACCTCGGGTTGGACAAAACTTGACAGAATGCAGTTATCAAGCAGTCTGCGATCCAGAGAACGTGGTTAGGTCACGATCGTGACCAGGCATGGAGTCGACGCAGGATAGAGATCGGGTCGACATAATCTATGAGCAGAAACAAGAACGTGGTTAGACGGTCCACCGCGATCAGTAGAGCGCGGTCGGGTGAAGGCCGCAATCAAGACAGATAGCAAAAAAATGCAGGAAATATGAAGTGCTCTTCTAGACTTGGGTTTTTAGGGTACAACTAGCTCGACGTCCTAGTGAAAATCCCAGGCTCGTGGAGAGTTATGGAGGCCTTTAAACATGAATTTCTAGTCTGACAAAAGGAATATATGATGGGGAGTCATTCAATATCCAAGAAGGTTTCCAAGCATGTGCATGTGACTAATAGCTTACATACTAGAGTACGGGCTATGTGTAAGTAACAAGTAAGAGATAAGATGAGAAGGAAATGTGCCAAAGCATAAATCAAAGTGTAGGAAATTGCATCAAGTGAAAAAACCCTTAAATACAATACTATATGGTTTTGGCATGAAATTAATATAAAGTGAAAATAAGTTTGAAAGCATGATATGACAACAAAACATAACCCCTTTAGAACCTAATGTAACAGAACCATAACAACACGAATTATTATATGAAAACTACTATATATAGTAGGGAAGCAAAGGGTTTAATCTGATCACTATTTGGGGTGAACCATGTAGATCGCGGATGGGCCCGACTACCTTCTGGTAGGTCACGGTTGGTCGGGCGACCACGGCTTCAAGACGTACTTCCTGGGTCAACCACGATTGCTCTACCGTTTGACAGAGGAAACGTCAGCCTTGTCGGTATTCGCCATCTTCAATTTTTAAAGTTCCTATCTGCTATCTGTCCTCTGTTCCATCTGTTATATGTATCTATCATCATCTGCAAATTGTTTGCTAGTTTTAAGCTAGAGTATTGCATGCACCCCGGTGCCCATAGGGGCATTCATTTCATATCTTAGTTGCATTCCTACCCCGATAGGTTATCCTCTCGACTGCGCATTTCTCGCGATCGACTAGGTGAACTTACTTGGAGACCTCCGTAAGTTTCTGCGAGCCGTGGATTCTCACACGGATGTCGAGCCGATTGTACCTTTACCACCTCGTTGAGTCTAGGCTTGCATAGCGTGTGTGGGTGTCATACCTAGGTTCACTTGAAATTTGAGTCCTTTCTCCCTTAGGAATCCTATTGCTGGAGAGAACCATAATTGATCAAAAATATTAAAAGGTTCACTTGAAATCCTAAAACCTTGTTGAATCATCCTAACTTGTTTTGTTGTGTGAGATCTTCATCTTTACTTCCTTGTGTGATTTGGATTTGTGTGTCCATGTCCTAGTTTATGTGGGATTGTTTCAAGGGTCCAAGGTCATCTCTAAAGAGTCCTTCCATCATGTGGACCTATGATAACCCTCTCTTTGATGTGGGGCGATGACGCGGACTTGGTACCAGTTAGATGCGGGACCTGAGACTCTAGACAAGCTCACTACTTGTCCCACGCGAGGGAAGTGTGTGGATGTGCGTGGTTGAGAAATTGGCAGTGAGTCAAGGGTATCGACTCTCTCACGTGCTCGGATCGAGACACGGGATGAGTCACACTCACTCTCTCACAGCAGTGATTGAAATAATATAACAAGCTAGATTATCCTATCACTCAAGTAGCGGCATATGAATATATACGAAATAAGTAAATAAGATAAAGGGAGGCAAATGTACCTCCACGCTCTAGGCGTGGGGAAGACGACCCCGGCCAAGATACTCCCGGTACAACAAATAACCAATAGTTACAGAATTGATTTTATTGCCCACTCCATGCAGGGAGGTAAAGGGCTACATGTGGGACCCGGGAGTAGCGGGCTCAGGTTGACGGGCAGCATTTTGGGCAGCTCTGGTGGTAGCGCGTGCTGACAAACGTGGGGTCCACGTCCTGGTCGGAGGGTCGATCGGGTTGGGAGTGGTACCACTGCTAAGGGGACTCCTGGAGGTACAATCCCTAGGAGGGCGACGTGCTGGTTTGCCTTGTGGAAGGTGAGGCATCCAGACTATTGGACGATGTTGCTTGCTATCCACGGACCTGTTCTGCAGTTTCAAAAGTACGCGACCTGGCAAAAATAATTGCTGCGATCAGACTCGATGTCGGATCGATGCGAGACTGGCGCCTTTGCAAAGCTCCTTCAAAGATCTACGAACACCTATAGTTACAGGAATTTTCCTACCTCTGTATTTGCCGTGGCTGAATTTAGAACAGGCAGACTTCTCTAGCTTAGAACAGACTAGGCAGATTGGGATATGCCTTAGAACTTGATTTGACCGAGGGGAAGGCGATGGATCTGGGAGCTGGGGCTTTTATGGGTGAGAGAGGGGGATGTGAGGATGACACAAATATTTTGAGTTTTTTCTGATGTGGTTTATGGGGTGGAATGGATTTTATGGTGGAGGAGGGTCAGATTTGGACTGCACAAGGCAGAATAGAAATCAGTTTTCACAGAGGTTTTTATGAGGGGTAAATAAACTCTAGGGGGTACCCAAGGCTTGCTCTTGGCAAAATACAATAATTCTTCATTAATTCTTACAAAAATAGAAATACAAGGGTTATATAACTCTAACCAAAAGACTTAATTGCCCTCAGACCTAAGGTTAGGGAGGGGCAAATAAGGGATAGGAGAAGTATTCTCCCATGTAGTCAAATGGCCATAATAAATAAATTACACATAAATATTTTTTAGATGAAAGCCCTGCTTTGGGGTAAAGGGGAGGAGATGCACTCCAACACCTTACCACAAGAGGGAAATTTTATTGATTAAGATGATAGATTGAAAATATTACATCACTCGAACACTGGGCATGCCCAGTTTATCTAGTCTAACAGCACCCTTGATGCAGGATGGAATATCAATTGAAGAATAAAAAGAATTACATTTCAAACTACAAGCTAATGAAGCCAAAGAGTCTGCCACTGTATTCGCTTCTCTGAAGATATGAGTAATAGAATCTTCTGGGGTAAGAATGCTCCAAATTTCTCTGATGTAGGTGAGGATGGACCAGGGGCACCTTGCTTTTCTGTTGATAATGAGGACAAGGGTTTTGGAGTCACATTCGATGATAGTGGCATTGGAACCAGTCGTTCTTAAATATTTAAGACCATCCAAGAGAGCACGGGCCTCTGCAATGATGCTATTAGATAACCCATAATAATGTGTAAAAGCTAGAAGGACTTTCCCTTTATAATCTCTTAAGACTCCACCACCACCAGAATCACCATTGAGCTTGGAGGCACCATCCGTATTGAGCTTGAGAGAAGGCCAAGGAGGACATATCCACTTGATTGCCATGAAAGTATGCTGTCTGAATTTAAAATGCTGCAGACCAAATGCTTCTAAAATTTTAGAATCACCACGGTTGTCTTCGGAGAACTGAGCAACCTGGCAGATCTCCTTGATTTTGTGGCAAATTTTATAAAGAATCCCCTGATTAGAAATGACTTTCCCATCATATTTTGCTGAATTTCTTGCACACCACATCTCCCACATTGCAACACCAATAACAGCTAGGCTGAATAGACCGAATAAAGACTTCTTTTGGGTTGTGCATATAGTGCTAAATATAATGGAACTTACAGAAGTTGAATCAATATGCATTCCTAAAGAGGAGAAGTAAGACCAAATGTGTAAGGCCCAATCACTCTGTATGAATAAGTGGCTGTAATCTTCAATGTCAGCCTTCTTGCAGCAATAGCATTTTGAACAGAGATGAACACCAATCTGCTGTACTTTAAAATCCAGTGGAAGACATCTGTGTAGAATCTTCCATAGGTGTACTGATATCTTAGTAGGAAACCAAGGAGACCATAATCCATTCCAATGGTTACTGAACTGTAAACCGTGACTGCTGCAGATAAGAGTGTAGGTGGAAGTGACAGTGCAGTTACCTGAAGAGGAAATACTCCATGCCACCTGATCATGCTCCATATTTAGCTTAGTGTTCCTTAAAGCAGATCTTATTTCAGTAGGGAAAATGCTAATATGCAATGGTGAATCTTCCACTGTCAGCTGGTAGAAATAGTCTCGGACAGACAAACCAGGGTTGGATATAATGTGTTCAGGAGCAAGTTCGGCCATTGTGGAATCGCCCAACCATTTGTCATACCAGAAATTAGTCTTGCTTCCATCTCCAACCACCACCCTTTTGTGCCCCCCCCCATGAGCTTGAGCTTAGGGTGCTCTTTATAGACCCTTGAAAGTCAGCCCGAATTAAGAGATTTCCAACGAGAATTAGGCTTGGATTATCTTAGATAAAATGGAGATAATACTCCCAACTTTTACTAGTATCAAACGGCACTAAATTTAGCTGAGAATTCACGGAGAAAAGGGTAGATGAAGCAATAAGTTTGACCACGGATCGAGAGAGAAAACCAGCCGAAGCAAGGATCTCGGTCTTGACATGCGGTCGGTCGATACACCGCCAACCTTAGTAAATGGCCGATTCTCCGACCGCGTATAAAGGTGTCGGTGCAAAATAAATAAAAGATAAATAAGGCCATTTACCTGAAGACCAAGCCAAACCAACCAGCGTAGGACTCTGAATTTGAAAACGGTCCTTTGATAGACCGCTGAATAAATTAAACGGCCCATCACGAGACCGTTTATCCGGTGTCAATGGAAAATAACAAAAAATGAGACAAATAGTTATTTATCTAAAAAACAGACCATCTTAGGACTCTGGTCCATAAAACGGTCAATTGATGGACCGCCCGACTAGTAAAATGGTCTAATGAGAGGCCGCTTATAAGGGTGTCGATGAAAAATAGAAATAAGAGATAAATACCTATTTTATCCAGAGGCCAAGCCGTTATTGGACTCTGGGCCATAAAAATGGTCTTCTGATAGACCAACGGCCAGGTTAAACGGCCTGTCGATAGACCGCGTTTCAGGTGGGTGGTGGAAAGTAATAAAATGGGATAAATAAGCCCATTTACCCCAAAGACCCAGCTAAATCAAGGCCCATTAAGTCTGAATTCCAACAAATCCGAGAGCAAACCCAGCCAGGGAGAAAATACCCAAAAAATAAGCCCAAAGAAATGCCTAGAAACGGCCCAATCCGTAATGGATAACTTGAGGCATCAAAAGTGAGGGTAAGAAGATGACTCAACTCAAATGTGAAAAATGGGTGTCAACAGTGTCGACACTTCTCTTTTGAATCTTCAAGGAATATGGCTTCCAAGCTAGACAGGTCGAGTCTTTGCTTGCTCTTGTTGAGACATCGCGCTCGAAGGAAGTAAGACTTGCTTCTTGAAATCGAAGTGTTGACACTTTTCACACAGGGTGTCGACACTTTTCACATAGGTGGTGGAACGGCCGCTTTAATGAATTAATGGGGGTTCATTGCACATAAAAAGGAATAATTTTTTAGGAAGATTCATACATACAATCAAATCAGCATGGGTTCACAAGCTGGGTTCGAAAATGAATCGACTACGAGAAGTTTTAGTTTATGGTACTCAAAAACTACGTCAACAGACTCGAAACAAACTTCAATTTGTTAAGGGACTTTTAGCAATTAGAAGTGCTAGAATTGAAGCATGCGTCCACCGTGCATTTCGTTTTTCATTTTAACCATGGCTAACAGGCATGCCCCCGTACATCAACATCTGTCACCCGGGTAATAATAAGATACGTGTTACCACCAACAGTTTGTGGGGATCTTTTATAATCGAGGAAGATCGGGACTTCAATGGTCATTTGCTGTGGAAGGAAACCTGGAAGACAATAACACCAACATATTTGTAGGTTGACAAAATAAGCGTAAACATACATCTGGGAGGAACGCGCCTGATTGCAACTCTCAGTGGGCACTTGGGTACACGTCACAGATGTTCTAGATTCCATCGACCATACACAGACTGTAAAAAACTGCAATAGACACCATATGTCACAATAGGCGATGCCTTGTGATCGTCACGGTGCTATCCAAAATTTTACGAGACCTGCTAGCCGGTAACCGTCCGGTACGGGATTGATTCACATGGGGTGGACGCAATGGGCCAATCCCGTACCCGTCAGGGACGGGTGATAAGAATTGCCCAGATTTTATAGAGATTCCCCCCGCTATTGCTGTTATCAGATGCGAAGAATTGGACATCTGGCAAACACCAAGTCGTGTGGATGGTTCATGTTTCGGGCTCTTTTCCCACAAAGTGTGCTTTGACCCAAAATCAGGGATTTCAAGAACATCCCAAGATTTTTTTTTTTTTTTTTGTGGGGCGGGGGGGGGGGGGGGGGGGGGCGCCCATAGTGAAGACAGATTGTGTGTGTGTGTGCGCGCGCGCATGCAGTGGAGACAGCTAGGGTGTGTGTGTGTTCAGTGTGTGTGACAGTGGAGACAATTTCAAAAAAAATTTAGAACCCTTCGGCACTTTAGTCAAGTCATTGAGAGCTATTTATATAATTTTAAAGTTACTTTTGACTTTCAAACTAACACTCTAAAAAATAGTTTCTTAGATGGGACTGAAAATGAAATTATTCACATTTTGGTCCTGTTGTCCATTTTCGTTAGTTATTGTTTTCTTATTTAATTATGGTTGAGGCGTAACTTGCCAGTCTTATCTCTTTCTCTACTTTAAAACATGGTTAGTCATGTCGTTTTACATGTCAATGTTTCTTTTACCGGTGCTTCATAAAATATTGTGCAGACAGTGTTGCTATCTAAACGGTTGTCGACATACTATGGGATTTGCTTGGTTGCAGAATATAGTGTCGTTTGGCAAGAACAATGTTGAATACCCTTTTTTTTTCGTTTATAAAAAATAAGGTTAATATAGCTATGACGGTGATTATGATAATTTCACGAAGATTCTCAAAAACCGTGGTTATGATAAACCAACTCGGGTGATAGATGTCAAAAAGGTGGGTCGGCTCGGAGGTCGATCCAACTGTAGTCTCAAGTGCTCGTGGGCGAGACAGGCGACGATGCGGGGAAGGGGAGAGAGAGAGAGAGAGAGAGAGAGAGAGAGATTACGGCGGTAATTACATGAGAAGACTTGCGAATAATTTTAAGTGAAGCATATTTGATAAATTAAAATTTTAAAAAATCGACCCCAAAGGCAGTCTGCCAATGGGGGCAAAGACGAAGCTTACCATCTGGCGCCTTGTAACAAAGAATGTCCGGAAGCGCTAACTAGCTAGGAAGCAAGCGAATCACATTGTATGGTGTCAGACAAAAACTCGACATGCTACCCCATCTGTTCATATATAGTGTTGTCCTTTTCAAACTTGATGTCTGTTCATAGTGTTATCCTAGTCAAACCTGATGTACCCATCTGTTCATATAGTATATTTAAGAAAGTCATCGGTATCTTCTGAACAACAAAAAGCAAAGAAAGTCACATGTAGGCTGCAGCGAATCGTACCGTCTGAAACTGCTGTCACACGTACGGCCAAAAGCAGAGCACTAAACACTACCTTATTTTCGCTTGAACAGCAGAACAAGTGGCGGAAACCAAGGGAGATTCTCCATCTTCTCCCGTGAACAGCACCAACATTTTAATTTGAAGTTCTTATTTTCGCTTCGCTAGGAACACATAAAGCTGTTTCTCAATATTTTTAGTAGGTATATTTAAAATTTTAAATTTATTGATGTAAAATAAAATCTAGATATTTTTTCATCACATCGGTAATAATTTGCTTACTTCGTATGTGTTTATTTGCCGCTGCTAGTGAGTGATAGGATATCTAGCTTGATAAATTTTTATCACCGCCATGAGAGTGAGAGCGTGACCCATCCCGTGACCCGATCCGGGCACGAAGGAGTGTTGACCACCCTGACTCATCGCTAGTTTCTCAACCGTGTAGATCTACACGCTTCTCTTGCTAGGGACGAGTCACGAGCTTGCCTAGAGTCTCAAGTTCACTTCCAAATTGGTCTTGAGTCGCATCCCATCCTGCATCAGTAGGATTGTTACATGGAAGCTTAAGTTCCATTTGGATTCTTCTCACCTGTTAGGTCTCTCTCCCTATAAATAAAACCCATGATCGAAGTAGAAGCATCTTGGCTACTGTTGTTCTGCTTTCTCATCATCTTGCTTCCTACCCTGCTGCCGACATCGACCTCCTCTTCTATTTTATTTCATTTGCATACGGAAGGAAGCTGCATCTTCTTCCTTCGTGTTCCTACTACTACATATCATCTTCATCCTACTGTCTACACGAAGAGGTGTGGAGCTTCTTCCGTTAATCTTCTTCTTCTTCCACGTTCGTGTGTATTATTACTGCTACTGTAGTTGCTGGCCTGTTGCTACATATTATTCTTCTCTCTCTCTATTTTGTCGTTCCTGTCAAACCCAACAAGGTAGGCTTTCCCAAGAACTATAGCATAAGATCATAGTAATAGGTGTTGCATGCATATAAACCATGATATCCTGCCTAATATCTTGTTTCCATGATCTTTGTTTTAAGTTTTACGTAGATCTGTTACTTGCAATTTCATATGAAAAAAGCGACGAGGGTAGTGACCGCTTATTAATCAACGACCGTACAGAAGGTCGCCAATTCTTGAAATGGTGACAATCTTCTGGCAACCAATTAATGAGTGACCATCACACTGATGCTAATGATTTTAGTGTAATTAATAATTAACACATGTTAAAAATTAAATGACTATGGAACCATGTATCTGAAAAACATGTTATGCAAATTTCAGGATTCCCCAGATTTTTCTCTACTTTCTCATGTCATCAGTTTCCTGAAAATCCCCATAAACATCAAAGTAGCACTGTTCATCCCCAAATGAATAATATTTCACTTAAATGAATAGTAGCATGTATGTAAAGCGTACCTGCCTGATTGACCAGTTATAGACACGTCATTTTTGACATTACATTGAGTAAAACTCATATTACACCATGATGCCCCAAGGTGGCTTTCACATTTGACTTATTTAAGTGATTTCTTATTTTTTGGTATTTTTCTCTATTTTTACAAATTTTTCTAAAAAAGTTTTAAACGCGACAACCGAGGGTAATGCCTTCTTTCAAAGGCGTCAGCCACCCAAGACACATTCTTGAGCCCTCGTGCAGCACGTGGGTGATGCCAGCCACGCTATTCGGTTTGACGATTCAAATAAATCTAAAATAAAAAGACATCTTGCTGCCCAGACGTGGCCTTAAAAAGTCAAGGTTAGGAGCTGAAAACACTCATCTTTAACGCTTTCGGTGGCTTTTGATGCCGTATTTGTGGAAAGGAATGAAGGCATCCTAGACCTAGGACACGTTCAAAGAACACGTCCAAGGTAAGGGACGTGTCCAATTAAATAAAATTAATTTTTTAATTGTGAATGTGTCTAGTCGACGGGATGCGTTCACATGAATGCGTCCCGGATCCCAAACGTGTTCTTCAAAAATTTCTCTATAAATAGAGGACCCCCTCCCTCGAAACAAAGGGCTTCCAAACTTTGAAAGATGAGGGGATTCCAAGCCCGTGGGATTTCAAGGGGAGGTTCTGCCGAATTTTTGAGTGCTTCGGCACACGAGAGAAGGTCGTTCCGTCCCACTGTTTGTTCACGCCATCCTCACATTGTCAAAGCTCTCCTCGAATCCCACCATCGGCGCCCCCAATAAGCTTTTCCTCTCCTTTCATTTCTCTTTGCTTTCATTCTGTTAGTTGCATGCATCATCTGTCATTTCTGTTCGTCTTACACTTCTCTCCTTGAGAGGGCTTTACATCTGTGCATTTCTGCATGTCATTTCATTCATCATAGCATTTTCCACCCTTTGCATATAATAGTGTTTTAAAACAACATCAACCAAGTGTGTGCCTCTTCATTTTTTCATCATCTTCATCACAAGGGATTGACACTACACTACTTTTGTTCTGATCCACTTAGTGCTTGTTCATTTTCTTGCAAGCGTAACCAAGAGAAAACCCTCTTCATCGACCGGTCGAAGGAAGAGGATGAAGGAATCCATATAATCTCCTGCTCCTGAGGTATAAACATGATCATATATTTTCATGGTCACATGTATTTATTTACATAGTACTATTATCACGCCCAAATTTCAAGCACAATATGCAGGAACTGAAGCAGGTTTGTAGAGGAACGGCCTGACCGCGTATGAATGCCCAGACGGGCGGTTGTACGAGAACTTGATCCCCGCGTGAGCATCCACACGGTGGGTGCAGTGCCTATGGAAACTGCTGATCGGCCTCGCGAGGCAGGAACCCCAGCGCTCGCTCTCCGGCATCGTCTCCGCAACCGTGTACACGCCTCTCGAATTCGTAAACGCCTGGTAGTTGATCACTTCCCCCGTCTTGGTTATGCAAAGAACCGCCACCTCAGCACCTGCATGGAAACACATGCATCCTCATGAAGATGACACGGATTCACTGTGTACGATGTTGATGCTGAGCCCCTCTGAGAAAGGAAGCTCTTATAGTCAAAAGATAAGCTGCGTGAGTGATTTGCTCCTTGAAAGCTTAAAACCCGACAACAAAAATTGAATGGCAGGAAGAAAATGCACACAACCGAGTATAGTCTTCATAGAGAAAGCTTAAGCTAGAGCGACAAAAGCAAGTTCTTCCACGTCGCCATGATGCTATGGATAATAGAAATTGGACGGAAGAAACGATATTACAGATGCATGCAGTCCACAAAACACTGGAAATGGTGGATAGGTTTCCAAAGCACTGGTTATTCAACGCCCCCTCCAGGAAAGAGAATAATGTTGGAACGTTTCACAAATCCCTGTCATTAATAGGTTCCCTACTGGAAAGTTGACAGTCAAGAAGCGTGGCTTGTGATGTACGGCAGTAGTCAAATGGAAAGTTGGAATAACTTATGCAGGCTACCTCCTGGCAGCAATATCTGATTTCCATGCCCATTATCCTATCACTAAGGGTGCGTTTGGTTTGGATGGTGGAGAGGGATTTTTCCCTCTCCAATCATTAAAATCCCCTACTTTTTAGAATTCTTCCCAAATGCACCAATGTCCCATCAGCTTTTACTTTATGACGGATTTCGAGGTTTAGAGAGATATAAGAAGAAAGAGAATAAAAGTGTAAAATTTCCAAAAGCTACCTAAAAAGAGCTTTTCCTCTCTCTAAAGAATTTTTCAAAAATCCCTCCACCCAACATCCATTCCAAACGCGCCCTAAGTAAATTTACACGAGATTCTGTCAAAGAGGATTGTATAGCAGCCCTAAAAAATAATGTGTAAATTTGTATAGTGAACGTCAAGAATAACATACAGTCCGTCTTTCCCAAACATTTTTTTTGGGACATGGACCTATCTACCTTAAAAGTGGATAGGGATAGTGATGTTATTATTCCTCGCGCATTGTATTTCACCAACCCGAATTCTTTTAGCGAAGATATTGCCAGGCTGGAAAGCTTTTATACACCCCAGCAAATAGTCGAAAAAATACGAACCACGAAAGAACTTATCAGTAACGACGTCTGTTCAATGGTAGCTGAAAGATATCACATTCCTTCGTTCCAGCGATTCTCTATCAAATAATCAGTATTATGACCAGAAATTTACTTGCACTCATTTTAGAGTTGCAGGCATTAGAAGGATTTGAGAATTTTTCTTTAGCTGGCGGATCTAATCTTGCGGTAAGATTTCAGCATCGCAATTCAGTGGACATAGATTTATTTTCAAGTGAGATTGTTGGCGTCAAAGGATGGCAGGTTATTGAAAAGGCCGTGCGCGCGAAGTTTGGCAAAGCAGTACTTTTCTCAGACATTTTGAATAAAGAATTAGGCGAGCAATATTGCTTTTTCCGCGCCCTGATCATAAAAGGGGAAGAGCAGATTAAGCTGGATATGATTCAAAATATACAATGTATTGATAATGCCGAAAACATCTCAAGCATTAGAATGCTTAGTGTCCGGGATATTGGATTATTTAAATTGATGGCTGCATCAAATCGATTTGCAAGAAAAGACATATACGATCTGGATCTGATTACCGATCACTTCGAATTAGGTGATTTACTGGCTAACCTAAAAGAGAAGCAGGAAAAGTTTAAAGAAGACCACTATAAATGTCTTTTTGATCTGGACCAGGAAAAGAATCCGCTTAATGATATAAAAGCCTTACTGTCTTTTGAAGATGCAATATTTGAATCTTCTAACAGACGGCATACACACTCAAGTGATCGCCTGGATTTGCTTAAAGACAGCAAAACATGGCCTGCTGCGAAACTGAGCTGGAAGAAGAAATTTTGAATTTTGCTAAACCTGCCATTATAGAAGAGACGTTTCTATTTTTATTATCTATGATTGATTATTTTATTTATATGTTGCTTCCTTTTGTGTATTAATATGTATTATTCCCGTCACTTCTCTTAGTGCTACTGCTTCCGCCTATCTGGAGAAGTAATCTGTAGCTGCTAAGATGTATTTGCATCTTGACGAAGATGCTGGCAGTGACCCTACCACGTTCGTGCCCCATTGAGCAAACGGCCAGCTTGGTATGGTGGGGTGTAGCGACACTGGCGGTCTTCTCGACACGTTGGCATGCTCTTGACATTTCTGACAAGCCTTAGCGAACTTGCAACAATCATCGAACATAGATAGCCAATAGTAGCCCAGCTTCTTTATTTCGATCTTCATTTTGGGGCCGACCTGGTGTGCTCCAGCTGAACCCGCATGGACTTCTTGCATCACCTGTCCAGCTTCTACTGAAGACAAGCAACGTAGCAGAACTTTTCTTCGGGCATCTGCCATTATTCGGAATAGAGTTCCGTTTCTCATCTTGTAAGAGTCCTTAACCCTCAAAAGCTTCATTCTTTGTTCTTTTTCCTTTAGGAGTTGCTGGTGCTGGAACCATTGCAAGAGATGTTCTCACCAATCGGGCTGTTGAACCTCTTCCACAGCTGCCACTTCATTTTCTTGTTCGTCGAATAAGACCTCTGTCACACTGGGAACATGCCGGCGGTTGATCACTGTTATATTCAGGCTTGTGTCTGGTGGGATCGCCAAAGAACTTGCAGCTTAGCGAGGGCATCCGCCTGAGCATTCTATCCTCGGTTGACATGCTTGACGCTGATGAAGTAGAATCTTGACATCAGGCACATCGCCAGCTGATGATAGGGGAGGAGCTCTTGCTTTCGCACATTGAACTCTCCGTCCAGCTATTTTATAACTAGCATGGAGTCCCCAAATGCCTCTAACATTTGGATTCCCAAGGATAGAGCAATCTTCAACCCGATGATCAGGGCTTCATACTCAGCTTCATTGTTCATGCACGGATTGGTTATCGAACAAGATGTGTGGACGACTTCTCCCTCCGGAGACTTCAGGACTATGCCTGCCCCCACTCTAACTCTGGCTGATCTAGTAGCTGAGGTGTCAATTCTAGAAGCACTGTCAAAATATAGCTACCATAAGGAAGGCTGTACTTGTGCGGCTTCTAGGGTGTCATCTTCAGGAAGCTCTGGTTCCAGTGGGCAGTCTTCTGGTACCAGATGTTTAGCGACGAAGTCTGCAATAGCTTGGCCCTTGACAGCCTTTCGTGGCACATAGGAGATATCAAACTCTATGCGGATCACCGCCCATTTTCCCAGGTGACCTTTGAGTGTCGGCTGGGACATGATATACTTCAGCGGATCCTCCTTGGAGATCAGGCTGATTTCATGCGACAACATATAGTGTCGAAGCTTCTTGACTGCGAAGACCAGTGCCAGGCAGATCTTCTCAATATAAGTATATTTCTCTTCAGTCCTGACCAGTCTCCGACTAAGGTAGTAGAGGGCTTGTTCTTTCCCTTCATTATTATGCTGGGCCAGCATTTCCCCTAGGGAGTTGTGTGTGGTTGCTATATACAATATCAACGGTCGTCCTTTCACCGGTGCGCCCAGCACTAGAGGAGTCTTCAGATAGTCCTTCAGCTTGTCGAGGGCTGCCTGGAAATCTTCGTCCCAGTAAAAGGGAACATCTTTCATCATTAATTTGTGGAACGGCTGGCAACGCCCCGACAGATTGGAGATGAACCGCCAGATATATGCCAAGCGGCCTTGCAGAGATCTCAGCTCGGAGAGATTCCTCGGCGAGGGTAGCTCCTGAATTATCTTGATCTTTGCGGGGTCTATCTTAATTCCCTGGTATCTGACAATGAAACCCAAGAATTTCCTGCTTAATACACTGAACGCACATTTCATCGGGTTCATCTTCAATTCATACTATCTCAGCCTCTAAAAAATGATTCGGAGGTCCCGCAGATGGTCTTCTTTTCTTCTGGTCTTGACCACCAGATCATCTATGTAGCACTCGATCTTATGATAGAGTAACTCATCAAATATATTGGACATTGCATGCTGATACGTTGTGCCAGCATTCTTTAGTCTGAACAGTATCCTCTTGTAGTGGTAGATGCCCTTGGGAGTTCGGAAGGCGGTGTGGATCTGGTCATGTTCTGCGATCCAGATCTGGTTGTAGCCGGACGACCCATCCATGAATGATAGGGCCTCGTGGCCAGTTGTAGCATCAATCATGACTTCCGTTATTGGCACCGAAAAGTCATCCTTGGGGCAGGCTTTATTCAGATCCCAGAAGTCGACACATATCCGGATCTGTCCATTCTTCTTCATCACGGGCACGATATTTGCCAACCACATAGTATATTGGTTCTCTTCAACAAATCCCACGTCGATGAGCTTGTCCACTCCCGTGCAGATTTGAGTAATGAGCTCTGGCCTCATGCACTGTGGTGGTTGCTTCATCGGGTCGGCTTCAGGGCTTATCGCCAGCTCATGTTGTGAAATTACGGGGCTTAGTCTTGGCATTTCCTTGTAAGTCCAGGCGAAGTAGTCCTGGTACTCTTGTAGCAGCTGAATGTACAGCTCCCGCTCTTCTGGAGATAGCTGGGCATTGAGGAAGGTAGGCCTGGGGTCCTCCTCACTTCCGAGATTGACTTCTATCAGCTCATCAACTGTAGCTTGGCCTCCGTCTTCTATCTCTGGGGGAACTGGCTAAAGGTCGATGAAATGTGGAATATCATCTTTGAGGTCTAGGACCTCAATTTCTTCATTTGACATCATCAGAGCTTCTGGAGGACTCTCTGCCTCCTTCAATAGTAGCCGTGTGGATTGTTCTATTAGCAAATCCGCCATTGTTGCGACTTCCAAGGGTGAGTGAGCAGCTTCGCCCTCTGTAGATAAGGTTGCAACCGTGATAGATTGGTGGTTGTTTATTATTGGGCCGAAGCAGCATTCCAGTCTTGTAGTAGGAGGTGAGGAGGTCTCGCCTTTTGAAGCAGCCATATCTTCAGTAGAAGTGGCCTTCTCTTTCTCGGCAGCATGCATCTCTTGATAGGAGTCGACTGAAGCTTCCCCGATCAGCATGAGAGGTGCTGAGATCATCAACATTGGAGAACTGCTGAGAGGAGATGCCCTTGTCTCTTCAACATCTTCGGCTTAGCTGTTGCTAGCCATTTCAAATCTGGCTTGGAGGGCCACCTCTTCAGGACAGACTTGCTCCCAGCACCTGCAAGGAGTCACGGGCTCTGTGTCTTGGTACTCGAGCTGAGCCAGTTCAACATTTTCAACTTCCGTTGGGTATTCATCAAAAGCTGCCCCTAGTAGGCTATCTTCAGCAGGATAAAAGGCGGAGATGGTGTCCACCTCATATCGCCCACTATAGTAATATTCTTCCAGGGTGAAGCCCAACCCCGGGTGCTGAGAAACACGTCTCAGTTCTTTGTCCAGACTTGCGGGATGGCTGCTTTGCATTTGGTTGGACTTTTGATTCACGTCGATCACTTCAAAAATTCAGGCAAATACAGCTTGACCTCTATCCAATTCAAACCCACCTCAGACTATCTCGGGTTGACACAATGTATCATTGACGAAGCAGAAGTGACTATGACTAAAATTTTATTTAGGACGATGTGGTGACGTAAAGTTAATTTGTTTCATAAATAGAAATCTAGCACCCTGATTGTATCCCAAAACTCATGCTTTTTATCATCTCACATCATTTTAGGTCAGATGGCACTAATGAGAGTGCTATGAAGAAAATAGTAAAGCGCGTGATAGCATGCTGCCATTTATTAACTGAGACCTTTGCTTCGTATGTCTTAGGGATCTTAAAGGACAATTGTTCGGTTAAGAGCACATAAACTACCAAAGATGGTGAATATTACCGCCCCTTTATTTAATCGGACAAGTGGCTCCTAACGTCCCTAGTCAGTCGTCAATACCACAATGAAGTTTAGAATCTTTCGATAGCGTCTCATCCTCTCCGACGGAAAAAATGCAAGCATGCGTGACCATTCGACAAAAGGATACCTTGTTCACGGGTACAAAAAGAAATGTCAGAGAGACGAACCGAACCTCGTTGATGACAGGCTCAACTAGACCTGCTCCCAAAGTTCTCATTAACGAAACCGATGGTTTGCACTGGAAATCGCTGCGTTAGGGGACTCTCAACACAGTTTTAGTCCACAAAGCTTCTATCATTGCAATGTATGTCTTCAGGTGCCTCCTCCTGGTTGCAGGAGCTCATTCCCCACTCCAGCATTAATTATCTTACAGGACGTTAACACTACCACTGGATGATGTTGGAAGTCCATCGATGGGGCATTTTGGCAGACATTTCTGCAGCACCAATGGCCAGAGCTGTCTCACTGCACATCACAAAAGAAACGGCTCTTTCTTATGTGTGTCAGAGAAAGCAAACAGAGTAGAATACCTGGTCTAGGCGAGCACAAGCAGACATTGTAAGAACCAACTGTTTTATAACTTGCGATTCGTTGAACTGAACGATAAAAGAGTCCTCCAACATTACCAGACTCTTCCCAAGGACAAATATAGCAGAAGCATAGTTCAATTCCAGTCACATAATAAAGAATAAACATTGGCGGAAGACAACTTCAACAAAAATTAAACTACTCTTATTTATCTAAATTAATCGAAATGCTCTTCTCAAGGAGTAAACACCGGCAAATATCACTCGAATGAAGAAAGTGGACAATCAACCAATTATCATACTTGGGAGAGGTTTGACCTAAGATCTCCTCACGCAAGTGGTGACATTCCAGATAGGCCTAACCTATCTTTTCTGCCACGCCTTTTGGTATACTGATTGGTTGACGAACACACTCAGATCATAAGAATGAAATGATGTTCAGAAATGTATACCAACTAATAGTGGTCCTAGTCATGCATCTACGTAGAGCAATACGTGGATATGCAATCACATAAGGGACAAAAGTTTTTAGGTGGTTCAGTTTCAGCCTTGAGACCTACGTCCACCCCACACTCGGACCTGAGTGTGGCTTCTACTGACACACAGCTTAACCGCTGATCTACAGCTTCGGGGACGAATCCCTACAACCACTGACTAACAGCTTGAACCGCTGAGCCTCACAACTTGCTAACAGTTGAGCACCATAGCTTGCTGTCTGAGGAATAGATCCTCACTGCTGAGCATCACAGCTTGCTGACCCAAGGAATCGATCCTTGCTGCTGAGCAACACAACTTCCTCCGCTGCCTAATAGCTTGATAAAACTCAAACAAATACAAGAAGATAGAATCACAAAAGAAGACAAGACAAGATGTTGCTCCGCAGAGCAAAGGACGCTGGATTTGATCCATGAGTCACTTAACAGACAGATCTTTAGGTTGAATCTTCGATGCACACTAATCTCTCTTCAGCTCTCTCTCTGGCTCTCCTTGCTCATTTCTCTCTTAATTGCTCTCTCTTTTTCTTCTTCTGAAGCTCACGCTCTTTCTCCTCGTGTTTCTCTGCTTTCGCAGCTACTCCTCTATTTTTCGATTGCAGCTCTCTACTATTCTAATTTGATCATTCTCTTATTACCCTACTCTTTCCTCTCGTCTCCCCTTTTTATCCTCGAGCATGAATCTTGTGCTCACCATGAGATTCTTTTTGGGACGTGTGGAGGGAACGCTCCCACCAAAAGACTTTTGCTGGAATGTGCTTTTATATGAGAATCCACGTGTCAGGTAGGGGTGAGACGCTTTCCATGTGGCAGACCTTTCTTCTGGTAGAGTGCCTCAGATCACGTGCTAATGATATAACGCAGGCAGCCACCCCCACTCCCACCACCCCATCAACCACCACTGGGCTCTCTCCCTTTCCCCCACTCATCTCTCTCTAAACTCCCCATACATGCACACATACATATACTCCCGTCTCTCTTTCTCTCTCTAAATTCCCCACACATGCACATACCAAGTTTTAATCTATATTGATATACATATACATATATATATATGTTGATATAAATATCATTTTCACCACATTTTCACCCATTAATTTCTGTGTCATGTCATGTGTTCTCATATCACTCTCCAATTCCTGTGGTGATTTCGCCATCCACACTTATCAGGTTGCTCTCGAGCTTGAGCAATTTGAGTCAGAGTTTGAGTTTGCCCAGCGACAGGGTCCCTTTCATCAGCGCAGATCTGAGCCTCGTAGTTCTTCTGGTCCATATTAGAGGACTCCCATGGTTCATCCTTTGGAGCCTACCTGCCAAGATCCATTTGTCCCTGGGCCTCGCCCTCCTCAACCGAGGGATCTCCTGCCTCCTCCCCAGCCTCCCCCTACCGTCACCCATCCACTTGCCCCCGCACCGTCTACTCGTCCCCTTTTGCCTACACCCCCACCCGCTCAGGAGGACAAAGGTAAGGGGCCACTAATCGGGGCGTCCAGTGGAGCCTGACAGTAGTGTTTTAACTGCAAGGGGTTCAGGAACTATGTGAATTGGTGCCCCACTGATGCAGGACGGGACAAGGACTCGACGTAGAGTTGGATATGCAGCCTAGTTGACGGGCCGGGAATGCTGAGAGGTCGCTGCTGCACCGGTGGTTCCTAATTGGGTGTTCCTGGGGATGATGGCGGGCTGCTCGGCTCCACGGGAGGCGAGGCGGTCGCTCTGGGGATGATCGTCGGGTGTCGTCCACGAACTAGAGCTGTTGTTTGGCAGCGCGTGACCCAGCGAGAATTGTTACTGCGAGCAGTGCCGACATCGGATCGACGCGAGACTGGTGGTGTTGGAAAGCCCTTTCAAACTACTTCAACCCCAGGTGGGAGAAATAATTCTGAATCTTCAGTGCTGGCCGTGAGAGATTTTAGAAGCTACTAATCCACTGGATGGGGATTGATAGGGCAGAACATGGGATTTCCTGAGAACAGGGGTTGACCGGGTGGTTAAGGGCGGATCTGGGTGGAGTGGTCTCTCTCTCTCCCCATTCTCTCATCTCCTCTCTCTCACCTCTCTTTCTCTCCCTCTCTTCTCCTGAGGCGGATGGAGGAAGGCGGGGGCAAGGCAGTGAGGATACTGAGGCGAGGAGCGGGTGAAAGGGTCGAGGATCGAGGTGTTGGTGGCAATTCACGAGTTCATGAACCCGATGGCATTCGTGAGGTGTTTCACGATGAATCGGTGACCACGATGTGTGAAATCTTCTTTGGGGGTAGGGGGATGGTTCCTTGACCCTTGTACTTCCATTCTTGTGGTTTTGGTCTGTCGAGGTGAGTCAAGGGGGTTTATTTCACATCTGGGGTTAAAATGATCGATTTTGGGGTGTGTGATGATTTCACCCAATCAAGCATGGTTTTCCTGCTTTCTTCCCTCCATTTTTGGGTTTTTGCAACCGGGGAATGATCCCCGTTGTTTTCCCCTTCGATCAGGATCGAATGGGGCGTGGAACGGACCCCATGCAATGGGGTCGGGTTAGGGTCCCACCTGTTTCGGTCGACCGAGCCGGTTCGCCCATGGGCAGGCGATCGGGTTGGTCCAGTCGACTGACACATGGGGTCCGGTCGACCGAACCCTTGTTGGTCGACCGACCAATAGGGCTGGTCAATCGAAATGGGCCCCTGTTGCCCATTTTGGGCCCCGATCGGTCTGGTTGAAACCCTATGACCGACCTATGGCCCAGTGGATATCTTGGACACCCTGTAGGCACCGTGACAGTGTTTTTGGGTGTCTGGAGGTCCCGTGTTATCTCGATTAGTGTACCCGTGGGTTTTAGCAGTCCAGGTGTCCCTCTTGTGTTCTGAGCTTTAGTCTTATGCTAGATCGAGTCACCACGGGTTGGCATGAGTGCGGAGGGTTGTTCCCGCATGTCGTTAGCTTTCCTAAAAAGTGGTTTCCATGTGGGTCATGCATATGGCCTGTTGACCCAAGGGCCGCGAATGGACAAGAAGGGGGGGTTGAATTGTCCCCACCAAACGGTATAACAATTTTAAAAATAAACGCAGTAAATTAATATTAACAACTAACTCAAGGAAAATCAAGCGATGAGTAAGCTTCACATAGAATGATTCTCTCAAGCTCCCCGATCACACACGATTAATAACGGTAATGTAAATCATGCAACCAATAATCACACACAAGTCCTACTAATTCCGCTGTGCAATATGTCTAAGCATCTTATGTGCATTATAGTCCTTGATTGTTCCTCAATGTGTTAAGGTTTTTAATTGGGCATTGATTGTGAAAGGATCTATTCACCCCCCCTTCTAGATCTTGCTGCATCCTATCGGACCCACCACTGGCCTAATCTAGGGCAAATAAGTTATGACAACTAGATAGAACTGAAAGGTAAGACATGTTAACATATCTAGAATGAAGAAGATGCAAGAATAGGCATGAATTAGGCTTACATTATCATCTTTTGATTAAGGGCTATAGGGATAATATGCTGTAATAAACATGCATGTGCGATCATAGAAGATCATGAAATACTCCATGTATAAAGCATGAAATTGCATGAAAATGGAGGACTTTTATCCTAACTTGATATTTAAGCCATCATGAGATAACCTACCTTTTGTAATTAGCTCTAGACTTTAAATTTCTGACTAGAAGACGGTGCTGGCACCTGCGCGTCTTGCGTAGAACCGAAAATTTCCCAACCTTCTCGCTCCTTAACCTCTAGATCTAAATTCACGAAAGTTGGAGGGAATGCACAAGATATAAAGGGAAACAAATAATTCCAAAGACCAACTTGAAATTACCTTAGTTAAGGTTCCTAAATCTCTGATCTTTCTTAGAGAAACTCACTCATTCCTGTGCCGTCAATAGGGAACCAACGACTTCTGGGGCTTCTAACTTCTCAAGATCTTGATCTCCTAACATGGGATTTAGAGGGGAATTATACAAAACTAAAAGGAACAAAATCTTCTAAAGGATGAACCTTTGAAAATGATTCCTTACCTTCGAAATACGCATTCTAAAATTAGGGTTCGCTCAGGTCGAAGTTTAGGCCTATTTATCGGGTTTGACCTAGGGATGAAGGATTAGATCAAATAGGAGTCCTATAGGGCATCCATTCGATCCCCCAAGCATCTAGGACAAGCTTCCATACTAGATAGCTTTGATCTATGGCGATTAGGATGGAAAAAATCCATACTTTACATGCCTCTACAATTATCAATTTCGGAACTAGATAGCGGTCTCATGGGGACCACCTCTTGTAGGTGGCAGTCTTGCGATAGATTGCTACCTGCTTTGACAAGGGAATTTGAATTCTGGTCAAGTTTTAGTCCCATTTATCCATTGATCTGTACACATACATGGAGTCTGCATATGCTGTAAATGATGAATGCCATTCTGTTTCTTCTTGCATCATCATGCATATCATGCTAAGGAGAGGTCTGAAAAGCTTGTCTTATACTCCATTGCACTGCTTCTCCTAGAAATGATTCATCATATAATAACCCTTTGGTATATAGAATGGTGACTTGTGAAAAGTTGGATCAAGTCCAATGGAAAACTATCACTATGCGTAAGAGGATGCTTGGATCTAGTTCTCCGCCTGGTACCATGGGTTAACTATTCATACAAGTCCTAGGCTGCATAATAATTTATCAAGTTTTCACTAGGACACTTGAAGAAAAAAAATGAATGCATACGTTGAGGGGGACTCAACAAAAAAAGGTTGATCTGCATTTGTGTAAAATTGCATTCCTTGTATAAACCAGTTCTTGCATCATGTGGATGGAGTGCATATCACTTTCTGCATATACTTTTGTTTGCATATCTCCTTTGAGTGCCTCATTTGCAATAAGATCTTTTAAGGAAAAAGGTTGAGCCTCAAGCTAAATGGAAAAGCATGTCTGAATGTATCCTCATGATGTATGGTTTTAATTGACTTGATTGCCAACGAAAGATTTACCATGATTCATGTTTGTTTGATTTTGAATGTGTGTGTTTGCTAAAAATATGTTGAAGTTTTCTATGGCTATAGAACGGGTTGACTCACAAATCTTCATGTATGGAGCCACTCACGTAATAGTCTCTTCATCTACATTCTGCTTACTAAACAAGTCGACTCCCTCACCATCATGCGTCGACCTGCTTTTGTGAATATTCTCCTTAACCTTAATTCTGTTCATTGGATAGGTCGACCCATCACACACTCAGGTCGACTCACTAATCATTCTGCGTTGACCTCACTTGTTCAAAAGACTTTTTGTCGATCACTATCTGGCTTTGTTAATCTTCCTGTCATGCACCACCCCTGATTTCCTGACTTATCAGATTGTATGGGTGCATCTTCTAACTTACATGATTACAATGTTCCCTATTACAATATTCTTGTGAGACATTTCTTGAAGGGGAGTTTCATTCTCAAATTTCATATACTAATCAGCCTTTTGCATCAGGGTGAACTGTGATGATTCCATCCTAGCTTTCAAAATTCAAGTAGAAGTGCTTGTGACTATGGAACGCTGACGTTCTAGGGAGTCCATTGACACTAACTGATCGCAAAATCGTCGCTATTTTTCGGTAAAATCTACGAACCTCGAAAAACTACAACGGTCAGAACTCGCTCGTTCTTGCACCGTAACGTGCAAAACTGTGGGAAAATAAAGTACAAGCGCTAAGGAACCGTCCCCCTACCTCCACCAAAGATCTCACACGCCAAAGCGACTAAACCATGCCGAAAACCACCCAGAACATGAACGACGCCTTCTCGAAATCCACCGAGGGATCGCGCCACGCCACGCTCAAATCGTCGCTCCATCCCACGTTCCGATCTCCCCAATGCATCCCCGCCTCGGCCAGCTCCGCACGCTCATGCGCCCCGCACCGAGAGGTCGAGAGATGGGAGAGAAACGAGAGAGAGAAGGGAGGGTGAGAAATGACAGGAGAGAGAGGGTTGAGGTTTAAATAGAAGGAAAATCTAGTTTTTCAGAAAAATACCAGAAAATAGAAAATCACGTTTTCGCGATCCTCGGAATACACCGATCACAACGGTACCACTCACGCCTGGGTGAACGACTCGGTTCACTCGTAGCGGAGTTCCGCAGGGTTTGCCGAAACCCGTACGCGAAAATTAGAAAAACACGCGGAAAAGGCCGCGGAACGTCTCTGGGTCTCTGAAACAACTCCGGATCGCGCCGATCCGAATACGAAAGATGTCCGGAACGTAATTTTGGACACATCGGAGTCAGACACTCCGAGAAAATGAATCTGAGACCCGAAAATAAGGATTCAATAAGACCCAATAAGGATCCGGGACATCACAGTCCTCCCCCCTTAAAAGAATTTCATCCTCGAAATTCAGGACAAGCACCAAACGACAAGGGAGAGCGCCATAACCAATTGACAACGCCGTCAGGGCCCCAACCAAATCTCGATATTCGTAAAAATCACGATCCTGAGGGACGCGGCCAGACAATGATCACGGACAACGCCTCGCTCACAATCCAAGACACATCGATCATCAGAGCAGGCACATGCAAGAAGTACAAGTCTGGCGTCGCCTCAGCCAACACGAAAACCAACCACAACAACACTGCCACGATCTCGCTTACCAAGAACACGCAACCCTCATCACGGAAACCAACACCGGTAAACGCCTACGCTCGGCGGAGCAACCAAATGTCAGCTTCACAACCCGCTGACCGATCTCACGCCCTACACCAGAGGCAACCAACACTGAGCTTTCACCAGCTCACAACCAGGCAAACCGAACACCACCAGCAACACCGAACCAACTCTGCCAGAAGACAAACTTCAAGCAAACCCCAGATCCAATCCGAGAAGAGCACACCTCATGATCGGCCACCCAAGACCTCGCTAACATACGGCTCACGCCATTCTCGAGCCACAACAACCAGCATCTTCTGTCTGTGAAAGACCACACACTGGTCACCAGATACGTGTCAACGGGAATCCTCCACCGGCCCAACAGGCATGCTCCAAACCACGACAGGCCATCCGCTGACCCTCCACAGACCATTATCACACCTCAAGCTCAACCTCGCTCGGACACCGCATCCGATCCAAGCCTCACGCCAACTCCACCCTCTCAGGGGAGCACGGCGAAATCACATGACAGGATCCTGGTGTCTTCGATCTTTACCTCACTCGACTCAAACTTATAGGGAAGCCATCCCATGCTGGTCGCAGACCAGGGATCACCATATCCAACGCCAACGTCTCATTAGAGGCCTCCGCACACAAGCACCGTCCTTCGACCTGTCTCATCAAATCATTTGCCTCAAAACGATCCAAAAGGACGTCTGCCAATCCCGACTTCCGCTCTTACCGCAGGGCCACGAGACACGCGACCTCTTACAACTCATGGCACACATCTCTAAGGGAGGAAAGTGCCAACCAAATCCACGAAAACCTGGTCGACCACACCACGACCAGTGTGCACGAGTCCTCAAGCAATACACATCTCACCACGGTCGATCGCTCAGTTAGCCCACTAGCCGCTCACAACAACCAGCCGGGACCCATAATCTTGCTAGAGATCACTTCTCGAAAGCCACGATCTCAACCGAGGACACAACTTCCAACACAAGAACAGGGTGCTCATGCGGCACGCTTGCCAACATATCTCCCCGATTCTCCATTCAGCCAGTGCCACAAATCACAACACCTCAAGCAATGGCACGGCAACAACACGTTTCATACAACTGAGACAACGCTTATCGAGGAACCAATCCTCCCATGCTCTTCTCAACCTCGAAAATCCACCCGTAGCAGCCAACGCTACGATCTCGGACCTGTGGGTTATGGGCCCACCACGCTTCCACTGCGCACTCTGATCCACGCGCACAGCCATCATAGTGCCAACTCGGGATCCTCCATCCCGACAATCCTCTGCACTCCGCAGGCTCCGATCCTCGACACATCGGGGATCATAACACCAGCCTCAAGTCCTCATGAACGTCTCCCAACCAGCACTCGTACTTTTGAAATAGCGCCAACACACCCTCACGCAACCAGGGAATGGGCACGACTTCTCACGGACAACCACCTTGCCAAAACACGAAACACGTCTCGCACGGACTTCATGGCACACAAAGACTAACCAATCCGGACACACAATGCAAGACGGTGAACCTTAGCCAAACACAGACTCTCCAACCAAAGGAGAACCTAACACACCTCCGACCAACGAAAAATCTCCACGCTCGACCTGACTTTAACCCTCGCGCATGCTGGGAACAGCACCTTCCAGCATCGAGAAAACCATCACTTTCATCAGGTCAACGCCCCCGACACACTCGACGAGTGTCACGTCAGACTACGATCACAGCATCCCTCGATGCACCACCACTACAATTCCTCGAACTGCGACACACCACGCCAAGAGTCACGGCATGAGCCATAATCGACAACTGCCAACACTCATCCTCGAGTCCCGAACTCGCCGCGGAGCCTTCACATCTCAAGCCAACTCCAAGGTGAATACAATCCATACACACACATAAGCACAGGAGCAAGAACTTACTAGGTCAACCCTGCCCAATCCTGCCTTGAAATCCGCAAAAATAATCAGGGTCGACACAACATTTCTGACGCCACAGAGCACAATGAAGACATCAGGCTCGATAATCAGCAACTCAATAGAAGATCCTCTGCTCGCTCGAGCGCACCTCTCGATCAGAGCACCCGCTCCGACACCTTAAACCACGACCTTAACACCTCAGGGGTTGGACAACCGCAGACTGGGGCGGCAGCTCCCTCAGAGCACGCTTCCGGCCACTTAACTACGAACAATCATTGCCAGCCACCTGACCTCGTTGCAGATTCCTCGAACGCAGCACAACGGTAACGCACCTGTCGACAAACTCTGCGAAGAACGCACTCTGGGACCATAGCGCGTTCATGATTTGGTCTTCTTCGGCCCTTTTCTGAATTTCTGAGGTATGTAATGTGCCCTATCTCGACTGTTTACATATTTGGCATGTTATTGGCTTCAGTGGCGATCACGGTTTAGTTGTTTATCATATTCTCTTTCTATATATTTTTCCTTTTTTTCAATCAATTTGAAAGAGGAGTAATGATCATGATCTTTTAATGATGATTTTTTGGATGTTACAGTGCTGCCACAGACTCCACCGAGCTCTAATGATGTTGAAACTAGTGCCCAAACTTCTTGGGTGGGCCCAGGAGGTTGCCAAAATTCTTCGTGAACTTTCTGACGTCGACGGTGGCCGGGGCAGGGTCTGGACCAGGACCGATCTGCTCTGTTTCAAACTATGCCCAGACTACTACTACTGCTGGAAGAAGAGGCTGCCACCAACACTCCTGGGGTCTGATGAAGGTAGGACCAGAGCCATTGCGATCGTGGGTGAGTTTTCTTTCAGCCGAGATCAACAGGGTCATCAGAAAAGGTCAGAGTAGATCGCAAGGACTCGAATAGTGGGAGGGGGTCGAAGCAGATTTAGGTGAAACGAACCCGTGCACTACGGGGAGAAAATTTGGAAATTTGTGCTCCAAGCTCCAAATGACTCCCTTCTTGTTGGTGCTGACAGAGAGCTTGGAGGAGAAGGCCTCAACCAAAAATCAAGTCCAAAGTCACCCTGTAGTGGCTGTATATGCTTCTTCTCTTGGCCTCTGGTTCCCTCGCCGGAGTAGTTCTGCGCAGTCGGGGGAGATTGGCTCCTCTGGGTAGCAGGGACCTCAGATGATGGCAAATTTACCTTGCCATCGAAGAAATTCTAATGAGCTTTCCAGCAATATAAACCTTGCCGCTAGGAACTTTGTGGAGACGACGGGATAGGTTCTGCAAATCAGGGGATGATCCTACTCCTGCTACCTCTGGGTGACAGCTGTGATGAGGGATGGGAAATTGGGGTAGACGGAAGGGGAAATGGGGTGGAAGGTTGTGGGGGCGACCTCTGGCTGTTAAGGGGTCTAAGAGGGGGCAAACCAAGGTGAGAGAGGGGGAGAATAGGGGCTAGAAGGGTGTCTACCAGGTGGTGGGAGGAGAAGCTATGAATTTGGGGCTGGGAGGTTACAGTGAAATAGCGACCCAGTCATGGGCGCTATTCTGAATTTACGACCGAATAGTTGTCGCTAATTTCATGCTTAATTATTAAATCAGCATGTTTAAAAATTTAATAACTTAAGGTATGAACATCTAATCAATTACATGTGTGCATTGCTAGATTCCTAGTAATTTTCTCTACCTATTCATGTTCTTGTCCTTAGAAAATTATTTAAATTGGAAAAATGACACTGTTCATGCACTGAGATGAACAACGACCAATGTTCTGTCGTGATATTGAGACCAACGCCCAGATACTGGATGCTATTTACTGAAACGTGGCTGCGCCATGGGTGCTATTTAAACCTGAACCAAATGATGTGTTAAAAGGCTATAAAAATTCCTGGATTTGTTTACATTAAAACTAGAATATGAATTTAAAAGTAACGGCTAGGTCACAGGCGTGATTTAAGAAATAGTGGTTGTACCCCAAGCGCTATTTAAGAAATAGTGACCATGACCCAGGCGTCAGTTTCTGTCATGTGAGTTTTCCATTGGTTTCATGTGCACCCTTCCATTGGGATACATATATGGCACTATATTCCATCCGTGAGTATAGTCCCACATTTCTCGGTGATTTATCGGTTATCCCCTACTTTCTCGATGACATACAAGCCCTTCGTTGGACATTCCGTTCCTTCGGACCGATGAGTTAGTCATAGAGACCTCTGTAAGTCTCCTAGATGCCTTGGATTCCCTCAAGGCCGATTGAGCTGGTTGTACCTTAAAAACCCGTGACACTATTCAATTGCCATGTCACTCTAAAGAAATATGGTATACTGGCCCTTGTGATATGCTATTTGAATGTCATGAGAATATCCTTGAAATAATGGAATGGGGGAAAACATACCATTTATATTTCGTGAGAATTATGTGCCGTACTTGTGGACACTAATTCTATCTACCTTATAATGTACAAGAATGAGCGACCATTTCTAATGAGTGCTTCTTTTTAATGTCATGGCACCCAATTAGGGAGCCAATTCCACCTAGTTTTATCATTAATCATGATTATACCATTATTATCGTCCTCACATATCATATTCAATCTTTGAAATTCTATTCTCTATGATCTACCTTAAAGTTCCTACAAGCTTGGTTCCTTTGGAATTCTATATTGGCTATAACAGACCCAATTAACTCAAATCATAGGTAAGTAATTTAGTAACCTAGATACATGACTCAAATAAAAGGGAAAATACATGATCTATGACCCAAAATAAAGAAACAAATACACAGCATGACTCAAAATAAAGTGGCAAACAAGACTATGCGTCGACAACGAGCAACGGGAGTCTCGAGCAAAAAAGAAGTGGCAGGAGATGTCCACATCAATTGACTTGGAATTAAATTAGCAATAGAATACTTATGAGATTTGGCCTATAAATAGGGTTGGGATCTTCCCTACTCAAGAATCTATTGGGGAAGTGCTAGTTGTAGAGAGGAGAAAATCTTGAAGTTTGGAGGAGTGTTCAAAGTGTTCTTCATTCTTGTTCTTCTTCCTCTTCGATCTTCCACTAGGTAGGTTTTCTCTCAGGTAAAAATTAATTAGATCTTCATATATGTTCCTTTGCATGAGTATTTTGAGAGGGAAGAGACCAACCTAATAGCCATGGTGCCTTCAGCCACAGTGGTGTTACGAAGAGAGGAAGGTTGGTCCCCGGTGTTCTTGAGAGGGAGAGGATGTCGTCCCTGGGCCCAAGTGTGGAGGGCCGAGGTCGATGACGCCCTAGGCTTACTAGAAGAGAGCGATACCCTTGCTGCTCCCTCTACTTCGGATAGACTGCACCAGGTAGAGTTGCGGAGTTGCAGACGAAGGTGGGGTGAGGAGTGATCCACCACAGCTGGGGCTGCAGTAGAGGAGCTTTGTCTTGACCTCAGGAGAGTGTCCAGATGAGGGATGGGCCACGCTGGTTGCTGGGATGCCGATGACAAGGCAAAGTAGCAGAGATGTCCCTGTGTATGCAGAAGGGTGGGCGGCAGACCTGCAGAGAGTGCAGAGGGGGGTGGCTGTGAGGGAGGGGTGAGTGTGATGTGGTCTAGGGGAGCTTCGGAGAGGGAGATGGGGTTGGGGTGGAGAGGGATGGGTGCTAGAGTCGCATCTTGGTGGAGGGGTAGGGAGAGAGAGGTGGTGGCAGCCTAGTTGGTGGTGGTATTGATGGGAATTGAAGATGGGGTTCTTGGGTATGCCAAGGGTGGCTTGGGAAAGGGGAGGGCAGGCTTGGGGAAGTGGAGAGGTGCCCTTGGGAATGTGGGGGTTGGCTTGGGGAAGTGGAGGGATGCCCTTGGGTACGAAATAAGCAAAATGCCAAGAGAGGGGAGCGGACACGATACCTCTACGCTTCGGGCGTGGGGAAGGTGACCCCGGTCGACACTCGTACTCCCAGTGTACAGTAATTAATAATTACAGTAATGATTTTAATTGTCCACTCCACGCAGGGAGGTAAAAGACTACACGTAGGACCCGGGAGTAGCGAACTCGGGTTGACGGGCGGCACGTCCGTGAGGCACTCGGGACGGCGGCAGATCGACGGCTTGGCTCGGTTCTACGTGGGCCCACTGGACAGCAGGCTGGTCCAGTTGCTGGGATGGTGGCTTCCGAGCATCTCCTTGGGGCGGGGGCTGGCTGAGATGGTTCTGGGGGTTGCTGGTCGACCTCCGGAAGCGGCGGTTGCTGAGTGTAAGCCAGCATATTTTCTGAGGAATTAATTCCCAGACTGCTCTGGTGGCCTGTTCTCGGGACAGAATTGTGCGCCTCTACCAAAATAATTTTAGCGCCCAAATCTGATGTTGGATTGAGGCAAGATTGGCGCCGTTTGAAAGATGACTTGAAGGGCTACAACATATATTTATTTTAGATCCATCCAACAAGCGGATTAGAAATGAAAACTACTGTGGTTTACTGTTATTTCTGACTCGAAATTACAGACACATAGGATAGAACTAGATCTGTCTGAAAATGAATTTTTACCAAAATAAAAATGGTAGATCTAGACTCTGGTAAAATGATGGGTGGAATAAGGGGATGTGATGAACACATATGAATTGTTTGGGATTTTTCTGATGCTTTTAGGGGGCGGGAAAAATATAAGAGTAGACTCCTATCCTGTAGATCTGCAAACTGGCAGACTATCAAGGGTGGAACTAAAAATAAAGAAAAAATACCAAATGAAGGTGGAATGACTTGAATTTTTTTGTGGAGGATGGGGGGGACGTGGGAAACCTACCCTCCAATTTTCGGCCTGATCTGAGCTCTTGATTGGGAGCTAAAAATCACGCTTCAAGGTTCTGTCCAGAGGTGGATAGAACTCCGATGAGACGGCAGTGGTGGTGAGATGGCGGCGGCGGCAGCGGTGCTGAGTTTCACACTTAGGAAGGGGATAGAAGGGGAGAATTTTCACCTCAGAAGATCAACCTTCACATCTGCAAGGGGGAGAGAGGAGAGAGAGAGGTCAAACCAAACCTAAATAACATGCTAATATTTTAATCCAGATAATTTTATTAAGGCCCACTCAAGCCCATCTTTATTAACTATTTTTAAGGTCCATTATATTCTAACTTAGTTAATAATTATTATTGGGTTTTATTTTACAAGTTTTATTCTTTCATATTTTTATTCTCCATAAATGTTATATGGGTATTATTATTATTTATTCCTTTTTATTTTCCGGGTTGCTACAAGGGTGGTATTGTTGAAGGTACCCTGACTGTTAATTCCAAGTCTACATTTGTTCTTTTAGATATCAGCACTACGCATTCATTTATTTCTCAGGGCTTTGTCAATTCTTTATCTATGAAACCTGTGTTGATGGAATCTCATCTTATGATAACTACCCCTATTGGATCGAGATTAGAGATTAAGTATATTTATCCTTCTAGTGAAGTATTGATCAATAACTATAATTTGCCTACTGATTTGGTGTGTATGAAGATGGAAGGCTATGATGCGATCTTAAGGGCTGAATTGTTAGCTAGGCATGGTGCTAGTGTCCATTGTAAGTTGGGTTCAGTGTCTTTTTCTAGGCACCCTGAGTTTTCTTCTTCAAGCATTAAGCATTTTAAGTTCGTGCCTCTTATTTCAGCACTCCATGCTAATAGGTTGATCAGGAAGGGGTGTCAGGCATTTTTGGCTTTGGTCACTTTGACTGAGAGGAAGGAATTGGAGTTGAAGGATATTTCTGTTGTCAAGGATTTTCCTGATGTGTTTCCTAAGTAATTGTCAGGTTTTCCCCCAAAGAGGGAGGTTACTTTTTTTATCGATTTGATTCCTGGTACTGTACTAGTTTCTAACGCTCCTTACCGAATGTCCCCTGCTGAGTTGAAGGAGTTAAAGGAGTAGTTGCTAAGTTGTTAGAGAAGGGCTTTATTCGTCTAAGTATGTCTCCTTGGGGAGCACCTATGCTTTTTGTAAAGAAGAAGAATGGATCATTGAGACTGTATATAGATTACCATCAATTGAATCAAGTCACTATTAAGAACAAGTACCCACTATCAAGGATCGATTAGTTGTTTGATCAGATATCATGAGCTCAGTATTTCTCAAAGATTAATCTCAGGTCGGGTTATCATCAATGGAGAATCAAGGATGAGGATATCTACAAGATGGCGTTTAGGTAGGAACAAAAGCCCTCTCTTCCCTCCTGTTTTCATTAAGTGTACATGGAGTATTTTTCATTTTTCACAGCATGCATAGACCTTATCTTTTGAAAGGAAAATGATAATTTTTCCTAAATTCACGCAACTCATGCATCTCCATGACTTGATACTTATTGTAGCATGTTTAATTTCCTATTTAAGTATGTTTTATTATATCTACATCCTTAAGAAAGGCCTTAGATACTCTATTTTATTTCTATCTGCTACAGGATAGGAACGGTCTCCGTGAGACCGCCTTAGTTATATAGCGGCCCTACAATAAATCGCTAAAACATGTATGCGGTCCTCACCTAACTGCTATTCTCTTTCTGATTTCTACTTCTTGTTAACTCTAAACAGAATGCAGATCGACCCTTTTAATAATATCTTAAGCCTAGGTAATTAGGTTGTATTCTTGACTTTGACCATGGATTCATGTAAATGATTATTTCGTGCATCTGTCATGCTAAGTTTCATGACCTATATGCTTGTTACACTTATTTTAACCATATGTTAATTTCATGCCAAAATCATATAAAATTGTATTAAAGTTATGTTTCATATGGTTTGTGCACTTATTTTCATCAATGATTGATCGATGATTTCTACTCTCTCTCATCTTGAGTCTTACTCAAGTACATGGCATGTATCCTGGTACGATGTTATTAGTTACACTTGCACTTATAGGCACATATTTTTGGACTTGTGATCCTCTCCGTTGGATATTCATTTCATCGGACTAGGTGATCTTGTTTCAAGACCTCTGTAAGCCTCCGTGAGCCTGCGATTCCCACTAGGACGCCGAGCTGGTTATACCCTCAAAGCCCAATTGTCTAGAAAGCACTTACACTACCGATGATTTTTGAAGTTCTGGTCCATAAATGGTTCTTAGATGACCGCTAAGGCCCATTAATGGTCGGCCAGAGACCGCTTCTTTCATTAAACAGTTGGCCCGAGACCGCTTCTTTCATTAAATGGTCATCCCGAGACCACTTGTACCTCTGAGTCAAGGCTTTCATTTTGGCTTCGACCCAATGTAAAATGGTCCGGACCTGACCGCATATGTCAAGCCCCGAGCGCGGAAGGAACCCAAAGAGCGCGATGAGTTTATACCATTCATGTCAATCAGAGCATTAAGAATGCTCATCCACGCATTGAGATATGCAAAGGGGTTCATTCCGCCGGCTCCTTCTTCTTGCGGCTTCCGCCCTTCTTGCCGTCTCCGTCATGGTCGAGCGGATCGACCTCCTCGAACTCGCTCTTGAGCAGGCGTTCGATCAGTGCGGGATTGTCCACCTCGGTCGGCTCATGACCCTCGAAGGTCACGCCGCCATAGGTGATCGACGTATGGCCGTTGGTGTACTGGCCAGTAAACTTGAGAAGCATGTCAGCATCCTCGAAAGGATGGGGCGAGCCCAAAGACCCGCCCCATTGGTTAGAGGGTCAGCGGCGGGCCGGTGAAGAACACCACCACCTTGAGGACACCCGTGCCGCCCGCGTTGGCAGCCGTGTTCACCAGTCCGGAAACATAGGTCTCGGCAGCGAACTGCTTGTAACCGCTGTCCTGGACGATGTTCAGGAACGGGTAGTAGATGCCCGCCACAGGGCGGAACTGCGACACCGCGTCACCGTCGAGGGTGCCGAGATTGCCGAAGCCGTCCGTGTCGGCGAGATCCGTGCCGTTAGCTTCCCAACCGATGTCGATGTCCAGCGCTTCCGTGCCGGTATCGATGTCAGCCGCCTGGAAGAAGCCGCCGATGACGACCGCCCCTGCGGGAAGCTTGCAGAAGCGAATAACATCGTTCTGCGCCAACGCCGCGGTAGCGTTGTAGATGCCCCACGCGACCCCGAGCACGCCCTGAGTGGACGGCAGGGATGGCGTAGGGAAGTTGGCCTTTGCATGAGGCCCGACGAGAGTAGCCATTGCGCTATCCTTTCCGTGCTATCAGGCGAGTTCAGCCGCCGACGTGATCGTCGGAGACATCGAAGGTGGTGCCGAGAGCACGCACTGTAAGGCCGCGCGTTTCGACGATGAAGTCGCCGCGGAAACCGAGCAATCCGCGCGTCGGAACTTTGAATTCCATGCGGGAATGACCTTCGTGCGTGCGCATGTCGACGAGTTCCGCTTTGCGGCGGTTCAACATGTCGATGATCGTGCCGGCGGACACTTCCGGAACGTCGATGATTGCCTGTTCGATCGGTTCTTCTTTGCCGTTCGGTGTATCGCGCATGATCACTTCCGGGCGGGACACCTGGAATTCGAATCCTTCGCGGCGCATTTGCTCGAGAAGAACGGAAAGGTGGTCTGGGAATCTCTTCTTCATGGATTCTTCAGTCTCCCATGTGGCTTCTTGCACCGAGTATTTGCTCCATTGAACATTGATCATGGGAATTATCTTGTTCCTCAGTGTACGTACCTCGCGATCAAGGATCCTTAAAGGCTTTTATTCATAAGCAAGATCCTTTTGTATCACCAGGTCGTCATGATCTATGACATGAGATGGATCATGAACGTACTTCTTTAACATTGATATGTGGAACATGTTGTAAACCTCAGACAATTGAGGAGGCAAGGCGATGCGGTAAGCAACCTTGCCAACTCTTTCCAAAACATCGAAAGGACTGATATATCTTGGTGTAAGCTTGCCCTTAACACCAAATCTTCTAATGCCTTGTCCAGGGAAAACTTTAAGAAAGACGTGATCTCCCACCTAGAATTCAAGATCTCTCCTTCTAGTATCGGCAAAAGTCTTCTGCCTAGATTGAGCCATTTGAAGTCTTTCTCTAATGAGCTGAATCTTCTCGGTGGTATCCCTTACCATGTTTGGGCCTAGTAGTTGCTTCTTGCCAACTATGTCCCAGCATAAAGGTGATCGACAACTCCTTCCGTATAATGCTTCGAAAGGTATCATTTGAATACTTGCCTGGTAAATGTTGTTATAAGCAAACTCGACCAGGGATAAGTGATCATACCAGCTTTCACCGAAATTGATAATACAAGCTCTGAGCATGTCTTCTACTACTTGATTTGTCCTTTCGGTCTGACCATCCGTTTGAGAATGAAATATTGTACTAAAGTTGAGTCTTGTTCCCAACGAATGTTGTAGACCCTTCCAGAAGTGTGAAGTGAAGCACAGGTCTCGGTTAGACACGATTGAAATAGGTACTCCATGCAGTCGAACTATTTCTTTGATGTATAAGGCAGTAAGAACGTCAACTGACCATCGGTTCTTGATTGGCAAGAAATGTGCTGATTTGGTCAATCGTGTTGTCCTTCTGGTTTTAATGATGATAACTAAGAGATGAATGGATGATGAATTGAACTTCAATATGATACATTAAATTTTGATTAAGTAACATGTGCATTTGTTCTTGTTTAAATGCAAGATAGGAACAACAGTTCAGATCACTTCAATGCGTCAACGCCTCAGCATGATAGCGTGGACGCAGTAGTTCAAGCAATTGAGCATAGCTACTGGATCACTTCAGTGCGTCAACGCCTCAGCACGATAGCGTGGACGTAGCAATTCAAGCAATCGAGATCTTAGCTACTGGATCACTTCAGTGCGTCAACGCCTCAGCATGATAGCGTGGACGTAGCAGTTCAAGCAACCAAGATTGCAGCTACTGGATTACCCTAGTGTGTCAACGCGTTGATCAAGCAGCGTGGATGCATCAGTTCAATTTTCAACAACAAATGATCAATGGGTGGATGCAGTAGTTCCATGCGTCAACGCTTCAGCAATACACAGAGAGCCAGAAGATTGAACATAGGCTGCGTCAACCCTGTGGGATCACTGAGTTGACGCCGTCTAAACTTAGCTTCAGAACAATTCAAGTGGACCCCATTCGTACCACTACTGTTGCCAGATCAGTAAAAGGTTATTACTGTCCTTTTTATTCCCTCCCATTCCAGAAGATTTTGGGGCACATGCAATCATTAAGCTAACAAGATAATCTGGCTGGGGCCCACCTATGACACGTGGATGGGATTGAGTGCGGGAAAGGGATCATGCTCGATGACGGGGGCTAGGCGAATATAGCCATAGAAGGTGATTGTGAGCAGAACTTGGTGAACAACACGAAGGAGAAGAAGACCATCTTCCTGCTGCTCTGAAGATCATCAAAGAAGAACCAGAGTCTTTGGAGAAGCCTAAGCTAATCAAGTTCTGCGAAGAAGAAGAAGACCGATCTGCTGAGAAGAAATTTCATCCAGATCTTAGAGTTCGCTTCCAGAGTCTGCAGCGCCTTAGATCTAAGGACCGATCTCTTCTTTCACCATTGTGTGATTTCCTTCATTTTTCTTTTAATTTTGATCTGATCTAAGACATTGAATGTTCTCTCTCGCATTGTTCTGTTGAGAGAGGGGTAGTCTGATCCAGCAGTTTGTGCAGGGATCAGGGGTATCTAGGCAGGGTTGCCTTCAAGCTGTTTGTCAGCTGTTCAGGGACTAGGTCCTGGTATAGCTAAGCTGTATTGCTTAAGCGGTGTTGAGGAGATTATTCCTCGTTTGAAGCCAAGCTGTAAAGCTCAGCAGGGTTCCTCACTAGTTTAGTGGGGAGGTGGACGTAGGTCTCCGCAGGGAGACCGAACAACCTTAAAATTCAGTGTCCTCCTATGGTTTGCTCTCTATTTCTAATCTATTCTTCGCTAGATGCATGGATAGGCACGCTCTCTAATTGTTTTCATTCCATTTATCGTTTGAGCATCTAGTTGTCTTAAACCTATTGCAAATTACTTTGCTATAAAATTTTTAAGGTCAACCTATTCACCCCCTCCCTCTCTAGCTTGACCGCCCTCTGTACTCAACATGTACCATTGGCCTGACGCCCCTATGTTGGGCCGCCAGACCGCTGTGACGGCCCAGAGGTAGACCGTCAGAGCTTGTGGCGTGCCTAGGTAGGTTCGCCAGGATCTGGTCTGCACCGAGTGGTTTGCAGTCCCATTTCTTATCCGACTCTGGTCACCACGCGATGATGCTGGTACGGTGGATGGTCCCCATACTTTGTCGGGTTCGGATGTTGTTTTTCATGGCTTGAGAGTCTACTCCTTCAGTGACACTCAACTAGTTGTAGCCCGCCAATGCGAGTGTGCTGGTATCCACCTGGGAGTAGTGGGACGACTACCATGAGGATGATTTTTAGACTGGTTTTCATTGGGCCCAACGTCATCGTCCAGAGTCCAGCTGAGTGGAAAATCAGTTAGAGGCCAGACCGAGGACGCATGGTCTGTGTGTGCACATGTGGTTGGGGGCAGTTGGACACGTGTTGACGGGCACGATGCCAGCTAGCCACTCGCTTTGTGGTTACTTATGTATGTTTGAGTCTCGCGCTCGAGGCATGGTAGCTAGACACTTGTGACGTGGTATAAGATGCCAGTGGACACATCCGGTCGTTCTTCTAGTGGGAGGTACTTCCGTTCTGGATAGGGAGTGACTGACTGTCAGTCTCACTTGCCTTGACCTTAAGTTTTGGTCATGTTGACCACTGAGTTTTGGTTGTTTCGCTATTGCGTGCGTGTGTGGGTTTTCACACTGTGAGATCCGTACTTGTAGTGCAGGGCTTCTACTTCTAAGGTACTCACTTAGCTGCTAGCATAGCGATTTTTCATTTTGCGAGGTAGGGTTCGGGTGACCCCTACTGAGTCTTATTCTGAGACTCATTCCCTGTGTATTTTTACCGTGTTTCGGCTATAGCCCTGTGAATAAAAAGAGCTTTAAAAATAAATTACGCACATCTTTTGTAGGTAGCTCTGAATCACACAGCACCTCAAACCCACAAATTTTTTAGTTCACTGCAAAGAAAAATGAGACCAAACTAAAAAACTGAAAAATAAAAACAATCTGTAAAGTAAGGCTAAAAACATTACTGCTATACCTATGCATGTGAAACACAAGTCTATTGCTCACCCATATGCACATACCAAGAAGAATTCATGTCATTATTGTGTAAAGTAGGGTCACCTGATGCATGACGACAGAATAATGAAAAAAGATGATTTGAACGTTGGTAAAATGAATGTCAGGAATTTTCATGCTACAAAATCTCCTATTGTTCAGAAAAAAAGTTTAGTGTTTTCACTGTGGGAAGCCAGGGCACAAGGCTAATGAATGCTAGTTGACTGTTGATAGAAGGAATTCTTTTTCATGTTTTAACTATGGAAAGTATGGCCATACAGTCAAGGACTGTTGGCACATAAAAAGGAAACAAAATTTCCATGATAGAAGTGGCAGAACTTCTGCCCACCCACAGAAGCTTAGTGCTTATTCTATGAAGAAGAATGTGAATGTCTCTAGTTGCTGTCATTACTGTAGGATGTTAGGGAATGGAATGAATGACTATCGTTTAATGGAATATGATGATTTTAATGCTTTCAGCTCTTGGAAAGCACCAATGAGAGGTGCTACTAACTCTTTAGGACCCAAGAATTCTTGGGTACCTAAAAATTCAAAATGAGAATTTGTTTGCAGGTGTGACTTGAAGCTAGGAAATAAACAAAGGGGTTCAATAAAGTTCAAGGCACATGCAGTTGGTAAAAACGCCATTTTAGGCTTTATAACTACACTTGTTGATTGTTAATTCCCTATTGTTAGTTGCATATTTTGGTTAGATCAGATTCATGTGTTTAATGTTTTCAGTTGTTTGAATATTTAAGGGGAAGTTTGACTAATTTGTTTTGTCATGCATACTCTGTTTTTAAATTGAAAATTTGTTGCATTCTCATGAAAAATATGTTGCATAAGTTAACTTGCATTGTCATACCTTAATTTGAAAATTTTATGCTCTCACTGAAAAAGAACTGTATTTATTTTACAATTTTCATGCATGACCCTATGGTATATAAAATGGCGTCTTCCGCATGTTTTGTGCCTTTTGTTCCTTTTCTTCTTGCGCCACTTGTTGCGAGAGGAGGCTTCGCTCTTCAAGGATTGTTTCCCGCTCGAGCTCGAACACCTTGTGAGTTGTGACGAGAAATTTTCTTTAGTATTTGTTTGCTGGGAGGGTTTTTTATTTCATGTTGTATATCTAGCGGGGGTTCACGAGGCTTGTATTTGGCCCGTATCATGACGGCTTTGGCTCCGCGCCATTTTTCATCCATCACTGGACTAATTTAATTTTTATTTATCTCGATTAATTTGAGAAAAATAAGGAGTCCAATAGCCATTCACGTCTTTCATCATTTTCCATGATGACATCCTATATATTTTAGAAGGGACACCATTGCGGGCGAGGCCTGCATCGCCCAATCTCATTGTATCATATCATGTTGTATGCAGGTCCAAGTCTTATTGTCGGTTACCCCTTCTCGTCCCATGACCCTCAATCTGGCCATTGGGAGGAGGGGCATGTAAAGGCACTAGGACAAGTCAAGCATCGTAACTCATGTTGGAAGCTCATGAAGTGAAGGCAAGTGGTGAACATGCAATGGCACATAGATCCACTTAGCTTGGTTGGGGATAACAGGTGTCAGCTTCAGTTAACATCTTTGTGAAGAAGGCATCAACATCAGTTGACATGTTTATGAGGAAGGTGTCACAAGACATTGACATCCTATGACCTCAGCAGCTTGCACTCTGGAACACTATGAAATGCCCAAACCAGGGCATGAAGCTTATAGTGTTAATACCCCAGAAATCCTTCCAGAATCCACCACAAACACATACAATAACCAAGACGAGTTGGTGTACAAATTGGAAAACCAAGCAACATGCCAGACTTTACAGGCTAGAAATCTGAGGTGTTCCAATAAGTGGACTCCTACCCTTTTCTCTTTTAGGAGGGAGCTTATTTGAAGAGGATTGCAATTTTCAAATGATGTTTCTTTACCAAACCTTTATCTGCCATAGTGCTGGTGGATAAGCTCACATCCATGGTATGAGCAATAGTAGGGTTGGATTGGAAGAGAGTGTTAATACCTCGTTCCATTACGAGGTCTATTAATTATCCCATTATCATGCTTTCCAGTTCAATGAAGAATGGGCTTCTAGTATCATTTCCTTCTGTACACCATGTTGAGACCCTATGGTCGACCTATGGCCCCGTGGTTGTCTCGAACATCCTGTGAGGATCGTGACCATATTTTTGGGTGTCCGAAGATACTGTGTTATCTCGATTAGCATGCACGTGGGTTTTAGGGGTCCGGGTGACCCTCTTGTGTTCTGGGCTTTCGTGTTACCCTTAATCGAGTACTCGTGCATCAGTCTGAGTGCGGAGGGTCATTCCCGCACGTTGATAGCTTTCCAAGAAAGCGATTTCTGTGTGGGCCAAGTTTATGGCCTATGGACTGTGAGTTCAGTCACCCAGCCTGGGGCTGGAAGGTTTCTTAGCCTTCCTTTTGAAAGGGATTAGGTTTGGCGGCCGCGCAGTGCCTCATCAATCATATTATCGTGATTTCTGACCTAGGATAGGTCAGATTGACGGCATGGAGCTGTCCTATGCAACGGCCTTGGCCTTGAGTCCTGTGACTCAAGGGCCGTTGGATTTAGTAGGTCTAGTGGACTGCCTAGAGTCCGGTGACATCGTGCCACCCATTTTCAGAGCTAATTATGATGAGCTTGTGCAAAGCTTGTCCATATTTCGGTGATTTTTGTCGAGAGTCGTCTGCTTAGTGGCCCCCACTCGTTGTAGTTCACTGGGCACGCGTGTGCCGACCCACCTGGGAGTAGATGGAGAGCTACAACCGGGAGAGACGACTTTTAGGCTGGTTTGTCGTAGGGCCTCCCATTGTAGCGGCTCGAGTCTGGGCCGAGAGGAAAACTAGATAGAGGGCCTAACGTAGTGCAGTCAGTCAGTGTGTGCACATATGATCGGGGACTTCAGACGCGTGCTCACGAGCACGACCCCGACTAGACCCTTATTCTGTGGTTACTAGTACGGTGTCTCAGTGTCCGCCTGGGGCGAGTAGGGAGACACCTGAGGCATGGACTAAGTCGTTAGGGGATGCATCCGACCTTACTTTTAGTGGGCAGTACTCCCGTCACGTGATGAGACTCTCGTGACTCGATGTTTAGTTTCCCGTCTGCGAGACGTGGTTTTTAGCCGGTTCCCGTGTGCTTTCCTGATATAGAGATCTAGGGTTTCCGGTAAGGGTTATCGAGGGTTTTTTCCCAGATAGTGTAGGGTTTACGACGGCGAGGTCGTGACTGTGCTCTCAGACCGCGTGGTCTTGGGCTATTTTGAAAACAAATATATAGGAAAATCAAAAATAGTGTCTATTTTGGTGGACGCTCATTCAAAATTCCCCCATACTTTCGGAGTTTTAAAACCTTTCAAAAAATGACTCACAGAGCCCCAATCCCACTCGGATACAAATTACCCTAGAGTTTCCCATGTAACCGCCCTTACCAGAAAGATTACCCCAATCATCGCAAACTCTCCAGATCTCTCTCTTCTCCTCCGAGATTTTCTCTGTGGCGGTTCTTTTGCAATTCTCCATCGATCCATAGAGGCTTTCTCCTCTACTCTGCAACGCAAAGTGACTACTTCTTCCACCTTGCAAGGATTTTCCTGCAACCCTGCTACTCACAGCACCACACCAAGAGTTCTTCCGCAACTTCCAGGGATGGCTGCTCCCCCCTTGCAATTCCTAGAGAATTGCTCTACAACTTCTGACAACCCACAGAGTCTCTACCCTGCTCTGTACCTCTTGCAACCATGGATCGTCTGGTTCAATGCCCAGAGAAGAAGCCCAAGATGACTCTACCTAGGATCACAGAGATCATTGGTCACATCAGCAGAAAAATCATGCTCAATCAAGTTTGTTCCAATTGTTCCAATTTCCCCTGTTCAGACTCCATTACAAACATGCTCTTGCAACTTCCCAGAGCCTTTTATCCTTTATTTCACTTGCCAAGCCTTCTCTCTGTTCTGACTGCGGCTCTCTTCTATAGAGATTCCTACTACATGCCCTTTCTTTCTTCATGCCTTAGCTGCTCTATTGCAAGTTTTCTTCCCTTTCATACCTTCTAAACCTCCTTTTCTATTCTATTTTTTTCTCAGGATTATCCTAATATTCTAGGTGCCAAGAGATATACCAAGCACAAGTGGCTGCCCCTTCTTATTTCCAAGATCACATTACATATGAGATCTTTCCTATCTAGGTGGAATCTCCTAGGGTTAATTACCCATGCAAAGCACTATCAAGACATGCATCTCTTGACTAGGTAGTGATAGGTGCACTTACTGAGATATGGCACCCCAACACTCACACATTCCTATTCCCTACATTTGAAGCTACAATGTTATTGGAGGAAATCGAGATGCTGCTTGGAGTTAAGAAATTGAAGCAAGGGGAAAAGGAATATGGGAGCCATGTGTCTCACAACCCATAGGCTCTCATAGTCAAGCACAGAAGACTGATGTCGAGCTCACTCAAAGGCAACTCTGGTCTCACTATCTACGAGGTCCAAGACCTCGACCGGGATACTCTTCTAGAAGAAGAAGATTGGCGTGAGCCTATCATCAAATTCAAGAAGGGATGGCTCCCTCCTGACCGAGCTCAAAGGGTCTAATTACTTCGCCGAGCAACATCATATGAGTAAATTGGTGACTTCCTGTACCGGCTCGTCCATGAGAAGGACAAGTCCATCCTCTTGAGATGCGTCTCCTCAGCCGAGGCTTGAGCCATCATATGTGAGGTCCACTCTGGGTTGTGTGGCGCACATCAAGCCGGAGACAGAATGAAACAACATCAAGCTCAAAGGCTTCTACTGGCCTACCATGTACGCAGACTGTATCCAGTACGCCCATACATGCCATCAATGCCAAGCCTTTGGCCCAGTCCCTAGAAGATCACCTAACCTACTGTGTCCCACAGCCCTCACCTGGCCATTCGCAGAGTGGGGTATGGACATTGCGGGGCCTTTCCCGCCATCATCCAAGGGGCACAGATACATCCTGGCTGCCACCGACTACTTCTCCCGCTGGGCGGAGGCCCTTCCCCTGCGAGAAGTCACCAGCGAGGTGGTCGCCAGATTTGTCCGACACAACATCATCTACCGATTTGGCTCTCCTGGTCGCATAATCTTCGACAATGGAACACCCTTTAAGAATAAGGCCGTATACCAGCTGGCGGCTAAGTTTCACATCGACTGGAGAACCTCCTCAGTCTACAACCCACGAGCCAATGGCTTGGCCAAAGCTTTCAACAAGACCCTCTGCAAGCTCCTGGATAAGATCGTTAGCCATAGGAAATATGACTGGGGTGAAAAGGTCTTCGAGATATTATGGGCCTACCGGACAGTTTACAAAACCCCCACGGGGTGTTCGCCGTTCTCCCTGGTCTATGTTGCCGAAGCTGTCATCCCCATTGAGATCCAGTTGGCATCATACCACGTGGCGGTACATACCAGCCTGACTGGCTCTGATGAAAATGAATACCACAGAAGACTAGAAGAGCTCGCTGATCTGGAAGGCAAACGGCTCGAAGCCTACAAACACCTACAGTTATATCAGGCACGCATGGCGCGAGCCTACGATAAGCTCGTCAAGCGGCAAGATAAAGGCTAGCTGTGCTCGACTGCCAATGAGGATTTTGAAAATTAGAAGTAAAAATCACATTCTTTTATATATGAATTCATATGTATGTGTGGTTGATCTCAAAGCTATGTGTCCCTAAGAATTTACCTTCAATAAAGGTTAAATTTTTTTTTCTTTGCAAGGGCTTCTTGAAATTGAACATTTTTGGGGACAGAAATGAAAATGGTCCATGTGTGAAAAGAATTCAATTTTTATTCCTGTCATGTATTCTTAGTGTTCATGGTTTTAATTCGATATCTTAAGAACACTTCATCTCTTCATCATTAATTGAATTGGTGTCCATCCATGTATGTCATTTCCATGGGAACTTGATCTGCAACATTTAAAATCCTTGAATTTGTGTCTATCTGCTCCTCATCTCAGTATCTTAAGAATGCCCTTTTTACGGGTGACCTTTTTGGCTAAATTTACTTGCATTGCCCGTATACATCTACTTCACTGCGTGGACGCAACAACTCTTGGCATCAACGCAGTGTGTCTTATAATTCCTCTGAACCTGGTTCACCGACTTAGACCGGTTGAACCGCTCACGCTTAAGGGTTTCCAAAACCCTTTAAAGGCCATAGCGTGAACGCTGCTCACCCACTTTTCTATCAACTTCTCGTGCATTTGCCTTCTGCATCCTCTCTTCTTTTTTCCAAAACCCCCGGCCGCCACTCTAACATCTGTGTCCGTCGTCTCTATTGAGATGGCTCCTCCGAAGGCTGCGACGAAGGGAAAGAAGATGACGGAGCAGCGATTGAGGGATCCTATAGCCTCTCTATCCTTCATCGAGCCCTGTACAAAGGCGGCTCACGACGCCCCTCTGGCCAGTTCTCCAGAGGAGAGACTTACTCCCTCAGCCTCCCGGAAGGATAAGGGGAAGAAGAAAGAAACGCGTCAACAACAACCTAGCTCGCCGCACAAGAAGAGGAAATCAGCAGAACAGTCTGCTCCTTTTGACACAGTTCAGAAGAAGAAACCCAGGAAGGAGAGCTCGCAACCCAGGTCGTCTACTCCTTCTCCTGTCATTAACATAGAAGAGCCTCTGAAAGTTCTAATCCCCCGTTTTATATTGGAAAATAATGTTTGTCTGGAACAGCCACTATCCGGGTACCACAAGTTATTCTTGGCTGCCAGACAACCGGCAACCCCCCATAGACTCGACCGACAGCCCTTCGTGCCCTCATCCGGTAGCCCCATTAAGTGGATTTTATACCTAATACGATGGCCTATTAGGCACCCACCCGGCAGCACATTAAATGCTGATCCGACAGTCCTTCATAGGTTGAACTGATAGCCCTCCATGTCCTCATCCGACAGCCCCATTAAGTGGGTTTTATACCCCATACGGCAGCCTATTGGGCACTCATCCGGTAGCACATACAATGCTGAACCAGCAGCCCTTCAAACATCAAAATGAGAGTGCATTAAATGCCTATATGGTAGCCCTGTTAGAGTTGATCCGGCAGCGTCTTAACCGCTCATCCCGCAGTGCCCTCTACCTGCTCATCCGACAGTAGCTCTCAACTTGCTCATCCGACATCCCTCAACATCCTCATCCGGCAGCCCCCCATGTGCCCCCATACGACAACCCCTTTAGTGCTGAATCGGCAACACATTAGGTGTTGAACCGACAGTACACTAAGTGCTAAACCGGCAGCACATTAAATACTAAACCAACAGCCCATATAAGTTCATCCGGCAGCCCCTGGGCACTCATTCAGTAGCACATTAAGTGCTGAATCGGCAGCCCTTATGCACCTTAAATGGTAGCTCATTGGGTATCGATACGACAACTCCCTGGGCACTCATCCGGCAGCACATTAAATGCCCATCTGATAGCCCTCAGCCAGCTCATTCGGCAGCCCATTTGGGGCCTCATCCGGCAGCAACGAAAAGCCCTGTCTAGTAGCATAATGAGGCCCTCGTGTCCGCCTCCCTACACCTCTACATAAAAGACTACAAGGCACTAGTTGAAAGGAGAGAGGCTTGACATTTGAGTAGCACGCACCTGCACACGGGAGGAACACTTGTAGAGCCATCTGCAAATCAGAGAGAAGGTGCAGAGCGAAGAAAGGAAGAAAAAGAAGAGACCTCCTTGGGAGAAGTGCAGAGTGTGAACACACACATAGAGAGAGAGAGAGAGGAAGAGAAAAGAGTGAGGTGAGGAAGGGGGGAGAGGGAGCCAATGCTCCCGTCTTCCCCTCCTTGTATTTTTTCCTTTTTTTTTCTTTCCTTTTGGTTCTTGTATCTGTTCTCCCTTTTGCAATCAAGAAATAAGAATGAAATTTTGTGCATATTTAGATGTTGTGCTCTCGGGACGTGATCATGATCCTTGAGATGCATTCTCCGAGATTATTCTTATTGTTGTGGGTCCTTGTTGGTGAGCTACTCGCAGAGTGGCTTGTATATCTTAGCCATGCGTTTAGCTATAATTGTGCCTTGATGTGACCCAGCTTGCAGTTGTGTCCCATGATTCTGTGTTGAGAACGGAGCCGGGATTCTGCAAGTGCTGTCGCTATTGTTGTTGTTGTTGTTGTTGTTATCTGTTGGCAGTTGTGTTCAGCTTGGGAGGAGTTCCCTGTGAGTCTGATTTGGCATTGTGAGGACCAAGGTCTTGTCGGTTAGTTTTACTGTACTCTTCTATTATGGTAGAGTTGGCATGCGACTCGAATAAGATGTAATGTCTGAGTGAGGACTGACTTGATTGTGCTTGTGGTCTAGTGTTGTCGTTGGTGTCCTGTGTGCCAGGTTTCGTTGTTGTTTTTGGCACTAAAGCTGATGATGTGGAGCTATCAGCTGAGATGACTATACTTCCTTTTTTAAGCTGATGCTTATTGTATCTTTAGTATATTTTATCGGTAGCTATTTTCGTGGCATGGGTCGTGTCTCCTTTCCTGTGAGATGTAAGCGACGTTGCCTTATTTTGGAGGTGTCAGACTTGTGTTCACTTGTGTACCATGCTTATTCTGTGGGTCAATTTGCCTTGAGATCCAGAGCGTGTGCTTGTGATTGTGGCCTGACAGTGTCCCTCTGAATTGTATTTTTCAAGATTTACGTTGTTAAGTGTTAGTGTTGGCTGGAGTTTGATGATCATTGCCAGCATTCTGGGTTTGTTCATCCCTGCTTCTTCTTGTTAGCTTTTTAAACTTTGAGGATGAAATTTCTTAAGGGGGGAGGATATAACACCTGGGATTCTTTCGGATCTGGATCGGAGACCTTTCGGATCGCTTTTGTGGGTCCTGAGTTGTGTTTTACAATCCACGCGAGTTTTTCTCTCGTACACGTTACGGCACCCAGCGGTGAGTTTATTATTGAGTTCATTGACTCGAGGACACTACAGTTGCGTTGTGCAATTTTTGAGAATCGTTTAGACTATTTTTTCATATTTTTCATAATTAGTTAATATTTTGACAAAAAATTAGATTTTTTGAAAATAAGGAAATCACTAATTTCCTTTCCTGTCTATCCAAGTGTCAATAGGCTCTTGTCACCTAATCGCCCTTAAACCCTCTATGTTTAGCCAATAAGTTTTGACTAGTTTGGTGAGTTACATCTTGTCCAACCTCGCTCTCCATTCTTCTGACATAGGGTACCATTCAAAGTATTGGTCCATGGCGGTCTCCCATTCTAAGTAGGTACTTGGGTTATGGGATCCGTCAAAGCTTGGTGCCTTAACTTTAATCAATCTCAAGAGATGGTCATTCGGGTCATCCCGAGGGCATCTTTCATTACGTCGGTGGTGGCGGGGTCTCTCATAATCATAGTGATGGTCAGAGTCTGAGTCCCCTCTATCAAGTTCACCTTGTGGAGGGCGAACTCTTGGGACATTGTTCCTAGGTGGGGGCTCATTTTCCTCTATCCGAGCAAGCTGAGTGGAAATGGACTCTAATTGATCAAGGATGGTGGTGATGACGGCATCTAACCGGCCCATTTGGCATTGGGGTTCCTCTTGATGGGCATATGGGTCGACTTGGGAATTGGGATCCATGGGGGGAGCCAAAGATGATGGGTCGGGTCGGTTCCTCTACGGGTGGACATGCAAGAGAGGGGAGTGACTCGACGCACGGATGACTCAATGCCATGGCCCTAGGACTTGGACTTAGTAGAGACAAGTCTAAACTTCCTCTGATACCAATTGATGTGAGACAACCTAGGGTGGAGGTGGTAACCCGATTGTAAGTGGTACGAGGCGAAGGAATGACCCGAAGGTCTCCTTGATGCAAGAAAGGCCGCGTTCCGGACCGACTTAACCGGACCTTCCTGCGACGTCTTTTGATATACCACTTGACATGGTGCACCACAATGGGTGTGACACATCCTAAGGAATGCAGCAACTAGACCGAAGATCCTTAGACCTAGCAAGACAAGCACAATTCACAACAACAACAGATCGACGTTGGCGGTCACTCACCCGGCGCTCACCCAAAACCCGGGAGTGACTCGATGATACTGAGTCGAGGATGTGGGGGGTTGGACCCTTGCTGGTGGAGGGCCAGCACGGCCAAGGTTAACCTCCCTAGGGTACGAAGGCTCGAATCTATGGGCAGATCGTGTGCCGAGGGCACGGGTCTCACTCTCTCACCCCACGGCGGTCACTCGAAGGCGGTGTTACTTTCTGGACTGGATACTCTCATACAATCCAGCAGAACTATAGATGGATATTGAGTAAACAAGCTCCAAAGAGAATCAAGGGTAGAGGACTTACTCAACCGGTTTGAAGAAACCGGTCCCAGTCGGAGACGTGGGCGAGCGGAGAAGTGTGGGTTCCCCGCACGCTGCACCAATGAAGCTTCGACCTGTTTTAGTTAAGTACATTCACTATACCTCACGCAGGAGGTGTGAACTAGGGGTGGGAAAGTGAATGATTACATTCAAACACTACCTCCCGCAAGGAAGGACTTTAAGCTGGCCAGGCGGAGATGGGGAGAATTAAGCTAGAACCGACTCGCCAAACCACGCTGGTTCTGTCCACTCTGGATCAGCAAGATAGGGGGTCGATGCTGCCACGGTCTCCTCCATCTGCTGGTGATGGTGGGACCAATGCCAAAACGTCTTGGGTTGGCCCAAGAATGTGCCCAAAAATTTGTATATCGTTCTGATGCCGGCTGTGACCGAGGCGGGGTCGGGACCAGGGCTGGTCAGACCTAGTCCTGACTGTCCTAGAACCACTACTACTGGAAGAAACTGATGTCACAAGCACTCCTGAGGTCCGGTGAGGGCAGGACCAGAGCCGTTGCGTTCATGGATGAGTCTTCTTCGATTGGAGACCAACGAGGTCAGCAGAGGAGGCTAGAGCAGGGCGCGAGGTCTAGAAGGGTGGGAGGGGGTCAGATCTGACTCAGGTGAGACTAACCTGCGCACTCCGGGGAGAAATGTTGGAACTCTGTGCTCCGGGGTCCAAATGGCACCCTTCTTCTTGCAGATGGCAGGGGACTTGGGGGAGAAGATCTAGTCAAAATTTACTCCAGGAATCACGGAGGACTGCTCGTGGGAGCCTCTGCAAGCTGTTGCTGGCTGTCTATTGTAGATGAAGTGCGCAGTGTGGCAAAGATGACTCCTCCAGGCAGCTCCAAAGTCAGATGATGGCGAGACCACCTCCGTTGTGTAGAAGATAGGAAGACAAATCCAATGGTGCTGGTTGTGCCTACAGGATGTCTGGGATGAAGCCATGACCAGCTCTACAATTGATGGGGAAACAGCTGAACCATCAACCAGAACACAAGCTGATGGGGATGGCTATGTGGAGATGGGGGACTTGGGCGATGGGCTGCTAGAGATGGGGAAAATGGTGATGGGAGATGTCTAGAAGGTGGGAGGAGGTGTTGGTGATGAAGGGGTGGAGGCTAGGGTAGAGTGGAGTGGAGCAAGGGGTTGGGAGGGTTGGTGGACTTCTGCTGCGCACAACACAAGTGGAAGTGGGAGGGGGAGGGAGAATGGAGGAGGGGAGGTAGGCCTAGCGTGAATGGGGAGGGGAGGAGAATTCTCCCAGAACTAAGGGAGGAGAGATGGGAGGGGCGCAGCCTACAAGGGGGAAGGGAAATTCAAATTTCCCTTGGAATGGTGAAAGGGTGCATGGTGGAGAGGAAGGGTTGTGTTGGGATTGTGGAGGGGTGTTTGGGGAGTGATGGGAGTTAATGAGAGAATTGAATGGGTTTTGGGGAGATAAAAGGGTGGCTTAGGTGGCATGTGAGGTGGTTAATGTGAGCCGAGGTGGAGGGCTAAAGTGGACAGAGGGGAGGAGAGAGGAAGGTACAGCTAAGAGAGGGGGGTGATGGGGACATCTCCGACCACTCCACATTTTTTCGAGGGTCCCATTGCTTGCTAGCTATGCTTCATCTTGTTCGCCACTTTATTTTAAGTCATATGATGTATTTTTCATTTTCTTACTATGTAATTTTTCTTTTATTTGAGTCTAGTACCTAGGATAGGTAGTTATTTACCTTAGTCTTGAGTCATTATGTTAGTTTGATAGGTTAATGGGCCCAATTATATGGGCTTGGCCCAGGGGTGCCCCCTTTTCTCCCTTCGTTATTTGTTATTAGTCCAAAAGTGATGCGGGACGACGGTGAGACTCGACAGGTGGACACGAATCTATGATTGAGATGACAGGACACGACTCACTAGACGACGCAACCAGCAACTGACAACCAAGTCATCACCTAACGTGGCTCCCGAAGGGACAAAGATGTCCCAAAACAAGAAGCACTCACTCACGGTCATCCCCGGCGAGGGAAACGAGTCGATCTGCACGGTTGAGAAACCGGCATTGAGTCTTGGGTGGTCGGCTCACTCTCGTGCTCGGAACGAGTCACGGGACGGGTTCACACTCTCAACTCACAGCGGTAGAAGGTTTTGGGCTAAAGCTATAAATACCTCCTGCTATATTATAAATAGAGCTATGGTAAGACTTTCTACCCAAAATCTCCATATGAAAGAATGAAAGGTAAGAAACCTTCACTGTTATACTTTAAGGTCTTTGGTACAAAATATTTTATTCATGTAAATTCTAAAAGAGACCTTGATAAGTTTGAAGCTAAAAGTCAACTAGAAATTTTTCTAGGGGTATTCTAAACACTCACAAGCTTATAGAGTTTATAATCTGAAAATTGAAACTATTGAAGTATCTCCACATGTTATATTTAATTAGTCATCTGACAAATCTGAAAATGATTTTTGCAGGAACATTGATGAAGGAGAGATTCGGGAGAATAAAGAAGAGCAAAGAAGTCAAAATGAAGAACCAAGGACTGAAAGTGAGGTTGAAGGATCAAGAGTTTAGGGGGAGGTAATTGTCAATTCAGGTAATCCACTTACCAACATACGAGTGTTGAGGGATCACCCTTTGGAAAACATTATTGGTAATCTGAATGAACCTCCCAAAACACGGTCTCATTTTAGATTAGAAGATGAACTTAACTCTTTTGCTCTTATATCACAAGTAGAACCCAAAAACATTGAATGTGCCTTAAAAGATGAACACTGGATTAATGCAATGCATGATGAACTACATCAATTTGAGAGGAACCAGGTTTGGCACCTAGTTCCCAGACCAACCCATGGTTCAATCATAGGCACAAAATGGATTTTTAGAAATAAAATCAATGAAGAAGGAAAAATAGTAAGAAATAAGACTAGGCAAGTTGCACTGGGTTATAATCAGGAATTTGGGGTAGATTTTGAAGAATCTTTTGCTCCTGTGGCCAAGCTAGAAGCCATTAGAATCTTACTTGTCTTTGCATGTAGCTTAGGAATAAAACTCCAACAAATGGATGTTAAAAGTGTATTTCTAAATGGCATAATAAAAGAAGATGTTTTTGTTAAGAAACCACTGGGATTTGAATGTATTGACTTTCCTGATCATGTGTATAAGCTGGACAAGGCCTTATATGGACTGAAGCAATCTCCCAGGGCCTGGTATGACAGACTGAGTACATTCCTCACAGGTAAAGGCTTTTTAGGAGGTGAAGTTGACCAAACTCTATTCACTAAAGTTGATAACAAAGATCATTCGTTAAGGGTTGTCTCAAAAAGCCAAACCTCTCTCACGTTCGAAACCTGCATGGAGAATAGGGTTTTGAGTCTCAAAAAGGAAGACAGTTGTGGTTGTGGTGAGAGGAAGATAAGCATGGGAAACTTTAGACTAATTAGGATTGCTACGTGGGAAATTAAATCTCATTAGGACTCTAAAACCCTTTTTGGGATTCCTTCTCTATAAATACACCATGCCATGTGAACGGTGAAAGTATCGTGCTACTGCATTCGTAAGACCCCCGTTGTGCTGCTACTCGTGCCATCATCGTCCTCTGCTTCTTTCTGCTATCGCGAGAGAAGAAACTTTGTTTCTTCTTCTTCCTCTACTTCCTCATTTCTCTGTTGTTGCGGCTAGTGTGAGAGGGGGGGAGCCTATAGGAAGTGTCTGCTTCTTCATCCTATTCTATTTCTGCATCTTCTACTGCTGCTGCCACTGTTAATTCTGTCGCGGTAGTTCTCTGTTGCTATTGTTGTGAAGTTGTTGTTGCAGTGCTATTTCTACACCATATGTTCTTCTTGCATATCTCTTGGTTCCGTCGTTACCTCTCAACCCAACCAGGTAGGTTTTCTTAAGATGCATAGTGTAACATCATAGTAATAGGTGTTGCATGCATATAGACCCTGATATCCTGCTCTATATAGTAATAGGTGTTGCATGCATATATTGTTTTGAGTTTTACATAGTTTTGTCACATAAGGTTATTATAAAAATAGCGACCAGGATTGTGACCGCTTATTGATGAAGGATCGTGCAGAAGGTCACCGATTATGAATTGGCGACAGACTTCTGGCTGACAATTAATGAGTGACCCTCACCCTAACGCTATTTTCTTTTTGTGCAATTAATAATTAATGCATGATTAAAAATTAAATAACCATGGAACCATATCTCTGAAAAACAAGTTATGCATATTTCTAGATTCCTCATATTTTTCTCTACATATTCATGTCATTAGATTCCTGATAATCCCCATAAACATCAAAGTGGCACTGTTCATCCCTAAATGAACAATAATTCGTTTAAATGAACAATGGTTTGTGTGTAACAACGCATCAGGCTGATGCATTATAACCTGTATACAGTAAAGAATGAGTGACTATGTGAACAGCTGCCTATGCTTGACATGGTGCCTCTGAATAAATGAAGAGGGATTGGTATCGGGTACTCTTGCTCCCGAAAAATATGAAATTTTTCCATCTTGGATGTAAGCGAGGGCTTGCCCGTGCGCATCGAAAAAAGCCAACGTTTTGATAAGCAAGGATGTCCCCTGCCTCTCAAAAGACAATATCGGAGATCCGTTGCTTTTCAGAACCGAGAAGTGCGGAGCAGTATACCAAATGAGATTTTGACCAATAACTATCAGCGATGGATCGCCATCTTTACATGAAGATTTTGCGGGGGGTGATATCACGGCTTCGCCATGAAATAATAACATCGAAGAAATGTTGTTAACAGTGTTTTGTGCGTTGTCTCCCTGAGATACGATTCCGCCATTTCCCTGGATTTGGCCAATCGAGTTAGCCGGTTTAGCGGGGCTTTGTCGGGCAACCGCGACAGAACTCGCCGAAATGGACAATGCCAAAACGGCAATAGCACCAGAAGTGCTAGTGATTTTGCGTATTTGTTGAATTATTTCCCTGGCTAACAATTCCGCTATTGTCATTGGACTGTCCAATATAATTTTCAGGGGCGGTGGCCGAGGAAGTTGGCTTCCGTCGTTTGTGCCGATCATTTTGAACTATCGAAGGAGATTCCGCCGTTGCTGTTGGCGAGGGCGATGCTGACGACGCCGCCTTCGACTGCGTTGGTGGTGAAGAACTAATGCCTGGGGGCGATGCTGTTGGCTGAGGCTTAGGCCACACGGCTTTTATCATCCAGACCATGCTGACGACCAACGCGACCGCGAAAGTCGACACCAGTAGCCAAAAAAGCACCTCCACACCCCGCTTAGCGGTTCGACCAAAATGTGTGTCAGCCAGTTCGGCCAGTTCTCGCAGCCAAGCCGGCTTAAGCAGGTCATCCAATCCCATTTGCCTACCTAACGGACATCGCACTGAGAGAGGGATAAATACGGCGGGAGACTCGCCATGGACGAATTGTACCAGAAAATTGAAAAATTTCGGCAGACCAAGCCGAAGCTCGGGTCGCCGCATATGCATGAGCTTTTAAGAGAAATTTTTGACGCCTACCACGCCATCCACACGGTGAATTTTAACAACGACCGTCGTCAGGTCATTCACACGCTGATGATGGTGGAGCGGGTCAAAGAGTGCGTTGAGAAAGAAGATATCGCCGCCGCCAACCTTGATGGATGCAATATGGTTGATTCTCCTCCTGCCTGAAGCAATCCTTTGAAAGTACTTAGTGTTTCTATCCCCCTCTTTGATCCACTTCTCCCTCAATCTCTGCTTCCAATAATGAGGATGCCTTCAAATTCTATCCTCAAGGTATCCCTACACAATTTGTCTTAGTCATCCATTAGACCTGCCTCCTCCAAGCCATCTAGTCATACCAATTGTTGAAGGATCCTTTCCTTTGCCAGCTTGCCAGCTTGCCAGGAAGTGCTTTTTTAGCTCCCCACCTTTGAAGAACTTGTGATAAGTGCTTCAGTTTACCAACCAAAGTAGCCATGGAAGGACTTACATGCCTCTATATACTCCAAGCCCTCCTAACAGGACTTCCCTGAACTAAAACATCTCAAATCTGAAAATTTGATTTATCCCCCAGCTGTGGCTGGTCTTTAAGAAGATGGGTTTGTGATCTGACGTCGGCCTAGGCAGACAGAAGTCCTGTACATGAGAGAAATGAACCTCCCAATCCACTGACACTAAAAATTTGTCTAGCCTGAGCAAGCCGGAGATGTCCTCAAATTGGACCAAGTGAATTGGGCATTCACCAATCCAATATCGATGAGGGTTGCCTCCTTAATGAAGTCACAAAAGTCCTTTATCTCCACCATATGGGGGTGCATCATTGTCCTCTCCGAAGCTGTCGTCACTACATTAAAGTCACCCCCCCCCACACACCATGGTCGGCTCGAGCCACAGTGATATAGGAGCAGTTCCTCCCAAAGAGCTCCTCTTCCCCTCTCTGGATTGTGGGCCATACACTCCGGAAAAGTCTCAAGAGAAGTCATCCTTCAAGCATCGAAAATGGAGGGAGATAGTTGCCCAGCCAACCTGCTTATCCTCCACTTCCTCCACCGTGTACGAGTTCCAAAAGATCATGATGCCCCCAGCCCTCCCCTCAGTCGGGGAAGCCACTCCCTTCGAGAATCTGCCACTCCCAATCTCCCTTATGAACCCACCCCAATAATATCTAAATGTAATTACATTTCAGATATTACAAAAAATTTAATTTGATGATGGATTCGCATGAAAATGTTAGATCAATGCCAATACATGTGTGTGTGTGCATAATTTAAATTTATTTATCGCTTTTTCTAATTTTTCAATTTATGGTGGGGCAGTTGGCGGCGAGCTCGGCAGGGTGGAGCTAGAGGAATGGGGTTCCGACCAGGGGAGGGGGAGCATGCAGGAAGTGGAGTGAGGTGAGGGGGGGGGCTGTTTATGTGCGGTGGTGGCTGGGTTGCAGACGGTGGGCGCGGGTGGTTGGTGGCGAGCTCAGTAGGGACCAGTGACGACCATGTAGCTGGCCTCGTTGTGGTCACCATTCTTCTCTGGGACATGCTGGATCAGGCTGCAGAGCCACATGGGGATGCCCAGCCACTTCCTTAGGCTCCCATGATACTGTGAGGCAGCCAAGATAGTTCCCGACCTACCTTTGATGGAGGCTGGGAGGTGCGGTTTGTCGGTGAGGGATAGATCGCAGAAGGCTATTGGTAGCCTCTCTCTGTGGGTCTACTACTGGTGGAGGGGTGGAAGGCTGGCACGACGATCTTGGGTGGTGGCGAGCAGCCTGCTTACTGTGGCTGGGAACGATGTCGGCGTGGTCGCATGCGGGGGAGCTAGGCAGGCCGAGCCGTGGTTGACAAGGCAGTGGGCTCGCAAGGGGCTTGCGGTAGACTAGGGTGAAGCGGGAGAATAGGGACAGGGAGTGGGTGGCCGATGGGCTTCACGGGGTGTTATTACATGCATGGGCTATGGGTGGGGTGGTGCCGACCACGGGATCAGAGGCCCTGTCTTACGGCAGAGAGGGTGGGACTGGGGATCGTAGCAACAACGAGAGGGGGAGGGGGTGTGCATCCTTCGCGGGAGAGGGGGGAAGGTGCAGCCAGGGAGAGTGGAATAGCGTGAGGGAGTGCTGCCCAAGGGGAGAGAAGAGGGAGAAGGAAAGCAGGTGTGGCACAGAGGGCGGGATAGGATGGGGCCTCTCACCCCAGGGGCCTCTCACCCCATCTCCCTCTCGGGGAAGACAAAGCTGACAAGGCCTCACACCTCACATGGGATGTTTCCCCAATAACTTTGATTCAACTTCATTATTCTTTATCCCCCAAAGTGGGGTTACAAGACTCTTTTATAGACCTCATGAGAAGACCAAATGATCCCTCATTAAAGTCTGATCATGGGTTACAGACTCTTTTTTAGACTTTTATGAGAAGACCAAATGATCACTCATTAAACACCTAACACCTAACAACTCTTACCTATCATAATTCTCGATCAAAGTAACCACGCTAGAAACAAGACAAGATTATGAGGATATAATATTTGATATAGAATTTGAGAGAATAATCAATCAAGAAAGAATAGTGGCCTTTCATGTAACAAGAATGTACTTAGCATGTATCAAGAATGTACTTTTTACAACCATGAAGGTCATGCTCTAGAAAGTCATGTAATTCAAGAACGTATAAATTCATGTAGAGTCTCATGGATTTCACTTGGCTATAAAAAAAGTACTCCCAGTGCAATGCGACGTTAGTATTCATCATAACTCATGGTTTATAACATGTTTTTGACAATCAGTCGAGGGGACTAGTGTCGAGCCCTTGGACACAATCAGTGCCCGATCTGCATCATCAAGTTATAGATCCAGCTACTTCCACGAGAAATATCAATAGAGTAGGCAAATAATGTACCCGTTCAAACTATAATTTCATGATAACAATTACGAAGATAAGAATGCTTAATTTTGAGTATAAGAGTTCAAAGATGACTTAAAACAAGGTCATGTCATGGGAGAAATTCGGTAGCATAATGACATATTCTTAACTTTCATCATTTATTGAATAACTTTTGAATAAGGTGTTAAGTTCTAGATAATCAATTGACCATCTAGGAACATAGAAAAATCAACCCTTGGGTCCAACCTCAGGTTAAGAATATTGAGAATACTTGCGGTCATGACTGGACCATTTTCAATCATTAGCGATTAGTACGGACCGTTTGTGGACAGACTTGACTCAATGAACGCACTGGAACCATACGGTCATGGCAAGGCCGCTAGGCATCCTTAGCGGTTAAGTAAACGATCGCTAATTAAGCTCTTGCGGTCTCCAGAGGGCTGTTAAGGTTTAGAATACAGAAAACCCCGGTGAAAGTACTTTCTAGACAATTGGGTTTTTGAGGGTACAACTGATGGGAATATCTGATGATCTATGTTGGGTCTCCTCTGGAGCTGATCAGCAATGTGTAGACTGCTCTGAGTTGATTGTGTTTTGAATGATTGGTAACAGTGAAGTTGACCTGGTTGACTATAGAGTTGACTTTGGTGACTTTATATTGACCATGGTAATATTGTACTTTTTGATGAATTTTTATATGTCAGATCTTTACATAAAATATGTCTGCACCTTCATACTGTAGCAAGTCATTTCATCAGTCCGCGCATTGCTTGCTTGCTAGGTCCGAGGGTCTTCGGTCTTGTGGCTATCACCCCCAAGGTGGTGTCACATCAGTATCAGACACCATACCCAAAGATAGAAGGCTTGTCCTTCCTGTTTCATTAGCATGCAAGTGATTTTTTTTTTAATACTAAGAGACCTTAGGAGATTCTAAATTAGTTCCCATGACTAGACACAAAAAATCATTCCATCATCCTTCTCCACAGTCTTCTCCATTCCAGAGTCTCTTTTATGAAAGCATAAATCATGAAAACTCAGTTGGAGACTTTTTTTTTTAACAAAATGAGACAACAGATTGCATGAGATTTTTACAATGATTATCCTTACCCCCCAACTTGAATAACATCGTCTCTGATGATGTGAACAAAATATGAATAGAACAATGTGCACATGAATGCTTGGGAAGGAAAGGTACAGCCTGGGGTAGGCAGACGGGATTCTCGCCAGACATCCTCCTGATGCTACATCTGACTTTTACAAACATAAAAAATGAAAATGACTTATTGAAGTTTAAAAGTGGAAACGTTGGGTTGCCTCCCAACAAGCGCTAAGTTGAACGTCTTTAGTCAGACACAATGAGGCTCAATAACCAACAAATTGATTTCATGATTAGCCACCATGTGATCTCATCTTCCTTCAAATTTCAGCCCTTATGTCACTGGTGGGCAAGATGACGTGTGTGCATGTGGGCCACAAATATGCTGGTCTCGAACATTAGTGATTTTAACATTCACAATATGTGTGAGCCACTTTTCTTCTTTATGGATCATGTAACAGTCAATGTTCATTAATCTTTCAAAATTGGGATGGAACCTCTGCCCAGTATCTATCCATTGGTCCCCTTGTCCTGTATCCACTCACTTGACTACCCCTTTATTGACTTCTTCCTCCAAAGAAACTTGGTCAGACACCGGTGGCTTATGAATAAGATTGACATTATTAGCCATATCTCCCTCAATCATAGTCCCATGCACGTTAAGAGCATTAATCAACCGGTCTTCCTGATGGGAAGTCAAATCAAAAGTGAATGTAGTTGACATATCTCCCTCAGGTCCTAGATTGTCATATTGGAGAGGCTTAACTTTTAGGGGAATCAAAATTGGAAGGAAACGTGAGCCTAGAATCTAACCCATCTGACGATCATATATCAACAGCCACAGTTGCTAGTGGCAGTTAGCTCCCACTCCATTGACCCTATTGACCATGAAAAACAGACTTCTGTTCATGTTGTCATGGGATCAATTCCACCTAGATATTTTTAGATACTTCGCAAGCATGTAACAATTTTTAGAACAAAGTTAACTTATGATTTGTGGGAAGGATAAAATAGAGCTAGGAAAAGAACTCAACAAGTGTAGGCACCAAGATGAAAATAGACATGCACATGGAATCAACACATTAGGTGATGCTTGTTAATGTCATTGCTTGCAGTGGTGGTAGGACTTCAAATTGATCAGTTCAGAGAAAAAGATCATAGTGCACAAATGCCCACAAGCCCAACAACAATTGGTATGCCTAGCCATGAAGGGTGGACCAGAAAATGTTATACCATGAAAGACCAAATGGTGAGATAAGAAATGACATCTTAACCATTCTCACAAAAGGGAAAATAGGTATAGAGAGGTAGAAGAGACCTATCTATATGTTTCTTGTACCTGAGCTGCACAAATGCTTGCGTTGAAGATGCCCTAGTATATTAAAGATGAAACAAGACTTGTAGCTTCCCCTGAAGCTTAAAAAATAGCTATAGTTGCTTGAAGATATGCAATTAAGATAAAATGTTAATTCTTGTCACTAGAAGCATCTATCATCAAGATAAACTGTTATCTCATTAACCTGTGTCAGCTTAGAGCAAGGATGAGAACACTTGAATAACGAAATTCTCAATGTAATGACTTAAGATCAATCCCATCCTCCACTTGTTACATTTATGCATACTAGAGACGGGTAGGCAACTGGGATAGGCTTTGCTTTATTAGAAGAAAAAATGTCAGCTATAAGAAGTGGGCATGGCACACAACATATAGAAAGTACTTTAAATTTATACTGCAAAATATATATATCACAAGGTGTGTAATAACTCCCTTTGTTGAAATTTAGAATCCAAAAAGAGTAGAAAGTTAAATACAAAAATACTAGAAACAGGAGAAAGAAGCATTAGAAACATCCTAAGCATAGTACAAAGAGTGATAAGAACTTGAATAGTGAAAAGAAAACAAATATAATAGGGTGTTTGGTTACTCTTTTTTACCTCTTTTTTCTTTCAATTTTAAAAAAAAGAGTAATAGATCTTATAACCTTGGTTTGTCTTCTCCGATCAGTTACTCGAATGCTTGCACACCTATCACTCGATCAATCATTTCTCAGATAGTCCTCCTGTTCTTAATTGTTGGTTCTTATTGCATGTGGCACTTTGAATAGTTTAAATTTGACTAAATTGGGGTGATCTATTCAACCCCTCCCCTTCTAGCTCACCTTCCACTTAGTCTATCACTGAGATGTGTCGGTCGTGTGCCAACGACAGGGCACTTATTGGCTAGCGTCATGTTGTTAGCCGAAAATATGATGGGAATTGAGATTGGGACAAGAACTGGAGGTCATAGCCGAATCTAAGGCTGAGGCTAACTTTGGAGCTGGAACTGCCACTAGGGCTGGGGACTGGAACTGAGACTAGATGGCTAGCCCGTGATGGTGTTGTAGCCGGTGCTGGAACTGGGATTGAAACTGGGCGGCGGGCCTATAGGGGCGTGGTAGCCAGAGGCTGGAACTGGGAACTGGAGCTAGCCGACTGGCCTGTGAAGGCGTTGTAGCCGGAGGCTGGAACTGGAGATTGGAGCTGGCCGGCTGGCTGGAACTGGAGACTGGAGCTGGCCGGCTGGCCTGTGAAGGCATTGTAGCTGGAGGCTAGAACTGGAGAGTAGAGCTGGCCGGCTGGCCTATGAAGGCGTTGTAGTCAGAAAACTGGGGCTAGTAGGCTAACCGTCGAGGTGTGTAGCCAAATGTTGGAGCTGGAATTGGTGATGACCGACCCTCAGGGGTGTAGTGGCCACCGTTGTTGTGGAGTGATGCTGCGGTCGTTGTCGGTGAGATGTCATGGTTGACGGCTTTCATTGGTGAGGAGTAGAGAAGGAGAGAGTTTTTTTTTATTTTCTCTTTACCAACTCTAACGCCCTTGGGGGTTTTCACCAGAGCTGACCCCCTTTCACTTTTTTCGATGCGCCTTTACGGGTTTTCACATCGAGGGGTCACCCGATTTTGCCTGAGGCACCCTCGTAGATTTTCATCTCAGCTGGGTTGACAGCAATTTTTGCCCTCAGTAATCCTGTGGAAGGAATTGACTGAGGCCACCGTGGTATCTCTATTTTTAACCCTATTTTTTCTCTCTTTTTTTGACGTGGGAATCTTGTGGCTATCATCCGTAGCATGCTGCTGCCAGGGGACGTGACCTGGAGTTTGTGTTGTTGATGGCTTGAAGCCATTATAGCCATGGCCCAGGCTTCAACTGGTTGCTGGGTAGCATGGAGTTTGACTGGTGGTCTGGGAACTGGTGAGCCTTGGCGGTGTATTACTGGAGTCATGACTGGGATCTGGGAACTGGTATGCCTTTGTGGCATATTGCTGGAGTTATGACTAGGTTCATGGTGACTCAACCATGATAGGCTAGTGACTGGGAATTATGGGTTGATGGATTCTTAAGATAGATGGATCCAATGTTGTTGTTGTATAGAGGCCAACTGACATGGCATGTAGGCTGCGATTTACTGGAATGAATGATTGGAATGGTACATGAGTTGCTAGTGTATATGTGCCAACCTTGGTGGCGTGAGGCCGGAGAAGGTGTGAGCCAACCGGGGATGTGTATGGCTAACTGGGAAGTGTAAGATTGGCAAGCCGGAGAGGTGTGTTAGTCAGGGATTAGTATAGGCCAACTAAAGAGGGGAGTGGCCTAGAGAACTGGCATAGGCCGGATGTGACAGTATATGGCCAACGGGGAGGTGCAAGGTTCATAACTGGAGCAGGGCATTAGTCGAGGACTGGTATGGGCCAACTGACGGGGAGTATGATTGTTGTAAAGTAAGTGGCTGGTTTCCCCGGATGGAGGAGGAGAGAGTTTTTTTTCTCTTTACCAACTCTGTCACCCTTTCGAGTTTTTGCCAGAGCTGGCCCCCTTTTACTTTTTCCGATGCACCCTTACGGGTTTTCACATCGAGGGGTTACCCAATTTTGCCTGAGGTGCTCTCGCGAGTTTTCACCTCAACCGGGTTGTTGGCCTTTTTGCCCCCAGTCGCCTCCCTGAGAGAGAGGACGACTGAGTCCACTGGGGTATCTCTATTTTTAACCCCATTTTTTATTTTTTATTTTATTTTTGGTTACCTGGAAGCCTCTTGGGTATTTGGTGACTGGCGCTGGGTGTCCTTAGCTTGCTGTTGTTGAAGGACACTATTGGCGGGGTCATTACCATTGATCCGTTGTGCTGATGCTGGAGTCGCTTGCTGGGGCTTGGCTAATAACCGAGCAATCTGGAGCTTCACGTAGACCTTCGGGCTAGCTGATCTGTGTAGCTTGTAACTGGAGTTCGTACTGGAGCTTGAGCGGACCAACTCTGGTGATGCAATGCTGGTGTTCTGGGTTGTGGTGGCGATAGGCCAAGAGTGAACGTAGGCCAACCAAAGAGGCATATTGGCCAAAGGTTAGGGGTTTAACCAACCGAGAAGGTGTATTGGTTAAAAGCTGGGTGATGTATAGGCCAACCATTGTGGTGTTTCGGTTGAAGATCAAGTGTTGGATTGACTGTGGAGGTGTTTTGGTTAAGGGTATGTGTAGGTCGACTGTGAAAGAGGATGACCAAGGTGGAGGCTTGACCAGCGATGACGGCATATGGGTCAAAGGGGGTAGCGGCCAATGGGGGTGTGGTGAGACTGGGAGGAAAAAGGTAGGTTGACCATGATGGTGTATTGACCTAGATGCTGGGGGATGACCAACTGTGATGGTGTATTGGTCAAAGACAGGGTGTGGGTCGACCGTCATGGTGTGATGGACCAAAGAGGGCATATTGACCCATTGTTGTGGCGGACCGGTCAGGGATTTAGGGTGAGGTGGTTGGCTATTCCTAACGAGGAAGAGAGATTTTTCTTTTTCTCTTTACCAGCTCCACCACCCTTTCGGGATTTCGCCAGAGCTGGCCCCCTTTCACTTTTTTCGGTGCACCCTTACGAGTTTTCACATCGAGGGGTACCTCGATTTTACCTGTGGCACCCTTGCGGGTTTTCACCTCAGCTGGGGTTGTGGCCTCCTTGCCCCCAGCCACTGCCTCATGAAGAGAAAGTGGTTGGGTCCGCCAGGGCATCTCAATTTTTAGCCCCATTTTTTCTATTTTTTTTAATACTTGATAGCCTTGCAACTGTCGTCCTTAGCTTGCTGCTGCCAGGGGATGTGGCCTGTAGGTTGCACCGCTGGTGACTTGTTGCAGTTGTAGAAGTGAGTGTGGATCAACCCTCAACTGAGTAGCTCAGAGCTTTAGGGTGAATCCGAAGACTGCCAGGTCTTTGTTGTAGATGGCTGGGACTTTGACTCGGGTCGGGGTTTACTTGTAGCCACCAGTGGGAGACTCGATGGAGCTTTGTCAGTGTCATCAGTTGACATTGGCAGGGACTCCACAAAGTCATTGGCCAACGTCGGTGGAGTTTCTTTGGAGCTGCTGGGCGGGTGTCGGTGGGATTCGCCCCAAACCATTGATCAACGTAGGCAGGGTGGCCTCCCGAGTTACTAGTTGATGTCGGCGGGGTAGCATGCGAACACCTTTTACAGTAGTGTTGATGATACGCATTGCCCCTTTTCCTTCCTGGGGTGCTCCTGAGGGTGAACTGGTGCCCCTAGTCTGTCAGGGACTGAAGTCTGTTTTGCTGGATGCTTCACTGGGTAGTAAGATCTTGAGCCGACAACCACTCTGCTGAAGTTTGAGCTTGGTGCCATTCTAGTGAGTGGAGGGATCTCTTGACTCATGACCCCCAAATGAGTTGGGCCTCTTTTCTAATGACCCATATTCATTGGAATGAGGACTAGAGCTCCTCCTTGGAGTTGCCCCCTTGCTTGGGCTTGGGAGGCTGGATACTGGATCGGGGTGGTTGCCCCCGGTGCGATGCTGGTGCATCTACTTCTTTGAGTCCCGCCTTGTCTTCTGGAGGCAGGGGCGACGGTGGTGGGTCTCTCACTTTTGCAGCCACTATGGAACCCCTTTCCTTTTTTTGCGGTGCCGAAGTTGACTCAGCACCAATGTGGTGGACCGAATCAACCCAGTCCAAGGTTGTCTGGAGCATGGCGCTTCTAGAGAGCGTCGGTGTAACTAGAGCTCGGGAGTTCAATGCCAGAGCTGGGGCCAACAGAGTGGCGACCCAGAGCCTGGCATTCACTTAGACCATCAGAGTTATTGCCAGAACTCAGGGTTCGCGACCCATGTTGTAAACTGAGGATATCAGAGGGGCAATGACCCAGGGCTTGACGCCCATACTGGTGTTGACGAAGCTAGGACCCGAGGCAGAAAGCCTGTACGGGGAGCTTACGAAGCTGGGCTCTGGAACTGGAACCCAAACTGAATCCTTGACAACGCTGGGATCCAGGGCTAGAAGCCCGTCCTGAGTGCTGGTGGTGTTGGGACCCAGGGCTGAATGCCAATCTTGGGCGTCGACGAAACTGGGACCCGGGGTCGGAGGCCCGTTTTGGATGTTGTTGTAGCTGGGCCTCGGCGCTAGTCGCCTGTTTCGGGCCTTGATGTAGCTGGAACCCAAGGTTGGACATCATTCTTGAATGTGGTCGGAGCTGGATCCCAGAGCAAGATACCCTTTTCGGGTGCTGGTGATGCCAGAGTTCTGGGACCCAAGGCGGGGCGCCCACCTTAGGTGTTGATGTAGTTGAGACCCAGGGCTGGTAGCCCGTCTCGGGTGCTGCTGGAGCTGAGACCCAGGGTCGGAAGCCCGTCTTGGGTGTTGCTAGAGCTGAGACCCAGGGCTGGCAAGCCCGTCTTGGGTGTTGAGGTAGGCCTTTCCCGAAGAGGAAAACCTATGTTGGAAGTTGGCATTGCTGGATCGTAGGGGTAAAAGACCCCAACGTAGAGCTAGGAAGCTAGGGGCCCAATGCGGAGAGTCCGCATTGGGGACCAACCTTAATGAGCCCCGGGGTCATGTACCCGAGTAAGATGTTGGGGAGCCTTGAACTCGGGGTTGAAAGCCCGTATTGAGTATCAGCTCATCCGAGACTTGGGTCGAGAGGCCCGAATAGCATGCTGGGAGGTCTTGCCCCCAGGCTAGGAGACCCGTGCTGGGGTAGGCTTGGCTGGGACTCGGAGCTGAGAGCCCGAGTGAGACATTGAGGGGCCGGGAATCCTGGGGTCAATGACCGCAGGAGTCTCTATTGTCGGAGGAGCAGAGGGGCCAGCCGCCTGTAGGGGCAGCTAGCGAATTGGGCTACTCGTCGGCTATGGCAATGGCACCCGAGGATCAGGGCGAGCCGAAGGTCGAGGCAGTATTGCCGAACACGATTGGCATTGCCAACCGTACGTGCCTGGCATAGATGGCGATGACGATCGAACCGTAGGTCACTATCGCCATCGTTTTGTTGTTGCTGTTGCTAGTGTCGGTTGGTCACTTGATGAGAACCGGTTGCATGTCGCATCTTGGACAGGGGGCCCTCCTCTTCCTCTTCGATAAGAAAAGGAGAGGGCATTGCGCCACACACTTGGCGGGTGTGACTCTTCTTCGACAGAAAGAAGAAAGGTAGGAGACATCCCACCGGGCGTGCCAACCTTGCTTGCGATCATGGGGAATTTCCCTTTGTAGTTCTTTTCCTCGCGACGGGGGTGTACACTCACCTTTTACGGAAGGCTGAGATAGGTTGACTTGGCATGCGGGAATTCCAAGGGTATTGAAAGGAGGGTGGAAAGAACGATAGGAATGCACTGGAGGGAGTGGCGTATGGTTAATCGTTCTAGAAGACTGGAACAGGGATGGCTAGATGGAATGTGGGCGTGCCAGTCGATTTCTCGATGATCACCTGTGGAACCAAATGTTTAACTGGGGATGCATCGCCAGGACATGGCACATGAGCTCGGGAAACAGGTGACACGTAGAGGGAAGGGCAGTTCCATAGGTGCAAGTGAGCATGTGATTGTAAGGAGTCATGTACTAGACATCTTTCCCCACCGACCGCAAGCAATCGGTGTTTATTTTACATCGGGCAAAACCCGAACACCTTTGTTTCTACTGTCGAAGAAGAGAGTCAGGGACCCTGGACGCCGCAACGTTGGGAGGGCTTAGTCTATGCAACAGCGACATGGCAACAGCAACACAACAGGGACAACTGGGGGTAGAGAGACTGGTTTCGATAAGGAGGGGGATCCTCTCCCAGACTGGATTACATGACCTATATGCCATGAAAGGCATTTATATGGGGGAGTGAGAGCCCGATTACAAGTGCTTGCAAGCCGGGGGACAATTTCGTCATTTATGACGGTCCCCGGGTCATTGCATTATTGTGTGGGTAGTTCCGTATTCACACATAGAGTCCGTCAGAGGACTTGTGACTTAGTAGGGTGCCGCCCGAGGGGCGTCAAGGTGTATCCCCGACATGAACAGTGCCAAGGTCAAGGTAGTAGGGGTGCCGCAGGCACCGTTGTGACTGAGTGCTTGACAGTCAGGTGCCGGGGGCACTGTTGTGACTGTAGTTGATGGGTGGCGCTAGACCTTGATCCACGTGCTCAGGGCCCATTGATAGAGGCATGGGCCTGGTACTTCATCTTGCGCTGGGACTTCTGAAGTATGCCCATTGTCTGGGTAACAGCACTGAGGGCATGCTTATCGAGGTGACACGAAAGTGGCACATGATGATTGAGGCGGGGAACCAGGCTGGGCGCCTCGATTGAGCCATATCTGATGATGCGCGACCACTGGGACAGAGACTGGATAGGGTGCTCTCATCGAAAAATGTCCGTGTTGTGCATGAACATCGAGGCAGAGACCGGGCAGGGTGCTCTCATTAAGCCATGCATGTGTCATGTACAAATGTCGAGGCGGAGATCTAGCAGGGTGCCTCGATCGAGTGATGACTAATGGTGCATGACTATCGAGGCAAGCACTGGTAGGGGCACTCTCATTAAGTGACATCTGGGTCATGCACGAATGCCAAGGTAGGGCCTAGCCGGGTGTTCCAGTAGAGCGGCATCTAGGGGTGCATGACTACCGAGGAAGGGCTCGGGCAGAGTGCTTTCGCCAAGTAAGATCTGAGGTCGCGTACGATTATCGAGACCACATACGTTCATCACCACTGGGGGCCGCCTTTTCGGAGGTGGGTGTTTGGGCTAGACACTGTATGAGGGATGCCCATGCGGCATGCCCTCGGTGTGAGCCTAGCAAACACACACACAAATCTCCCAGAGATGGGTGTTTGGGCTAGACACCGTGTGAGGGATGACCATGCGGCATGCCCTCGGCGTAAGCCTAGCAAACACACACAAATCTCCTTAGCGCGCCTTTGTAGTCCGGGGCTGAGCTCCTTATTTTGATCCTTATGGGGTCTTTTGAAAAGATCCAAATCCTATATATACACTACCTACGTGAACTCTTCTCCTTTTCTTCCCTTAAGCAAGCATCAAGAGGGAATTAAGAGAGATTAGTTCATTTCCTCCCATTCCTCCCCTTTGTTCTCTCTCTGTGGAAGTATCTCTCTCCAGAAGGTGAAAGGGTTGGGGAAGGTCGTGCCGGGGGTATCGTCGCTGCGCAAGGATCCGTGTGGATCAGCTCTAGAGGCTGTACATCTGCGCGGCTCGGTATTCTGCATCGGACACTGCAGACAGCGTCGTTCCGCGCAAGGTATAAATACGCAACCCATAGTTAGGGGTTGGGTTTAAATACATCATTAGAGCATGGATCTAGATTTCTTTCAAGCCGGGTTAGGGTAAATAAATTTTTGTTATCCGCTGTATTGCCCGAACAGTGCTGTAGGAAATCTTACAGTGACAGCACGAGCAGGAGGCGGCAGTACGCAACGACGATCGGAGGCACCGACCACGATGACAACTCTCGGCCTGGAACCCCCACCCCGGAGCATCCAGGAGACCCCATCACTTTCTCCGAGGATGACCTAGAGGGCATCACGACACCCCATTCTGACGCATTGGTGGTCTCGATCACCATTAATCAATGTACTGTGCGACGTATTTTGGTTGACAATGAAAGCGGACCCGATGTTATTGCTTACGACTGTCTTGTCCTCATGGGTGTGGATATGTCCCAACTCAAGCCATTGCATATGCTACCGTACGGATTCTCGGGCACGACCGTCCGCCCGGAAGGACGTATCTCATTACCGATCACGTTCGGAACCCCACCCAAAGAGATAACCTTACTCGCTGACTTCACTGTAGTTAGAGCGATGACAGGGAACAACGCCATTATCGGCCATGGAATCCTCGGTGCGCTCAGGGGGTCCCTTCCTCCTACCATCAAAAGCTTAAGTTCTCCACCCCTCGGGGTGTGGGAGAGATCTGGGGGGACCAAAGGGAATCCCGGAGGTGCTACCTCATCTCCACACGCGATCGACATTCCAAAGAGATGCAACCCGAAAAGAAGGTAAGGACGCAAGACCCGGGACCGAGCACAAGTGCTCCGGTGAAGGGCCTGTTCCTCATCCTGGTGGGGGAAAGCCCGAGCAGAACATTGAGGATAGGTGCGAACCAATCCGAGCATGAGAGGCGAGCCTATGCGGACTTCCTCGCGGCCCATCAAGACGTGTTCGCTTGGTCCAAGGATGAACTCCCCGGGATCCTAGCAGAAGTCATCACTCACCAACTACGGTTGGACCCCACTTGCCACCCGGTTCAGTAGCGCCGAAGGCACTGCAACCCCAAGTGACAGGTGATCATCAAAGAGCAAGTGGGCGCGAAACTACGCTCAGGGTTACTCAGGCCCACCCAGTACCCAGACTGGGTAGCCATTGTCGTCCTGGTCCCCAAGAGTAACCGGAAATGGAGGATGTGCATCAAGGACAGTTTCCCTATGCCACGGATTGACCAGCTAGTGTATGCGACGGTCGGGCACGAGGTGTTGAGCTTCCTCGATGCTTACTCCAGGTATCATCAGATCAGCATGCTCGGGCCCGACCAAGATAAAATCACATTCGTCACCGATCACGGCCTGTACTGCTATACATGGATGCCGTTCGGGCTAAAGAATGTGGGGGCAATATACCAGCGACTCGTCAACCACATGTTCAACTCATAGATCAGCCGCAACATGGAGGTGTACATCGACGATATGCTCGTCAAGAGCCTCTGAGCTGCTAAGCACCAGCGCGACTTGGCGGAGACCTTCGCCACGCTCAAAAGGTACCATATGAAGCTTAACCTAGCCAAGTGCGTGTTCGGAGTACGATCCAGGAAGTTCCTTGGTTTCCTCATCACCCACCGAGGAATCAAAGCCAACCCAGACCAATTCCGAGCAGTGCTGGAGATGCAGCGGCCGGTGCGAGTCAGGGACGTACAATGTCTTACCGGACGCATCGCGGCACTGACTCAGTTCCTATCATGAGCCGTCGAGTGATGCCTCCCCTTCTTCCGGTTGATAAAACAAGCCAACCAGGCACCAGAGAGGAAGGGGCAGATCACCTGGGACCTGGAGTGTGAGCAAGCGTTCGAAGAGTTGAAGCGCTACTTGGCATCACCTCTGGTCCTCGCCAAGCCCCATAAGGGGGAAGAGTTATTCCTGTACCTATCGGTGACGCCGAGCACGATGAGTGCCGTATTCACACGAGAGGAAGCAGGAGTAATGAAGCCTGTCTACTACGTCAGCTGAGCACTACAGGGCCCGGAGTTTCGATACTTGCAGACTGAGAAGTTCACCCTCGCACTCATTACGGTTACCGGCAAGTTACGGCCATACTTCTTAGCTCACCCCATCATCGTCCTCACCGACCAACCACTTCGGTAGATCTTACAGAATCCAGATGCCTCGGGAAGGTTGGTCAAGTGGGCTATTGAGCTGGGGGAATTCGACGTCAAGTACCGTCTGGGGACAGCCATCAAAGCCCAAGCCCTCGCCGACTTCGTCGCCAAATGCACTCTGCTTGCCGAGGACTCACCAGAGCAGCTCTTCGGGCCCACCTGCGAGCTATACGTCGACGGATCATCCTGTGCAGCAGGGAGCGGGGCCGGACTGGTCCTCCTTTCTGTAGAGGGGCTCGAGCTGCAGTACATCCTATGGTTGAACTTCCCGACCACGAACAACGTAGCTGAGTATGAAGCACTCCTCTCGGGGCTGCGTATAGCAAGGCACCTGGGGGCGACCAGTGTGCGAGCATATACCGACTCCATGCTCATCGCCAATCAGGTGAAAGGGGAGTTTGGAGCACGCGAGCCCATCATGATCAAATACCTGGAACAAGCTAGGGTCGCGGTGAAAGAGTTCTTGTAGTTCGAAGTAGTCCACATCCTGCGGGAGGAGAACACCCGAGCAGACGCTTTGTCATGACTAGCGTCGGCCACCGTGGTCTCCAACTCGAGATCCGTCCTAGTAGAGGAAGTGTCGGCACCGAGCATAGATGAACCAGCGCTCCAGGTAAACGCCATCGACTATGAGCCCTCTTGGATGGATCCCCTTTTGGATTTCCTTCTCTGACAACAGCTCCCGGGCGACCACGCCGAAACGCGACGAACGCGAGCAAGAGTAGCTCATTTCACAATAATAAACGACAGACTGTACCACCATTCCCTGTCAGCGCCACTGCTGAAATGCTTGTTCCCCACGGAGGCCGACCAGGCCATCCAAGAGGTCCACGAAGGACTCTGCGGAAGCCACATAGGGGGGTGAGCACTCGCGAGGACCCTAATCCGCCAAGGGTACTGGTGGCCCACCTTGCAGCAAGATTGTCTCGACTACGCCCGGACGCGGTTAGTACCACAAAGTATATTAAGAAAAGGGAAGAATACACAAGTAAAAGAATTGACAACTCACAAAACCCCTTTACAAGAAGACCATCCCAAAATGGTGCAGCAAACTAACTCCCCAGAAGCAAACAAAGTGAGGAGTTATGAGCCTCCACTTTACAAGCATGTTTTGCCCAGAAAGCCACTTTCTCACAAACAAAGGAAGAATGAGTATCTTCTGTCCTCGCTTCCCTCCTGAAAAGTCTGTTGTTCCTCTCACTCCACAAGACTCAAAGAGTGGCATGCATGATAAGCCACCAGATAATATCATCTCCCTTAAGAAGCCACCTCCTGTGCCACTTGGCAAGTAGCTGATGGACCCCTTCAAAATGAGTAAGGAACAGTTGTAAGCTCTGACCAATGCGCCTCCAAATTCCCTTCGCAAAAGGGCAGCCTGTAAATAAATGATCGAGGTCATCATCCTCATCCCCGCATACGCAACACAGGGAAGATATGTGCTGCAAAAAAGGTGCCACCCTGTCACAAGTGGGCAACCGACCATGGGAGATCCTTCGCACCAACACATTCACCTTGAGTGGGCTCCAAGGAGCCCAAATGTGAGGTGCAAAAGGATGGCGAACCCCCCCCCCCAAGAAAGAAGAGCATAAGTCGACCTAACTGAGAATTGCACCCCCCCATCTCCACAACCATGTATCTGCCATTCTGCCGTCTGGAGCAAAATCCAAGAGGGAGGTTAAGAGATGTTCCAGCTGGCCCATCTCTTCTAGAGAGAGATTCCTCCTAAAAGTGGGACCCAAACACTCCCAGCTACCTGCATCAAAAGACTGAACCACAGAAGCACTTGGAATGCTCGCAATAACAAAAAGCTCTAGAAAGTCCTCCAACAGCAATAAGTCGCCACACCACCTGTCTTGCCAGAACAGGCAAGACTCTCCATCACCTAAACTGACCCGAACACTAACTCTAAAAAAGTCTACACACAGTAAAATGCCTCTCCAAATCGAAGAGACATTATAAAGCCTATTGGGGAGTAAGTCCCACACCCTGGACGAGGAATAGTGGTTGTCCTTCATATTGGGCTTAGTTGTAAAGATCATTGGAGTACGAAACCCAATTGGAATAGTGTGGGTTTGAAGGACTTTGAATGGGGTCCTGAGAAGCGCAAAGTGTGCATAAGTTATTTTTTATTCTTTTTTTACTTTTCTTGTATACTTTGGTAGCCGGGCCATGGATGGCTTGTGTTGTAATATAAATCCTGGATTTTTCTTGCTTATTTTCCAGGATATGGCTAAATGTTTCCCCATTCCATTGTCTGGCTGAATCTAGTGAATGTCTAGACATAACTTGAGATCTTAGATCTACCAAATCAATGCCAACGCATCATAAGGGTCCGGTCTGGTCCTGGGAGGAGCGCCGAAAAAGTACTAGTGTCCCAGAGAGTTGTAATGACATGGTGAGACATTGCACCGAGTGCATGACTAGCTTGTTGTCTATGACATTCCTTCATTCATTCGTTCATTATTTTCCTTCTTCTCTATGTTACAAGATAATGAATTCCTACGTGGAAATTATCTCTACATGACTTGCTTGTTACATGCTTGATTGGCCAAATTCTTCGATATGATATGTCTCATATTCTGAGTAATTCATTATTGTTATTTCTTTTTTTTATTCCTCACATGACATTAATATAATTGGCTAATTACTTAAACCCTGCCTGCTATTACCTACTGAGCGTTCGCTCACCTAGGTTTTTCCCTTTTTCAGGTAGCTCCAGTGATGATTCGCCAACAGATGGGGATGGGCAGGAGTGAAGACATTGGAGTAAGCCAGCTAGATGTCAGACATGGAGTCATCCTTGGTCCTGAATCAAGAGAGTCGCTATGTTAGAGTTGTTTTCAAAGTTGTAGTTTGGGCATTTAGTTATTATTTGAGTTGTAATGTAAGAAGTCAGTTGATATTCGAAACTTCTTGCTCACTTAGTCCTGAGTAAATTTGTATTTTGGGAAGAAATTCCTTCTCTTTGAAATTGTGCTCTTTAAATCTGTCATTTGCTCTGCTTATCAGGAATGAATATTACACCCTCAAATATAGCTAAGTCGTACTCTATATCATCGAGACATCTTTTGAAGTATCGGCTCAGTTCTTGAAAAGAACTCCAAAGTTAAGCATGCTTAATGGGGAGTAGCACTGGGATAGGTGACCTCCCGGGAAGTCCCCCATTCCGAAGCTGATCACTATTAGAAAGGGACAAAATTGTGAGGCTGGTAGCCTAAAGCGGACAATACCTCGATGATATATAGTACAGGACGTGACAAAATGGCGAGAACATACCTTCACGCTTGGAGTGTGTGGAAGACTTCCTGGCCAAAATGCGTAACTCCCGATACAGTAAATAGAAATAATTACAACACTAAATTTACGACCCACTCCACTCATGGAGGTAAAGGGCTACAACAGCATTCTGAGAGCGTCGATCTTTGGTTGACGGGCAGCAAGCCGAAGGGGATTCCGGGGTGGAGATGGGCTGCTTGTCTGGATTTGTACTGTTCTGATCTGCTAGATAGCAAGCACAGGCGGCACTTGGGACGGTGACTTCCGGTCGTCTTATGGTAGGGGTGGTTGGATGGGACATTGGTGGGAGGTCCCTCTGCGATCCTTGAGATCTGCGATGGCTGGATCGCAACCGAAGGACCGATGGGATTTTTGAACTTCAAATCTGTCCCGCAGTCTTGAGACTGGGCAAATCTGCGCGATTCGGTGAGAACACTTGTCGTGCTCAGATTCGGAGGCGGATCGGAGTGAAACCAAAGCCGTTGCAAAGTAAACTTAAAGAGCTACAACATATGTGAAATCACATCTATCCAACAGTTGAATTTGAAATGAAAAACTTTGTACCACTGTGATCTTTCTAGCTCGGGTTATAGAATAGACAGGATAGACAGAGATCTGCCTGAAAAAGGGGTTGGACCAAAGGGAAATGATGGATCTGGGTGATGGGATTAATTTGGATGAAAGAGGGGGATGTGAGAATCAAGCACACCAACTTTGGTGGCAATCAGAGGTTGTTTTGGGTACGGGAAAAATAGTTGTGTAGGGTAGTATCCCATAAATCTACACACAGACAGACTGTGCAGGGTGGAGAAATGAAGGTGGACGGAGGGGCAAACGGTGGCGGATCGGCATGAAATTGGATCTGGGGATGGGAGAAGATGAAGGGAAGAGGCTCTCAAAATATGAAGGTGATCAGACGGTCGGATTGTGAGAACCAACCTTTTCACAGAGGCTCTATCCTGAATCCCAGAATTCTGGATAGTAGGCCATAAAAGGGGTTGTGGCGGCTCGACGGCGGCATGGATGGCGGCGGCCATGATAGTGGCTGAGAGCCACACCCAGCAGAGGTGATATAGGTGTGAATCGCTCCCACGAATAAGGCATCGCACCTTGGATCTACAACCATTGCAGCTGCATGGGGGAGAGGGAGAAAAATCATAGAGATATGAGTATTCATGTAGCATGAGAGCATGATCAATCAAGTAAAGATGTAAGTTGGCCTTTCATAAAATGAGAATGTTCTCTAGCATGTAACGAGAGGGTACTTTTCATAACCACGTAGGTTACACACGAGAAAGTCATGTAACTAGTAAGCATGTAAATTTAATCATGAGATTCGTGGATTTCACCTATTTATTAAAAATGTACTCCCTGTGCAATGTGACGTCAGTGTTCATCATACCCCATAGTTTATAGCATGTTTTCGGCAATCAGCTGAGGGGGCTAGCATCGAGCCCTTTGACACAATCAGTGCCCGATCTATATCTTCAAGTTATAAATCAATCTACTTCCACAAGAAAATTTAAAGTTTGGCCAATAATGTAAAGTTCAACAATACATTCCATGATAACAAATATCAAGGTGAGAATGCACCAAACATGAGTATGAGAGTTCAAGAACAAATTAAGGACAAGGTCATGCCATGGGAGGAATCCGGTAACATAACGGTACATTCTTTAACTTTCATAATTCATTAGATAGTTTATTGAACAAGGTGTTAGGTTCTAGATAAATATAGAGGAATCAACCCATGGGTCAAACCCTGGGTTAAGCACACTGGGACAGAAAATGGTCAAGCCTGGGCCGTTTCTTGAAGAGACGGTCATGAAAGGGTCGCTACTATGAAGTGGCGGTTCGGTCAAGACCGCTACTAGATGGAGTCGATGCCAGAGAGAGAAAAGGGTCGACGGCCAGAGAGAGAAAAGGGTCGACGCAGTGAAATTCTGGAAGAACGCAGTCACGGGAAGGCCGCTACTTGACAGTGGAGGTCGCCTGATGGCTACGACTAGTCCAGAGTGCAGAAAAACATCGGTAACATAAGTGCTTTCTAGACAAATGAATTTTTAGGGTACAACCAGCTCGACGTCCTAGTGGGAATCCCAGGCTCGCGGAGACTTACGGAGGCCTTGAAACATGATCACCTAGTCTGGTAGAAGGAATATCCGATAGAGATGATCACAAGTCCAAGAAAGTGTGCCTATCATGTGCAAGTGTAACTAATAACATCATATCGGGATACGTGCTATGTACTTAAGAAAGACTGAGATGAGAGTGAATCATGTAAAAATAGTAATTAAATCATCAATAAAACACGCCGCCGCGTCAAACATGCATTGATTTTAAGTCCAAAAGCTCCTCAAGGAGCACCAAAACAAATGGAAGCATCCAGGTATTCCTTAATGGAGTTTGAGAAAATTGGAGTCTAATTGGATTGTCAAAAAAAAAAACGAGTAATATCTGCCGGTACCATGATTTACCACATAAGCATAATAACATGTAAAACCAAATAAGCGCGAATGTCCACCAAAAAACAAATTCAAAAGGAAATGTTACCTTTGGAACTCTTTTTTGCCAAGCCTCCTTATTCTGTGCACCACAATCAGCCATGGATAGATGATTTGTTAATCTATGTGGATGATCTACACCTCCATCTCTCTGATAACACGTATTGCATACATCAAAATGAGGGCAGACTTCACAACGCCAGCCCTGACCACTTCCAATGTCATGCTCACAGACATTGCATGTTGTCACAAAAGCAGGCTCTGTTACACTATGAAGCTGAAATAGGACCATCATTGAAGAATGCTTGGCTCGTCGTAGTGTATCAAACTGATAATGGTTTCCTCGACAAAGACCCAGGAATGCTTGTCTGGTATCAAAGATCACACTGTCTATGATCTCATCTTTGTCTTCTGTATCCAGGGCCACATCATTGATTTCGACCTGCTCGGTGATATTGTGTAAAGAACTCAGTACTATCATGGATATAAATACGGTAATGGTCTACTAGGAACTTTTAACATCAGGTCTTACAAATTGTACGTGTGAAGCGTGATGTTGGTGACACTTACTGGCCTCAGCAAATGCTTCTCCATAGAACCAACAGGATGCCTCTCTCTCTATCTTCACGTCCTTGTTCCACACTATAACAGCTATGGATTCACACATATGTCAATGTTAAATCCCTCACAGACACAAAAAGAATATTCGACTCCAAGTATGTTCACACAAAACAAGTGTCACCAAGATTATAGCACTTTTTTCCCTTGGATAGCAATTTGTGTCGTAGAATACATGAATCCAACCATAGAGCTAATTCTTGAGGATATACAAGCATAAATTAAAGTAGACCTCAAATCTGTAGTAGACATACAAAAAAAGTTGCAATTGCCTAAGAGCATATCAAATTAGAAACAAGTAGAATGGAAAAAATCATCCTCCATGAACGCCCAGTGCTGTAAACAGTTCAATGAGACAAACTGTCGCCAGAGCGAGGCGAGGCGAGGCGAGGCGAGGCGTCCTGGGGGCGCCTCACCTCTGAGCGCCTAGGCGCGCCTCTGACTACCTAGGTCCTGTAAGATGCATCTGCAATAGGTCATATTTTCTCCTGCCAAATGGAATCTAATTCCATGAACGGTTGTCAGACCTCTGACAAAACCATATTAACTTGGTACGTGTAGTTGAAGAAAGTCAACCAAGTATTTTAGGCAAAAACATGCAGCTAACAAGAAAATGAAATTTTCTTAGTACATAAAATGATGCTGAAGAAATATGTAATGAAGGTACACTTACTTCGTTCCATATTTTTCCTTGAGATAAACGTGGGAAGACAGGAGCCTTGGGATTTGCAAAAGCTATTTTATTTGATACTGCAACCAGCTTAGGCTGTTACATGGGCAAATGTCTAAATTCAGGTTTAGAATCCATCAGATGGACTAAAAGTGCTAAATGCTAATTGCAAGTAAAACCATAGACACGTGGAACAGGGAAAAGATTGTGAGACCAGAAACATCACTTGATGAACTTGAAATGCAATGTTCGAGTGACTTATTCTACACAGTTGTATGTCATGAAAACAAAAACTCCAAGCCAGAAAACATGGTTTAAATCCCTAGGCTTTAATTTTCCAAATCGTAAACCAAACTTAGAATAATGGGATAAACCTTTTGCGACAAGCTACAAGAGAGGTATGCAAAAACATAAACTCTTAGTGCCCTATCAGATTAGAAGTTCAGGACAAGATAATAAGATCCTAAAACTTTGCCTATAGTTTAAATTAGATAAGGTGTTTCACCAAGGATTCAGACACAAAGTAATTTTTTTTCCTCATCAAGACTCGATAGAGAAAATAAAGTATGCTCAGAGTAGGAAATATGAAGTTTGCTCTTTAACACAAGAACTGCCTTTGTATGATTTCATTCCTAAACTTAGTATATAATTCTGTAGGTTCGATCAAATCCATGGTATTCATAATCTTGCTTTCTGATTCAGTTGCTCACATATAATATATGCCACAATGTTAACTATATCCCTGGATATGCAGCGAATACTTACAATGGTTTTGAAGTGACTTTTCAAACATACTACCCACTTTCAAAAAAGTGACTTTTTGAACATGTAATGAGATATGTTAGTTCTTATTTCTTTTCTAGAGTTAGACTTATTTCAATATCAGTTTTCTGGTTTATCGGTTGCAACCCTAGCAAAATTCCAGCAGCATCTCCCGCAGACCCAGGGTTCATGGGGTGTGAAAGAGAGACCTGCCCATGGAGGGATCTGAGATGGCCTCAAAAATTCTTGGGTGAGACGAGAATAACTACCCTACAACCCAAATTGAGCATGGAAACCTCGAGGAAGGGCTCCAATGACCCAGGGGCCATTGTGTTTGAAATTCTAGGACCTTGGTTTATCATGTTGCCAGATAGGTGGCTGCTTCTGTTCACTCTCCAGATGGGGTGCTCCAGGGACCATACTATGAAGTAAGTCCCTGGGAGCCCAGAGAGATCAAGAAAATCCGATGCGCAGAAAGCAACTCGAAGTTACAACAGAAATCAGTATGAATGTTTATGCAAAAGAATGCATGCCCCCTTTGGGATGATGGATCCATATTCACTAAAATAGATGAAGGATTCTAAGAAGACCACACTATGACCCTTGCACAGAAGATCACAGATCATGCTATGAGGGTCAGCAAACTCATGGATCCAAATGGGCATGAAGAATGTAAGAATTCAAGAAATTCATCAAGTAGAATAATTGCTTACGGAATGCCTCACTAAAATTCAAGGAGTATTCGTATATTGGTTCCAGGGAGGTGGAATCCACATGCAAATTGTTATTATGAAAGTATACTACTAACTCCCATATACAGGATATGTATCAATCTGTACGCATAATGTCCTACGAAGATGCAATCCCCATGGACATTTCAACAAACAGAATCGTGTCTATGTGTGACTGGGCTAAGGGACACGGTGATCACTATAGAGAATCAATGACAGCACCCTACGGATGCAAATTAGATGCAAATTACAATGGATCGAGGAGGGTACCAAAGTCCCCACAACTCATGAGTATGAGTGACAGGGCGAACGGCCATCTCCACAATAGGATATGTTATGCCTGAGCAGAACATAGTAATATACATTCTCATTAAGGCAGAGAGAATACGCACCAAAGAAGGCTCTCCAAAGGAGCCTCCTCCAAATTAAGGCCTCATGGGGCTGGTCCCTTCCAGGTTTTGAGGCGCATCGGCACTAACGCCTATGAGATTGATCTCCCCGAGGAGTATGGAGGTGGCCATGCCAGTGCATCTAAGTTTGGGAGGGGTGAATGTTCTTAGTTCTAGCCTTCTGTGTGATCTTTGTTGGGTGCCAGCATACAACACCTTGGTTTGGCTCTTGTGCAATGGGTATTTTCTAGGGAAACTTTTCTGTAATTGGTGTATTCTGTTTTACGGAAGAGCACACAACTTTTTGCCTTTCTTCTGCACCTTTATCTTTTCAAGTTCAAAGAATATGTGGTGCCACACAGTTTCAGAAAAACAATATTATCCTTTTCATACAAGGTTTGTCCCACTTTCTGCATATTCCCTTGGTTGACCTGAGTCTTTTTTATCATCACAATATTGACTGCTTTAGCCATGCTTCCTTTCTATTTAGGGACACATTTGGTGAAAGTAGTGTTGGTCTTCTAACAGGAGATTCCGCCATAAACAAAGATGCTCAAATACTAATAATGACTACAGAAATTTTGCGGAATATGTTGTATCAAAGGTAATTTTGGAAGAGTTCTTTTATAATAGTAAGATAATTACTGGAATGTTTTGTTCAATAAAGCTTCTGGAAAATTTAACACTTGAAGTGTTACCTCTTGCATCGATGGTGATGCTTTTGTTTTGCTTTCCAGTGTAGGAATGGTTTCTTCTGAGGGTAGATTGTTCCAAGTTGATGTGATTGTGCTGGATGAAGTACACTATCTTAGTGACATATCCCGTGGTACTGTATGGGAAGAAATAGTATGTAATATCTAAAATGCTACTTGTCATTTGAAGTGGTTGATCTGTTTTCCCTTTTTACTTTAGTAATTCTCAACTTTTTTGACATTTAGGTGATTTATTGCCCGAAGGAGGTTCAACTTATATGTCTTTCAGCAACTGTTGCAAACCCTGATGAGCTAGCTGGTTGGATTGAGCAGGTAACACGTGGCCTTTTCATTGATGTTTTTATTTTTGAAACAGTGGGAAGATGCTGCGACTTTTGGTTTCCAAAGCTGTTCAATCTAAAAATATTTGTCTGTTGAGAATGCTATTTAATTGAAAAAGAGTGAAAAGAAGATTTCAATATATGTATTGCCCTTTTTCTTCTTGATTAATCCTTCATGCCCTCTGACTAGGCCTAAAATTTTGGCCTTCTATTTTAAATGCAAATCAAACTGGCTATATTCCCCACTCTCGACAACCTTTCCCTTTTCTTACGATGGAAATTTCAATCGTGGCTTTTCTTTCCTTACTTCTCTCCATTGTAACCGTGGATTTCCTTCAGCCATTAGAGGGATCTTTATCCCTTCCTTAATCTCTGTAACCGCCGAAGGTTTTGGGGGAAACCCCAGCCCATTTCATGGGAGTTTTCTCCCTCCTTTTCCTCTTGCTGGCTTTTTGCGTTCTGGGTGTGCACGATGATTTTGAAGGGTCCAAGACAGAGCCAAGTGGCATAGCAGAGGAAGGAGAGGTTGCTACTAGATCATGGTTCTCGAGGTCTTCGTCTTCCTGTCTCTTGCCGGAGGCAGAGGGGCTTTCTATTCTCATTTTCATCCATTATAAGGCAAGATTTGAAACCTCAATCTTCATTTTATGCTTGTTCTAATATCTTGAAACCTGTGTTTTAATTCTAGGGTGAGTATGAAATACGTTGTTCGTACTTGGATGTCGTTCGGCTTGATTTCTGGGCACTCAGATGAATTGTCAGATATGTGTAGTGTTATTTTCTTAATAATGTAATATCTTGAAATCCAGATTTATGTATGATGATTTAAGTGTGTAATACATATGGTTGAGTGTGGAATATGTTGTTTCTGCCTTGATAAAGTTTGATTTAATTTTGTGTACTCGGACGAATGGTGGACTTGAGAAGAATAGTTTATTTCTTGGACGCACTACATTTGCGTTCTGTCTGTAGGCCAAAGTCGACTTTTGGCCTTGCAGAAGTCGACTTCAGCCTATGTAGCCCTAACAGGTCAGTTCTATCTATAGGCCAAAGTTGACTCTTGGCCCGGTCAGAGTTGACTTCCGCCTATGTGCCTAGCCAGTCCAGGTTCTGGATACAGCACGAGTCAACTCCTGGCCCTATCAGAGTCGACTCCCACTATGAGTCTTGCCCAGTCCATCTTCTAGATGCAGACAAAATTTGACTCCTGGCCCTTTCGAAGTTGACTTCTGCCCTGGAGTTATTGTTCTAGTGTGTTCCGAACGTGTGGAATGGTAGACTTATGCTCTGGCTTAATGAACCTAAATGATCTATTCCACGTGCAGGCTTTCGTAATGACAGCTGATCGCGCGGAATGGAGGAACTTGCAACGCACGGTTCAAGGCCTTACACAGGCTTTGCAACAAGTGGCTCAAGAGTCACAAACTTGCGAACCAGCTCGACGTCACCAGCGTCCCAAGAAACCTCAAGTCGGGCGCTGCCGACGTCCGAGCAGTTGGAGTCGATGCGACGCTCGAATGGGATCTAATCGACCAGCAATCCGACCTCTCGAACCTAAGACGCGGACTCGATGTCCGACCGCTCCCTGTCATGAGTGAGAGCATCGTCGGGACGACCCTGTCGCTTAGTCGGCTCAAGACTGGGTGGGAGCCCGCGGCCTTGGGCAAGTTCATTACCGAACTACAAGGAGCAGTACCACCTCGCCTCATTACGAACCCCGAGTCTCAACTAGTTGACGCGGGAACGACGATTTTGCTCCCGAGCATCTCGGTTAGAGATTCGACGGATGCCGAAGATCCTGGGTTCGAGATAGAGCTGCTCGATGATCTGGAACCGGGCGATCCGCTCTGGGAACGAGCGCTGCCACAGTTTCAATGGATGGTTGAAATTGACGGCCGAGAGTCTGTCGTTCGCTACCGCGTCACTCCTCTTGCGCACTACGTGAAAGAAGAACCGCTAGCGCACCCGTACTCATTCCAAAAGGAGTCCGCGGTCGAGGGTCGTCCACGTTTCCAAGCCCGTTTTTTCACGATGACCAACGCGAGTGCGTCGCGGGGCCCCCTTCGGGGATTCGTTCGCTCGAACAGCGGTATCCGCGTGTATGTCGAAGGCTTTCGAGTGCTGCCGTACGGCGAATATGGCGACGATTGGCTATCGGTCGATCGGGACTACCGCTCGGGGCCGAGGCTATATCAAATCGACATCGACGAGGCCGCGAGCGACGATGTTGAAGTGGATGACAAGGAGTCCCTGGTCGCTACTACTAACGCGGGCTACTACGGCGGAGTATTTCTGCACGAGGCAACACTTGGAGGAATGCAAACCCTGATCAACCGGGAGGGTTTCATTCCCGATGAGCCCTACCTCAGGCTCAACGAGCTGATCAAAACGGGGGTGCAACTTAGCGTCCGAGTTCGCCGCTCGGTTTTTCTACAGCGGAAGGAACTGAACGCGCTCGCTGCCGCCGCCGCGGCTGTAGCCGCCGCGAAGTTGAAGGCCGAGAAGGAGGCCGAGGCGCGAACGAATGCCGATTCCAGCGCGAACGATGACGGCAATAACGGTGCGCCTTCTGAACCCCACACTAATAGACGTAGAGAATACTTACTCGATCATTTTAGAGAATTGTGTGAGGAAAAGGGGATATGTAGATAATTGACAATCCCTCATACTTCGCAGTAAAATGATGTTACAGAAAGGAGGATCTACACTCTTATGGAGATGACTCGATTGATGATGGGGCAATCCAAGTCTATATTTCGAAGTGAGTGCCTTCTACTCTCAAGGGAGTTAGTTGACTATGTTCATAGCACCACCCACGAAAGTTAGGTCCTACTGTTGGCAAGTAGATATTCATTAGATATTTTGAGCACCCTAAGGGTTGTGTGAGGTATGGTGAACACATAAATAGAGGATTAATTGAAAGAGAGATTAACAATGTAGTCTTTCTTGAGGAGGATTTTCCATCCTTAAGTGAGGTAAGGCAGGACATGCAATTATGAGTTACAAAATTTTGAATAAATTTGACTGCAAAGAGAGAAAATTATGTCTTATTTCAAAGTTGTCAAAGATAGTGGGAATGATCCATTAATCAGTTGGAGTGAACCGCTTGAGATTTTACCTCGTAGAAGTAAACATGAAACTATCTCTCAATGTTCATTTAAGATTGAGGGGGAATCTTTCATGTGTACTGCTACGAGTGTTGATGATCCTGTATCTTTCGAGGAGATAATGTCCTTAATTTTAAAAAGGGGATGGCTACTATGAGAGAAGTAATGGGTTCAATGGCTGAGAACCTATTGATTCTAATGATTCATTGATTGTACGTTTTTGAAATTATGCACTACACCATGAATCAGATGCTAAATATTGTTACTTTAGCATATTTTTCCAAGGGCCATGAGTCATGCGGTCTAACAGAACATGTCTGAAGAAATCGTTAAGTCTAAGTGAATTGACATGTGTGATGCATGAAAAATCAAGCTCGTTTTACACCTATGTTTTATGTCTCATTGTCATGGCGATTACGTTGAGACGAGTCCGATGTGATCATGAGCACAAATACATGATTTAAGAGATCAAAGTCTAGATCTATATTTAATTGAGGGCTTAGATCAACCTATTCTTGTGTGAACATGTGAATTTGGGTGCTAGGTGAGATACGGAGTTGTGGTGTAATGCTAATTTTGTGGTGATTTAATATATCTCTTTTCACTTACATGTCTTTCTCGTCAGGTCACATCAACTTGGATGTTGTTCAATTTTTCTCAGACATGTCTGAATGTGGTGACAATAGGAGGCTGATGGAAAGTTTGAAAAATGTTCAATAACCATCTTTACAAGTGTCATTTTGATCTGAAATATGGCAAGTGGTTCAGAAAGTGTAGATTTTGATGTGGAGAATACAGAAGCAAGTGTTACTCAACCATCTAGTGAATGTCCACACAGAGGGAGAAAGCTGAGGTCAAAAGTTTAGCTAGACATTGATAGGGTTGTAAAGGCAGATGGAAGTGTTGTGGCCATTTGTTGATATTGTCAACAATAATTAGCTGGCAATAGTTCAAGTGGAACAAAACATTTGATTAACCACATCATGCATTATTCTGATGTTCAAAGTTTAAAACGAAGCAAGGGAGTTATAGAACCTTTAGAAAGTAGAACTGAAACTGAAAAGTCCTCCTTTGTATTTGATAATGAGAGAAGTGGAGAGGATTTTGCAGTGTGGAGAAAGAAGTTTATGTGGGTGTAGTGTGGCATTGGATTTAGGGTTCCGGAAAGGAGGGTCTCCCTTGATAGGGAAAAAGATGGTTTGGAAGTGAGGGACAAGAAGGTAGATTCTAGGGGGGGAGTAAGCTCTGTAGCTATGGAGCAACAGTAGTAAAAGAAAAGGAAGGAGAAAAGTGGGTGCTCTAGGTGGATTAATCTCTGTAATTATGCAATTAACAACAGTAGAAATATCTAAGTGGTGCAGGTGTTCTAGTCTCTGGTGTCTGAAGATGTAACTTGTTTGTGTCATTTTCTAATTTGTTCCCTCTTCCTTAGATGTGTATTTGTTTCTGTATCTGTGAATATTTTAAAGGTTCTGGAAGGGCTAGTAAGCCTGTCTCCTGGTTGTTGTATTAGTAAATATAATCTTCTTATGTTTCATTGTTCATTTTCTCTTGCTACTTACATGAATCAAGGGTTTGTGCTGTGTCTTCTCATCATGTTCTTCTCAATTGCCCATACCAGTTGTATGCTGGAGCAGCAGCCCGAGTCATGAATAACTTCTGCACCGGGCTCATGCCATCCCATTTGCCATTTTTATGAGATGAGAGGTTATGTGGGCTCTCTAGGTTGAGGCACTGCTTTGTATTTCATTTTTGTTCTCTTGCTCTCTCAGTGGTGAGCAGATCCAAAAATATATGCAGTGAAAATGCTAGCAGGATCCTAAACATGACAAATTATATTACCTCTGAAGAAACAAGCACGAAAATTTGGTGTAATGCCTGAAAATGCAAGAGGTGCCACCGTACAGGGTGTCTGTTATTGGTCCATTTTAAAGATTACTTCCATTTGTAAATTCGTCCTGCTTCCCCTTGAAGCAATTTAATGCAACAACCCATGTATGCCCGTCATCAGTGTTAGTGCCGTATAACGTCTCCATTCCTAAACTCTTGTCATACTGCACTCTCCTACAACTCTTTTTTTTCCTTTTTTGGATGACCAAAAAATCTACCATATTGATATTGGGGAGGATAAATCCGGCTCGATTCACGTAAAGTTCATTTACCTCCGACCCAACACGACTTGTGGTCCACGACGTATCAGACGGGCCTCGATCATCACAATCTGCGACGAATGGTCCAGAACGTACCGTCTTGAGATTCGTCAAACTGAGAAGGCTGCGAGTTAGGCGTCTTGTTCGCCAGATGATTCTTCGACGATCGAACGTGACGTCCCACGACGACGGTTCTTACCCCACTAAGGGCGAACACACCTCATAAGCGTCGTGAGATTTTAGAAATTGACTGATTCCGAGATAACCGTCTCTCAATGAGAAACTCCCTCCCGCAATTGAGAGAAATGTTACTCTATTACGCACGTCCTTCCCTGCTAAGAGATCGACCGTCGCCACCAGGATAATCGCTTATAAAAAAAATCCCGATGAAAGACACTGGACACGGGGTCTTGATCGAAACAGAGAGAAACACACAGTGAACTCCACCAAGAAACGAGCACTAAGAGACAAGCACGAGAGCTACATTCCCTATAACAGAGAGGTCACGACCGCTTGCTAAGAGAAAAATCTCCTTCCAAACACTCTTACCATCTAACTAACACTCCCCGAGTGGTCACCGGCACCAGCGAGCACTCGCCCGGAAGGGGCAACCTGCTCTGATACCAATTGTTAACAAGGAAGGACGGTGAGCTAGAAGGGGAGGGGTTGAATAGATCACCATATAAAAAAATTATTCTTACGCAATTCAACCACACACATGTCAAAGATAGAATTGTAGAGATGAGGAGCAGATCTAATCAGCAAATGATCGAGCAACTGATGTGCACAAGCAGCAGGAGAACAACGAGTGTGGGCAAGGGAGGTGATGTCCCCATCACCATCACACTTGAAAACTAGTGGATCTTCCACCTGGTACAAATACAATTTATTATAAATAGATTTTCAAAAATAAATTAAGACCAGATGACTCCATTGACAAGTATGATGTTAGATTGGCTATTAATGAGTTCAAACAGAAATAGGTAGTGTAGCGGCAAGAAAATGGATCCTACTCTACACACCACCTTCTCTATTTATTTGTTGGGGAAGTCGTCTGGCACCCGCAAAAGCTTGCAAGCACCAGGAACCAAGGAGGCGTCAGAAGGTGCCACAGGCATTACCCCAGAGGACAACTCTCCGATGCTTAAGTCAGCAACGGTTCAAAGTGAGAACAGAGAAGAGTACGGAGAGAAGAGGGAGAGAGTTGGAGGCCGCCATAGTAGATCCGAGTGAAGTGTAGACCCTCCAAGCGAGTGCTCGCTGCTCCTAGTGGACACTTAACGAATGCTCGCTAGATGGTAAGATCGCGTAGGAGGGGTGTGACTTCTCTCTCCGGGGAAGTGGTCGCGTATGACCTCTCTATCGCTATAGCTCGATTCTCTGTACAGGGTTCTTGGTAGAAGATCCACCGTGTCTGTTCTTCTCTGTCGATGTCCTCTTTATATGGGGTTGTCCTGAAGATGGAGGCCTATCCCTTTATAGGGAAGGTCCTAGCTAATAGAGCAACATCTCCCATGATCGAGGAGGGAGTTTTCCATTGGAGGACGAGTTCCTCGGTGTCAGCTGTTCCCTGGGTGAGTCTTACGACGCTCGTGGGATGTGCTCGCCTCTTATGGGTTAGGGGTCGACGTCATGAGGATAACGGTCGGTCGTCGGAGAGTTTTCAGGCGGTCATCGCGCCTGGGATGCCGCCTTCTGGTGGCTGTCGAATCTGATGTTGAGTCGTGTTGGGCCCGGCTGATTGGGTTGTAGCCATCGTAGGCCTTTATTTCTAGTAGTAGGGCCTGGCTGTCGTAGGCTCGCAGTAACAGGCCTGCTATGGGCCGAACCGGATTTACTCTCCTCAGGTAGGGAATAGATTTTGATACCTATTCCCCCGTGAATAGGATGACTACAATCCGTGTGTTTATTACACTGGTCTCTATTTGTGATCTAAAGATTTGCCAGATAGATGTGAAAATTACATTTTATCATTTCTCTTCGCTCTTACTATGTTTCATTCCGTCTCACTCCATTGTAAAACAGAAACCAAGGTGGGGCAGCTGTAGACACATCAAAATCGATGCTATAGTCAAGTAATTTCATGTCACAAGATAATGTCCTAAAGTGGACTTCATTACTAGCTTAATAAGTAGATTTTTCTATTTTTTATGATTTATTCGAATACCGCGACCTTGATATGGGCGCTATTTAAACACAACCTTTGTAAAATGGTCGCTATTTTCCTGAAGTATTAGCTTTTGATTGATGAATAGGCGACTACGTGCGCGGGCGCTATTTATGGATCTTTCTAATTTCCATTCAAAATAAAATCAAAGAAGTAACGCCTCTATGAGTGGGCGCTCTTTGATAAGCGAGAGGCGCTCTTTGATAAGCACCTTTTTCAGCCTGTCATTATTTATCCTTTTATTAAATGTGGGAAATCCAATATTCCTAGGAAATAGCGGCCGTGGCTTGGGTGCTGTTTAGAATAGTGACTGTCTGCAGGTCGCGATTTCAAATCCATCTCCTCTTCGCCTGCAACCTTCCCAGTGGGTATCCTTCCTTGTTTTGGCTCCATGACTGATTATGGAAGGAGGATCTGCATCTTCCTCATTTTAATCCTATTGAAATGAGGATTTTTTGCCTATAAAAACCCACTCTTCCATCGACCTGAGAGTTCCTTCGATCGAAAAAATCTTTTGTGCATCAGAGTTCTTCTTCCTGTGGAGTTTGTCTCTACTGTCATCACCACGCTTCTCCCTGCTACAACCGATGCCAAGCAAGGCAGCAGTGCAGCAACCATCCGCTGCCTCCTCCCTCTATCCTGCTCACAGGAGCAGAAAGAGACCTCCTCCTTTTCTATTTTCTTTTCTTGCATATCATTATCACTTTACTCACCACGTTTTCACCTTGCCATCATATTTTGATATTCTTTTGCATACATATTCTCCATTCCTTTGCTCTTCTTAGGGGTTTTAAACCAAAAACACTAGGTGTGTTCATGCTCAATTTGCATAAGATCATATTCATAGAGCTTTGATACTACACTTTTGGCTAATCCAATTTATTTATCTTTGTTTGTGTTCTTTTTAAGGTTATTCAAAGTAAGAACCCCCTTCATCGGCCGACCGGTTGGAGGAGGAAGTTAAAAAACAAAAACATTACACAATCACCTTAACATCTTTTAAATTATATATATATATATTTATATATTTAGGTGCACATCGATTAAGGCTAGGCACGTTTCCTCATGCACATCTCTCCTGAGTTTGACTCGTTAGGCTTTTTGGATGGATACGTGCATGGACATGCCAATTCTTCTTCTCGAGGTTTGACGGCATGGTGATTGAAATTGAACTCATTTGAAGTTTTCCCAACAACGTGTGTCAGCACAGATGTCTCATAAGTGAAATGATTTTTTCCCCACAAATTCTTGAAAAAGAATTGGCATTGTTGTAGTAAGATCAAAATTTCACCTTTTAAGACACCTTGACATTTTCATCAATGGGAGTAACATGAATCTCATGCATGTGTTCTTGTTAAGTAAATGATAGTTGGGCGCACTACCACCTACTCTCTTTGAGGGAGGTCTCGAGTTTGATCCCAAATTTTTCCTCTCCCTTAAAAATAATGTACCTAATAATAATAAAAAAGATAGTTAGACGTAATAGGGTAAGATGGAGGGACACCCCTTAAGTGAACTGCGATTTGGCACGCAACGAATTGCACGTGTCGGATCATACTAGGGAAAAGCCGATACATAGACGTGTTACGTATGCAGCACACATTGAATCACACGGATCAATGTGTGTCGATGCGTATCGAGCGGTTCGAGGTGGTTCCCAGCTCGGTAGTGCCAGTTGACTGGTGTGTGCTGATTCGACATTAAATGGAGGACAGAGGGAGGGTGTTTCGGGCCATCAGAGGAGGTGAGGAGGGGTGGTGCTTCCAAGTGACAAGGTGGCGGGTCGTGCCAGTTCAAGGCGACGAGGAGGGGGGGGAGGCAAGGTTTTGACTTGCTCCGATGACATATATATATATATTATGTATTAAGGTTTGAGGATTTAAGGGAGGGGGCGGATCCGACAATGGAATTCGATCCGATCGACGGTAAATGATAGGGAAACATGCATAGATGTAGTGAGAACTTTTTTTAAAATGATTTTATGTATCTTCTATCGTTACACATGACCCGTTATTTATGTAGATAGTTACTGTCACGCCCCGATGCGGAATCTCTGACAAAATTAACCCACAAAGAGATCAAATTTGAATGGTCAACGGAATGCCAACGGAGTTTTCAAACTCTGGCCTCCTCGCTCAGGGCCTCCCATACGCCGTCGGTCGGGCTGGCCTTCCCAGTAGCAGATACGCCGGGGGCCACGTTGTGCGTAGTCGCGTCCGCGTCGTTATCGCCCTCGGTCGGGATGGCGAATGCCTGGAATGCGGCGTACTTGTAGGCCGCGCTCATGGCCTTGTTGGTGGCCTTGTCGCCGGAGTCCATAGCCTCGCCAGCGGTTCGGACGGTATGCTTGCTACCATCCTCCGCGCAGACAAAATCGAACTCAACATCCACGGTCACGTAGAACAGGACTCCGCCCTTTGCGGTGGTACGCTCCACGACCTCGCGAGACAGAACGCGCGGCAGGATGCACAGCCCGTGCTTGCCAAGCAGCGGGGACAAGACGTTGTAAACGTCATCGATACCACGGAAGTTGTAGCCCTGCTGCACGTTCTTCCGGTCCTTGCTGATGCCCTCTCTGGACAACTCAAGCTGGACCGCATTGATTGCCTTGTAAACGCTCATTACAACTCCCCAGGCCAGCGGCCATCTGCTGATTCCATGCGGGCATACTCCACCCGCTTCACATGATCCCACTGATATCCGTTCCCGAGAACCACCGGCAGGCTATCCCGGAACGCCCGTGCCCGTTCCTCGTTGGTCGGGGCTGCGGGGATGGAGCCTCGGGGGCAGTGCTGGAGGCTGAGGTTAGTCAGGTGCATGGCCGTTCTCCTGTGCGCGCTCTTGCATCAGGTTGAATAGTTCTTGGGCGTCGTAGAACACTTCGCCTGCGTCCTCACGGGTAGCCATCTGCGTGAAGCGCCAGTCACCGTCGTGGTGATAGTCGGCTCCGAACTGGAATGACAGGATGGTGTCATCCTCGTTTTTGCGATGGACCCGGAAGTAGGTGCAGCCACCGTGGAGAGCCGGGGTCAGCTGCTCCCACATGGACTTGTCGGGCTTGAACGACGAGAACATCGGGTGCTTCGGATAGACGTATGCGTACACGCACCAACGGTTCGGGCCTTCCGCGTCGTAGCATCCGGGCTCAACTGCTCGCGGGACAGTATGCCGCGAGACCTCCACCCGGAACCCTTGGCCGTCCATGTGCCAAACGTCCTTGTGCAGCCAGTCCCCGCTCACGACGCCACCACCAGCCAAGTGAACACGCAGCCCAGCGCGAACCCGACTAACCAAGAATATGTGACGGCCGAGTTCCGTCTGAAATTCTTCTGAAATCCATTACAAAAGTGTCTTCCCATGAAATTTCAGATGGATTTCAGACGAAAACTGTCCGTCTGAAATCCTGCATTTTTTGGTAGTGGAAGAATCATCCGGTGGTCATTACGCCTCTGCCGAAGGCTTTCCTATGCTGTCGAATTTGATGTTGAGTCGTAGTGGGCCACGCCCTCATGGGCCACGGCCGTCAGGCGCCCTTGGGTACGTTGCAAGCCCTTGGTCGAATTGGGCTCATTCCAGACGGGCCCGTTATGGGCTGAGCTAGATTTACCCTCCTCACTAGCCTCCCTACTCTCAGTTGACGAGCACTTTGTAGGGAGCTGAGAGTCGAGCATGAGAGGGTCAATTTGGAGAGACGATCCCGAGGGTGGCTTCCTCGTATCGTTAGGACTGGTGGTCCTAGTCGCTTGCTTAGCGGGTAAGGTGCCCCTTGCGGCGAGAAGCGCCACTCCTGTAATTATGACATGGGGTTTGTTGTTTTGGAGCACATGCGTTGAACGGGCATCTGAGCCTAACGGTCATACCCTGATAGTGATAGGTGTCTTTTCACCTGCCTTGGGGCTTCGAAGTGGCCGTTCTCTTTATGGACAAGGCCATGCAACCGCGGGACTGGATCGTGGAGTTTGACCTTGGAGCTCATGATGACCTGATGGACCTAACGGTGAAGAACTTTGTCTTGCTCGCTAGAGTGCTCAGCTTGTGGCGGTACCACTTCTGTGGTGTGGCGAGGGAACTGAAGGAGAGCCAGGAGGCGTGGGTGGGGTTGACAGCACAATGTGAGCGGCTCCAGCAGCAGCAGGCGGCCGTTGAGGTTGAGCTTGGCCAGTTGAAGGAGCTGGCGGCTTAATACAAGGAGTTCAGAATGCAATACGCATCATCTGAGGATAGGGTCACCGAGCTCAGAATGTAATCTCTTCTGGTCAGACCGTTTGGTTTTGACCATGCGGCCCAAGGCCACAGTATTTTCCTCGCACCGCGTACGCTTTTGCGATAGGGCGAGGAGGTCGGTAAGGGTCATCGGGGCTTCGACTCCTAGTGCTCGTCGAAGGATGTGGTCCCGCGTCCTCTGAGTGAGTGTGGTGGTGACGATGCTGATGTCAAGGTGTGGGATCCAGAGCACCTCCGCTCCAAAATGGGAGATAGAGTCCCAAAGTGTTTCCTTACGCCCCTGCCTGAGGGCAAGCAGGGTCTCCGCAAACTTGGCTACCTTTCGGCAGCCAATAAAGTTCTCCTTGAACAGCTTCTTTAGCAGCTGGAAGGAGGAGATAGTCCCAACTGGTAGGGACTCGAACCAAGTCTGGACGTTCTCCCAAAGTGTCATAACGAACACCCGACATTTTACAGCGTCCAAGGCCCGATGAAAGACCAGATGGGACTCGAAGCTATGCATATGGTCGGCCGAGTTGGTGGTGTCATCATATGGGGTGAAAGATGGTAGCTAGAGCTTGGGCAGAATGGGGGCTTCCATGATCTCCCTGGAAAAGGGAGCGTGGAAGTCCTAGTCGTCGTTGATGAGGCCCGAGCTCTTGGCAGCAAGGAGAACATCTTCCTGGTAGCAAACTTTGTCCTCGATTTCGTCGATATGCTAGAGCTGTCGATCCATCTCCAGGTTGGAATGTAGAGGGCTGTGCACCCTTGATGTGGGCGAACTTCGCGAGTGTTGCATTCTTGCGATGGTGAAGTAGGAGGCTTCCCACACTTGGTGAGAATTCGTCACGATTCGGACCCTCTCATTCTAATGTGGTTTTGATGGGGTGCATTGGGGGTTCACTTGCCTATTCAAGAGGCCCTTACATAGCCCCGTCAAGGCCTCAATTTGCTGGCGTATCTCAGCGAGATCGCCCGACGTGACCTCTTAGCATGGGTGAGCTAAAGATGCTTCTTGTGATCCACACCGAGAGTTGGGTCCTTGATGAGAACAGCGTGATAGGAATCGACTCCGAATATTACTATTTTTATTTACCTTTATGTCCTTTAGGTTTGCATTTATATCCTTGCATAAATATGTGTGTAATTATAAGACATTGTAAGCCAAGTTGTCAATCCATAGAAGTCTTTAGATTTTTATGCAAAAAGTCATATTGGGTCAATAACGAAAGTACTACATAATCGTACAAGCATACGACTATCAAAAATATGAATATATACCCTTACATCAATGATCAAGTGTTTCTTATTTTTTTTCTTTTCATCCTCTCCCACTTAGATCAATGGTCAAGGAACCTTCTTCTTCTTCTTCTTCTTCTCTCTCTCTCTCTCTCTCTCATGTTGCTGTAAATTTTTGTATGTTCACAACAGTAAAGTGACGAGGAAGAAGAAGCGGAGGGAGAAGGGAAGATGACAAAGAAGAAGTGTCTCAAGGACAAGATCAAGGAGAAGATATCAGGGGAGAAGAAGGAACGAGAAGAAGAAGAACACGAGGCCGAGAAGTGGCTTCATGAATTGGCAACAGATTGATAAACACTACTCAAGACTTAAAACTGTCCAAACAAAATAAAATACTTTGTTATCAATGCATTAAGTAACTAGAAATATTCAACACTTTCCTAATGTTTGACACCAGATTAATGAACAAAAATACTCAGATATTAAGATTGTTCAAGCAAAAGGAAAAACAGGACAAGATATTTCATTGGCAATGTAATAACTGGCTAAAGCAACAAATAAAAAATACGCACATCTGTACATAAAATTATGTCCTTTGCCAACTAACATCAGGAAGCTTTAAATACCGACACAACGTACGCGCAGGAAGGAGGAGAAGGAGGAGGGAGAGGCGGGGGTCAGACGGTGGGAGCCAGACGCCCGACGCCGGACGTGCAGCAAGGAGGAAAACGAGAAGGGAGAGGGGAGGCCCGGCCGGCAGGGAGACGGACGCGCAGGAAGGAGGAGAATGAGGAGAGAGAGGGGAGGGCCGGAGGAGAAGGGCTCCAACTGCGGCCGGCGCCTGCCTCTTCCTGCGGACGGCGTGGTGGAACGGAGCGGAGGGGCAGCGAGGGTGGGAGTAGGCCGCGGATCACCGGAAGAGGAGAGGGAGGAAGGCGGTATACCTCGTGGGAGAAGCTCCCACGATGCGGGAGGTCCAGGTCAAGGTGCCGGTGGGTCACGAGCCGCAATAGCGTCCCTAAAAAAAAATTGCTTCGACAATCGACACTTTTATTATTTTATTTTTATTTACCGCGAACGTTTATAAGGGGGGAGGAGTCCATGCCATCCCAAAAAGTGGGGAAGGGTTCGTCAAACGGAATTAGATTGAGTTTTCTTTTTTTTTTTGAATTTTATTTTGAGAAAAAACACTTATCAGAAAAAATATTTAAAAAAATAATAAAATATTGTTATTCCCTAACATAAAAGATTCGTGTTTTCTTTTAACAAAACACGCAACAGGGATCGTGAAATAATGCTATGTGCACTATCGTCTAGCATGCAATCTTAGTCTTGGTTTTGCTTGGGAGATTGCCTACCTTTACATCGCTTTAACGGTGAAGAAGAAGAAAGGAGAAGAACTGGGAAGAAGCAATAGCTGTAGTAGGAAGGAGAAGAAGAAGACGGTGTTAATGAATCAACAACATCTGTAGCAGTAACAGCTCGATAGGAAGAAGAATAAGGGTGGATGCCTTCTTTTCTTCTTCAGCAACGGCAGCGGCTCAACGCAACGAAAGAAGAGGAAGAAGCTTCCCTTCCTTAACATGTGCAACAGTCGCAGTAATAACTGCGTCCCCAATGGGAAGAAGAAGACGCAGGGGAAGACGATGGCGTCGACGCAAAAGAAGCATCAACAAGAACGTCTTGCCATCACGGTGGAGGCTTATATTTATAGAGTTTTAAGAATCCTATCAGAATCACATGCAAATTAGAATCTTAGTTTCCATTAATCTTTCCCATGTCAATCCTATTTCCAAAATTACAGCTGCCAATCCTTGGTCGCTTCCTACTGGGTTTAAAATCCTAATTCTCCTTGCAAGACTCTGTTCGAACATGGGAGACTCTTGGACATAGCTCACAAACCCTAAGATAATCATATTTGTGTTTATACTCTTTGGGAGCCCATCTTTGTATTTAAGTGTAAAGCCCATTATCGGTTAAGGCCCCTTTTAGTTCCTCTTTTATCTTTTTGAAGGTCAAGGCTCATTAACTATATGTAATAGAGTTGTAATGGATTTAATGTCTAAATCTTCAGTAAAACCCATTTAGGACAGTTCATGCCCATTAATTATATACTTCAGAGTTATAATGGGTCTTAACTTAGTTATGTATTTAGTGTAGCTGGGGATAATATATGCACTAGGGTCTTTGAGGGTAGAACTTTATACAAAGATTGTATTTCTTATAATTTTATTATTTATCTGCCTTATTAATTTTACCGTTGTCGTGGGTATTAGAGTCGGGTTCAATCTATGACCCTTTACTCAATTATTTATTTGGGATTAGTTTTAGTTTTAGCTCGATTGTTGGGCTTTAATCCTTTTGAATGAATTATTCATAGACTTCTAATTAGAAGTTACTATTTTGCTACAGTCTGCACAGAAACTAGCGCGACCATCCAGAGAAGAAGAGAAAATTAAAAGCCCTAGATGAGGTTAGTTCGAGTTGTACCTTTAGAATTAACTGCTCTCCTTTGTATCTTCTACCTATCCTCCAAATTTTGTGGACTTAGGATGAGAGGTTGAAGATAGAGGGCCAGGAAATAGGCGGTTCCACACAAGACGCGTAGGAGCCAGCATCAACTACCAGTCAAAAATTCGATCTATAGAAGCACTTCCAAAGGTAGGTTATCTCATGGATGGCTACATTAATGTGTTAGGAACAAAAGCCCTTTGATTTCTTGTGATTTCATGCACTGTACATGGAGAATTTCATGGTTTACTATCACTGCGCATATAGGGTTATCACAACATGCATGAATCCTGTCCTTAAATAAGATAATGATAATTTTGATTTAATTCACGTAAATTCATGCATCTCCATGACTTGATTTTTGTTGTAGCATGTTTATCTTCATGTCTAGTATGTTTACATGCATTTATTTTCCTTAGGATAGGCCTTGCATGCCCTATTTTACTTCCATCTGCTACAGACGAGAAACGGTCTTCCTGAGACCGCCATCATCAGATAGTAGCCCCGTGACTGACCGCTACCACTAGCATGCGGTCTTCATCTGACCGCTATTTGGTTTCTATTTTCTGCACTTTGTTAACTCCAAATAAATTGTAGATTAGCCCTATTAATTATATGTTAAGCCTAGGTAATTGGGTCTTATTCCTAGTTTTGACCCTGGATTCATATTAATGGTTATATTGTGCATCCATCACGCTAGGTTTCATGACTTACATGCCTTATACACTTATTTTAATCTTATGCTAATTTCATGCCAAAACCATATAGTTTTGTATTAACATTATATTTCATATGATTTATGCACTTGTTTCATGGATGAATTGATCGTTATTTTCTACACAATTCTCTTTAATCTTTGAGTCATTCTTAAGTACATGGCACGCATTCCGGTATGATATCATTAGTTACACTTTGCACTTATAGCCACACTTTCTTGGACTTGTGATCTCTTCGCCAGATATTATTTCTGTCCGACTAGGGGATTATGGTTTAAGGCCTCCGTAAGTCTCCACGAGTCTAGAATTTTCACTAGGACATCGACGAGGAGGGGGGGGAGGCAGCAGGGAGACGCGATGAAAAGGAGAGGCGGGAAGACTGCGGGAAAAAAAGGCAAAGCGGAGCGAGCAAAGCCAACAAAAGCGGCACCACATGTCTGTTCGTTCATCGTACCCGACCCCGTCTCCACTGCTCTCTCTCCCTCACTCTCTCTCTCTCTCTCTCTCTCACTCTCACTCACACAGAGAGAGAGAGAGAGAAGTGGAGCCCACTCAAAAATAAATAAATAACTAAATAAACAGCGTGCGAAATCTTAGATCTTCCTACCTTGGCGCATTGCGCCTAAATGAATAAACTCAATTAAGACTCTATCCCACATTGGATAATATACTCTTATAATAGTGCTACATCTTTTGCCATTCCATTCCATTTGTCATTGGATTATATTTGGTCGACATAATATGGATGCCAAACTCAGGTTTCAGTGCTCTTGAAAATTTAGGAGTATCAGATTTAAGTTTAACCTTTTTTTGTTATTTAATCTTCAAGTTAGATAGCAAGAAGAAAAAAACCTGACACATTACACGGTGACAAGTATGACATCACAAGATTTCTCTTCAACATTGATCAGATGAGATCTGCGTCTAATAAAAAACACACCGAGGGAGGGTTGCAGGCTCCTCGTGCCATTGATGGGGCGCATTGGACTTCGGAGTAATCAGACGAGAGAAAAAGGGTTAGGGAATTGTTCACATCACTTGATTGGATTTAGTAGTAGTGGTAGCAGTAGGCAGTCTTCGTAGCACGTTCGTGGACCCCGTCCAACGTGGTGACGGTACTCCCCCATCTGCCGCCGGCGGGGCATGGCCATCCTCCATTATTCGCCAGCGGTTCGAAGATGGCCTCCGTCTCCACGAGAAGTACACTTCTTCCTGTCCCCCACTGTAACCGTTCTCGTCAATTTGATTTAAAGATTTGTGTAAACTTTCTCCTCTCGAGAGGTACAAGATATATTTTAAAAGACCATCCTTGGTAAACGAAGGTAGGGGGCGGTAACGTAGGCTTTCATTATAAAATTGACCTTTGGAGAAACAAAATAATAAATATGTTACGTGTTTTAAATAAACAACTAGACCGATTTATTAACTAACTAGAGGGACAAGGATAATTTGGGTTATCCCCGCGGGATAAGCTCTTTAGAATGGAGATTACCCTCCTCCATTAGGCACTCACTTGTGCCGTCACCCTTTCGCACCCACGGTGCATCTCCCATTAGTGCTCTGCGAGCACTCTTTTCCTTCTATTTTCTCATGTGATTGCTAATTTATAGAGTTATTTAATTCTCCACTTCTGTTATCCTTAAGAAAACAAAAGAAATTGTGTCCACCACAGTGGACACCCATTTAATGAGTGCCAAGGGCATCAGACGCCAATTTCCTAAGCCCCATCTTTTATTGATCGATTGCAGGCCTTTGTTACAGGGTTTCTAAAAAAAAAATTGCATCTACCTTGTTGGACACCCATTCTCTTCCATTTATTCCTGTTCCTGCATTCCCATATATTCACGTTTAACCGTGTCGTTCATTACATTTACTTTGCATTTCACCATTCATGTTAAAGCATCATTGTTCTGTAGACTGTGACCTTCATTTCATCTTAATTTTACATTTTCTCATTTCTATAAAAGGGCATCCTCATATTGTTGATCACAGTCATTCCCCTTCCTATTGTTCTTTTTTCTATTCATTGTATGGTATATGCATCATTCTGTGTGACCTTGTTTATCTGTTGCATTATCATTTGTTCCGTTGGTTTCTTGAGCCCTCATTCTGTTGTCCATTTTCTTTCCTTTGTGCATCAGCATTCATCTTTTATTTAGTGCATCAGCATTCATTTTTTACCCTGTGCATTTGACATCCATTCTGTCACCTTTCTTGCATTAGCATCCAATCTGTTGTTCTCTCTCTTCTCTTTTGCATTAGCATTAGAATTCATATTGCATCTTGGGTTTGGGAGACCTCCTCTCCCTACACTTTTCAGGAGCCATACCCCTCTCTTGGTTAAGGAAGGACCCTCCATTGAGCACTCCGTCTCTTTGGACTGGAATCTCCTAAAGCAAGGCCTCCATAAGTCTCTGCGCCCGTGGATTCTCTCATGGACGCCAGGCAGGTTGTAACTTTGAAGTCCTCGGATTTTAGTTAGCCTATACGTGGTGAGAGTGCACCTAGTTGGCATTGAAGAAAATCACATTTGAAACTAGGTTCATGACCTTGAGTGGATCACATCAACTTTGATAAAATCAATTAATTCACTAAGGTTCAACAAAAGAAAAAAATCAAGCGTGACATTCCAACTTGTTTTCTATTCTTCTCAAAGCTCAACTCACGAAAAACTTATGGGCCCCTTGAATAAGACCCCAGCCTAAGGCAAATGGGCCTATGGGCCTCCTATATATATATACAGACACACACATATATATATATATATTTGATAAAGTAACTAATCCCAAATGGGCCTTGAAAGCCCATAATCTTCCTTACATCCAAGGGAAATATAGGTTATATATAGATATAGTTATATTACTCCAAATGAAAAAGTTAACCCATCCTCACGTTTGAAGCGTCCATGACCTTAGGGTTTTTGACCGAACAACATGGCGGTTGGTGTTTTGGCAATAAAGGTAATTGCTTGGGAAACGTCAGAACCATTAGGACTCCCACTAGGAAAGCATTATTTCTACTTGGATTCTAACTCCCCACAAGATTTCTCTCCCCATAAATAAACACTCTTTTCCATTGAGCAAGTCTGTTGCATCTATTCGACGATGACCTATTGAAGAAGAGTTCTTCTTCTTTCTGTGCTGCCTGCAGCAGCAATATTGAGACACAAAGGAGTTTTTCTCCTTTCTTCCTCTTGCTTCCTCTATGGGCTCATACACAAGAAGGGCATCTTCTCCTTCTATTTTGCTGCTGCATCTTCTCCCTTCATGACCAGGTGAGGCTACAATTGTTGCAGTTCCTACCATTGCTGCTATTTGCTGCAGTGGATATTCTTCTCTCACGTTCATAAATTATTCTCTCTGTTCATCATTCTTCATCCACCAAACAAGGTAGGTTTTCTCCTAATCTCAGACTAAACCTTGATTTAAAACACGTGAAGGCATCTACCATGATCTTGCATATTTGTGCCTTGTTAATCTTTCCATGTATTTTATCACATTCTCTCATTTTCTGCATGTTGAGGAATCAGCGACCAAGCAAGTAGTCACTATTTCCTACTTCCTGAATCAGCGACCAAGCAGTGGTCGCTATTTCATGAATCAACGACCAAGTAGTGGTCACTATTCATTGAATCTATGACAGTAACTCGGGCACCAAAACAAACTGCGTCCAATACCCTATCGTTAATTACTTTAGATAATTAATGATTGCTATATGTTAAAAAAAAATTATCTATGAAACCATGTATCTAAAATTCCTGATATGCATGAAAGTAGATTCATCATATTTTTCCTTTAATTATTGTATATTTCGCCACCACGAACACGGCGCAGGCTGGCGCGCAGGTGCTTTTCGAAATCCTCAGCCTTATGGTGTTCAGCCCGGCGCTGAAAGCGAAGGCACGCTGACGCGAAAAAAAGGATAGACTGCAACAAACGGGAACCCGGCAAAGACCGGACTGCAAGGAGAACGGCAATGACACCATTCATGCAGCGCAAGCTCAGCCGCAAGGGCGACACCTGGGCCACCATCACGCTGGAGGACCTCGAGGGCTCCGTCGACGTCATGGTGTTCCCGGCCGCGTACCAGCTGGCGGCGCCGGCCCAGGGATCCGGCCCGGATCAGGCGCCCGCTCCCGGCGACGGCGCGTCGGCCCCGCAGCAGGGACAGGGCGGCCCGACGCCCGCTTGCTAGGAAATGTCCATGTGTCCCATGGCAGACCTGCTGGAACCCCTGCCCGTTTCCGACGACCTGATCGAGGAAGCCGTCAGCCGCCTGGACATCGACGCCAGGCTCGAGGGCCAGCGCCGCACCCTGTTCCTCGACGTCACCCTGCCGCGCGGGGCCGAGGAGGTCGAAGGCCCGCTCTTGCCCCTGATGCGGGCGGCGGCGGAACTGCACACCGAAATCCAGTCGAGCGACCTGTTGTCCGACATCGAGGAGACGCTCCAAGGCGCCCTCACGGCCGACGACGCACGCGGCATCGACGAGGGCTGCGAAATCTACCGCAGCCTGCTGGCCTCGCGGCTCAAGGACATCTGGCGCAGCCATCGCGGCGGAGAGCGCCTGGCCAAGCTGAGCGAGATCCAGGCCAGACCCCGCCTGAACTGAGCGCCGGGTCGGCGCGGTTCGGGGTATAGAAGGGCGAGGATTCGGCCCGGCCCCCTGCGCATGTGCAACCTGTTCGAAAACACCGTCAGCTTCGCCGACCTCGCGCGGGCGTTCGGCACGGTCGGACGCCCGGTGCTGAAGCCGGATCCGGCGGCGGCGCCCAACTGGCCGCTGTTCGAAGCCGTCCGCCCGACCGACTCCGCGCCGGTGGTGCGGCCTCTGGGCGAAGGCAGCGAGGTTCTGCAGCTGCGCTGGGGGTTCCTGTCCGACCGGCCCCAGGCCCCGGCCAAGACGGCGCCGCCGATGACCAATTTCCGCTCGGAGGGGCGGCGCTTCGGTAATGCCGAGGATCGCGGCCGCTGCTAGACATACCCTTTGGGAGACCCTCTGGCCTTGCTGGCCCTCTACCAGCAAGGGACCAGCCCTCACCTCCTCCACTTGGCATCGCCGAGTTACCCATGGGTTTGGGGTGAGTGCCGGGTGAGTTGGCCGCCAATTTCGGCCCGTTCGAGTTGCAAATTGTGCTTGCTAGATAGGTCCAAGGTCGTGTCACATCAAAAACTGGTGGTAGTATTATCAAGTCTGATGCTTCAAGAATGGCTTTTGTTGGAGTAGCTAGCATGCTTAAATATTAAGGTGAAGGGACAGCGAGTCTTAATCACTAATGTTAGACTTCAATCTGAGTTGCTCTCGGAGATCAAGGAACTACAACATAATGATCCTTTGATTGTGGAGATTAAGGAGAGATTGTATCAGCGACCGGATTTCTTGTTGGTTGATGATGGTAGACTGTTGTTCCAAGGAAGAACTTGTGTGCTCGATTTTGTTGAAATCAAGAACAAGATTTTGGAAGAGGCACATCGATTCAAGTACACCATTCACCCTGGTGCTACGAAAATGTAAGTAATTGTAACCGAATTTGTGAGCCGGTGCTTGGTATGTCAACAAGCTAAAACTGGACATTTCAGGCCTACTGAGAAATTGAAACCCCCTTTGAGATACTGGAGTGGAAATGGGAAAGCATTAACATGGATTTCGTTGTGGGTTTTCCAAGGACTCGAAGTGGTTTTGATTCTATTTGAGTAATTGTAGACAGATTGACAAAGTCTAATTATCTCCTGCCTATCAAGACTAAGTGGACGGTGGATATTCTACCTGCACTTTATATAAAGGAAATAGTAAAGCTGCATGGCATTCCAACTTCTATAATTTCTAATAGGGATCCAAGGTTTACCTCTCAATTTTTTTGCAAGTTTTTTTTGGGACTCGTTTAAATTTTAATATAGCTTTTCACCCTAAGACTAATGGGCAAACTGAAAGGACTAACTAGATAATTAAGGATATGTTGAGAGCTTGTATGATAGATTTTGGAGGTAGTTGGTATGAGTATTTGCCTTTGATAGAGTTCGCTTACGACAATAGCTATCAATCAAGTATTCAGATGGCCCCTTTCAAGACATTGTATGATAGAAGGTGCATATCACCTTTATGCTAGAATGAGATTGGAGAGAAGCAATTGTTAGGTTACACGTTCATAGACTGTTTTGGGTTATGTTTTCTGGTCATTTGCTTTGTTTTACAGGTTAATAGGAGCTTGAGCATGAGGCCCATCACCTTTAGCCGGTCGGAAGGGGTGGAGGACAAGTCCTACAACTTGGGGTCTGAAGGTTCTACACAGTCTGTCTTCGTTCATTTTAAGTGGTGCGCGGTCTTCTCTGGACCGTTCAACACCTATGAGCGGCCTACTACGGACCGTTTGATCTTCAGTCAGGCCTTCTTCCCACGTTCCTCTGTAGTGTTGTACATGGCCTGTCGAGTGGCTGTCTACCTCCTTTGGCGGTCTCTAGTGGACCGCGTTCGTCATACCATCGCTGCACCTTGGCGGGTGTCTTCATTCTCTCTCCCCATTTCCAAGGTACGAGGTGTCATCTCCTTGCACTTGGTGTCTTGGTGGTGATCATAGTATTCTTTTGCATTATCTCCTCAGCACTTAGTTTTTTATTCCATATTTTGGTTAGAAAAGGAGTGAAAGAGGGGAAATATATCTACATCCTAAATTTATGGCGATCACGGTGGGACACCTAGTGCCCATCGTGCTTCTGATTTCGTTGACCTGTTTTCCTGTCTGTTTGAATAAGTTTCTAGGCCTCTTGAGGTTTGCCATCTCGTTCATGTTTGGTTTTTGTCCCTGGGGTTATGCGTGGTCCTTTTAGGGTCGTTTACATCTTCCAGTGGCTGGTCGATAGATTGTATACTGCTGCCTCAGGTACGTTTCTATCGTTCTTACTTCTGTGAGCCTATCATATTTAAGGGTCCTCTGCGGGCTGTGTCTGGGTTTCCACAGTCGGTCGATAGACCATTTGCCCAGCCTCGGGTATGTTTCTGTGCTTTTTATTTTCTGTCAGCCTGTTGCTTCCGGCGGTCCTTTGAGGGCCGTGTTTATCACCTCGCGGTCGGTCGATAGACCGCTCATCTCTGCATCTGATTTGTATCTACTGATTATATCTATGGATTTGTTGCTTTCAACGGTCCTATAAGGGCCATTTCACAGGTTCCACGGTCGTCCTCCAGACCATCCAGATCATTCAGGTACACTTATGTTCCTCCTGTTTCTGTTCATTTCAGTTATGTGTTTTTTATTTTTACTGCTCCCTGTCACTTTAAGGTCCTTCCCAAGGCCGTTTAGCCCCTTCGGGTTTGAACAGGTGTCTTTGACCACTGGTCATAAGTGCTAGTGGGGGCACTCTTCTATGGAGAATTAGGTTGTAACATCTTCATATGAACTCGAGAGGACTTCTTAATCCAACTTTGGGTCATTGTTTCATCATGTTTCATTAATCCTAGCATGAGTTATGATTTTCGTAATATTAATATTCATTTTCCCCCTTTCTAGTCGTGACCCTTCATCTACCTGGTCATAAATGCGAGTGGTCGTGCTCTTCGGTTGGGATTTGGGTTGGGGTGTCTTTTGATTAAATCAAGATAACTGCTAGATCTAACTTTGTGTCATGGTTTCATAGAAGTTCAGCATCTATAGCATGAGTTATGATTTTTTAAACATTAATATTTATTTTCCCCTGTTCCAGTCACTACCCTTCGGTAGTCCGAGGTAATTTGAGTATAACTCTAGTGTCCATGCGGAATTTGGCCTCGGCCTCAACATAGAAGATGTGGATGACATACCATTAGAAATTATGGCATTAGTTTTAGGTCAGCTTATTAATCACATAAGAAGTTATGAATTTCCCATTAATTACATGGGAATTCACCCAATAGTCGCACCTCTTCATGATAGCTAGCAGCAAAAGGCTCAGAACATTGGGTTCTGATGTGAATTTGGTTTCCACCTCAACAGAAGAGTTTGGGTTGAGGGCCCAATCTTTCTAATGGGCCAAGTTTCACCTCATTTGGTTTACTGTGGACCAAGATATCCCCTTTTCAATGTGTAACTATATTTATGTAATTATTTCAACCCATTATTCTTAACTCCCTCTTAACCATTATCACACCCATTCTCCAGAAGTTATGCTCTTCACCAAAGTTGTTCCTTACCCAATGGTTATTGTAAGGGCTTTGGTTTTGCCTAATTCTGACCTCCTTATATTAAATTACAAATTTCCTAAGTTCCTTCAATAATCTATCTAGGTTTCTAGCTCGTGGAGTTCATGGGTCCGAATTATACTCAGTTGGGCTAGTGCCCAATTGGCGGTTATAACATTGTCCAAGAAGAAGTGCAGAAGCTATCCAGTAGTTTTAAAGAAGTTGTCACTTCACAAGCTACAAGTTCATCTACTTCCATGGCAGAGATACACCACTAACAGGCATCGTAGTTAGAAAACATGTGCAGCATCGAAGTAAGGAGATTGGGTTTCTCTGACTCAGACGAAAGGTCTAGGTCATACCCCCTTGGCTAAGACAAAACGTCATGGATGCCGGGTCAATAGTGTCATCAGTAATGGGATTGTACCAATGCAAGGAGATCGGGTTTTTTTGACATAGAGGTCATACCCCCTTGGCTAAGATCAAAAGAGTCATGGATGTCGAGTTAGCAGTATCATCAGTAATGGGATTGTACCGAAGTAAGGAGATAGAATTTCTCTAACTTAGATGAAAGGTCTAGGTTATAGCCCCTCGACTAAGACCAAAAGGGTCATGGATGCCGAGTTAGCAGTATCATCAGTATTGGGATTGTACCGAACCAAGGGATATCTAGTTCTGGTGGAACCAGGAGTTGGTATAGGCGCATGGTGACTCATCACAAGAGCTCCTGAGCACAAGCTTGTTTGTTGAGGGGTATTGGTTTTAGCTGATTGTCGAGCTGAGGAAGTGACGCATGGTATAGCTTCAGGTGTTTCTCGTTGAGGGTGGAAATTGAACTTCCCCTCGGTGGTTAACAATGACATAGGTTTCGCCTTCATAAACTTTATGGACCACATAAGGTCCTAGCCAATTTTCATTTAATTTTCCATTGACATTGGTTGCCATAACTTCTTTTATTTTGACTTTGACTAGGCGTCCCTTCTTGAATTCGTGCCCTTTGACGAGCTTGTCAAAGGCACGGGCCATGCGGGCCTAATAGACTTGTATATTCTGTTGGGTCTTAAGCTGCTGTCCTACCAAATCAGAGAGCTCCTCCAGTCTTATTTCTATATTTGTTTGGCCATGTTTAACCAATTCGTGTTGGATTGCAACTCACAGTGAAGGTATCTCCAGTTCTATCGGGATGACTGCTTACAAGTCATATACCAGCGAGAACGGTGAGCAACCCATTGGGGTCTTGTGCACAATGTGGTATGCCTATAGCACGTCGTACATCTTTTTGCAATCCTTCTTGTTAGAGCTTATTGTCTTGGCGAGAAGTGTAGAGAGAGTTTTTTCAAAAGCTTAAGCCAACCCATTTGCTCATGGGTTGTATGGAGTGAAGATCCTCCAATCAATTTTAAACTTATCGGCCAATCTATAGACCTTCTGATTCCAAAAGTGACTTTCATTATCGGAGACAATTCGGTCGTCATCGTCCACGGACTCGGTCTGCTGGTAGGTGGGGTAGCTCAGCGGTGTGAGCGGGTCAGCGTCGAAGGCGTCGAAGGCGGACCACGACACCACCGGCGGCATCAGCCAGATGAACGGCCACTCCTGCCTGAAGATGACCCGCAGCCCGTCACTCGGGCCACCGACGAGCACGCCCACGTTCGGCTGCACGTCGTAGAGCTGGTCAAGGCTCACGGCCGCAGCCCATGGCGAAGCGGAGCGGCCACCCGGTACACCTCGGCCAGCGCACCGTCCTCGCGGACCTCGACCTCGCCCGTCGACTCCGCCAGCGCCATCTCCCCGCCCAACAGCACCATCGGCGGACCCACCGGGAAGCGGGCGCGCTCATGCCAGACGCCCTCGTCCTCGTCCCCCTTGTAGATCACCACGAGCGGGAGTTCGCCATGGACCGCGCCGAGGGTGAAGCCGTACACGATCTTCACGGGAAGGTCCGGCGGGGACAGTGGCAGCAGCCCACGGTCCCGCACCGGATCGACCTCGCTCGCGTCGATCACGACGAAGCGCAGCGGCTCCGGGGTGCGCGACGTCATCTCCTCCTTGACGTGCTCGATCACGTCGACCACGGCGGCCTCGGCCAACTCGTTCGAGACCCACTGGGCCATGTACCGGCGCGGGCGCGTCCCGGCGGGGCACGCTTCGGCGATCTTCTCTGTGAGGCTCACGGCTTCCACCCTTCATGTTCGGCGAGCAGCTTCAGGGTGGAGCACTGCTCGGGGTAACGGAGCTCAGCGCCGAAGGTCGTGCACTCCATGTCCACCAGTTCATCGCCGGGGTTGGGGTAGGGCTGGCCGCCATGCAGCTCGAGCAGCCGCCGCTTGGCCGCCACCATGCGCAGAACTCGGCCTGAGTCTGCGCATCCGCAGTGGCACCCCGAGCAGCAGCCGCCGCACTCCTCGGCCAGGTAGCCGTCCCGCTCTTCCGCGTCCCAGCGCGCCTTCAAGAACTCGACCAGCTCGTTCATCACCGCCCTGCCTCCCACGCCTCGTCGAACCGCCGCTGTAGCTTGGCCATCTGCTCCTGCCACTCGAAGGTGTGCAGGATGCCGCGCGCCCGCTCGGCGTTGTACCGGGCGAGCGTCTCGATCTCGGACTCGCGGATCATCGACGGGCCACCTGCGGGCGTGTCACAAAACCTGAAAAAATTAAAATCTCTAATTCATTCTTCAGTCTTGATGACTTAACCTGGGGTCAACACCCGCACACACAACATGCTCAGCTCATAAATTCAAGCAGCTCAAAATCTGATGAAAGTCAGAACCAAACTAAGAGTGTAAAGACTTTACCCATACTCTTCTCTTCGGTTCACAAGGGGGAGTAAGACCCAGGGTAGACTACCAAACTGACTAGACACCCTAGTAGGTAGAAGTCAGGGCCCAAAAGGGAACAATAAGCCATAAACGCCCAAGTACAATTAGATTTTCATTTTTGAAAAGAAAAAATGTAGATACAAGAGAAAAGCATGTCAAGAGGGCAGAGTCTCTTCAGGGAAAACCCTGGTCGTAAGTATGCATCTAAAAAAATGGGGGGAAAAGACAACAAAAATTTCCCTAAGCCAAAGACGGAACCCCAACAGGCATAGGGTAGGGGAGGGAAGCTTCCCAGTCCTCTGAAAACCCTCGTGAACTTCTTTAGCTTATTCTTCGCTTCCCTCTCTATGGTATGTCATAAGCTCGAAGGATGGCAAAGATGGACTTAGGAGGATGGGCTGTACGAAGGTATGAATGAAAGCACAAGTTAGCTAGCACGCTAACCCTTTGTTAAATTATTTAAGAATGTTTAATGAATTTAAGATGGTGAATGTGTAAGGTCTCAAGACCCTTGTACCATGTTAAGCTTACTCAAAAACAAACAAAAACAAACAAAAACAAAACAAAAAAATAACAAAAACAAACAAACTAACAAAAGAAAACCTTTTAGCGTCAAAATGGAAGTCACTATTTATCGAATTAACGCCTTCTCAAGAGGTCGTCATTTCCTAAAAAAAAATCTAGATCGTGCCCAAAAGAAAGTCACTATTTATTGAATTAGTTCCTCCTCATTAGGTCGCGATTCTCTTTAAGAAGAAAATAATAAAAAATTTAAAAATTATTAAAAAAATGGATAAGCGCCCGCTCACAAAGTCCCTATTTTACTAATAAGCTCCCTCTGCTGGGTCGCCATTTCAGCCATCTATCTGCTTGCATTTTTACGTGGGCACTTTTTAATTTGAGCTTGCATCTGCTTGCATGCGTGTCAAATTTGCCTTTATTAATTGTTAATTGCCTTAGTTGAATAAAGGCTTGGTCTGGGTATATTATTTATTAGGTGTCAAGAGATTGATTGCTTTAGGATTTTTTGTTTTATTTATCTGATTTCTAAATTGTAGTAAATTATGGTGTTTTTTTATTTTTTTTTTGTTCCATGATTTTTATTTTGGTTTACTTGTGCCAGCCTATGTCGAATGTGCAATGACTAATGATTATGAAACCTTTGAATGTTTCTCTTCCATTTCTTCTGGTGAGCATGTGCTTGATGGTGCTGTATTTGATATTTTGGCACAATGCTTTTATGTGTTGTTCCTTGTGTGCTTTAGTTTGTGTCATTTATCATTCTTAAAGAGACAGGAGGATCAAAAGAAATCATGCATGATCTGCCTTATTGACGCCTCTTATCTACAAGCCTTTTCCTTTCTGCTTTAATATTTCATTTGTTTGCTAAAATTTGTGTCTTTCTTTGTATAGGCTCATGGAATTGAGAACTTGGTGCTCCCCACAAGAGATTACCTTTTCGCACCTTCCCTTGGAGATGTATGTAAAGCTGTAGATTTCATCCACAGTGAGTGCCTTTTTGCAGTTGGAGCTGAAAGCTACAGAACTCCTTAATTTGGCATTATTCTCATTGTATATAGCATACGTGATAAGGTAGAAGCATAAGTCCAACAATCAAATGCAGGTGTACTAACTTGAAAGAGCTTGTTACTTGGCCTATTATGTCTCCGCTCTATCTGTTCAAACTTGAATCCTTATGAAAGTGCTCTTATAGATGTTTTGACAATGGAGTCTATCAACACCATTATTCTTTGTGCTAAATATTTGATCTATGGCTCGTACCTATTATTTAGCTGAAGGCTATATCAATTCTTTTACATTTCACCTCCAAAAAACACTATTGCATTTTATTCTATCTGTTGAGATTGTTTCTTTTCATGACCCTGTTATCAACCTGGGAAACTTGGTTTATCCAATAGGTTGGCAATAAATAGTATTTGTTAAAGATGTGCTTCCACTGCTTTTTCTGGATTTGGACTTTAGCTTTTGAAGTGGGGGCCGAGGCCCCGGACCCATCGCTCCAGGCCCAGCGGACGACGACGCTCGATCGCGTCCACGCGGCGATGCTCCTCCAGTCCAGCGGCCGCACGAACGCACTCCGTGCCCTGCTCAAGGACGAGGTCGAACGCGGTCCCGACAAACATCATTTTCAGTTCATTTGGTCATCATCAAAATTCATAAGACATTATACATGAGGAGGGGGTTCAACAATAGCCAACAGTGAGCAAGGCAAGATGTGGGTTGACTGATCGCCAGGATCATATTGTATTTTGCTGTTGCTTCCTACTAGAGTTGCTAGGCTGGAAGGCTTGGATTGCAACAATGTTGCTACTGTTGAAGGTACTAGCACTAACAGTTGGTTGCTACTATTAAATCTGTTGGAATGGTTGTTGTTAGAATGCTGCTACCATATGAGTTTGCTAGAGCTAGATTTATTGCTAGAATTTTTGAGTCTGGTTGTCAGCCATGTGGGCGAGAAGAATATTGCAATGTCATTGCTGAGCATGGCAGAGTAGAATGCACTGAACCATTAGGATGGTGTTATTGTATCACTGCTGCTACAAATAGATCTGCTAGACTTGGTTGATGGGCTTGGCTTCATGGCAGCCTTGGAGTATGCTGCAGGGTCTGCTGAACCAATTGTGCTGCTACATTAAGACATTTCAACTGCAAATGCATTTGCTATTGTAACTATTACTTAAAGTGCTGCTGAAGTTGTTGCTTCTGAAGCTGTATCAAATATATGGACTTCTGAAGGCATGCTAAAATGCTTAGTAGCTACCCATCTTGCTGCATAAAGTCAGCTAGAAGGGCTACCTTTGGAGGCATTTCAGAAGTGACATGATTAATCTCGGAAACACCCTAGTTAAGGAATGCTACTAGCATCCCAACAAGAGGGACTTAGGTCATGAGGATTAATCTTGGGCTCTTTTCAACCTGTCTTCTTTGTTTTTGCAGTTCAGATGGAACCAAGAGCCTCAATCACTTGGTATGCATTAGTTTCATTCCCAGCTCATCTGGTTTAGTTAGTTGGTACTCTTTTCTTTACTCATTCATGCGTGCTTATGCATATCTATGCAAGTGCAAATGCAATGCTAGGTAACCCACTGCCAAAGGATGGCCAAGGGCTCATTCTTTTCATTTGAAAACCATGAAGGATTCTGATCATGTGGTATGTGGACCAAGACTTGAGCCTACTGTACATGAGTGAAGAAAAAGGTTTACATGAGTGAAGAAAAAGGTTAACATGCCCGAGTGCTCAAGCCACTATTGTTTTTTTCATTTATTTGAAAGGGGATCAGTAGGAATTGTAAACGCACAAAGCAATCTACTCTGCTTGTAGATACAAAAGAGAATGAATAAAGAAGAAAGAATAATAGAAGCAAAAAACAAACAAAAGAAAAAAAGTCAAAAAAAAGAAGAGTGAAATGAAGGAGGAGTTACAATATGTATATCACTACACTATCAACGCAATCCAAGTTGGAAGCTCCTCAAAGAAGAAAAAAAAGAAAAAAAAAGAAGAAGAAAAATATATATACTTTGCAGCAGCGAAGGCAGATCAGGCTGCAGTTATAGCCTCCAACAATGCCATCAGAGCGACAAGAAAATGGGGGGCATTCCCTCCCACAAATTATAAGCAACATTCAGGGGGCAAAGCCATGTCCAAACTCCTGAGCCTAAAATCAAGGGTATACATGCCCCACCTCCACTCACTCTTCATGCTGTGAAGGAAAGTAGCATAAGCGCCTGCTCATCTGCAAAATTTCTACAAGCAAAGGGTCAAGTGACCAGACATAATAAACCTAGAGAAACACAAGAGAAGTAGAAGGATAAATCGCCTTGTGAATTGACACCATCAGCTGGTGCAAAGTAATGTCAGGCTGGCGACGGTCGAAGAAACAAATATGGCCAATGCCAAGGCAAGAAGCAGCATGATGGAGCTATTGAAGAAAATCTACAGAAGATGCTCTCTCCAAATGAAAAGACCCAACAAGATGCAACTGCAGCTCAGTGAATTTTTGCCCACTATGGGGGATGTTTTATAGCAATGCAGTCAGGAACGACCACAACTCCTGAAGAGAATATGGGCCCCCTTCGCAACCTCTAACGTGTCACTCCATGTGAAAATGGACAATAGAGTAATCAACCTTCATGGAAAATTTCAATTTGCATGGCAGCACATAGCAGCATACTCCCTTTTCGAAGTCACCAAGAGAACACTATTGTAATATACAACTGACGGGCACAAGGAACTTGAAGATGGCCCCTCTAGGGAATTCACCATCAAAGTACAACGTCATGGTGCCCTTCAGCCTCCGCCAAGGCACTGAATACCCCAATGTGGGGAAGAAAAGAAGGGATCAGCTAAATACAGTCACTTGGGGCGCTCACATGCCACCCCCCTTTGAGGCAGGTCTTTCTATGAAAAGAAGCGAAGAAAAGCCCGCTGAGGTGGCTGAAGGCTCCACCCGCCGGAAGCGCAGCCGGTACGACTGCAGTGGCACCGACTTCACCAAGCCCGTTGCCTTCGTCTCAACGGGCACCATCATGCGTAGCCAGGAGATCGACCGGAGCCGCCACGAGGAGGAGGAGAGGGACGGAAACGCCGGGGTGGCAGCGGCCGAGCCAAGCCCTAATCAGGGGTTGGGGTTCGATCTAGGGTTCCGTGGAGGGGATTCGACGCAGAAGGAGGAGGTGGGCGGCGGGGATGACGACGAATAGGAGGACGATTTGTAGCCGACGGCCTTCAGGAGGAGGATCAAAGAGGGGGTGCACGACGACGACGACGTCGTCGAGGAGGTCAGTGGGGAAGACGCCGCTGGAGAAACCCTAGAGCCACGAGAGGGTGGTGGTCGAGAAGGAGAGAGGCGAGAAGGGCAGCTTCGCAGCCTCGCTGCTCGATCCCAAGTGGCGCCCCGAAAAGAGGGCTTTCACGGCGTCCTGAGAATCGATCCGACAATTGGGATGTCGGATCAGGAGAAAGTCACCCTGATCGACTCGATTTTCTTATTTTATCTCATGTTTGCTGATCCGAATCTGAAAAATAAACCGAACTCGGATCGGGTTTTTGGATCCCATGCATCCTTTGACAGGGCTAGTGGCAAGGTGGCTGAGCGAGGATCATTTCCCATCATCATCACAAACATCTGATCATCCAACGGTCTGGAGCAGCTGTGAGATCCTAACCACTTTTGAAAAAACCCTTACCTCCTTCCCACATCTCCTCCTATTTCTTTACAAGGGCACCTTCATCCCCAAGGGTGAGGCCTAGGTCTTTTGGGAAGTCCTTCTCAGTGTCCTCGAGTTATTCTCTGTAGTGGTGGTGGCGGTGTGCATCGTCTTCTTCTCTTCATCCGTTGGTGAGTCACTTTATGATGCGATTCTCGACGATACAATGCTTGCAAGCTTGACCTCTAGGCTCGAAAAGGTGGTTGGGTTGTCACCACTCCCGCCTACTACCACGTGTTGATCAGTTACAAACCTATGGGAAGCGGAAGCACCTCAGGACAAGCAACCCCTAACAACCAGTAAGGCCTCCATCACTTAACAAGCCCAAGATCCCACATGCATTGAAGGGGGAGCGATTATGGCCCCCTTGAGTGGGTTACAGAGTCATTCTAGCCCCTGAGAGGATCGTCACGCAATCTGGGACCCATGAAAGCACTTCGAAAGCTCTCCAATTCTGATCCGAAGGATCCTGGGTCTTACAGTCCTCCCATCCTTCAAGAAATTTCATCCTTAAAATTTAACGACACCAACGGGGAATAGGGAAGAACAACCCAACCAACTGGCAACGCTCTCAATGCTCCGGTCAAACCTCAAAACTCAATATGCAAAAACACATAAACACGATTCTCGAAAAATATGATTCAGAGGAACACTGCCAGACCATGGTCACAAGCACGATCGTCATGCTCTAGATCTCAAGGCACATCGATCCACAAAATGAGCATGGCACACAAAGGAGCATAACTCTGGCAGCACTAATCAAGGCATCATTGCTATCGTCTCACATATCAAGGAGACACGACCCATGCCATGAAACAACCACCGACGAAAACTCATGCTCGGCAGACAATACAAGCATCAGCTCGCCATAAGGAAGACAGTCATCTCAACCGACTGCTACCACCATCGGCTCTGTGCCCTAACATTAACAACCCTGGCAAGTAGAACGCCAATGACACCACTGAACCACAAATACAAACCAACGCACAAGCTCATAATGGATACCAGCGAATGCCCAGGCTTCGTTCTTAACACAGAACCACGGGACACAACCACGACTAGGTCATTTCTAGGCACCATCACAGCTGACCATATGGCTAATAGCACAAGCCGCTCGCAGCTTACCACAAGGACCCAACAACAACTCTCAGGAAATGCATCTCTAGGACCACAATTCTACCTAGAGAGCACAACTCCCAACAATGCAAAGGGGACTTAACTGGCATATCCACCGATAGATTTCCCCAATGCTCAAAACAGGCCAGTGCCCATGACCATAAAGCCTCAAACTATGACACGGCAACCACATCGTCAGGGCTCACATAAAGCCAAGATAATCTTACACCGAGGAACAATCCTCTCGACTGATCAGAATCTTCCAACTCAACGATCCTTGACCTGTGGGTTATAGACCCACCATGCTTCCACTACACACTCAACACAACGCACACAGGCAACACAAACAACTCGGCATCTACATCTCAGCACATCTCTCGGCACCATCGCAATTCACCAACTATAATTCACCATGCCTCAAGGGCTGATCATGCCAACTACTGATCTCAAATTGCCATAGCGCAAACCATCGTGCCAAGAGCTAAAGCACAAGCCATAAAGAGCACCTATCTTAGCCAATCCTCACGTCCTGAATCTAAAGCTGAACCCTCACATCTCAATAACCACCGCACACGGCATATCGAACACAGTGCATAAAGGCCCCCAATTCTACAATCTGGGTCCAAACCAAGCCACCGCTGAATGAGATCAAATCAGGTTCAGAACTAACACAATCCACTCGTAAGTAGACATGTAGAACTATGGACTTACAGAGACAGCTCTTCTCAAGCTCACCTCAAAACAACGCCCCAAGGCAGGATGAGAAAGTCAAGCTCGGTTAACAGTAGCTCACTAGGAAGGAAATCCTTAAATTGCCCAAGCACTCTCTCAAATAGGGCATTCATACAACCACCTCAAACCACAACCTCAACACCTCAGGGGCTGAGTAAACCTCAAATTGGGATGGCCAAAGCGACACTAATCTCCACCTGAGAACATGCACGACCATTACACCATCAATAATCTCCATCAGCCACCTGATCACGCCATGGAGATCTCAAACGCTGTACCACCGACTCATGCCTGTCGGTAAGCACTGCCTAGCGCAGCACAAACGGGACCACCATCTCGAAGAAAAATTAGTCTCCATCACATTCCTCGGGGCCCACGCCAGCATTCAGGCAAAAATAAAACCACCTTACAGTGCCAATACAGTACACACAAGCCCTCACGCGAGAAGTAAAGCGATAAAGAAACATAAAACCCTATGCTAGCTGCCGACTGTACTGGACCTTATAGACTCTGATCACTGCAATATCTTGAATTCCCATGTACTTTCACATATCTCTCGCTTTGATATTATTTGTGATGACCCAAAACCTAGATACCAGGTAAACCCGATACCACTTAGATCCTGAGAGGCCTCCCAAGAGGGGTAAGGCTCCGAAGCGAAGGAAAGGTAAGTGTGAGTACATTGAACTTCAAGATAATGCAGCAATAGTAATTACACAACTATGATTAGGATTGTTAAATTAATAGAAATAAAATTTTATTTTTAATTAAATAAATTAAACTACAGAGCTACGACAGAGTCTAGTCTAACTAAAGTATAGTCTATAGGAATAGAAGCGTACTCTGAAGTCAGGGGAAGCCTAACACCGGCAAAGTTGGCACTAAGAATGTAACCATACCTCAAACCACCAGGAAGAAGCATCGCTACATCGAAAAAGTCAGGGGTGAGCTTCCTCTCACTGGCTTAGTAGGGGTCTCGTGGATCCCCACCACTAAACAACAGTGCTAAACAATAGTAACAACAACAAGAACAGTAACATGAGTAACAACAACAACAACAATGAAGGTAACAGCCATAACAAGAACGGTCGAGAAACTACGGCTAAGCTACAAGCTACTCTTATCAGTGTGAAACACAAGCTTCCACACTCACAGTTGGGAATCACCGAACCGGTACAAGGTAACTCTAGCTACATTGCCAAAACACGTCACAACACCTCAGTCATGCAGGCTCGTCCTCAAAGATAAAACCCCAACGCAAGACCACACAGTCTAAAAGCACTAACACGTACAAACCTTGCCATCACATACCTTACATTGACGATGAGTAAAGTCATGGTGTTAGAAGAACATAGACTACCCGAAGTACCACACCAAGAAACTCACGTTGCACGAGAACCACACAAGTCACAAGAATTATGTGTCATGTGACAAAAGTACCTCCGCACTAGAAGTAAGGCTATATGCGTCCACTGACATCTTATGTTGTGCCTCAGGTGTCTCCCACTCACTTTGAACATGGTAACTGAGACATCGTAATAAGAAGCAAGTACCAAGTAATGAGTGACTAGTTAGGGTCATGCCCGTTAGCACTAGTCCAATGTCCCTGACCACGTATGCACACACAAGCTCAATGACTTGAGCCAGGCCTCTAGCTGGTTTTTCCCTTCTGTTGGACTCTAACGGCAAGGCAAAGGGGCCCTCGGCAACCATCCTAAAAGTCGTCTCTACCAGGAACTGCCCCACCACCACTCCCAGGTGGGCCGACATGAAGTGTCGTCAGGCTACGACTAGTGGAGGCTCATTAGACACAGAGGCTCTCCAAAGAAAACATGGAAGTATAGACAGGTCACGCACGAACCTGGCATACGTACCACGGAACACAAGGCAACACATAGCTGCTAGACTCAGGATAGTCAACTAGACCAACACAGAAATGGGGAAGAGCCGTTGAAAAGAGAAGTACCCCATATCCCTCGAGCCGTTGAAAAGAGGAGTACCCCATTCGGGGCTCCAACAACCCAGAAACAGTGAGATGGTGAGAAGAGACGGGATCACAGTCGTGGGTGTCAAGATCCACCGCCCTCAGAGAACGTAGGAGATGTCATCGCTGTCATGAGAAGCCGAAGGAGAGCGAGGTGATGTTGCCGCCAAAGGTGATGTCGCCGCCGCAGGTGACCGATCGTCGTTGTGAGATTGCAGTCGGAGACGGGAGCAAACCCTAGAGGGAGGCCCCGGATGTTGCCGTTGTGAGATCGCAGTCGGAGATCGCAGCCGGAGATGGGAGCAAAGAGGCCGCGAATGCGGCCGTCATGAGATCGCAGCCGGAGATGGGAGCAAAGATGCCACGAATGTCGCCGTTGTAAGATGCACCCGGAGACGGGAGCAAACCCTAGAGGGAGGATCAGTTGCTTGCCCTGGGAGGAGAGACTTTATGACGCCCCGACGATCGATCCGAAATCAAGATTTCGGATCAAAAAAATTTTCGCCCCGAACACAAAGCAGACAATCAAATAAGCACATCCGAATCCGAAAATAATTTCGGATTCAGATCTGATTTTTGAATCTTAAAGATCCATTGACACTCCTACCTCTTGGTTGAAACTCGCTATGGAACATAGCAACACCTCATCACGATCTCCAAGATTCTCCTCCTCGCGAGCATAAGAGCAGGGTTCTATTTATGGATCCCTGAAACCCTAGCCCGAGTTGGAGGGATAAGTGCGAGAAAAGAGCCTTGTAAGCTAATAAATCTTGTAGATAATACTCCCATCTCTCCATAAAATCGATCAGAAGCTTCTTAGGATCAAAATCTGCGGAGAAAACTCTAAATCAAGGACTCCATTCGACCACGGATAGAGAGAGAAAAATCAGACGGAGCAGGACTCTCGGTCCCGAAAGGTGGTCTCGTGATAGACAACCACCGCCAAGTAGCGGTCTATCGCGTGGCCGCTATTTGGGTGGCCGTTTGAAAAAAAATAAAAAGGAGATAAATATGCATATTTATCCCAAGATCAAGTCTTATCTAGACTCATTAAGCCCAAATCACGACATGAGCAAGAAAATGAGTCCAACCAGGGAGAAAACCCATAAGAAGTTCATCAAAAATAAAAAACCCGTAAGTACAAAACTATAGGATCTATTTGTGAAACTAGTATATGATGAAAATAAGTTTGGAAACATGATATGGTAACAAAACATAAATCCCATAAAACATGATGTAGCAGAAACATAACCCTAACGAAATAACATGAAATATGGCATAGATAGCTATACATAACAAGAAATCATAGGGCTTGATCTGGTTACTATTTGGCATGAATAGTATCCAGATCACAGTTCTCCCACGACCGCCTTCTGGTAGTCGCAGTTAGTCAGGCGACCGCTATATGAAGATCGCAATTTCTGTAGGACCGCTATCTATCCGTCATTAGACAAAAGTAAATCTCAGCTTGCAGGGCCTCTTTCTACGGCAAATAAAGATAAAACTAATATGAACCTGAAGAGAAAAGCATGATAACAAGTAAATAATGCATGAAAAAGGTAGGTGATCAAAGAAAGTTATTATCTTTTGATTAAGGTTACATGCACAGCATGAGTTAAAAATCCTATTGTGCAGTCATGAAAACATTGGACATTCTCCATGTAGAAAGCATGAAAACGAGCAAGACCAGAGGGCTTTTACTCCTAACATGATGTTTAGCCGATCATGAGACAACCTACCTTTGGGGGTGGTCCTAGACTTCCAATTTTTTACCGGAAGAAAGCTCCCGTTCCTATGCATCCTGCGTAGAAACAGTAACTTCCGATCGTTCTAACTCTTTGGCTGCTTGATCTCCTAACATGAAAATCGAAGGGACGTTAGAAGATACTCAGGGGAACAAATAACTCTAAAGGAAGAACTTAAAATGATGACACTATACCTTCAATCCTCACGATCTAAATTTAGGGTTTACGTAGGACGAACCTGGGTCCTATTTATAGGGAACAACCTAGGGTTAGGGTTTGGCTTCAAATTAAGATCCCTAGTCGGTGTCAAATTGATCCCCAAGAGTTCTCGATAGGTATTCCCTTATAGATCACATCGAATTGTGGCCAATTTGTGGATAAAAATCTGAGCTTTCCGTGTTTATCCACTTTTCGTTCTCGAAAGTAGATCATGGTCAAGTCAGGACCGCCACCTTCAGAACGCAGTCGCGCGATAGACCGTGACCTGGTCCTTTCTCTGAAATTTAAGTTTAATTCAAATTTCACCCCAGCTCGCCGCGCCGCTGGCCGCCAGCCACCGGCGCGTGCTGATGGCGCTGACCTTGCTCTACGACCTGTTCCATGTCGGGGTCTATTTCACCCTGGGCGCGCTGTTCATCTTCTGGATCGCGGTCAATCTGCTGATCTTCGAATCGGTACGCCACATCAAGCAGGACGGCTTCACCCCGGCGATGAAGACCACCCTGTTCGTCTCGGTCTTCGTCAGCCACTACGTCTTCTACACCAGCCATCTCGGCTGGCTGGACGGAGCCAAGCTGGCCAGTCCCAGCGTGCAGGCCGAGACGGCCGACGGGCGACGCATCCCCGTACCCGAGGTGTTCTTCGGCATCCGCTCCTATTCCATCGCCCAGACGGTGATGTATGCGCCGGACGGCCACTTCAAGGTGCGGATCGGCGGCAACAGCTACAATCCGGCCGACTGGGCGGATTCGCAGAGCTGCGGGCCGGCCGCCGCCCCCCATCAGGAGACCGGCACCAGCCTCGGCGCCGTCGAGACCATGATCCGCGAGGACGCCCTGGCCGAGCCGGAGCGCAGCGCCTTCGAGCCGCTGCTGGCCGAGATGTTCCAACGTCTGGTCGACGGATAGCCGCCAGCTGGCCCCGAGTCTGCGCTCCGCTCCGCCAGGGACGACGAAGCAGGGGGGCGGCGCGGGAAGCGAGGGCGGCGCCGCCTTTACTTCGCCGGTTCCACCAAGAGCTTGCCCTTTTCCACGACGTAGGTCGCCAACTCCGAGGCTTCGCCGGCCCCGACGTTGCGTACGGAATGCCAGGTCTCGGCGGGGATGAAGGCGACGTCGCCGGGCTTCAGGGTGCGCGCCGGCTGGCCGTCGATGTCGTAGACCAGCTCGCCCTTCAGCACGTAGACGATCTCCTCGCCCGGATGACGGTGGCGGGCGGCCATCCCGCCGGGGGCGAAGTCGACGCGGGTCTGCAGGGTCTCGCGGCCTGGAATGCCGAGGTCGTGGCGCTGCAGGTCGTGGCGGGTGAGACCGACGTTCTGCGCGGCGCCGGGTGAGGCCAGGGCCAGGGCGCCGACAGCGGCGGCGAACACGGCGAGGCGGGATTTGCGGGGCTGAGGCATGGTGATGTCCGTGCGGGGGTTCACGGCGCCAGGATAGACCGCAATCGGCCCCGGTTGGATGGGCCTCGTCAAGCCGGCGGGTGTCGAGGCGGTGGTGCTGGTGCAGTCGCAGCCGAACGCCGCCGACACCGAATTCCTGCTGAAGCTGGCCGAAGGAGAGAAATTCATCCGCGCCGTGGTCGGCTGGACCGATCTTTTGAGCCCGGACGCGCCGGCCCGGATCGCGGCGCTGGCGCGGAACGTCAAACTGCGCGGATTGCGGCCAATGCTGCAGGATCTGCCCGATGGCTGGATCACCAATCCCGGCCTCGACCCCGCCATCGAAGCGATGATCGAGCATGACCTCGCCTTCGACGCGCTGGTTTATACCCGCCACCTGCCCGGTCTGCACCGTTTCGCCGAGCGCCACCCTACTTTGCGCATCGTCATAGACCATGCCGCCAAGCCGCCGATCGCCTCGGGCGAGAAGGATGCGTGGCGCAGCGCCATCGCGGCGCTGGCGGATCTGCCGCAGATCCAGTGCAAATTGTCCGGCCTGCTGACCGAGGCCGGCACGCGCCGTGACGAGGCGGCGCTGGCGCCTTACGTCGAGCATCTTCTGGTGCGCTTCGGCGCCTCGCGGCTGATTTGGGGCAGCGACTGGCCGGTGCTGAGCTTGGCCGGCGAGTATCAGAACTGGCTGACTCAGGCCCGCCATCTGACAGGCGGCACACCGGGCGATATTTTCGGCGGCAATGCGGTGCGGTTCTACAAGCTGTAGATCCGCTCCATCTCCACCCATTTCTCGCCGGGAGCGGCCCAAGGCAAGGCCTGCTGAAAGCGCCACATCAGCTTTTCCCAGGCTTGCACGTCTGGATCTTGGGCATCGGCCTCCCCTTTGGCGGCGAGGGTGAACCCCTCCTCCGCCTCCAGGATCATCACCAGCCGATTGCCGGTGAGAAAAATCTCCAGCGCCGTGATCCCCGCTACTCGGATCGACCGGGTCACCGCCGGCGGCGGACCGCCCGGACGATGCCAGCGCCGATATTCCTCGATCAGCGCCGGATCGTCCTTGAGGTCGAGGGCGAGGATATGGCGGACCATGTCAGGCGCTGACCACCACCTGATTCTGCTCGCCCAAGCCGTCGATGCCGAGGCGCAGCTTGTCGCCTTCGTTCAGATAGACCGGCGGCTTCTGCCCCATCCCGACGCCGGGCGGCGTGCCGGTCGAGATGATGTCGCCCGGATGTACAACTTGCAAGATAAAAGAAGAGGGAAGAAAATAAGAGCCAAGAGGATGAATAATGCCACCGTCCAATCCTTGCCGAGCCTTTGAGTTTCACCTCGCCGTGGAAGTAGACGCCGCCGAGAGGACCAGAGGAAGAGGATCCGCCTTGGGGTGCATAAAGAAATATGGAGGGAAATACATAGGTGGAAGAAGAAGGAAAATAAAACTAAATATGTGTGTGTGGGTGAGTGTGCTGTGAATAGAGAGAGGGAAAGGTGAAGAGAGGGCTACGGTGGGGAGAATTGAAAACACAGTAAAAACTGAATTAAAAATAGAGGGAGATTAGAATAGAAATAGATTTAAAACTAAAAAAATTTAGAAGAAGTAGAAGAAGAGAAAGTTGTAGAGGACGAAGAGAGGAAGAAAGTTGATGAAGAACACAGAGACAGAAGATGAGAGGAAGAAGACGAAAAATATGAAAAACTAGGAGATGGTGCATGGATGAATAGTGAATACCCAAAAGGATCGAATCTTTGAAAACTGATTACAACTTTAAAACGAGAAAGTTTTAGAGGAAGAGATAGAAGAAGAAGTTGAAGAACATTTAAAGACCTACGACATTTGTGAAGAACGTAGAGGGAGATGAGGATCAAAAGAGGGGAAAAACTGAGAAAGAACAGAGTTTATAAAAATCGGATGAACAGTAAAAGTGTAGAGACAGATGCTTCAAAAATTGGGAATAGCTTGAAAAAAAGGAAGAATCAAAGGAAGATGAAGAGGAGAGATTCGTAGAACTCTAAAAAATGCAGAACTTTGAAGAAGAAAATAATTTAAAATGAAGACTAGAAGTGTATGAAAAAGAGGCTAGAAAATTAGGTGGCTAACTCCTCCATGGTGCCTTTCGAGTGCCTTTTATAGCGTGCAGAGAAGCTTCACGATCGTAGCGTCGTGATCCTCACAAAATCTAATTTTTCAGCATGAATTAGTTGCCCAAATTAGGTCTCTTCCCCAGGATAGAGTCCTCCGTGATCAAAACATAAAAGATAAGCTCAAATAATAGCAAGATAGCTTCAAAGAGACGTTCCCGGCTCTGCTTCAAACTCTCGCGAAAATGGTGACTGGGGTGGCGAGCCCTATTTAAAATAGCGATCGTATGCACGGGCACAAATTCTTCATTTTCATTTCATCAGCCTCCTGGGTGGCATCCCCAGTTCATGGTAGCGGTAGTCCGATACTTGTATCGGGTTATCGGTACCCTGAGCTCTGGGTTGTTACAGCTAAACCTTCTACCACCGCCATGGCTGGCCCATCCCCGCCCCTCTCTATCATGGTGCCTTGCCCTCCAGCCTCGCGTAGGTCAACCCGACACAGGCATCAACGAAGTCCTTGTCGATGAAGTCGGTGGAGTAGACCTGGAGGCGATCGGCGAAGCCCTAGGTGAAGGCCTGCGCGATGAACAACCGGGCGTACCTGTGGATTCAGGTGGTCACCAGGCAGATGCACGCCATGGGGTTGTCTGCCTACTGGGTGGCCGTGTTCTCCACCCTGTAGAAGTACTTCCTCGAGGCCTCTGACTGCTACTCGCTTAGGTGCTTCATGTTGCTCTCTAACTTGGTTGACGACAGGTCGGTGTCGATCCAGTTGTCCTTCAAGTACCCCGCGCTCCAAAGGGGGCTCCCCGCCTTAGGCGCCGGTGACTTCCTGGGCTTCCATATGCAGATAATCCTCCTGGGTAGTAGCTCCACCACCATCTTCTGAAGGCGTGTTCATCCTGCTGGATGAGGAGCTAGCCTAGTGGCTCAATCAGGTACTTGTCAAGGTTGAGTGTGTCATTCTTCCCGAACTCAGTGCGAATCTCCAAGATGATGACCTCTAACTTGGTCTCTAACAGGAAGCACTTGACCTGGTCCAGCACCACGTCGAAGCCGTAGGTGGCAAGGATGCCGTGGCGCATGCGGCGGGCCTCCTGCACCCAGACGTCTAGGGCGCGGGTGCCTCGGGGTAGTTGTCAGGACATGGAACAGGTCTGGCACTGGGTGAAGGGATGGGAGACGAAGGGGATGCCGAGCTTGTTGGTGGCTGAGTCGTGAGTGTCGGAGACAATGCCAAACATCACCGTACGATCGCCGACAAACTTCCTCACAGCAAAACTTCCTTTCCATGGATATATATATATAGCACGTTGCTATTCTTGATGCCTATGTAACTTGTATGTAAACACCTTCCCCGTGAATACCATGATGATGAGTTCTGGTCTCCCTCTAGTTCTGTTCTTTTATTTTACGTGTGACGAACCCAGAAGTAAAACCCTGCACGGGTGCTACTTGAATAGAAACACTCGTCCGGTGGCTAGCATAGAGTAGCTGGACAGTGGGCATACAGTGGTGGCTGAGGGTCCCCTTGGCGAGAGAGCCGCTGGAGTCGGGACCATGGAGGTGGCCAGGATTCAGGAGGCCGGCAACATGTACATCTATGACAGGAGTGGAGGCTACCCGTTGGAGTTCCCCCTGGATCGGAATTTGCTTGAGTTTCTCCAGAGCTATGTTCCTCCTGGCATGGAGGAGGACGACTCGCGGATTCCTGGAGCCCATCATTGACTTGAGCGGGTCATTTTGATCGGCAGGGACAGCCTGCATGGGGTAGCCTCCTTCAGCTACCCTAGCTTCTCAGAGGACTACTGGAGGCAGTGACAGTTTCCCAGTGTTGAGTGCTTGCGATTCTTTGGCAGAGCAGAGAGGTCAGGGGTCAGAGTTGGGTCGTTGGGGCCCGCTTCTTGGGATTTGCACGGTCACCATCGCGCTGAGACAAAGGGGACCGCCGGACTGGTATTGGAGCTCGCAGGCTTGCAGTATGCTGGAGAGTGCTATGATGATCACAGCATGCTGGATGGAGTCATGTGACAGACTGTCACTACCTGGTATGATCGCTGGGCCGTGATCCCGTCGCACTATTACCGCCAGGGTGCCACAGAGTGGCTGATGGGGATTATCCATCGCTACCAGGTACTATTAGAGTGAGTAGAGATCAAGTACACGGTGACTGCCGCCTTGTACGTGTACCCCGACTATACTGGGCTACTGCGGGGGTTGCTAGAGTGCTTCAACCGCCATTGGAACACAGTGGCCACAGCAAAGGGGGAGACTTCACTAGACTTGTAGTCTCTGTTCAGGATTTTTGGGCTGCCGATCAGCAATGAGGGTTATGAGGAGGTAGTGCTGGATGTCCTCCACCGCAGTCACAATGATGGACAAGGGAGGTACTGGGTACCTTTCAGCTATCGGTACCTCCTAAAGACCTGGAGGGACTTGGCTTTGGCTGGCAGAGAGAGAGTGGCACAAACTCCGCGAGTGCCAATGAATGTATGGGTCCGTCATTTCTACAACGGGTCGTTCTGCTTCTACCAGGAGTTCTCGAGGGACCAGACTCCCTAGGAGGAGTACACAGAGGTGGAGCTGCACTTCAGGACCTACAGCCAGTACATTTATGCTCCACGGGAGGGGTGGAACCCTCACGGTCTGCCAGACGTGACACACCTCGCCGCCTATTTGGCTTACTAGTTGGCAACGTTCGTGATTCCGCACGGGGAGGATGGTCTATTGAGGGCCGAGCTGCTGTGGCCGGCCTATCTGTTAGCTGAGGGGAGACAGTTGGGTTTAGCTCCTCTTGCACTGGCCAACATCTACCAGGGGCTGGGAATTCTGGCGGCACACTCGGCGTCGAGAGAGAGGAGCATAGTCCTGCCGACCCACTACCTCAGTGTGTGGGCCGAGTTGTTACTTCCAGGCTTTGTGACGCAGACAACAGTGAGAAGCCCGACGACACCACTCTTGTTCAGCTTCCCCGGGCACCCTGACGGGGATGCAGAGACATGGCTAGAGGGGGCTAGGCGAGCCCTTTGTTACTTGCCCGCCAGGGGTGAGGAGGGGGTGCCTTTCGATAGCGCCACGAGGGACTCCAGCCTCTTCCTGGGGGCTTCAGGTGGAGGGGTGACCAGCGCCCATCCTGGTCAGGAGGTGGCAAATGTCGGGTTGCAGATGGAGTGGATACTGAGTACCCGATCGGCGGTGTTGACATTGCACCAGTCAGCGACGAGTTCCTTTGAGCCGTACTACCCACATCGGTTCGTGAGGAACTTTGGGTACAACCTGGGGAGCCCGCCAAATCGGGAGTTCTCTTTGACAGGTAGGCAGTACCGGGGTAGAGACACCCACCTACTTGTGGCAGCATGATGGGACTTCTATAGCCACCAGGAGCCAGAGCAGTTCCCGATGCCAGGACAGGGACGTCGGGGGAGGTTCGACGTTCAATACGCCAGGTGGTGGTTTGAGCACAACCACCTGTACCGTCAGAAGGCCTCTGCGATTCAGAAGGCGGAGGAGAGCCGATTGCTGAGGGAGGATTTGTCGCCTATTGCACTAGACAATGGGTACCTGAGGACCCGCATTGCTCGGATCCATCGAGAGATCGAGTGGGTTATGGAGTGGTGGCCCCGGGGTGGCCGGGGTTCAACTTTTGGGAGTCGGAGAGGTGGTGGGGCACTAAAGCCCCTGGTGCAGACTTCGGTGAGAGCAGAGGTGACAAGTGGAAAGGCGTCCCAGTCGAGGGCGCCTAATGCCTGGTGGGCTCATTTTTTGGCCGATTGTGACTTTTAGAGCCAGGGTTCGCTGGGTCGGGAGCTCCTGCACGAGAGCTTTGCCAACACAGTGATCGACGACTGGTGGTGGCACATTGCTCACGCGATCAGGTCTGCCGGGCCCATGGAGCTCTTGTCACAGATTGAGTGTGCCCGCACTCTACGGGACATCCAGGAGGCCGTGGCGAGTACGGCCCGGGTGCTGGCATTAAAGCCGGAGTAGCTGGTACATTTGCCACTGACCCCCTTCGGGGCTCTAGGTACGGCCTTGTTTGGGATACTCCATCCATTTTTCGTTTGTTGCTTTCTAGTTATAACACTGAGACATTGTATAATGCCGTGTCTCTTGATAGGTTCGACGACGGAGGCGGATAACCCCTCCACGGAGGCGTCCTCGGGGAGTGGGGACGAAAGTCTACAGCCGAGGTGGAAATGCCCCCGAGTAGAGGCTACAGTAGCCGAGACTGGCTAGTCTTCTGGAGGACTCGCGAATGATGGGGTAGCTGAGGCAGAGATAGCTCTGAGTAAGTGTCGTTTGCCTTCTTTGCTCGTGGTCAATTTAGACATGGTAGTGGGCTAATCTTGCTTTGCTGGGTTTCTGTCTTGCAACTCCCGTGGAGGCTAGGGTGGAGGCGAGCTTCTCACCCCCTCAGGAGGCGGACCCTCCCTATGCAGAGGGAGCTGAGTGTGAGATTGACACAGAGAGTTTTCTCTGGCTGATGGATGAGATGGCACCCAATGTCAAGGCCTTCCCCGACTTTGAGTCATGGGAAGGTGCAGGAGGAGCCCATTCAGGTAAGGTCTTCTGGTGGTGACTGTAAGTAGTGACTTCGCCCATTTCTATCCACTGATGTGACCGTCTGGTTTATGTAGAGGAGGCAGAGACGTCGGGGGCTAAGGCCCCGACTGAGGCACTGGATAGAGAGCCTGGACAAGCAGGGGAGCCAGCCCCCATGGTGACTGGCAGTTGTCTGGGTAAGTGTCCGATTACTTTGGAGAGAGTCTTCCTGTTGCAATTGCACTCTTGGCAAGCCAAAGTTGTTGACCTGGTCTGAGTTGCTTGTTTGGCAGGTGAGGATGCGGCGGCCACCATGGGAATGTGAAATGAACCAAGCTCAGCTCTCCTCGAGCTTGGCTCAGTTAATAATTGACAATAATTTGAGTCCAATTCAAGCTCTTGACTAATTTGAGCCCAATTCAAGCCCTTTGAACTAAATGAGGCCTGCTGATTTAAGGATACAAGTTTGTTTGACTCTTAAATGAGTAAAAAACTATTGTTGCCCTTCATCTTTATATATTCATTGAGTCATTACATGAGATGTGAACAAACTCAAAGTTGCTAATAAGTGAGCATGAATAAATTGTCAAACAAAATTGAGTCTTAATCAAGCCCGTTCATCTACATAAATGACTCAAGCATATCTATGTTCAAGCTCAGCTTGTCCATTGTTGAGTCAACTTTTGTCCAAGCCCCACTTTCAAGAAAACTTTTGTCCAAGCTCGGCTTATTTACTTAGTTGAATGAGCCAAATGAGTGGAACTGAGTTTTTATTGAGTCCAACAATGAGCTGTTCATTGAGCAGTGAGCGCACTGCTCTACTTGGAGATGCATTCCTATCCTGAACCTTTAACGCATGGGCGTGGCCGCGACTCAGTTGCTTCTTTAGTTCTCCCCATGCGTCAATATGCATTCCGTGAGGAATTTAGAAAACTGCCAGAAACAATCAATATTTTTGCGGAAGGGAGATTAAGCTTGCAGGTGTCACTCCAGTTTCAAGCTCATACACATGAATGTATTAAGTATTGTGTTTCACTAATTCACTTGCATGTCACTACCAATAGTTTGGTCCAAAATGCAATCCTATGGTTCTTCTACTAAACAAAACATTAAAGAAATAAAGTTGGTTATATGCACACCATGGATGGCTCCCCCTTATTGTAGTTCACTTTGTCCTAACTTAAGAGGAAGCAAATTAAAAAGGAATCCACATAAATCTTGCAAATTCACATGTATTTTCCCTGTGTTTTTTCTTACATGTTTGTTGTTAATATTACACAAACCACAGGTTCTGAGAGGGCTTTGCGGTACATATATTAACTTGTGCTTCAACTTTAATTAATTGATTAATAGATTTTTGTTACACCATTATCCTTCCCTCCTGCTGAAGTATTTGTAAGTTTGAAGTATGAAATTGATTTTAAGATGAAAAAAAGGGTAGGTGTTTTTTTGTGAGAAAAAGAGGATTTGAAGGAAATAGGTAACGGTGGTGCCGGCGGAATCGTCACTAACTGCTGCTTTCAGTTCGGAGGCAACGGCGGTGACGGCGGTGTAGGCGTCCAGTTTTCAACCGGTAATGCCACGCTGACCAACTCGGGGACGATTTCTGGCGGAAATGGCGGCGCGGGTGGAGCGGGTACAGCCGGCCACAATGGCCTTAACGGGGCAGGCGGCGCCGGCATTGTCGGCGCAAACGTCACCATCATTAACAGCGGGTCGATTTCAGGCGGTCTCGCGGGAGATGGGACCACACGCGCCAACGCCGTCACCTTCACCGGCGGCACGAACGTATTCGAAATCCAAGCCGGATCAATCCTGACCGGTAATGTCGTTGCCTTCAGCACGGCTGATACACTCCGGCTCGGTGGCGCGACCAATGCTAGCTTCGACGTTTCCCAGATTGGGTCGGGCAGCAGCCCGTATCAAGGCTTCGGCGTTTTCGCGAAGTCCGGTACCAGCACTTGGACGCTGACCGGCACGAACACCGCAGTACAACCGTGGTCGATCAATGCGGGGACGTTGGCGGTCAACGGCACGATGGCTAATTCCACCATGACGGTAAATAACGGCGGCACGCTTAGCGGCACGGGTACCATCGGCACAGCGACGGTCAACACAGGCGGCGCTTTTGCGCCGGGCAGCGGCACGCCCGGCACGTCGATGTCCCTGACGGGCAATCTCTCGTTCCAGTCCGGCGCGATCTACATGGTGCAACTCAATCCGACAACGTCGAGCTCAGCGACTGTCACGGGCGCGGCAACGCTTGGCGGTGCGACTGTCAGCGCATCGTTTACGAATGGCAGTCACGTCAACAAGCAATACACGATCGTGACTGCGGGGAGCATCAGCGGCACATTCAATTCAACGGTGGCCAACACCAACCTTCCGTCGAATTTTTCGAGCGTGCTGAGCTATGATGCGACGCACGCCTATCTGAACCTGACGCTGGACTTCTCGGCGCCAACTGGACCAACAAGCGGTCTCACTGGCAATCAGCATGCGGTTGCTAACGCGCTGGCCCATTTCTTCAACGAGACCGGCGGCATTCCGATGGCATTCGGTGCGCTGACTGGACCGGGCCTGACGCAAGTTTCGGGTGAGACCGGTACCGGCTCGCAGCAGACCACATTCACCGCGATGGAGGTTGTGGCAGGGGTGTGTTTCCCCCGGTCATAAAAAAAATTAGATGCTACGTTTAACAGTTTCTGTAAGCGTTTAACAGTTTCTGTAAGAAGTTTTTTCTAGTATCCGGTGGTGATGCACAAGATTCTTCAGTGGAAAGCATTTGACTGTAGCATGTCCAAAATGCCTTATGTATTAATGCTATGCTGCCCAAGAAGTTGCATAGTAAATTCATAGAGGATACATGATTTAATTTGATCTTTCTCAGTAACTTTGTGTTTTGTCTAACATTTGTATGGTTACTTAACTTTTCATGTTTTGTATGTGGTTGAGCGTACATTCAATTCCCATATGTTCATTCCTCTGCATGAATGTTTAATGATTGATTTTTTTCTTTTTTCAGTTCACCGTACTAATCATGGAAGTATCTAATGTCTGACAAACTTTTATGATCCTAACCCTCAACTTAATGCCTCGTTATAGATAACATGTTGAAACTTTTAAACTTTGTGTGGGGTCTGTTCTCTCCAGCCCGATGTAAATCCCAACTCCATGAGCATTGGCTGCCCACCTTCCCAAAAGTTATGTTGAAACTTGCTTTGAATTCTTATTCATGTTTTTACTGGAAATTTAAATCACTGTTTCTTGAACCATAGGAGATACAGCAGAGTTAGGAAGTGGACACTTGGATTACAAGGACGCGGAGATGAGATAGCAGTAATTAGAGCCTCTGGAAGCATTAGTCGTACTCGTGGCCCGTTAAGTGTACCTAGCTCTGGTATTATTAGTGAGAGCTTGATTGAGAAAATCCGCAATGTTAGAGGTAGGTTGTCATTTTCTTGCTTGTATAATTAATCTGCTTATATTGTTAAACTTAAAAGTCGCCCCTACTGTAATGTGTATTGGGTGGTATCCTGCTAGACAATAAAAAGCAAGATGAGTCATCATGACATTAATGTGAATATATTACTGATGCTATGCAGAATCATGAGCTTCCATGTTTGGTTGCTATTAAGCATACTGATTACACATTAGTGAGAAGATAAGCATATCTTGTTGTGCAATCAAGAGATCAAGGCAAACCTTTACAACTACCATAATCTGTGGAATTGGCCAATCCTGATCCAGATGGCCCAATTTGGATCAGGGCTGTCCAGTACTGGTTTAATTTCAATGAGGGAAAAAAGTCATAAATTCAGAAACTAAAACGATAACCAAATACATAACTAAAATATCAAACACTTTAATGAATAAAAATAATACATACACAACATATAAATCACAACTACATAATTATAATCATAGGATGCAAAATTGTACTAAAACCAAACCAATAAAAAAACAACTCAACAATAACTAGACATAAAACAGCTACCACTACACACCCAGAGAAAAATCAACCCAAAATCAAAAAACATCCAGCACTATATCAACCACTTACTCACAGACAAATAACAGATAAAAGCGCTATCAGAAAATTTATCATTTTCTCTATAAGCCGAGCTGTGATTTGAGTAATGTGAAATCAGACATAAATTACCTGGAGTCCAACCAAGATGCAGTCACCAACAACCAGAAAGACATTTAGTGCCCGATGCTTAGAGGATAGTTTGCTTCTATGTCGGTCATAGGCCCTTGAGACAGCTCTGGAGCTGGGAGACAGCAACTTGGAATGGCAAACACTACACTCCATCATCCCGTTTTTCAGCATTTCAACTGCCCATGCATAGAAAAATATAGTACGGCGGCAAAGAACTGAGCAACCAGAGGTTGATGGACAAAGTATGGAACAAACAAAGATGAGTTCAATGTAATGTCAGTCGATAAACAGGTCGCAAAAATAAAGATCAGTGTGTCACCAATTAAAGAAAGCTCTTTTTGCATTTTGTTTACAATAACCGCAGCTTGTATGAGCTTATGGCCAGTATTTGATCACTCTGGTTGATGAGGATCAATGATATTTGAAGGAATTGCTTTCTACATCTTCATGTCAGTTTTTGACACCATCATCTTTATAATCATGAAATTTGTCCAACTTTCAATGGAGTGTTTCTAGGTTTGATTAGAATGTTCCTACATCTTGGAGAATGTTTTTTCTCATTTCCTAATGTTAGGCTGCTGTTTATAGGGCTAATGTTCTCTCCAATATGTTCTTCGTTATCAATGGAGTTAATACTATAGACCACAACCCCAATAAAAGAAAACGGCTACCAAATCTTAAATTATCTTCAGGTATATCTTCCAAAATTACTCACGGAAACTGCATATTCACGAGAAATCAACCAGGTGGGTAACATGAAAACAGTCAGGTTTCCGTTCCTGGCCCAGTTTTCGGTTTTCTAAGTCTTTAATCTCATTATGACCACTAATTATCATCTAAGTATAACATAGGCGTAATTAAAAGAAATTAAGTTCACATAGTCGATTATCTTCTAAAGTTAAGGACACTTGATTGACTATATTTATTTCAACTATCTCAACTGCAACTATCTTTACTTCAGCTCTCTTAAGCTATCTCAACTGCGACTATCTTACTTCAGCTATCTCAACTGCAATTATCTTTACTTCAGCCATCTTAAATCTGATTGCTCGTCCAATGTTACATCTCATTGTCCGACATTTTTGACATACTAAATGACAGATTCTCAAAAAGTGCTTAACATAAAAGTTGTAGATAGTCGAGTTATCTTTCCAAGGAACTCAATTTGAACTCAATTTCATCTCATTTGAACATTCTTATCCAAAGTTATGCTTAAAAGAACGGACTACTGTCCTAAAATTGCAAATTTCTCTTAATTGGCTCAAATCCACTAAATTGGCTAGTTTAATAACCTCTTAACATAGCTAATCCCATACACTAATTGGTTTCCTGAAATTGGGACATTACAGTGAGTGTTGTGATTAATGCTCATTCTGTAGCAAAGATCTGGACTACATGGCGAGTAGCATATGCTAGAATGAGGAAAAAACATGGGAATGCATTTCATTGCAGAGAAGTGTAGGATTGAGAATAATGGTTGTGTGGGCTTCAATAAGGTGCTTGGTTCTTTTATCCAATTAAAATCACTCTATGGATTGGTATTAGTTGTTGAATTTTTCTAATTAAATCCATAAATTATTTCTATTTCTCCTTGACTAAGGTTTGCATCCTTTGTGAGGTGCAGGCAAAGGAAATAGTAGATCATCATTAGAGCCTTATCCCAATTATTTGGGATCGGATACATGAATCTTGTTCCGCCAAAGATTTCTATCACGTGTTATATTCATATTTAAACTCAAGAAACTAATGTCCTTCCTAATAACATCGCACCATCTTATTTTAGGCTTTCCTCGAGTTCTTTTACTAGTATCCACTAAGATTTGGTAGCATCTTTTAACCGGCGCTGAGTTAAGGTGACGAAGCACATGTCCAAATCACCTGAGTCTATTTTCTCTTATTTTATTTTCAATTGGGACTATCCCCAAGTCCTCACGGATGCGCTCATTCTCGATCTTATCTTTCCTACCATATCCATTTATTTGGGTATTACCAGACCCGTCACGGGTCGGGTGATGTGGGTAATCGGGTTTACGGGTATTTTTGACATCCCTAGTCCTTTTATTTTTTAAGGAGAGGTTGCTAGATATTATGTAGTGGTCCTACCCAGCGCCATGGTGAAATGCGACCTTCCAAAAGTCATTCCCATATAGTATTGTGTGCATAATGCATGCTCCATTGAAGTTTAGTATTATCTAGTATACAAAATGCAGATTAATTCTTGCCTAACTTGCACTTGTTAGACACTAAAAATCGAACTGGAGAAATCACTGTTAGCATGATCTGACTTGAATTTTCAATTTTGTGCATATCTTTTTGTGAAGAGCATATCATAATAAAAATACCAAAAGGTATGTGGATATCCCACTTCCAACTGTGGAAGGGGTGACAAAAGTTCGATGTGGTTATCATAGATCAATTCTTTCTTAAACCTAGAATCTGTGAGGGTCGTAATGATGGTGCAACCAACTTCATCCCATCTTTCCAGCCCCTTTAGTGAGGAGAGGACGTTTTCCAAAGAAGAAAGTCTGAAGAGTCCCACAGAATAGTACATACCTCAATCCTATAAAAGTAATGGAGATCAAATCAGGGATCATATAGCATATCTCAAAAACAGAAGAACAACACTTATGAGTAACAGACTAGATTAAGCATTAGTATCATAAGCTTTGTCCCATCAATTTGGACTCATTTAGATCCAATTAATCATCCAAAGATTTGGCAAATCTTACCAACAGCTAACTTGGCCAACATCATCCCTCTACAAGGTGCACAAACAAACTAGTCAAGCTAACTCTTGACAAGACTAAACTTGTCAAATGGCTGCTCATCTAGTGACAAACAAGATTCTAGTCTTTGAGGAAAACAGGTAAGTTACTGAATCCAGTGTTTGCTCATCTGACTAAAATTTCTGCAGTGAACTAAGTTTAGGATGAATGGTAAGCCATTCCCTGGAAAGGGCTAGTAACCATTAAGGCTCCAATCGGGTTCAAACCTCGATCATTCCCTCCTTCTTGCTTTCACGGATATTAGGTAGCAAAAGTACATGAGACCAAGAAAGAACTATCAACAATCACCATTGTTTTAACACTTGATGGATCTTGAATGTTGACAAATAATAAGACGAGACATGGTGCAGTAATCTCTTCACTAGAGAAAATTTGTTGGCATTAAAATTTGTCAACCGAGTTTGCCTGTGATCATTTGGATCACTCGGCTAATCTGTCAGTATGTTGTAGGCCTCAAATTCATCATAATCAAAGTCTTTTTCACACACACCCTCCTCAGGTATCCTAAAGACTTTGTGAAGGGAATGTTGAGACAACTCAATCTTTGTCCCTTTAACACATGACTAGATTTTTGACAAGTCTGGGTCATACCTCAGATTTGTATAAAATTCAGTCACTAGCCTCGGATACTAATATATATGCTTTCCCATAAACTTTTTCCACCCTTGAAAATTAATTATTTCGAACAATTCAGAAAAACCATCAAGCATCTCCTGGTCATGGAAATCAACATAGCATGGGAAGATTATCTTCATAGAATTATCCAGTGCCTCTGCTTGCATAGATGCTATATCAGACTCATCTTTCTCTTCAGACAACTGGTGTGTTTCCTCCTCTACAGAAATTCGACGCCGCTTAGCTAGTATATCAGCTATCTTCTCTTTATCCATGGAAGACTTCAATGCATGTGATTTTGCTTACCCTTTTGAAGCTCCTTTGTCCTGTAAATGCTTGGACCTAGCCTCCTTGCGAGGTTCTTCAGTTTCACTCCTCGATTGAACATCCACTAGTTGCTACTCCTCTAGAACCTGTCGTTTCCCTTTACTTTTGGTGGCTGGAGACAACATGGTTAACAAGGATGCGGGAAACACAAACTAACAGCATGGATTTGAAGGAATACAAGGAATGTGGGGAACAGGGATGAAGGAAGAGAATCGTGCAAGTGGTAAGGAACACGGACAACTCTACTATGTCGATGTGATGGGGTTTAGAAAAAGAGAAGGCTCGACCTGGATACGTTGGGTTTCAGCAGAGAGGTAGATGCTTAAAATAGGGCAGAGTAAGGTAAAAACCATTAACTTTACCAATTTTAGACACATTTATAAAACTACCCTTCTCTTTGAGATATATCGCCTTTCCTAATAGTTATGTGATTTGCGGCTTATAAGGGTTAAATCTTGATACATGAGTGTTCTTAAATCAAACCTTTTATTTAGAGACAATGGAGATAAACCAATCTTATCAATGTACTATGCCCAATCCAAAATCCATCAACCTTACTTGGGTCGACCCCTGCCACCCAAGGGTTGACCCTCTGTGCAGGCATACAAAAGCACATCAAAGCCCGTAATTCAGAAAGACTGTTCTGTATAGGGTGCCCGTCAGTGACAAACGCCTTGGTCTGTCGTTGAGCTTCATGAGTCACAGCAAACTGACAGGGGATCTGAGAAAGAAAATCTTGATCCAACATTGCTATGTCGTAAGCCATCAAGAGTACATCAAAAGGGGCAACATTGATTCTCCTTCAGATAGCGATCGATATACATGCTCATATAACGTCCCTCGTAGGCCACAACGAAATCCTTTCTTGCCCACAAATCTGAGAACCTTTAAGCTCGGGCAAAACCTGGAAATTTCAGGTACACAACCATCCGTCACACTTAGGGGAGATAGTATTACTTCAGAAGAGGAATAAGAGACAAGTTGATAAGCTAAATGACATTCTGTGCCTCACAAATCAGCTGAACAATGAAACTGGACTACTAACAAGTAAATGACTTACAGAAAGGCCCAGGTGAGGATAAATGAAACTTCAAATAACTCAAGAAAGAGATACATTGTAATGTCTTCCCAAGGCCCATCTGCATATAATTTGGTCATTTCAACACTAGCAATTGTTTCCTTCCAGACAAATTCAATATTAGCAATAGCAGCAACAGTTGCCAAAGTAATGGTAGACAAGAAGCAAATGCAAAAGTGAAAGCAAGAAGTGCTTTATCTAGTAATGTTTTGAACTAAAATCATGCTATGGCAAGAAATCACTGTGGGAATAGAACCAATACTGAATATATTTCAGGGAAGTGAGTTCCCAATGACTGAAATGAAAATCAAAGACAAGAAGATCGGGAAATCAGTGAAGAAGTAATAAATGATCAAACATTGCAGACCTGAGCCAAAGTGCAATACAAAGTCCAAAGGTGAAAATCAACATGTTTCTACAGGCATTTTTCCTGTTTTACCTTTTTCAGCATGTAGACACAGCAAGTACTAATAAATATAAATGTTAGCAAATTTGCAAAAGAATGTTTTACCAATGAGAAACTGATGTGGTGCAATGAAGACTTGACTTTTTACTATCCGAAGATGTGAACTTGTGAATTTCTACTATGTGTAGGTATGCTATAGGAGACACACCAGTATGCCACTTTAATCCTTCATCATCGGTGCCTCACTTGTCAACAAGTCAAGGCGGAACATTTAAAGTCCATTGGGAAGCTACATCCCATGGAAATTCCTGAGTGGAAGTGGAAAAGTATAGGAATAGATTTTATCATGGGTTTACCTAAGACAAGAGATGAAAATGATGGTATTTGGGTGATCATAGACCGATTGACTAAATCTACTCATTTTCTACCAATCAAGAGTCGATGGTCTGTGGATATATTAGTAGCCTTATACATGAAAGAAATTGTCAAGCTACATGGCATCCCTATCACCATTACATCTGATCGAGACCCTCATTTCACATCACAATTCTGGAAGGGTCTACAATATTCATTGGGGACACGACTCAACTTTAGTGCTACATTTTTTCCCCAAACTGATGGTCAAACTGAAAGGACCAATCAGGTGATAGAGGATATGCTCAGAGCATGTGTTATTGATTTTGGTGGGACTTGGCATGACCACTTGCCTCTAGTAGAATTTACCCACAATAATAGCTATCAAGCTAGTATAGAAATGGCACCATTCGAGACTTTATATGGAAGAAGTTGTCGCTCACCTATATGCTGGAATGAAGTTAGAGAAAAGTAATTTCTCGGCCCTAAAATTATCAGGGATACTATCGAGTAGATAAAGCTTATTCGAGAGAGACTCCAGATGGCTCAAGATAAGCAAAAATCATATGCTGATAACAGAAGGCATGACCTAAAATTCCAAGTAGGAGATCATGTGTTTCTCAAGGTTTCTCTAGGTCGAGATATTCGAAGATTCGACATTAAAGGCAAGCTCACTCCAAGATTTATCGGCCCTTTTGAAATTCTTGAGAGGGTTGGCGAAGTCGCATATGGGATTGCCTTGCCTCCTCAATTAACTGGAGTCCATGATGTGTTTTATGTCTCGATGCTCAAAAGGTACGTTTATGACCCATTTCATGTTATATGTCATGACGACTTGGTGATTCAAAAGGATTTAACGTACGAGCAAAAGCCAATCAAAATAATTGATCGAGTGGTACGTCAGCTTCGGAATAAAATTATTCCCATGGTGAAAGTCCGATGGAATAAAAGCCTAAACAATGAGGCGACATGGGAGACGGAGGAAGCAATGCGCAAGAGATTCCCGGAGCTATTCGATTGTAAGTGTACTCTCCATAAATCACATGCGTGCTGTGTGTCTGATATCGACGACTGGCTCTCGTGTCCTCACCAAGAACGGAGTGATGCCTCCTCCAAGTGAAGTGCTTCACGCCCAGAAGTGAGAAGGGTAAGTTTTCGATCCAATTCGGTGTGGGCCTTAGCTTCTGCTGCCTCACCTTTGTGCACCGGTGCTAGACAGTCCATGACCTCGGCCCCCAATTGGGGCAGGAAGAAACCCCCCTCCATGAGTCCATCTAAGAGCGCTTTGGAAGAACAAATTTGAAACTCGTCCCGGACGAGGGAGGTCACCAATGCCCGATAGCAGTCGTAAGGGATGCCCGGATGGCGACTCACCTCTACTGGGGGCTAGAAGTGCCCTCTGTTTGCAGTGGTGGTGATGGGACCCCTCTGGGTCTCCTTGAGCCAGGGGCGTCGGCACCAGATTAAGCCGGAGGGACCACCTCAGCCTCCCCTCTATGAGGCTCGATGATGGCCCCCTCGATTGGGGTCTCCACCACTGGAGGTCCAGTCCCCCGGGCCTTAGAGGGGGCATGAAGGATCGGGGAACCCAGCGGTGGCACTTCAGAAGGAGGGGCCCTTGACTAGAGAGGAACCCTCATTTTCTTTCACCTACTCTCCTCAGTGGTCATGGCCTTCACGGAAGCCAGCATCAGTTATTGCTTGGGGTCTTATCGTTTGGACCCCCTTCACTCTATCTCCTCCCCAGTGTGTGCCCGCTTGCCCTTGTCTCGGTTGGCAGAAGGGCCCTCAATCTCTTGAGCCGCCCGAGGGGAGTCCCGAGTGACGGCGGCCGGTTCCTCCATGGCCCCCTCTCCGGATACGGTCTCGGTCGGTCGATTTTCCCTCGCACCATGAATAGTGTCTACAAATAAAAAAAATCAAAGAAAGGCTAACAAGATCAAGTAAGCAGACCTGGTTCCCTTGAGGTCTTACCTCCTGCAAGGAAGGGGAGGTGAGTAGAGCGCTAAAGATTAGCCTCGGACATAAGCTCCACGGTCGTCTGCTTGCGGCTTTGGAGGATTTTAACACCATCTTCGACCTCCTAGGGCATCGTCGTGGGCCTCAAGGGAAATGCCAGATGGAAGTTCAACTGGACTGAGAAATTTCAAGAGTGACCCCTAGTGAACGTTACCCAGAAATATTGTGCCTTCCACCCTTTATGCGAGAAGTGGTGTGTGTGTGTGTGTGTGTGCGCAGGTTGGAGCATTGCTCCGTGTTGGGGATTTATCCCCGGGTGAAGCCTTACCAATTTAGTAAGGGGTGGACGTAGGGAGCCCGTCGTGGTCCCGAACCACCTTAAAAATTTCTGTGCACTGTTGTTTCGTTTGTGTGATCGTGTGAGATCGGAGAAACTGAGAGAATTTAGCTACCTTATTTAGTTAATATCTTTAATCTCGTGAATATTGTTAATTCCGCTGTGAAACATTTTAATTTGTCATCTAGTGTGGGGGACAATTCAACCCCCCCTTCTTGTCTGCTCGCCTACTCCGAGACCAACAACGGTCTCGCTCCATCCCAGCGAGGGCCAACCCCATTTGCTCCAGCTGCTCCTGGTACCCGGTAGCCTCTGCCTCAGACGCCTGCAGGCATCCCCTAAGCTCCTCACACTTGGCCGCCAAACCTGCCTGACCGACTGGTCTCCAAGTGAAATGGTACTGCCATAAGCTGAACACCCTACCCAACGCGACAAAGTTCTTCACCGTCAAATCTGCCAACTCATCCTTAGCTTCAAGGCCGAACTCCCCTATCCGGTCCCAGAACTGCATAGTCTTGTTGATGAAGGCCTTCGCCTCCATCCAAAGGTGGGACTTGAGGATGGGCTCCTCTAGCGACAGGAAGCGGGGACCTGAAGGAACGGAGGGCGAAAGGAGGCGAGCCCTCACCTCCTCCAAGATGAGCGATTCATCGTCGAGGGCCGGAGCCTTTCCTTTGTCCGATACCTCCCCCTTGGGAGCGGGCACCAGGGGGCGACCACAGGCTCAATGACTGGCGGTGGCGGAGGAGGAACCTTAGGAGGAGGTGGAACCTTGGATGGCGACGATGACGGCGCGGTCCGACCACGGACCAAAGCAGAAGCTCCGCTCCTCTTCTTCGGACAATGCTGGCTATCCAGTGCCGCCAGCTCGTCTACATCCGGCGGAATGCGACCACCGCCAGACATGATGGACTCCGCCTCAGCAACACTGGCAGCACCCACGGAGATTTCCCTCCGAACACTCGACCCTCCACTGGCCGCAGGCACTGCGGAGGAACTTGCTACTGGGACAGCCGCAGGGATGGGATACTGAAGACGTCCCGGAGCGAAGACGACTGTGACTCGGGGTGCGACGACAGTCACCTGGCCAGCCCCAGGCCCGACGTGGTCCACGGGACAAGGGGCACTCCGCGACAACTGCACTACCTCGTAGTGCCACGGCGGTACTTCTGGTGCTCCTGAAATCAAACCAAACCTGGTCATCCCAATTCACCACCAACAAAGCTTGATGAAGACTCAAGGTTAGTACCTTGTGGTAATGGGGGGCTCAACCCCAGTTCCCGGAGTACCGCCGGAGTCAGCACGAAGTCAGTATTAACGAGGGGGAACTTGAGGATAGCTTTTATCTTCTTAGACTCCTCCACGGTGGCCGAGGGCTTCCTATCCACCCAAACAGGACGGGAGCGCCTAAACCTCCAGCCGTCAGAAGAATCGCGATCGCTCGACTTGGTGATATATATGTAGCGCTGCGCCCAACCCTTGAGGTTGGATGCGGCAGCGGAGACTCGGACGACGTTGCGACCAGATCGAGCCTTGAAGTACGCATAGGCCATATCGGCCGGACAGCTCTGAAGACTGTAGAATTATCGGAAGAGGTGGGCATTTGGCTCCACCGACGCTTTCCGGCACACGAAGACGAACCCACAAAGGATGTGGTAAGAATTGGGGGACAACTCCTCTGAATGCCGACCATAATAATGAAAGACAGACTCGATGAAATGGTGAACAAGCAGGCGAAAGCCCGTCTGGAAGGACGCCACGGGAACCATGATGCCACTCGGAGGCAGGCTCAGTTGATCGTCGTCTAGGGTGGGGAACATGATGTCGAAATTAGGAGGAATTTGGAAGGCCTCTCGCAGCCCGTGAACCACCCTATAGGCGACTAACGAAGAAGAAGGGAGATGACTGGTGACGACGCCCGAAGTGCTCGAGGCATCACCACGGCCGGAATCCACCTCCTTGACGAAAGAGGTAAGACTGACCCTAAGAGTTCTCCTACGGGGCGGCATGGCTATAGGAAAGAGAAGGCATAGAGAAGGGAAGAAGACCATCACCAGACGACAGGGGAAAGAGCCTACGACGAGTGCGTCCGACAAACAAGAAGCAGATGGGGTCCTAGGAAGCCTCTATGGCGGTTCTTATAACCCCTAAGGTAGAACGACCACTTTGGAGCCGTAAAGAAGGTGAAAACGCACCTGTCACTATCATAGTACAACCGCCAGGCTCAGGCGCCCGTTCGACGCTCATGCCCCGAGACGACGAGTCCACATCATGATTACGAGAGTGGCACTCCCCGCAGCCAGAGGTGCCTTGGTCGCCAAGCAATCGACTGGAACCATCGGTCCCGATGGCATTAAGAAGCTATCCAGAAAAGTGACCCTCTCATACTCGACTCTCAGTTCCCTGCAAAGTGCTCGGTACCTAAGAGTAGGGGGGCTAGTGAGGAAGGTAAATATCCGACTCGGCCCATAACGGGCCCGTTTACCGCAAGCCCACGAAGGCCCAGGCCCTACTAATGTGCATAAAGGCCTGCGACAGCTACCACCCAAGCAGCCTAGGCCAATACGACTCAACATCGAATTCGACAGCTATAAGAAGACAACAACTCAAATGTGATGACCGTCTGAGGACTCTCCGACGACCAACCGTTACCTCCCACGACGTCAGCCCCTAACCCATAAGAGACAAGCACGTCCCATGAACGCCATAAGACTCGCCCAGGGAACGGCCGACGTCGGGGTACTCGCCCTCCAATGAGAAACTCTTGCCACAATCGCGGGAGGCATTGCTCCACTACTTACGCCCTTCCCTATTAAGGGATAAACCTCCACCTCCAGGACAGCCCCATATAAAAGGGACATCAACAGAGAAGAAAGGACACGGTGAAACTTCTGCCAAGAATCTTACATAGAGAATGGAGCTACTTATCCTGCTACAGCGATAGAGAGGTCCCACGCGCCCACATTCACTGAGAGAGAAATTCCCTCTTGCACGACCTTACCACCCAGCGAGCACTCGTTGAGTGTCCACCGGGAGCGACGAGCACTCATCCAGAAGACCTACATGTCTCTCAGATCTACTACGGTGACCTCTATCTCTCCCTCTCTTTCATTCTTCTCTGTTCTTTTTGAACTGTTGCTGACTTAAGCATCGAAGAGTTGTCCCCTGGGATAACGCCCATGACTCTTTCTGACGTCTCTTTGACTTCTGGTGTTTACAGACTTCCACGGGTGCTGAATGACTTCCCCGTTAAACAAATAAAGAAATGTGGTACGTGACATAAGAACTACTTTCCTTCGAATCTGACCCGCAGACATCGTCGACGGTAACTTCATTTTACGTGCCCGATACTCATTGAGCGACAGTGCGGGAGGGTACGATGCACACGTATGACTCGTGCGTCGGCCGAGCGAGTCGCGATCTGCTGCGACAGCGACGTGACGGGGCGCAGACCGCGCGACACGACATAGAGCACAAGGATCATGGCCCCCGGCAGCAGGATCGCGAGCGGCCAGAGGATGCGTGCGGCAAGACGCCACGCGAGGTCGTCGCGAACCTCAATCGGCTGCGCAACCTGAATAAACCGGTCCGGCTGCCCGACGCCAAACACACGCCAGTGGCGTTCGTGATACTCGATTGTCCTGAATCCTTCGGGTTGTCGCGGCAACGGATCAGCCTCAGGCTGCGACGACGACATCGTGCCATCGCGCGTCCACGCCTGGAAACGCCCGGCCTTGCCGGCTGCGTCGAGCCGTTCGCGCGTCGCGCGCGTCTGCGCCGGATCGCGCAGCTTCGCCACCAGATCAGCGCTATTCATCGCGGCCTCCGTGGGTGAGGATAGCGGTGGCGATGCCCTCGCGAGAATCGCAAGCTTGAAACGAGTAGCCGCGCGCAATCTCCGCCGCTCGCTTGTCGCGAGCCATGAGAGCGCGGGCGATATGTTCGCTGTCGGCTATCGATCCAGTGCCGAGTTTGTCGTAGCAGCGACGCGCCTCCCGCATGATCTCGTCGGGTATCTTGTCACCCTGCATCGCGGCCTCCATCGGCAAGGGCGGCTTCGATGCGAGCGTCTCGACCCTCCGGCTTGTCCGTGGTTCTGGCTACGCGCGAGCGCATTCCAACGTCGTGGCCGCTGTCCCCGGCACACAGAGGACAGGCGGTGGACCGGCACTCGTATGATGCTGGATGGATGCAGTCAAAGCCGCATTCTGTGCATTCGTAATAGGTGAAATCGGGCTGATCGAGGTTGGCCATCTCACTCTCCCTTCGGCTGGGGCGCGGCTGGGAGGGAAAGAAATCCCTCGCCAAAGCCATAATTCACGGCACTAAGGACATGACGGATAGCCGCTCTGGCCTCATGCGGATCGCATGGCAGACCTGAAGTTGGGCAAACACCCATTGCATCGGCGCAGTCCCGACAGCGACCGCCGTATTGTGTGATGTAAGTGACCGTTTCATAGCGGCGGCTATAGCCGTCGCCGACTGTGATCCTGACCGGACCGCCGAAGGCAACCCAAGCCGCGCCGTTCCAATATTCTGCGAGCAGTGCGTCGGCGGCGGCCGTGGTGGCGATCGACACGCCCTTGATGTCGATCATGTGCACCAGCGTCGCGACCGAAAAATCGCATTCGAAGAGCACGAAGCGAGTGGTCGAGGCGGCCGACGTGGTGATCGCCGTGCCGGCGAGCAGGTCGCTTTCGGATCCGCCGTTCGGCAGCGACAGGATGGTCGTGTTGATCGTAATCGGCGTCAGCTTGCGCCTGACGCGTCCGAAGTCGGTCGAGCCGCCGCGATCGGTATAGCCGCCCTGCGGCAGGAGGATGATGTTCTCCGCGTCCGACAAGGAGCTGCCGAGAAACTTGGTGTCGCGCCGCTCGATGACGTGCGTGAGGCGCTGCACTGGATGAAAACAAACGCCGCGCGCTACCGGATCGTGCGTAGGGAAGTTGTGCGCCGCCAAGTACGCGACAAGCCAGTCGATCAGCGTCGGCGCCGCATCGGAGAGCGAGGACAGAGACCAGGCGACAAGGCCGGGATTCGCGATGGCGAGCAGCCTCTCCACGCCGGGCCATCCCTGCGCTGCGAAAATCTCGGCCAGCGCTTGGGTGCGGCCTTGGCGGCGGTGGGGGCATGGTCAGGCGCGCCGCTTCGAGCGCCTGCAAGCGTCGGCACACGTCCTGGAGATTGCAGTCGTCGGGCAGCGCCATCACACGCACCCGCGGCGTCACGGGAGGTGGAGTGGCCGTGCCGACCGTCTCCACATTGGAGTATACCGCCGAGGGTGGTATGGCCAGCGGCGACACCATCGTCATGGCGACATAGCCTTCGCGGCCGAGCATCAGCGTGCGGTAATTGACGATGTTGTGGCTGTCGTCGTGCTGACCCTTTTCGCGCGCCTCGATCGACCAGACGAGGCGGCGGGTCGCGGCGTCGTAATGCGGCTTCTCGGCCCAGCCGACGACCTCGAGCTCGGCCGTGCCGTCCTTGTGCCGGCGCTCGTTCTGGGCGTCGGTGCTTTCGCGGACGTCGTCCAGCAGCTTGTCCGCATTCCAGTTCTTGGCGTCGTCGTCGCTGATATGGCCGCTCGGCTCATATTCGACGAGGACGAACCAGTCGCCTTTAGCGACAGAGGATTTGAAGTCTGGGGAGGTCGCACCTCTCACTTCCGCCTCTCTGTCGGCGACAGTTGTGCCGAGTACCCCTGCCGAGAGCTCCACGCTCATCGCTCGATCTGATGATCCCAGCCTTCGGACCGTCTTCAAGGTGAAGTACGTCGCGGAAGGTGTCGCTTATCTCGAAGGCGGACGTGCACAGGGACTGGCCGAAGGCATGAAGCTGGAGATTGAAGATACAAACTTGCCGGCCAAGCAAGGCGACAGCGCCAATGCCGCCGATCCGCGAGTTATCGCCGAATTGGTAGTGAGCGCGGTTGCGGAAACTTCGGCAGTTACCGATATTCACGAACCCAAGCGTCCGGTGAAAGTCGGTGATCTGGCGTATCTGTCGAGCAGCGATGCGGAAGCGCTAGTCCAGCAACGCGCACTCAGTGCCACGCGCCAGTATCCGGCGGTGATCTCCTTCACAGAGGGTGACACGCTCGACGAAGAAGCGCGACAGGAAGTTCCACGGCCTCCACTTCCCTCGGTAAACCGGGCACGGGGCCGCATTGGATTCGACGACATCGAGACGATCAGCCACGGAACCAGCAACGTCACAAGTTCAGACGTGGGAATGGTCTTCCGCGGCGACATTACGCGCATCGGCGGGACGTTCTGGAATCTCAGCGGCTACTGGCGCGGAGAGCTGACCAAGGCATCTGCGGCCAGCCAGCAAACGCTGCAGAATCTCATTAATCGCACTTATCACCTGAGCATGACGTACGACAATCCAAACTCCACGTTGGTCGCCGGTTTCGGCCGACTGAAACAGTGGTTCAGTCGACCGAAATGGTCAACCTTCCCGATATTTCATCAACTTATTTTTTTTCTTTTTATTTTCCTTTCTTCCTTCCTTTTCCTTTTCCCTTTTTTTATTTTCATTTTTCCCTTTTTTTGTGTAACTCCAACAGTTCTTTTTTTAAATTTCTTTTTCCTTTTGATAACTCCTTCAATCATTTTCATCTCCCCTTTTTGATTGAACCATCACTTGGGATTGAGGAGATAGGATAAAAGATGATGGGCATTGAGGATTTCTTCTGACTCTAGGTGCCTCAGATTTTGTAGTCATTGAGTCCACATTTATTTAAAAAGGAGATATTGGGCTTTAGAAGATGTTCAAGGAGTTAATGATCAGGCATTCTGTAATGCTTTTACGTATAATATATTTCAAGGAAGAAATATGCATACTAGTATGACATTTTACATGTAATTTCATATTTCAGTTTTACGGTGGCCCGCACCACAGCACCAATCTATATTATTTAATAGGATATGCTAGATCAATTGCAAGTCTCATAATAATAGTTTATGTCCTCTGCACTATCACATAATTGGTGCAGCTGATAGAAGCATCTGGAGTTCTTATTAAATACAAAACTATTTTGCAATTGGACATGCATCAGAGCCACAACCATAAGGGTATCAGATATTATCACGTATCGCAATGCCTAGACATAGGCTTTAGACGAATGGCCTATAGATGGGGATCTGACAACCTTTGATCAATTGCGCAAGATCAAGAGTCAAAACTCCACCATCCATCAGATTATCGTCTAGTTCTAATTTTTAGATTTCTAATAACTATCCATTCGTCCTCAGACATTGGACATAATCCCGCAACTAATGCTTACTGCGAGTGACAAAATAATAACTTCCCTTAAGGTAGCATTGTTTATATGCTCATTTTAATTTTATCTCTTTCATTTCTACATATGTATCTCCTATCTGTTGCATGCACAAATGATGACACAGTAACTTAGGTTCATGGTAGATCAAGAACAAATAGTAGTAATCAGGTCATATATACTATCATTAATGTACGAGGTGTGGGTTCTAACCATGCTTGATCGCTTTGGGAGACTGCATGTAACTAGGCCCTATTCATGCTATTGTCTTAATGCATCCTTAATGAAAACATACCTCAAATGATGGCTATAGTATACCATCCAAAACTTAAGCCTTTGAATATCAAAATATAATTAAATAAAAGAAGAAATAACATATTCTCGATATGTCACATGCCTACCTGCACTGTGAGATCCTCAGTGACCGTGAGTTTCTCTTTCCAACCTCATTGGTCGTCCCATAACTAATTCTAGTCGTTCTCTTCACGTCAGGGACGATTATCTACTCTTGAAATCACAAGGCAACAATGTCTAATTAGCCTTTATCTTTGAATAACCTATTTAACAGCTTAAAACTCGCATTCTTACTCTTCTTCCTCTTTGTCGTTCCTACGGCTCCTCCTCTCTATTCTTACACTAGGTGCTCGGGGCAGACAAAAGAGCGAACGAGGCGAGGCTCATCACCGCGCCGCGGGTCTGGCGCAGCTCGGACGCCACCTGGAGGGCTAGCGGCGAGCCTCCGGCCCGCCGTGCGCGGCGTCCCGCAGAACAGGTCTCGACACCAGTGAAGTGAGTACGGTGGTGTCATGGACACCGTCGATCCTGTTGTGCAGGATACTGCCGTGCCCGCGGACGCGGCGTTGGTGCGCGACTTCGTCAACACCGTCGAGTGGCAGGAGGATGCCGAGACCTGGTCGACCCCGTCCGCCCTCGCCGCCTGGTTCGGCGAGCGCACGGGCTCGACCCCTCGACGGCCGAGCGAGCGCGACCTGGTACTGGCGAAACGCGTCCGCGAGGGGCTGCGGTCGGTGCTGCTCCAGCACGCAGGACACGACCCGCTCCCCGCTCCCGTGGACTACTTCGATGACGCCCTCGGCCGCATCCCCCTGCGGCTCGCCGTCGACGCCGACGGGGAACTGCGGGCCGTGAGCGCCTCCGCAAGCGACCTCGAGCGCGCGCTCGGCGGCATCCTCGCCGCGGTCGAGGCGTGCCGTGCCGACGGCAGCTGGTCCCGTCTGAAGGCCTGCTCCCGCGAGTCCTGCCGGTGGGCCTACTGGGACGGATCCCGGAACCGCTCGGGGCGCTGGTGCACCATGGCCGGCTGCGGCAACTACGTGAAGATGAGACGCCGCAACGGGGACACGCTGCGCGACGACGAACTGCTGCCCGCGGCGGGTGCTCAGCGCGCCGCCACCCTGGTGGATGTCGCCTCCCTCGCGGGCGTGTCCATGAAGACCGTCTCCAACGTGGTGACGGGCGCGGCGACCGTCTCGCTCGCGACGCGGACCCGCGTCGAGGAGGCGATCGCCGCACTCGACTATCGCCCGAACCTGGCGGCCCGAGCACTTCGCGCGGCGGCTAGCTCGGGATGACGTCCGCCCACAGCCGGTTGAAGCTGATGCTGTCGTAGAACGCGGTCCCATCCACGATCAGCCCGTCGTCGTTCAGTGTCATGAACCACGCGTAGGTATTGCGGTAGGTGGTGCCGACGATCGTCTCGCCCTCGCCGTCCCACAGGACGACCACGGTGTCCCCCTCGGCCACCACCTGGCGGATGGTCACGGGCCGGAACGGATGCTCGGTCGTGAACCGCTTCCCGAACGGCCTGCGGCCATGGGGGAAGACAACACAACCGCAGGGCACCTCTCCGCGTCAGTGCTGGAGGGCACGGCGGAAAGAGAATGGTTCTTAGACGCGCGGAATACTTGCCGCTGCGTAACGTGCACACCCCACCTATTTGGCGGGTCTCGATGAGTATTTGTGCATACCCGCTTCCCTTCGGTACGGTTTACGGCGTTAAGTTCCTTCCTTGGCTTGGGGGCCAATCGGGAGGGCGGGGAAATGGATGTGCTTTCGCGTGTGATGATACGGCGCGCGCCGGATGTGTTTGGCCGGAAGCTGTGCAACTGGGCCGTGATGAAGCCCATGATGGCGGATTTACGCGCCAGCATCCCAAAGAATGGAATTGGCGCGGAGATCGAGGAGCGCCGACAAGCCCTGCAATACCTGGAAGGCACGTGCAGGCTTTGCCCACATGCTCCGAAGTGCTGGAAAGATGGCGTGGCCGAGTAGCGCATTACGCGGCACCCGCCGAAATAAACGTGGGCCACGGAATCCCCGTGACCTTTTCGAGCTTAAGCGCGGTCTTGGCAGATGCGCCATTTAGCCCGCGACGGATGCGACTGATTTGAACGCGCGAAATTCCCACAAGGGGCGCAACGTCCTCATCCCGATAGCCTTTTTCGGCCATCCATTCTTTCAGGTTGACAGGCTTCTTGCGTCTCATGCCCCAAGATGTACAGTACATGCACATCGCCTGCAAGGGGAAAATGTACACGGGCGCACATGGCAGCCGTTCTAGGGTGGCCTCAGAATGTGCGTATGGCGAAAAAGGACAAACACCCCGGTCACTTCATCCGGGCATGGCGCAAGCACCGGGACTACACCCTGGAAAGGCTTGCTGACCGCATAGGGACGACACACGCGACCCTTTCTAGGATCGAGCGGGGCAAGGTTCCCTATTCCCAAGCCCTTCTTGAGGCCCTCGCAGAGGCCCTCGGCACGACGCCGGCCAGCCTCATCATGCGCGACCCGGCTAAGACCGATGCGATCTGGGATATCTGGGAGCAAATCCCCGCCCAAGACCGGGACCGGGCAGCCAAGGTTTTGGAAGCTTTTAAGAAAGCTGGGGGAGTTGGGACTTTTGGGAATCACCGTGCCTGAGGCCTACGGAGGGTCAGGAATGGATGCTCTTGCTGCAACGATCGCTGAAGTCGCTGCCGCTCGCCCCGTTCACCGCGCTCACCGCCGGGCTCCTCGTCGGGGCGGTCCTTTCGAGCATCACGGTCTCCGCCGACGCGGCCGATTTCGGTTTCAGATCGAGCGGACGGACGGAACCGGCGCGCACGCGGACGGTGACGCCGGCGACGAGCTTCGCCTCCTACGGCCGGAACGTGCCGACGCCTTTCGCCGATCCCGAAGTTTCCCCCGAGGAGCTCGCGAAGGAGCTCGGCCTCCCGGAAACCGACGACGAACCGTTCGCGCCCGGTCACGGGCTTTCGCGCACGATTCCGCAGACCCGAGTCGTGACTCCCGAACGCTTCGGGGATTTCCGCGTGAACGTCGACGTCTTTCGGCGGAGCGTGAAGCGTCCCGTCCTCGGCGAATACCGCGACGAATACGCGGCCGCGCTCGTCCCGAACTCCGAGGGCCTGAGCGACGCCGAGCGTACCGCCCTGGCGAAGAAGCGTTTCGCGAATCTCGCGTCGCGCGAATTCGCCGTGCTCTCGCTCGACGGAGTTCCGTTCAAGGCTTATTTCGTCTCGGGCGCCGTCGAACACCGCGTGGCCGTCGTGAAAAAAGGCGCGGACGGCCGCGCGATTCGCGACGCGACCACCGGCGAGCGGATCACCGTGATGTCGATGAAGACGACCCCTCCGGGAAATTATCGGCTCGATCCGATCGCATACGTGAAGAAGCTGAGACAAGCCGACGGCAAGACGGTCTCCGCGCCCGTCGCGTTCCCGTGGATCCGCTCCCATGCCTACAATAACTCCCAGATGTACTGGGGCCTCTGGATCAAGGGCGGTTACTTCATCCACTCGACTCCGCACTACGGCGAGCTCGGTCGCCCGGCGTCGATGGGCTGCATCCGCCAGAGCTTTCCCGACGCGCAGGAGCTCTTCAAGCTGGTCGTCGACCGTAATCTTCCCGCGATGATCCGCATTCATCCGATCGGATCGAAGTCCGCCGTCTCGCGCCTGCGCGAGGTCGTCGTCGATCTCGGCTACGACGCGCCCGCCGATGCGCCGGTCACGTCGGCCCCCCGGGATCCGTCGAAGGACATGAACTGGGTGCTCGGTCAGCTTCAGGAAAACTCGAATCGCATCCGCGATTCGATCGGCTACTACGGATCCGAGCTGAACCTCAGGAACTGAACCTCACCTTCGCGCAGATCATCAAGGCGAAGAACCTGGCCTCGAAGCCGCAGATGTTCTACGTCGCCGGCTCCCTGGTGCCGCAGAAGATCACCTCCAAGCCCGGTCTGTACATCGAGGTCGTGCAGGGCTTCGAATTCCCGAAGGCCATCCCCATCCAGGACCTGCCCGGGTACGTGCAGAACCTGCCCGCGCAGCTGTCGCAGATCATGGAGGACATCTCCGGCCAGCACGACGTGTCCCGGGGCGAGTCGCCCACCTCCGGCGCGTCGGCGACGATGATCGCCTACCTCGGCGAGCGCGACGACCGCCTCGCGCGCGTTCGACATGCCGCGTGCCCTCCGTGCGCTCGACGGTGTGCTCGCGGGCGCTCACCTCCGAGACGTGGATGTCGTCGAGGGTCGCCTGCGCGCCGGGGCCGTCGGCCGCGATCGGGTACTGGATGACCGGTGCCCACCCCGGCGCGTGGACCACCAGCAGGTGCGGATGCCCCCAGACGCTCGGCAGGAAGCTCACGCCGCGGGCATCCGCCGTGGTGGCGCTGTCCTGCAGTTTGTCGACCACGATCGCGGTCCCGCTCGGGGACAGCGTGAGCGCCGGGGACATCGCCGCCAGCGCCCGCTCGAGCCCGTAGGCGTCGAGGAGGTCGCGCTTGAGGCGCCCGTCGGCCTGGAGCCTCGTCGCCTCACGCGCCCAGACCGCACCGAAGAAGGCCTCCTCGCAGTCCCGGAGGAGGTCGCGGAGCCATCCACGCATCCTCGTCGGGTCGGCGAGGACCAGCTCGACGAACCCGAGCTGACGTGGGCCGCGAGCGGTCGCGCGCTCGAGCGCGAGGTCCCGGGCACGGTCGTCGACGAGGGGCGATCGGAGTTCCCGGAACAGCGGCACCGTGCCGCAACTGCTGGTGAGGAGCGCCGCCCCGACCCAGGTCTCGTCGTCGAGCGCGTCCAGTCGGTCGAGTTCGTCGGCCAGGGTCGGCGCGGGATCGGCGGGAAGGAGGAGGTCGGCCCGCGAGGTGCGCCACAGCCAGTCGCCGTCGATGATCCGGTCGAGGAGGGCCGTCGGAACGCTCGCCGCCACCGAGGTCAGCCAGGTCCGCTCGAGCGGATGGTGCGCGGGCTCGACCAGCAGATGCAGCACGGACGCGAGTTCGGAATGTCGGGCGAGCTGTGTGACGCCCTCATTGAGCGCGGCATGATCTTCGTGACCGAGTTCACCCGAAATGGCCGCGACTATGGCGGCGATATTGTCGCGCGGGATTGGAAGCACGCGGAAGAAATAGCACACGCGCGCGGGCTCGGCGAACAGGTTGTCGGCGCACTTTGCGAAGTGAGGCAGGCATGACCACCCCCCTTCCCAAACCCGAAAGGAACGCAGGATGAGCGAGACGTTCCCGATCAGGTTTCGGACGCGCCGCAAGATGCCCACGCCAGAGCGCATCCGGCCGCGCGTGCCTGAGGACGCGCCATGCCGGAACAAGCGGCGCTACCCCTGCGAGGCGACGGCTAGAGCGTCGGCGGCTCATCTGTTCGAGGAGGAGACGGCGACCGTCGACACCCTATACCCGTACCATTGCGAAGTCTGTCGCGGCTGGCACCTGACCAAGAACCGTTGGCTCAATGCCGGCACGCCGCCGATCACGGCACAAGGGCTCTACATCACCGCTGGAAAGGTCCGATGAAAGAGGTGCAGATCATCGACGCCTTGATCGAGTGCGAGCGCTTCGGCCGGGTCGACTGGCCGAAGGCTTCCGCCCTGCTCGGCATGACGGTTCATGATCTGCGCTCCCGCTATGACGACACCTACGTTCCCGTGATGGAGGTGGCCTATACGAGCCCGGTCACCGGCGAAGTCATTCCCGGCATCTGGCCCATCCGAAACCATCCCTCTGGGGCCTATCTCAAGGAAGGCATCCTAAAGGCGCTCCACACCCGCAGCGCCTCGACCGAAACCCTCGCCCTCTCGCTCGGCAAGGACCGATCAAGCGTGCGCCGCCGGCTCAACACCATGCGCGCCTGGATGCTTGTCCTGCATGACGGCAAGACCCCGAGAACGTGGTCCCTCACCGATCTTGGAAAACTCGCCGCTCTCGCAATCAAAGCCCGCACTGGACGCGGCTCGCTATCAGGGGAAGGAAAAGCAGCATGAAACCGGAGACCACGACCATGAGACTGTTCTGGAAAGTCTGGATCAACACCGCCAACGCCATGCTTGCCGCGGCCGGCGCTCGATAGCTTTCATGACCCCGAAGCAGCGGCGCTTCATCGACGAGTATCTGATCGACCTGAACGCGACGCAGGCAGCGATCCGCGCTGCGCCGCAGATCGATCTGATGAAGGTCCACCATTTCGACAATCGTGCGAAGTCGACGAGTCTCAAGGCGCTACAGGTCAGCATGCGTTCTGAGACGGTCCTGGAATGCCCCCTTCCCTTCGACAAGCCGGTCACGCGCGAAGAGGTCGAATGGGCTGCGCTGGGTCGGAATCAGTCGCGAAGCCACGAGACGAAAGAGATGTTTCGCCGCTTCGACGGCAATCGCGACGGTGCCATCACGCTTCAGGAAATTGCCGCGGGGGTGCGCGATCGAGGGCCGACCCGGCAGCTCGACGAGCTCTCGCAGGACGTCGCGGCGAGCGGTGAGGCCCTCGCCGAGCTCGAGCTGAGCGCCGTCTGACGCTGAATAATCGCGGCGCGGCGGCGTCCGACGGGGCGTAACCTTCCGAGGCCACGGACCCACTGGTACGCTCGGTCTCCCCAGGAGGAAGCACGCGTCTCGCTCGGATGTTGTTCGCGCTCGGTGCGCTGGTCGCGGTCCCGTCGGTCGCCTTCGGCGATAATGCGGACGCGTATTACAAGCAAGGGCTCGCCTTCAAGCAGCAGGGCAAGTCCGACGACGCGATCGCCGCGCTGGAGAAGGCGGTCGCCGCGAACCCCCGGCACGGGATGGCGTGGTCGTCGCTCGGCAATCTCTACAAGGCGAAGGGCGACAACGCGAAGGCCGTCGCCGCGTACGAGAAGGCGACCGCGGTGATCACCAAGGACAAGATCCTGTGGGCGAACCTCGGCATGGCGTACTACCGCAACAAGCAGGTCGATCAGGCGCTCAAGGCGCTCGAGACCGCGAAGCGGCTCGCGCCGAACGACGCCGAGATCCGCGCGAACCTGGGCACGATCAAGCGGCAGAAGGGCGACCTGCCGGGCGCGATCGCGGACCTCGAGGCCGCGACCAAGAACAAGCCCGACGAGGCGAACTACTGGAACAACCTCGGCGTCGCGTATCGCACCGCGAAGCGCGATGACGACGCGGTCAAGGCGTACGCGAAGGCCGTGCAGCTGTCGCCGAACGACGCGTCGTTCCACTTCAACCTCGCCGTCACGTATCGCCGCAAGGAGATGGTGACCGAGGCGATCGGCGAGTACGAGAAGGCGACCGGCCTCGATCCGAGCAACGCCGCGGCGTGGTTCGATCTGGGCTTCATTCCACTTGGTCATGACGGATTCCTTCTACGATGCCAGCGATCGGCGCGCGAGGTCGCCGATCATCCGGCCAAACTTCGCGACCGCGGCGTCGAGCTCGGCGGGAATGGGCGGATCGTCTTCGGGGAAGGAGACCGTTCGCGCGACGGTGCAACCGATCTGACCGAAGGCCTCTTGCAGCGCCGCCAGCGCAGCCTCGTCGATGATCGGACGATCTCCGTGGCTCAACGTGGCGTGAAGGGACACGATATCGCTCGTCCGCAACAAGTACTCCAGCGAGACGCTTTCGCTGCCGTCGGCGAGCGGCCCCGCTTCGAGCGAACGGCCGGACACAAGCACCCGCACACCCCACGCGCGCAGGCGGCGCGCTGTCTCGCGCCCGATCGAGCCATAACCGACAATGCCCACGGTCGCGTCCTCGAGCGTCCGGACGCGCGCGGCGTCCCGCCGGGAACCTTGCGCGCAAGCCGCGATGGCGCCCGGCAAGTCGTGGCACAGAGCGAGCATGAGCGCGATCGTGGCGCTCTCGGTCGCGCCGGTCGACATGCGCAAAGTCGTGCAGGAAATCGTGCGCTCGATGGAGCCCGACGTGCTCGATCGGCAGATCGAGTGGCGCATTCAGCCGCTGCCGCCGACCGACGGCGACGCCGCCCTGCTGCGCCAGGAGCAGCAGGGCGCGGCACTGCTCATGTTCGGCCACTCCCGCAGCACCGAGGTGGAGCGGCTGGTGGAACTGGGATGGCTCGAGTCGATCTCGCCCGTGCCGCGGATCCTGCCCAGGGTGGTGCCGACGGCCGCGCAGGCGGGCGGGGACCGGCTCGCGGCGCAGGCGCGCATCCCGTCGTCGGCATGGCGCACGGCCCGCGAGGCGCTCGAGCACGGCCCCGTGCTGGTGCAGGTCGCCCGGCCCGGGTACGCACCCCGGCTGGCCTGCGTGGACTGCGACCAGACCGCGCGCTGCCAGCGCATCCATCGTATCGGTGATGCCGCCGGTACCGACGTCATAGGCGTGATTGTTGGCCGTCGCGAAAAGATTCACATGCAGGTCCGACAGGCAGTCGAGGACTTCCGGGCCGGCGCGATGCAACAGGGCCGGATCGCGCGTCACAGCGCCGCCATGGGGGCCCTTTATCGTCGTTTCCAGATCGGTGAAGCAGGCATCCTTTTCTCAAATATCAAATTTGCCATACCCTGGCATACACTGTCCCTGTAATTTCTGAACCTGCTCGAATACGGTCATACCCGGCCCACTTCATGGGTCCATGTGTCTGCACCGTGATGTCATGCGCAGCTTCAAAACAAAACGGCCTTGTCCTTCGTAGTAGGGTGGCACTGCCGAAATCTCTCTCGAAGTTCTGAATAAATGATTGAACCAATAATAAGCGATGAGGCTGAATACCGTCATTTTGCATGCTTGCATGATCCGATTCTCCGGTATATCAAATACCGATTAGCGGAAGACCGAGTTACGTCTGACCAGGAGCTTTCACTTTGCGCGCTGGTGGCCCTCGGACTTAAAGTTTTTCATCTTATACCAGGAGTCGATTTAATGATAGAGTATTACCATATTGTGTGCTTGTATGCAATTGCACATCTTATTATACGGACCCCGTGGTCTTTATTTTGGCGATTAATCAAGGGTTGTCCCTCTTTCAGAAGGACGTAATTAACGTCGTAGCCTTTACGATACGACGGGTTCTGGGTCCCGACTCGATCACCCATAATTGTCTGATCAGTCAGACGAGCGCATAATAAACTGTCACCCTGGTGACTGGCACGCCTAATTAATAAACCCAAATAAATAAATCAATAAAAAGAATATAATCTTTTAAGATAAGATCCATCCCCACAAGTCTGGCACGCCCGGTGGGACTCAACCTCCCTTCATCTTTTCGCCAAAATAAATGGACCTTGGGGTCCCCACTCAACTACTACGAACCCTAAGTACTCATTCGTCTTGTCTTTCCCCTTCATAGGTTGAAGCGATGACGAACGGATTCGCCTCCCTTCACTTCGGCCAGCAGGTCATTGACGCTCATGTGCGTGAGGGCTACTTGGCGGTGCCCACGATGTTCGGGTCTATGCCCCCTACTGTTGGACTACCCAACTGTCTGGGCCTCATCTTCATCGACCTGCTGAAGGTTGACAACCAGGAACCACAGGTTGCTGCTAAGACCTCAACAAGAGCTGCCGTTTCGAGCGAAAGTCGGATGACAGAGACTACCCTTGCAGTCGTGTCATGCTTTGTTCACCACGAGGTGAAGAAGAATATAGCCCCTGCCACTGCCAGGAGAGGAAGGGGAGCTGATCGAAGAAGCCGGTTATATTAACTGTAATACACAGAGCATATTTTCTTGCTGCGAGAGGAGCTAGCTCATGCTCATAGAAAGTGATTGCCGGATGACTGCTGGCCGGGGTGAGAACTGTGACAATCTGCTCTACTGGGAGGTCCTCGTTGACCATAACTTTCTGCAGATACTCCTTTAGAGCCGATTGATGGATGGTGGACCTTTTGATTAATTCAAGAATAGAAATTCTGGCTGGAACTTGGTCCAAATGCTTCAATAGGTCATATTCCGTGCCGGGTACGGAATCTAGTTCTTGTTCTTGCTGGTTTGGCCTCTGTACGGGCTCCTGTTCCTTGCTTGGAAAGACGCAGTGGAAAATCTGTCCGCTGTGGAGTGGTGCCACACCTTGTCGGGACTCTGTCGGGGTGAGAATAGGAGGAGAGTTGGAAGAAGGGGTAGAAGTAGCGTTAGGGGATGTCAAGGGAGAGTTGAACAAGCGGGGCGCCCCAATAGGAGACGTAGGGGTGGTATTTGGCAAAGAGGTCCCTGCAGGGGGTGTAGGAGATGGGTTTGACGAAGATGTCCCCGCATGAGGCGAGGGAGTAGAGAGGGATACCTGAATGTGAGGGGTATTGGTGGGTGGTGGGATGATAAGAGATCTGGGCACAAACGGTGGTGGAGCTGATGGTGGTGGGGGCCGTGCTGATGGAGGAATGATGGTGGCGGGCGGTGCGGATTGTGGTGGTGTGTTGATTAAAAGCGGCTTGGATGGCGGAGGTGTAGAGTTGGTGGCGGGCAGTGCAGATGTTGGTGGGGTAAACCATGGAGGTGGTAGACGGGTATGGAGGGAGTGGGCCAGCAAGGCCGTAGCAGTGGTGGGGGTAGATGGGTTGACGGGGCGTAGAAGAGAACGTCCCGGTTGGTAAGAAGAAGGGAGGATGTTCAAAAGGCGCGGAGGTTGATTAGGGTTTGGATTTTGACGGAGTGCCCCGACAGAGGCGTCTTCTTGGTGCCATCCCTGCCCTCTCTCCACTTCTTGGAGAGACGTGACAGGGTTTACATGTTGATTCGGCAGATGCTCCGGTAGTGGATTCTGGACGATCCCCATATCCTGCTGGGGTGCTGGAGCTGCTTGTTGTTGTTCTTGGGGTGCCGGCTGATGCGGCTGCTGATCTTGTTGGTGCCGAGGAGGCCTTGCCCGCGAATGTTTTCTCTTCTGCAGTGTGACGCCCTGCCCGCGAATGTTTTCTCTTCTGCAGTGTGACGCCCTGCCAGCGAATGTTTCCTATTGTGTCTCTTCTTCTCTTCATTTTTCCTGCTCGGGAGAGGCGGGTGCAAAGACCGCGTCTGCCTCGTGATGTTGTGACCCACCTTCCACGGGCGTCTCAGGGACATCCCCGCCTATGTCCCTGCCAAGTTTTGTGATCGGAGGATGACTAGAAGGCTGTGTTCTAGGCCTCCCCACCTATTGGTAGCCTACATTTGTGTAGGCCGGCCTGCAGTCTGCCCGCCCGGTTCGTGGCTACACCGGAGGTTCAAGCTAGCTCCATCAGCTTCCGTCTTCTTCCAGGAGGATCGTCATCCACTGCAGCACGCCGTCAGGGACATTTGCTCCATCCTCGACATTCATGATGTGCCTTCCTCACTGTTGGACACAGACTGGTCCGTGGTGTAGTCCAGCCCATACCGATTCGTAGCACCTCGTGGTTTTTGTACTTCATCAACTTGCGGCCCGTCAACCCATTTCACTCATCCCCGGATTCGTTGTGTAGCCATTTACCTCCCTACGAGGAGTGGGCGGTGTTTGGATTGTACTTATTTAGCTATTTGTATCGAAGTTCATGAGATTTTACTGGGACTCTTCCCCACGCCCCGAGCGTGGAGGTACGCGTCCGCTTCTTTCTTGGTTTTGCTTGCTTGTCACGTATACGCTCTTGAGCCACTGCTTGTGTGTGATTAGGTTCCTAGCCCATTCATATATATATTTATCACTGCCGCGGTGAGAGAGTGTGACTATCTCGTGACTCAATCCGAGCACGAGAGTGAACTGCCCACCCTAGACTCTGTCGGTTCCTCAATCGTGTGGATCGACACGCTTCCCTCGCTTGGGGACGTTTGCGCGCTTGTGTTACTTGTTATTGGCGTAGTCCCTCTCTTGGGAGTCTTAGGTGTCGAGCTTACGCTACTTGATCTACTGTTCCGTTACTGATTTTAGTTGTCCATCTAGTCGTATCATCACATAGAGTCCTAATTCGCGTAGCGTCCCGCATCAAGTTCCCCACTCCGCGCGGGGCGGGAGAAGTCCGAGGAGATCAAAGAGAGTCAAAGATGTAATACCCTGATTTATTTATTGAGTTTTGGAAGCTAGTATTGTAATAGAATTGGGCTTATTCAATAAAAGTTGGAAATTGTTCTTTTCCATTGCCTTTGTCAATTATTAGTTTAGTAGTTTTACTAAATTCATTCTAGCGTGCCTCTAACCGTACGCCCCGATAATTCCGCCTTTGTTCGGGGCGTGACATCATGAGTGGGAATTTTGCCTCTGCATAGTGAGAAGAATGAAGGTGTTTGGCCTTGAAGAATCGGGCCCACAAGGAGTTGGAAGTGATGGCAGTCCAAAGCATTTTTGTCCTCAAAGCGACTTGCAAAAGCTGAAGATTAAGAACACCCAGGCTGCCACAATTGATCGGTTGCGAGATGACGTCCCAAGATGTTCAATGTTTCTTCGGCGAGCCCTCATAAGAGCCCCAAAAGAAATTGGCTAATAACCTGTGGAAGGAACGCATAATGGATGCTGGAGTGATGAGAGCAGACATGGTATAAATAGGAAGCGCTGAAAGCACATGCCGAATAAGAACAACTCGTCCACCGGCGGAGAGAAAGCCCGACTTCCAAGCTTGGAGCTTGATGGCAGTCTTGGACAAAATATTAGCAAAGTATGATGACTTCTGCCTTCCAGGGTAGAGAGAAATCTCCAAGTATTTAATGGGCAGCCAGCATTTCATAAAATCGGTCACTTCCTCGATGCGTCGGCATGTAGCAATCGGCACATGATCGGAGACAACGAAGGAGCTTTTAGAAGCATTAACAAGCTGTCTCGAAGCTATCTCATATTTCTTAAGGAACCTCATAAGATTTCTAATATGGCGAATAGAACCATTAGAGAAGATGAGCGTGTCTTCGGCGAAGAGCAAATGTGAGATAGGGGGACACCTCCGAAGAGTAGAAAACTAGCCCCCTCTGCTACTATAGAAAAGGGAGGACAGCCCCCGGCTAAGAGCCTCCTTCGCAAGAATGAATAAAGTCGGGGCAAGGGGATCCCCTTGACGTAGACCTCTTGTCGACTTAAAATAACCATGGATGCTGCCATTGAGAAGAATTGAAGACCAGCAATTGGAAAGTAGCGGCTCTAGCAACGATATGAAGGCGAATGAGAAGCCAAACCGACGTAGGACAGCATATAGAAAGTCCCACTCCAAACGGTCGTAAGCCTTGGCCATATCCAGCTTGAAGACAACTAAGATCATGATGGCACTTGATGACGATCCATCCGGGCTTCAAAAATGTGGAGGGGGTAAGTGATGTCCCCATCATACTCCCGGGGTGTGAAGAACTCAACTCCGTCGAGTAAGAGTCTTCCGGAAGGAACCGATTCTTCAATCCTGCAAGGTAGCACTCATACGCCCTGCTCTAGGTGACAGTGACTTGTTCATTCAATAGTTGCTCGTACGCCGAGCTTGGGTGTCCACTCAAGACGCAACCAACCCTTGGACAAAGATCGAGGGATGCTGATGGACGCCTGGAAGTCTGGTGTCGAGCTGACGGCGCTGGGTGGGGGCGGCGGTTGCAGCAGCAGGCTGGTGCAGTTCTGCTCAGCTGGACTGGTCGGCGCAGAAGTGGTGCGATGGCTGGTACAGGCACTGCAGAACTCCAAACGTGGCGGGGCCAGGTCAAGGACGTTGCTGACTGGGAGGTCTACTAGCCCTCAGAAGGGGGTGAACATCTGATCACCTCGCTGGGCGTGGTCGCAGGGACAGCTGGCGTCAAATTTCTGGGTGAATAGCAGGACAAGACATTGAAGAATGGGGTAGAACTCCCAGTGCTGACATCAGAACATGACAAAACCACTTACGTTGGTTTCATTTCGTCGAGGGCCACAACTTTGGTGAAGACATCATGACCAGAAACTGACAGGAAGAAGGGGTGTCGGGGCTGACTTGACAGCAGCTCATCCTGGACGAACATGGGCTCTGGGTCTGGCGCGCCTGTGCGAGATTGGACGCCACGGACAGAGACAATGTCAAAAGCAGGTGGGACCACCTCTGGTGCATCGGCACTTTGGAGAAGCAGAATGCTCATGAAGAGAGCTCTGGCTGAATCACACAGGGGCGGGCTGTGGAGCTGTGACCATACAGAGCTCAGGTTCAGTCCTGAGCTTGGTGCAGTTACACGAGAATGGGCGGTGCGTACGGTTCTGAGGTCGAATAGTTGCGGGATCACTTCTGGGACGAAGCTGACTCGATGACGTATGACTCCACATAAGGAAGCTTCAGCTGGTTTGCACCGTGGACACTAGGGTAGTCTCTGCAAGCTCGACCTCTGTTGCAGGCTGGTTGCAGGGACAGCAGCGAGGTCTTCTCGATCCACGGGAGGGCGTAGCGAGGACGGGGCGACGCCGGGCCCCGCACGGGTCCCCTCCCCCCCACCGCCCCACCGGGGGGGGGGGGAATACTAGCTGGAGGCCTAACTTAGGCAAGACCCAGTGTGTGCACACGTGGTCAGGGGTCTTAGACTGACGCCGACGGACGTTCCCCGGTCTAGTTACTCGCGATGGTACTTATTCTGTTTCTGAAAGTGTCTTAGTCTCGACCCGGTGAGGGGCAGTGGTAGATAAGACACTAGTAGGCGCGTTATTAGACGTCAGTGGACGCAGCTGGATGTTCTTCTAATGGTGGGGTGACGTCACGTGACCAGTAACTCTCGTGACTCTCGTGTTTCTCGAGCGTCGTGACCTGGCTGGCTTAGCCTGTCTGTGGCCTTACCTGAGGTCAGTGTCGTGTCTTATGCACGACGTTCTAGTCGTGTGTGGTCGGGTCTTGAAGTACGTGTGTGGCATTCGGGTCATGTGTGCCTTCTAGTCGGCGACTACGTCCGTCTAGGTCTTTTCTAGACTTTTGGTTTGGTCTTGTAGGCCTTGCTTTTGGCCTCGTGTTTGTCGTCAGATCGGTGACTCCTGACCTACCGAGTTGGGGTCGGCCCTTCTGCCGTTGCTAGGAGTAGTTTCGGGTGCTGAGGTTAGTTTGGCAGTCGCTTGTGTGGCACGGGTTATTCCCCTTGTCCTTACCTGCTCCCTACTCCTGCTCCCTCTTCTTTTACAGGTTTTTAGTGTAGTTTTTCCTGCTTTGCTACACCTACTGTTTCAGTTGTGCCGTGTTGCTGCGTGTTTTTCAGTGGGGATCCGCGTGACCCCTATTGAGCTAGTGACACGAGACTCACCCCTACTTTTCAGGTGGGTGACATCTTCGACTTTCATGGCTCCTGGTGTCACTTCCGTAGCTGCTAGCGGGTACCTTTGTCGGGCTACCCCTGACTCTCTAGGTATGTCACGTCCCGACGCGGAAAATCGGGAACGCGATGAGTCGTAAACGAGCGTGTCAATCAGAGCAAGTACAATTTCATTTCTAAAATCAGACATGAATGGAAAAATGATACTTTTATTTCATCAAATAAAGTTTACAACACTAATTGATAAGCCATAAAGGCAATTACAACTTCCAAATCTAAAATACATCACTCTTGTAAAAACACTTAATGACCTACATAAACCTAGGAAAAAAAGACGGGCTCGTGGGAGGCGGGCCGAGATTCGAGTCGCGCCGGTTCCTTTCCGGTACTCGGATCCCGGGTCGTCACACTTTCTCTCTCTTCGGCGACCGAGCGAGCACCGCCTCCCCCGTGCTCTTTCCTCTTTCCCCTTCGTCGCCGAGCGTTGCTGCCGCCGCCGCCGTCGTCGTTCCCTTCTTCGCCGGGTGAGGAGGCTGCCACGGCGTCCCCCCCTCTCTCCCTTCCTCTTCCTCTCCCTCTTCTCTTCTTCCTCTTCGTCTCTCTTTCTCCTCCTCTTCTCCTCCATTCGACGGGGGGACGGGGCCCTAGGGCTCCCTCTCTTCCCCTCATTCTTCTTCTTCTCTCCCTCTTCTTCTTTCCCTCTCCTTCTTCTCCTCTTTCCCTTCGTCTCCGGCGCCGGGGATGGTCACTGGGGGTGTGCCGTGGATGGGGGCACCAGAGCGTGCCGGTGAGGGTTCCGCGGGTGTGCCGGCGAAGAGCACAGAGGGGTGGTGTGCCGGTGAAGCTCTCTAGCGGGTGTGCCGGGGAGGGCCCGGGAGTGTGCCGCTGAAGCCCCCTTTGGGGTGTGCCGGGAAAGGCACGGGGTGTGCCGGCGAAGGCTCCGCGAGGAGTGTGCCGGGGAAGGCACGGGGTGTGCCGGCGAGCGCTTAGCGCATAGGTGTGCCGGCGAAGGCCTCGCACCCAGTGTGCCATTGGAGACCTATGGGGCATTCTTCTGCACTGAGGACTTATGGTGTTGCCCTGCGGGGCCCACCACTACTTTGTTGGGGCCGCCACTCCTTGTGGGCGCGCACCCGTGTTTCTCCTTACGCCTCTGGCCTAGGGGAAACTCTGCCGAAATTTCGTCAGAAATTGGCGGGGACTTGATCACTTCGACGGTGGCTCTTTCACGGACTCCACGTTCATCGCCTCATCTATCCCCTCCCTTGCATTCCTCGCTCATATGGCTCTTGGGCTTACGACATTTGGTGGGTCCCTGCCAAGGCCATGTAGCTAGGGGCTTCATAGGTGTATCCCCGACAGGTTGGAGATGAACCTGCGGACATATGCTAGTTGCCCTTGTAGGGACCTCAGCTCCCATATATTCTTCGGAGGTGGCAGCTCCTGAATTGCTTTTATTTTGAGGGGGTCGATCTCGATCCCCCTATGTCGGACGAACCCAATTGAAATTCTCCACGGCATATCACCCCCAGACCGATGGTCAGACCGAGGTAGTTAATAGGAGTCTGGGAGACCTTCTTAGGTGTCTAGTCCGTGATCAAGTCAGGGATTGGGACTTGGTTTTACCCCTTGCGGAGTTTGCTTACAATGATTCGGTGGCAGAAAGGAGCCCAAGATAAATCGTGCAACGACACGCCAGAGCTGATTCAGCCACCGCCGCTCCAGGTTGTCATCCAGGGACTTGCTGCCGTCGTCCTGGTGGTTCGCGACCTCCAGAAGCCTTCTGGAGGACGTGGCTCCTTTACACATCCGTAAGTGTTATCCTACCGACCAGCACGTTGCCAAGCCGAATGCTACCACTTGCAGCCGCCCGAGACTATCAAAGTGCTGCTCGCCAACCCAAGCTCGGTGCTCCCGGAGTCTTTGTGTAGCCCTTTATCTCCCTGTGTGGTGTGGGTAAAATAATTTAATGTTGTAATTAATTTTTCACTATTGTACTGGGAGTTACTGCCTTGGCTGAGATCGTCTTCCCCACGTCCCGAGCGTGGAGGTACAATCGTCACCCCATTATGGTCGTAGTTACTTTACTTTCTTAGTATATGTTCTTACTACCGCTGCTAGAGAGCATGTGTTAGGATCCTACCTCGTCAATCAAATCAATCACCGCTGTGAGAGAGAGAGTGAGATCCGTCCCGTGACCCGAACCGGACACGAGAGTGAGCTTGACCACCCTTGACTCACTGCTGATTTCTCAACCGTGTAAGTCCGACGCTTCCCTCATTTAGGGACGAACACGAGCTTGCTAGAGTCCTAGGTGTGTATTTCAGATTGGTGTCGAGTCGCATCTTCATCCCGCATCAAAATGGTATGTATGTGTAACGATCCGGATCCTCCCGGATCCTTGTTTTTGGGTCTCGGATCTGTTTTCTCGGAGTGTTCGGCTCTGTTGTGTCTGAAATTACGTTTTGAACATCTTTCGTGTTCGGATCGGCACGATTTGGGGTCGTTTCGGGAGCCTGGAGGCATTCCGCGACTTTTCCCGCGTGATTTTCTGATTTTTGACTCGATTTCCGACAAATCCTTCGGCACGTCATTGCGGGCGAATGTGGTCGTTCACCCCGGCGTGAGTGGTACCGTTGCGATTGGTGTGCTCCGAGTATATTTGAGGGTGTTACAATCTACCCCTCTTATATAGGCGACGTCCTCGTCGCTGGACACATATAGCACGCAATCAAACCCCCAGACAAGTAGGACTCTAGAGGTGGCCCCTACAGGCTCAAGATGTGGCTCCCACTATGTAGCACTTTGTCCTATTGCGGGTTCAAGAGGTGGCTCTCATAGCGTAGCACTTTGCCCTGTATGGCACTTAGTTCCCACACTTCCAGCTAGGGTATAGCTCTGATACCATTCTGTCACGCCATGTACTCTATACCGTCGAGGTATTATCCGCTTAGGCCTACTGACCTCACAATTTTGTCCCTTTCAGATAGTGATTGGCTCCAGAATAGGGGACTTCTCTGGTAGGTCACCCATCCCAGCACTACTCCCCATTAAGCACGCTTAACTTCAAAGTTCTTAACAAGAACTGAGCCGATACTTCAAAAGGCGTCTCGACGATATACAGTACAACTTAGCTATATTTGAGGGTGTTACAGATCTGACACCTAAGGTGATCCGACGCCGAGTGGCGCATGAGGTGATCCGACGTCAAGTTATGCCTGAGATGATCCAGCGCAGCACCTTGGCACGGGCCACTATTCATTGTGTTGTTTATCACCATTGATGAAGCCAGCTCGCGTATTTCGCCTTTGTCGCCTGGTCAGTACACATCATTCCTTCTCCAGGATATATTGTAAGGCGTGCAACGTGGGTTTAGCATCATCCTCTCCGGACGCAAACTTTGAGTGCATTATCGAGTGGGTTGAGCACTCTTGCAAGTGATCAAACTTCATCGTCCCTTCTAGACACGGGTTTTGAGTCACTCCGGTGTAAGTAGCTTAATGCTGGCTCGGCATATCGCCACTGGGAAAAGCATTCTTCCTTAAGCGCATTATCGAGTGTGCCAAGCACACTTGTAGGCGATCATGCTTCATCGTCCTTTCTGGATGCGGGCTTCAAAGCATCCCGGCATAAGTGGTCTAATGCTGGTTCAGGTGACTTCGATGTTTCAGGATATCGCCATCGAAAAGAGGGTGTTGACTTTCTTCCTTGGGCACATTATCGAGTGTGTCGGGCACACTTGCAACTGATCGGGTTTCATCGTCTCTTCTGGTCGCTGGTTCAGATTGGCCCACCGTGATCCTTCGAATGCCGTGTCAAAACTTCTTGTCATCATTTAGGGGGGCTTTACCTTGTACACAATGCCATATTTTAGGTGCCAACAAGTGTGGAATTGAACCTCTGCTTGAGGTTCTACCCAGGTAAATCCTACAAGTGGGCAGCTAAATCGATGGTCGTCGGGGTTGGAAGCCCTGCATAAGAGGGTAGCTAGGTATCTGGCCACCCAGGGAGTGTGCCCTGTTGGGCAACTGGGTGTCTGACCACCTAGGTTTCTAGGTAGCCAGAGATGTGGCCTCCTAGTCTGGTGGTCGGCAAGACCCTTGGCCGCCCAGTGGGGAGTTGGGTGGCCAGGTATGTGGCTGCCCAAGGCTGTAGAGTCTGGACGGCCAGACCTCTAGCAGCTCAGGTGCTAGATGGTTAAGGATCTGGCCACCTAGTGTGCCATTTATCCAGGGTTCTGGGCAGCAAGAATGTGGCCGCCCATGCTGGTTTGGCAGTAAATCATGTGACAACCCCGATTATGAGTTGTCGAGTGTCCTTTGTGACCTCATGTTCTGTGGAGGGTTGTTCTCGCGTGGCCTTGTGTTCCGCAGAGGGTTGCTCCTGCAAGTCTTATGTTCCACGGAGGGTTATTCCCACGTGATCCGTGTGGGCTGGTGATCTTTGGTTTTGATGTTCGGCCTTATGTTCTGGCAGTTTGGCAGCGTAGAGTTGTGTCGTGTTCTCAGTCTCTGTGTGTGTGAGCCAATGATACTTCGGTGATTCCTATTCTGAATGTGTTCTTATCTTGAGTGATACCCCACTAGTCCTAGCCCTTCTGGGTGTATGGGAAACCACCTACCTAGGAGAGGTGGAGGGCTTTCCCATGAGACGGTTTGAGTTAGTTACGATGGGCCTCTATGTACATGTAGGCGTTGAGGACTTTGTCTGCGTTCTCAGAGTAGGCGTCGAGGACTCTATCTACTCTTGGTTCAGCTTGAGTCCGGGCTAGGGGAAAACTAGTCATAGGGCCTAGACGTTGAGGACTTTGTCTAGTGTGTGCACACATGATTGGGGGCTTGGATACGGTAACGATCTAAGATCCGGATACCGGGAATGGCTCGATACCATTTGAATCCTGGCCCGTCGCCCACGAGCTGGAGGGCTCGGAAGGGCTAAAAGGGTAGGTTTGGAGTACATAGAAATAGGAAATAAAGAAGGATAATTCAATAATTAACAGAAATAAATAATCTAACTACAACAGAGTCCAGTCCAACAAAAGTACAGTCTAAAGCAGTAAAACGTACCAAATGCCAAGTGAACACTCGGCCCGGCGAACTGGCAGCTAAGAACCTCCACGCAACGCCCTCGAATCTTGAGGAAGGACCGCAACACCTGAAAACCAGGAGTGAGCCTCCTATCACTAGCTCAGTAGGGATCCCGCGAAACCCCAACCGAAAACAACGGTGGCACGGAAAGCAACAACAACAAGAACATCAGCAACAACAGGAGTAGCTACAGCTACAACGGTAGAAAACACGGTCGTACACGAATCCCCACAACACGACAGTCGAAGAAACCACGGCTCTACAACTACTCCTACTGGAAAGGAAACCGATACCCGATCCCACGGTCGGGGGACCACCAGACTACGAACCACCCTAGTCACGCTACTAGGAAAACGTCACGACACCTCTGTCGCGAAGGCCTGTGCTCACACACAAAGGCCCACACCGAAATCACACACAAAACCTCGTCTCGCAGACGAGAAACGGGACCTCGAGTCACGACAAACTCACGTCACGTGACGGGAGTACCTGCCTACCAGAAGCAAGGCCGGATGCGTCCAATGACGACTTAGTCTGCAGTCTCAGGTGTCTGTCTACGACGTCCCAGGCGGAGACTGAGACACCGTACCAGTAACCACAGAACAAGGACTAGTTGGGGTCGCGCTCGTCAACGCGGGTCCGACGCCCTCAGCCACGTGTGCACACACAGACCATGAGCCCTAGGTCATATCCTCTAGCTAGTTCTTCCCCCGAAGCCCGAACTCAGGTTGCGCGTGGGGGCCCTACGGTAATCAGCCTAAAAACTGTCTCACTCGGGTCACGGTCTCCACCACTCCCAAGTGGATCCGCACACGCGTGCGCAGGAAAGCTATGACTAGTGGGGGCTCACAAAACGTGAACACTAAAAACCACGCACGCACCCCTCGCGAGTAACACGGAGTATCAGGTGGCTCGGAGCCACCTGACTCTAGACAGCCCACTAGACCTACTAAAGGGCCATTTGTGGGCCGAGAGGGAGGGGTCCCACTAGGTGGGGCTGCTCGAATGGGGGGAGTTCCCATGGGGTTTGAAAGGATGCCCCATTGAGGGGGTGGTGTATTGGTCTGACGCACCATGGACTTGGGGTCCATCCCCCGAGGGGGAACCATTCGGGTATATCGAGAGAATTTCTCAGCATCTCGGGCTATTTGGTAGGCTTGCTCTAGGGTGGTCACTTGACGCATGAAGAGCTCATTCTTTATGTGGAATTAAAGCCCATTCCTAAAGCGGGATAGTGTGATCGCGGGATCCTCTTGGACTCCACACTTAAGAAGGTAGTAATCAAAATTTTCAATGTACTCCATCACAGTCTTCCCTTCTTGGGTTAGGGCTTGTCACTCATCTAGGAGGTTTTGACGGTAGGAGGAGGGGACATATTTGAGTTTGAGTTGCTCTTTCATGGCCCCCCATGTGGTGATAGGTGGTTCCCTCCCAACTATCCTCAATCCCTCAACGTTCAATCAATGGGTCTTAGCTAACTTGGTAAGTTACATTTTGACAAGCCGGACTCTCTTATCCTCGGTCATGGGGTACCAATCGAAATATTGGTCCATAGCTGCCTCCCAATCTAAGTAGATGCTCGGGTGATGAGACCCATCAAAGGTGGGAGCATCAATTTTCACAAGTCTCATGAGGTGGTCGTCCGGGTTGTCCCGAGGGTATCCATCATTTCTCCTCGGAGGTGGATCCCTTCCATGCTCAGGTGGATGGTCGGGGTTTAGCATTCTCATGGCTAGTTCCTCATGTGGGAGAGGTGCCCTTCTATCATCTGCCCTTAGGGCAGTCCTATGTTCCTCAATTTGGTCGAGTCAGGTTGTTATGTCATCAAGTCGGCCTAAGACATTGGCCATGGCCTCCATGAGGAATCTGACATGGTCAGGGAGTTCCTATTCACTGGTAGCGGGGATCTCTTGGGGATTGGGATCCATTGGGGGATTTGAAGAAGAAGGATTGGAGTGATAATGGGTTCCTCTACGGGTGGACATGAAGTGTTGGTTGGGCTATGCACGGGTGTGCACCTATGTGTGACTTAGTGTAAAAGCGCCCAAGGACTAGGCTTGTAGGAACAAACCTATGACTTGCTCTGATACCACTTGATGTGGCACAGCCCTATGGCAATAAGAGTAGTCGTGAAGCTTCTCGGAAGATGGTGCCCACAAAAGAACGCCTGTACAGCCGCTACCACGTCCGTGTGAATGAAGTCCCAACCGGCTTGGAAGAAATGTCCTGTAAAGCCATCAGGACCCGGGGCGCTATCCGGACACATACGGAAGACCGCCTCTTTAACCTCAGTGGCGGTTGGGACATTACACAACATAGAATTATGCTGTGGCGTTAGCAACGGTGGGATGGATTGCAGCACTTCAGGATGAATAAAATGCGGAGAGGATGAAAAGGCCGAGGCAAAATGCTCCACGAGAAGGCTCCCCATGGCAGCCGGCTGATCAACAGTAATATTGTCTTCATTTTTGAGGGCTGTGATGGTAGAACGACGGCGATGTGATAAGGCATAAGCATGGAAGAATTTTGTGTTGCGATCACCTTCCTTGAGCCAACGGATGCGCGACTTCTGGCGCCACAACATCTCCTCCTGCAGATGTGTCCGAGCAAGAGTGTCCTTGGCAGCCACGAAGAGCGCACGGTTGGCTTCCGAGGGTAATGCATCAAAAGTAGCTTCTGCCTGGCTGAGCTTGCACTCAGCTTCATGCACATTGGCAAACACATTTTTGAATACCTCCATGTTCCATTGTTTGTAAAATGACTTCATATGGCATAGCTTGAGGGCCATGGTGACCAGTGGGAAAGATGAGCAAGGTGCGGCCTCCCATGCTTGCTTGGACAGATGATGGAATGAGTCATGAGTACGCCACATATGTTGAAAACAGAAACGGGAGGGTGGACGTGGAGCGTCCAATGAGAATACCAGAAGAAGTGGGCGGTGGTCACTACATGCACGAGAGAGGTGGCGAACCATAAATTGCGGGCAGTAGCGGGCCCAGTCCCCATTAAAGAGGAATCGGTCAAGGCGAGCCCAAATGCCGTTGGCAGCCTGGCCGTTGTACCAAGTGAACTTGCCACCGCTGAAGCTTGCATCCTCAAGGCCAGCCGCAGAGATAGTCGCTTGGAAATCAGTCATAGAGAGGGAGAAAACACGTCTCCCCCCCTTCTTCTCGGATGGGTGGAGGATAGTGTTGAAGTCGCCCCCAATCAGCCATGGTGCCCCGGGCGGCGGGGGAGAATCCACAAGAGCTCCCCAGAGGGAGCGCCTTTCCACCGAGCTGCTAGCTGGCGGCGGGGCAGGCTTGTGCCGTGGAGCACGCCGCCTGGGGGTTGCCTGGGGGGGGCGCATGGTGAAGGGTACAACGGTGGGGTGTAGGTGTTAGTAGGCGGGGTGTTGTTAACTGGCGTGTAGGTGTTAGCAGGTGGGGTGTTGTTAACTGGCGTGTAGGTGTTAGCAGGTGGGCGGCCATGCGCATGGGCAACACCGAAAGGATGCAGTGTATGTACGTACCGGTGGTTATGCAGGAGAGTGGGGAGTGGATATGGGCTGCATGGTTTTGCTGGTGGATGGGCATTGTAGAAGATGGTGGCAAGCAAGTGTAGGGGACCTTGAAATGGTGACAACGGGCCTGTGGGCAGGGAGACGCTAAGACAACGACGGCGAGAACAGCCAGGGCCGCTGGTGGAGGAACAGGCCATGGGTGGTCATGGCACAAGGGAGGGGAGTTTAGAAGGGAAATTGGAGGGGAGAAAGGAACTGGAGGGAAGAGGAGAAAGGGGGGATCGAAGGTTCAGAGAGGAGGGGGGAGGCACGGTGACTGCTGGGGTGTGTGTGGGGGTGAAAGAGAGCACGAGAGAGGGAACAGAAGAGATGGACGAGGATCGTGGTGCTGTGTTTCGGAGTGGCCGCAGTGGGAGACGAAGGAGATGGCAGTTGGCAGTTGCCAATCCAACAACGATGACAGGAGGGGCACGTTGGCGCTACCGAGCAGGTCTAGGGGTGGCGGTGATGAGCAGGGAGGAAGGTGAGACCTGGGTGGGTCTTAGTCGTGCCAGCGGCGGCCTGCTTGGGGTGTACAGGCATCGGACGGCTGGGCAGGTTCCTCATGCAGGGGATGTCGTCGGCATGCTCGTATGCCGGGGAGCTGGCCAGTGCGACGCCGAGATTGGCAGGGCGGAGGCCGCTACGGGCTCACGTCAGATGGGGGTGGAGAAGGTGGTCCGATGAGGTGTGAGCAGGGGGGGAGAACAAGGAGGGAGGAGAAAGGTTGCAGGTGGATGATGGTGGGGTGGCTGCTGGTTTAGAGAAGTGTAGGTGCAGGATGAAGGTGGGCTGGGAAGGTGATGAAGACAGTACCAGGAGAGGAAGGTATGGTTGGGCTTCTCACCTGCCTCCCTCACAGAGACAATACAACCACGGAGCTTCTCACCCCGGGCCTATCCGGAGGTTAAACGCGTGCACCTAGATCATCACCTATTTTTGTTAAAGGGGAACATCAGATCCTGGAACACGCGAGTATCCAACTGGTTCTCGAGATAACGTAACTTAATACTATATAGTAATGCATTAAGGGACATAGGGAACAAAACACATTACCTGACTTACCTGACAGCGGGCCGCCAAGCGAGTGGGTGATGATGCTGCAAGACAGATTGTCAACAAAGTTCGCAGAGAACATCATCAAAATAACCAAATTTATTAAGTAAGCATGATGTGCATAGAAAGAGCTCACAAATATGCATTCAAACAGAAGGACGGCCCATTGTGATCCGCTCATAACAAAGAGCGGTCCAAGACAAGCCGCATCATAGTAAAACATTACGAAGGTGATATTAGCTGATGTGCGGTCCACGATCGGCTGCTCATGAAGGGCGGTCTATCGTGAGGCCGCACAACCTTGTGGAGTTTAAACAAAAACAACCGTTCGTCTCCCTCCCTCCCCACTGTAACCGGTAGAGGAAGAGGGAGAGCAAAGGGTGCCACCAAAACTCAACCAAGCCCTCCCTTCTCTCTTCTCCCTTTCATTCTTACTCGCCCTCAATCTCTCCCCCTCTCTTCTCCTTCCCTTGATGAGGACCAAGACCCAAGCTTGCTGGCCACCGCCATCGACCGGGGATGATGACCCGCCGCCATCACCTATGGAGGAGGGAGCGCTGGCCACCTCGTCTACCACCGTGGAGGAGGAGGCAACGGCCGTGCTGCCCGCCATCGCGAAAGAGGGGGCCGAGGAGATGCCGTCGGAGGAGCCCACCGACGAGCCAGCGGTGACAGGAAGAGTTGCATCGAACCCCGAGGTAGGGTTCAAACCTCCTCCTATTGTCATCTTTCAATCATGCATGCATAGTTTTGCTAGGGGTGTTGTGCTCTCCTCGGTTTTGACGATGACAAAGGTTCATAGGTGAATAATAATAAAGCATGTTAGTTAAATCTCATCATTTCATTAATGATAGATTTAAACTCTTATGAATGACTAACCTTCTATTCGGGTGAATAAATGTCAGATTTAAAGTCTAAATTCTGTGTTCAAGTGATGAAGGGAAACCCATGTCAAATGCCCCACTCCAATCGTGGTAAGAATCCAAGACTCGTGCCCGAACCGGAAAGGGCCGATCCCCTCAACATCCGCCTGGGGAGGGATCCGAGCTGGAAGCCTCTCCGACCGAACAATCACTCGCGTGCCCTTTTGGAGTTTATGCACGCGCTCTCGCCTCCTAGATTTCCTTGTGCTCACTGGTGCTGGCTCATCTAGTGATTCATCACGGGAAGGTGGAATATCATGCTCAACAACAGTGGGGGAACCTGGATAAGGTGAGACTGGAGTCGGGATCAACTTGGATATGATGGGAAGCTAGGATAGAGGTGGGTGCTGTCTCGCAGCATGCTGAAGGATGGTCGAAGTGGGGGGAGGGAGGGCATGGATGATGATAGTTTCTCCCTTGTGAAGGAAGGTGCAGAGGTTGGCATGACCAAAATGTCGTATGTCTAAGTCATACATCCACGGTTGGCCAAGAAGGCCCCCACGGTGCTCCATAGGAAGGATGTCACACCAAACAACCTCATGATAACCACTCATCTGAAGAGGAACTGGACAGATTGAGTCAATGGGGCGGCATGTGTTATCTACCCAGGAAACCTCATATGGTTGGGGGTGGGGAAGGACAGGGAGCCCAGTGCGGGCAACGCAATCAGTGCAGACCAGGTTAACTGTGCTACCTGAGTCTAAGAGAACCACGTAGGACTGACCTCTAATCAGAGCAACAGTATTACACAGGCCATTCCATTGCCAATCCTCCGACAGAGGGGGAGGTGGACTAGTGATGTCAAAAGAGGTGATGGCTCCGGCGGTGGCTAGAGGTTGAGGAGGCTCTTCTTCCCCATTGGTAGTACCCTTGAACTGTTCAATCAATCCCTGCTCCGGGACGTACTCAATGATTTCCCCTTCTGCCACTTCTTATTGTGGGGGTTCAACCTGCTCCTTGATGACTAAGATGGATTGGCCACGGTTAGGGCACTGGCTGGCGAAGTGGCCGAGACCTCCACACTAGTAGCAAGCATTTCGAGCAGTCGACCCCTCAGGAAGGGGACTTCCTACAATACTCTTGCCCTTGTCATCCCGTCTGGGCAAGGGAGTTGCCTGCGATGGTTGAGGGACCAGGTTCCCACTTGGTCGGGGAAGTGGGGGTCGGGTTGGGGCTGGTGATTGGGCTGTAGCTGGGGGGGTTGGCCTCGGGGTGGTGTCCCCTGGGCGGGTGACAATATTGGATTATCCTGATTTACCTCCCCCTGAACCTCAGGTTCCTCTTCATTCGGTCCTTTGTTCTCTTCTTCATCCTCGGATCTGCCAGCAGGATCATTGTCCTTCAATATTTCTCCAATGTCATCATTCCTGCACAGAACAGAGGTGGCCCCTTAATTAAGCATACAAATCCTTAAAGCCCATGTAGGCAAACCCACATAAACTATTGAGCCTTATGTTTAGACTCATGTACGTGAACAGCTTAACATCAAGTGGGCTTTGGGTGTGCACACATATTACATGAGTGGGGACCCATGTTACCCCAACACTATCGATGGCCCAAACCCACCACATGTTTAAGGGTTGAATGAGGAAGGCTTTTAGGGTTTTGTTTCAAACCATGGCAAGCGGCTGGCCTTTTGGCAGGGGAAGTGTAACGCACGAAAGGGTTCTAAAAACCCTACTTTCAGTAGTAATTTTCACCCTCGAATAGGATTCCCTCCTCTATAAAAAAATCAAACTCTTCGTAACAGGCAATGGCAAATGGTGCTGGTGCTTCGAAGGGGACCCCTGTTTCTTCCATCCTACTACTATGTGAAGATCTTCTTCCTACTCTTCCTTCTGCATGAAAGGGGTTTTAGCAGCATCCTTCTTCCTGCAATTGCTTCTTCCTCTATAAAATAGGGCCCCCGCGATCAGCAAACCCCTGTTGATGCTGTTGCCGTTCAAGGGTTCAGACTGAGGGTGTGTTGACGTGCCGTGCGTGAGGGCATCACCCTTGACTTCCCTTCCTCCTTTGTTACGCGCTTCCATGGTCGTTGCAATCCAGGTGGCTTCCCCTTCTTCGTCCAAGGGCATGTGGTTGCTGCGGCTGCTACCGTGGTGCACAGTGGGGTGAAGCACAAGGCTTCCTCCTTGCTCTTTCTTCTTCCCTGTTACGTGAAGGTCGCTACAGCTTCTGTTGCTTCTACCATTGTTCTATTCTTCATCTTTTGCAACTTCTCCATCCGTATAAACGTCAATAGGTAGGTAATCTCCCATGCGCAAACCCCTAATAGCATGCGTTAGAAGTTAGTCATGTTCAATGTCTGCATGGTTTAGTTTTAGTCGTTTGCATGATTTATTTTAGTTAATTAATATGAGAAACATGCTTAAAAATTTTTATCCATGAAATCGTATGTCGCAAAAGGTAGGGGATCGGACTCCTCATCTCGCCAGGAATCCATTGACGCCCTCTGCGTCGCCATCCGTCATCATTTGTCTCATTTTCTGTGCATTTCTTCTTTTGGAAGATTTTAGGGTTTTATTCTTGATTTGCGTGCCTCTCTGGTTTCGGGATCCAGACGACTGCTGATCGAGGCCAGAGAGGTACCGTTGGAACACTCGTGTCGTGAGGATCGCGTCGATGTCCTCAGTTCCTCGATTCACGTGACGTGGAATCGAGCCAGGTCGCGAGGTGGCATTTCTCTCTCATGCCGGTTCGTGACCGTGTCGTCGTTTCTGCCGTCACCCAGGTAGGGGGATGGAATCTCTATCGCGCTAGGACATCACCAGTATCACTTGTGCCGTGATCCGACGCCAGTTGCATTGAAATCCGTGCATTTTCCTGTTTAATACATTTCATTTCATTTATGTGGAATTTATGTTTAACTGGTTAGTTTAATTCCATTAGGCGTCGTATTTCAATTCTAGAAGCATGCTTAGGCGTGTATGGTTGGTATGGGTCGTGTGGTTTGACACGTTTTTGTAATTTGTTGCGTTCCCGTCGATTTCCATCGGCTGGGACGGGTTTCCGATTCCAGTTCGCAGAGTCGCGTAACCCAGGTGGTATAACGCATGTCCCCTGGTGCGTTATGTCCTTTTTAACGTGTCCCTATTGGACCGTTATGTGAATAGTGTCTGAGTTTTCTATGGATTTTATAGTTCGGGTGAGCTTAACGCGTCCCATGTGGTACGTTATACTCTTCGTTTTATGCTGTAGGTCCATTGTATATAACGGCCTAGTACCCGTGCGTCGTGCAATGTATGACGCCCCTGTATAGGAGCGTTATGTCATGTGATTTTCTGTAGAGTTTGATATTCTGGAAGGCATAACGGCCTCATAGAGGTGCGTTATCTATAGTATAGCGCCCCCTTGGCAGTTCGTTATAGTCCCTATGCCTTGCGTTATGTTGCTTGCTGACTTTAACGCCCATGTGCCAGTGCGTTATGGTCCTATAGCGCCCCTGCAGAGGTGCGTTATGGTCTGGGTTTTCTGAGAAGTGTTTGAGTTCTGTGAAGCATAGCGGTCATGAGCAGATCCGCCATGGTGCATAACGGCGCTGATCCAATCCGTTATATACCTCAGAAAGAGTGCATGAAATGTAACCAGTACTTTTTGTGCAAGGGTTATAGAGAAGACAAAATGGCACGAGGTATGAAATGAGAGAATTAACAGTACGTGGTAAGAAACGACACGAGGGTTAAGTAATGAAGAGAAACAAACATGAGGTATCACCTCGTCAACCAGAAAACTGCACGAGGTATGAATACAAAGAAGATAGCACGATGCAAGACCTCGTAGATCAAGAGAAAACTGCACGAGCTACGAACAATGTTCATGCTCGAGGTTTTCATGGAAGCTGTCATCAACACGAGGTATAAAGTAGAAAATATGACACGGGGTGAGTTGTTCGAAAACACAGCTCAAGGTATGAAATCATGAAAATAGCAAGGAGTTGAATGAAAAAGTACACGATGTGTCCTTCCAAAAATTGCACATAGTATAACACTTGAAAACAACACGAGCTTCAATAGAGATGAAGTTCTTGAAAGACAACATGAGCTTCAATAGTGACGAAGCTCTTGAAAACCAACACGAGCTTCAACAGTAATGAAGCTTCACGAGGTATAAAGCAGATAGCAAATCTACACGAGGTAAGTCTCGTGAAAATGACATGAGGTACATTTTCGTAAGGCAAAACCTGCATGAGGTCAGTCTTACAAAAATGACACGAGGTATATTTTCGAAAGGCAAAACCTGCACGAGGTCATTCTTACGAAAATGATACGAGGTACATTTTTGAAAGGCAAAAACCTACACGAGGTCAGTCTTACGAAAACAACACGAGGTACATTTTCGGAAGACTAAACCTACTCGAGGTAAGCCTTCGTAAAACTGCAAGAGGTACAGTTTACGAAAGCAAACCTGCACGAGATATGCTTCTACAAAAACTTAGCACGAAATATGATTACAAAACACTACACGAGTTATGACTTATAGGAAGATTGCACGAAGTGCTACAGTGTTTTGACTCAACAGAAAATGTGCACGAAGAACACCTTTGTCAGTTAAAACCTGCACGCAGTATTGCAAATCATAGTGCACGAAGTGAGAAACTTCCAATGAGTTTTATGCACGAAGTAGACACTTGAAAAATCAACACGAGGTAAGACTTTTCAATCAAGGATTGTGCGGTGTAAATGTGCACAAAGTACAAACACTTCAATTGGAAACTTTTGTGCGCTCTCATCTTCTCTGCTACCAGGTCGGTGAATGAATATTCGGGGCCGACCCGGTCTTGAAACCTCTGTATGAACTTTTCCTTTACAGTTTTGAAACTCTCGGCCTCCTCCAGAGGCAGGGTGTAGAACCACTCCAAGGCCACTCCATCCAGGGAACGCCGGAACAAATACGCCATCAGGCGATCGTCATGTTGGAACTGTGCCAACTCATAGAGAAATTCCCTGACATGAATGAACGGATTTCCATTCCCATCATACTTGCGGTAGATGGGGAGCTCGGATTGGGCCGAGAAGCGAATATCGCGAAAGTTAGGGATGGAAATATCAACAAGGGACTGTGGGCCGACCCTTTTGTGGAGGAGGTCGATCTGCTACTGCAGGGTGGTCCACTAATCGAGGCTTTCCCGTTCCTGGGCTGGAGGTGTAGAAGATGCATAAGGAAGCGGTGGTTGAGGAGTAGACGGATAGCTCGATGGAGGGGGAAGCCCATAGGATGGATAATGGGTCAAAGAGTGGCCTATATCGGAGGGGGCAAGCTGGGCCGCCCCTGGCTGGAGACGAGTAAAATCTGCCGGGGCCACAAGGGCTTGCGGTGCTAGAGAGATGGTGGTGGGAAAATCTGAATAAGTGGACAGAATGACCTGGGCCTTCCCCTTGTCAAACTGCAGGTGGGCCAAAGTGGAAGCCTGGCCCGATTCTAAGCTGGGGACCCGGATGGCCTGAGGACGAACAGGGGTGAGATCAATGGCAGGCAAGACGGGCCCGGGCCCAATGGCAGGGGGAATGGAGGTGGCGGCAGCAGGCGCACCAGCTGGAGGTACGGAAGGGTCCAACTGGCCCAAGCTCTGCCCCTAGAGCTTGCCTAATCAAATGGACCTAGGTAGGGTCCAACTAGGCCATCATGTGCAGGATATGATTAGTCGAATTGGAAGAATCAAGAAGGGAGGATTGGGCTCCGTCAACTGAGGTGGGCGGTGGAGGAGGGACGGACCCCTCCCTCGCCGGGAAGGAAATGACCCTAGACGGGTCAACCAAAAGCCCCTGAGGCAAAGAGTCCTCCTGGGCATAGGAATGATCGAATGATGACATGGCTGTGGGGGAATCAAATAGAGGATTGAAGTAGGAGACGAAGTGAGACTTGCCCCTAGGAGAGGATCCTGAACGTGAGGGCAACCTATTAGCGCCTTGTCAACCATATGTTCGATTCGCAGATTGGCCACAACATGGAAGTCTACATCGATGACATGCTTGTAAAGAGCCCCCAAGCCTCCGAGCACTTGGGAGACTTGGCAGAGACCTTCGCGACACTCTGAAGGTACAACATGAAACTTAACCCAGCTAAGTGCACATTCGGTGTTAGATTAGGGAAGTTCCTCAGTTTCCTCATCACCCACCAGGGAATCGAGGCGAACCCCGACCAGATCCATGCGGTGCTGGAAATGAAGTGGCCAGAGCAGGTGAGGGAGGTCCAATGCCTCATCGGGTGCATCGCTACATTGACTCGGTTCCTGTCCCAAGCTGTCGAAAGGTGCCTCCCCTTCTTTCGCTTGATCAAACAAGCCTCAAGGCCCCACAGAAGAAAGGGCAGATCGACTAGGATTAGGAATGCGCACAGGCCTTTAAGGAGCTAAAGTGCTACCTGGCGACTCCTCCCATACTCTCCAGGCCTAAAAAAGGAGAATAGCTGCTCCTGTACCTGTCAGTGACCCCGAGCACGATGAGTGCTGTGCTCACTCGGGAAGAAATCGGCATTATGAAGCCTGTATACTACGTCTGTCGAGCATTACAAGGGCCAGAGTTTTGATATTCAGAGACTGAGAAGTTTGCCTTAGCATTAGTTACGACCGCCAGCAAGCTGCGCCTGTATTTCTTGGCTCACCCAATCGTCGTTCTCACCGACCAGACACTACAACAAGTTCTCCAGAACCCTGACACCTCAGGGTGGCTGGTCAAGTGGGCTATCAAGTTGGGTGATTTTGACATGAAGTTCCATCCGAGGACCACGATCAAAGCCCAGGCCCTCACCGACTTCACCGTCAAATTCACGATACCCGCCAAAGACTTGCCCGAGCTGTCCTCGGGACCGACATGGGATTTGTACGTTGATGGATCATCCTGCGCAGCCGGTAGAGGAGCAGGACTAGTACTACTATCGCTAGAGGGGATAGAACTCTAGTATGCCCTCTGCTTCAACTTCTCGACCACCAACAATGTGGCCAAGTATAAAGCTGATGGGGACATCACTCTTACCCTTTCACTCCGAAGGGTCCTGCTGCTCGCCATTGTGTTCGCCATGACTTGTGGAGTCTAGCTATATAATTTAGAAGAAACGACACTCCGCGAGAACCAAAACACGGAGACCTGAGGGAACACTAAGAACCCTCACCACACCTGGACACACAGATCAAGGTAGAACGATACCTCGAAGTATCCAGAACCAACGTCTCGAATTGGACAAGGCCGCCGAGACAAGACAAAGCCTCCTGTCAACCACTAAGCCTACCCGGGTTGACGGAGACCACACACGACGCAGACACAAAGACACATCCACCGCTGCAGCATCACAAGCAAGCAGAACCACCAGAAACACAGGCGACGGAGGATGACAGCAATCTGGGCAGAGCAACTCATCAGTCAACTGTTAGGGGAACCCAACAGTCAAGAGATAGCCGCTATAAGACCAGAGACAAGGACAATGGTAGCTTCTAGATAAAATCATTAGGGTACTGCTGTAGTCTAGGAGAAGACCACAACCAGTCACCTAACTGACCAATCCGGACAGCCACCGCTAGACAATACCGCCCTAAATGGAAACCTAGAACAAACAGACACACCACACACAGACACACGGCCAATACGGCCAACAAGACTATAACGCACCTATAGAGGAGAGCTATACACACATAACGCACCGCATGAGGGGCGCCATGCGAACCAGACAAAAACCACAACCAAACCGTATAACGCGCCAGCACAGGGGCGTCATACACGCATAACGCGCTGCCAGAGAGGCGTTATGCACAACAGACCCGAAACCTGATCGAATCACATAACGCGCCTACTCAGGGGTGTTAAACTCACATAACACGCCTACCATGCTGCGTTATGCTCCACAAACCAACACAACACATAACGGGCTACCCTGGCCACGTTATACAAGCATAACGCACATGGAGAGATGCGTCATGCCCAACCAGACTCTAAAATGAGTAGCCACAGGCTACGGCACATAACGGACCAAGGGCTGTCTGTCATAGCCACGAAACGCACTGGGTGAGGTACGTTATATCAACCACTCAACCCAGACAAAACCACAGTCAGTGAGAACCATAACGGCCCTACACCTGTGCGTCATCCAATGCATGACGCATGGGTAGACATCCGTTATGCAAACCGACTGATCCGATCTTCGAGACAGGCACGGTCAACGAGAGTTCTGACATGTCAGAACCTCGAAATCCATCGACCATAACGCACCTGGGCAAGTCCCATTAATTATAGAAAACTCTTCATTTTGTGTGAGACATAAATTATCGTGTAAATGATTACATAATTACATTTATTAAAGCTCAACAATTAAATTATGTGACATAAATAAGTATAAACAAATAAGCATTCATCAATGGCCTATGAAGTGCGAGTTTTGTGACCCAGCCAGGGCCTGGAGGTTTCTTAGGTTTCCCTCAGAAAGGGAATGAGCTCGGTAGTTTGTGAGCCACCTTAAGAATTATTTAATCTATGGTTTTTGTCCCTAGGATTAGGGAAGATTGATGGCATGGAGCTGTCTTGTACATCGATCTTGTCCTAGGTCACGTGACTCAAGGGCCGTTGGATTTGATAGGTCTAGTGGACTGTCTAGAGTCTGGTGGCATTGTGCCACCTGTGTTTCGAACTACTTATGATGGGCTTGTGCGTAGCTTATCCGTACTCTGGTGGGTTCTTCCGAGAGTTCTTCCTCGAGTTACCTTTCCCATTAGTCGTAGCTTGCTTGGGCACGTGTGTACCTACCCACCCAAGAGTGGTGGAGAGCTAGACCCGAGAGAGATGATTTTTACGCTGGTTGTCGTAGGGCCTTCCACTGTGTCAGCTCGAGTCCGGGCTGGGAGGAAAACTAGCTAGAGGGCCTGATGTAGCATAGTCAGTCAGTGTGTGCACACGTGGTTAAGGACTTTAGACATATGCTGATGAGCATGGCCCCGACTAGGCCCTTATTTTGTGTTCTGTGTATGGTGTCTCAGTGTCCACTTGAGGCGTGTAGGGAGACACCTGAGGCTGTGGACTAAGTCATCAGTGGATGCATCCGGCCTTGCTTTTAGTGGGCAGTACTCCTGTCACACGAGACGAGTTTCTTTGTGTTTCTTTAGGTGACTTCCAAGCATCTTCCCGACTTCCAGGTTGAGAGTTTCTAGTAGAGTTACTGAGGTTTCACCGGTAGATAGTAAAGGGTTCACAACAACGAGGTCGTGACTATACCCTTGGACTGCGTAGTCTAGGTGATGTGACACCACCTAGGGGGTGATAGTCACAAGATCGAAGATCCCTCCCACCTAGCAAGCAAGTAATGCGCGGATCGGTGACTTCACTCAAGCGGACTTACCCGCTAAGCGCACTCTCGTATCCGTAGGTAATCCGGTGATGGTAGTGGCCTTGGCCCTTTTGTTGCCTTTGCTGTCTACTTTCACCGGATCCGTGTTTGTGCTTGGAGGTCTCCCCGTTCCCGGTGACGTCTCTGTCTTTGTCTTCCCACTGGTGGCCTCCCCCACCTTCACCCTTGGCCTCCTTCGCCGGCACGCTCTCGATGCGTTAACGCACCGTCCCAGTGTGTTGACGCATCAGCGTCGCCAGGCCTCCTTCGCCGGCACGCTCTCGCTGCGTCAATGCACCGTCCCAGTGCGTTGACGCATCAGCGCCGCCAAGCCTCCTTCGCCGGCACGCTCTCCCTGCGTTAACGCACCAGGCCTCCTTCGCCAGCACGCTCTCGCTGTGTCAACGCACCGTCCTAGTGCGTTGACGCATCCGCGTCGCCAGGCCTCCTTCACCGGCACGCTCTCGCTGCGTCAACGCACCGTCCCAGTGCGTTGACGCATCAGCGCCACCAGGCCTCCTTCGCCGGCACGCTCTCCCTGCGTCAACGCACCGTCCCAGTGAGTTGACGCATCAGCGTCGCCATTCCTCCTTCGCCGACACGCTCTCCCCCTCTGTCTCTCTCGCTGCGTCAATGCACCGTCCCAGTGCGTTGACGCATCAGCGTCGCCATTTCACCTTCGTCGGCACGCTCTCCCCCCTCCGTTTCCCTCACTGCGTCAACGCACTGTCACAGTGCGTCGACGCATCACCTTGATTCCCCTCCGTCTCTCTCACTGCTTCAGCGCACTGTCACAGTGCGTCAACGCATCAGCATCACCATTTCCCCTTCGTCGGTACACTATAAACGTAATATATGACAATGTTAATAATGGCAATATAGACCCAAAAAAGGAGATAATAAAAGGAGCAAATGGATAAATGAATAAGTAACGATCATGATAATAAGGGGGGAATAATAAAAGGAACAAATAGACGAGCAAGTAAGCAATGATAATAACAACGAAAGGGAGGTAAAAAAAATAAATAAGTAAAATATATGGCAATCCCATGGCAAAAAAATACAAAAATAACAATAATAATGAAACATATGTGCATATGTATGCAACGACGATAATAGGGACAATAATGACGATAGAAAATGGGGGGGAGGGCTATAATAAATAAATGAAGTCAAAACGCACAAGAAATGAACATAACAAAGATTGTGTGATCAAAAGGAGACTCCTTACTAGGGTCGTCCAGCTTTCAGCCAGAGGTGGTCCCGCCCCATTTGGAGTTCCCCGTCGAGAGCACCGACGTCGACATCCCACGCCTGTCTTGCAGTCTAAGTCTCCAGCGACCAGAACAAGCAGCTCACCACAGGGAGTACCACGGTCTCGTATGCCATCTTCAGCCACAACCCTTTGGAGGAGTTCATTAGAGGTCAGTCAGCTTTCAGTCAAGCTTGGTCTCACCTCTTTCTGATCTTCTCACTGGGAGATACGGCCCTGACAAGCCTCCCCTATCCGACCGGTGTACTGCACTGCGTGACTTCACAAGAATCAGTGGTACTGGTGTCTCACACCTCAGATCGGGGCCATTCCAGCTCTAAAAGATCCCTGTGACGGCCCTCTCCGTGAAGACTCTAGCCCCGCTATGTCCCATCCACAGATCGGATAGCTATGCCATCGGAGAGTCAAGACTAGAATTCCATCCCTGCAACCAGCCTGACCCAGTCAACATCCAGGAGCCACCACGAGCGTGATCGGGTGATTCAGGAAGCTAATTTTGGTTTGGGAGCACTAGACTGAGTTCTCTTTCAGTAGGACATGGTCCTGCCTCGATCCAATATTCCATCTGGGAGTACGGCCTCATCCAAGCCTTCTCTGGCCTGCAGTAGAGAAGCCCGGTGCAGTTCTACAGAATCTACCATACCCGGTGCATCCGAGAACAGAATGAGACGGCGTTTCTTCCAGGAGCGAGCTAACACGTCCAGCTTTCCAACACATCCAGCCCCGCCACCATCAGACGTCCCAAGAAGGTTCCACATTCCCAAAAAGACCGCTGGTTATAGAAGGCAGAAACAGGAACCTGAAGGTGAAGATTCGAGTCGGTTGACCCCCGACCACCTCCGTTCCCCACCCCGCCTGGCCGGCCTACAGCCCCTCCCTACGTGGAGGTAATTTTGGGTGTAATATCAATTAATCCCCACCTCGAGATCCCCCTCCTACAAGAGGTGTAGTGTTGTACTATTCAAATTTTCAGGTTAGAGCTACACCGTCGCAGCGTGCGGGCGCGTACCCACGCTTCCCCGCTCGCCTCATCTCCGACTGGGATCGGTGTATTCACACCGATCAGGTGAGCTCCGGGCCACATCCTTTGCTGGTTTTGCTATTGCTTGAGTTTGGGTACAACAAATGCCCCCCACAGGTCGTGCGTCAGAGGCGGAGACGAGGGCGTACGGCCTGTGAGACTCCTGTTCTGGGCTATTGTAGTTCTATTTTGACACTTCATATGCCTTTATTTTTGATGTGCTTGGTGATTTATCGGTGTTCTGACCCTTTCTCTATGCTTTGTCTTGCTGCTATGGTGCGCTTTGGCAGAGATGGATGGGTCCCGAGGCGGATGGCCCGTGAGGAGGATCACTGGGTGTGGAGGACCGATCGACAGATGCCCCCTCTGGGCCCACTGGTGATTACTGTGGCTGGCATGGAGCAGCTGGACAATGGGCATACAGTGGTGGCTGAGGGTCCCTTGGCGAGAGAGCCGCTGGAGTCGGGACTGTGGAGGTGGCTAGGATTCAGGAGGCCGGCAGCATGTACACCTATGACAGGAGTAGAGGCTACCCATTGGAGTTCCCCCTGGATCGGCATTTGTTTGAGTTTCTCTAGAGCTATGTTCCTCCTGGCATGGAGGAGGATGACTCATGGATTCCTGGAGCCCGTCGTCGGCTTGAGCGGGCCATTTTGATCAGCAGGGACAACCTGCATAGGGTAGCCTTCTATAGCTACCCTAGCTTCTCGGAGGACTACTAGAGGCAGCGACAGTTCCCCAATGCTGAGTGCCTGGGGTTCTTTGGCAGAGCAGAGAGGTCAGGGGTCAGAGTTGGGCCGCTAGGGCCCGCTTCTTGGGATTTGCACTGTCACCATCACGCTGAGACAGAGGGGACTGCCGGACTAGTGTTGGAGCCCGCAGGCTTGTAGTATGCTGGAGAGGGCTATGATGACCATAGCATGCTAGATGGAGTCATGCGACAGACTGTCACTAGTTAGTATTGTCGGTGGGCCGTGATTCCGTCGCACTACTACTGCTAGGGTGCCACGGAGTGGCTGATGGGGATTATCCATCACTACTGGGTGCTATTGGAGCGAGCAGGGATCAGGTACGCGGTGACTGCCGCCTTGTACGTGTACCCTTGCTACACTGGGCTGCTGCAGGGGCTGCTAGAGCGCTTCAACCGCCGTTGGAACATGGTGGCCACAGCAGAGGGGGAGACTTCACTAGACTTGTGGTCTCTGTTCAGGATTTTCGGGCTGCCGATCAGCGGCGAGGGATACGAGGCGGCACGCTCCGGGAGAACCCGCAGAGCCATTGCCAAGAGGAGGGGGACAACGGCCCCGACGGAGGAGGACAAGCCCAAGATGCTCTCGACCGAAGAGGTGGCACAAATTGTGTCGTTCCTTTGGTCGGACAGCGGGTTGAAGCTCTTGGTCCCTCTGCCTCCTCTCCGGACGCTCGTGACGCCCGAGGAGAATCGTTTGTTGGGGGAGATGCTGGCCGGGTTCGTAGTCCGGAGCTAGGAGAAGGCTCGGGCCGAGGAGGCGGCCCAATTTTCACCGACGGGAAGGGAGCTTGCCCCTCCTGCCGCCCTTCCTACAACTGGGGTTGAGGGGGAGCCACCGTCTGCGTTGGTGGAGTACGGTAGTGCTGCCGTGGTTCCAGCTGCTCCCCTGGCGGTAGCCGGTCGGGAGCTGCGTATTGAGACGAGAGGCCCAAGCAGCTTGTCGGTGGAGCTTCCCTCCTCCTCTGTCGCGGTAGATACCGAGATATGGGCCGCGGTGGACGAGACGGTGGAGTTCAACCCGCCGGTGGTTCCCCCTCTTGGCCACACCGTTTCGGACGCTCCCGTCCGGCAGATGCTGGCGATGCTGCGCTCCTTGATTCTTGCGGATCCGACTCTCACATATCAAGGGGTGCATGCGATAGCCGTGCAGCTGACCGGGGCGTTGCAAGTGCTGGGATGCCCGCTGGAGGAGTGGTCACGACGGGTACTGTTGCTATTGAAGTACGTGAACCGTCGGGACTTCCTTGAACTTCGGGCCCCCAACGAGCTCGCCGCGATCGAGGCCCAGGCAGGGGAGTACCTACAAGCCCTGGAGGAGAGCCGGCAAAGGGGAGAGCAGTCTGACAAGATTTCTGAAGGTGGCCGACGAGAGATCGACTCCCTCAGGGGCCTGATCGAAGAACTGGAAGGGCGGCTCGCTGTGGCCAAGTCTACACTGGCCTAGGTCGAAGCAGCTGTGGAAAGGTCCGACGAAGCGCGGACCGTTGCTAGGGCTGAGGCGGCCTTCCTCGAGGCGGAATTGGAGCGTCTCGATGGGCAGAGGGGCCGACTGCGAGACATGGTGAGATTCCCCTGCATCGGCATCCTTCCCCTTGAAGACATCTTTCGGGGGATCGACTAAGCGTCACCGTCTTCGGGCCTCCGTGCTCCCTTTTGTCTTGCTCTGCTTAGAGCAGAGCATCATTTCTCTCTCCTTATTTCACCCTCTCCCTCTCTCTCTCTCTAGTTACGTGGTAGTAGACCCTCTCCCACCTCTGCCCCATTTCCTCCTCCATGGTTCATACGCACTCCCTGGGCCATGCCCTCCCCGTCGGAGAAGTTAGCCACTCCCTGTCAAGCTGCGGTGTGCCCGCCACGTCCACCACCCTTGACTGTAGCACCGCCATGCAGAGCCAACCCCTTCACCGATGAACTATCTGTCGCCGCCAACTGTGGGTGCCCAGCCACGCCCGCGGCCCTGCCAACACCATGGCAAACTTGCCACAGCCTGCACGTCTACTCCACTCGACACTATTGCACCCTGCCCGCCGCCTGCTCCGCAGTCCACCGACCGCTGCTGACATCCGCATTGGCCCCTGCCCCTCACATCCACCTTGCGGCTACCGCTGCAACCCGCATCAGAAGGTGGCCCTACTGCACCCGCGGTCGTGCATGCAGCATCCCCAGTAACGACTAACAACGGCGTCGCCACCGCGGTCCCCCCTTCACGCAGCACGTCGTCGTCTTCTCCAGCCACTTCGAGCAGAGTCGTCGCCCATGGATGCTACACACGAGCTCGCCATTGCATCATCCCCAGCTCGCCATCCAGAGCCAGGCCGCCCTTCACCGGCCACCACCTGCAGCTCCGAGTGGCCGTCATGCAGACCGTCAGCTACCGCGAGGCCCCTGCCGATGTCCTCCGTGGTGGCGTTGTTGGCGTCCATGAAGCTGGCCGTGGTGGTGGGCACCACCTGGTCGCTGTACTCCAGCTGCAGCTGGGGCTCGGACATGGCGATGGAGATGGTAAGTGCATCCCAAGAGAGTCCCTCACCATGGTCATCCGAAAGAAGGGTGTCCCCGACCGGTCCACCGCTACAGCAGAGCCCCGGAACCCACACCCCCGTCATCCGTTTCCTCCTTGCCATCGCCCCACCCCACCACAGCCACGGTGATAGTTTCCCCATGTCCAAGCTCACTGTGACCCCCGCCGAGCACGGTGTTCGCCCACGCTCACCATGGCCTCATCGGCTGCCTCACCTCCTTGCGCTATCTCCCTTCTCTTTCTCCCGTGTTTGTTACCGTCTCACTACTTTCTCTCTCTCTCCATTCCGTTCTCTCTCTTGTGGCTGGGGTGCAAGGAATGAAGGTCGTGGTGGTGGCGGAGAGGAGAATTGGGCGGCGCATTGGGGTTGCTGCGGAAAGTGGGGTGGTGCGGATTGGTTGACAGCCTGCACCTGCTCGTTTGTCTGGACTCCCTCAGTGATCGGGCCTTGGGATTTCTTATAGCTTTTGGGCTTTTGGGCTTCAAACAGGGAGTGAATGGGGGAGTCTTTAAACTGGGTCTGGATGAACTGGGCCAGGCTGTACAACTGGTGCATACTGGTGATATCATTCAACATCAGAATGTTCCGAAACGTCGGTGTAGAATTAGAAATAAGCAACTTCACTTTTTCTTCTTCTGGGATCTGCCCGGGCACACGCGAGGCCATCTGCCTCCATTGGTTGGCATACGTTGCAAAATCTCCATCCGTCCTCATCTTCTCTGCCACTAAGTCAGTGAAAGAATATTCCGGGCCGACCCGATCTTGGAACCTTTGTATGAACCGTTCTTTCATTGTCTTGAAGCTTTCTGCCTCCTCTAGCGGCAATCTGTAGAACCACTCTAGGGCTACTCCGTCCAGGGACTGCCTAAATAGGTATGCCATAAGATGGTCATCATGTTGGAACTGTGCAGACTCATACAGGAACTCCTTGACATGAATGAACGGGTTGTCGTTCCCATCGTACTTCCGATAAACGGGGAGCTCAGACTGTGGTGGAAAATGAATGTCCTTGAAGTTAGGAGTAGGGACATCAGCATGAGACTGTGGGCTGACCCTCTTGTGGAGGAGGTCAATCTGCTGCTGCAGGGTGGCCCACCTATCAAGGCTTTCCCGTTCTCGGGCTGGAGGTGCAGAAACCATATAAGGTGGCGGCGGGTGAGGAGTAGACGGATAGATCGATGGAGGGGAAGCCCATAGGATGGATAATGGGTCAAAGAGTGGCCCATATCGGAGTGGGCAAGCTGGGCTACCCCTGGCTGGAGACGGGCAAAGTCCACCGGGGCCACGAGGGCCTACAGCGCTGGAGAAACGGTGACGGGAAGATCAGAATAGATGGGTGAAGTGACCTGGGCTTTCCCCTTGTCGAACTGCGGGTGGGCCGAGGTGGAAGCCTGGCCCGACTCTAGATTGGGGACACGGAGGGCCTGAGGCCGGACAGGAGTGAGATCAATGGCGGGCCGAGATGTGCTCGGATGAGCGGAGGATCTTCTTGGATTGGGCTATGGTTGCCCTGGATCTGGTTCGAGATGTGAAGGCTCAGTGGCGAGCTCGTGGCTCGAGGATGGATGTTGGCGGGTGCCGACTATGACTCGTGTTATGGCTCAAGGCATGGTGTGTTGCGGTTCGAGGAGTCGCCGCGATGGTGCTTCGAGAGGTGTTGTGATCGTGGTCTGACAAGACACTTAGTGAGTGTGTCGGAGGTGCTGACCTAACGGAAGTAATGATTTTTCGGTGCTGGAAGGTGCTGTTCCTAGCGTGTAAGGTTCTAAGTTAGGTCGAGCATGGGGACCTTCCGTTGGTCGGAGGAGTATCGAGTTTTCCCCTGGTGGGAGGAGATCGCATTGTGTTAAGGTTCGTCGTCTTGCATCGTGTGTCCGGATTTGTTGGCCTCTCTCGTGTACCATGAAGCCCGTGCGAGACGAATCCTGTGTTGGCAAGGTAGTTGCCAGTGAGAAGCATTGCCCATTCCCCGATGTGTAAGGGTATGTTGGCGCTGCTCCGGAAGGATCAGTGCCAGTTGGGCGGTGTTTGTGAGAATTTACACTTAGTGTTGTGATTTTTGATGTGTTGAGCATCGGAGCCTGCGGAGTTACAGAGGATTGTTGGGATAGAGGATCCCGAGTTATCGTTGTGGTTGCTGTGCACGTGGATCTGAGTGCGCAGCGGAGGATCATAGCGTTGGATGCTACGGATAGATTTTCGAGGATGTGTAGAGCATCGGAGGATTAGTTCCTCGGTGTGAGATTGTCTCGGTTGCGTGAGACGTGTTGTTGTTGTGCCGTTGCTTGAGGCATTGTGATCTGTGGCACTGGCTGGGTGGAGAATTGGGGGAAACGTGCTGGCAAGGTTGTCGCATAAGTACCATGTTTCTGTGTTGGAAGTTGTGTCCTTCGGTGAGATTGTGTTTTTGGGAGAAGTGATCTCTGATAAGATTATGGGTTTCGGTTGGTGGCTGTGAGCGGCTGGTGAGGTTGATCGAGTGATCGACCATGGTAAGAAGTTTATTGTCTGGGGACCCGCGTGCATTGGTCGTGGAATTGTCGACCAGCTTGCTGTGGTAGCAGGCGGCACTTGTTGGTTCTAGAGAAGTGTGCCGTGAGTTGTAAGAGGTTGTGTCCCATTAAACAAAATTAAGAAAGCCTAGAATTGAGCGGTAAGGTCTCGTACTGCCAGTGTAGATAGTGGTTCATCTTTTATGTGGATGTTATTGTGCTCTGATTATATTGATAGCTTGAGACGTATTGTCGGCTGCTCACATCTCCAATTTGCTTCCGTTATACATATATCTCGGGACGTGACAGTTAAGTTGGTATCAGAGCCTAGGCATAAGTAAGTCCTAGGGAAAAATGTCATGTCCTAGGCTAAGTCCAAGGATTAGGACCCATACCTATGAATTAGGAAAGAAATTTTCACGCCCATGTGAGAATTGGGTAGAGTCCGGGGTGAGGTAGTTATTTAGAAATTATCTCTAGGGTAACCCCCTTTAAGATCCATAGAAGCACTAATTAATTAATTATTTTCTCAAGTACCATATTCTCGCAATGGATCACCGTGTAAACTTGGATGAGATGTAACAAACTGTTGCTGGTCTCACACAGGCCCTACAAATCATGGCACAAGTCGACGCGAGGGCAGGCGCAGGTGATCTACACCAAAACTTCCAGAGTTTGAACCCTCCGTGATTCTATGAATCCTCTAACCCTGATGAAGCTGAGAGTTGGATGGATGAAATGGATTGAATCTTTAATGTCTTGCAATGTGTAGACTGGGAGAAGGTCTTTCTGGCAACTTTTCAACTTACTAAAGATGCACGCACATGGTGGAAGGCTACTTCATCCCCTCTTCAAAATAGACAAATCACTTGGGTAGCATTTCTGGAACTCTTTCATGTGAAATATTTCTCTGAGCATGTCAAGGAGAGAAAAGCTACGAAATTTACCTCACTTCAACAAGGGACGATGTTTGTAGCAGAGTATGAGCTCTAATTTTCAAGGTTGGCACCTTATACTCCCCACCTGGTTGGCACGGACCTGTTAAAGGCTAATCGCTTTATAGATGGATTAAGGCCCGTCTTCATAAATCAACTTGGATCGCAAAATATCCAAACCTACACCGAGATGGTCCAACGAGCCCATTTATGTGAAAGGACCTTGGAGAAGGTAGAGAAAGTTAGGAGGAAGGATGAAAAGTCCAGCTGAAAATATAAAAGGTGAGAGGAAAAAGAAGAAAGGTTTAGCATTACAGAGGATGACGAATCCCATAACAATAAGAAGAGGTCCCGCAATGGGAACGGTAATGGTAAGAGAAATGGTAATGGTAATAGTAATGAAAAAAGGAATGGCAATGGCAATAGCAAGAATAAAAGAGTTCAGGAGAAAGAGGAGAAGCAGGTCATGGCGGCTTGCTCCTTTTGTGAGAAGTTCAGGCACTCAGCTGAAGGGTGTTGAAAGCATCTTGGTGCTTGTCTCAAATGTGGAAACCGAGAGCATAGTGTGCCCCTGTGTCCTCCTATAAAGGAACAATCTTCGAGAGATAATAATGGACGAAGGTGACAAGACCGACTAAATTCCATCTTGGATGGGGAAGATAAAACGAATGAAGACACCATCTTGACTTATTCATATTCATCATAGCCTTAATTGTTAATAGAACTAATTATTTACAAGTAAAATACACTCTCTATAAAACTCACACAAGAAATTTGGGGACCAAATTCTCTTTATGTGGGGGAGCATGTAACACCCCTAATTTTTCTAGAATTATTTAGGATTTTTTAGAATTAAATAGAAGTTTTGGGCTCTTAATTAGGCTTAATAGGCCATAAAATAAATTTTTAGTTAAATAAATTAATATGACAGCTCAAATAATAATCAAGTTATTAGGCCCACTTAAATCAGGCCCATAAACTTAATTCTATGACTTTAGGCTCAAGCCCACTCTCTAGAAACATCATTAGGATAATTTTCCATCTTTAGAAGATAAATAGGGGATAAATAGAAGAGGAATTTGACTAAAATACAAATTTCTGGCACCCTACCAGAAGGTGATCAGTCGCTTGACCGCAACTAGAATAAGGCGGCCCTCAGGTGACCGCAATCTGCTTCCAAACATGGGAAAGAAGGAGGCATGGAAAGCTTGGATTTTATCCCATCCAATTGCTAGAGTTCGATGCTAACTGGCATAGTAACCTAATCTAGGACTCTTGGGGATCAATCCTACTCCAAATTAGGACTCTAAGTCGATCTAATCTAGCCACCCTAGGCCAAACCCTATAAATAAGACCTAGAATCGGCCTGTGCGAATCCTCATTTTGGCTCACGCGGTAGGACGGTAAGATGGTGTTATTTCCTATCAATCCTTTGGAACTTTTTAATCCTGTTAGTATTGACTAACTCCCCTTAAAATATCACGTTAGGAGAGCCAGCCGTTGAAGAGCTAGGATGCCAGGAAGAAGCTATTTCTCTACAGATCGCACAGGAACTAGCGTGTCTATCCAACAAAGACTCAAGGTTTAAGGGCATTAGCAGAGATATTTTAAGGTTTATCCTTTAGAGTTATTTGTTCCCCTTTATGTCCTCTTACTTCCCTCCAAATCTTGTGAATTTAGGTCAAGTGGTCAAGGAGATAAAGGGACGAAAAATTACTGATTTAGCGCAGAACGTGTAGGAACTAGGTTGTCCTCCGAGCAACAAATTCGAAGTCTAAAGCCCATCCCAGAGGTAGGTTATCTTATGATTGGCACAAACAGCAAGTTAGGGTTAAAACCCCTCTGATTTCATGAAATTTCATTCTTCCTACACATTATATTTCACGTTTTATCAAGACTGCGCATTTCACCTATTTTTGCATGCATATCTCTGCACCCTAATAGAGAAGATAATAATTTTGGCCTAAATCATGCAAACCCATGCATCTTCATGATTTAATTTTGCTCTATTATGTCTTACCTATCTATTTAGCATGTTTTCCCTGCATTTATTGCACTAGAATAGGCCTACACACACTATTTTACTCTTCTGTCTGCAACAGATAGAAAAGGTCTTACAGAGACCGCTTGTTTCAGAAAGCGGCCCCTCGACAGACCGCCACTTCCAATAGGCGTCCCTCTCTAGATAGCCACTATGTTTTTGTAACATGTTTATATATATATGTAATCCCAAGTATACTTGATAAGTAATCATGTCTTAGCCCTATTTGTACTGACACCCCCTTTCGTGGTTAGAAGTTATTTTACGTTGTTCATGATTTCTGCTACATCTTGGTTCATGTTAGCATGTTTTAACTTTATTTTCATGTATGTTAATTTTATGCCAAAACCTTATACTCTTCTATTAAAGTCATATTTTATATGATTGATGGACGTGTTACCTTGATGGTTTGATCGCTATTTTTACACGATTCACTCTCATCTCCAAGTCTTTCTTAAGTACATAGCACGTATCCCGGTACGATGCTATTAGTTACACCTTACACTTATCGACACACTTTTTTAGACTTGTGATCCTCTCCATCGGATACTCCTTCTGTCGAACTAGGTGATCAAGTTTCAAGACCTCTGTAAGTCTCCGTGAGCCTGGGATTCCCACTATGACGCTGAACTGGTTGTGCCCTAAAACCCAATGGTCTAGAAAGTACTTGTGTGATCGATATTTTTCTGCACTCTGGATAGATAGTAGCCATCAGACGACCGCCACTGTCAAGTAGTGGCCTTCCCGTGACCACATTCTTTCAGAATTCCATTGTGTCGACCCTTTCCTCTCTCTGTTGTCAACTCTATCTAGTAGCAGTCCTGACCAAACCGCCATTTCATAGTAGCAGTCCTTGCATGACCGGCTCTTCATGAAATGACCCCAAACATGACCGTTTACTATCCCAGTGTGCATTAACCCGAGGTTTGTCCCACGGGTTGATTTTACAACGTTCCTAGATGGTCTATTGATTATTTAGAACCTAAAATCTTGTTCAATAAGTTATTAATGAATTATTTAAGTTAAAGAATATGTCGTTATGCTGTCAAATTCCTCCCGTAGCATAACCTTGTCACTAAATCATCCTTGAATTCATATGTTCTTATTTGGTGCATTCTTGCCTTGGTTTTTGTTCTCATGAACTTATTATTTAAACTTTACATTATTGGCTGAATATTGTTATTACTCATGGAAGTAGCCTGATTTATAACGTGAAGATGCAGAGCGGGCACGGATGGTGTCCAAGGGCTCGACTCTTGCCCCCTCGGCTGATTGCCAGAAACATACTATAAGCCATTGGGGTATAATGAACACTGGCGTCACATTGTGCCAGGAGAACTTTTTTTATAAGCAGGTGAAAATCATGAGGCTCATCATGAAATTATACTTTCTCGTTACATGACTTTCTAGTGCATAACATTTATGGTTATGTAAAGTGCATTCTCATTACGTGCTAGTACATTCTCATTCGTGAAAGTCCAAACTTACATTCATTCTATAGTTTTGCTTGATCATGTCCATATATCTTGCTCATATCTTGTTAAGTAGTGCTACTTTAGTTTTATTCACATGTTTTATTATATCGCTTTTATCTTACCTTCTAGAGCTAAAATGCTAATTACTTAAATATTACATTCATATTGATACGAAGATACCTACTAGGCAAGTGTGCTCATTACCCTATTTTTTCAATCTTTTAAAGAATTTCTAGCAGTACAGATTCTGATTACTCAAGTGATGGATCTGAGGGCAAGAGTGAGTGAAGATCAAGAGAAGCCCTAGATTGTTCTAGAGTCATGAGTCATGTTATGTCATTTTTTCCTTTTTATTCAGTCTAGTTCGTCATTGTGTCAAGGAAGTTGCATGTCAATGTACTTTGATTATTATTCAATAAAAGTGGATTTTTGAGTCTATATCCTTGTGCATTCATCTTTTATGTGGATGTTATTGTGCTCTGATTATATTGCAAGCTTGAGACGTATTGTCGGCTGCTCACGTCCCCGATTTGCTTTCGCTATACATATATCTTGGGGCGGGACAATATGACACGGAGGCAGTCATTCCACAGGAGATCGGTAGCCCTTCTCTACCTGTTATCAGCTTCTCGCCGAACCAAATAAGTGGAAGTTATTAGAAAACTTGGACCTGGAGGATGAAATATGTGAGATTGTGAGAATCCTAGCTACGGAATACCAACGTCGCATGAGTCGCTACTATAATGCCCAGGTCTGAGATAGATAGTTCCAACTGGGAGACATTGTTCTGAGAAAGTCTGAAGCCTCTCGACCATTGGAGGCAGTGGGGAAGCTGGCCTCTAATTGGGAAGGCCCCTATCGAGTAGTCGAGGTGCTCAGAAATGGAGCTTACCAGTTGTCCACCATGGAAGGAAAGCCAATCCCCCAAACTTGGAATGCTACGACATTATGCATATTTTATTTTTGATCTCTATTGTGTGCATAGAGAGTAAATCCGAACAGCAATCCTTGTTTTTATTGCTTTAGTATCCTTTGTACATCAAATAGGCCATAGCTAGTACCAAAAAAAATGGTACAATAGGAATTGATAGCTCGACGCGGACAAGGTTAGCAGCCTCAGATTGAGTCACTGACTCCACCAAGTGTGGAAACTGGCTCGGGTACTAAGGCAACTAACGTAATCTGCTTGGGTGATCAGGAAGAGATGGTATCAGTAAAGAAAGACAAGAAAAGACTCCCTCAAGTGGAGGTGGCGCCGACAGGAAGGCTCCATCAAGAATTGATGGTGTCGGCAAGAAGAAACAAGAAAAAAGAAGAAGAACAGAAGAAGGAGAAAGAAATGAACACTCCCTTGGAGTATAGAGGGAGTGGGAGGGGAGGAGGGGAGACGGCGGGTAAGCAAGGTTCCTCCCTCGAACAATCCTCTCATGCATTTTTCCTTCTCCCTGTGTCAACGGCAGCCCAGAAGTCATAGAAGAATGCCCCATTATGTGTCTTCTATTCCTCTACGTCGTCCACCCAGTTGTCTTCCATTCTCTTACATCAAAGTAGCTCGGATGCCCTAGTAGGTGTAAAAGCCTTCACCTTCATCGTCGGCCTCCATGTTTAACCAGAGGAAGGTAAGAAAGAAAGAAATGAGGGAGGAATAGTGAAGACCCTTATGTAGCGTGAAGAGGAGGAGCCGCCCTTTGGAGCATTTTATAGGCCGAAAGGGGGGAACTTCACCTTAATTGACCATCCCCTCGAAAAGACGCGAAGTCCTCCCCGAGGAGCAATTATGCCTCCTTGTCCCCAAAATCCTTCAGAATCCTTCGATGGGAATACACAAAAGGTGGGTTCTTCAAGGCTTAAGAAGATGGAAAGATGCCAAATCAACACCAGTAAATCAACCGATCGGCGCGTGACCTGATTTTTTGCCAGGAAAGTCATAGGAAATCTTTGATTTGCTAACGTCTATGGATATGGTGAATCGCACTCGGTCAAAAGTATTAAGAAGAATTTTAGCATGATCTGAACACCCTTGCCATTATATAGAACAAAAGGAAATATATGAAAATGTTCCAGACGGCCTTAAAAAAATAGGGGGCAACGAAGCAAGTACAAGCTAAACCTAATCTATGGAGATAGGAGAAGGGTGGGAGGTCTGTGGTCCCCCTTGAAGCTCGATGGTCGGAAGGCCCTCGGCACTCGGCACCATCTCTGTCGTCAAGGGCAACACCCCCCTGGTTCCCTTAGTGATGGTTGGCTCGGGCATTGACCCCACTTGTGTGGGAACTGCCTCGACTGTGCTCTCCTGAAGCAGCCGGAGTTGGCGATCCTCTCTCCTTGAGCAGAAGTGTCCTCGCTTCCCCCTCCACTACTCGAAGCTGACGATTAAGGAGATGTTGAGCCCTCTTCGCTCGAGTCCTAGTGCTGCCTGGGGTTGAATACGAGCTCATCAATGACCTAATCCTGTGCCTGATTCACTGCCCGCCTGAAGCCCTAAGCGAAGCCCTTCCGTAGCCCACATCGGTAGCCTGGCTCATAATAGGTGAAGGCAGTCTTCTTTAGGGCTTCATGATATTCTTTCGAGTCCCAAGATTGCTCGATCACGCTCGCCTTGGCCGTAACTACCCTCGCCTTGAGATCGGCCACCTCTGCCTCGGCCTCAGCCAACTTCACTTCGGTGTCCCTCCTTAATCGCACAAAACACTCATCGTTGAAAAATATCATGCTCAATTTCAAGATAAATCGCACTCACTCACAATCAAGATCTTAGATTTAGCATAAAGTGGTGAGAACGGGTCGATCCCATGAGAAGGAAGATTCTTTTATTAAGTTGAAAAAACTTATATTTTTAGAACCAAAGTTTGAGTGCGTGTTGTAAAATGAAAAAAAATAAAAATTACTTGAAATAAAGTCTAACTAAGAATGTTGGAGGGTTAATTATATTTTAAACATGTGCTACGAAATTAAGATTAATTTATCCTTTATTAAATTCTTTAACCATTAATTCAGCCCATATGGATTATCCAATGGGCCAATTATAATCCCCTAATCCATTATATGGACTTTTATTGGGCTTCCTATGATTTTTCTAAGGGTCAAAACATTTCATTTCCATTTACTTCAAGTAAATTTAAGTAAATTCAATAATCTAGTTGAGAAAAATGTAATTTAATCATTTCATGAAAAATTTAATTATACAATTTATTTAAAAATTTTATTTTCTCATTTTAAATTATCAGGTTGGGGACTCTCTCCCGATCTCTTCTTCTCTCCCACACACCAGCGGCAGACTCTCCACCTCTCCTATCTCCCTATCTCCCACCTATCTCATGACCTGCACACACCCACGTAGGACTCTCTCCCTCTCTCCGACAGTGCCATCGTCGACATCATCTCCTCCCTCTCACCACCGTCCGCAGTGGGCTCACACCCTCTCTCCCACATCACTCTCTCCCGCTCTCACACTATGACCCCCTCCCCATCGCCGCTACCATCCCCATATCTCTTTCTCTCCCACACCTCTCCCCATCCCTCTATTCTCTCTCTAACCCACACTCACACACGCAGCCAGTGCCTCCCCCGGGCCGCTATTGCTCTTCCCCATCTCCCTCTCCATACACCCTCTCCACACCGGCACACCCCTGGTCACCTCCCACGCCTATCCCGCTCCGAAAGCCGCAGCCAACTCGCCCTATCTCCCTCCCCTACACAACCACTGCTGGCACCACAATGCCACCCGCCAACCTCTCTCCCTCACCATCTCACCTCTGCCTGAGACCTCTCGTCTCTCTCATCGGCACCATCGCCAATTCACTTGCGACTTCACACATTACTCACCACCACACCACTCCTCTCCCCCACGAGCACCAAGGCACCATCACCTGCCCCCACCCTCTACCGTGTTCACCGTCTATCTGCATACCCACCCTCGACCGAACCTCCTCCCCCTCTCTCTTCTCTCTCGGACGGCTCCCTCCTCCCTCTCTTTCCACTCCACCACTGACCACCCTTCCCTCTCTCTCTCTGCTAACTATAGACCCTCACTTCTACAGACTCTCCCTTTCACCCAGCGGTGGATGGGGGACTCCTCTCTCCATCCACCTCCCTCTCCCTTTCTCTCCCACGCAGGCTCTCCTCTCACTCTCCCTGCATACTGCACACGACTCCCCTCGCACACCCGTCGCAGACACACACACCCTCCCTCTCCGCAGCCACCACACTCCTTCGCATACACGCACTTGCACCTGCCACAGCAGCCTCCCCTCTCTCCCTCTTCTCTCCTATCTCCCACACACTTGCTCTCCCTTCCTCCTCACCCCTCTGGCTACCTCCATCTACTGAGCACAGCCACCGTCCGACGGCCTCTCTCTCACCACCGGTCACACCACTCTCTCCACCCCGGCTCTCTTCTCTCTCGTCGCACACCTCTCTCGCTAACACACACACTGCCCCCCCCTCGGCTTCATTTTCACCTACATACAGCCTCACAGCCATGGCAGACCTACCATCTCGTCGTCCCCCTCTTCCCATTGTCTCTCACACCACCAACACCTCCCAACGACCGTACCACCTCCCACCGACCGCACCACCTCCCACCGGTAGGCTCTCCCCCACCACAAATGGCACTGTCCTCTCTCCCTCACTCTCCTTTTCTCTTCTCTGCACTGCAGGCGGACTTCGCCCACCGCTCTCTCACTTAACACCCCCCGTCGGATCCCCCTCTTAGGTTATTCTCCATGCACACACACTCTTGCCACCCTCTCCATCTCCCTCTTCTCACCAACACAACAGATCTCATCACCGGTGGCCTCCCTAGCCTCACCCAACTCTCCTCCTCCCATACCACTGCGGCAGCCCCAGCCACCGGCCATCACACCCCATGTCTCCCCTCTACCTGCGTCACACCCCCCTCTGCACCACCACATCGCAGCGCCACCTACACCCCCGCCATGCTCCTCACCTAGCTAGCATCTCTATTCTCCTCTCTCTCTCTCTCCCATGCACGTCACACACCACCCATGCAACACCGGACCCCATCTCCTTCATGCTTGCACTATACCTCCGGTCGCCACCTACTAACACCCCAGCTCACCACTCCCCTTCACCTGCAGTTTGCCACCATCGCTAGCCCACCGTCTCCCTTGTCGAGCCACCGTGGCTCCCTCTCTCTTTCTCTCTCTAGCCTTCTAACCAACCTCTTCGTCTCACCCTCTCCCTATCTCTCTTTTTCATGCTCCCTATCTCTCTCTTTCTATCTCCTTCTCTCTCACACGATCTCTCTCTTCTTCTTTATACACACTTAATTCCTTTTTTTAATTTTTGTTATTAAGTCTTCATCCTCATCCCTCTCTATTTTCTATCACTTTTATCATCTCTCTCAAAAATCCTTGCTCCCCCCCAAAAAAGCTCTTTCATGGCGACATCCACAGTGGGAAGTTTTTGCTAGGATTTCGCATGCCCACGCCATCCTCACGCTGGAGAAGCTCATTTCGAAACCCATCATCGGCATCTCAATAAGCTCTTTCTTCCCTTTTGTTCTGCTTTATTTTTTATCTGATTAATTGCATGCATCACTCATCATTTCTATTCATAATACACTTCACTCTTTGAGAAGATTCTATTTGTGCATTTCATCATCTCATTTCATACCCTTTGTATCTAAGAGGGGTTTCAAACAACACCAACCAGGTATGTGTTTGTTCATGATTTCATCATATTTATCATAAGGGACTGATTCTGCATTGCCATTGTTCTAATCTACTATTTTTTTCCATCTTTATTGCAATGGTAACTCGAAGGAAAGCCCTCTTCTTCGGCCAACCGAAAGGAGCGAAAGAAGGAACCCACAAAACCTCTTGCTTTGGAGACGAGACGCGATCATTCCCTCTTTCATTTCGGGGTCCCCGACCCCTGGCGATCACATACAGCACACACACGCACTTTGTTTTTTTTACTCCCTTTCCATTTTTTTCCTATTAAACCCATGAAGAGTCGCTTCCCGTAGTGGTCCCCTCTCCCATTTAATTTTAGTTGTAATCCCTTCCCCATTTTCTTTCTTGTTAAATCCTGCGGAGAACAAGTTCTTACGGAGGTTTCCTTCTCGTCACTTTCACTTCTGTCATTTTCTTTTCTGTTAAATCCTTCAGGGAATGAGTTCTCGCGGAGGTTTCATTCTTGTCAATTTTATTTCTGTTATTTCCATTTCAGTTTAAAATCTCACGGAGAACAAGTTCTCGTAGAGGTTTCATTCTCGTCAATTTTATTTCGATCATTTACATTTCAGTTCAAAATCTCACGGAGAACAAGTTCTCTTGGACAAGCCCCTGTCACTCCATTTTGTAGTCCCTTGTGTCTCTCTCTGAGTAGGAACGTCCTCATCTCTCTCTCGTCTCTCCCATAGGTCAGAACGTCCTCACTACTCTCCCATGCCTCTCAACTCTGAGTAGGAACGTCCTCACCTCTCTCGCATCTCTCACGTAGGTCGGAACATCCTCACCTCTCTCTCATCTCTCTAACCTAAGTCAGACTTCCTCACCACTCAGTAAGCGCGTCTCTCAGTCAGGACGTCTCTCTCCTCACCGCTCTCCCGTGTCTCCCTAGGGTCAGTGTGAGTCAGTCAATTAGCATCTGCATCCATTCATATATTCATATTCTTTCATAACAAAGGAAAATCAACCATATCATATCGCATCATGTCATATCATGTACAAAAGTGTGTCGGGGTACAAGGTCAGGCTGCTCCCTCTGGCTTGTCACTGTCTCCTCCTCCCTCCTATATCTTCGATGGCAGGGCCATCACAGAGCTGGTCTCCACCTCCCACTGGCATCGTCGGCATCGCTCATCCTCCTTGTTCCTCCGACAGCCGGAGGAAGTCGCAAAGTAACTACGGAAGGAACCGTGGGTGCCGTGGCTGCCACTCGGGGTTGCCCTACTGCGCTCCCGACTCACCTCTCTGAGGCCCTCCACTGACCCCTCCAGCTTTGCCACTTAGAGCTGGGCTCGCTCTACCTCAGACCGGTGGCGCTCAGCCTCAGCACAGACTCGCACTAGCTCGGAGTCACTCTAGCTTGGCCCGGAGGAGTGCCGTCTCCACTGCGTCCACTGGCCAGATCTGAGCTGACTCCTCCCAGAGGCGGGCCGTCTCCTCCCTTAGCCGAGCACTCTCGCCCAGAGTGGCTGTCAGCTCTGTCGCCTGCATACATGCATCATCATTAGTAACGTTGCATTTTATAGAAGCATAATTAACTGGGAAAGTGTAGTGAACGTACCCTCTCGGAGAGTGCTGCCTTAGCTGCCTCAGCCCAAGCCACTAGTCATGCAAACTCTGCCTCCCGCTCCGCACAGTTGGCTGGCATCTGAGAGGAGGAAGAAGGAGCATCGGTCCCCTGCCGCTAGGTCCCCTCGGCTCGCTACATTTAGGAACTCCAGGGTCAGTCATTTCATAGTGTAATCATAATCAAAGTGCACTATTTAAAGGATCATTGATAACGATGGGAGACTCCTCTAGACACAAAGGAGTGAACATGAAATCCCCAGAAGGCATTTCAATAAGCAACTCACAAGTCATCTCAGATGTCGGCTTCTCAATACATGCAATGAAATCCTCAGAAACAAAAGAGTGAGAAGCACCTGAATCAAAAAGAACACAAGCTGTATGACCATAAAGCATGATCGTACCTTCCACGATATGAGACGCTACGGCTTCTGCTCGAGTTATGTGCAAAACCTTCCTATTCTGCTTTCGACTGGCTACTACAGAAGACTGTTGGGAAGAAGTTGAAGCTTGAGGATAGAATTGCTGAGGTTGAGGTGGTGGAGGAAGTTTGAACTGAGACGGCAGTGATTAAGAAAACTGAGAAAACTACACCGGTTTGGGCCTCAGCGGACAGTCTCGAACCACATGCACTGGCTGATCACAACGAAAACAGACCACCGGCAACTAACAGGGCTTGCCTGGGTGGCTACCACCACACCTCAGACACTGTCTCGGCTGACTAGCAGTTGAATCTTGACTCTGCTGAAAGGAAGGAGCTGTCTACTGAACGGCTCCAGAAGATGCCTGCTGATCAAACTTCTTCTTGGACTTCTTAAATTTCTTGAACTTGGGTTTAGAAAGAGAAGCGTCACTAGTAGTCGACACAGCAGGTGAAACTGCTGGCACAGGCGGCTGAAAACTCGGCTGAAACTGCACGCTCAGCTGAACAAGGCCAACTTGAGTAGACCCTCGAGATCTTGCCATATCCAGCTCTAGCGCCGCGGCTGCCTGGTACACTGCATTCATCTCGACTACCCGAGTTGCAATTAATGGCTGTCGCAACTCAGCCTTCAGCCCACGCAGAAACTGCTCAGTCTTCAAGGCTTCATCAGCAAGAACATGGGGTGCATACCGACCCAATTCCATGAATTTGTTCCAATACTACAGCATGGTCATATCACCTTGAGACAGTTCCATGAATTGACACATCTTGTCCATCTTGAGATAAGTCAGACTGTACGTGCGCTCGAAGGACGCGACAAACTCTATCCAGGTGATCTGGCGAAGTGGACGAGAATGAAAAGCAACCTCCCACTCTGTGGTCCACCACACGAGTGCTGCTCCCTGAAGCTGGAATGTAGCAAGCATGACTTTTTCATCCTCTTAGTCTGCATGTGCACTGACCTTAGTCTGCACGTGCACTGACTTCATCCCATGTACACTGACTCGGCCTGCATGTGCATTGACCCTGCACTGACCTTGCCCTCTACATATTCCTTGACTACATTGACCTTCCCTGCATGTGCACTGACTTCGCTAGCATGTACACTGACCTTGTCCTCGGCATATCCCATAGGTGCATTGACTTGGCCTGCACGTGCACTAACCTGGCCAGCGTGTGCGTCGACCTTACCCCCCATGTGCACGGACCTTCCTTCAGCCCCTAGCCCCATGTGCACGGGCCTTGCCTGCCCATGCACTAACTTGGCCTTTGTCCCCTGCACGGACCCTGCTCTTACGTCCACTAACCTTGCACAAGTCCTGCATGGACCTTGCACTGACCTTGCCCCTAGCAGGCACGGACTTGGCCCCCATGTGCATGGACTTAACTTGCATCTGCATGGACTCGGCCCAGATCTGCATGGACTTAACCTGCATGTGCATGGACTTAACCTGCATGTGCATAGACTTAGCCTGCATCTGCATGGACTCGGCCCAGATCTACGTGGACGTCATTAAATATGCACGGACTTTGTTCTTCAACCCCGTGCATAACATACACGGACTTTGTTCTTCAACACCGTGCAGAACATGCACGGACTTTGTTCTTTAACCCCGTACATAACATGCACGGACTTTGTTCTTCAACCCCGTGCATAACATGCACGGACTTTGTTCTCCAACCCCGTGCATAACATGCGCGGACTTCGTTCTTCAACCCCATGCACAACGTGCATGGTGATAAGTGTGTGCTATAGGTGAGCTAGAAGGGGAGGGGTTGAATAGATCACCTCTTGAAAATTTTAGCGTAAAATCTTAGACCCCTTGAAGATAAAATATAAAGAAGTTGCAACGAAGTTGATCTTAGAGTCACTCGAGCAAGCAGATGCACTGCACAGAAAATAGAATCGGGAGATGAACCACAAACCACAAGAGAGACAGTCATTTTTAAGGTGGTTCGATTGCAAACCCGTAATCTATATCCACCCCTTACTTCACGGAGTAAGACTTCCTTGCAATAACCCTCAAGAACCAGCAGACTCAGTCTGCGAACAGATGCTGACTAACAGCTTGACCTTGAGGAACAATCTCCTCAACCTTCTACCACTGACGGAGCTAAGAAGCAATACTAATTAAGCAAGGAGTGCCAACAAAGAGGAGTGACCAGAAGCTCACCTGACTGGCGTGAAGACACCGATCCCGATCGGAGACAAGGGCGAGCGAGGAAACGTGGGCTTACCTGCACGCCGCGTCGATGAAGCTTCAACCTGAAATTTAAGAACTTACAATACTACACCTCTCGCATGAGGGGGAGCTCGGGGCTAGGATTAATTAAAATTATATCCAAAACTACCTCCACACATGGAGGGGCGGCAAGCCAGCCAGGCAGGGGAGGGAAGAGACGACCTAGCAGCTAAACGGACGACCGACGTCAGTTATGCCTGCTCTCTGGAAGAGGGGACAGACGGGCAATGTTGACGCTGCTATAGTCGCTCCCGAACTCCTTTTTCAACGATACCAGTGACAAATCTTCCCTAACTGACCCAGAAAGAACTCTGATTTTTGGCGAGAGCTCTGGTGGCCGGCGTTGGTCGGGGAGGGGCCATGAATAGTGACTCAGCACGCTGGTTCAGACTGTCTCAGCACCAATGCAGCAGGAAGACAAGATCACCATGAGTGCTGCTGAGCACCAATTTTGGCGTGGCTGGTATTGATGGATTCGTCGCCGAGTCCTCTTCGAACGGAGACTCACAGCGATGTCGACGGAGGTCGAAGTCGGCAGCGAGGTCCCAAACAGTGACCAGGTATCTTCGTTGTCCCAGGGGGGACAGAACAGCGCACCCAGGGGAGAAAAATGAGAAAGTGCCACTCCAGAGTCTGAACGAGGTGTCGCTTCTTGGAGATGGAGGGGGACACGCTGAAGAAGCTCTCAGACAAGTGGTGCCTCAAGAAGTAAAGGGATGTGGCTGTGGGAGCTTCTAGAAGTGGCCTCAGGTTGCTGAATGGAGCGGTCCTGCGTAGTCAGAGAAGAATAGCTCCTCCGAGTGACCATGAACTCAGAATGGGGTGGGACCACTGTCATTGCATAGGGAATGGATAGACACTTCTGACGGTACCTTTTTTTCATCCAGGAGCTCCGGGATGAAGTCGTGGAAGCCTCTTCAAATTGATGGTACTCTGCTGCTTGTGAAATGGGAATGCAGGTTGAAGAGGAGAGGTGGGGAATGGGGTAAATGCGAGGGGAAAAGGGGGGTGGATGGGTGCCCAGAATAATGACGAGGGAAAGGAGCAGGCTCTCTACTACCTCAGCCGAAGACTGGTGGGGGCGGAAGCCAAGTACACTCCTATCGAAAAGGTCTGCCTCACCTTGGTCTTCGCAGTCAAGAAACTGAGACACTATATGCTGTCCCATGAAGTGAGCCTGATCTCCAGGGCTGACCCCGTCAAGCACGTTCTCTCCCAGCTGGTCCCGAAGGGTCGCCTCGGCAAGTGGGCTATACTGTCGATGGAGTTTGACATCACTTATGTGCCACAGAAGGCCATCAAAGGGCAAGCCGTCACGGACTTCTTCGCGGCACACCCCGTGCCCGAAGACTCCCCGCTGGCCACGGAACTACCCGAAGATGAAGTACTGGAAGTGAACCAAGTCCAACAAGCTGTCTGGCAGCTATATTTTGACGGGGCTTCTAGAACAGAAACAGCCTCCTCTGGGCATACCAGGATACGGGCCAGAGCTGGCACCGTCCTTAAATCTCCAGGCGGAGAAGCGGTGCACACTTCCGACTGCATCAACAAGCCCTGCACAAATAATGATGCAGAGTATAAAGCTCTAATTATCGGTCTCCAGATTGCTCTGTAAATGGAGATTAAAATGCTGTAAGTATTTGGCGATTCATTGCTGGTCGTCAAGCAAGTCCAAGGATAGTTCGATGTTCGAAAGCCGGAGCTACTCCCTTACCACACTAAGGAAAAGGGGCTCATGGAGTGATTCTACCTCCTTGAGATAGGCCACTTCACCAGAGGAGAGAATGCTTAAGCCGATGCCCTGGCAAAGCTAGCAAGCTTGCTAGCAGTCCCACCTGATGGGTCACTCGACATCTGAGTGATCAACCAGCATCAGGTGCCTAGCATGATAGAAGAAGGATTGGAAGAAGAAGAAGAAGAAGAATGGGAGGTCGCCATAGTAGAAGCTGTCAGTCTGCTCGACTGGAGAGACCCTCTTATGCAATGGTTCAAGTACCGACAACTGCCCAAGCAAAGGGAAAAGAAGATTAGACTGATCAGAACAAAGGACTGTAATGAGCTCTGAAATGGGATACTATTTCGAATTGTGGCCGATGCCAAACAAAAGCTACTCCTCCGATGCCTGTCCATTGAAGAGGCTTGGAGAGTTATGAAGGAGGTTCACGCCGGAGCAGCTGGTGCTTCTTCTTCTCTTCCTCTTCTCTCTCTCAGTCTGTGTCAGCATCTCTGTGTATGTGTTCCCTCTCTGTGTGTGTCTGTTCGTCAGAGAAGACGGCCCTTTATACTCCCGGTGGCGGGAGCCTTCGAACGCGAACAGCGGACGCGGGAACATGAGGCATTGAATGGGATTTGACTCAGGCGTCCTTGGTGGCAGAGGAGTAGCCCGCGTGTCTCCCATCTCTGGTCGACACCTCGGCTAAACCCGTTGCGCGCCAAGGATCCATAGGGGGATGGTGTGAGATTTCTTCTGCCAGACGTGCCGGATGGCATGGTCTGGGGCGTGCCGTCGAAGGCCATTCACAGGCGTGCCACTGAAGCGATTACAAGTGTGCCGCTGAAGACTCTTTAGGGTTCGCGTGCCGGGGAGGGGCCACTCCAAGGCGTGCCGCTGAAGGGGCTTCAGGGCATGCCGTTGAAGGGCCTGGGGGTGTGCCGCTGAAGGGGCTTCAGGGCATGCCGCTGAAGGCGCTGTGGGTGTGCCACTGAAGGGGCTTCAGGGCGTGTAACTGAAGGAGCTGGGGGTGTGCCGCTGAAGGGGCTTCAGGGCGTGTCGCTAGAGCCATTACAAGCGTGCCGTTGAAGATGCTTCAGGGTTCGCGTGCCGGGGAAGGCTATCAGGGGTGCGCCGGTGAAGGGCAGCCAGGGCGTGTCGGGGAGGGGCCACTCCAAGGCATGCCGCTGAAGGGGCTTCAGGGCGTGCCGTTGAAGGGCCTGAGGGAGTGCGGCTGAATGCGCTGGGGGTGTGCCGCTGAAGGCGTTGGGGGCGAGCCACTGAAGGGGCTTCAGGGCGTGCTGCTGAAGGGGCTTCAGGGCGTGCCGCTGAAGGGGCTTCAGGTCGTGCCGCTGAAGGCGCTGGAGGGGCGTGCCACTGAAGGGCCTCAGGGTGTGCCGTTGAAGGGCCTCGGGGCGTGCCGCTGAAGGGCCTTAGGGCGTGCACCATTGAGGGTGGTAAGAGTGTGCCGTTGAGGTGGACTTGGGCCCGTTTCGAGCCCGATCAGCGGTCCACTTAGTTTTTCTTCTAGGACCACAAGTTGCGGGCTTCCTGGGGGTTGATTTTTCTTCGCTGACATGACTCCAGGGGCGGCTTCACGAAAGTGTATTGTTCATTCGGAGAGTCCGGCAGAAGGCGGAGATGGTGTCCACCTCATATCACCCACTGTAGTAATATTCTTCCAGGGTGAAGCCCAACCGTGGGTGTTGAGAGACACATCTCAGTTCCTTATCTAGACTTGCGGGATACCACATCTTCTGAAAAGCCTCTCTGTCTTTATGTGACTAATAAGAGGGGATGTGCTACTTCCGGAACATCTTGGCCATCCGATTTGTCGTGAATGCCAAGCCCTGAATGGGAACTGACAGATTTTCGATATCTTCAGGCAGACAGTAGTCTGTGTCCTCCTGAATAGGGTGTTCTTTAGCTGTGTAGAACAAACTATTCAGCCCGTCTATCTGCGCCACCTCCCAAGCTTTGAAAGGCCCCACGGTAGGGTTATCGAGGCCAGGAATTGGCTTGGTGAGGCCTTCTGGGACCCCAATGCGGTCGTGCTGTTGGTCGACCTTGACTTCATGAGCTTCGGGGTATATAGATGGAGGTGTTATCCTACCCACGTTCCTGGAGATGGTGATATGAGAGACCGGCCTGGTTTTGACATATCCGCGCGGCGGCGGTGGGTACCAGCTGTCGCCGGATGCTCTTTTCGATGCCCCCGCAGGGGTCTTGGCTTCAGAAGTCTTCTGGGAAGGCCCCGCATGCAGGTTGACATCTACTAAGTGACATTCGAACACCTCGAATGGGTGGAGATCGATGAAGATCCTCTCCTCCTTTCCCTCGAGACTATACTTGATGCATTGGTGGAGCGTGGAGGGCACCACCATATTTTCATGCAGCCACAGACGGCCGAGCAGTGCTTTATATGAAGTGCGGGAATCTATGACATGAAACTACACCTTCGTAGTGAAATCCGCCAGGGTAAGTGTGAACTCTGCCACCCCATCGACACTTCACATTTCTGATTAAAGCCGGCGATACGCATATCCCTGACTTTCTCGAGACGCACGTTGAAGTGGTGCCTCTCGTAGATTCTGTAGGGCAGAATATTGACAACTGCACCAGGATCGACCAGAAGTCTGTTCAACTCTCTCCCATTCAGGTTGTAACATCCCAGAGCTCAGGGCACCGATAACCCGATACAAGTACCGAATTACCGCTACCAAGAATTGGGGACGCCACCCAAGAGGCTGATGAGGCCCCTGAAGGGTTGGAAGGGTTTGTCGAGGGGGAATCATGGAGCATGAGAGGGTGAAGACTGAGCAGTTCATCCAGGGCTTGAGGCAGGAGCTGAGGCACCATTTGATCGCGCACACTACCACTGATTTGGAGACGACTTCTCGTATAGTGGCATCTTTAGAGCTGAATATGCAGAGGACACGAGGACCAATTAGCCAAGGGCAGTCCTTGTCAGGCCGCAGCCAGCAGATGACTACCCAGCAGTAGAGCACGTTCCAGCTTCCTTCTGGCAGTTCGGGAGCTTTGACTCCTGCGGCTTCAGTGGCGGGTTCTGCATCTTTCAGTGCCAAGATCATGAGGTTCTTCAGGAAGGGTTTCCAGAAGAACAAGGAGGGCCGAGAGCAGCGACAGGCTTCTTCGGGCAATGTTCAGCAGCCGGCACCTTTTCAGTGGTAGGGGTCAGTCGGTGGTTCTCGTGTGGGGTGTCCCCGTTGTGGCGCGTCGCATCCAGGCAGACAGTGTACGGCGTCGGTGATCTATTTCAGATGTGATCAGCCCGGACACATGGCGCGTGACTGTCCGCAGCGGCCGCGTCAGTCACCCCAGTTTCCTCAGCAGCAACAGCAGTACCCATAGCAGCAGTTTTAGTAGCAGGGGCAGTATCCGCCTCTACCACGGTCAGCGAGTGTGGGCAGGTAGAGAGCTCGAGGCTAGGTTGCCCACATGACCAGGGCAGAGGCAGAGTCATCACCGCTTGTGAAAGGTACTGTTATGATTTTGGGTTGTGCAGCGTGAGTTTTGTTTGATTTTGGCGTGTCGCATTCCTTCATTTCGGAGGATTTCACGCTGAGTGTTGAGGACCCAGTCTCCCAGATGTCTTATGATTTGATGGTGGAGTTACCGTCTGGTGACTTCATGGTCACTTCGTTTTGCTTCGAGAAGGTTCCGGTCTGGATCGAAGGGTGGAGTTTGCCAGGCAGGCTGTATGCATTGCAGCTCCGAGACTATGATGTGATTTTCGACATGGATTGACTCGAGGCCCATGGAGCGGTGGTGGATTGTGGAATGAAGAGGGTCTACTTTCAGCATCCTCATAGGTCGACCTTCTACTTCCAAGGTATCCGTTCTACCTCTCCTCATTTCCTCATTTCTGCTATTCGAGCCCGTCGTTTGCTTGATTCTGGTTGTCAGGGTTTTCTCGCTTCTGTGGTCTTGGCTGTTCTCCATATACATATACATATATATCTTTCTTTCCCTTCTTTTATGCTATGTGTTTCCCGTTTGGTTATGGAATCGGCGCCGTGTTGTAACACCGGCGTCGGGATGAGCATTGCAACCCTTTCTTACTATCCACGCGCTTTGGACTCCTCTGTCTGTGCGAATAGTTTTCTCGTTTGTTTCTACGATGCCAAACATGCCCTTGGGCTTCCCTGGGCTACAGCAACGCTCTCCCTCTCCGGGGGTCTTCCTTTTCTGATCGAATGCTAGATTAGCTCGCCGACAGAGGCACACATGCATGTGTATACTCCGAACCATCCTGGGTTGTCCTCTCACCTTCTCCACTATTCTACAACATAAACAGGGGAGGACGAGGTCTTCCCTACATTGCCCGTCACCGTTTTCCAAGTTTCATTTGATTAGCCTAACACTAGCTTGCTAACATTCATCTGTGAAGGTTTTTCGCCGTGCCGTTTTAACCATCTCAACAATGAGTTGTGATGATCCGGGGGGGAGAATATTCCTATTGTTTGGCTACAACACCGTTATGCCCATGGGATCCGTCTGTTAGTGGCAGATCTACCATGGACTAATAGGTGAATATCAAATTGGGTTAATCCCGACACTTTAAATCCACAGTCCTTCGACGGGCCTTGTGGTGACCGTGAGATGGGTCCCCCTTGTAGGCTAGCCTCGGGATTTTTTTCCCTCTCTAATCGGTCGTCCCGCCTTAGCCGTAGTACCGACCTGGGTCGCGCACCCCTCGCAGGCTAGTCCTCGAGGTTTTTGCTCCTGCCATGGGTCTCCTTACCTGTCTACGCTCACCCACGCACTTGGAGCCCCTAGTAGGCAAGCCCTCGAGGTTCTTCCTATCCGTTCGGGTTTTACCGGCCGCCGTTGTGCCACCCGACTCTTTAGGGGTTGCTCCATTATGTGAGTACTCTCCGTTTCTCCCTGAGACATCCTACGGAATGGGGAGATACTGTCGAATTTTTGACTCGAATAAGTATAAAGGCCGTCCAATAAGTTAGCATAATGGATCGACTCGACTCGGAACAATCGCCGTGCTAGAGTATGAACCTCGCGCGAGTCTGTGACTTGACTTTCAAGCTATCTGGGACCGACCCGACGTGCAATTAATTCAATAAACACTTAAAAGTTTCTGAAATATTTGAATAAACTTGAAAAATAAATCAATCGAAACTCAGTTTTCTTGAAACAAAGCTGAACCAGCGCCATGGTTCACCGGCCTGACTTTCCGTAGGGGGTTTATGCGGACCAGCTTCACCCCCTCAAGCCAACCTCATGTAAACCCCATCCAGGGGAGGGGATTTACGTGGACCAGCCCCTTGTGGCCCTTCAACTTTCCCTATATAAACCCCTTATGAGCTCAAGGGGCATGGGCATCCTGTACTCATCACTTAACACAGAATGCCAGCATCCAACAACTCCAAGGCTTCGAGCGGCTCCCTACAATGAGCTAAGGAGAATTGTGTGTGTGTGACTTGTTCATCGGCTTGGCACGCCGAGGGTATGCCGTTTGCACTTCCTTCACGTGCTAACAAGCCGCAACACACAAGTCCACGCCCACCGCATGTGAGATACTACGACAAGGGTAGACGTCCCCTTATGCCGGGATCGCCCCTCACGCATCCGTTAACCACGATTGTGCACGCGTCATGACGTCATACTCCTTCTCTGTAATGAGGCCACGTTCGAACACTCAACTTGATCCATAATCGACCATCGCCCGGACACTGGATCATTGTATCCCCTCAGTTGCCCAGCTAGTCATAAGCCCCCGTTTGGCACCGCGGCCATGGCCCACGTCACGGGAGGAACCTTCTGCAAAACACACATGTGTTCATATGTCATGCATCGACCCGGGGACTGGCTAGCACATCAAAATTATCCCGTGGCATGCACCTGTTGTACCCTGGCCACCACGGCCCGCTTGTAAAAATATATACCTCTCAGTGTTACGCCGCCAGTTGGACGTATGCTCTCGCATCCACATTCTGGCCTCCAACAACCCTCTGTGTCACCTAGCGTGAACCTCCAGCACCCCTTATCCCCAGCCAACACTATCCAGTCTGAGACGAACCTATAGCTATGAAGCGCTCTCAGCTCTTCACCCCGGGCTTCAGGAATACAGATTCCTCTTCGACATGAAACGAAGGTCTTCAGATTCAATCCGATGTAAATAAACATCGACTACTTGCGGTCGGTGGGGAAAGATGTCCTGTACACAACTCCCCACAGTCGCCTGCGCACTTGCACCCACGGAGCCATTCTTCCCTCCACGTGTTGCTCACCCCCTGAGTCCACGTGCCGCGCCCTGATGGTGCATCCCCAGTTAAACATTCGGTTCTATGGGTGATTGTCAAGAAATTGACTGGCACACCCGCATCCCAGCCACGTTTCCCCTTAACCCAGAAACTTTTCGTGTCACTCAGTCTCCCCTCGACTCTCCATAAAAGGCGAGTGCACAGTGCCGCTTTGAGACGGATACGGTCATGAGAGGGGTGCCCGAGGCCCATTACCTTCCGGCATCTCTCCCGTAGCTATATCCTACCCCTCACTCTAGTCACTGCACATACCGCCCCGGACCTGTCGGTGACATCCGGCGAACCCCCAGGGTGAAACAGTGGTCACTTAGTTTTTATTCTGCTAGTGCTTTGATTTATTCATCCGAAAAAGAGGGGCTGATCTATTCACCCCTCCCCTCTAGATCTGCCATTCCAACTCAACACGTGGTATCAGAGCCAATCTCTCATGATGTGGTCTAACGACCTTGAGAGAAATGGTGGAATGACATCAAAGGGCCACATGCCTGAGGGTCATTCTGTTAATAGACCACCTTTCTTCACTGGTACTAACTATCCTTATTGGAAAAACCGCATGTGGGTGTTCATTCGGGCTAATATCATGAGAATTGGTGATTTGTTAGCAGGGGTCCTTACGAGCTACCAGAAGATGAGGAAACTTGGACTCGTGAGCAAATCAAGAGATCAACACTTAACTGTGGTGCCAAGCACATAATGCAATGTGCTCTTCATCCCATAAAGTTTTTAAGGGTATCATCATTTACCAAAGCCAAAGAGATGTGGGATCGGTTAGAGGTAATATATGAAGGCACCTCTCAGGTACATGAAACAAAGGTCAACTTACTAATTTTAGAATATGAAATGTTTAGAATGAGGCTGGATGAATCCATATCCGACATGTATTGATGGGGTCATCACCACCCGATCCCGCACTCAGGGCCCGTCTCCTCAGCCCGGGTGCATCCAGCATGGTCTAGATATTTATTTTTGAGTCCTATGTAATTTTTATTTGAGTCATGTCATTGTATTTTCCTTTCATTTGAGTCAAGTACCTGTTGGCACTTAAGATGCCTCCGAAAATAGAGGGAGCAATCTTCCTCTAGAGTGGGCCAATAATAACGTTGCCTAAAGATTTTCTTTGCTACAGCGTGGCCATTAACTTGACCTCCACACTCACTCGAATGGGCCGCTTCGGCCACCTTCCAAGCTTCATCATTATCTAAGCATCTAATAAGCATTCCATTGAGAGCGCGCCTATAGAGTTCTCCTGCAATGATAGTATACTTCGAGGCGGCTCTTATAATAGTCTTACGCTGCTCGGCATTTGCCCCTTCTGGGAACGATCCGTCCCTACAATATAGCTCGATTTCATGATATCATGGCAATTCTTCTTCCTCCAAGATCTCTTCTAATTCTGTTAAAAATACTTCCTTCAGATCTTCTTTCTCAGCCCTCGCCTCTACAGCTTTCCTAAGGTTGGCGTACCAAGGATCCTGAAGAGAGGGTGCATCTAGTCTCTGAATGATGATAGTCTCAGTGCTCCGACTGAGAGAGAAAGATAGAGAGGAAGCGAGTGACACTAGTGCATCGGCAAGAATGTTCTGAGATCAAAGAGTATGGATATAGATTAGCTTAGGAAATGCCTAGCCAAGAGCGTGACCAAATACTGATATGGCTTGAGCTTCGGGTCACGGGTGTGGTAAGTGGATAGAACTTGCCATAGGATGAGCTGAGAGTCTCCTATAATCTTTAGATAGCGCGCGCCTAGAAGGTAGGCATGCTTCAATCCGGCTAGGAGAGCCTCGTACTCAGCGATGTTGTTGGTAGTAGGAAAACGAAGCTGGTAAGCGAAAGGAATCGTCACCCCTTCCGGAGTGAGGAGCACAGTGCCTATCCATCGGCCTTGAGAATTTAGTGCACCATTGAAGTGTAGAGACCAAGAGGGATGATGAGTGAGGACAGAGAGATGCTCATCAGGAAAATCATCCTGAATGGAATCAGTGTAGGGGATAGGAAGATGGGCTAGATGCTCAGCAATAGCATATCCTTTGACTGCCTTCTGAATGACGAACGTGATATCGAACTGAGAGAGGAAGCTCTGCCAGTGAGCCAACCTACTAGAAAGGACAGGCTTTTCCAAGAGATAGCGAATTGGGTCCATTCTAGAGATCAACCTAACTGGGTGGGCTAAAAAGTAGTGTTTGAGCTTCTGAGCTCTCCTTCCTCCACAACCAGCGCACCCCCTAACCCTAGCCAGCCCACCAGCATCCCATGCCCCAGCCCTCTCTCCCTTTGCAACCCAGGCTCACCACCCCCTGCTCCATGTGTCCACAGCCGTCCCGGAGCCGCGCAGTCGCCGCTACGTCTCCCCGTGGAGTAAGAAGCCCTGTTCTGCTGTTCTCTGCAACAAGCTTATAGCAGAGATCAAGTTTGCAGAGGCTACCCCAGCATCCACAGTGTGAACCAGCCAAAATGGTCATCTGTGGAGTTGTTCTTTGTCGAGCCAGCTTCGCTCCAGAAGTGGTCCTGCTGCGTTTCGACCTCGACTCCGATCACATCGCCCATTCTTGTGCAACTGCGCCAGATTTGGGTCTGAATCTGAGTACCATTTGGTAGCAGCACCACCCCCCACCCCTGTGAGAATCAGTCAGATATCTCTTCATGAGAGTTCTTCTCCTCTGAAGCGCCAATGAACCAGAGGTGGTCCCACCTGCTTTATACAATGCCTCTTCCTGGGGCGTCCATTCTCCCTCAGTCGCGCCCGACCTAGAGCCCCTTGTTCCTCCAGGACAGACTGCTTCCAAGTTGGCCCCGACACCCCCCCTCCTTTTCGTTTCAGGTCGATCACTCTTCTAAAACGTTGTGGCTTTTGATGATACGAAACCAACGCAAGAGGTTTCGTCTCATTCTGACGTCGACACTGGAAGTTCCACCTCGGCAATCGGCATCCTGTCCTGTTGTTCGCCCAGGAACCTGACGCCAACTATTCCAGCAACCACAACCAGCTAGGAGATCAGACGGCCCCCATCTTTTGAGGATTCGTAGATCTCCCTGTCAGCTACGTCCACAACTTGGTCCCGTCGTGTTTGGAGTTCCACAGTGCCCGTACCGGCCGACGCACCACGACCGCGCCCTCCTGTCCGAGGAGACAAAACTGTGCAGGCCATCGGCTGTGACCATCCCCACCCTCCGGTGACCTCAGAACGACGCTGGACTTTCAGAAGTGCATCTACACTTCTCAAGCTTCGTTCGGGCACATGCGGCATCCTCGTCAGACCCCAGAGTACAGCGTACCACTTGGATTGCTTCAGTTCTGTCCAGCAGGACAGATATTGGGCATCAGGCCCACCTCCCCTTCCCCGTGTTTCCCCCTCCTACAAATGGGAGAAATAGGAAGGGTGCTCAAGTTCATCTTGATACATCATGTGCATAGTATTTTCAAGATAGCAATTGTGCTCACTTTGGCATCTCATGTGCATTGGTAGAATAGGTTGAGCATAATGCATACACTTTACATTTGGAAGATGAAGATCATGCTGTGCATACATGCATATTTGGCATTTTTAGTGTTTACATAGTGCATACTTTGAACTGCATCATTTTAAACACTTCATTTTGCACATATCTCTAGGCCAACAACATCATATCTTTACACCTCACATGTTCATATCATTTCTAATAACCCCACTCTTAGTCATCTTTTTGTAGATGACAAAAAGGGAGAGAATAGATTTGTGTACTCAATGCTTGATCTTTCATTCTAATAAATAGGTTCATTGAATGCAATGCTTGGTTAAGATGTTTGCAAAACTATTCACACCAAAAATTGTTCACACTACTTATACTGGCTTTTCAGTGAGTGAAATGCTTCTACTCTATATCTTTTGGAATAGTCGTACACATCATTTTGTCATCATCAAATAGGGGGAGATTGTTGCATCCCCTAGTTGATGTTGGTGCTTAGGTTTTAAAGATAACAAATCGAGTGTGCTTGTGTGTGTGTTTCATTGAGTAACATGTTTGCATCTTGCCTAATGAGATAAAGGATCACTTCAAGGGTCACACTTGAAAGTCAAATGAATGCTTGGTGATTAAGGAGCTCATATTTTGATTACCTTGCTTTGCATGATTGAAAACAATGATGGACATCATTTGAGAGTCAAGTGAATGCATGGATAAGCATCTTGTTGTCCACAGTTCAAAACAGGTAGTAAATGTCATGCTTATTCATCAGGAAGAATTGATAAGGGCTTAATTTCTTTAAAATCCTCAATTGGTTGAAATTCCATCATTGGAGTCGACCCCATTCTTCAATGGAGTAGACCCAGGCTTCCTTCATTTGGGCTTTTCAAGGTTAATATATACTTAAGTCAACCATGGTGAAAATTAGATTCATGATGTGTTCACATGTTGTTTAAATGCATGGCTATTTGCTCTTGATTCTTGGTTGAGGAAAGCTAAGCCTTGGTTGTGTTTCATGCATTTTCTTCATGGCTTTTAAGGTTCAAAATGTGCAAGTCCTTTTCTCTGTATGAATCAATAAGTCTTGTAGGAGGGCCTTCAAGTGCTGGTTCTCCTTCATAAGAGTCTCGAGAGTCACCTCTTGGACTTCATGGGCCGGAGGGTCATTATTGACCAACTCCGCATTGACGGAGGTGACACGATCCTCGACGGGAACTTCCTCCGCTAGCATCGATGCTCGAGGTCTGGCAGAAGTGCCGATGTGACCGACATGAGCCGACTACTGGGTCAGGTGACGCGGCCTCCTGAGTTGAGATATAGGTTGGTTCAGGTGCTGGTGCCCGGTGGCATAACACGTGAACACCTTGACCACGTCGCTGAGGGGCTGGACCGTCCGCTTCTTCTGAGAGCACCTCTTGGGGTGGATGGGTGCCCCTAGTGTATCAAAGACTGAGGTGCATTGCAGAAAAGTCTCCGTCACGGCATCTTCCAGAGAAGAACTCGAGACTGGATGTTGGTGGGGCCTGGAACAAGTCCGTCTCTACCTTTGTCTGTCTGAACGAGAGGCACCGAATGGCTGGGCACCATCTGACGATGTGGCTACCGAACCAGTCATGTCTTGCTTGGTGTGGCGTCCTAGTGCCCAGAAGGGGTTATTAAGACGCACCTTCCAGACGGCTTGAGCTTCCTCCAGGGTAACCCAGATTCTCCTCAAGTCGGACTGTTGGTCTCCCCTGTCATTGTCTCTTCGACGGGACTTGGGAGTTCAGACACCAGACCGACGCTGGTGTCCCTGGGCCACTACAGGAGCATCTACCCTTTTGAGTTCTGCCTTGTCTTCTCGCGTTCGACGCAGAAGCCTAAAGCGGTTGGTAGTAGGGACCATGGAGACGATCCGCTCTGGGGGTATGATGGGTTCGCCCCCGTCCAGGTGAATCCGTACATTGCCGACAAGGATGGTCTTACCGGAGTTACTGGTGGCAGCGACAGGTTGCTTGCCTTTACGGCCACGATGATGCTTGTTCTAGGGAGCCGAAGATGACTCTGCTCTAAGGTGGTAGACCTAGAAAACTCGGCCCATGACTGTCGGTGGCACAAGGCCATCAACCGGTAACACTGGAATAGGTCGCCAAGACCCAAAGTTTGTAGTGGAGGCCGGCGACTGGGTGGCTGTTGGACGCGGGATGCTCTTTTTCCCCAGGTGGTTTATTTTTATATATTTTATTTATTATTTAATCAGCTACAGTGGCTTCAAGTGCAGCTACTTAGGCATTGAAGATTTTTGTTCAGCTGCGTCCACGCTGCCGTGCAACAACGTTGACGCAGCCTTCATGGACACATAGATAGCATCCACCTTAGTCCATGAGCGTCAACCTTTGTGTTCATCTTTTTGAACTACAACGTCCACGCTACTAGTGCGAAGCGTCGATGCCTTCACTAGGACTAAAAGGTCTTCAAGCAGGCAGCGTCAACCTTAACCTTGGCAGCATTGACCTTGGTCATTGAAACCCATGAAAGCTTCATCTGCAGCGTTAACGCACCTCTATGGTAGCGTTGACGCCTTAGACCATTTAAGCAGCTGTAGTCTTAGAGGCTTAAAAGCATTTGGACCATTTCTGCACAACTGCGTCCACGTAGCCAAGCTGCTGCGTTAACGCTGTAGAAGGTGCTCAGGCTTTGAAGACTACTGCGTAGACCATGGTATGCATGAGCGTCAACCTTGACGCAAGGACTTGAAGGCAGCTATACTACTACGTCCACGCTGCTGCTCGGCAGTGTTGACGCAGTAGACATCAACATCGACCTTAGACCTTGTAGCGTCGACCTTTGAGCTTAGCAACGTCGACCTTTGGCAGGCTTAGCGTCGACCTTTGCTTCTAACTGCATACTGCTTAAGCCTCGATGCGTAGATGATGTCTTCTGATAGCGTCCACGTAGTGTACTTATAACACAGCATCTTCAAGCAGTCTGTAACCTGCTTTGAACAAAGAGGCAACTGCAAGATAGTGGCAGGCATGAAAGATTATGACAAGTATAATGGACTTATGGCAATAGGATGCATTCCTAAGTATGCCAGACTATGGCAATAAGTTCAATAGGATGCATTCATGCATTCCTTTATCCAGCATTAAGATATCATCACATATCATCACAGAGTTAATGAAATGCAATCAGACACATGCAAACAGACACAGTGTATTAGCAGGCACAATGCACAATGAAATGCAATCAAACACAATGCAATGAATGAAATGCAAGCAGGCACAATGCTAGACAATATTTGTTACTTTGTTACTTTGTTGCTAACATCAAAACAGAACAATATATGTTGCTAACATCAAAGCTAGACAACATATGCACAACATTCTCCCCCTTTTTGATGATGGCAACAAAGTGACCCTTCAGGGGCCTCATCAGCCTCTTGGGTGGCGTCCCCAGTTCTTGGTAGCGGTAATTCGGTACTCATATCGGGTTGTCGGTGCCCTGAGCTCTGGGATGTTACATGCGGTGTTTGCTGTTGCTTATCCATCACCGCCTAGGGTTATGCCACCCCCTGTGGAGCCTCCCGCCTCAGGTGGACTATTGCACCTTGTGGCGACCACCCCTGTCTCTGGTCTGGAGATGGCCTATCGGCTGCCTCCGGTCTTTTCTCCCCCGCCTTCGGCTCTTCCGGCTGAGCCCTCGTCATCTACGCTTTGCGCTGGTGGGGCATGTGCTCTGCCTACTGTCATTGATCCGGACCATCGTGGCAGACGTTCTCCCTCCATGGTTGTGCATGCTACTGCGGTTCCTTGCACGCCTCGGATCATGCCATCCCCTCTAGTCGTTGGCCGACAATTACCCCCGCCGGCTTGTGCCCCTACTCCCTTGGTGAAGGGCTGCGTTCCCCCATCCGTCGCTCCCTCAATGCAAGGCACCCCATCCTGCTCTATCGCTCCCTCTGTTGTGGGGGTTCATCCCCTGGCCTAGGTGCGCAGCCATCCCGAGCATGGTGCCTCCATCATCTTGGGCTTGGCTGCTTGCTCTGTCATGCCGCCAAGGGTGGGCGGACCTCCTTCTTGTGTGCTTGCCCCCGTACCTCTTTCTTGCATGCCTGCCCCCACTGGTGGCCTCTCCACGGCTGCCCCGACGTGGCCGCCTTCTGCAGCTCGTTCCCCAGCCCCTCCTGGGCCGACTGCTTCGCCATCCATTGTCGGCTCGCCCTCGGGTGTCTCAGCCTCGTCTTTGTCCTCTAGTGGTGCTGCTCCATCTACTACTCGACTTTCTTTTGCGGCTACCCTGCGCAAGAATATCTGAGCTGCCGATACTCCATGCACTGAGGCCTGTCTTGAGGAGGTTGCTCCTCCCTGCCCCCGCTCTCTTCGGGTCCACATGGTGCAGGCGGTGCCCCCTCCGTCGGTCCTCTCTCCCGCCTCCGAGGAGCTTGATCAAGATGGTTCAGATTTTGATTCTTCTGATTGGTCGGCCTCTCCAGTTCATCGTCGAGGTGTTCGCACTAGGAGCTCTTATCATTGTTCTATGTCTCCTGACTCTGATCGGGAATCCGATGAAGAACATTCTCTCTTTCTCTCTCATTCTCGGTTTGCCATTTTCAGGGCCTGACCGAGACGTGGGGGACACCGTTGGAACCAGCGTGGCGAGGGCATCGCATTGATGCCCTCCATTCGGTGGTTCGTGAGACGGTTGGACGGAACGGGGCGAGAGGGGCGCAGCCTCCACTTCGCGTGCATGCGGCTGGAGCGACTGATTCGATGAGGTAGGGGGATAGAACCGGCTCCGCGCTAGGAACGTTTGGACACCGCATGCATGCCGATCCATGCTCGTTTAGCCTAGTTAATGTCTATTTTTGATTTTTCTTAAAAATATGGTAATTAGTATTTTTAATCATCCATGGGCATTGTATTTATGTTTTCTAGCCCTTAATGATTGGTATGGATGCTAAGGAAGGTAGGTTACTAGTTTTTGTAGCAAATCCCACCGATTTCGGTTGACTGGGGGGTGGCTCGATTTCAAACCGAACCCACTCGCTACCTAGCTCACGTAGCGGTCATGCCAGTACCTCACCTGGCGTGTTATACCCATTTACCAGACCACACCCATTCCGTTATGCTCATGCATACATTAGTTAAGGTCGTTAGTATAACGCCCCTATGTATGACTGTTATGGTTGTGGAAAACTATGGATTTTCCATATTCTGGTGACCTTAACGGACCGCCTTTAATCCGTTATGGTCTCTAGGTCTTTGAGTTTTTATTAAACAACTCAGGTGGCCATAGCAGACTAGGAGTGGTGCGTTGTGTTACATAACGCACCATGCTTGATCCGTTATGACCGATTTAACTGGAAGAAGTTCGGGTGGACATCACGGACCATGGGAGGCGCGTCATGTAACCTTAACGCCCCTAACCTGATCCGTTATGTCATATAAAGGGATAGAGCTGATCCGTTATGTTATTTAACGGGGCAGAACTGATCCGTTATGCTCTCTGCCACACTAAAAGCAGTGAATCATGTTCTAATGCATTCTCCACCATGTTTAAGATATTTTATGAATTAAAAATATATCTTTATGTCCCAATAGAGTTACTTTCTCTTTTCTCGTGATGGAGCCACTAGTCGTAGCCCAGCGACCTTAGTGTCAGCCCACCTGGGAGAGGTGGAGGGGTGTTCCCGTCTAACGATTTTTAGGCTAGTTACCGTGGGCCCCCGCGGTTACCGCTTTCTTGTACTTCTGGGAACTTCCACTGTTCCCGCTCCTAGACTGTTTCTTGTTATCACGGCTCTTGTAAGGTTCCGTGATACTAAACTTCTCCTTCCTGAATCGCCGATCGGATCGTCGGCTAGATTCTTCTCCTTTTCCTTTCATTTTCTCGACCTTCTCTAAGGTCCTTTCACACAGATAGGCCCGCTGGACCATCTCCTCATATGTTCGGATGTTCTGGGTCCCCAGTTGTTGAATGTAACCGGGCCGTAACCCGTCCATGAACCGATTTGCCTTCAATAAATCGATACTGATCAGATGTGGTGCAGATGGTGCTAGCCTGGAAAACTGTAATTCATACTCTGCTACTAACATCATCCCTTGACGAAGGGACGCGAACTCCATAGCTTTCCTCTCCTTGACGTGTTCCGAAAAATACTTGGCACGGAACAATGTAAGGAAACCTTCCCATGTGTGAGGTGCATCGACTGGTGGTGCCGGGACTGACTTCCACCATGTCCGAGCGTCTTTGTTTAATTGGAAGGTAGCTAAACGCACCCTCTCCTAATCGGTGCATTGTATAACATCAAAAATCATGTTCATCTCATCGATCTAGTTTTTTGCCTCGTCCAGATTCGAAGAACCATAGAAACGCGGAGGGTTGGGACTCCGAAAATTTTGATGTAAACTGCCTGCTCTGGCTCCTGCGCCTACCTGAGCCATTGTTTGAAGTGCCTAGGTAAGGCCAGCCACTGTCTGCTGCATGCCATCCCAATCTACACGATGTGTCAGTTGATTCAAGCCTGACTGTGCCAACGTCACTTGGACTTGAGAGTGTACTCTACATCCAAAGTTAAAGAGATTTGATTTGTCAGTTTCAATTCAAATTTATTAACAATGGCATGACAAATTCCTTTAACAACCAACATCCTCTTTAAGAAGCTCTAGACTTGATGCATGATTCAGATGTGAACCTAAATATTAAGTCCACATGACAAATGCGGTTGCTCCCCCTTAGTGTGTGCATGAATGTAAGATGTTCATTAACATCCTAATATCATGTGCAGTCATGGAGGTGATGAAGACAAGAGAAATACAGTACATTATGACATGAATTCATTCTAGTTGAATAATAGATTCTTTAACTTTTATGCATGACAGTATGTGAAGGTGTATGCGGGACAACCTCTGTCTGGACCCAGTAGCGATAGCCTTCCAGTCCCATCCGCTTCAACTGTTGGCTCCGAAGACCCACAGGTCTACGAAGCCGACACTGACAATGATGACTTCATCAACTTTCAGCCAGCATCTCCTGAGCTAGAGGACGGTGGCTAGGCAACCGTCGATGAACTTGTCGAAATCAATCTGGATGAAGATAAAGCCCCTCAGCCAACATTCCTCAATGCTCTCCTCACCAAAGCAGAGAGGCAGGACTACAAGCAATTCCTACTCGAATACAAAGACTGCTTCGCCTGGACATACAAAGAGATGCCGGGGTTAGATCCCTCCGTAGCGGAGCATGACCTAGCTGTATCTCCCTTAGCCACACCAATCAAACAACCCCAGCGGCGCATGCTCCATGAGCTAGAACTCCAAGTTACGGCAAAGGTCAATAAAATGGCAGAGGTCAACTTCATTGAGCCATGCATCTACCCGGTCTAGCTCACCAACATAGTCCGAGTCAAAAAGAAAAATGGTCAAGTCCGCATCTACGTCGACTTTCGGGATCTCAACAAAGTCTGTCTGAAAGATGACTTCCCAGTTCCAATCACAGAAACAATGGTCGATATGACCACCGGACATGAAGCTCTATCTTTCATGGACAGGTCATCGGGTTACAACTAGATCTGGATGTCCTTGAAAGACAAGAATCACATCGCCTTCAGATCTCCCCAAGGGATCTTCAACTACAAGCGCATGCCCTTCGGTTTGAAGAACATCGGTGCTACCTACCAGAAGGCCATGACTAAAATCTTTGACGAGATGCTGCACAACATCGTCGAATGCTATGTTGACGACCTTGTCGTCAAGACCAGAAGGTGAGAAGACCACCTACGCGATTTGCATCAAGTCTTCGAGCATCTCCAACAATATGGGCTCAAGATGAACCCCATGAAATGCGCCTTTGGCGTATCCAGCGACAAGTTTCTTAGTTTCATTGTTCGATACCGAGGAATCAAGGTGGATCCAAATAATATCACAGTAATCTGGGAGCTACCACCACCCAGCAACCTCACTGAACTCAGGTCGCTCCAAGGTAGACTGACCTACATCTGGAGGATCATCTCCAACCTCTCTAGTCGATGCGCCCCTTTCAGCAAGTTGATGAAGAAAGACGCCGTCTTGAGAGTGTCGGGCTGTAGTGGCCCCTTCACAAAATGTTGACGGTAATTCCACGTCAACGGCCCCGAATCTACCAAAACTGATAAGGATGACTCTCGGTATCCGAGGCCTCTTCTACTCATTTTTTTGCCCTTTGGGACGGGCTTTGTGCGCCGCTACAGCTGAGTGTCGAGACCCAGTCCTGGTTGGTAACCTAGCTTCAGTATCATGTTTCAGCCTTTGGAATCTCTTATCTTGGGCTTCGCCTTGACGTCAACTGGTGCAGTAGTGGGCTCGCCTGGCGCATATGCCCATGGAAAATTTAGATCCATCACAGATAGGACCAGCTTGTTGCTCGGCCAGAGTGTTGGCAGAATTTTACTGGAAATGGCTTCGACAGAATGTACCATGGAGACACTTTTAACCTTTACCACCCACCCTTGGAATGGGAACTTGAGGCACTAGTGGGTGGTAGAAGGTACGGCATGAAGGTTGTCAATCCACGGATGACCCAGAATAGCTTTAAACATTGGGTCAATGTCCAAGACATAAAACTCTACGGGTATTGTCAATGGCTCAAGTTTGGCCTAAATAGTTACCACCCCATGATATGCCCTTCTGGAGTTATCATAAGCTGCAATAGTGGTTGGGATAGGCCTTAGCATCTCTTCAGGAATATTGCATGCACGCAGAGTGCTCAAGGGACAAACATTTATTGAAGCTCCTGTGTCCACGAGAGCTGCGTCGATAGCCACTTTATTTAAGGTGATTGAAATGCATAGTGGCATCTGACGTGCCTCGAGCGGTGCTAACTCTGACTCTGAAAAGGAGATGGCTGGCCCCTTTGTGATTGTGGCCAAAGCCGACGGTAAACTATCTACTACTGTGTCCTCACTAACCATGACCTTTTGGAGAAAAGTCTTTAAAGCATCTTGGTGCAGAGGGGATCGCTTAATCAATTCCAAAACTAAAATCTTGGTCGGCATCCTGTCCATGTGCTGCAATAAATCATACCTTATGCCAGGTAAAGGGTCTGCTTCTTCTTGCTTGACTATTGTTGATGACACTTGAGGGTTGGGTGCAAGTGCACCAGTAGTGGGATAACTTCTCTGGAACAGATGCCCGCTCTGGAGGGCAAGGTTCTGTGCCGGCCCGGCATTGGACGGACTCACAATGGGTGACTTGATGGGCCCAAGGGGGTGAATGAAGGGTGTAAAAGTGGTGGTGGCGATGGTGGAGGCAGGCCGAGCAGGCCCTGGCGGGAGGATGATAGGTGACGAGTTAGGTGAGGGGGTGACAGTGGAGGGTGTGACGGGTGATGGTGCGAGGATTGGTGAAGCGGTGGGCAAGGCAGTAGGCAAGACGAGGGGTTTGAGAGGAATGGTGTGTGCGGTGGAGGTGACAATGGTAGGCCAAACGATGGCGAAGGTAGAAGGCGAAGGGGGGTTGTTTTAGGTGTGGTGAAGGGCCAAAAGATGGGCTGGTGTCTCGTCATCATAGGACCACCCAGTGTTTGGAGCTGGGCGGTGGGCAATGTTCATTTGGGCTGGTGCCGGCAGCTGCGGTTGTGGAGCGAGTGGGTGGTTTGGCATCAGATTCTGATGAATCCCAAGTCCTTGTGCGGGTTGCTGTTGCTGCTGAGGTTGGCGTTGCTGTGGCTGTTGCTGCTACGGCGTCGGCTGCTGTGGCCCCGGTGCCTGCCTTCTTCTTTCTTTAATCTCTACAGTCCACTTGTGCATTTCTACCCAGTCAATCTATTGTCCCTCATGCAAATCATATACAAAATCACAGAACTAGTAGCACCTCTCAATCATGTGCCCGAGTTGCTGATGGAATATGCAATATCTGGACTGGTTGGCGACCGGATTCTAGTTCGGGCGTTTCGGGGGAAGCTAGAGATCACCAGTGTGCATAAGAGCGGAGAAAATATCTGGGAGAGTTTCAGGTAGGGGAGGTTAATGGGCTCTCTTGGGACCTGAGCAAGCAGGTGCGTAGCCGTTTGGTGGAGGGACATTGTGATAGTGTGGCAGCTGTTGCGACTGTTGTGGCTATTGAGGAGCAGGGAATAATGGTTGGGTAGTTGGCAGAGTGGTGAACTGGGGGTTGCAGGGAGGTTGCTGGAAACGCGGTGGAGCGGTTTGGTTGGGGTAGTGGATAGCCTGCACCTGCTCATTCGTCTAGACTCCTTCGGTAACTAGGCCCTGGGGTTTTCTGGTGGGTTTGGGCTTCTGGGCCTCGAACAAGGAATGAATGGGGGAGTCCTTGAACTAGGTCTGGATAAATCGGGCCCTACTGTACAACTGGTGCATATTGGAAATGTCGTTCATAGCTAATATGTTTCAGAAGGTTGGGGTGGCATTGGAAATCAACAGCTTAACTTTCTCTTCCTCTGGAATCTGCCCAGGCACACGGGTGGCCATCTGCCTCCATCTATGGGCATAACTGGCGAAGTCTTCGTTGGCCTTCATCTTCTCTACCACCAGGTTACTAAAAGAATACTCCAGGCCCACCCGATCTTGGAACCTCCATATAAACTTTTCTTTAACAACTTTAAAACTCTCTGCCTCCTCTAGTGGCAGGGCACAAAACCACTCCAAAGCTACCCCGTCCAATGAGCAGCAAAAAAGATATGCCATGAGACGATCGTCGTACTGGAACTACGCCGACTCGTATAAGAACTCCCTTATATGAATGAAGGGGCTGCCATTCCCGTCGTACTTTCAGTACGTGGGGAGCTTCGACTGGGGAGGGAAACGAATGTCCCAAAAATTGGGAATTGAGATGCCAGCTAGGGATTGTGGGCCGACAAGTTTGTGAAGGAGGTCAAGCAACTATAGCATGGCAGCCCCCTTATCAAGAAGTTCTTATTCTTGGGATGGAGGAGGCAAAACTAGAAGGGCGAACCCAGTATAAGGGGTCGAAGGATAGGTAGCCGGAGGGGGAAGCCTGTAAGAGGGGTAAGGGGCCAAGGAGGGGCCCATATCCACGTGAGCTAATTCGGCAGCCCCTGCTTGAGGGCGTAGGAAATCGGTCGGGCCTACAAGAGCCTGCGGCACTGGGGAGGTGGTCTCATAAGGATCCAGATAAGAAGGCAAAATAAGTAGGTCTTCCTTTTGTCAAGCGTCTGATGGGCTGAGCTAGAAGTCTGGCCTGCCTCTAGATGGGGGAAACGGAGGACCTTGGGTTGGATAGGGGTAAGATCAATGGGAACAGCAGACGAGGCCCCTAACCCACTAACCAGAGATAAAGGAGTGGCGGCAGTAGACACGCCCTGGGGAGGAACTGAAGTCAGGGTGTCTGGCCGCTGCAACGCCTGGCCAAGAATGTGGAGCTGGGTCGGATCTAGCTGGGCCATCATATGGAGAATATTGATGGGAATCGACTCCGAGCCTGTACATTTCGTCATCCCTCTAGCGTCCATTGTCGTTTCCTCTTTAGGATGTTGATCCCTGCAAAAGAGTTAGGCTCTGATACCAATTGATGAGTCCTAGAGAATGATCTAGAGGGGGGTGAATAGATCAACCACCCAATTAAAACTTACTGCAGTGGCTACTAGCGCGGAATTAAAACAAGTTACTACGGGATGACAAGGAGGCACTCAATCACAACCTTGAGAATCAGATCAATTAGATCGACCCTTACGCGATCCTAAACATTCATCTACTGAACGATGAACTGAATACAATGATGAATTCAAAACACATATCAATCGCACAGTAGACAAGAGATTTTAAGGTGGTTCAACCTCAATCCAGAGGTCTATGTCCACCCCACACTCAACCAAGTGTGACTTCACTACTGACTAACAGCTTGCCGCTGATCCACAGCTTCGGGGAATTCCTTCCCTACAAACCACTGAGCATTACAGCTTTGCTATCCAGAGGAATCCACCTCTGACCGCTGAGGATTACAGCTTCACCTGTCTAGAGGAATCCACCTCTGCAACCACTGACTCACAGCTTGAAGGAACAAGAGTTTCGAAGAAAACAAAAGAAGCAAAATGAAGAATCAAAACCCAAACAGGAATGTAGCTTAACAATGAGCAAATCAGCTCTGGTTCTGAACCTGGAGACTGATAACAAAAGCTCTCTCAAGACCTTCTCTCAAAGCTTCCTCTTTGATCTACTATGCTCTCTCTTAGTCTGGATCGTGCTGGCTCCTTTTCTCTCGCTGCTCTTCATCTTTCAATATCACGCTCAGATCTGCCTTTTTTACCATCAGTCTTCTCTTGAAAGAGAATCTTCTTATTTATAGGTAGCAGCAGAGAGGTAGGGCGCGTGCTCACCACATTTCCCGCCCAAATGCCTTATCCAATTCTGACATTGCTCGGCCATGTGGCAGCATCCTAGCATGACTGCTTTCCACGTGTCACTATTATGGCTCGTCCTCCCTTTTGGATCACGTGCCATTCTTAGACTCCACGAATAAGCATCCTATCAAAAAGTCAGAATTGAAGTTAGCTTATGATAGTTAGACAAAAGATTGGGAGATGCACAGAGTTGATAGAGCTTTAAACAAGAAGTGCACAGACTTAATTTTAGCATGAGATCATGTATGCACGGACGCATTGGCTTATAGAGCCTTACAATTGCGCATATACTTTCCCAAGGATATAAAAATAAATAAAAAGACACAAATGTAAAAAGAAAATACTAATGACTATAGTCAATTCCCATCAGACACAGGTGAGTCTTGCTGAGGTTGTGGTGGTGAAATTCAGAACTGAGACTAGTGCGGCTGGGTAAACAGTGAGAACTGCACTGGTCTCGGCCTTAACGGACAGTCTCGACCAACGTGACCCGACTGATCCCAGCGAAAATAGATTACCAGTAAGAAACATGGCATGCCCAGATGCCTACCACCACATCTCAAACATAATATCGCCTGAGGGACAGCGGGTCCCTGAGACTGCTGAGAAGAAGGCACTAATGACGGAACAGCACTGGTGGATGACTACTGGGCAAGCCGTTCTTCACGCTCCCTTAACTTGCTCCTGGCATTCATGGACGAAGCTGTACCACGATTAACTGGCACAAGAGAGGAGGTTCTAGTTGCAATCGGATGCCTGCCTTGCCGATCCTTAGACATCCGAGCCTTCTTAGTTTTCTTGAATCGGAACTTCTTGCCCTTGGGCTTAGAGGAAGAAGTACCATCGACAGTAGAAATAACGGATGGAACTCTAGGTACGCTCGTCTGATAAACTGGCTGGAACTACCCTGTCGGCTGAGGGACAAGGTGATACTGCACACTTGCCACATCCGGCTGAGCAGATTTGGCCTAAGCATGCCCTTGGGGTCTCACCTGCCCTTCACTAGTCAGCATTCCAACCTGAACATCTGGTAAACCTTTCACAACTTGAGCGGGAACCGCTGGGACTTGACTAGGCGCATACGCATAAACTAACACAACAACCACTGGAGGAGAAGTACCACTTCCCTCCCGAGAAACATGCGCCTTCTATGACGCGCCATCGAAACTTAGGAAGCATACACCGACGAAAATCACAGAAAACATCCTAAGCCAGCAATAGATGACTCAAATGGACTTGTTCTAGATAGGCACTATGCAATTTTAATTCCTTATACAAATCCTCAACACAGCTCTGATACCAACTGTAACGACCCAGAGCTCTGAGTACCGATAACCTGATAATATCGGATTACCACCACTAAGAACTGGGGACGCCACCCAAGAGGCTGATGAGGCCCCTGAAGGGTTAGTGAGAAAATAAAAGGAAAAAAAGAAAAAAATGGGAAAAAGAAAAAAAGAAAAAAAAGGAAAAGTTTATATAATACATATAATATAAATAAATAATATAAGCATACAACTATATATGTGCGTCAAATAACTTTCCCACGCACATGGTAGCGTATGATGATGGGTGCATGCACCCGAGAGCATTCTACCCACGTAGTCTTATGTACCGACGAGCGTCCATGTGTGCTTCGCACGAGCATTTGTAGCGCAGGCACGGGCCTGGATCACCGTCTTATCCAGATGACTGACCTAAAGTCCAACCCTGAAGGACCTATGCACCCACGGGTACCGCCCGGCTCATCCTTCGCCCGCGCTACTCGTGGGTGGGGGGCATTTGTGGATGTGTAAAATTACACATCCATATGTCCCGACCAATCCAATATTAATGACAATGTCAAATGAAGAGACTGCGGAGAGTACGTCCCATCTGGACTCTCTGAACAAGCAACACGCTGTCGTGAAGCTGTCTCCGGGGTCACGATAGCGAAGAGAAACCAACCCTTAGGGGGACCCACAACTCGTGGGCCCCGAAGAGAATTGGTGGATCGTCAATCGGGCTCAAAACGGGCCCAAATCCACTGCAACAGTACGCCCATACGGGCCTCCAACAGTACGCCCAGCGTGGTCTTCAACGGCGCCCCCCTGTGGCCTCTACTGGCACGCCACCAGCGCACCTTCAACGGCACACTCATGCTGCCCTTCAATGGCATGCCCCCATGTCCCTTTGGCGGCACACTAGTGTTGCCCTTCAGTGGCACGCCCCCGTGTCACTTCAGTGGCACACTGAAGCTGCCCTTCAACGGCATGCCCCCGTGTCCCTTCAGCGGCACACTCATGGTGTCTCCAGCGGCACACCCTTAGTGGGCTCTTCAACGGCACGCTCTGCCAAGCCTTCAACGACACACCCCGAGGCCCCCAGCGGCATGTCCCTTCAACAGTGCGCCCAGGCCATCTGTCTTCAATGGCACAGCTAAATGCCCCTCAACGGCATGGTCTAATTCTCCAGCGGTACGCTCTCCCCACGACACGTCCGACAGGGAGGATCTTATGCCATTCCCCTATAGATTTTTGGCGCGCAGTGGGGTGGCTGAGGTGTCAACTGGGGAGGAGGACACGCTGCCTACTTCTGAAGTAGGTCGCGAATTGTGTTGAAAACGCCTTTGAGGACGCCGTTACTTAAGTAACGGTTATTCATTCCCTCGACAACTCCTCCAACCCTTCAGGGGCCTCATCAGCCTCATGGGTGGCGTCCCAAGTTCTTGGTAGTGGTAATTCGGTACTTGTATCGGGTTATCGATACCCTGAGCTCTGGGATGTTACAGTTGGTATCAGAACAGCGTTGAGGAATGTTTAAGGTATCGAAATGCATAGTGGTTGTCCAGAATTAGTCCAATCACACTGTCCATGCTGGCTTAGGATGTTTTCCATATGATTAATGCTTTTCTCTACCTACTATTTGTTTGTTAGCTGTTCGAGATGCCACCTCGGCGTCGGAGAGTCCTGGTTCCCCAGGAAGAGAGTAGTGTACATGCTCCAGTTCCTGCTGTGCCAGTCTAGGAAGATGTGCCTGGCAGTCGCGGGCGAGCGCTAAAGGAATTCTTGTAGTTTCACCCACCGACGTCTGAAGGTCAGACCGACCCGGATGCTGCTAGAACTTGGTTGGTTGCCACTGAACGCGTGTTTCGCTCTATGGAATGTGCGGAAGACGAGAAGGTGATGCTTGGTACCTTTCAGCTTCAAGACGCGGCACTCACCTTGTGGAAGACCGAGTGAGAGGTTTCTTTTCAATCCTGCCCACTTCGCCAGATTTCTTGGACCGAGTTAGTCGCTACTTTTGAGGCTACTTTCAGCTTCTCTTATCTCTGCGTGGATAAAATGCGCCAGTTTCTATAGCTCGTCCAAGGAGGAATGTCAGTGCTCGAGTATCGGAACAGGTTCATGGAATTGTGCCTTTACACGCCCCATGTTCTCGCAAACGAGGCACTGAAAACAGAACAATTTCTGCGAGGCCTCTGTGCTGAATTGAGGCAGTCGCTGATTGTTGCCAGGATCACTACTATGACTGAAGTTTATCAGGCAGTAGAAGAATTAGAGCTGGATTTGACACGGTCTCTTGTTCTTTCTCCGGCATTATCGGTGCAGCCGACAGCTCAATTTCCTCCAAATTATTTGCCTCCTGTTCCTACATTTTCTTCTGCTACTACTGCAGACAATGGTGTAGCTTCTTCTGGCAGATCTCAGTTTAGAGCATATAAGAGCAAGAAGAAATCTAGGAGACGATTTGAGCATAACGCACATGTTCTGGTGCGTTATGTTGATATAACGCCCTTAGCTTGGTGCGTTATGTCGTCTGCATGTGGTTTCAGGTCTGGTTGGCATAACGCCCCTCCCTTGATGCGTTATGTGGGTATAACGCCCCTATGCTGGTGCATTATAGTCCTGTTTGCCGTGATGACTGTTGGTTGGTTCTGTGTTGTGTGTCCATCTATCTTAGGTCCTTGTTCAGGGCGGTGTCTATCTACCGGTGGTTGTCTAGATTGGTCGGTTTAGGTGACTGGCTGTGGTCTTTTTTTTTTACTACAACAGTACCCTAACGACTCAATCTAAAGGCTGCCATTGTCCTTGTCTCTGGTCGCGTAGCAACTATCTCTTGACTGCTGGGTTTCCCCTAGCAGTTGACTGACAGGTTGCTCTGCCCAGAGTGTTGTCGTCGTCTACCACTCTTCCCTGTTGGTTCTATTTGTTTGTGTTGCTGTGGCGGTGGATGTGTTAGTGTGTCGGTGTCGTGTCTGGTTCCAGTCAACTCGGGGTTACCTAGTGGTTGACAGGCAATCTTGTTGTGTCTCGATAGCCTTGTCCAATTCGAGACATTGGTTCTAGATGCCTCGAGGTACCGTTCTCCTGGGTCTACGTGTCCAGGTGAGCTAAGGGTTCTCAGTGTCCCCTCAGGTCTCCGTGTTTTGGTTCTCGCGAAGAGTTGTTTTCCCTGGCTTAAGGTTAAACCGATTGGTGGCTTTGTTCCGATGTGTGCGATGATCCTGACTCGGAGTCGTAGGACTCAGGGACCGTTGTAGTTGTAGGTCTAGTTTACCTTGCCCTGAGTGGTCGGCGGTTTCCTATACTACTGTGGTGCGTGTAGTACGGCATGTCTGTACTCCGGCACTTGTGTTTCAGAGTCTTCGGGTTTTGTGGCTCCTCTTTAGTTGGTGCCTTACGACACGCTTTGGCGTGACGGCTCTTGTAGTGGGGCACTCTTCCCAAGACATAATTTTTAAGCTAGTTTCGTGGGCTTCTGACCTTATCATAGCATCCGCGGGGGAGAATACTAGTTAGAGGCCTGGCTTAATGGTCTACATCCAGTGTGTGCACATGGGGTCAGGGGCTTAGGACTCACGTCGACGGGCGTGACCCTGACTGGTCCTTGCAGTGGTGGTTTCCACGTGGGCCTTGGCTAGATGAAAGGTCCGAGCCAAAGGAGAAATATGGACATCGACCCAACGGGATGTCGGAGTCAACAAACCTTGTTTAGATGACATGTCCAAGACAATGGTAGAAGTAAACACCGTTGTCGTCTCGATACCATTTCGAAACCAACTAACCTGGGAGGGACATAGGGTCTAGGCCAGGGCAGAATATAGTTGTTGACGTGACAGACTTTCAAAGTCAACCAACTTGACAAAGATGTGAGGCCTAGGCCAAAGGAGAAATATGGGATACGAATGTTGACCAGACGTCATGTCAGAGTCAATGAACTTGGCAGTGGCGTAAAGCCTGAGCCAAGGGCATAATATAGGATAGATGCTGACTCGACGTCTTGTCGAAGCTAACAAACTTGACAGAGGCGTAAGGCCTAAGCCAAGGACAGAACATAGAATGGGTGTTAACTCGACATCTTATCGAAGCCAACGAACTTGGCAGAGGCGTGAGGCCTAAGCCAAGGGCAGAATATATGATAGGTGTTGACTCGCCGTCTTATCAAAGCCAACGAATTTGGCAGAGACTTGAGACCTAAGCCAAGGGTAGAATATAGGGTATGAATATTGACCCAACGTTGTGTCAGAGTCAACAAACTTGGCCGAGGCGAGAGGCCTGAGCCAAGGACATAATATAAGGTAGGTGGTGACTCGACGTCCTGTCGAAGCCAACAAACTTGGCAGAGGTATGAGACCAGAGGCAAGGGCAGAATATAAGGTATGAATGTTAACCTGACGTCGTGTCGGAGTCAACAAACTTGGCCGAGACATGAGACCTGAGGCAAGGGCAGAATGTGGGATATGAATGTTGACCCGATGTCGTGTCGGAGTCAACTAGCCCTACCCTGATAGAAGGTCAAGGGTGAGGTAGACTAGATTGTAGGCATATGAGAGGCTCAGACTCAGGGCTAAATATCGATATCAACCTGACGAGATGTCAGAGTCAATGAACCTTGCTTAGACGTGAGGTCTGAAACAAGGGTAGAATGTGTAGATGAGGATGTCAACCCAACGTCATGTCGAAGTTAACCAACTTGGCGAAGACGTGAGGTCTAAGACGGATAGAATATGGACGTTGACCCGTGGAGATGTCGGGATCAACAAACCTTGCCCAGACAGAAGGTCTGGGACAAAGCATGCCGGTTTCTCAACCGCGCACATCCGCATGCTTCCCTCGCTAAGGGACATTTGCGAGCTCGTCTAGAGTCCTAGGCCGAGTCCGTGGGTCCGTCCCGCATCACCAGACCTCAGACATCGGCACGAGCAGAGGAGGTTCCCGCATAGGATCGTGTCATCCCTGCCAATGTGGAGCCGATCAACAATGATCCTCCAACCAGTGAAGTCCAGGAGGTGACCCTTGAGGCTCTTATGAAGGAGAATCAACACTTGAAGGCCCTCCTACAAGACCTATTGCAGGAGCGTGACCCCCACCCTCAACCGCCTACTGGGACTTCGGCGAAAACGTCAGTCCCACCATGTGGGCAAAAAAGTGCCAATACCTTAGCTACAGCCGTCTGAACCCCTACAGTAACCAGGTTTGGTACGCCTTTGGCTGAAGCTCAACCACGACCATATCCTAACCCGCCAATGCTGAAGAATCTTGTGGCACAACGCCAGATGATTGAGGGGATCATCGATACCAAGCTCGCTCAGTTTGGGGAAGGGGTCGCGATTGTGGACCTCTACAGCGTCCCCTACCCACTGCATCACCAGCTCAAGAAGCTTCCTCCGGAGTATGCCAAGCCGTCGAAGCTGCAGAAATTCGACGGGCAGGGATCTCCACACGAACACCTGGCCTACTATGTTACGGCCATGGGCGAGCTTGCGTTGGATGAATCTTATCTCATTAGCTATTTTGCCTCTTTGCTTACGGGAACGACCTTTCAATGGTATTCCCGCCTGAAGCCCACCTCAATCATCGACTGGGCGGATCTGTAGAAAAAGTTCCTTGACCATTTCCAAGCGGTGGAGCGAAAGATCTCCCTAGCCGAGCTCTACTCTCTCTGACAGAGGAAGGGAGAGAGTGCTCTCGACTTCATCAAGAAATGGCGAGACCTCAGCATTAGGTGTGTTAATCCACTGGTCCAAGAGGATGCCATCACCATATGTCACTGAGGCTTGGCGACCGAGGTCAGCAAAAAGTTTCTCGGCACCAATATTAGGGGCTTCGACCAGCTCAATTTGGCCATTGCAAAAATAGAGATGTTCTTCGTCGATAACCCTACCTATATCTTAGCAAAGGGTAAGCAGGCGCGAGAACACCATCCCGGCAAGGAGGTGAATATCATTGAATTCACACTCGCATGTAGTCTATCAGGTCGGTGCACTAGTGAACCTTGTGTTCAGCAAGGTCGGTGCACTAGAGGACCTTGTGCTCAGCAAGGTCTATGCACATTGGACCTTTTGTTCAGCAAGGTCGATGCACATTGGATCTTGTGTTCAGTAAGGTCGATGCATATACTATGCATTTAGTCTACAAGGCCAATGCACATGCAAGCGTTATGTCCATCAGGTTGATGCACATGCAACAACACGCTATATAAGGTCGATGCACATGTAGAGTCTAAGGTCGATGCACATGTAGAGTCTATGTCATACCAGCTCGGTGCACATTTGTTATTCACTAGACTCAGGTCAAAGCTTTCCTGTTTGCTTAAGGCATCAGGTCGATGCTTAACCTATAGCTGTACTAGCCATCGCCTTGACTGGTCAGTGCAACCTCACTTGGTTTAGCTCGACAGGTCAATCTATGTTCCACACTAGGCAGTGCATCCCCATAAGTTTTGTTGTCATCCATCATCTCTTGGTATATCAGGTCTACCTATGGGTTGCACAGGTCGATGCAACTATAGTTGATTTACGACATTCGTACAGAGGTAAATTCACACAGGTCAATGCATAGTGTGTATGCATCATGGCATCTGCATTATCATATATTCTTTTGATCTGGGTGTTTGACTTTTATGAGATTGGCTAAGTCTGCATTCTCTTAAGCACTTATGATGACAAAGTGTTTGATGAAATGTTTCATATCTTGTTGACAGGGACTTTAATATGAAAAGCCTTAAACCACTCATGTAACTTGATCAAACACTTGAAGAGCATAAAGCATTAGAGATGTAAGTGGTCACATGGTTCGAGAGTTGAGTTAACAAGCACGTGATCTAAGGCTGCCAGTCCACCAGAATGTTTGGCCACGTAGATTCATTTCTTCCTCCGATCTGACATGTTGACATCATCCAGTTCCTTTTCTTGAAAAGCTATTGGCGGGAATGCTCCCTCTTTCAACATTGCTAAGGGAATTTATCGACTTTGGTGGTACTTTGAGAAGGAAAGTACAACAATGGTTACATTGTGGTAGCAGTGCATGTCTTGCCAGTTTGATAGTGAGCTACCTATCTTGAGGAATCTTTTGGAGTTTCCTGCAAGCTTTGTGAAGCATCGGGTTGCAACTGATTATAACGGACTAGAACCACCCCATTACATACCATAATGGACCAGGGCAGGGCCGCTATGCTTGACAGAACTCAAATAAATCCACAGAAAAATGGGACTATAACGCACCAGGGCAAGCGTGCTATAGGACTATAACACATGAGAGCAGGGGTGTTAAAGTCAACAAGCACGTAACACAACTGACAAGGGCTATAACGCACCAGGGGCGGGACATTATAGGAACATAACGCACCTCCCATGGGCCGTTATGCCCACCAAAACGAACAGAATCCACAGTTAACCATGGGATATAATGCACCTAGAGTGGGGTGTTATACGAATGTAACGCATAGGGACAGGGGCGTTAAAGGCAACAGACCTTCAACTCAACATGCAGGGACTATAATGCACCAGGCGAGGCGCGTTAAAGCCACCCGAACACGAAAATCTACAGAAAACTCCTCAGTTCACAGATGATATAACGCACCGGGGGTGGCGCGTTATGTAACCATGGTTTCGTGACTCCAAAGGTCGGAATCGAAACCCCCTCTCGATCGATCGAAATCGATGGGGGACGCGGGAAAACATTAAACCAAACCTTCCTGCCATACCCTACCGACATTCCAAGCCTACGCATGCCACTAGAATTAAAATACGATCCCCATTGAGATAATTTCAAGCATTTGAAGATAGTTTCAGGCATTAAAAGATTTAAAAAAATTAACTGAATAGGAACATGCACGAAATACGAGGTAAAGGGCATCAGACCACGGTGCAAGTGGTACCGGCGGTGTCCTAACCAGGTAAGGAATCCATCCCCCTACCTAGATGACGATGAAAATGGCAAATCGATGCCGCTCTGACGAGAGGGTGACGCACGCCTCCCTGTCCGGCTCGACTCCACGCTCCGCGAATCGAGGAAAGGTGGGCATCAAAGCGATCCTCGCGACGCAACCAATCCAATGGTACCTCCCCGGCTTCGATCAGCCACCGTCTGGACCAGAAATCGAGATAGGAACGTAAATCGAGAAATTAACCCCAAAATCTCCCAAAAAGGAATTGCAAGAAACATGAGGAAGATGGCGACGGATGGCAACGCAGGAGGCGTCAACGGATTCCTGGCGAGACGAGGAGTCTGTTCCCCTACCTCTTGTGCGGCGAAGACTGCGAATCGGTGCAGATCGCAAAATACTCATCGTCCTTGCATTACATAGCATGCATATGCATTCACATTGCCATTATGATTCGCCTATATAATAAGGCTCCACCCCTTGAACAAATATCAAGGATTAGTCATCTCTAACTTGTTGCGGGCAAGGGGTTGAGCCTAAGAACAGATCTTACTTGTTTTCTTGTTTTAGTGTGTGCAGAAATAGGTTGTAATACCCTAGAGTTCAAGTTCGCAGGTTTCTTTATTGTTGGTCCCTTGCGGTCTTTCAATAGACCATTAAGCATCCTCTAGCGGTCAAATGGCGATTGCTACCCTCACCCGAGGCCCAAAACTCTCAGGTTTCTCTATTCCTCACTCCTTGTGGTCCTTTGGTAGACCGCTAAGCATCTCCTGGCAGTCACGCGGCGACCACAAGCCCCTCCCAAGAGCCAGAAAACTCTCAATTTTTCTGAGTCCTTGCCCTTGCGATGTATTGCTAGACCGTTAAGCAGGCTTGGTGGTCCTTTGATGGGCCGTTTTTCAAACAGAGAGTTCTGTTTCATCTGATCATTCATGCCTGAAGGAACATTATCACCATGATTTATGCCATCAACTCCTCTATTTCATTGATTCAAAACTCAGAGAACATCATTCTTTCAATAAAAGTCCAAATACATGATTGTGGAATTCAAATTACATTCAATTTCATATCCGCACGGGGCCAGATCTTGCGCAATGCTTGCATGTAAGCTCGGTACTCCTTGTCGCTTTCTGTTACATCAGCTTGCAAGGTACAGACTCGGCTGATCTCCCACATGGTCAGTGCACTCCGAACGACCTGCTCATCTTCCTCGGTCCCAATCTTCCTAACTTGAAGGGGAGCATAGTGAGATAGTGCTGGAACCATACTGCGAGGACGTCCAACTTGTAGATGGCACCAGTGAGGGTTGTAGAGTGCCAAGGTAGTGTTCCCCACTAGCTGCAAGTCCAGGCCCAGTTGCCAAGGTAATCTAAGTGTAGTGCCTTGAAGAGCCCGTGGTCGCATCACGAATTTGTCAATTGGCAAGGTGTTGAGGAAGAGGCGCCAATTGTCCATTGTCTTCTTATCCGTGGTCTAGCATTCAACCTGTGTAGGAAACCCCAATGCACCTCCAATGAAGAAGAGTGGGTGGCTCCCGAATATGTAGCTAGCTGATGGCATGTTCTCCTTGGGTAGAAATTTCACTCTAACCCTCATCCAACACTCAAGGATGATCATTGACCCGAAGAGGGGACCCCTTAGAGAAGCTGAACTAAGGCCCTCATAAAGGTAAGAAAGAACGGCTTGGGAGATGGATAAACCCCGTCACAACCCACTAATGATGCTAAGGTTTTGGATGTTCAAGAGGTGGTCAGTGTTGGAAAAGAGCAAAACCCTGCACAAGTAAATAGAGGTAACTTTGGCTATAGCTTCATACATCCCGCTCTTGTTCTTGCAATAAGCAGTGATCTATTGAGCCATGGGTATCAAATGGATATGCTGGGAGCTAATCATAGTCCTAACATCCTTTGGATTGTGTGTGAAATCTCCCATGATGGGTGATGGGTCTATAGGGCCAACAATATGGCACACTAAGTCTTCATCTCCCACCTTAGTCTTAGGAAGGGCTAGGTAGGTCTCAACCTCTTCTATAAGGATGGTAGCTTCAAAGGTTGAGAACATGAAGGTGTGTGTTTGAGGGTGCCACAACTCCACTAAGGCTGAAATGCTAGGCCAATCAAAGGAAATTTTCTAGAAATTCTTGGCTAGAACTAATAAGGGGTGAAGGTGCCATGCCCTTAGGATTGAGATAACCTCTAAAGGGAGTTCTTTTATCATGGGAGCCACCCACTTCAGGTTGGAGTACCGCCTTGGGCCAGGAAGAAGCTAGAAGAGAAGAAAGAAAGGAAGAAGAAGAAGAAGGAGGAGGAGGAGGAGGAGGAGGAGGAGGAGGAGGAGTAGGAGGAGAGTGTCATAAGAAGCTTAAGGGAATCCATGAATTAATGAACCTTGACTTAGCTTACCTCTCTTGAAGGGCTTATGCTCATATGCTTGGGGATGGAGGTCAGCCGCAGCAGCTCTCCATGCTTCTTCCTAGCAAGCTTTGGCCCGTCATAAGTAACTTCCCCCATGGCACTAGCTTCAAAGCTCCTCTTCAAGATGATTTGGGTGTTTTTATGAGGTTTTCAAGGTTCAAAGCAGGATTTTTTTGAGAGCTGCGAATTCTAGGTGTATTCCTAGTTATAGGGCTTTAGTTCTAGCCTTAATGCATTGAGATTGAGGCTGGTTAGCTTCAATTTAAGTTAGAGTGGGTTTTAGTGTAGTTTAGGCGCTCCTTTCCCCAGATTAGGACTCTCCCGGAGAGTCTTGTTCGATTTTCACTGCATCTTCACCCTTGCGGTCTATCGCACGACCGCTAGGCACCTCTAGCGGTCATCCGACGATCATTTCTCCCTTTCCTCCACTGCCATATTTCTATCTTGCCTAAACGGTCAAGATAAGACCGTTTGCCCCTCCCTTGCGGTCTCCAATAGACCATTTTCATGTTTCTTCGTGTCTTTTCCTGTCTATCCCTAACGACGTTTTGTTGGATCGCCACCCAGGCATTAGCAGCCCTCCTTAGACTATTTTTTCTCACCGGATCACCTGTGCTCTCTCTCTCTCTCTCCGGTTTTCATGTTTTGAAGCCTGCTCTCTCTCTCTCACTATCTTCGTCAGCCTTAGGGGTCATCGTTGTTAGTTAGAGTCAGTATTAATATCCATACATTTGCATTTAGGGAAAGTAAAGGCTCACATTTTCATTAAGTAAAAAGGGTCATGTACATGCACAAAAAAGTAAAGTACATGATGTCTCTCAAGTAGGTCCCTCTCCTGGACCCCCGCTATCTCCAGTACCCTCATGGCGCTTCTCTGGAGGGCCCATGGCGGTGTTGTCCTCATCTCGCCATCGTTATCTCTCTACCTCCTCGTTCCTCTGATGGCTGGAGGAGCTGGTAAGGAAGTCTGGGAATGCGCTGCTCCTCATGTCACTCTGCAACGTGCTCCGCTCCGGTCCTCGGCCCATCATACAGACCGTGCGCTCAATGGTCTGTAGCTTGATCTTCAAGTCATAGGCCTGGCGTCGCGCCTCCCTCACCCCCATCCGATAGCGCTCCACATCCGCCACTCCCGCGCTCAGTCGCTCCACCTCTACGCGGAGATGGGCCACCTCTGTCGCCTCTGCTAGAAACTATTCTGCCTTCTCAATGCGGCTGCTAACTCCCTCGTCTGCATGGGCATTCGTCATGGTCAATCAATTGCATTTGCATAAGTATTAAGCCAATGGCAAGTCAGTCGGTTTGCTTACCCTCTCTGTGAGAGTGGCCTCTGCCTCCTCGGCCCGAGCAACTGCCCGTGCGGACCGTTGTGACTGAGTGGTCGAGCGATCGGGTGCCAGGGGTGCCGATGTGACTGGAGTGACTGGCAGTCGGGTGCCGGGGGCACCGTTGTGACTGAATTGTTGAGCGATCAGGTGTCGGGGTTCCCGATGTGACTGGAGTGGCTGGCAGTCGGGTGCCGGGGGCACCGTTGTGACTGAGTGGTCGAGCGATCGGGTGTCGCGGGCCCCGATGTGACTGGAGTGACTGGCAGTCGGGTGCCGGGGGCACCATTGTGACTGAATTGCTGAGCGATCGGGTGTCGGGGCCCCGATGTGACTGGAGTAGCTGGCAGTCGGGTGCCGGGGGCACCGTTGTGACTGAAGTAGATGGACGCCGCGGGACTTTGATGGTCGTGCTTAGGGCCTGTTGACAGGGGTAGGGGCCTGGCGCTTCATCTTGTGCCGGGACTTGTGAAGTAGGCCCATTGTCCGGGTAACTGCACTGAGGGCACGCTTATCGAGGTGACACCAAAGTGGCACACGATCATCGAGGCGGGGATCCAGGCTAGGCGCCTCGATTGAGCCATGTCTGATGGTGCGCGACTATTGGGACAGAAACTTGGCAGGGTGTTCTCGTCAAGCAACGGCTGCGTCGTGCGGAGATCGGGCAGGGCGCCTCAATCGAGCAGCATCTGAGGGCCGTGTACGATTATCGAGGCAGGGACTGGACATGGCGCCTCTATGAAATAGCATCAGAGGTCATGTACGAACGTCGAGGCAGGGCCGAGTAGGGTGTTCCCGTCGAGCAACGTCTGGGGGCGCATGATTATCGAGATAGGGCTCGGGCAGAGTGCTTTCACCAAGCGGCATCAGGGTCGTACACGAATATCGAGACAAGACCCGGGCAGAGTGCTTTCACCAAGCAAGATCTGGGGTCGTGCACGATTATCGAGACAACCTACGTTCATTAAAATAGGGGGCCGCCTTTTAGGAGGTCGGTGTTTGGGCTAGACGCCGTTTGAGGGATGACCATGCGGCATGCCCTCGGTGTAAGCCTAGCAAACACATACACAAATCTTCTTAGCGCGCCCTTGTAGTCCAGTGGTAAGCTCCTCGATGTTTGATCCTTCTTGATGCTTGCCTCTTGGGCTTGCAAGGGGGGGATTTTATATGGGAAGGTGAAGGGTCGGAGGGATTTAGGGGGTCTGAGCCAATTTTCATTCAGTTTACCTTTGGGGTTGGCGGCCATGACGTCTCTTCTCTTGACCATGACGAGGTCGCCTTTCTTGAATTCGCGCTCTTTGACGAGCTTGTCGAAGGCGCGCGCTATTTGGGCTTGATAGACCTGAATATTCTGCTAGGCTCGAAGCTGCTTTCCCTCCAGACTGGAGAGCTCTTCGAGTCTTCGCTCGACATTTGTCTGTCCTTCAGGGACTAGCTCATGCTGGATGGCGACCCTGAGGGAAGGTATCTCCAACTCGATAGGGACAATCGCTTCCGAGCCGTACACCAGGGAGAAAGGTGAGCAGCCCGTTGGGGTCTTATATACTGTCCGGTACACCCATAGTACCTCGTACATCTTCTCCTCCTAGTCCTTCTTGTTGGAGCTAACAATCTTGGCCAGGAGAGTACAGAGAGTTTTGTTGAAGACTTCAGCCAGGCCGTTGGCCTGTGAGTTGTAGGGAGTCGATGTCCTCCAGTCGATCTTGTACTTTTCTGCCAGCCAGTAGACCTTCTGGTTGCGGAAGTGACTGCCATTATCTGAGGTAATTCGGTCGGGGGTATCGAACCGAAATATGATATTGCAGCGGACAAATCTGGCGACGATCTCTCCGGTGACCTCCCTTAAGGCGACGGCTTTTGCCCAGCGAGAGAAATAATCGGTTGCTGTCAAGATGTACTTGCAGCCCATGGATGAGGCGGGCAATGGGCCCACGACGTCTGTTCCCCATTGGGCGAAGGGCCAGCTGGGCACCGTAAGATGCAATGGCACGGGTGGCCTCCTGGGTACTGTGGCGTGCTCCTGACACCTCTGACATGACTTAGCATAGTTGTAGCAGTCGTTGAACATCGTCAGCCAATAATAGCCGAGCTTTTTTATGTCAATCTTCATTTTCGGTCCCGCCTGGTGTGCACCGACTGCTCCGGCATGCACCTCCTTCATGACTCTCTGGGCCTCTTCAATGGACAAGCATCGGAGAAGTACCTTCTGTCCGGCGTCGGCCACGATTCGGAATAAGATCCCGTTCTGGAGCTCATAAGAGTCCTTTGTTCTGATCAATCTGATCTTTTCTTCCCTTTGCACGGGTAATTGCTGGTACTTGAACCACTGCATATAGGGGGCCCTCCAGTCAGGTAGGCTATTATAATTATGTCCAAATTAATTATATAAATACTTTAACAAATTTGATTAAATACCTAAAAATACCCAAAAAATTTCTAAAAATAGCCAAAATTCACCGAACGAATCCTAGATCCACACCATTAAGGATCCGCTAAACTACGGGTGTTACACACGGGCTGACTTGACCTTATCAAGCTAGTCCTCCTAAACCCATCCTAGCCCTTCAACTTCTCTATAAAACCCCCCTTAGAAGCTCAAGGGGCACAGATGCGCACATACATGCACAGCGTAAAGATCAAGCATACGCGGCTTCAAGTGGCTCCAAGAAATGAGCTAAGGAGACTTGTGTGTGGGTGACTTGTTCGTCAGCTTAGTACATCGGGGGTATGTCGTTTGCACTTCCCTCACGCCGTATTTGGCCATAACACACAAGTCAACACCCACCATGTGCGGAACATTATGACAAGGGCGAATGACCCCTCATGTCGGGATTCCCCCTCAGGTGCCCGTTGGTTGCAACCACGCATGTATCATGACGCCACGCTCTCCCACAGTCACGAGGCCATGTTCGACCGCTCAACTTGAGTTAGGATCGACCCTCGCCCAGATACCGGATCGACACATCCCTCCCGTTATCCAGTCATGAGCCCCCTGTTCGGCATCGCGACCACGGCCCACACCACGGGAGGAGCCCTCTGTAAAACACATGTGTGTGTTCATCCATCACGCATTGACCCAGGGACCGATCATCACGTCGAAATTGTCTCGTGGCGTGCACTAGTTGTACCCTTGGCCACTACGGCCTACCTGTAAAGACATGTATCTCTTAGAAATTAAACTGCCAATGTGACGAATGCTCTCGCATCCACGTTCGAGCCCTCAGTCCTCCCTTTATGTCACCTAGTGTGAACCTCCAGCACCCCCTGACCTCTGCCAACACCACCCAGTAGGAGACGAACCTACAGCTGCAATGTCATGCCCCGAACCGATAGCAGCGGAACGTGTCATTTGGGCGGAATGTGGCAGTTAAATAGTCGTGAACGATCAAGAGCAATGGCGTGAGACCAAATAATTTGGAACGACAATAATAAAAAATTTGTTTCAAATATAAGTCTCTTACAATTTCAAATTTCAAACTTGTAGACTCAACTACATCATAATGGAACGAAATGACCAAAGGGCAAGGATGGCCAAGTCTGCATGTTTCTTGGCAGACAGATGGCAATATAAGTTAAAATGATCCATCCCCCATCCTTTGGCATAATGGTAGGCGACGTGCAGACGCTGCCCCAGGATGGCCGCTGGCCGAGCTTCAATTGTCAACCCATGCACCCGCAGGAGGACGTAGAACCAAGTAGTGTCTTCATAATTCTACGGCTTCTGCTCTTCCCTCCTCACGAATGTGCGACAGGGGCAAATCAGGTCCTTCTCAGCCCGCCAGCTAGTTGCGGGGGTGCCTTCTTCTTCTGCCAGCAGTGGATAGTTAATCAGCTCCAGGCGGTCCGATCTGATGCGGCAAAGGTCTCACAGGGTCTTCTTAAAGTCATCCTTTGCCACCGGAGGCAGCTTGACCTGTGGCGCCGATTTACCCTCTCAGGCTACCTTGCAAGCGATCATGTAGTCGGCCACATCCTTGCTCTTGCCATGCCATAGGTGTAGGAGGTGCTATGGGTCGATGTCAAGGATGGGCACAGGCTGTCGACTCAAGAATCTTCTCTCCGCCCCGTCCTAGTAGTCAGTCTTGTGAGACCGATAAAAGGTCGTGCGGGCGTTCCACCACTTTACGTATTCGGGTGTCACCCGAGGGACGCGACCGGGGGTTGGTACTCTGAAGGTGGCAGCGTCTGCCTGGTGGAAGAAGTCCCACCAGACTCTGGTGTTCCCTATGACCAAGCCTCCCCGAAGAGTCCGCGTCACCAAGCCGAATTGGGCACTGTGCATGGGAATGTGCTGGTCGTAGCTAAAATTTCGACCAAAACGGAAGGGGTAATATGGCTCCAGCAGCAATGTCTCCCCCTTTCTGAATACCAGCACGCTGGGATGGATGGACAACGCCCAGTCCCTTAGCTTGGGTTCCAGCAGCAGACGAACCACATTTGCTTGGCTAATTGTGTGGACGTACTTCTCCACCTTCTCATCCTTGCACTCTCTTTTGCTGTTCACTAGGGGGCTAGAGTGCACAGCCAATGCCCCAAAATGAATAGTCCCAGCGGTGACTTGAGGAACTGTTGTCAATCGGCCCTGGATATCATATAGCCGCAGGGAGGTAGGTCCCGACTCAGCACTGGCAAATTCAAGCATCCGCGGCACGAGCCCCCAGTCCTGGATGGCACGCGGGGCTAATATATGGTAATAAGTATATATGTATGGAAACGCTCCGTCTGCACGTCCTCATGTGCCGACAGACGTCCCTGTGTGTACGCAAGTGCGGACAATGGACCAAAAGCCGAGACCATCGTCCTCCCCGAACGTCAAAGCCTCGATCACAACCCCGAGCAATCAGTACACCCACAGGCACCGCCCGGCTCATCCTTCGCCCACGCTACCCGTGGGTGGGGGGCATTTGTGGATGTATAAAATTACACGTCCGCGTGTCCCGTCCAGTCCAGCAGCAGCAACCACTTCAACAGAAGAAATTACGGAGGAGATGTCCCATTCAGACCCTCCGAACATACATACACTGTCGTGAAGCCATCTCCAGAGTTGCGACAGCAAAGAGAAACCAACCTCCAGAAAGCCCACAATGCATAGGCTTCGAAGAAGATTAAATAAACTACAACTCATGCTCGTGGTGGGCTCAAACGTGCCCCAACGGTGCACTTTTAGGTCCTCAATGGCATGCTCTCATGCCCCCCCCCCTCAGCGGCACGCTTCTTCACCGGCACGCCCTGTCGGGCTCCTTCACCGGCACACCTCGCCTGCGTCCTGTGCCCCCTTCAATGGCACACCGTGTGCCCGCTCAGTGGCACGCTCCCACACCCGCTCAGCGGTACGCTCCCACACCCCCTTTGGGCTCCTCAGGGCACACCTGCTGGGCTCCCTAGCGGCACACCTGTTGGGCTCCCCAGCTGTACAACCCGTGCTTCTTCACCAGCACGCCCCTACGTGCGTTCAATGACACGCCCTGCGTGGGTCTTCGCCAGCATACCCTGAGTGGGCCTTCGCCGATGCACCCTGCAAGCCCCTTCGCGGCACGCCTCGGCAAGCCTTCAGTGGCACACTTGCCAGCCCCTTCAGCGGCACACATTGCCAGCCCCTCAGCGGCACACTTCTTGGGTCTTCCAGCGGCACAGTTACCCGCCCACTCAGTGGCACACTCTAGTTCTTTCTGGCCCAGTGCATCTGGCAGCACGAGCATGATGCCCATTGTAACGACCCAGATCCCGGATACCAGATATACCCGATAGGACTATCGAATACACCAGATACCACTTGGAACCCGCGAGGCCTCCCAAGAGCGGTAAAGCTCCTGAAGGGATAAAAGGATTGTTGTGTAGTACAAGCTCGAGATCTGATTCGGAGGTTTGCCTTACGGTAAATGCCAATTCTCAGGAAACTCAGTTTCTGCCCAGTCAGATCTGAGATAGGGAATAGGTCAGTTCTAAAATCACCCATCAAAAGCACAGATCCGATGAATTTTTATGAATCCCACTGGGTCAAAGGACTTTGAAATAGCTTTCCAACGGTACCTCTTGAGCATCGATCTGACGTTGGGAGTGATTGCAGTAGTAGATCTCGCCGGATCACGCGCCTGAAAATAGAACATGTAGATCTGTGGGCAGCAACTCCAAGTCTTAAAGATTGGAGCCGCCCGGCCTCTGACTGACGTTCCCACCCGATCGCCTTCCAGGGAGGTGCACCACCAGGGGTCTCCATCACAGCGAGACCCATCCCATCAGACCCGGAGGGTAGAGCAGCACGTGGGTCCCACAGACCCGCAGATCGCGCCATCCGGACAACACTAAAACGTGAAATTTGGCACCGACGGAGCGACATCAAGATGATGCCCGTCAACCCACTTCCCATTACTCCCAGGCCCCACATGTGACTTGTTACCTCCATTTGTGGAGTGGGTCGAAACATTTGTAAGACTATAAAATTTGTTAACCGGGAGTACAGATTTGGCTGGGTTCATCTTCCCCACGCCGAGAGCGTGGAGATAATGGTCTAACTTCTTGGCATTATTTTGCTTAGCTAGTATAAGGTCATATGCCGCTGTGAGCATGATAGGATCCTAGCCTGTGAGTCCATGTCACCACTGTGAGCGAGAGAGTGACCCGTCCCATGACTCGATCTAAACACGGAAGTGAGTCGACCACCCTTGACTGTGCCGATTTCTCAACCGCACGGATCCACACTATCCCTCGCTTGGAATGACGAGTGAGCTTGCATTTCTGTTAGTGACGTATAGCCCATAGGAACTCTTAGTGTAGAGCCAAGGCGTCTCTAGTTTCCAAGTGTTGCTGGTCATGTCTCCATCTAGAGTCTGAGGTTCGCATCACCTAGAGTCGGTCCCTAAGTCCGTCCCTCATCAGTTTGGTATCAGAGCGAGTTTGAGTCTAGGGTAGTCTTTGTATCAAAGCATGGTCTAAGTCGAGTCTAGGATCATCATTGTTTTAAAACAAAGAAAAAAAAGAGTGTGTTTTAGGGTCGTGTCTAGTCCTTTTCATTTATCTAACCCTCCGAGTTTGTCAGAATATTTGAAAGCTTCTAATCAGTGAGTTGATGTAGTTTTCATCAGAATATTTTGGAGGTTTTCATCAGTCGATTGACTACAATTTTCATCAGTACTGCCATCTGGATGATGACAATACCGGCCATCAGCTTGACCGGAAAGGGCTTCAGCCGAGTAGATGGTTACTAATGATGGCTCTTCTTTAGTTCTGTCTCTGCAGAAATTTCAAGGGTCTTCATTACTGATTCTGGTCTCATCTCTGTCTCTGCTCATATTTTATCTGTCAACAAATGCCCCCCACCTGCGGACGGCGTAAGCGAAGAGCAAGTGGCACAGTGTCTGCATGTGCATCTTTTAACATCTGAAAGTATCTTTCCCAGCTTTTCATTACCAGTTTTCTTCGATCTTCAGTCTGACAGCTTACTGCAATGGCTTCGGCATATTCGTTCTTTATTTTCTTTGCTGGCTCTTAAGGAGATCTCTGGATCTGACTTCTTATTTTTCTTGATACAACCCAAGAGCAGATAGTGGTGCCTCTTGAGGGAGAGACCAGATTGCCCTCTCCTACACCGGCTGGTGAGGCGGAGGGTAAGTATGCTTTCTCATCTTTCCCTTTGTCTTTTGGTTGTTCTTCTATCATCCTTCTTAGGGACCTTTACTGCGGTGACAGTCGGAGAGGGGACCGGAGTTATAACAGCTGCAATGAAATGGAGCATTACCCCGACGAGGCGCGTAGTTACCCGGTCCATGTCCCGACATGCTCTAGAAGCGGCCGCTCAGTCTGTGGATAGAGTGGAAATATCTTCCGGCAGTTCTGCGACTGTCTTTGATGCGGAGGAAGAAGAAATAGATTTCAGTGGTAGTGAGGAGGATGTCCCTAAATCAGAAGCATTGCCCATATTGACCAAAGGTCTTCCGTCGTTCCAGCCTCCCAAACTGCTGGTGTTATCTTCTGAGGAGGAGGTGTAGGAAGAGTTTATCGGTATTGATACGGAAGCAGACATAACTCCTCCCTTTATCGCCTCAACTGCAGAGTTCTCATCCCCCTTGCATTCTTTTGAGGACGTGGATCTTACACTGAGCGTAAGTCCTTTTCACTTTGCTATTTCACCCATTTTTCATTTATTGCTTAATGTTGTCTTGGTTTGTCCATCACGAGGAAAGAGAAAGTAATTCCACTGGGACTAAAAGATGTAATTTTATTCATAAAATAACTTAAACTGGGCGAAAAATGCATTAGAATACCAATTTATTACCTTTGGGATACCAGAGAGTATAACGGATCAGGGCTAGTCCGCTATAGAGCATAACGGATCAGTCCTGCACCGTCAAGGGCATAACGGATCTCATGGGTGTGTTATACAATACATGGCGCACCTCCACCAGACCGTCAAATCCACTTGCATAATCCCAAGCTCAAAAGGCATGGCGGATCACTGGGGGTGCGTTATGCAATACATGGCGCACCTCCACTGGTCCGCTAAATCTACCCGAACAGTTGTTTTAAATAAATTAATTTCTCAAAAACTATAGCGGTCGAGTAAGGGTGCATTAAAGTCACCCGAGCATGGAAAATCCACAGGAAACTCCGACCATAGCGGTCGCTCGAGGGTGCGTTATGCTAACGACTAATCCACGGTTCATGCGAGCATAACGGATCTCAGTCGGTCCGCCATACTACCATAACGCGCCTTCATTGGTGCGTTAAGCTCATGGCAGTCACTGGCACGACTGCCATGTGAGCTGGGCGACGAACGGGTTTTACTTGAAACCGCGCCGTCTCCCGGTCGATCAAATCGACAGGTTTTTCTTACAAAACTAAACAGAAATTAAAACTTGCCAATCCCACAACACATACAAGCCCACAGAAGCTTAAACGAGCAATTAAAATGCATATAAACAATTAAAATCACATTTTAACCTATTTTAGGGTAAAATCTAAAAATAGACGTAACTAGGTCAAACGGCCGTGCATGGACGTGCATGTGGCATGGAAATGTTCCTAACGAGGAGACGAAACCATCCCCCTACTTCGATCGTCCCGAAATTAGTGTTTCGGCTGCATGCGGGTGACGAAGGAATCGAGCTCCACTCGCTCCGTCTCGCACCACCGACCCCCGAACCGCACGATGGAGGGCGCCAACGCGTTCCTCTCGTCGCACTGGTTCCGACAGTACCTCCCGTATCACGGTCCGGCCCTGAAATGGACAAACCGAAGAGGGAGAGAGAAAGGGTGTGCGTGGGAGAGAGAGAGAGTGAGAGAGGGTTTTCGGGAGAGAGAGAGAGTTAACGTGAGAGAGAGAGAGGGTGTGAGCCCGCTCGAGTGAAGTCACCGGTCCGCTCTTTGTTTGCTTGCTAGGTCTGAGGGTCATTCGGTCTTGTGACTGCCACCCCAAGGTGGTTTCGCATCAGGGTGCCTTCCACAATTTTTGGGCATGTCAATTATCAAAATACATCAAGTCACAATCATGCATCGTATGTCCAAACTTTTCACAATAATAACAACATACAGAAGGTTTTATTTCACAAGCAAAGGAACTTTCAACGCCAGTCCATCTCTTATTTGCAAAAGTTCTAGGTTTAGCAAAATTAAACATTGTGCTCATCCTAGAAGCATGGGGGTTATCATTGTTCAAAAATCAACACTTTTTCATGACATGATCGTACATCCCACAATGAAAACAACAGGGAGATATAGGTCTACGGAATGATTTTTCATTGTTGACATGAGTTTTTCCATGAAACTTTTCTTTAGAAGATGGAAACCTTTGAGCACGAAAAGTATGGTTATCACTGAATTTTCTTTGAAAGTCAGGTTTAACATTCATAGGATGAACTTCATCATGTTGCTTCACAAAGTAATCTTTCATCATGCGGCCTAACTTATCACAATAGAAACAAGAAGTATTTCTTTGTTTCTTGAAAACATATTTATTTTCACATGTAAAATTGTCATCCTTTTTCATGACAGTATAATCATCCATTACATGGCCAAACATACCACAATAAAAGCATTCAATGTTAGATTTTAATTTCTGAGATCTATTTGGCATGGAGGGCTTAGTGTGGATATTTTTCTTTTGATTCTTAATAGAAGAGCCATTTAAAATATTTGAAGAGCAAGAGACATGCACAAAAGACTTTTGATTTTTCACACCAAAGACTTTTCTTTTGGTGGGTTCATACCCAAGACCTTCCCATTGAAAATTCACCTCTGTCCCTATGATTTTATTAAGATTTTCTTTGCCTTGGATAAAAGTAGACAGTTGTAGCGACCCTAAATTTTTGAAAAAATAAAATTTAAATAAAAATTATAAATAGTGACCTACATAAAGTCACCATTTAATTAAATAACGCCCTTTAGAAAAGGCGTCAATTCATTTGGAATAAAATGGTAAGATTCCTTTTCAGAATAAAAACGTAATTAACGCCTCTTGATAAGGCGCTAATACATAAAATGAAGACTTTATTAGAAATAAAACACGTTCACTTAAGATTAAAGAAAGGGTGGGCTTGAGACTTGTTTATCAAATCTAAAACAGCCAAGATTATGGGACTAACTAAATTATGCTTTGAAGAAAAACAAATACATTAGAAAGTTAAAGGGAAAGCAAACATAAAGAAGAATGGAAGGGCCTCCGCTCTCCGTCTCTCTCCGTCTACTACCACGGGTGCCTCATAGTAACAGCAGAAGACGACCCCAAGAGCAGAGAAAACTTGGTTCGCCGTTGTCCTCTTTACGTTTCCTCCCCCCTAGATGCCTGCGTGACCGCCACGGCCGCCAAGGACTTCGCTACAATAGAGGAAGCTCACCACAGACGGTTGCTTGTGGCAGCTGAGAAAGCACGCATGAGACATATGAGGCTCCACCAGTGAAGGAGATGCTGCACTTCTTCCCATCGAACTATTGTGTACGCCACACACGAGCAGCAGGGGAAGCTCAGCTCGCCGGCATGAACAGTACCTAGGGGGTGCTGTTAATGGAGCTTGTGACAGCAGAAGTGGCTTCACCCTCTCCCGTCGAGCCCTTCTCAAGCACGAACGTCCAGCAGCGTACCACCAGAGAGAGACCTGTGAGAGAAAGCCAGCAACCCAAAAACTAAAGACTAAAACCAACCCCCAAAAAAACTCTCAAAAGCATCCCCCCTTCGCAGCCTTCGTAGGTCACTTTATAGAGAACAGACCCCCGACTCCATCGTGGAAGAATCCTCTGCACGCGTGAACACTTCGCCAGCCAAAATCGCCCCACGCGTCCACGCGCCTATCTCGCGAACGATCCCATGCAAATGCGGGATTCTTCCTCAGCCATGCCTTGCCCTGTTTGTAGCTGTGTGTGACCTGCCTATCCACCTTCGTCACTATCAACCATGCTCCACGAGTGGACTCCGGCAATCTCGCAGGCGCTGTGAACCTCCCATGGATGCCTACGCTTAGCATGCCACAGCCGTTATTCCCGCAGTGATCAGGGAGATGCAAGTGCCCTTCGCATGCCGCTGTCGTTATTCCCGCGGTGATCAGGGAGATGCCAATGCCATCGTAACAACAGCCATGCTTGTAGCAGCCATTCCATCACGTGATCACCCCATCAAACTGCAGCCTTTATGTACATGCAAATACGCCACTGGTCTTGCTACTTTAGCTTCTTACACACCCTCACACCATCCTTTCTTCCCTTCCGAGTCTTCGGGCTCGTGGGAGGCGGGTCGAGGTTCGAGTTGCGCCGGTTCCTTTCCGGTACTCGGATCTCGGGTTGCCATAGGTGGTATCAGAGCGAGGTTGTGGAGGTGTATAAGAATATGAAATGACCGCAGTGGTCCAGAAGGTCCATGAATGTCCTGTACAGTCGGCAACTGGCTTAGGACCCGCATGTTTTATTGAGTTGTGATTATTTTTCGATGCCAGGTGTTATGGCGCCATAGAAGAGGACTCGTTCCCAGCAGGGGGAGTCGAGCGATGGTCCAGAGGAGCAGAGCAGAGCCACAGTTCTAGAGGGTGCAGCTGGAGGTGCGCGAGCTCCTAGGATGGATGATTTCTTCCGAGGCATGTTTGATTATGTCTTCCAGCAGTCGCAGCAGGTGGACCAGGAGAGAGGAGATGCCGACGAGGGTTCGTCTTCTCGAGGTGGTCCCAGTCGGGTGTTGAAGGAGTTCCTGTAATTTCAGCCACCTTTTTTCAGCGGGCAGCCAGATCCAGAGGAGGCTAGAGAGTGGCTGGATGATTTACAGAGGATCTTTAGTGCCATGGAGTGCGCTGCGGAGGATCAGGTGGTGTTGGCTACGCACTGCCTTCAGGGAAGGGCCCGTACTTGGTGGACGTCTGAGTGGGAGGGAACATTCCAATCTCATCCCCTCCGGCAGATCACATGGCAAGAGTTCGTCATGGCATTTTTGCGTGCCTTCTGTCTATCTTTCATCAAGACGCAGAGACTGCGCGAGTTCATGGAGTTGACCCAGGGTGACATGTCAGTGATGTAGTACCGTGCTAGGTTCGTCGAGTTGGGCCGTTATGCGTCGCACATCATGGCGGACGAGGAAGTGAAGACAGATCAGTTTGTTAGTGGTATGAGGGTCGAACTGAGGCACCATCTTCTTGCATCAGGTTTGACCACTTTGGATGCGGCATGCAAGATAGCGTCGGCATTGGAGAGAGATCTGCAGAAGGTCCGAGGGCAAGGTAGTGCTGGTCAGATTCAGGCAGCTTTCGGTCAGCCGTCAGTGGTTTAGCAGTAGAGTACTGTCCAGCTTTCAGCAGGTGATTCTGTGGCGACACAGTCGGTTGCCCCCGTGCCGGAGCTGAGGGACCGACTCTAGGTGATGCGAACCTCAGACTCTAGATGGAGACGCGACCAGCAACACTTGGACACTAGAGATGCCTTGGCCTGACACTAAGAGTTCCTATGGACTATACGTTGCTAACAGAAATGCAAGCTCACTCGTCGTCCCAAGCGAGAGATAGCGTGGATCCGTGCGGTTGAGAAACCGGCAGAGTCAAGGGTGGTCGACTCACTTTCGTGCTCAGATCGAGTCACGGGATGAGTCACTCTCTCACTCATAGCGGTGACATGAACTCACGGGCTAGGATCCTATCGCACTCACAGTGGCATATGACCATATACTAGCTAAGCAAAATAACGCTAAGAAGTTAGACTGTTACCTCCATGCTCCCGGCTTGGGGAAGATGACCCCGGTGAAATCCGTACTCTCAGTTAACAAAGATTATAGTGGTACAAATGTTTTGACCCACTCCACGCAGGGAGGTAACATGTCACATGTGGGGCCCAGGAGTAACGGGAAGTGGGTTGACGGGCAGCATCTTGATGTCGCTCCAACGGTGCCGAAACCCGCGTTTTGGTGCTGTCCGAATGGTGCGATCTACGGGTCCGTGGGGCCCACGTGTTGCCCAGTCCTCCAGACCTGACGGGGTGGGTCCTGGTGTGATGGTGACACCTGGCGGCGGGCTCCCCTGGATGGCGGTCGGACTGGAACACCGATCGGAGGCCGGGCGACTCCGATCGCCAAGTATTGGAGCTTGCTGCCCCAGACCTGAAGCCTCTATTTTTCAGCGTGCAGTCCAGCGAGATCCAACGCTGTGATCTGCCACGACATCGGATCGATGCGAAACTAGTGCCGTTGGAAAGCCCTCTTAAAATCCTTCGACCCTTTGTAACCAGAAATTTTTTGGGGGCCGTACTTCTGATGGGGAATTTTAGAACCAAACTGGCCTTGGTTTCAGATCTGGTTAGGTAGAAGTGAAGTTTCTTGAGAGTTGGCATTGACCGTGATGTAAACCTCCGATTCAGGTGTTGAGATCTTCATGGAAGTTGTAGAGACGAGAGAGAGGAAGACGGGGATATTTTTTATGAATAGTTTGGTGGAGATTTGGTTAGGCAAAAGTATTTTATACTGATGGGTGGTCGGATCTGGACAGTGACAGATAGAACTGATTTGGGATTTCGATACTGGGCCACTTGTCACCGGTATGGGTCCATTTGACACCCAAGACCTGGCGGTGTTGTCTGCTTGGCGGAGTTGACTCCTAAAGCATTTGGAGTCAACTTGGCTTCTTCATTTCCATGCAACTGACCTGATTTTGTGCATTTGGCCATTCCTTTGATCAAAAACGATCCTATCTTCCCAAAAGCTCATGGATATTCATGGATTAACACTATCAAAAATATTTGACAACATCAAAAATATATGAACCTCAAGAATCAAAACATATGAAACTCAAAGAGCAAAAAACGTATGAAACTCAAGGATCAAAAACACATGAAGCTCAATGATGAGTCATAGTGTTGACATCATCAAAATACAGGGGCACAACAGCACTGCCTTCCAGTGGTACTCAAGACTGCAGCCCGATTCAGTGGTTGATTGGGCTGATATGCAGAAGAAGTTCCTCGACCATTTCCAGAACGCAAAGTTTCTCTTGCGAAACTCTGTGCCCTTAGGCAGAGAAAAGGTGAGACCGCATTGGACTTCATCAAGCGCTGGAGGGACGTCAGCATGCGCTGCGACAATCCTCCAGCGCCCGAAGACGCGATCACCATATACTGTAGGGGTCTATCGGCGGAAGTTAGTGAAAAACTTTTGGGTTCAAACATCAGAAGTTTCACGTGGTAGCAGAGATTGAAATGTTCTTCGCTGATCACCCGACGCATGCTTTTACTGATGTGACACCACTCCTTGGACCTAGGAAGCAAGCACGAACCGAACAGTGGACTCACTCAAGCGGGTTCACCCGCGTCGCGCACACCCGGGTCCGTAGGTGGACCGGCGATGAGGATGAGGGTCTGAGGTTGGTCCTTGAGGTTCCAAGGGCTTGGCTAGCTTAGGATTGAAACCCCAAGGATCCATGGATGCCCACTTTCGTAGGCGGCCAGCACATCGAGGGCGTGGGATGTAATGGCTCTCTCGTAACTCGCCCGCGATAATCACTCAAATATAAGCAAATTCGGGTTCGAGCACTCTCTTACCGTCGATGGCACTAAGATGCAATACTAATTAAGCAAAGGAAACCAGCAAAGAGAAGTGTTCTGAAGCTCACCTAGTCAGCGTGAAGACGCCGATCCCGGCCGGAGACGAAGGCGAGCGGGGAGGCGTGGGTACGGACCCAAGAATTTTCCAAGCACATTGGAGTCGACATGAAATCACCAGACGGTAACTCCACGAGCATATCACAGGAAATTTCATTCACCGGTCTCTCGATACGGGCTATAAAATCTTCAGAAATAAAAGAATGTGTCACACTTGAATTGTAAAGAACGTGTGTTGTGCGGTCATAAATCGAAACCATACCATCGATCAGATTAGATGCCAATGCCTCCACACGAGTGATGTGTGTAACTCTGGCTCTCGGCGGACGAGTAGCGACAGACGACTGCTAAGAAGGCGTAGGAACTGGCGGTCAAAACGGTAGAACCGGTTGAGTCAGTTGAGAAGGCTGAGGCGACGGCAGAAGACGGAACTGTGGCTGCTGTGACTGCAAAGCCTGAGTGAACTGCACTGTCTGCTATCTCAACAGACAGTTACGGGAAATGTGCCCTTGCTGATCACATCGATAGCATACAACTGGTAGGGAACACGACACACCCAGATGACTGCGTCCACATCTGGAACACATCCTTGGCTGAAACACAACGGAATCTGAACGCGGCTAGATGAACGAACCGGAATACTGACTCGGCTCAAAAAACATCGGCTGATCGAACCTCTTCCTCTTCTTCTTATGACGGAAACCTCTACCCTGAGATTGCTGGAAAGAAGCACTATCGGTAGGAGAAAGAATGGGAGAAACTCCTGAAGTAGACGACTGGTGGGGCGGCTGATGTGGCACGACCGACGACACCATCCCAGTCTGGGCGAAACCTCGAGTCCTCACCAACTCCAACTCCAGTGTGACAGCAACTTGATAAGCGGCATCCAGCTCAGCAACACGTGTAGCGAACAGCGACAGGCTCAACTCTGCTCTCAGTCCACGCAAAAACTACTGAGTCCTCACAGTCTCATCGGTAAAAATATGCGGGGCATACCGACTCAACTCAATGAATTTGTTGCGATATTGCAGTACCGACATGTCAACCTGTGTCAGCTCTAGAAACTAATACATCTTGGCTAACATCAGGCAGGCTGGAGTATAAACATGCTCAAATGTAGTAACAAACTCAGCCCAAGTGATCTGTCGAAGTGGATAGGAACGGAAGGCGACTTCCCATTCTGAGGTCCACCACGTGCGAGTAGTACCGTGAAGTTGAAAAGAAGCCAGCATAACCCGTTCTGGTAAAGAAATAATGGGAGGTGCATCTGCAAGCTATTTATTTTACCTTCAGTAGGTGCCTAGGTGGCCTCCTTCTGAGATGTGAACTGATCAAATGAAAGAATATCAGGAAGAGGGGTCCCAGCCTCCGTCACTACTGGCGCAGTTCGTTGAACACGAGCCTTCTTGGCCTTCGTGGCCTTCACAACTGCAGCCTTGACTACAGAAGCCTTCCTCTTCTTGCCTGGAGGCAAGGGAGTGGTTGTCGACACTGCTGTGGGAATTGCAAAATAGCCAGGCTTCTCAGCCTGGGCAATTATCCTCCTATAGAGCCCTTGCTATTTTATATCTGATCTGTCTGTTGAAAACACAAAGAGAGCAATGACAGTCAATAAATGTAAATTTTAACAGTAAAATGAAAACTCTACAGTCAAAAGGAAGGGGTCATACCGGCTGGGCCATCATAGAAAGTGGACAACGGCCAATACAAATAAGCCACCTCCTCTAAACGAGAGGTACCCTCCTTGATAAGCCAGCAGACGTCACCGACGGTCTGACATTTCTCCACCAATGCAGCCAAATCACTATGACTGTGGAAGTCAAAATAATAGAATAGGCCGAGATGGTCCATACCCTAGCCATCAGCGTAAAAGAAGGAAAGGAATAATGGTTTGTTCAAAATCCCGACTATTGGGCTCTCCACAGACAGGCCATGAATATTTAGCAAAACGAACAGCCAGGACGTGTGCTGATAATACGTCTGGGTTCGATCTTCCCTACGCACAAACGTCCTATAGGGATGAAATCTGTCCGCTGGACCCTTCCAAGGGACTGCTGTCAGGAGCGGCTCTTCAGGAGGGAACGGATATTACTGCGTCTCCAAACGAGTACTCCCCACATGGCATAATTGCCTTAAGTCCTTCATGAAAGTGTCTTCATCAATGGCTGCAAAAACGGGAGTGGGCGGCTCAGAGCCTTCTTCTTTCAGAGCCCGACACTTGGCCAAATAAGTTTCCACCACCTTTGGGTGCTGTGAATAAATCCTTTCCAAGTGGGCATCATCAATCTCAAATACTGGCCCTGGTTGCTGCTTCAGGAAAGAATGCTCAGCCACATCCCAGAAGGCACTCCTGCCACCCCTATAAAAGCTGGTACGGGTGTTCCACCATTTAATATACTCTCCATCGACGGGGAGCCCTACGAAGAGCTCTGCCTCCCGGACTTAATCAAGGACGAGACCAATGGAGACGGCTATTACTCCTTGGGTTACTCGTACCGAAATCTGATGAAGACCTACCGAGAGTTATACAGGCTGGCGCACGGCGAGAAGTAGCCCTGTCGTGGAGATCGGAAGAGGGTACAGATGAACTTGTGGCTACAGTACTTTTACGACGGCCCGAAGGAGCATACGGACTTCCCCTGTGTCAGGACCGCTGTCGCCCGAAAGAAGTGTGCCAAGCCAAAGTTGGACGTGAAGATTTCGTCCAAAGGGCGTCTGGGTGGGCCGAACCCGATGGCGTTGGACCCGATGACACATTGCGTGGCCTACCTGACGTACTGGCTGTGCTCCTTCGCCATGCCGTACGGGGATGAGACTGTAATTCGTCCGGACGCCATTTACCCCGCGTGCCAGATGGCGTAGGGGATCAGGCTATCGCTGTGCCCGGTGGCCCTTTGCCTAATCTACAAGGCCCTGGGTGACGTCAGCACGCACCAGTTCCCAAGGCAGGCTCGCTACGTGTGCCCCCTGCACTTTTTCAACACCTGGGTCTGCTCTTTATTTCCCGAGTTCGCGCCCCGGGCCATCCAGGACTGGGGCCTGATGCCGAGGATGCTAGAGTTTGCCAGCGCGGAGGCGGGCGTCACCTCGAAGTAGCTCTACGACATTCAGGGTCGACTGACCGCAGTACCGCAGGAAGCCACCGGGACGATCTATTTTTGGAGTCTGGCAGCGCACTCAATCCCCTTAGTGAACAACAAAAGGGAGTGCCGGGATGACCAGGTCGAGAAGTACGTGCATCCCATCAGCCAGGCGAACGTCACCCGGCCACTGCTGGAGCCCGAGCTCAGAGACTGGGCATTGTCTATCCGTCCCAGTGTGCTGCCATTCCGGAAGGGGGATGTTCTACTGCTAGAACTGTACTACCCCTTTCGGTTTGGCCGCAATTTCAGGTACGACCAGCACATCCCAACGCATGGCGCCCAGTTCGGCCTCGCCTCCCGGAGTTTGTGAGGAGCCCCGGTTGCCGAGCAGTCGAAGGTTTGGTGGGACTTCTTCCATCGGGCTGACACCGCCAGCTTTAGGGTGCCGGCGCCTGGTCACATTCCGTGGGTTACGCCGGGATGGCGCAATTGAAGAATGTTAACTGAACAAGCACAAATTGGAGCAAGGGCCGAGATCTTACCTAGCCGGTTTGAAGTAACCGACTCCGGTCAGAGACGTGGGTGAGCGAGAAGGCGAGGGTATGCACCCGCTCCCTGCGCTGGTGTAGCTTTGACCTGCTCAAAGTGTTTACAACACTACGCCTCTCGCAGGAGAGGGATCTTGGGGTGGGGGTTAATTTCTTACAACCAAAACTACCTCCACGCAGGGAGGGGCCTTCAGTCGGCCAAGTGGGCAGGGGATGAAAAGAGAGAGGAGCTTCAACGATCGGCGAAGTCGGTTTTATCCTCTTTCTGGAACAGGGGACAGGGAGGCGGTGTCGACGCCGCTGTGACAACTCCGAGACTCCTCTTTCAATGAGACTAGTAGCAAACTCTCCGTACTTGGTCTGGGATGTCGCCAGAATTTTGGGGTAACTCTTGGTCGATGGTGTCGGTCGGGGAAGAGCCTCGAACAGAGCCTCTGCTCCTGGGTTCTGACAGTTGCAGGAACACAACAGCAACAAGCCGAGGTCGTCACGAGCAGTCCCAAACTCCAAATTGAGCACGGTAGGAGGCGTTGGAACCGTTGACGAGTCTCCATCGAAACGAGACCCACGAGAATGCCAGCTGATGTCGGGGTAGGCCAAAGCAGCCCAAAGAGTGATAGGGTGTCAGTTCAATCCCAGGGAAGATAGAACTGCGCACCCTGGGGAGAAAATGGAGAAGAATTCACTCGGGTTTCTGAATCGAGTGCCGCTTCTTGGAGGAGCAGGGAGACTCATAGTAGAAGGTCTCGGTCAAATCCTGGCAGGTGGAGTAGATTGCTTGCCCCGGACAGCCACAAACTCAGAATGAGACGAGACAACAGTCGTTGCGAAGAATTCTCGGAGACGCTTCCACCGGTACCTCTTGAGCCTCCTGAATCATCAAGATGAAGATGCAGTTTCCTCTACAATCTGATGGTACTCTGTGGCCTGTGACCCAGAACTAAAGGTTGAAGATGGGAGGAGGGAAGAGCAGCTAAATGGGAGGGGAAAGGGGGTGGATGGGTGTGGAGGAAGTCCTTGGCTATTAGGGGGTCTAAGAGGAGCCAAACCAAGGTGTGGGAGGGGGAGAATGGGGTCTGGAAGGTGATGTTTACTTACCAGAATGTGCACGAACCCAGAACAGACAGTAGTATTAAGGCACAATCCACCATACATCTCAAGCATACAAGTAATCTTATGTGGTGACTCATTGAGTTGCTATCATCAAAATAACACACCATCATCAAAGCCCAAGGGGCACAATAGCCTCGAGCCACCGGTTACTTCGTGTCACTCGTGATGGGTGCGTGTGTGGCTTTTTGTGTTCACGTCAGTGACCCTCCACTAGTCGCAGCCTTCTTACGACACGTGCGTGCTGGCCCACCAGGGAGTGGTGGAGCGGCATACCAGAGTTAGACGATGAGTAGGTTGGTTGCCATAGGGCCCCAACGTACAATCGAGTCTGGGCTTAGGGGGAAATACTAGCTAGAGGATAGGCCTAGGGCGTATGGTCTGAGTGTTCACACGAGGCTGAGGGTTCGGACCCGTGTTGACGAGTGCGACCTCAGCTAGTCCTTATTTTGTGATACTTCTGGTTACTGCGTGTGTCTGAGTCTCGTGCCCGGGACATTGTAGCTAGACACTTGTGATGTGGTGTAAGACGTTAGGGGATGCATCTGGTCGTTCTTCTAGTGGGTGGTGCTCCCGTCATGTGGCGTAAGTTGTCGCATCCCGAGTTTCCATTTCTCATCTACGAGACAGGATTTCTGGTGTTATTTTTCGGGAGCGTTCCCGTAGCCGAGGTTTGGGGTTTTCGGTGAGCGTCACCGAGAGCTTTCCCTAGAAGGCGTAGAGTTCACGACGGCTAGGTTGTGACTATGTTTTTGGACCATGCGATTTCGGCTCAGGCCCTGCTGTGAGGGTAGGTTTCTACGACCGAGGCGTCGTAGCATTTTCCCAGTAGTATGGTTAGGGTGGTTCGCATCTGGTTGTCTCCCGACTGTGGGATCAGGATGTTGGGTGCATGACTTGGTTCTCCACCGACAGGAGACCGAGTCATGTTTTCTAGCATGGTAGGAGTAGCTGTAGTGCTGTGTTTTGACCAGCCACCGGTTTGTTGTTCGTACCATTACTGTCGTTCCTTCCGTGGCTAGCGTAGCTTTCCTTTCCACCATTATTTTCTCGGTTGGGGTTCCGTGGGATCCCTACTGAGCCAGTGATAGGAGGCTCACCCCTGATTTTCAGGTGTGGCGGTTCTTCCTCGAGGTTCGAGGGCTCCTTTTTCATAATGTCAAAGGGGGAGAATTGGTTTTGGGGGAGAATAGGGGGAGAGTAGTCAACCAAAGGGGGAGAGTAGTCAAACAAAGGGGGAGAGGTACAGAGAAAAATTGTCGAGTCTGCATCTGCATGGCACTTAGGGGTAGCAGACTCTCTTTTAGACTTTCATTCAGAGGAAGTATTGTCATGTCAATTTCCATCATTAGAGTTGCCATCATTCTTTGTATTGTCCATTAGTGTTGCCATCATTAAAAAGGGAGAGAATGTTGTAAACCTTGTTTTGATGCATTGATGATGGCCAACAATCTTGGTTTGTTGATGGCCAACACTTATGCCTTGTTCAGTGCTCCTTTGCCTTACCTTTGTAGAGTCAGAGCTTCCCTTCAGAAAGTCCGTGCATGGCCAGTGCATGTCCTGCATGACCCTGTGACTTAGAGTCCGTGAACATCTGTCTAAGGCATGAACTAAAGTCCATGCATGTTTCATGCATGTCTTAAGTCTGTGCAAACATTCGTCCTGCATTCTAAGTCCGTGTAGAAATTCGTCCTGCATTCTAAGTCCGTGCATTGTAAAGTCCATGCATGTACAAAGTCCGTGCATGTACAGTGTCTCCACATAAGTCCATACATGTATAAGGTCCGTGCATATTTTGGACTTAGACTTTTGGCTGACTGAGTTTCATCCAAATCTCGTGCATGAACAGTCTCTACAATGTAAGTCCTTGCATGTTTTACGCTGAGTCCGTGCACAAACTGTCATGCTTTCACGAAGTCCATGGAAGCCAAACCCCGTGCACGTTTGTGATTTAACATGAAGTCTGTGCACACTTTCACGAAGTCCATGGAAGCCAAACCCCGTGCACGTTTGGTTTTTAACATGAAGTCTGTGCACATCTTCACACAGTCTGTGGAAGTCAAACCCCGTGCATACTCTGCTCTTAACACAAAGTCCGTGCAATTTGTGTTGATGTCTGTGCACATCAAACCCCGTGCACATTTTGGACTTAGACTGTTTGCTGATTGGGTTACATGATTTATTAAGTCTGTGCATATCTCATCTTTGCATGCATTGCAGAAGAGTCAAAGTCTGTACACTTTCCTTACTGTCATCAAAGTCCTTGCACTAATACATAAACCTCGTGGACATCAAACCCCTTGCCTGGACTCTCGGTGCGTATGGGATAAGAACAGATGGGCGGCCAAGCAACTGGCCGCCCACCTCCATCTTAGACGACCACTTGCGTAGCCGCGTCTGCCCAAAGAAGGCAGGCCATTTGGCCGCCTTGAGCCCAGGGAGAGGACCTTGGTTCTGTTTGCTTCAAGTTCATAATTTATCAAAGGATGATTGTTGTTTCATGTTCATTATCGTTATTCATTATTGTTCATGAAATTGTCTAACGTGTGTTAGTGCAGCTGCAGTCAACAACGGTTATCCAAACGTCAACGCGAAGTCGTCAGATTATCATTTACATTTCTAGGTAGAATGCCGAAGGCTAATAGCTTTGGGTGTATAAACCTCGAGTTCCTCTCTAAAAAAAACTGTGAAGGGATTATACTCCGTAAGCTATTCGATGGTCGTCTGCCACCCAACACGGGATGACGGACCTTCCAGATACTCGACTGTGCTAAATGACGAACGTGGAACAATGGACCCCCATCAGGTTCCGGACTACATCTATCACTAAGCACGGGATGACAGACTTCTCAAACTCTTGACTGATCAATTCGGAGATAGGCAAATAAATCCTCCGACTTTGTATTAGAATAGGTTTTTTCTCTTTAAACCCAACATGCATCATATAGGGCCCTTTTAGTCCCACCGAAAAAAAAAGAGAGAACAAAATCAAAAAACACAAAAAATGCATGCATCCATGTCGTCTGGGGAATTTGCAAGAAAAGCAGGGAATGTCATGTTGTTTTGACCACCCCATGGTCCTTTGGCCTTGCGATGATTTTTCATGTTTTTCAATTTTGTCGAACTTATGTGAATGAGTCTACGTGATTCCACTCTAATTCAACCAGCTGAAAGCATGTTTTGTGTATGACCGTTTTGAGTATTTTGAGATTCGACAGGTCATTATTTCCTCTATCTTGATTTTTATTTACCCTTGTTTTAGGTCTTGTATCTCTTTGAGCTGGATTGCGTTTGTCCCCTCAAGTCTCGCAGTGCTATGCTAGGGTGTCCCACCGGACTACAGATATAAGCCTCTAAGTTTAATTGTCCTTCCCTTCCTCTTCTAATGACTTATCAAATCGCTTAATGCTCATGCGATCCTGCATGAAGATCGATTTTCGCTCAAGAATCTCCTTGAGCATGCTATCCTTCTTAGGCTTGTTTCTTTACCGAAACACCCATTTATTAGTCCATGGGACTCCCTTGTAAAATGGGCATTCCAGAGGGACATTTGTAGATGCCTAATTTTAGACATGCTATAGATCCCCAGTTAGACCATCATATGAGTGACGCAGTCATTTTACTTAGGTTTTCATCATTTTGCGCTCTTAAGTCCAGCCTTAACACACATGTGTTAGTGGGCCACCCACACTTGGAGGGGCCAAAGGCCCATGGGGTGGGTGACAAAACTCTTGGCTGCCCACGCCCCTAGAAGGCAAGGGTGATGGCCACCCTCATCCCCCTAGGAGGCCACCTTGTTGGCTGCCTACCACACTAGAAGGCCACTTAGTTGGCCGCCCAACTTGCAAGAAGGCCACCAGCTTGGCCACCCTCACCACCTAGAAGGCCATTCACCTGGCCACTCAGGCCCTTAAGAGGCCATACCCTTGGCCGCCTGCCCCCCTTTTGGAAGGCCAGGACTTTGGCCCCCTTCAGTAACGGTTTGGTCAAAGAACGTGGCCTGTCCTCCCACCATGCTTCACACCAACTCTCCCTCGTCACCCACAATCGATCCCACATCGTCCGAGACTTATAGAGGGAGCCCCCGGACACAAAACTCCTCTCTCAATCAATGAAGAGAAAGGGTGGAGAGAATTTGGGGGGACGGTCAGAACGGAGCTTGCACGAAAGAGGATCAAAGAGTTCAGAACTTGAAGTTGGATAGAGGGAGGAGACTTGGGTGAACCTTGGGAAGAGCTCATCACCTACGTTGCTTCTGGGTAGCGATGAGCTTGGCTACCCCCTGGGTTTGATCTTTCGATCTCTGTGTTCTTCGTTTCATCTTTGTAATTTCTCTTCCCCATTTGCATCATTGCATATTAGAATCATTTAGATCCCATACGGAGATTTTCAACCTTAAACAAACGGGAAGGTGGGTGGTCAAAAGTCTCGACCATCCCCCCTTCCCGCCACCCCGAGGTAATCACGCCTCCACTTTCTCTTTCTTGTACATTGTTAGAACATATTATGCACTTCATAGAACTAATGGCATCCTTGTGTTTTCATGAGCTTTGTGACTGTTTACAGGATCTTTGGCATTGTGGGACGAAGCAGGGCTCTCCGCCCTTGGCCGACCGAGGATGGAGAAGACGGGACCCCACACTTTCTCCGCTTGAAGGCACTCTCATGCGATCATACTTTTCCTGTGAGGTTCAGGTAACAACCTCTGGAAATCACACCATTCCATCTATTCTAACTTGTATGTCGTAGGAACGTGGATGAACAGATGGGCATACTTCTCTCATAATCTCGTGGGAGAATGAATGCCAGGCCAACGGACCACTACAATTATCGGTAACACCACTGTCACGGATGGTGTCTAACCACGAATGACATCTGACACGAACGAAGGGGAGGACAAATGAGGAGAGATTGATCATCATGACACCTTCATTTCTCGATGCCTACAAACTCCTCACGAGGACACAGTCCTCACAGTGCTACACACAGCACCACACAGGGATGAACCCCCCATACACACACACACTGCTACACGCAGCACACACGGGGACAAGCCCCACATGCTGATGCACAGCTTACACATGGAGGAAGCTTCTCACGAGGACACAATCCTCACGGTGCTACACACAGCACCACACGGGGACGAACCCCAAAAGAAAAATAAAAAAAGGAAACAACACGTGCTGCAAATGCAGCAAACCACGAGGACAGACCCCCAACCGACACACCGCTACATAGTAGCCAAAACCACTTTCGGTCTCTAAACAAAGCACTAGACACACTGCTGAAAGCACAACACAACACATTGAAATAGATTCGTAGTTTTCAAAAGAAAAACACAAAATGAAATAAGAGAAAAACCAATGTACCTTCAGATGAAGATCTAGAAGCTGTAAAGCAGATCTAAACTCAGATCGAAGGCTACTCTTCAAGCTCAGGCTAACTGCAAGGTTGCTCTCTCTAAGTGCTATTAGCTCTCTTCTTTTTCTTCTCACCATTGGACTGGGTCGGACAAGGGCTGGGCTGCTCCTCTCTTGTCTTCTCTTGCTCTCAGATTTTATTCTACAATGCTAAGATAGATTTTAACTCTTTCCTACTCATATCTTCTCCAGGCAGCAGCAGCAGCAACGGACTTCTTCAAGCAGTGGCTCCATATTTATAGAGGAAGAGGGTAGAAAAATTTTCCCAAAACTTCCAAGTCTGAATTCCTTCATTTGATCCACGGTCAAAACCCATAAATAGGCTGGTTCCACTCTACCCTATGGATTCTGAGTTTCAGGATAGAACAATCACCCCGCTTGCAGAGCATTCCATTTCCATTCACACTGTTGGATGATTCTGAAACTTCATTATGTCGAAGCTCCTTGAGTGATCTTCGCAACTGCACTAACCTCGTCTCGATCCGACGTCGTGGCTGGGCGTACCGGCCATCCTCGTCAGGGTGCGCAGATCCAACCTAAAGCAGAGCTGTGGGACAGCCTTGGAAATTAATTCCCAAGACATCGCCTGCCTCCTCTCCGGTGATCGCTGCTCCCGAGGATCGACTCGGGACACTCCAGGAGCGCCCCCATGCATCGCTGTAGTCAGGAACCACCCCGGACGTCACTGTACCAGTAGCGGGTCCCACGTGCTGTCCTGCGGGCCCGAGTGAATAGTGTTGAACCAGCCGACTGCATCCGCCCGAGTGGCACCGAGTGCTGCCCGTCAGCCCGAACTCGGTACTCCCAGGTCCTACATGTAGCCTTTTACCTCCCTGCGTGGAGTGGACAGAAATAATTAGTTCTGTAATTATTAATAATTGTTATAATGAGAGTATGGGTTCGACCAGGGTCACCTTCCCCACGCTCAGAGCGTGGAGGTACACCCGCTGCCCCCTTGTCATCGTAGTTACTTGCTTTCCTAGTATAGTTCTTACTGCCGCTGCTAGGGAGCATGCTAGGATCCTAGCTCATACCATTCAATCACCGCTGTGAGAAAAAGAGTGAGACCCGTCTCGTGACCCGATCCGAGCACGAGAGAGAGCTTGACCACCCTTGACTCACTACCGATTTCTCAACCGGGTAGGTCCGACGCTTCCCTCGTAAAGGGACGAACACGAGCTTGCTAGAGTCTCAGGTTGCATCTCCAACTTGGAGTCGAGCCCGTCGTCTTGTTCCACGTCACTGAGAGGACAAATCAGATTGTTGAAGATATCTTAAGAGCCTGCATGATCGACTTTAGTGGAAGTTGGCATGAACATTTGCCTCTGATCGAGTTTGCCTATAAAAAGTTACCAGTCTAGTATACAGATGGCACCATTTGAGGCCTTATATGGGAGAAGCTGTAGTTCCCCTCTTTGTTGGGAAGATCGCCCCGAGCGTGGAGGTACACCCGCTGCCCCCCTTGTAGTCGTAGTTGCTTGCTTTCTTAGTATAAGTTCTTACTGTCGCTGCTAGAGAGCATGTTAGGATCCTAGCTCCTTGACAAATCACTCACCGCTGCGAGAGAGAAAGCGAGATCCATCCCATGACCTGACTTGGGCACGAGAGAGTGAGTAGACCACCCTTGACTCGCTGCCGGTTTCTCAACCGTGCAGGTCCAAACGCTTCCCTTGTTAGGGACGTACGCGAGCTTGCTAGAGTCCTAGGTGTGCATTTTCAGTTGGAGTCAAGTCCGCCCGTCTCGTCCCGCATCAATTTTCTAGTGTATCACTTAGGGATTTGTTGTTCTATGTGGATTATGGGGTCCACGTGGGGCATTACTGCGTTGGCAGCCCATCCCAGTGCATAGATTATGGGGTCCATATGCGAAGCCCCTCATGTCTGCCCACAGTACGATAGTGTGAGGTTCTGTAATACCATAAGAAAATATGGTCTGCCTTCGCTACCAGCTCGAGCTTTTAGCACAACGGTTGGGGCATGATCTTGTAAACTGGTATCAGAGAGAGGTCACGGGTTCAAATCCCCAAGTGCCGCTGGGGGAGAGATTGTTTGATTTTCCAGCATCTCCCTTAGGGATTTGCTGTTCCTCATGGATTATGGGGTCCACGTGGGACATCGGTGCACTGGCAGCCCATCCCGCTGCATGGATTATGGGGTCCATGTGCGAAGCCCCTCATGTCCGCCCACAGCACGATAGAGAGGGAGAAGAAGTCTTCGAAGCAAAAGAGAGCTGAGAGCTGGGAACTGAAAGGAGAAGTTAGAAGGAGAGCCTACGGGGGCGATCAAAAATGAAAAAGGTATGGTTAGCACCTAGAGCGATGAAGAAGAAGGAAGTCAGAGTAGCTCCTCTGACAGCGAGAAAGGAGAAAAGATATGTCTAATGGCAAAGGATGATAAAAGCAAGGAAGATGATGTCGAGGTAATCTCCCCATTTAAAAACTTTACACAAAAAGACTGGGAAGATGTTTATGCTAAAATCCTTAAACAATATGATGACATGCGTAGGGAAAACAGACATTTGAAAAAGAAAGTGAATTCATTAGTTAATGATACTTCTCTATCTGATAAAATTGCATGTCTACAAACTGACCGATGGCATGTACACCTATGACAGAAGCGGAGGGTATCCATTGGAGTTCCCCCTAGATCGACACATGTTCGAGTTTCTCCGAAGCTATGTTCTGCCTGGTATGGAGGAGGATGACTTACGGACTCTGGGAGCCCGTCGTCGGCTTGAGTGGGCCATCTTGATCGACAGGGATAGCCTGCATGGCGTAGCCTTCTACAGCTACCCTATCTTCTCAGAGGACTACTGGAGGCAGTGCCAGTTTCCTAGTGCTGAGTGCCTGGGGTTCTTTGGTAGGGCAGAGCGATCAAGGGTCAGAGTTGGGCCACTGGGGCCTGCTTCCTGGGACTTGCATGGTCACCATCGCGCTGAGACAGAAGGGACCGCCGGATTAGTGCTGGAGCCGATGGCCTTGCAGTATGCTGGAGAGGGATATGATGATCACAGTATGCTGGACGGAGTTTTGAGGTAGACTGTCACAAGCCAGTACGATCGCTGGGTTGTGATTCCATCACACTACTACTGCCAGGGTGCTACTGAGTGGCTGATGGGGGTTATCCATCACTATCGGGTGCTATTGGACCGAGTCGGTATCAGGTACGTGGTGATTGCCGCCTTGTATGCGTACTCATGCTACACCGAGCTATTGTAGTGGCTGATGGAGCACTTCGATCGCCGTTGGAACATAGTGGCTACTGCAGAGGGAGAGACCTCACTGGACTTGTGGTCTCTGTTTCAGATCTCTGGGTTGTCGGTCAGTGGTGAGGGATACGAGGAGGTAGTGCTTGATGACATCCATCGCAGCCACAGTGATGGACATGGGAGGTATCGAATATCTTACAACTATCGATATCTCATGAAGACCTGGAGGGACCTGGCTGTGGTAGGGAGAGAGGGAGTGGCATAGACTTCGAGGGTGCCACTGAATGTATGGGTCTGTCATTTCTACAACGGGCCGCTCTTCTTTTACCAGGAGTTCGCCAGAGACCAGACTCCCTGGGAAGAGTACACAGAGGTGGAGCTACGCTTCAGAACCTACAGTCGATACATTTATGCTCCATAGGAGGGGTGGAACCCCCACGGTCTGCCAGATGTGACACACCTTGTTGCCTATTTGGCATACTGGTTGGTGACATTCGTGGTTCCGCACGGAGAGGATGGTTTGCTGAGAGTCGAGCTGCTATCACCTTCTAGAATTCTACACATGGGACCATGAGATGAGGGAATCCATATCGAGGGGTCACACATTCTTTGATCCCTTAGATCCCTTCCTTAAGATTAGGGCATCCATATCGAGGGGTCACACATTCTTTGATCCCTTCGATCCCTTCCTTAGTGGGCTTCTTTACCCACAACTCCTAGTCCACATTGTCAGGGGAGTCCCCTATCACATCCCTCCCACTCAGGCCAACCCATCTCTGCTCACTAAGACCGGACATTGGCCCGGGTCACACACATATAGGGGTAGTGTAGAAAGTGAATTTGGCTCTCCTGGCCCACCCACACTGTCAAACCCTCTCAAACCTCCCACATCCAAAGGGTCGTCAGTGCATGAGTGGTCCATTTTGGGATGTCTAGGAGTCCCCGATGAAGTCAACCTTCGGTTATGCAACATGCATGCATGGCACACATTCGGGTGTCCTGGTCCACCATTGTATATGTATGGGTCGGACAAACATTAGGTTTTGTTTAGGGTCATGTGTGAGTCCATGTTTTTCTTTATTGTCGAGTGCATAGCGAGTCTGCATGCATCGAGTCGAGTCGGTCACATGTCAGCTCGTAGTGTTAGTCCCTTTCAAGTGTGAGGCATGTGGGATCTAATGCGTACCTTGTAGACTCACCGAAATTTGGGATCGGCTCTACCTCAACATATCGGATCTAGTCACCTACAGGGACCCAACGATGATTCCTTGTGAGTCTTTGAGCTGCCTCATCCCCTTTAAGAGTGACCCCACCCTAGAGTGTCCACCACTAGCCGCGTTCCCATAGCAGCATGTGCATATCGAGTATATACGGAATGAGCAGGTGACGATTACTTGGAGTGGAGTGTACCCACGCTACCTGGCACGGTAACGGATCCACCGGAGCTACTCGAGCAGCCGCACCCCTTACTCGACGGGGTCGAGTTCTTCCCACCCGAGGAGAATTGATGGGAATCAACTTCGAGCACTGACATTTTTAATTTATATTTGTGTCCTTTTATTTATTTTTATATCTTTGGAAAAGTATGTTGAGAATTGTAAGGCTTTATAAGCCAATGTGTCATTCCCTAGGATCCTTGGGGTTTTTATGCAAAATGTCACTAGGTCCAGTAAGGGGGCCCTCAATCCTTTCCCATTGGACCATGACCTGTATGGGAACTTCTGGGATTATTCGCCCTGTGCCAGTGAGGATACAGTCTTCCACGGACCTGACATCATTGAACTTGGGAGCCTCGGGGGAGAGCTCAATTTCTATCAGGGCTTCAGATTTTAGAGTTGAGGTGAACCTAGCTAGAGGCTCTAGTTTTGTACCGGTCGCAGTAATGACTATTACGCCCGAATCAGCGGTCCCTGCCATAGCAGCTATGGAGACTGAACCTCTGTCCCCTCAAGTCATGGCCCCTACGGCCTCATTACTGAAAGAAGTAGCTGCCGTAAAAGAGGTGGCCGAGCAGGAGGCAACTGTCGCCGAGACTGGCCTATTATCCATAACTGGCCCAGAAGTAATCTCCATGGCTTCAGGACCAGAGGAGGGGGTGACTTGGGAAGCAAATGTTGAAGATGCAGCCCCCATGTCGGAGACCCACGAAGAGATAGTTCCAACACTCATCAGTTCTCCTCCTATGAGTATTTGAGCAGCAGCCCCTGAAGAGGTGGCAGTGGAGGAGTCCTCAGCTCCGCAATAAATTATAGAGAAAATTCAGCCAACCCCTCCAGCAGATCTCCCGTCCTCTTCCTCCCGTTCGGACATGGCACTGTGGACAGACATTGATAGTGAGGTGACCTTTGAAGTAGCCTCATCTGCTTCCTTCGACTCTGCTTCCTCCGAGAGCTTTGTCTGGCAGAATTTGGACATGCTGTGCCAATTAGTGGAGTCCCAGCCCGGGCTGACTTATCCGTAGCTAAAGGAGATAGCCAACTGCTTCACCGCTGGTCTGCAGGCGATGGGCTGTCCTTTAGAAACATGGACCCGGCATGTCCTGTTGTTGCTGAAATTTGTACACCACCGGGATTTCCTGGCACGTGTTATGACTGACAGACTGGCAGCTTTGAAGTTGTAGAAGGTGGAGTGCAAATCTTAGCTGGGGAAGATGGACTCTACCCTTCAGGAGTGCCGAGGCCAACTGTAGGCTCTGGCACAGCGGGAGCAGTTTATACGCAACCGGATAGGCATTCTAGAAGTTGAATTGACTGATCTCCGGGTTGAACTACCAAAGATAACAATTTCTCGGTCACAGTTTGCCGAGGAAGTAGCCCTGTTGGAAGGACAGGTGCCGTCTCTTCGGGACGAGTCTGCTCAGCTACGTTTGAATGGTGGAGTGGCTTTCTCTTTACCGTTGGTAAAGGGTGCCCTCTCCCATCCCACACTAGGCAGGGTTTTTTGGATTAAAAAAAGGGGGGCTATGCTACAATTGGGATGAACAAGACGCTGACAATTTCTGACGAAATTTTGGCAAAATTTCCCCTAGGCCGGAGGCGTAAGGGGAGAGCACGGGTGCACGTCCACAAGGAGTGACGGCCCCAACAAAGTCACGGTGTGCCCCAAGGGCAACATCGAAAGCTCCTTTGGCTGAAGAAGTCCTCCTCTCCCTTCACCAGTACACTACCTAAAGCCCCTTCACCGGCACGCTCCTGTAGCCTTCCCCGGCGCACCCTTGAGGCTGCTACCCGGCACACCCACAGAGGCCCCTAACCCGGCACACTCCCCAGGACCTCTACCCAGCACAGCCTTAGCACCACTTTGTCGGTACACTACCGAGTGCCTACCCTGGCACACCCCTTCGTGCCGTCCCCCGGCACACCCCAGCAGCTACTCTCCGACACACCTGTGTCACGTTCCCCGGCACAGCCCCTGTGTCCCTTCCCCGGCACACCCCATGTGCGGTTGACTGGCACACTCACGGTGGCCTCCCCGGCACGCCCCTTGGCAGTCTCCCGGCACACCCTGAGGCCTCCTCCCCTAGCACGCCTATGCCCTGACTCCCCGACACACCCGAGACGCCCTCCATGGGCGTGCCTGATGAACTCCACCCCGGCACCACCGGCAACGCCTTGCACACACCATGCCAGAAAGGGGGGAGAGTGGAGGAAGGAAGAGAAGAGAAAAGAGGGGAGAGAAGGAACAAGGGGAAGAGGAGCCTACGGCTCCGCCGTCCCCAAACGAAGGAGAAGAGAAGAAGAGGAGGGGGAGGAAGAAAAGGAGAGGAAGAGAGAAGAAAGGGGGGAGCCTCTTGCGGTGGCCTCCTCACCCTGGAAAGAGAACGACAGCGATGGTGGTGGCATTCGTCCGGTCACGGAGAAGAAGAAGAGAAGAGGGTGAGGGCCGGTTCGTCTGCTGAAGAGAGAGAGAGAGCGAGGGAGAATTTGAAAAGAGAAGGGGGTGACCCGACCGTGCCACCCTCGTCCCCTTTTATAGGGGCGTGTTAAAAAGAGAGAGAAGCAAAAAAGGAGAGAAGAAAAAAAAGAGGGGGAGGAAGAAGGGATGAGGAAAGAGTTGGGGTCGAGCAGGGGCGACGGCTCCCTACTCTTCCCCCACTCCCTCTGCTACATGAGAGCCCTCTCTCTCCCTCTCTCTCTCCTTCTCTTACTCTCTCTCGTTTTGGTGGCCTCCGGGGGACCTTCAACGCTGGAGCAGCTTTCTTCTTCCTCTTCCCTCTTCTTTCTGCGTCCTCTTCTCCATGTATCTCTCTGTTGTCTGCGTGTGTATCCTCTCTGTTCGCATGGAGAGGGGGAGCTTTTATACCCTCAGCGGCGGGAGCGTCGATGGCGGGAGCGTCCAAAGGCGATGGGCATTGAATGGGAGTTGACTCTCCCGTCCTCGGTTGCAGGGGGGTAGCCAGCGTGCCTTCACGAGGGAGTGACACCTCAGCTAGCCCCGAGTTGTCCCCACTGTGCGCCAAGGGCCATAGGGCATGGCGTTACATCCATTCTGCCAGTTGCACCGGGTGAAGAATGAACCAAGGTGTGCAGCTGGATGGGCAGACAGGCGTGCCGCTGGAGGCTCAGGATAGTGTGCTGCTGAGGGCCAGCAAGGGCATGCTGTTGGAGGCTTCAGCCAGTGTACCGCCACAGGGCCTGGGGGTGTGCCGTTGAGAGGGCCACCAGAGTGTGCCGCTGGAGGGCCTGGGGGTGTGCCGCTGAGAGGGCAACTAGGGTGTGCCGCTGGAGGGCACCAGCGGGTGTGCCGCTGAAGGCACCCAAGGGGGGTGTGCCGCTGGGGGCCCTTGGGGGTATACCAGGTGGGGCACACCGAGGGTGTACTGCTGAGGGGCTTCAAGGGGTGTGCCGCTGGGGCAGATTTGAGCCCGTTGTAAGCATGAGTTGCAGTCCATTTGATTTTCTTTGGGGCCCATGGGTTGTGAGCTTCCCGGGGCTTGATTCTTCTTCGCTGCCGTGCTTCCGGAGACGGCTTCACAGCAATGTGCTTATTCAGGGAGCCTGGGTGACCAGTCTCTCCGGGGATTTCTTTGCTTGATGTTGCCATTGATGTGAGATCGAGCAGGACATATGGTGTCACGCCCTGAGCGCGGAAGATTACTCGGAAGCGGCATGACGATGTCTATAACGATCATGTCAATCAGAGCGTAGTGCATTCAACACATACAAATAGAGTGCGCAAAATAGAATGGGATCATGGGGATGGGCAAACCATTACATGCACTACCCTCGTGCAGGAGGGGGGAACAAGGGGAGGGGAAACCAAATTGTCGATCTGCGCTTGCTTGTTCCATAGCGTACACCTAGCTCCGACGTCCAATCGTGGTGCTGTCAATGCCTGGATGAAGCCTGTGGGATGCCAAAGGATGCTTGAAAGTCTGACGTCTAGCCGATGTCGCTGGAAGGTGGAGGAGGTCGCAGCCGATGGCCGGTGCAGTTCTGCCTCGCTGGACTGGATGGCGCGATCGGGGTACGTCGACAGGTACGCTCTCTGTAGAACTCCAAAAGTGATGGGACCAACTTGTGGGAATAGCAGACAGAGAGCACTATGAAACCTCAAAATCTGGTGGCCGTCAGATCACCTCGTCGGTCGTGGTCACCAAAATGGTCGGCGTCAGGTTCCTGGGTAAACAGCAGGATAGGTCAATAATGGCCATGGTGGAATCTTCTGTGCGGATGTCAAAATGAGATGAAACCACTGAGTTGGCTTCGTATCGTCGAAATTCACAACTTTGTAGAAGACTGCTTGGCCTGAAACTGAGTGGAGGATGGAGTATTGGGGCTGACTATGTGGTAGTCTATCCTGGGCGAACAAAGAGTTCTGGGTCAGGCGCGATCGAGGGAAATGGACGCCCCAGGCAGAGGCATTGTCAAAAGAAGGCAGGACCACCTCTAGTTCGTCGGTGCTTTGAAGAAGAAGAACTATCGTGAAGGGAGTTCTAGCCGATTCGCACAGGGGATGCTGGTGTTGGTGTTGCAAAGTGGCACTCAGAAATAGACGCGGTCCGGGTGCAGTTGCACGGAAACGCCAGTAGCGGTTTATGCCATTGACAAAAGGAGGAGGAACCACTTCAGGAGCGGGGCCGACTCAAAGGTGGACGAATTTGCTGAAGATGCCTCGAGCCGAATGTTGCTGTGGACACCACTAGAATGCCTGCCAACCGAGTCTCTACTGCTGACTTATTGCAGAGTGTAGCAGAATGAAGCTTCTTAATCCACGGGGAAAAGAAGTGACGAAGGAGTGACTCCGGGAATTACTGTGGGCACACTAAGCAGAGGGGAGGAGAAAGTGAGATGCAGAGGGCGAGGGAGCTGGGGCGTGGGGTGCTGGTGAGGGCTGCTAGGGTTAGGCGTCGAGGAAGCTCGGCGATGATCCCTGCTATTACAATTACTACTCTCCACGCAGGGAGGGGATCACGGGGATGGGCAAACCCTTCCATGCACTACCCTCGCGTAGGAGGGGGGAACAAAGGGAGGGGAAACCAAATTGTGATCGTACACCTAGATCCGACGTCCAATCAAGGTGCTGTCAACGGCTGGACAAAGCTTGGGGGATGCTGAAGGACGCCTGGAAGTCCGACGTCGAGTCGATGTTGCTGGAAGGTGGAGGAGGTCACAGTCGATGGCCTGTGCAGTTCTGCCTCGTAGGACTGGATGGCGCAATCGCGATGCGTCGATAGGTACGCTCACTGTAGAACTCCAAAAGTGACAGGACCAACTCGTGGGCATAGTAGACAGGGAGCACTACGAACCATCAAAAGTTTGTGGCCATCAGATCACCTCGCTGGTCGTGGTCACCAAGATGGTCGGCGTCAGGTTCCTGGGCAAACAGCAGGATAGGTCGACAACAGCCATAGTGGAATTTCTGGTGTCGAAGTTGGAATGGAACGAAACTACCTGAGTTGGCTTTGCGTCATCGAGGGGCACAACTTTGGTGAAGACGCCTCGGGCCAAAAACTAGCATAGGAAGGCGTGCCAAGGCTGACGAGTCTACTGTAGGTTCTGGGCAGACTGGGTGGCACCAGTCAGGTGCAGTCGTAGGAGAATGGACACCCCGGGCTATGCTGATGTAAAAAATGGACAAGACCACCTCTGGATTGTCAGAGACTCGACGAGAAAGAACTCTTCTGAAGAGAGTTTGGGCTGATTCGCGTCGTAGGAGGCGGTGTAGCCGCTACCAAATGGTACTCAGGATCAGGTGCGAATCTAGTGCAGTTGCATGAAAACGGTCAACGCGATCGGTGCTGACGTCAAAACGGGGCGGGACCACTTCTGGAGCGAAGCTGTCTCGAAGTAGCACGATGTCTCTGAAGAGTGTAGACACTGGTTCATGTTTTCTGGGGGCATGGTAGAGCATGCAAACTGGACCTCAGGTTCAGTTTGAGACTGCAAGCAGTAGGGCCGATGTAGCTCCAACGCAAGGCCGAGGAAAACGACGAGGCAGACTCCGGGCGGCTGGGAGCGAGCTTGAGTGTTGCTGGAGGTGTGGAACGCAGAGGGAGGTGGCTGGAAACACAATCTGCAACCTACAGAAATATGATCTGAGACCCAGGGACATTACAATTCTCCCCCCTTACAAGAATTTCATCCTCAAAATTTGGGACAACACACAGAACTCAAGGGGAAGAACTCACCCAATCGGTAAGACCTCACGATCATAGCCCAACCACCATTACCATTTCTGAGGAACACCACTAGACCAATACAACCAATAAGGTCCTCCTGAACTATCACACCAATTCATACCAATCCTCGGACCAATCGTGGTGTACAAATATGAACAAGTCTGGCATCACCTTAGCTTTCTCGAATATTAAAGGCACAAACAACATCTGACATGCTCCGCACATAGAGAGAAACACCCAATTCTAAACACAACTCCAATCTATCATTGCGGAAATTCATGCCCAGCTGTCCATTTAGGACATTGGCTTCCTATTAATGCCTGAAATATGGCACAAGTGTGTAATGCCAGCTAAGAGTCAAAAACCATTAGGACTAACTCAACGGTTGCAATTTACAACCTGAAAATGCTCTCTCGAGCCACTGGAGCTCTGACATACCACGAAAATGATGATTGAGCTACAGAACACTTTGAGGGCACAATGACAGCCAAGCCGAATATTGAAGAAGTCACCCGAGATGATGTTAGGTCCCCAAAGCGATTGTCAAAAGGTCCCAATCTCATCAGTCAATGAAAGGAGCCTGCTGTAATATAAAAAGCATCTGGCCGTGCCTTTATGGCAAAGCTGATATCTTGTAGAATCATTGTCCGTTATAGAAGTGATCAAGCTAAAAGAAGTCCTTGAAGGATGAAAGAACTCTCGGGTGATCATCCGCCTGATAAAACCCTCACAGTGAGCTTCCGACTACGGGATGTGGCTGTGAGAGTAAATACTGAAATTCAAGACAAGCTCAGGACCAATCCCAAGGATCAACAATACTATTGCGAAGTACGCATTAATATGCCAACAATACCTCAAATGGGCCGATAATATCTCAATTGGGCCGAGATGACACAAATGGGCCAAAGGGGCTAGAAGGACCAGTGAGCTGGTGGCCATATATGGATCCAGTGGCCAGGGAGCCTCCGCCCTCAGCCGCCGTATGAGGCCCCTACCTCATGCCGCCATATCAACACTATTCTCTTCTTTATAAAACCCAATTTTGCTCGATGAACCGGGAGATAAGAAAAAGATATAGAAAAAGAAACAAACACATGGAGCTAGAGAGCGACGCACTGTCTTAGCTTCAAGTGTGGAGAGCCTACAACCATCATCCCCCTGGGAATCAGAGAGATCTATTCCAGAAGCACGAGAGGAGGACTCTACCTTTTCTATTGTTGCCTATTCCAATGTGTAGGTGGGTTTCCCACAGAAGGTGCCCTCACTGGCCCATAGTTCCCCTCCCCATTTATCTTTGAATTTTTGTATCACTATTGTATATCAGTTCTCCTGAATGGAATAAAAAACTTGTGCTCGGTTGAGCATTGGATCTTTATTTCTTCTCTCTTTATTCTTGTAGCCTTACAACAATAGAAGGTATATCCCAGATTCTATTTTACATTTCTTACTGTTCCATCATTTAAGTTTTTTTATCTAGACTCCAAAGGTCCCCGCCGTGGATGTAGGAATGCCCAGAAGGGCTACAATGAATCCCGATGCAGGGAGAACATGGGGGATCTGGGTGCTTGATGCGCGTTGTGTGAAATGGGGTTATACCACAAAATGAATGAATGGCCCCTCGGGGCTACACATCTGATGCATCTAGTTTTTTGTTTTGTTTGCCGTATCCCACTAAATGCCAGAGATTCATCAAGTTCCTCAGATGTGATCTCTGAGCATCCTGGATAAGCGGTAAATGGATTCCATGTTACTAATGTCATTCTCCCAATCTCTATTTCCTCATGTCTAGTCTGGCACCTTCGCTGCCCTCTATATTTATTTGAGTTCAATGAACTTCAGAGTTGTACAGGAAGCTCTGTATGAGATATAGTTATGGATACATCACCGTTTCATAGGTCTCTATGCCGATCCATTAACTATAAAGATCAGATGTTGTCTCCTAGGGCAGTAGGAATTTTCTGGGCTCCATGGAGCCCCCTGTCCAGCCAACAATCACCCCTGCACCCCTGTTTGCTCTTGAACCAATTTGGGCATTCGTGGGGTTGACCAAGAGGAGTGAGCGCCACCGGATTAGTTGTAGTCAACTTGTTCCGGCATGCTACACCCCCGCCAGGTTCCCTTTCTCCTTGTTTGCTATCGAACGTAAGGTCCCCCATTTGCTCCCCCACTTGCCATTGTCGTTGGATCATGGGACATCTCCCCCATTTTTTCCAGCTGCCAGATCATGGGGCATCTCCCCCACTTGCCATTGCCGTCAGATTGTGGGGCATCTCCCCTATTTGCTCCAGCCGCCAGATCATGGGGCATCTCCCCCACTTGTCATTGCTGCCAGATCATGGGGCATATCCCCCATTTGCCATAGCCTCTGGATTGTGGGGCACCTCCCCATTTGTCAAGGCCGCCGGATCAAGGGGGACCTCCCCCAATTGTCAAGGCCGCTGGGTCAAGGGGTATTTCCCCATCTGTGTAGGCTGCCGGATAAGAGGTTGTTGTGTCCCTGGGGTTTTGGTGATGTCAAACACTATGACTCATTAATGAGTCATTTCATAGTTTTGATGATGCCCAACACTATGACTCAATAATGAGTCATTTCATGGTTTTGATGATGTCACCCTTATATTTCTAAATTTAGACGAAGAATAGGTTGACAGAAATACAGTTTAGATGTTCAATTCAGAAGAATTTTAGAAGTTCAAAGAATTTAGAAGTTTCAAGAATCAGTTCAATGAAATTCAGGTGGAGCAAGTTGACTTGGACTACTCAATTCGACTTGGACTTTGTGTAGTTCAGATCTGATTCCTACAAGTTAGTAGATGGTGTCAGGTCAGCACAATAAATGAAGATTGATGAAGACTTGTCAAGCACATCTAGGCTCAGATGTTCATCTCAGAAATTTCAGAGTATATAGTTCAAAATGGGACACGTGGAGTCAACGCAGTAGCACATACAAAGTAAACATGAAGATGGAGTTGATCCCATGTTGATGTGGAGTCGATGTAGTAGAGGTTCTTCTACAAGTTGGCCTTCAAACTCAAGAACGTGGAGTCGATGCAATATGAAGTTGAGTCGACACTATCAAGCTCTTTAAGCAAGTGGTGTCTCAAGAGTCGACACTCAGAGTCGACTCTTATCTGCTGAAGCTCTATCTGGGCGTCTGCAGCACAAGAGGAGTCGATGCACAAGTGATATGGCATAGACGCAACAATGCTTAGCAAAAGATCTTCGTGTAGTCTAGCAAGCTCTTGAACAAATGTAGTTGACACTATATACGTCCGACGGAGCTAAAAGGCAATACTAAATAAGCAATAGTAAACCAGCAAGGGATGTGGCTCGGAGCTCACCTGATCAGCGTGAATACATCGATCCCGGCCAGAGACGAGGGCGAGTGGGGAGGCGTGGGTATGCACCCGCTCGCCGTGCTGGCGTCACTTCGACCTGCTCAAGTTATTACAACACTACACCTCTCGCAGGAGGGGGATCTTTGGATGGGGGTTAAATTACTTACACCCAAAACTACCTCGACGCAGGGAGGGCCCTCAGCCGGCCAAGCGGGGAGGGAAAGAACAGAGCGAGGAGCTTCAACGAACGGCGGGGTCAGTTCTGTCCTCTTTCTGGAACAGGGGATAGGTAGGCGATGTCGGTGCCGCTGTGACCACTCCCGAACTCGATTTTTGATGAAACTAGTGGCCAACTCCTCGTAATTGGATCAGGATCTTGACTAATTTTTATGGAATTCCCAGGTTGTCAGTTCCGGTCAGGGAAGAGCCACGAACAGGGTATCTACTTCTTGGTTCTGACTGCTATAGAGCCACAGCAGTAGGAAGTCGAGGCCGCCACGAACACTCCTAGACTCAGAATCAAGTGTGGCTAGAGTCGATGGAATCATTGTCACGTCTACTTCAAAACTTGGCCCACGGGAATAGCAGAAGATGTCAGAGTTGACCGGAGCAGCCCAAACATTGACAGGTGGTCTGTTCAGTCCAAGAGGGGACAAAACAGCGCAACCAGGGGAGAAAAATGAGAAATCACTGCTCCGGTTGCCGAACGAGGTGCTGCTTCTTGGTAATGGAAGAGGACTTCTCGTAGAAGCTCTCAGCCAAGTGGCGCCTCACGAAACACAGGAATGAGTCCGTGGGAGCTTCTAGAAGTGGCTTCAGGTTATAGACCAGACCTATCCTGTGTACTTGGAGAAGAATGGCTCTCTCCGATAGTCACGAACTCAGATAGTGTTGAGACCACTGTCGTTGCGAAGAAGACAGGAAGACGCTTCCAATGGTACTAGTTAGGCCTCCAGGGATGCCGGGATGAAGTCGTGGCCGATTCTTCAAGATGCTGGTACTCTGTTGCAAGCGAACTAGGAAGTGCAGGTTGGAGATGGGAGGTGGGAGATGAAGTAAAAAGGAGGGGAAAGGGGGTGGATGGGTGCAGGGGTACGTGTGACAGTGCTTCCTTGCCTATCTGTACTCCAGCACTCGTATTTTAAGTCTCTGTGTCTAGTGAGCCTCCACTAGTCATAGCCTTATGACATGTTACAGCGTGTCGGCCCTTGTGGCGGGGTAGTTCCTATTGTATGGTTTTTAAGCTAGTTCTGTGGGCCCCTAGTTCAACTGTAGCATCCTACAGAGGAAGAATACTAGCTAGAGGCCTAGCTTAGGCAGTGAGCCAGTGTGTGCACACGTGGTCAGGTGCTTGGACTGACGTCGGCGGGCATTACCCTGTCTAGTCACTCGCGATTGTAGTTCCTATTCTAGTTTAGCGTGTACCTCGGTCTCCACTATCCCAGGCATCCGTAGAGAGGTACTTGTGGCACAGCATAAGACATCAGTGGACACAGCTGGCTATTCTTCTAGTGAGGGGTTACTTCTGTCACAAGACACGTGACTCTTGTGTTTCTCACACATCGTGACCTTTCCAAGTTAGCCTTCCCTTGGCTTTGCCCGAGATCAGTGTTGTGTCGTGTGCATGACGTCTTCGTCGTGTGGGTGTGGTCGTGTCTAGAAGGGCGTGCATGGCAATCGAGTCATGTATGCTTTAGGATCAATCTTACCTGTCTAGGGCTTTTACACTTTTTTATAGGTCCTTGCTTGCTTGGTGTCTCATCGACAGATCGGTGACTCCTGACCTCGTAAGTTCAGAGTTTGCCCTCCTGTTACCGCCCGAAGTAGCCTAGGGAGCCGAGGTTAGTTCGGCAGTCATGCTTCGCTCGGTACGGCTTCTTTTCCCTTTTCTTTTAGCTCCTCTACTCTTCCATTTCCGGCTTTCTTTTATAGCTTTGTAGTTTAGCTTTTCCTGCTTTACTACTCCTGTTGTTATAGCTATTGTTCTGTGTTACTGCGTTATTTTCCAGTGGGGATCCGCGTGACCCCTACTGAGCTAGTGACACGAGGCTCACCCCTACTTTTCAAGTGGGTGGCGTTGTTCTGCTTTCGTAGTTCTTGGAGTGGCATGTCTGTACCTGCCAGGGGTACCTACGTCGGGCTTCCCCCGACCTATGTGTATGTCTTTCCTTTTCTGTTGACTGTATTGCTGGTCTTTCCTTTAGACTGGACTCTAGTATAATTGTTACTTTTAAACTGTTAATTAAAAAGTAATTAAGACCACTCTGGGTCTGTGCCAGCCTGATGAAGAATCTCCCTAGTCTGAGTACATCCTCTGGTCTCGCGTCGCTCGTTCCTTGCTCGCAGCACCCGCAGTTGGGGGGCATTTGTTGGCACTCAAAATATGTTCAATGGCAATCACCCCTAAACAAGAAGAATGATGCGGCCCGCTAAAGCACAAAAGTCGAAGAAAGCTAATACACATGCGTCTTCTCGAACTACTAGAGCCTCAGGTCATCTGACACAAACACCAGAGACTTCACCTCAGGAGAATCAGAAGAATCCACAACAATCTAGCAGTGTCGCTAGGCCTGCCCAATGAATCGACATCGACTCGATCGTGCCGCATAAACAACGTTCATCGTCTGACCAAGGTCAAGAACGTACCTGGTGGTCTGCCACTTGATAAGAAGCCCTCCTGAGGTAATAGAATGTCTCTGGCCCTTCGAAATAGGGGGCCAAAGGCCCTATCAGCGGAAGACCTGAATGCCCCGACATGGGTACGTCTTCTCAGTAATTAGGTCCATCAGCGACCGGTTGACCATCCAGCCAAGGCAAAAACACCTCGGGTTGTGTCCCACTCCTCGAGAAAGCTACAAATGCAAGTTAAGCCCAGCCGGTAGCACAAATCGTAGTGCCAAAGGCCGTGTCAGCAAAAAACCCATGTGTCTGAACTAAAGATGCACGAGGTTCTGAAAGTGGCCATTCAGCGGCCTAAAAGCTTTATCAATACTTCCCGTCGTGATTTTGCAAGACCATGGTGAGATGAAGGATCACAGTGACTCTCGGAGCCAGTCCGGGGCCCACCTTCTGGCCCGTGCCGAACAAATGATGGACGGAGTTAACACGGCGTCCTCGCTATCCAGCGCGCTATCCTTCTCGGCGCCCCTTTGCCCAGCATGCCAAAGCATCTTTTGGGTCCTTTGACGGCGTGCATTCTACACACCGGATAGGGTCATGATATATATATACATGAGCCAATTATCTTCGGCCAGGAAAAAAAAAGAGGGGCAAGAAGAAAAAAGAAGAGAGAGGAGATACGCAGAGAGAGAAACAACCATCTGAGTGAGGAAGATTGGGGAAGAAGAAATGGGGGATTTCTGGGAGTGAGCCTTAGAGAGCGGCCATGCCTCCCCGCCCAGCCCGTCTATTTTGCGGTTACCTCATTTTCCACCAACACCCCTTCGATGGAAACACGCGAAGTGGCAAGTCATTAAAGCATGGGAAGGTGGACAGGCGCCAGCGCCACGCCAACTAATCGACATGCAAGATATCCGCAGAAAAAATCGCCGCCTTTCCAACAACTACAAGTACAGTGGTCAAATTGCGCCAAAAGTGGTAAGGAATTGTCCAGTCAATATTTACTATTACCAAAACTTGCACATGCAAGGAAAGTTTTTGCACGGCCATGTTAAAGAAAAGAAAGGGAAAAAGAAAAAGTCTACATCAGGCCTCGGGCCCACTTCGAAGTTCAGCAGATGAAGAACCCTTGGCATCAGGCGATCTTCCCCCCACACCGTCCGTGACGGCCGGTCCTGACACTGACCCCACCTGCGTGGGAACTATCTCGGCCGCGCACCCTCCCTAGACTGCTGAAGTTGGAGATCGCTCGGATGACATAGAGGTCCCCCGACTTCCGCCTTCGTTCGACGTTTGAACGGAATAATCCGTGGTATCTTCATCTGAGTCATAATACTGCTCGAAAGGAAAATCGAGCTCTCCGTGCACCTGCTCATGGGCCAAAGAGGTCGCTCGACAGTAGCCTTGGGAAAACCCCTTCCGTAGGCCCTGACGATAACCGGGCTCGCAGTAGGCAAAGGTAGCCTACTGGATCGCTGCTTGGTAACTCTCTGAGCATTTGTATTGCTTGAGTGCCTCCGATCCGGCCAGCTTTGCCCTCTCCTCAAGCTCAGTCACCTTTCACTCCGCCTCGGACTGCCTCTGATCGGCTTCAGCTCACGCAGCCTCGGCCTCCGCCTGCTGCCGCTCGGCCTCTCGGATCTGGCCCTCGAGTTCCTTACGCTCGGCCTTCCATGGCTCGGCGTGCTCGACCTGCGCTATTCGCTCCGCGTCTAAGACTCTATTTTTAGCTCGAGTATATAGCGGGCCTGCCCCAGCTGCTCAATTGACTCTCGAGCCTCTTTCTGGCTCGACTCGGCCTGCGCTCTAAGCGAAGCTGCCTCCCGCCGAAGGCCTTCACGATCGCGAGTCAAGTGCTCAATCTTTCGGTCGGCTTCACCACTGGCCCAGGGAAGAGAATCTCTCTCAAAGTTGATCCGAGCATACTGTAGGTAGAAAAATATCCACCTCTCTCTTAGCTAGCCAAGTCAACGGTGATTACTCGGCTCGGGAAGAACCAATGATCAAATATGTCCAACTGGTCAAGGGGTTGGCATAACAATTTGAGGGCTTTGAGGTAGTCTGGATAGCTCGGGATGAAAACTCCCACGCGGATGCCCTTGCTCGACTGGCCTCCTCTCTTGACCCCGAGGGTACTCGATCAGTCCTTCTCGAGGAATTATAGTGGCCAAGCATCGATTCGGAGCTCATGACCATTGACTCAGCCTCCCCGAACGACTGGCGTACCCCCTTCCTGTTTTGGCTTCGAGACTCGAGGGAGCCCCCCGACCCACGAGATGCTCGAAAATTGAAATACCATGCTCGACGCTTCATCCTCTTGGATGACACTTTGTACCACAGATCTTTCTCCAGCCCCCTCCTTAAGTGCATCAGTACCGATGAAGCCAGCCGAGCGGTGCAAGAAGTTCATGAAGGCATGTGTGGAGCACACCAGGGAGGGCGATCACTTGCCAGAATCTTGCTTTGGCAAGGATACTGGTGGCCCACACTCCAGCACGATTGCTCAGCATACGTCTAGAAATGAGACCGGTGCCAGCGCTTCGACCACCTGATCCACCAACCAGCGTCAGAGCTTGTCACCCTGACCGAGCCCTATCCATTCCCTCGGTGGGGGATCGACATCCTTGGGCCATTCCCTACAGCTCAGGCCCAGAAAAAGTTCATCATCATCGCCATCGATTACTTCACCAAGTGGATCGAGGCCAAAGCTATGGCTAGAATCACCAAGACAGTCGTGTGGAGTTTTGTCTGGAAGTCAATCATTTGTCACTATGGCATCCCCAGAGTGATGGTGAGTGATAACGGTCGACAATTTAATTCTTGCTACTTCAGAGACAGATGCGTCGACCTAGGCATCCGCAACCACTTCACTTTGGTTGCCCACCCTCAGGCTAATGGGCTAGTCGAAAATGCCAATAAAACCATTTTAAAAGGCATCAAGACTAGGCTCAGTAAGGCCAAGGGAAGCTGGCTTGAGGAATTACCAAGAGTACTATGGTCACACAGTACGACTCCCAGAACGGCAACTGGCGAAAGCCCATTTCAACTGGTGTACAGCACTGAGGCCATAATTTCGTTTGAAATCGGCGATCCCTCTCTTCGAGTCATCTGCTTCTCATTCCAGGTATTATTCGCGATCACTTCTTCACAATTTGAGGGCATCTACACCCTCTGGCGATCACACCCTTCCCTTTAAAGCATCACATGCTCTCTTTCCCCTAGTTTAGAGTTTGAATTGAATTCTTTTCAAAACATGTCTATTTGACACATTCACAAATTGACGATGACGATGGGATGCTTATTATTTTTATTTTGATTACCACTCCACTTGGCATCCTCGCGTGCCTCTTCCTTTGGCACCCTCGTGTGCCCCTCCACTCAGTCCTTTGGCACCCTCGTGTGCCCCTTCACTCGGTACCCACGCGTACCCCTCCCTTTGTGCTCCACGTAGCACCCTCCTCTCCTGCACCACGTGCAATTTACCCACCGAATTAGCCATTTTGGGAACCATCTATAGCATATTTTGATGGAATAATCAACTCTCTGTTTCTTTTTTTACTGATACCGTGACTGCCACGCAGCTGCCATTTCCTGGTACGCGCCCCACTCTAGGGCGCATTTTACCCATTTTACCACTCTATTCATTTCCTGTCCCCAGTAACCCGCGCCTTGCCCGAAGGTGCCATTTTTGGTCAGCGTCCACCATCAGGGCACTTTTTATCCATTTTATACACCCTGTGGGTGCACTATTCAGTTGATCCGCACCTTTGCCACGGGCGTTGTTCACGTTGGTAGCGCCTTAGCCACAGGCGCGTTTTCCATTGCCATTGCCAGCGGAACACGCTATTCCCTATTGGACACGCCCTGCACGCAGGCGCGGTTTTTTTTCTGTTAGCGCAGCTGTCACACAGTCGCGGTTCTCGAAATAGCGACCCTACCCCGGGTGCATTTTTACTGTGTTTTCAGCAAGACTGATTGTTTTACCTTGGTTGATTGCCATTATATTCTTACTCATTGCTTGCATTTGGCATTTGCATATGGTTGAGAGACCTCCTCTCTCATTACCCATAGCACTCCTACACCTTTCTTGGGAAAGGAACGACCCTCCATTGAGCACTCCGTCTCTTTAGATCGGGAGTTTCTTAACCAAGACCTCTGTAAGTCCTCGCACCCGTGGATTGCCTCACGGACGCTAGGCTGGTTGTACCTTTGAAGTACCCGGAAGCTAGATATCCCCTGCGTTTGTAAGGAGAGAGAAAAGAACCTAGTTGACCCGGAGATGGGCCCTCATCCTTTAATGGGCCTTCATCTTCACGTAATGGTCCTTCTTCTCCTAATGGTCCTCCATTCTCTAATAGGCCTTCTTCTTTTAATGGGTCTTCTTCACTTAGTGGGCCTCCTTCCCTTAATGGACTTGCTCTTCTTAATGGGCCTGCTCCTTCTACCCATGTTGCTGCCGGCCTAATGGGCCCATATGTTCATGATTCTTCTAGGCCCACATATCCTTCCACTCTCGGAATGGGCCCTTCTTCTTCTTAGCCTGGATCCTCCTATCCGGCCCATTGTTATAATTCTGGTTCAGGTTCACAACCCCTTGCTCAAGTTGGCTCACATTACTCTTGATCTCTCCCTACCCCGGAGGTGATTGCTCAAGCTCAACACCAGCTTGATGAGCTACAACACTGGATCGATCCCAAATCCTCCTTAAGTGTTCCATTTGCTTTTCAAAATCTTTGGCTCCCGCCATCTTCTCAAATTCCCGCATATCATCGCTATAGTGGAGCTGGTGACCCCTACGTGCACTTGAAGGAGTTTGTTTATGAGTCAGCCTAATTTCGACACGACCAGTGCCTGATGGCCTACCTATTCGGTCTGTCGTTGGAAGGCCCGGCTCGGGATTGGTTCTTCTCTCTTTCGCGAGAGTAAGTTGTGAATTTTCAAGCCGTGCAAGATAAGTTTATTCAGCAATATCAGGACCAGGTCAGGCCTAGGTATTCTATGGTGGATCTGGCCCACGAGAAGATGAAGCCCGAAGAGGATTTCTGCACATTTGCTGACCGCTGGCATCACCTTGCTCCACAAGTCCCGGGGCACATTCCGGAGCAGGAGCTGATTAAAATGCTTATTTTCAACACAACGCCCGAGTATCGGTTCATTTTAACCCTTAACAACATTACCTCCTGGCAACAACTTTATAGCCGAGCCCGCTTCATTCGCCAGCAAATCCAAGTTTCCCTTGACACCGAGTCCCTTCCACCCCCTACATCCACTTACGCTTCGCCCTCCGCATATCCCTCCACATATCAACCTTCCATGAATCAACCCTCCACGAGTCAGCCCTCCGCCTTCGCATACCCACATATGTCTCCGCCTATGTCTCCACCCCCGGTCAAGGGAACACCACACCCCGAGCAGGTGGATGCCGTCCACTACATACCTCAGAAGAAATAATGGTGTGTTGTGTTCTAGGTAGAAGGCTATAATCATTTAATGGTGCAAGAATTTACTGCTAAAAAGATGCTCCATTTGCTTTATTTTTGCCTAGAGACACCCAAACCCTAGCCATCTCAACATGGATATTTGGAAGCTTATGGTATATATCAGAAAAATTAAGCTGTAATTTTCTTTTCATCAGTTTATACTCATTTTTCCTGCTGTGTGGAGGGAGTTGTAATTGGCAAGGGACACTGGGGATTCCAGATGAGGACATCCAAATATGCAGCAACTTTGTAGGAAGCTTGTAATTGTGATGTGTGTGCTGGAGAAGTGATGACGGGTCTTGCACACTTGTTAGTGAGCAGCGGTTTTACAACATGAGCCAAGTGATTAACATGCAGGATCCATGTTTTGCAGCTTATGTCTTCTTCACGTATTTCACAATGGTTCAGTGTCCTCTTACTTTTGCCATGCTAGGTCGATTCATTATTGTAGAACGACACAGGTTGGACAACTCCCATCTTGTTATTCATCCTGCCTACGGTATCTTATTTAGCATTCTGAACTTATGTAACATGCAAAGTTTTGTCATTGTTAACACAAATAAATTATGGCCATTCCTATCCAAACTTCATGAGAAGGCACCCAAAATATTTTAGTCTTGAAAAACAAAAATAAATGTTTGACATCTTGTTACATCTATATTATCATCCTTTGTATCTCTCATTGTTGTAAAACTTGCATGGAAAGTTCGAATGCACTTCTGGCAAAAACCTGATGGAACTTTGATGATCTTTTTCTTGCCATCTTGACAATATTGATCATATTTGTTTGAATAACTCACCCCCGTCCTTTTTCTTTTCTTGTTTCATTCCCACCAGTGGCCAGGAGCTTTTGATCCTGCACCTCAAGGGCCCGTGGTGCCTCTTGAGGTATGCTAGCGTGTCACACCCAAGGGGACGTGGCATGCCACACTCCACCTCGGCCATCAGATCGGACTGCCGATGTACGCCATGCTTTTTTGGAGGATGGCCTTATTTTTAATGCTCCTGAGGATGGGAGCACCGAAATGGGCTGGGGAGTGTGTCATGTCATACCCCTTTGGGCATGGCACAGTCAGGCACACTAACATCCCTCTTGCCTCTTTTTCCATTTTCCAGAGCTTGGACATGCTGAGCCTTATCTAGCACCCTTGTGCTCCCACAGTCTCACATCCAATGTCAGCCATGCCTGGCCATCATGCTTGGTTCATAAGGAATTTAAGCATTTTGGGATCACTTCTTTGACAAGCTTTCAATGGTTCTCTCCTAATCTGCTTATAATAATACTGGCTGTCTTTTAATGCATCAATACTCATTCTTTGTTACAGACTTGGGACCCTTCCAGGTCTTGGGCTATTCATCCCTCTGGTCTTCTGTACATAAACCTTCAGCCAAGGTCGCAAAGAGCAGCAACCAGACGCTACTGGATCTGTGTGCTGGCTGGAAAACTTGCTCAAATTTTCTTTTGGTTTCAAGTTGTTGATAGGGAATTGCAAAATGATATTAATGGTAGGACTGTTGTAAACCTACTATACTCACTGATGTTTTGTTGATAGACACTGTGCCATGTTATCCGAAAATAATTAACATAGTTTGTGAACTGCTGAATGTTAGTTATTCAGCTATTTTTCTCTGGTGTACACTGCGATTCTGGGGAGTGTGTACAGTATATATTCTAGTGGCACTGTAAACCTTCAGCTGGATTACATTGTTCATCAAGTGGAGTGATATTTTTCTACTAATTAAGAAGGAATCTTCAAAAATAAATGGAAATTTATGTTAGTCTGTATTCATTATGTTCCTTGTCATTTTCAAGTAATTTTTGATGAAAATGAAGTTTCTCTTTGTCCATGAAATATTCATCATGTTTTCAAATGCCTGTGGAGTGTTTTGATATGCTTTACTACGTCCTATATGACGATGAGCTATCCTATGGACTGGTTTTGAATAATGTTTTTAATTTCATCAATAGGTTGTTCCTCCTTGGACTCGATAAATATGGTAAAGGTGATTGGCGGAGCATATCCAGAAACTTTGTAATATCAAGGACTCCAACACAGGTGGCCAGTCATGCACAGAAGTACTTCATCCGCTTGAATTCGATGAACAAAGATAGGAGGCGATCGAGCATCCATGATATCACCACCGTCAGCAATGGGGATATGTCTGCCCCACAACAGCCTATCACTGGTCAGACAAACGGTCCCATTGTTGGTGCTGGGAAACCTGTAAAACCGCCTGCTCAACAACCACCAGGTGCAAATGGAGTAGGAGCGTATGGCGCTCCTACAATAGGGCAGCCTGTTGGAGGGCCTCTCGTGCCTGCCGTGGGCACTCCTGTTAATCTTCCTGGTGCGCCGCCCATGGCTTATGCGGTCCGGCCGCCCGTTCCTGGTACCATAGTCCCTGGTGCCCCGGTGAACATTGCTCCTGTTACCTACCCTATGCCACATGCATCGGCTCACAGATGAATGGTGCCGAGCCGTCTTCTGTGCCAATGGAACTGAAGAATCCAACAGCTGCTTTCGCTGTGTTCTCATCATCTTATTCTCATGGAAGTGGAATAAGACAGGCAATTTCATGCACACATGACCTGATTACCTTTGCTTGTATTCTATAGGACAGAAAGTTTCATGTCTTAAATAAACCATGGCAAGGGAATCATAGTTTTATACATGAAATTCATGGTCGGGGAACTAGATGTGGGGCATAAGTTTTTGATCTCTTGCATCGTCTCTGGAGCGGTGTCGTGCCACATCTGTGCAGCAGCATTTGTCACTCAATTAGTTGTAGCAGGTGAAGACGACAGTGTGACATGTAATCTCTGCCCAGATCCCTGGGTTTGCACATATCGTGCGTGGCTTTGCAAATCGAACTCCTTGCCTTTTCCTTTGTTGCTTGTATGATAAATAGCTGATAGCCCGGTTACCCACTGTCCTGTGTTGGAAGTGTTTCCATCTCGTGGTCTAATGTTTTGTTTTGCTGTTTGTGTGACGGAGAAAAGGGGGAGATAAAAGAGCCCACAGAGTTGCTTTGCCTTGTAAACATGTGGTGGGATAAAACTTCAGGATGACTGCAAAAGTGAAGGCTTTACGGCGCCGCCGCTGCCGCCACCGAAGACGATAGCCGCCGCCGCCGTCGATGGAGACGAGGGCCTGGTATGGATGTGGGTGTGGTTGATGAAGTCTTAAGATATCAATCCCGTCCACTGCAGTAGTATTCCATTGGCCAAAGCACAGCGTGTTGATGGTATATCGCTCGTTCCATGTTTGAGAGTGATTTCACATTTGAATATAGACCAGAGAAAAACTTGAATGTGGTATGTTGCTCACTCTGTTGTCTCACGCTTCTGCTATATCTGTCAGTTCAATGTACCTCTCATGACAATCCTCTTTCCCTTTAGGGGCTTTACTACCCTTGGGAGGCCTCACGGATTCCAAGTGATATCAGGTATATTTGATAGTCCTATCGGGTATACCTGGTATCCGGGATCCCGGTCGTTACATCAAGCCTTGGTCCCATCCTGTGGCTGGGGAGACGAAGGCTCTTCGGCGCCAAATGATCTACCCCTAGCTCACTTGGCGACGATCGACCCAGGCACTGACCCCACCAGCGTGGGAACTGCCTCGGTTATGCGCCCTCCCAAGGTAGCCAGAGTTGGAGACCCCTCGAATGTGGAAGAATCTCCTTGGCCGGCACCCTCGCTCGTTGCCGAGCTAGGAGAGCTGGAGGACATCGCATCCGAGTGATAGTGTTACCCGGATGGGAAAATAACCACCCCTGGTGCCTGCCCCTCAGCCCAAAAGATGGCTCGGCCATAGCCCAGGGCGAACCCCTTCCGGACGCCCCGGTGAAAGCTCGACTCATAGTAGGGAAGGGCAGCCTTCTGGAGGTCGGCCTGGTAGGCCTCTGAACGCTTGTATTGCTCGAGTGCCTCCAACCCTGCAGACTCCACCTTGCTTACGAGCTCGGTAGACTTCCACTCTGCCTCGACCGACTTCTCCTCCGCCTCTACCCGTGCAGCTTCAGCCTCCGTCCAAAGTCACTCGGCCTCCTCAGCTTGGCCCGCGAGCTCAGCCCGCTTAGTTTCCCACTAACCATCACGCTCGGTCTGGGCCATGCGCTCCTACTCTAGAAGCTTGCTCTTCAGCTCAAGAGATGCACGGACCTGAACCAACTGCTTGGCCAAGGCCCGAGCCTCCGCCTCGCTCAACCTCACTCGCTCCCGAGACGAGGCACTCTCCCACTGAAGCTCCTCGAGACTGGCCGTGAATCGAGCGATCTTCTTGTCGGATGCACCAGCGGCCCACGCAAGAGTCGTTCGCTCTAACTCTGACTGACTATACGCGTCAGCCATGGTAGCCCCCATCTGGGCCATGAGCAGACTGCCCTCCATGATCAGCTTGAGGACTGCAGATGGAGAACGCTGCTTATCTCCTCCTCACGCCACCGCCGAGGCCACATTGCAACACCTCCAGTACAGGGGGCCCCAGATACCGGGAGGAGGTGCCAGAAGATAACTTCTCACAAACCCCAGATCCAATCCGGGAAAAGCACATCTCATAATCGGCCACCCATGGCCTCACTGGCATACGGCTCACGCCATTCTCGAGCCCCAACAACCAGCATCTTCTGTCTATGAAAGATCATCCACCGGTTACCAGATACGCATCAACGGGAAACCTCCACCGGCCCAACCGACGCGCTCCAAATCACGACAGTCCATCCCCTGACTCTTCCACAGACCATTACCACAACTCGATCCAAATCTCTCTCAGACACTGCAACTAATCTCGAACTTCACGCCAACTCTACCCTCTCAGGGGAGCACGGCGAAACCACATGACAGGATCCCACAATCCTCGATCCTCTCGTCACTCGACTCAGACTCACGGGGAATCCTCCCTTGGTGACCGTAGACAAGGGATCACCACATCCAACGCCAACGTCTCTTCAGAGACCTCTGCACACGGGCATCATCCTTCATCCTGTCTCATCAAATCCTTCGCCTTAAACGATCCAAAAGGACATCTGCCAATCCCGATTCTGCTCTTACCACAGAGTCTCGGGACACAACCTCTTACAATCCACGGCACACTTCTCTAAAAATATGATCTCACCGAAGGACACAGCTTCCAACACTGAAATAGGGTACTTATGCGACAACCTTGCCAACACGTTTTCCCCAATTCTCCATCCAACCAGTGCCACAAATCACAATACCTCAAGCAACGACACGGCAACAAGTTGTCTCACGCAACCCGTAACAAACTCACACCGAGGAACTAATCCTCCGACGCTCTACATATTCTCAAAAATCCGCCTGTAGCATCCAACGCTATGACCTTCCGCTGCGCATTCAGATTCAATCCTCCGATAGCAACCACCTTCATAGCGCCAACGGCGCGCACCCACACTCTCACGTGAGAAACCAAGCGAAAATCAAACACAAAACCCTATGTCACCTGCCGACTGTGCTGGGCCTTACGGACTCTGATCACTGCAATATCTCGAATTCTAATGTACTTCCACCACCATAGCTCTGATACCAGCTGTGGCGACTCGGGATCCGAGTACTGAAAAGGAACCGGTGCGACTCGAACCTCGGCCCGCCTCCCACGAGCCCGGAGACTCGGAAGGGATAAAAGGATAGGTGTGGTGTACATAGTACCACCTGCATCGTGGTCTGGGGCCCGTTACCTCGTGTTTCATGCATATTTCTGTTAAGTTCAATTCTTAATCTTTTAGGCATTAAATTATCTTTTAATTATTAAAACCAATTCCATAGGCATCGTATTTCATTTCTAGTGGCATGCGTAGGCTTGAAATGTTGGTAGGGTAAAACAGGATCGTTTGGTTTTGTAATTTGCCGCGTCCCCCGTCGATTTCGATCGACCGGGAAGGGGTTTCGAATCCGAACGCTGGAGTCACGAAACTTAGGTGACATAACGCGCCTGCCCCGGTGCATTATGGTCATTTAACGCACCTGCCCTGGTGCATTATATCATCCATGTACTGAGTTTTCTGTGGATTTTCATGTTCAGGTAGCTTTAACGCGCCTGCCCTGGTGCGTTATGCTCCCTGTGTGTTGAGTTAAAGGTCTGTTGCCTTTAACGCCCCTACCCCTATGCGTTGAATTGGTATGACGCCCCTGTTGAGGTGCGTTATATGCCGTGATTTCCTGTGGATTTTAATCGTTCTAGAAGGCATAACGGCCCATAGGAGGTGCGTTATGTTCATTATAACGCCCCACCCTTGGTGCGTTATGGCCCTTATCCGTGTGTTGTGTACCTGGTGACTTTAACGCCCTTGATCCAGTGCGTTATAGTCCTTTAGCACGCCTACCCTGGTGCGTTATAGTTCCATTTTTCTGTGGATTTTCTGAGTTTTGTGAAGCATAGCGGTCCTTGCCTGGTCCGTTATGGTACAAAACGGGATCCTGCTAGTCCGTTATATACCTGGAGATTTCAAAAGCGTGCATGTGTAATTTTTATGCAATCCATGTTTTCATAAGCGCCATGTTTAAAATATTTTATACACTGTAGCATTCTTCTACATCCCAAGAGAGTAGCTTTCTCTTTCCTCGTGATGGAACCACTAGTCGTAGCCCAACGACATCTTAGTCGGCCCACCTGGGAGAGGTGGCGGGCTATTCCCGTTATACGGTTTATAAGCTAGTTTTCGTGGGCCCTCTGGCATAGTCAGTAGCGTCCTACTGGGAGGGAAAACTAGCTAGAGGCCTGGCTCAAGGAGATGGGTCAGTGTGTGCACACGTGGTCAGAGGCTTGGACTGACGCTGACGAGCGTTACTCTGATTAGTCACTCGGTGGTGAGCCCAAACGGCATCACCAAGAACTCATAATGCCCATACCTCGAACGGAACGCAGTCTTCTCCACATCAGACTCCCGAATCCGCAGCTGATAATAGTCCGATCTCAAATCGATCCTCGAAAACACCCGGGCCGACTGAAGCTGATCAAACAAGTCATCAATCCGAGGCAACGAATACTTGTTCTTAACAGTCGCCTGGTTCAACTGACGATAATCGACGCACAGCCTCAAACTACCATCCTTCTTCTTCACGAACAACACCGGCGCATCCCACGGGGAATAACTAGGATGAATGTACCCCTTGGCAACCAACTCCTGCAACTACACTTTCAGCTCTCGCAACTCCGCAGATGCCATACGATAAGGGGCCTTCGACATAGGCACTGTACCTGTTACCACCTCAATCACGAAATCAATCTCTCGCTGCGGTGGCAACCCTGGTTGCTCCTCCGGGAAAACATCGAGAAACTCGCACACGATAGGAATGTCCTCCACATCCGGACATTGCCGATCGACCAAAATCACAGAAGCAAGAAAACCCTGACAACCCGCATCAAGCAATCGACGAGCCCTAATAGTCAAAATAAGCAAACGGGAAGAGGAAGACCAGATACCTTGGAAATAGAAGGTGGGTCCACGAAGCTACCGGAAGTGGACCTTCTTCGAGTCGCAATCCACCAAGGCATAGAAAGGTTCGAAGGTAAAGGAACCGATACAACAGGTAAAGTTTTGGCAAAAGAAGTAGAGACAAAAGAATAAGAAGCACCAGTATCAAATAGCATAAATGCAGGATGAGAGCAAATTTGAAGTGTACCTTCCATGAGCCCACCGTCCCTGGGCGCTTCATCCTCTTCTAAAATCACATTGAGGCGAGCTTGCCTCCTGCGTCCTCCACCTGTTGCCTGATCTTTCATGAGGGGGCAATCGAGCATGCGATGCTCCCTACTACCACAACGTAAACAAGCGCCAAGGCGCTTCTAGCATTCTTCTTCTGAGTGGCCAAACTTTTTACAAAATGTGCAGGCCGCCATGACCTGCCTCTCCTCTTCCTTTACTTTCTTGTATTTCTGGGAACTTCCACCGTTCCCGCTCCTAGAGCTTTTCTTGTTATCACGGCTCTTGTAAGATTCCGTGATACTAAATTTCTCTATCTTGAATCGAGCCTCTGTCATTGAGAGACTGACCTTCCCTGGACATCCAAAGAGGAGGGCCCACCGACAGAAGAAGGGAATGCGAGTCTTTACTTGCAATATGGCTGGGGTGTCTGACCGATATGGAAGACTACTTGAGGAGCCTCAGGAGCTGGCTCGGTTGGCTGAAAGGCCAGGGCCGAATACCTAAAGGGCAGAAGCCGCAAAGGAGATGATGGCAACAGTTGGGGAAAAGCAAGACCTAGCCCACCACCTATAATATGATGAAGCCACCATTCTAACTACCAATGTGGTGATGGCAGAAGAAGAGGATGTGCTGCTCGACATTCTACCTGAAGGTGCATCAGGGGAAACAACAGAAGCCATCCCTAGCATAGCGGCCATGGACCCGATAGTGTTGATGATGCTTTAAAGGTACCGACAGGAGATAGAGCTGCTGAAGAAATAACTAATGGAGAAGACAGAACAGTCTTCAGCCTCCAAGCAGCCCGAGATGCAGGGCGAATCATCGCGGGGAGCTGCCAACCCGAGCAACTTCCCATCACTTTATACCCTACGCCAATCGGCAGAGCCCAGCTTGGCAACTAGACAGCAGTGCACATCACAGCTGCTGATGCTGCCGGTGCCGTTGCAGGTGCACGAGACACCCCAGGCACCTCCACTGTTGCATGCTCCTCCGTAGGTGACCATTTTGGTCACTCCGTACCTGCAGCCAGTACACTTCTACCCAGAGTCGGTCGATCCAACCACCATAAATAAGCTGATGGTGGAAAGGATGATCGAGCTGAAGCTAGCCGAGAGAAGTGAAGGTGACTACGTCGCATTTGATGCCTACCGGGTACCATACCCACCACACCATACTGCGAAGCGGCTCCCTCCTGGGATCAACAAGCCACCTAAATTCGACAAGTTCAACAGGAAGGGACCCTCGAAAGAACATGTCACCTACTATATGACGGTCATGGGCAATCTAGCTGCGGACGCGTCATACTTGCGAAAGTTTTTTGAGTCCTCGCTGACGGGGCTCGCATTTGAGTGGTATTCAAGCCTCCCGACAGGGTCGATCAGCGACTGGCCGGATATGCAGAAGAAGTTCAAAGAAAAATTCCATGCCACAGAGAGGGAGGTCACAGTGGTCGAACTCTACTCAATAAGGCAGAGGGCATATGGCAGGGAGGGGGATCACGGGGGTGGGGTAATCAATTACACCCACTCCCCTCACGCACGAGGGGGGAATGAGGGGAGGGGAAACCAAACAGCGATCGGACGTCACGCTCCGATGTCCAATCGTGTTGCTGTCAATGCAGGGATGAAGCTTGAGGGATGCCGAAGGATGCCACCAAGTCCGACGTCGAGCTGAAGTTGCTGGAAGGTGGAGGAGGTCACTGCCGTGAGCCTGCACAGTTCTGCCTCGTAGGATTGGTTGGCACAGTCGTGGTGCATTGGCTGGTACGCTATCTGACAAACTCCAAACATGGCGGGACCAGCTCGTGGGCATAGCAGAGAGGGGGTACTACAAACCCTCAAAAGTTGGCGGCCATCAGATCTTCTCACAGGTCGTGGTCACTCCGACGGTCGGCATCAGGTTTCTGGGTGGACAGCAGGACAGGCCAACAACAGCCCTAATGGAATTTTTGGTGCCGATGTCAGAACAGGGCAAGACCACCAGGGATGGTTTCGCGTCGCCGAGTGATGCAACTTTGGTGAAGATGCCTCGGGCCGAAAACTAGCATAGGGAGGCATGCTGATGCTGTCGAGGCTGCTGGTGGTTCTGGGCAGACTGGGTTGCACCAATCAGGCGCGGCCATGGGAGAATGGACGCCCCGGGCTGTGCTGACAAGAAAAATGGACGAAACCACCTCGGGGACGAAGGTGACTCAAGGGTAAGAGCTCTCGTGAAGGGGCTCTGGCCGATCCACACAGGAGAAGTCGGTGTTGGCATTGCCAATGGGCGCTCAGAAACAAGTGCCGTCCGGGCGCAGTTGCACGGGAATGCCTGTAGCGGATGATGCCGTTGATGAAACATAACGAAATGACCTCTGTTGCGAAGAGGACTCAGAGTAGAACAATCCCACAGAAGGGGTCTTGGGCGGATTCATGCAGTAGGTAGAGGTGGGGATGCTGCAAGCTCTGACAATGGTTCTGTTATTAGTCTGGGCGTAGCAGAACAAGTGGAACTTCAACGTCGACGACGGGGATAAGGCCGAGGGATGCCGGGGCCGCCGTGGACATACTTGGAGAGGATGGGGAATGGGCTGCAGGGTGGAGAGGGAGCTGGGGCGTGGGGGTGCTGGAATGGGTGGCTAGGGTTTGGTGTGGAGGGTGGGGCGGCTCTTGAAGATCCAGACTATGAGGGGTGGGAGGAGTTTGAGGCTCTTGGGTTTCCTCTATGGTGGGAGGTGGATCTGGATTGTCATCCATCTCCGCTTGGGTGGGTGTGTGGACCTGTGGACGTGTAAAATTGCACGTCTGCGTGTCCCGACCAGTTCAGCATCAATAAACAACTCCAACTGAAGAGACTATGGAGAACACGTCCTGTCCAGACCCTTTGAATGAATAGTACACTACCGTGAAGCCACTCCCGGAGTCATGGCAGCGAAGAGGAACCAACCCCTAGGGGGCTTACAACTCGTGGGCCCCAAAGAGAACTAAGTGGATCATCAATCGGGCACAAAACGGGCCCCAATCCACTTCTACGGTATGTCCGTACGAGGTCTTCAACGGTACGCCCAGTGAAGTCTTCAACGGTACGCCCTGCAAGGCCTTCAGCGGCATGCCCATATGGGCCTTCAGCGGCATGCCCTCGCACCCCTTCAGCGGCACGCCCTCTTTGGGTTCTTCAGCAGTACACCCGTGCACGCCTTCCACAGCACGCCCTGGCTTCCATCCAACGGCGTGTCCGGAAAAGGAGATCTTATGCCATCGCCCTACAAATTTTTGGCGCGCAACGGCCATGCTGAGGTGTCGAATGGAGGAGGCGACACGCTGGCTACCCCCCTGCCACCGAGGATGCCCAAGTCAAATCTTCATCAATGCCCCACGCTCTCACCCCCGTCGGTCACGTCCAAAGGCTCCCCGTCGCTGGGAGTATAAAAGACGTCTTCTCTGACGAACACACATAGACACAGGGAGACAGAGATAGAGAAAGAAAGAGAGACAGGCAGACATAAAAAAGAGAAAGAGAGAACATATAGAGGAAGGATTCCACAGAAGAGGGAAGACAGACACAAGAGAGACCACCACGCACACCAGAGAGAAGAGAAGAAGGAGAAGAGAAGAAGAAGAAGAAGAGAAGGAAAGGGCTTTCCCCTCGGTGGCCCCCAGAGAAGAAGAGAGTAAGAGAGAGGAAGAGAGAAATGTAGTAGGGGGAAGAGGGAAGAGCAGGGAGCTGTCGCCCCTGCTCAACCCCTCGTTCCTCCCTTTTCCTCCTTTTTCTTTCTTCTCCTTATGTTCAATGTATTTTGGTTCCCATTTGCCATGAATAAAACCATAATAACAACATTTGAAAAGGAAGATAATATAATGATAAAAGAAATGCCACGAAAACATAATAATAAAGAAAATAAATCTAAACGCCATCCTTAAAGAATTAACGATGTTTGATCTGGTAGCCCTTACCTCCTTAAATCCGATGTGAAGAAGATGTCAATGATGCCCCGGCAAATCGTGCTTGGACCTCGGGGACCACCCCAATAATGGCCATGGCCTTACTTTGTCCCGGGCTGATAACCCACTAAACCTAACTCATTCTCACTGGGTTCTAACCCCATTGCTTTATCATCTCAAATATCAAACTTCCGTGCTTCAGCAGACATTGGGGTCTAACCCCAATTCTTTATCGTTTAAGTATCAAACTTGTCGTGCCTTAGCAGTCATTTTCCTGGGGTTTATCTCTACCACTGTCAAGTTTCTAACTCAGACTTCCATCCAGATATAAATAAATGGTCAATAAGATGACAGACATGATTCGAATGTTTTTACCCCCAACTATGGGGCGCTCTTACGTAATTTAAGATGTCTTTCATTTATTTTATTAAATGCTAATTTCAGGCCATGAGACCCTTTTTCTTGGTGACTAATCAAAGATTTTCTCCTCTCCAAGGGGATGTAATTAACACTATGGCCTTTATGGCACGGCGGGTTCCAATCCTGACACGATACCCACATTGTTTAGTTAGTCAGACGGCGCGCACCAACGGCTCCATACCTCCTCTGTATTCAGAGTCTAGATAAATCATCACTTAGTGACTGGCACGCCCACACACTGATAAATCGAAATGAAATGAACCAAGAATAAAAAGATGATAAACAATAAACAAAAGATGCCAATAAAAAGTGCATCTACAGGTCTGGTATGCCCGGTGGGATGGAAACCTCCATTCATCTTCTCGCCAGGATTAGGGGCCTGACGGCCTCTTCCTAAAATTCTAACTTCATCAATTTGAAATTGCAAGGATGACTTACATTCCAGCGATCGCAAAGGCAGTTGTGTTCAGACCACTCGTTGTCACTGACCATGCCAAGTACGGCTACCTGGCGGTGCCGATGAAGTTCAGAGATTTTCCTCCCCATGTTGGCTTCTCCAACTTCCTGGGAGTGGAATTTGTGGAACTCTTGGACACCCAAGAGATGGAGCCTGTCGTTGTTGCAAAGGCAACCTTGACCAAAGCCGTGGTGATAGGCTGCCATGTCCATCACGTGGACTCCTGCACTTCCACCAGCAAGAAGTGCTCATCGGCTGCCAGGAGGGTGGCCAAGAAGAGCGCCGACATGCTACAGGGCCGGCTTCGGAGGAGTCCGAGTGTTCCTTGACGGCCGACAAGCCAAGAACACACCAATAGGGTGATTCGAGCTGTGCCAGTGCACAATTCATTTCAAGCATTGGTCGAAGATAAAGCGGATAGCTTTGAGTCCAGATCGAAGGGAGGGTTGGCCTAGAAACCAACCAAATTCAAGCAGATTTGGGTGCCCAAGCAAGTGCAGGCCCGAGCTCTAGTTCAACCAGATCTTGACATGGTCGATGGGTTTGGAAATAAAGAAGGAAAATAAGAAAAAGAGAAGACCGAGATGCCTGCCTGGGCGTCTCACAAACCAGCCTTTCTAGCCTATGGTCGGCAGGCAAATATTTATTCATATGATAAAAAGTGTGGCAGGATGGCCGAATGGAGGCAGCTTGGCTACAAATCGATGGCACGAATCAGCATGTCATCCCCTATGATCTGCCCCACCAATGGGCAAGATGATATCAGTCAGGCCATACGGGGATACTTCCGCGTCCTTGGACATACCTCTTTTTGAACACAGAGGCTCCTAGAAGCCGTGAGTGCAGCGAAGAGAAGCTGGGAACAACAAGTTGACCCAGGAGAAGTAGAAGATGCAGGGTCGGGTTACTATGAACCGCCCCTCCGCGAAGAGACTACACCGAGATTTCGGTGTTTGATAGATTGATCTTCCCTGGTTAGTTAGCCAGGAGAGTGATTCGAAGAAGCAAGCAAATGTAGATATTCACCTACAATATGGCCGGAGTGATCGGCCACTATGGAGCTCTCCCCGAAGATCATGACAAAGTGACTAGGCTCACCGAAAGGCCAAGACCTGTCACCAGATGAAAGAAGGCTGTGGCTGAAGTAGTACAACCCTCACTAGCAAAACAAGCTCAGATGTGGCCGCCCTAGTGGCAAATGTGGTTACTGCCAAAGATGATGGTGAGAGGCCAGCACCCTCTCTAGATGCCCCATTGGAAGGGGGAGGCCAAGTCCCCAGCCCCTCCGCCCAAGATCCAACGATGATAATGTTGCTCCAAAAATACCAATAGGATGTCAAAATGCTAAAAAGGCAATTAAGCGAGCTGAGCATGCATGCTTCAACATCGAAGCAGGTCGAGGCCCCTGTTGAAATGTCGCAACGAGACGCCAATGAGTTTGAGGCTTCACCTCAAATGGCTGCTTCTCAGCCGATGCCTAATTACACCAGGGGCATGGCTCTGATACCATATCTGGCCCCTCAACACCAGGAGATCACTGCTATACCTTAGGCGATGGTGCTGACCATGTCGCAGATGGAATGTCACACCCTGAGATATGTAGCGGAACTAAGTCGAGAACGTGAACAGCTGGCAAAGAAGGCCTCATGCAAGCGAGACAATCAGAGCACTAATCATTCACAGATAAACATAGCGAACACAATATACTATACTCAAAATCAAACTTTATTGAAATAAAATCTAAACTTTACAATGACGCTTGACTCCTTTAACTCTAGACTCAAGAAAAAGAAAATTACACAACATGCTCAACATCACCGCCTGTTACAGTGAAGGAACTTGGATTACAATATGACTCATGACTAGACTAACTATGGCTTCTCTCATTCTTCAATCCCTCTCCGATCCATCACATGCATAATCCGAATCCGACCTGCTAGACTCTCCTAAAAAAGATTGAAAAGTAAGAAATGAGCACACTTGCCCAGTAAGTATCTTTGTGCCAACATGAAGGGAAGTTTAAGTAATTAACATTTTTGCTCTGAAAGGTAACATAATGAAAATATGATAAATCATATGGATAAAACCAAAGTAACACTAATAACAAGGCATGAACAAGATATGTGAACATAATCAAGCAAGATTGAAGTATAGATGTAAGTTTGACCTTTCATGTAACGAGAATGTACTAGCATGTATCGAGAATATACTTTTCATAATCATGTAGGGTACGCACTAGAAAGTCATGTAATAAGCAGGCATAATTTCATGATTAGCCTCGTAGATTTCACCCGTTTATAACAAAAGTACTCCCAGTATAATGCGACGCCAGTGTTCATCATACCCCAAGGTTTATAGTATGTTTTCGGCCATCTGTAGAGGGGGCTAGCGGTAATTCATGTGTAAAACTAGGAAAGGACAAGTCTAAATAGGTTGTTCCTTTGTTTTCCCATCGATTTGAATCGATTGGGAGGAATCTAGACTTAGATATCTTAGGCCCAGAACCCTGAAGAGAATGAGGTCTAGGGGTGTACCGCATTCTCAGTAGAACGCGCCGTGGGTAGGCACTGCATTCTGATTATCGTGGCATATCATGGCACTACATTCCTTGCTTTAATGACCTTTCTGAGGCGATAGATAGCGCGGTCCTGAGGACCTCCGTGTCAACATTAAATGCGTTGTAGGCTTGCACCGCATTCCTGAAGAACCCACTTGCAGTGTCCGCTGCGTTATTGAGGAATGCACCCAATGCGTCCTGTGCATTCTCAGCAGAACCAATTAAGCCCTTGATGCTGATTGGCCATGCATCTAGGTTAAGCCATTAATAGTTTTGCATTAATTGCTTCTTCGTATCACATTTATATCATGTTTATTTCCCCATGTTGAGTGATTTTGCCATTCTTTGTGACGGATCCACTAGTCGGAGCCCGACGACCCTTTGAGTCGGCCCACCATGGAGAGGTGGCGGGATAGTCTCGGTGTATAATTTTTAGGCTAGTTCTCGTGTGCCCCCTTGCTTTGTAGTAACGTCCAACTGGGGGGGGATTAGCTAGAGGCCTGGCTCAAGACATTGGGCTTGTGTGTGCACATGTGGTCAGAGGCATGGACTAGCACTGACGAGCGTGACCCTGACTAGTCCTTGTCTTTGGTTACGGTTACGGTGTCTCAGTTACCATATTTGAGGCGAGTGGGAGACACCTGAGGCGCAGTGTAAGTCGTCAATGGATGTGTCTGGTCTTTCTTCTAGTGGTTGTTCCTTCTCTTGTCACTTAGTTCTATGCAGAGTTAACTCTAGTGGTGAATGCAAAATTTTGTGCTTATTTACATGCTTTAGTAGCTGTCTTTTAATTGCTAATTCTGTACAGCTTTCTTACAGTGTCATGGCTGCATATGACCTATTTCTGTAATCTTTTTAGCTGCAAGGTAGGGATCTACAGGACCCCTACCGAGTCAATGAAATGAGACTCACCCTTTGTCTTTTAGGTGAGGCGCAACAGTTATCTGGGTTTCCACAAGGTTTTGGCAGCCAGTTAGTGCCAGCGTGGTCCACTCAAAAAAGGACTAGAGGTGGTCATAATTAAATTTGGGGTGGACTCATCCACATGGGAAAGAACGATTAGAGGACGACGCCATCAAGTTTGATGGTAGGCTCATCTACATGATTACGATGACCGAAAGATAATGTCTTAAAATTTGGGATGAGCTCATCTACACGGGAAAAGACGACCAGAGGTCGGGGGACATTGAATTTTGTGGTGGATTCTCCCGAAAGGAACGCACAACAAGTCTAAGACACGACCCATTATTTTGGGGCGTGATTCTGCCAAACACGTCACGTGGGAGCATCATTGAGGAAAAGAGGCATAGAAGGGAAGAAACGCATAAAGAAACAGAATGAGTGACAGGAAACAAAGTAGTCCATTCATATGTCTATATAAGCTGTCATGTACATCACAAGTAAGGGGTAGGTATGAGACCAATTCACCAACTCCCACTACCATCTTCTCGATCATCTCTCCTATCTCCTGGGAGGCCCCATAAAGGACTACAAGGAGGTTCTAGCCTCATCTCGCATCGCCCAATCGACCTCGGTAGCGCGGTGCTCCTCCGCTGAGGAAATGAAGAGGCTACCAACAAAGGATCCAGGCTGCCAGAGGCACGCGCGCCGCACGCCCTCATCTCCTCTGATAGCACTCCTCGTCATCCTCTAGCCTCTACTTCGCGACCCTGAGGATCGACCAGAGCTCCATCGCTTGGGCATCCAGTGCCCTTCTCTCATCCCAACCTCGATGTCGTTCCTCCCTCCTCCCCTCTCCTTTCCCTCTCTCTTTCTGCCCTCTCTCACTTTACCCCTCCCGGCCATCTGGAGAGAAACCCCCAACTTTAGGACGTCTCGGGGCAACTCCTCGTGACGTCGCTACTCCTCCTTCGGCTCTGTTATCCAGGCGTCGCGCTCTACCACCTGAGCAACACGCTCCTCCTCGAACCACACTACGCGAGTCAGGGTATCTCGGATCTCCACTGCCGGCCAGAGCCGACCATTTCACAACGTCAAAAAGGGGGTGAAATGCATAGTTGAATTTCAAACCAAATCACACTCACACGAGCTGTGAGCTCTCGCCCTGCCTCCTCGGCGCAAGCCACTGCGCCAATAAGCTATTCCTAGAGGGAGGTGACCTCCAGAGGAGAAACCTGGGGAATGGAAAAGGCTCCAAGCTTAACGCACCACAATAGGCGTGTTAAAGCCAACGAACCCAAAACAATAACACGGACAAGAGGCATATAACGGACCAGACTGAGTCCGCCATAGCCACCTGGCGCACAGGGTTAGGCGCATTATATCAACTGCCATGCCCAGTCAAACATCGGTCAAACACACCATAACGGATCCACACAAGTGCGTCACCTGAACCATAATGCACAGGGAACGATCGGTTAAATGAACCAACTGACATGGTCTTCAAGGAAGCACGATCGTCGAGGGATCTGACAATGGCAGACGGCCTCGAAAATAACCCAAATATAACGCGCCTAGCCTAGGGCGTTATATCCAAATAACGGGCCAGGCCTGATCCATTATGCTCCATGACCTTGAAAGATGAAAAATAGTGAATGTACCATAACAGTCTGTCGAGGGACCGTTATGCCTTTAACGGTCTTTGGTAGGACCGCTAAATCAGTCCACTGGGTAAAATGGTAGAATGGCCGAATCGGCCCGTTCCACGCCCCATGCACGCCATAGCGCAGGGGAAACACATCCAATCGATGGGAAATGACTCCAGAAGGGCAAAAATGCCACATGCATCCATCGAAGCGCATTAAAATGTGAGATCGGGGCGATTCTGATGAATCGACCCAAAACGAGTCACCGGGGTTCCCGGACTCCTATCGGCCCCAAATGACGACCGATCGACACGAAACTAGTGGGGTTGGGATCCTGACATCCCAGCGGTCAATTTGACACTAACTACGTCGAGAATGGTTGTCATTTTCTGGCGAACCCTACAAATCCCAAAAATTATGACTTTCACTAAACTGGCCCGATCTCCCCCGATCGAGCACCATTCTATGCAAAATTATAGGGAAAACGTAGAGGATGAAGTGACGGTCCATCTCCCTACCTCCACCGATGAAACCGAGCGCCGAGGCAACTAAACCGTGCCAAAAACCACAACGTGAACCGAACCGTCGACTTTGAATCCACCATTCGGGATCACGCCAAATCCACGCCATTCCTCACTCCACCACACGTCTCAACAGCCTCCCGGCGTCGCTACCTCACCCACGGTCGCCTCCGTCTGCAGCCGGAGTCGATGGATCGAGAGAACGAGAGAGAATGGGAGTGAGAGAGTGAGAAGGGGTGAGATGAGAGAGGGTAATATCTTTATTCAACCCAGTTAATTCCACAAACTTAAGTATTGTATGCTAAATTATAAATAGGTGTGATAAATGTATATTTATTATTATTTAAGCCCATAAACAAATGTAAATTGCATGCATTAAGATGGGAAAATACACATTTATCATCCGACGATGTGGGGCCTGACAAAAATCAGTCTAAAAATCATCCTCAGGATAGCCGTCCCACCACTCCCAGGTGGATACCAGCACACGCATACTAGCGGGCTACGACAAGCGGAGTGTCTCTCAAGGAGTAGACTCTCAAGCCATGAAAAACAACGTTCGAACCTCACGAAGTACGGGGACCATCCCACATACCAACACCGTCGAACGGTGACCATAGTCGGAGAAGAAACGGGACTACCCGCCACACGGAAAAGTCCAGGGCATAACGGACCCACTCTGGTGCGTTATAGACTATGGCGGACCAACACAGGTGAGCCATGGTCACATGACGGACCACTTCTAGTGTGTCAAAGACCTAGCAAAAATTAGACTATAACGCGCCTACCCAGGGGCATTATAGTGCATAACGGACTGACACAGGTGCGTTAAGTCTCGAGTCACAAGAGGGAACATAACACACACCTGGAGGGGCATTATGTACATAATGGACCAGCCATGGTGCGCTATGTCACGGAGTGAAACAGACTATAACGTAAATCTCTAGGGGCGTTAAAGACCTTAACGGACCATCTCTACTGCGTTAAGTGGAAGACAAGGGCGTTAAGCATAACGCACCTTCCCTGGGGCATCATAAGGCCATAACGGACCTCCCTAGGCGCGTTTTGTGACCAGGACCCCCAATGGTCAAAAACCAATGGTCAGAAACCCATAATGCACCAGCACAGGGGCATTATGTGAAACATAACGGTCAGTCGTAAGGCTGTTAAGCCCACAAAGGATAGACTCAAAACCCATGGAGCATAATGCCCCTCCCTCGGTGTGTTATGCACATAACGGCCATTGGGGCGATCGCTATATCATCCCGGCAGTGAAATAGCAAATTAAGTACAAAAATGCTGACCATGCCCCCATACCTCCACGGGAGAGGGGAAAATCAAGGGGGAAGCTCCCCAATAGCCCTAGGAATGATTCTACGGCCTCGGATCGGCGAAAAACGTGGTGAATCGCAAAGCGCAAGAGTTGTGGAGAATGCCGCCTTGCAGAGATACAAAAACTATCCCAGCTCCCGCGACAAAGTCTGTGAGGCCGCCAGCCCTTTTGATTGTTCGGGAAGCGCCATCAAAGTACAACTCCCAATGTGGGAGGTCAAGGGTGAGTACACTCGGCTCTATCTGTGGTGGGACGTTTTCAGAATGCTCCCTAGCTTCTTGAGAAGGTACAAGCACCTCTTCATCTGACAGCTCGAAGTTAAGTGGCGAATCTTCTGGCACAGGATGTGCAGCTACTTTCCTTGCCCCTTAATCGCTTTACGTGGGACGAAGGTGATGTTGAATTTCATGAGGATAAGTGCCCATTTGCCGAGCCTACCAGAGAGAACGGACTAGCTGAGCAGAAATTTAAGTGGATCACACTTTGAGATGAGCTCCACCCGGTGAGCTAGAAGATAATGCCTTAGCTTCTTGACGGTAAAGACCAAAGCCAAGCACACCTTTTCCATAGGCGCATACCGGCGCTCAGGCCCGATCAGCTTCCGGCTGAGGTAGTACAATGGCTGCCCCTTGCCCTCTTCATTGATCTGGGCTAGCAGCGCCCCCAAGGAGGCATCCATGGCAGTAATGTATAAGATAAGAGGCTTCCCTTTGACAAGTGCCCTTAGGACCAGAGGAGTCAGTAGATACTGCTTGATTTGCTCGAAAGCCTTCCGACAGTCTTCATCCAATATGAAGGGTGCTCCTTTCTTCATCAGTTTGCCGAAAGGTAGGCATCTCCCCTAGAGATTAGAACTAAACTGCCTAATATAGGCGAGTCTTCCTTGAAGAGATCTGTTCTTGGGCAGGGGTAGTCCTCTTATGGCCTTGATTTTATCAGGGTCGATTTCTATGTCCCGATATCTGACGATGAAGCCAAGGAACTTGCCACTGGAGACGCCAAAAGGACACTTCATCGGGTTCATCTTGAATTGGTACTGTCGAAGCCTTTCGAAAACTCGACGGAGGTCAGCCAAGTGATCTTATCGCCTCTTTGTCTTGACGACTAAATCATCGACGTAACATTCAACGAGGTCATGTAGCATCTCGTCGAAAATCTTGGTCATTGCCCTTTGGTAGGTTGCACCAGCATTCTTCAGACCAAACGGCATCCTTTTGTAGTTGAAGATCCCCTTAGGAGACCATCCACCCTCATCATATGAGTAGGTGCAACCTGTACTAGTCTTACTGGATATCTGATGTCCTTCTCAGATATCCATGACTAGGAACAATTAAGAATATGAGTTTAAAGGATACTAATCTCATTGTTATGATCTCATCATAATTAATATCCACTGCACATATTCATGGACTTCATTATGAAACAATAAATGAATCACACATAATGATTATTAAAAGTCTTTATCATTATTAATGAACAGGATTGTACATGTTATAATTGGCTTGAGGACATACATAACCAACACATGGAAGCCGACGAGAGTTGTCGAAAGAAGAGGAGGGTGCTCAAAGAGGCAAGCCCAGCCGCTCAGACCGCTGCCGCCTCCCTACCACCCCTGAACCTTCCACCTGCGGCTGAGAGACTGGAAGCTCTTCTACCTGCGGCCTCGGTGGCCCATCCGGTCAGAGAACCTATGTCGGTCCTGGCGACCATCGTTGGCTCAGGCTTCAAGCCTTCACCTGCATGGGTAGGCCTTGACACTGTTGAGCCCATGCCATTGATCGCCGCACCTCCTAGAATAAACCCCTCAACCAAACGGCCTTCCACTTCTCCATCGTACGGGGCCCAACCTCCTACTCAGGAAGGTCAATCAGGCCCTAGGCGGTCTGCCTACGATTATTACAGGGCTTTGATGACACCTTCAAGCAGGGAGGAATTTCAGTGGCTACATGGCCGGGTACTATTCGAGAGAGCCATGGAGGAGATGCTCAAATTGGGATCGCTAGAGTCTGAGGTAGCAGATCATTTTGGGTAGCTTGAGAAATCTGAGGTTAAACTGCTCAAGGAGAACTCAGCCTTGGATAGGAAATGTGTCAGCCTCTCTTCTAACGTCGCGTCCCTCTGTGGTGAGACCAAGTCCCTTCAGGACCAATCTAAGGGGGACCAGAAGAAAATCTGCTCCTTGACCGACCAGCTCAAGGAGGCCAATTATCAGGCTGACATGAAGGTCAGGACCCTAGAGAACAAGTGTCAAATCCATGAGGCTAGCTTAAAAATGTGGGAGGTGATACGCACTAAACTCGTTGTTGAAAAGCCGTGTCACAATTTAAAATATAACCACACTCACTCACTTAAAAGAATTGAAATTAAAGTAAAGTGATAAGAACAGGTCGATCCCACACCATGCATGCTTAAACTAGTTTTCAACTTATTTAATTGGGGTTGGGTCTTGGGGGTAGAGAAAACCTACCTTTAGGATCGGTTGGGTGATGAACAGGTGAACTTTCTGATACTTTGTTTCGAACAGAGTATGAAGTCCGCAGGGTGATATGCAGCAGGAAGAAGATGGTGGAAGAAGGAGAGTCTTGGCTGCTCTCCCCCATTCATAGCAACAATTAGACGGAGGAAGAACCACACAGCAGCAGGAAAAAGGAGGAAGATGGCCACTTCCATAGCAACCAGCAACAGGAACAGGAAGAAGAAGGGACGACGACGTTCAAACGGTACACTAGCAGGAGGAAGAGGATGCCCACATTCGGCCACGACAAAATGCAGGGATGCAGGTGCTTCCAACGGTAGTAGGAGGAAAGAGAAGAAGACTTCACATCTGGTACTGCAGCAGGAAGAATGTGGAACGTGCAACAGAGGAAGACGTGTAGGAGGAAGGTAGCAGTAGCAGGACAGCGACGTAGCAAATGGGGTCGACGCATTCGATGGGGAATGGTCTTTATAGAGGTGAAGGATTTCTGGAGAGTTCTACATTCGATAATGGAAGACTTTCGATCAAGATTGGCAAGATTTAAAACCTCCCATACATTGCTCTTATCATTCCCGGTTAGCAGCTGCCTGTGACCATTTGGTTTAAAACCCTAAAAGTTTAGCACCATGCACCATCAATCATGCATGCGGGTTTTCGGATTGGGTATAGTGGGTTTTGCACATGGCGAGATGGTTTGCTGTTCGTTGGTCTTAAGGGCTCGATGGTGGCACGTAGTTGGGTTTTTGGTGTTTAGTTTAGTTAGTTTATGTCTACGTGTATATGTGGTCTGTGTGTGTTAAGTGGTCTTTGTATATATGGGCTCACAATTAAATGGTTAGGGGTGTTGGGATATAAAAGGAGATGTGGGCTTTGGGTTTTAGTAGAAGCCCATCTTATATGTTGTATCATTTTTTGGTCAAATCTTTGCAATCTAATATGTGTGTCAAGGCCCATTAAATGTATAACTACTTATTTCTATATGAAGTTTTATTTTATTTAGGAATTTTTATTCCTCTAATTATCAGGGGTGCTACAAGAAATGATTTCAAAAATTCAAGGAAGCTTTCAAAAGGAGTAAGTGATAAGGTCGGTGCACCTTCTCCAAATCTGCCTATAAGGTCGAGGCACTTGTGTTAGACATAAGTACAAAGTCTGTGCATATTCATGCACTATATCTATCCAGGTCGATGCACATTACCATTTACACATACTAAGGTCGGTGTACATTTTCATTGCACCATTGAGAATCTGAGCACATTTGTATCTTTGCACATGAATAGTGTTCAGAGCCAATGCATATTATGGTTTGTGCATACCTTCAGGTTGAACCATTACACTTATGGTTTGTGCATCTTCTCTTATACCCTAAGGCGCTTTGTATGAATTCTTCATACCAAGTGTTTGACAAAATGTCTTTCACTTTTGATGACAGGGACTCAAGTTTAAAATGACTTAACCAATCTGGATCTACCACTTGGAAGGCTTTAAGGCATTCTTTATCCTCTGCTCAAGAAAGCTTAGCAAGGCACGTGATACAAGACTCTAATAATGGGCACGTGAACCTAGGAAGCTCATTATTGGGCACGTGATCCAAGGAAAGTCTTAAGTGAAGATTGGCCACGTGGACAACACACTGTTGGCTGGAGCATTCCCTCCACGCAGAGAACTACTATCTCTGAGAGGACCACTCGTATCTCAGACACCATATAAATAGAATACCTCTATCATTTGATACAGGGGATGAAGAGATCGCGATTCTGAGCATACCTGAGCGAGAGTATACAATGTGATCCAGAGAGTAGAGAAAGAGGGCAAGTGTGAAAAGAGAATAAGAAGAGAGAGTTGCAGAGGGACCTCCAGATAAGAGAAAAATAGAGTGCCATTTTGTGAAGAGGAATCTGAGAGCTGAAGAGCTGATTTATGGTCATAATCACTAGATCAGAACTAGGATCGTTTGCTCCTCTGTGAGCTACATTGCATCGCAAGTCTGATTTATTTTCTGTCATTTTTTTCCTTTCTTGTTTTTCCTTTCGAACTTCATTTCAAGCTTTGTGTCAGCGGAGCTAACCTGTAATGCTCAGCGGATGAGGTGGATACCTCAGATAGCAAGCTGTGTTGCTCAGCGGGTTGTAAGCAAGCTGTGAAGCTCAACGGATGCAAGCTATAGTGCACAATGGTTTCAAGCTGTTAGGCAGTAGGAAGCCACACTCAGATCTGAGTGTGGGGTGGACGTAGGTCTCTGGTCACGGGGATGGGCAAACCATTACATGCACTACCCTCACGCAGGAGGGGGGAACAAGGGGAGGGGAAACCAAACTACAGATCTGCGCTTGCTTGTTCCATAGCGTACACCTAGCTCCGACGTCCAATCATGGTGCTGTCAATGCCTGGACGAAGTATGGGGGATGCCAAAGGATGCCTGAAAGTCTAACGTTGAGCCGATGTCACTGGAAGGTGGAGGAGGTCGCAGCCGATGGCCTGTGCAGTTCTGCCTCACAAGACTAGATGGCGCGGTCGTGATGCGTCGACAGGTACGCTCGCTGTAGAACTCCAAAAGTGACAGGACCAACTTGTGGGTGTAGCAGACAGAGAGCACTACGAACCCTCAAAATCTGGCGGCCGTCAGATCACTTCGCCGGTCATGGTCGCCGAAATGGTCAGCGTCAGGTTCCTGGGTGAACAGCATGATAGGTCGATGATGGCCATGGTGGAATCTTCTGTGCCGATGTCAGAATGAGACGAAACTACTTGGGTTAGCTTTGTATCGTCGAAAGTCACAATGTTGTAGAAGACTGCTCGGCCTGAAACTGAGTGGAGGATGGAGTATCGGGGCTGACTATGTGGTAGTCTATCTTGGGTGAACAAAGAGTTTTGGATCTGGTGCGATTGAGGAAAAATGGATGCCTCGGGTGGAGGCATTGTCAAAAGAAGGCGGGACCATCTCTGGTTTGTCGGTGCCTTGAAGAGGAAGAATTCTCGTGAAGGGAGTTCTGGCCGATTCGCACAGGGGAAGTCGGTGTCGACGTTGCCAAGTGGCACTTAGAAACAGGTGCTGTTCGGGTGCAGTTGCACGGAAATGCCTGTCACGGTTGATGCCGTTGACGAAAGGAGACGGGACCACTTCTTGAGTGTCACAGACTCGAAGGAGGACGACTTTGCAGAAGACACCTCGAGCCGAATCTTGCTGTGGATGCCGCTAGAAGGTCTGATAAATGAACCTCTGATGCTGACTAGTAGCAGATCGAAGCTTCTCACTCCATTGGGAAAGGAGCGACGACAGGGCGACTCCGGGGATTGCTGTGGGTGCACTGAGCAGAGGGGAGAAGGATGTGGGTTGCAGAGGGAGAGGGAGCTGGGGTGTGGGGTGCTGGTGAGGGCGGCTAGGGTTTGGTATGGGGTGGGGCAAATACATTTTCTACGGGGCATTCCCCTGATTATCTCAGATTGTGAGCTTAAGAAAAACATTAGAGTAGAAAAAACAAACTAAAGGCTGATTACATATAGCTGCGTCGACGCATATGCTTCATAGCGTCGACGCCTTCTCTCATTGGCTAAGCTAACTGACAGCAGCGTCGACTCGCTGGCCAAGCAACAGGCTTAAGGCGTCGACGCATCTCTCCATGGCGTCAACGCTTTCATGCTGTTCTGTGGCCTGGTTCCATGGCGTCGACGCGTCTGCCTCAAGGCGTCGACGCCTCTGCTACTTGGCGTCGACTCGCTGGCCAACATCCCCTTGATCACTATGAAGTTAACCATAATCATGATGGTCTTGGGAGGGGTACCGAGAGTGACCGACAGGCTTTGGGCTCCCTCGGGATATGTTGCTTGGCCGTTGAACCCGTAGAGGGGGGTTCGAATCTGGTGGAGGTTGGATGGGTTTTCTCCCATCTTAAGAAAACACTCGTACCAGTGTACATCAGGGGCACTACCATTATCAACTAGTATCCTATCTATGTTACAATGGTTTATGGTAACCGATATTACAAGACCGTCATCGTGCGGGGTAATTATCCCTTCCATGTCCTGGTCAGAGAACACCAAGGCCTGTTGCTCACTCGTCGATGGGGCTTTGGGGGGCTCGGAGGCCCTGCTAGCCTGTTCAGCGTGACGCTTTCTTCCTCGGCTACTATCTCTGCCTAATGCTGGGCCGCCAAAGATGACGCAGATGTGGACTCCGCGGGGTTGATTGTCAATCTATTCTAGAGGGATGTCGCGATCCTCCCTCTACTCGGACACCCATCACGATAGGTTTCCCTGTCGGACGAGACACTCGATCTCGTCCTTGAGATGATGACAATCTCCAGTATAGTGTCCATGGTCGTTGTGGAACTAGCAGTGCTTGCATCGGCTGCGGCGCTTTGGGTCAGACTTCATAGTCTCGGGTTGGCAGAGGAGGCCCGAGCCCTTGATGTCTTCATATATCTCATACACGGGGGCTGATAGGGGCGTCTGTGACACCCATAGTTTTAGCGGATCCTTAGTGGTTTGGATCTAGGTTCCGTCCGACGAATTTTGGCTATTTTTAGGGATTTTTAGGACATTTTTAGCCATTTAATCAGAATCGTAGAGAGTGTGACTCGTGCCCATTGGCACCCAGTCGGCCCCTTTGAATTGGGCCTCCATACCCTTGGAAAGTCCCTTAGCCCTGCTGATCCTTTACCAGCAAGGGTTTAGCCCCACACAATCTCGACTTGGTATCACCGAGTTACCCTCGGGTTTGGGTGAGTGCCGGGTGAGTAGGCCGCCGATATCGGCCTGTTCAACTTGTGAATTGTGCTTATTTATTTAGGTCCAAGGGTGTGTCACATCAGATCCCTAAACAAGCATCTCAAAAGGTTCCCCAAACTCCTATTGACTACCTCAGTCTGCCCATCATTCTGGGGATGATACGCTATGAAAAACTTGAGCTGAGTGCCCATCAAATGCCATAGGATTTTTCAAAAGTAGCTAGTGAACCAGACATTATGATCTGACACAATGGATTTGGGAAGTCTGAATCAGCTCACTACGCATGAAAAGAATAAATGAGCAACCCTAGAGGCATCAGAAGTTTTGGAACAAGGTATGAAGAGGGCCATCTTAGAGAACCTATCAACCACCACAAAGATAGAATTGTGCTTGCGGGTGGTCCGCGGCAAGCCCAAGATAAAATCTATGCTAATATCCTACCACGACCTATCAGGCACGGGAAAAGGGGTGTATAGACCTGAGACTTGCTTCCTCATCTTGGCCACAACGTAGTTGAGACAATGGGCCACAATGCGAGCAACATCGTGTTTCAAACTAGGCCAATAAAATCGATGCTCGACTACCTTGACGGTCTTATTTCGACTGAAGTGGCCGACTAGACCTCCCGCATGCATCTCCCAAGTGAGGAAGTTGCGAACTGAAGTCTGTGAAATACACAAGCGACTCCCTCGAAAAAGGAACCATCCTGTAATGTATAGTCGTTGTGCTCTCAGGACGGTCCCGCCTGGAGGGTGGTGTAGATCGAACCGAAGTCTGGACAATCTACATAGGCCTCCTTCAATTGGTCCATCCCTATCACCTCTACACTCATGGTGGTCAAGAGATAAGCGCGACAGCTCAAGGCGTCGGCAACCCAGTTCTCTGCACCGGCCTTGTGCTTCAGCATAAAGGTATAATCCTGAAGGAGCTCCACCCAGCAACTATGACGAGAATTGAGCTTCTTTTGGGTATAGAGATATTTGAGTGCCTTGTGATCAGAAAACAAGACAAACTCCTAGTGCAACAAGTAATGCCTCCAATGCCGAAGGACTTGCACAACTGCATAAAACTCCTTATCATACATGGAGTAATGTAGTTTGGCATCGCTCAATTTCTCACTAAAATAAGCAATAGGGTGGGACTCCTGACTTAAAACACCACCGATACCTACCCTGGAGGCATCGCATGAGACCTCAAACACCTTTGTGAAATCAGAAAGTCTAAGGATAGGTGCCTAGGTCATGCACTCCTTGAGGAGCCTAAATGCGGCCGAGGCGGCCTTCGTCCATTCAAATGTCCCCTTGCGAATGCAATCAGTGATAGGGGCCATGATGGAACTGAAGCCTCAAATAAAGCGGCGATAGAAGGTTGCCAGTCCATGAAAACTACGAACATCATGAAGCGTACGAGGCTCGGGCCACTCCACTATGGCCCTGACCTTCTCCAAGTCGACGGAGACTCCCTCACTAGACACAATGAACCCTAAGAAGGTGACCTGACTAGTCATGAAAGTGCATTTCTTTGGGTTGGCATAAAGACTCTCTCTCCTCAAGATAAGATAGACCTACTTCAGATGGTCTAAGTGGGCCTCTCGAGTGCGGCTATAAATAAGAATATCATCGAAGTAAACTACCACAAAGACCCCAATCAAAGGTCGCATGACCTGGGGCATCGGCCACATAAAAGTGTTGGGAGCATTGGTCAGCCCAAAGGGCATGACCAGCCACTCATAAAGACCATCCTTGGTCTTGAAGGTCGTCTTCCACTCATCACCGGGCCAGATCCTCACCTGGTGATAGCCACTCTTCAGATCAATCTTAGAAAATACAATGGTTCCTGCCATCATGTCAAGCATGTCATCTAAGCAGGGAATGGGAAATCTATACTTCACCGTGATCTTATTGATCGCACAGCTATCAACACACATCCTCCATGTGCCATCCTTCTTGGGGGCAAGCAAAGCAAGGACGACACAAGGGCTCATGCTCTCACGAAGAGATCCCCTCTTCATCAACTCGTCGACCTGACGCTGGAGCTCAGCGTGATCAGCGGGGCTCATCCTATAATATGGCAAGTTGGGCAACGAGGACCCCGGAATCAGGTCGATAGCATGCTGAATGTCCCGCATGGGTGGAAGACCCTCAGGAAGCTCATCAGGGAACACATCAGCAAACTCCCGAAGGACATTAGCAACATCTGGGGAAAGATCACTCACTGGCTCTCTCTCCACCTCTCGAACTACGATGACAAAAATGGGATCCCCTCTAACAAAGTCATGCTTGAACTCACGGGAGCTGACTAGCATCAACCTCCTAGGCAGAGGATCATCTAGAGTGGGGACATCATAAGATATAGTCGTAGTCCAAGCCGACGATGGGGTACTGGGCCCGGAAATAGAAGGACTCGGGGTACTAGGCCTAGTGGGACCCCGGATGGATGGACTCCTCGGCTGGGATGGGTGAAGGGTAATCCGATGGCCATTATGGTCGAGTGTGCACATGTTTGACCAGCCATAGAGGGTGACGTCCCGATCAAATAACCAAGGCCTCCCAAGGATAATACTGCCTACCTCCATAGGCAACACATCACACCAGATCTCATCCTGGTAGGTATGAAACTGTAATGGCACCAGACATCGCAGCCTGATCGGAATAGAAGTGGAATCCACCCAAGACACGTGATAAGGGGAGGGATGGTCCATGGGGGTCAACCCTAGGCATGTCATAGTACCCGTGGAGATAGCATTAATACAACTCCTACTATCAATAATCACCTTGCAAGCTTTCCCACCCAGCCCAAAGAAGGTATGAAAAATGGTGGTGCGACGCCAGTCATCACTCACCTGAGGCTGGGTCAAGATACACCTGACAACACCCAGCTACACATTATCCTGGTATTGCGTACCCTGGACATCCACCTGCTCACCATCCATCAACTCATCAAAGAACTCCTCTACAAGCTCCTGGTCAGCCTCGTAACTGGCCGACACGATCCCAAGTGAAGGCTCACCGGCCGAAGAATCCCTGATAACCAAAGAAGATCAGGTGGGACAACTAACAGCATAATGACCAACTCCTCCACACCTATAACACTCTTGACGGGACCCAGTGCCCTGAGGTGCTCCACTAGTCATCGACCCTTTTCCCTTGTCATCACGACGGGCTGGGGGGTGGTAGCTGGGGTCGGGTGGGACTGATGGGCTACTAGGGCCGAGGGGAAGACCGGCCACCTCACTCCGCGAACACCCCCCACGACCTCCTCTCCCCATACCACCGCTGCGGACGTCCCCTCTTCCACCGTTGTACACCCGCGGACACCCCCACGCCATATTGGCCATGTCCTCCTCTCCTCCTTAACACCTTCGGCTCTCACAACCGCCACCGTCCTCCCCTCTCCCTGCTACCCTCACCGCTCGGCACCCCCTCCGCCTGCACCTCCACTGGCCACTGCCACCTCCCTTCACCACACCGGCGTCCCCTCCTCTGCCCGGCCAACACCCCATCATCGCCATCGTCGGCTCCCTCCTTGCACACACAGTCACGCAGCCAGTCTCCCCTCCACCGTCTGCGGCCTAGCCCACCTCTACACCCTCTCCCTCTCTTCTCCCTGCATGCAACACTGCCACTAACACCGCCACGGCTTCTGTTCCCCCCTCCCTCCCACTCTCGCACCCCCTGCAGGACTCCATGCTCCCACTGCACACTCACACGCGAACCCACCAGTCAACGTCCCTCCTCTCTGCCACCGTCTGCGTCTGCCGCTCCTAGCCCCTCCTCTCTCTCTAGCCCATACACACTGGGCACTGGGACCTCACCTCCGGTAGCCTCCACCACCCACATACCCGCTAGCCTCTGTCGCACCCTACGCTCCCCCTCTCACTCCCCTCTGCTCCCAGGCACCTACCACCGCCACTCACCTTCTCTCTCTCAAACCTTCCAGCTCGTAGCCTTCTCCCTCCGGCAGCCCACAGCCCATCCCTCCGGCTACCCCTCTCTCGACGCCTCCCTCTCTCTCTAACCTCCCCATGCACACTTCATCCCCCTTCTGCTAGCAACCGCCAGTCTCCTTCTCTCTCTCTCTACCCTCCAGCCAACTTTGTGGTCGCCACTCCCTCTCCCTCACATCTCGCCACCTTCTCCTTCCCTCTCACAAACCCACAGCGGTCGTCCCCCCCTCTCTCTCTTTCCCTCTCTAACCCACAACCCCAAGCCCGTTGGAAGCAACCCATACCACCTTCCTCTCTACTAGCCGTCTCTCCCTTCGTCTGCACTCCACCTCCGCACACCAGCACCGGCCACTCCCGCGCCCTCCTCCTTGCAGCCGGACCCCTCTCACCCGTGCCCTCACCACCGGCAGACCTCCCTCACATCACCACGCCACTTGTGAAGATTTCATTTCATGGCATCTCATGTTTAATTTCTTGGATCATAATGAAATCCTTATTGGTTTTTAAACTCTAATATTCATAACATTTTGAATGAGTTTTATTCACCTCATGATGTGAGTGAATGAGTTGTTCTAAAAGTTGACAGATGCGAAAAGGAGCTGACAAGAGTAAGGCAAACTTCAGTCGACTGAGTTCCAAATCAGTCGACAGATATGAAAGTCAGTCAAATGATTTCCCAAGGAGTCAACAGATATTCATGAAGCAAGGCAGAATATGAAGACTGTGTCGACGCAACATGTTTATGGTGTCGACACACTTCTGAACAAGCAATGCATTCCCATGAAACCAAGTGAAGATTAGGTCGACACAATGAATCTATGGCGTCGACGCAGCAAAGGCATCCAGCCAGTCTGGGAATGAGAATGCACTGAGTCGACCTACTTCATCAGTGAGTCGACCTACATGGTTACAAGAAGCAACAACCAGCATCGTCAGCTTGTAGTAGCAACACAAGCAGATATGAAGAGTGAGTCGACGCAGAGGTCTAGTGCGTCGACGCAGCAGAAGAAGAGGAGAAGATCCAAAGGATCTATCCCTCAAGCCATATGAAGGCTATGTCGACACAACGCACTTATGGTGTCGACGCATCGTTGAACAAATAGTGTATTGCCTTTAAACCGAATGAAGGCTGAGTCAATGCAATGAAGTTATGGCGTCAACGCAGCATTCAGCAACTTCAGGAGCTTATTACAAGATTGCATTGAGACCACCCTCTTGGTGTGTCGACACAGGACTCATTCCAGCCAGCTGCTTCAGGAGCATGTTACAAGGGTGCGTCGACATACACTTCAGGGTGTATCGACACACACATGTCTTACTTGCAGTCTAGCATGCAGCTGCCAGCACAGGAAGTGAGGTGTGCCGACACACTCCACTAGGTGCGTTGACCTAACTGGTGTTCTAGCATACATTGGCAACAGTCAGAAGCTAGCAGTAATTGTAGTACAAGTAACAGCTAGCAGCCAACAGTTCTAGGAGTAATTTTACAAAGGAGCGTCAACACACCCCACAAGGTGCGTCAACACATACTTGTCTGGCCCGCTATCTAGCACGTTGTTGGACCCAAAATCATTCAAAATTAATTTTTGATTATTTAATTCTACCACCCTAGACATAACCTAGAATTAAGACACTTCCCCCCCCCCCCCTTTTTATGCAATGACGACCCTAGACTCAACCTGGCTCTGATACCAATTTGATGCGGGATGGACACGCGACCTGGGACTCTAGCTCGCGATCGTCCCTAAGCGAGGGAAACGTGGGACCGTGCGCGGTTGAGAAACTGGCAGTGAGTCTCGGGTATCGGCTTACCGCGTGTACTCGGATTGAGTCATGGGACGGGTCACTCACTCTCACCCTCTCGCAGCGGTGATAACAATATATCGGGTTAAGAATCCTAACACTCACAGCGACATATACAAATAGATATGAGTAAAGCAAATGCGAAAGAGAGAGGGAGCAGATTTACCTCCACGCGCCGGGCGTGGGGAAGACGATCCCGACCAAGTCAGTAACTCCCAGTACAGTAAATATTTAAATTACAGTAGTGAATTTTGATACCCACTCTACGCAGGGAGGTAAAGGACTACACAAGTGGGCCCGGAAGGACCGATCTTGGGTTGACGGGCAGCGTCTTGATGTAGCTTCGGCGGCACACGTACTCATGATGTGGGGCCCACGTGCTGGTCAGCAGGTCCGAGTGGGCCCGGAGTGGTACCGCTATGACGGTGGCTCCTGGAGAGGCGCCCCCTGGGACGGCGGCACGTTGGTTCGTCTTGTGGAAGGCGAATCGGCTCCGGTCTTCACTTGTTGGAGTTGCTGTCCACAGACCTGAAGTTCTATTTTTGCAGTGCGCGGCCCGGCGAGATCAGCTGTTGCGATCACTCCGGACGTAGGATCGACGCGAAAGAGGTACCGTTGGAAAGCTGACTTGAAGTACTTCGATATATGGCTAGAGAAAGAATTTTGACTATCCTAGATCTGGCCTTGGTCGAATTTCCAAGTTACTGTCTGACAGACTCAGAAAACTCAGGAAAGAAATAAATTTTCCTAAGAATTGATGTTTAACGACACTCAAACTTCAGATTTGGAGGTTGGCCTCTTCATTAAAGTTGTAGAGCTTGAAATCAGGAAGATGGGGATATTTTGTATGGGACTTTTAATGGAAGTTTCGATTTTCTGGAGATTTTGTAGTGAATAGGGGTCAGATCTAGACTGCACAGGACAGAACAGATTTGGGAAAAGACAGTGATTTTTGGCCCATAACGCCCTGAAGACCTTTTCACCCAAGTCACATTTTCGGTGGCTAACAATTTTAGCCAAGAGCTTCCAGAGAGTCTTGTTGAAGGCCTTGGCCAAACTGTTGGCCTGTGGGTTGTAGATTAAAGAAGTCCTCCAGTCGATGTGAAACTTGGCTGCCAACTGGTATACAGCCTTATTCTTGAATGGCATCCTATTGTTGGAGACTATGCGACTGGGAGTGCCAAATCGATAGATGATGTTATGCCAGACAAACCGAGCAACCACCTCGCCGGTGATTTCCCGTAGAGGAAGGGCCTTCGCCTAGCGAGAGAAATAGTCGGTGGCGGCTAGGATGTACTTGTGGCCTTTGGAGGATGGCGGGAAAGGCCCCGCGATGTCCATACCCCATTCGGTGAATGGCCAGGTAGGGGCCGTGGGACGCAGTAGGCTAGGAGGCCTTCTAGGTACTGGGCCGAAGGCTTAGCATTGACGGCATGTGCGAGCATACTGGACGCAATCTGTGTACATGGTAGGCCAATAGAAGCCTTTGAGCTTGATGTTGTACTTCATTCTATTTCCGACTTAATGTGCGCCGCATAGTCCAGAATGAACCTCACACATAATAGCTCGAGCCTCAGTTGGGGAGACGCATCTCAAGAGGACGGACTTGTCCTTCTCGTAGACAAGTTGATACAGGGAGTCACCAATTAACTCATATGATGTTGCCTGGCAGAGTAGTCAGACTCTTTGAGCCAGGTCAGGGGGGAGCAATCCCCTCTTGAATTTGATGATAGGCTCACGCCAATCTTCTTCTTCTGGAGGAGTGTTCTGGTCAATGCCCTAAACCTCGTAAACTGTGAGGTTGGAGTTGCTTTCGAGTGAGCTAGGCATCAGCCTTCTGTGTTTGACTATGATGTCGACTTCACCCTCATGTGGTAACTTAATGGCAGCAGCCAGTTTTGCTAGGGCATCTACCTAGGCATTGCCACTTTTGGGAACGTGGTCTATTTCGAAGAAATAGAACTTCTGGGTGAGCCGGGTGACGGCAGTGTGGTACAGGACCAGCTCTGACTTCCACACGTCGTAGATGCCAAGGACATGTCAGACTATCAGCTGAGAATCTCCATAGGCTTTGAGGCATTTGACGCCCATGTCGAGAGCCATCTGGAGTCCGATACGCTCAAGGGAACGAATCCGAAAACACTAACGGGGATGGACGGTCAGGGCAGGACCGCCCAAGGGGATGAACGGTCAAGCTCTGGGCCGCACAGGCCCTCGACCCAAAATAGTTCCTGGTCAAAATGGTCTTGACCAGACCGCTGAATGGAACTGACTTACTACAGTGTCAGTCTAAACGGTCTTGACCGGACTGCTCAACACGACCGACACTCAACTGTTAACCAAGGGTTAACTGGGATGAACGGTCAGACCTTGGCCGCTCAACTCAACCTGGACACCCAAGGGGAGGATGGGCGGACCCTACCGGGAGGCACAACCATGTGTGGTCTATCGTGTGACCGCACAAGCCCCAACACCAGTGAGGATGGACGGTCCAGAGCCAGCCACCCATACCATGGACGGGCCCTCGTTCGACCATTCAACTATCACAGCGAACAACCCCAGGGGTTCGTCCGATTGTGGCCTTTCCATGCCCCATTCATGCCAAAACGAAGGGGATACAGCCACAACCACCCTAGCAATCACATGGACTCCGACTGGAGTCAAAACGACACACGAATCGCAAGAAATGGACAATTCTAACGAAATCACCCAAATGGGGTTAACGAGGCTCCCGGCCTCCTACCGGCCCTGATAGACCGCCATTCGACATGAAATCAGTGACTATGGAACGTCGACATTCCACGGAGTCTATTGACGCCAACCGATCGCAAAATCGTTGCCATTTTTTGACAAAGCCTACGAAACCCACAAAACCCTGATGAGCTTAAACTCGCCCGTTCTCACACCGTAGAACGCAAAATTGTGAGAAAATGGAATACATGAGCTAGGGAACTGTCCCCCTACCTCCATCGAAGATCTCACGCGCCGAAGGGACTAAACCACGTCAAAATTGCCAAAACATGAACTGCGTCGATTCTTGGAATCCACCGAGAGATCGCGCCACGCCACGCTCAAACCGACGCTCCATCCCACGTTTCGATCTCCTTGATGTGTCCCCGCCTCAGCCATCTCCGCACGGTCGCATGCCCCACGCCGAGAGGTCGAGAGACGAGAGAGAAATGAGAGAGAGACGAGAGGGTCAGAAATGAGAGGGGAGAGACGGGGTTGAGGTTTAAATAGAAAGAAAATTAGGAATTTTCTTAATTTTCAAAAATCGTGACGTTCCCTAGCTCCATGCGTTTCGTTTTCATGATTTGTAGGCCGTCGTGAGGCCGAGAGGGGTGTATTTGAGCGGGTTAGGGTAATTTCATGATTTGGGGAGTGATCGCCTGATCTAGCGATTTGTCTCATTTTTGGCCGATCCGAGGCCATAGGAGCATGCCTAGGACCTTCGGGGAGCTTCCCCATTGATTTCCCCCTCTCCAGTGGAGGTACGGGGGTGTGGTTGGAATTTTTGGTTGAATTCACCGTTTTCGCCGTCGGACCGTCATAGCGGTCCTACCAGAGACCGCTATGAGCATAGTTCGCCCAGTGGGGTGCGTTATGCTTCGTGAGATTTTAGGTCTAGTCCGTGGGGCATAGCGGTCTCGCGATAGACTGCCATGCCCTGCATGACACCCCTGTGCAGGCGCGTCATGCTTTGTGACCGTTGGATCCGATTGTTGCTTTGTGACTGTTGGGGCCTTGGCGGTATAACGGTCCTCTAGAGGTCTGTTATGTACACCATGGCACCCCAGGGAAGGTGCGTTATGCTCAACGCCCTCACCCTTCGCTTAACGCACCTGAGAGGGTCCGTTGAGGGGCCATAACGCACCTTGAGGAGCGCGTTGTGGTTTGTTCCACTTCGTGACATAACGCACCAGGAGTGGTCCTTTATGTGCATAACGCCCCTCGAGGAGCGCATTATACTGTTTTCTGTGATTCGGGGCATAACGCACTGCTGTCGGTCCGTTATGCACCATAACGCACCTGGGTAGGCGTATTATGCTCTGTGACCCATCGAGAGTGGCAGACAGCCGAGTGGGACCGTCCCTTCTCCCCCGCACGACTGTGAGTCAGACGTGCATCCGTGAGTGGCCAGTGATGGACCGTTCATCGTCTGAGGCCTAGCCGGTGGATTTTCATGCCGATTCAAGTCCGGGGTGAGCAGACCTCGATCCACGTGCTATCTTGTGGTCTAACTAATACTGGGCATCATGTGGGGACCAGGTGTGGGACGCCGTGAGGGGTCCCGGGATGTGACGTTTCTGACTTATGTCACCATGAGTCGGTGTCGTACGAGGAGCGATCCTTGTGCTCGTTTACCTTCGGAGTCGATTTCCGTGACTTGAGGGTCTGTGCTTCCGGTGACCCACCCACTAGTCGTAGCTTCCACGGTTTACCCAAGACAAGAGGTGGACACGATGGTATATGGGTAATCATAGACCGGTTGACTAAGTCTGCTCATTTTCTACCGATCAAAAGTCGATGGTCTGTGGATGTACTAGTAGCATTATACATAAGGGAAATTGTCAAATTACATGGTGTTCCTGTCACTATTATATCTGACAGAGATCCCCGATTCACATCACAATTTTGGAAGGGTCTGCAACATTCCTTAGGGACCCGACTCAATTTTAGCACCACATTCCAACCACAAACTGATGGCCAAACGGAAAGAACAAATCAGGTTGTGGAAGATATGCTCAGGGCTTGTGCTATTGACTTTAGAGGAAGTTGGCATGATCACTTGTCTCTAGTAGAATTTACGTACAACAATAGCTACCAAACTAGCATACAAATGGCACCCTTCGAGGCATTATATGGGAGAAGCTGTCAATCCCTGATATGCTGGAATGAAGTAGGAGAAAGATAATTTCTCGATCTCGATATTATTAGGGATACTACCGAAAAGATAAAGCTTATTCGAGATAGGCATCAGATGGCACAAGACAAGCAGAAATCATATTGATGTGACACGACCTAGGGATGGAAACCACTAGGCCATTGCTCCTTGAACCTATGACTTGTGAGCAAGTAACTTTGCCGGTGGAATCACTCGAGCGAGCTCACTCGCGTAGCGCACACTAGTGCCCGTAGGCAACTCGGTGATGGTGGAGAGGGTCCAGGATGGGACCTCGCTATTCCGGGGATTGGTTAGCTTGAGGATGAACCCTTAAGAACTTGGGATGCCCGATTCAATGGGCAGCTAGCACGCCGAGGGCATGGGTTGAAGGGGTGTCTCTCTCAACTCGCTCCACGGTGGACACTCAATTTGATCTAGTTTGAGTTTGGGCGCTCACCTCATCGTCCGATGGCACTAAAGTGATACTAAACTAGCAAAGTAAAAACCAGAAAAGAGGGCAACCAGACACTCACCTGATCAGTGTGAAGACACTGATCCTGATCGTAGGCGTGGGTGAGCTGGCGAGCATGGGCACATGCTGGCACGCTGTGTCGATGATGCTGGACCTAAAATTAAATGGTTACAACACTATGCCTTGCGCACAGGAGGGGGTTCTCAGGGGGGGGGTGAAATAGTTACATAGATCGGAAGAGGCGGGTTTTGGAGTAACACCTCAAACAGATGCACCCGATTTTCTAGTGGCGGGTGCTCTTCTCTTGGTCTTAGCCAGCACTGTCTACCATCCCACCTGATCCTTGAGGGAAGTAAGGAAACAGGCTTCATATGTGTGTTGAGTACATTCTTCAGCAACCTCTTTAGGCAACTATTGGTATATAGAGATCATATTGGCAGCCAGCCTCAACACTGGGGGCTCATGGGGTCGTGAAGGATCCACTTGATATTCCCCTAGTGGCAATTCCCCTTTCTTAACCATGTTTTCCATGACATCCTTGAAGACATAACAGTCTTCAATGACATGTCTGAGTGCTCTATGGTACGGACAGAACAGTGGGTCATCCTTCTTTGCCACATCGGCTAGTCTCTTTGGTTCAGGCAGTGTTATCTTATTATACTTGTATGCCCAGTCAGACAGTGCCTGGGTCTTCTTCTTGGGAAAGGAGTATGCTTTCTTCATTTTGTTCCTCAGGGAGACACCCTCCTTCTTTTCTACCGCCCCTACTGGCGGAGGAGTAGCTACTGCTTTACCCTTTTCCTTTTGCTGGTCAAAAGTTCTGAAGTCGATAGTATTTGCTTCTATAAGTGTTGGTCATCATTCGATAGCTTTTCCCTTTTGAACAGCAGGGATGTTGGTGACAGGACGTTTGGAAAAGAACGCTTCAACCTCTGCCACCACATTGTTTAGTCAGTCGAATGTCCTAACATCCACCCCGATCATCTTTTCAAGCACTTCTCTCCTGCGATTCTACTTGCATATTTGAACAGCATCTTCTTGATGTGGAGGCCGCCTGCATCTCATAGCCAGATTTCTCTACCTTTTTATATAATCCAGAGCAGTCTCATCCTACCTTTGTCGGGTTGAATGTAATTCTGCCACTGTGATCTCTCTTTTCGTGACATGGAATCTTTCCCAGAACTTGTGCTGCATATCGGGCCAATCAGCCACAGACCTGGTCGGAAGGCTTGAATACCATTCAAAGGTCAACCCGGTGAGGGATGAACCAAAGAATTTCAGCAAATAGACTTCATCAGTTACCAAGTCACCCATGACTGTTGCATAATAAGCTATATGTTCCCTGAGAGAACCCTGTTGAGTGGTGGATGGCGGATCTAGAGGGGAGGGGTGAATAGATCTGAGAAGACTGAACATGAAAAATGGTGTGACTAGGCACTGGATGTCAAGGACTGGGTGCTGGGAGATAGGAAAAATGACTAGGTATGGGGGCTAGTTTTCTGGGAGATAAAAGCCCGTGTTACTTATGAGGCCAGCCCAGACTCATAGGGAGGACTTGGTCTACACGGTTGAGGCTACTGAGGAGACTCTGGAGTGTGCCGGTTGTAGACAGAGAGAAAGGGTATCGGCTAATGTCATGTTGTTAGCTGGAAATGTAATTCACATTAGCCTGGGAAGATGGTGACGAGCCCGCTAGGGACAGCATTACGGCCGAGAGCTGGGACTGGAGTAGAGTCCAGAGGTGAGGACTGGGTCTGGGTGGCTAGCCTGTAGAGGCGTCGTAGCTTGTAGTTGGGGCTGGGAGCTGAGACTGGAGCTGGGTGGCTAGCTTGTGGAGGTGTTGTAGCTGAAACGCTGGGACTGGAAGCTAGAGTTGGAGCTGGGTGGCTAGCATGTGGAGGCATCGTAGCCGAAATACTGGGGCTGGAAGCTGGAGCTGGAGCTGGGTGGCTAGCCTGTAGAGGCGTCGTAGCCAATAGTTGGGACTGGGATCTGGGACAGGAGCTGGGAGGCTAGCCTGTGGAGGCCTTGTAGTCGAAGTGCTAGATCTGGGAACCGGCGCTGGAGTTGGGTGGCTGGCACGTGGAGGCGTCATAGCCGAAATACTCAGACTGGAAGCTGGAGCTGGGTGGCTAGCCTGTGGAGGCGTCGTAGCCAGCAATTGGGATTGGCAGCTGGGACTGGAGCTGGGTGGCCAACCTATGGATGTGTTGTAGCCAAAATACTGGGACTGGAGACTGGAGTGGGCCGGCTGGCTAGTAAAGGCGTTGTCGCAAGAAGCTGGAACTGGAGACTAGATGTCACGCCCCGAGCACGAAAGGAACCTGTAGATATGATGAGCTATATTCAATCATGTCAATCAGAATGTAAGTGTATTCGACACACATAGACAGAGTGTGCACAAATAAAGATAACCAAGTCCTTTATTCATAACTTCCATCAAATAGTTTTATAACATAATCTCACGATGTCACGTCCCGATGTGAAATATCAGGACGTACAGTCAGAAACTAGCTAGAAATAATATTAATGTGCTAAACTAAACACTTACGCTAGTGCTATACACTCGTCGCCGCCCTCTCTCTCTCGACTCGATCACTCTCTCTCCCTCATTTCTCTCACCCTCTCTCACTTTTTCTCTCTCATCCGCCCCCATTCTCGCTTGTTCTAGACCGTGTCGACCCCGGATCGAGGCGCAGGAGGTACCATTGGAACCGGCTCGTCGCGAGGATCGCACCAGTGCCTTTCTTTCCGTGGTTCGAGGGGTGTGGGATCGGGTCGATTCGTGAGGTGTGTCGGAGCTTCGTCGTTTGTTCGCGTACTTTTCGAGGTCGTCGTCGCGATCGAGATAGGGGGATGGACTCCTTACTTCGCTAAGATCGTTTTGGTACCACATGCATGCCCATGCATAGGCATTTGCATCATTTTCTATGCAAGGTCTATTTTAGGGGTTTTTAGGTTAAAAATGCTTGAAAAATTGATTAGGGCCATTGTTTTAGCGTTTTGAAGCATGCTGTAGTTGTAGAAAATTTGTTATTCATCTCCTTCTACCCATTTTCTTTTGTTTCGCACCGATCCGACTTGACCGGAGGGGAGTTCGGTTCCGAACTCGTCCCTCTCGTTTCCCAGAGAGTATAATGTGCCTGCTAGAGGCCGTTATACGCTTAACGGACCCTAGGGGGTGCGTTATGCATTGCATGGTGGACCGCTCATGGGCCGTTATGTAACCGTGGTTTTCAGTAGGTCGGTAGGTTGTGAGGCATGACGGACTAGTCCCAGTCCGCCATGGCCAGTATAATGCCCTTATCATGGTGCGTTATATGATGTGGTTAACTATGGAGTTTTTCTGAGTTTCCAACGTTCGGGTGACTTTAACGGACCACTCCTGGTGCGTTATAGTCTCATGGCGCACCCGTCCTGGTGCGTTATGATCTGTGTATTTTTGAAAGGTTCTCTGGTGAGTATAACGTGCAGACTGAGGTGCGTCGTACATCGGATGACGCCCCATCGGAGATGCATCATGGTCTGCATGCCTGAGTTTTAATATGTGCACGGGTGAGCATAATGGCCCTGGAGAGGTGCGTTATAGTCTCATAACGCCCCCAACCCAGTCCGTTACACTCTACTACTTCGGTAATGTTAATAATGCATGTTTATTTCCCGGCTAATGCATGCTACGCTACGTCCATATTATATTCGTGCTATTTGTGATTATTGGCTCACTTTCATCTGCCTGTGCTTTTTGTCGATCTTCTGGCGCACCACCTCAGAAAGATCCTCATCAGCGACTTCCTTCTTGGGAGGAGGAGCCGCTGCAGTTTCGTTTTTAGCAGGCTCTTTTTGAGAAGTAAACTTTCCAGCCTCATCGCGTGCAGGAATTGCGGATGTTTCCTTCGCGGCTTCAGGCGTCTCAACCACCGGCTCGGGCGCCTTGAATGGTGCAACCTTGCCCGTTTGTACGAACTCGACCAGATTCGATGCGTCTACGACTTGCGGCATATGTCAGCCCTTGTTTCGGTCTTTCAGACCACTGGCGATCAATTTGTCTGCCTGGCGTTCCTCCGAGGCCGACTCCTGCTGGGAATTGAGCAGCTGAGCCGCGGCGTGAATCTCGGCCACATCGCGCTTGGTCACGCTGTCCACCTCGATCTCATGGCGCTTCGTGCGGTCTTGCAGCTCGGCCTTGTTGTTGTCGCTCTCGATCTTGGCCGCGACACGGCCGCTCTCGCCCTTCTGCCGCAGTTCTTCCTTCGAAATCCCATATTTGATCTCAAGCGCCTGCTGCTGGACGGTTTGCGTGAGCTGCTGAACCTGCATCTGGAGCGCGCCGACGATGGCCTTGGCCTGCTTGGGCATGCCTTCGATGGCCTTCTGCATGCCCTCAGGCGTCGATGGCGCCAACCGATCGGCGACATCATCGGCACCGTAGAAGTCCATACCGCGGACCACGAGGTCAGACGCCAGATCAGATACCTTCTGGCCCAGTGGCGTACCCAGTAGCCCAATGAGCGCTTCAGTGCTCTCCTCGCGCTTGGTTTGATACCCCGGGCCCGTATCCATCACCACATCGTATCGGCCAATCTCCAGGTTGTTCTTGACCCGATAGATAGCGGCCTGAGTCGAGTTCTCGTCCATGGGCGCATTGATCTCGACCATCTTCGGTACGCCATCCTCACCGATGATCCGTTGCATGCGGCGCGTGTCGTAGTAGTACGGGATCAGGTCGAGCAGCATGATGCCCGTCCACATGATCGAATACGTCTGGTTGTCGTAGAACTGGAAGTGCGTCAGATCCTGCATGCCCTGACGGCGCTGCAGATATTTGTTGCCGCCGATCACCTTCGCCTGCAGCTCCGGGCTTTCCGGCTGCATACCGGCCACCGACATCAGATCCAGCTGGGCCGATTGGGCGGCCTGAGCAAATCCAGCTTCGATCGGCGTGGCGGGCTGGCGCTGAGGGGGCGGCAACGTGTTGCCATTCGCGTCCGTGGTGGGCTTGTAGACCAATCGCGAATACGAGCGCGTGTTGGCATCGTCCCATTCCGGATGGCCCTCATCCTGGCCTTCAGCCATCACCCATGGCGCCTTCGGGCTCAATGCATAGCGCTCGGTTTCGCTCGAGCGCCAATAATTGAACATCCGCGCCGGATCCATCAGATCCTCAACCATGCCCTTGCGGTACACGTTGCCATTGAGGATCGTCTTGTTCCCCTCGCAGCGGATCACCGGAATGTATTTGCCCGGCAGATCCCGCTGATCAACCACTTTGGTGCCGTTGATCCGGAACCACTGCACCTGCTTGCGCGTGGTAGGGCGCGTCACCCATTCGGGATCAGCCTCATCGTTCACGCGATACTGCAACTGTGGCCGGAAGCCTGCGGCCAGCATGGTCTCTTCGGATGGCAGATTCGATTTGTACCAGCCTCGGCCATCGGTCATGAGAACCAGCGTGTCCGGGATCTCATGAATGCGGTAATACTCGGCCAGTCGGATCTTGTGCTTGGTCTCCCAGCGCGTGCTGGCCTGATCTCCCGCCGCCGCGGGGCTCCATTCAGCGTTGTCAGCCCTCGGATAGCGGCGCTTGTACTCAAGCCGACTCATCTCCTCCGAGATCAGGAACCATCTGCGATCCTCACCGGCCGGCATGATCGACATGGGATCGTCGTAGCAGGTGAATGTGTTCTGGATAGGTTTGATCAACAGCTCCTGATCGAAGCTGTCAGGCGCCACATAGTCCGCCACGATGCGCCAATAGCCCCAGCCGATGTCGATGGCCGACTCCACGCCGTTGTCATAGGCCACAGACGCATTGGACAGCGTCTCAATGTGCCGGACCAAGCCGGTGATAACCTCCGCATCCTCGATCTGTGATCCGCCGCCCACCGGATGGCATTTGATGCGCGGGCGCTGCTGCCTGAGCTGGTTCTTCAGGCGCACGCAGAACGTGTTGGTGTGATTGACCGTCAGCGTCGGGCGCTTCTCGACGTTGGCGCGCTGGTTGTAGATGTCGTCAGGCCATTGCTGGCCATTGCGGAATGCAATCGCCTCCAAACCGCGCGAACGGTTATCCCCCTCGTTCTCCTCGGCGAGCTTCTGGCGCTGGCACGCCTCCAGGAAAATCTCTTTCTTGGTCGTGGCCTCGCGGTCAACCAACGTATCTTCAGGTACCGCTGACATCACTGCACTCCACGCAAGCGCTCAGCCACCTGAGCCAGCGTTGATTGAATCTGCCGCTGCACCTCGGTGCGGCGTGCATCGCTATCCATCAGGCCGGCTCGAATGCCTGCGACCTGCTCAAGCGCTTGGGCGCAATCGGCGCAGACTGCTTTGATGTCAGCCAGCTGGTTCTGGGCCTGCGCGAGCGGGCCGCGCGGTTTGGTTTCTTCGGTCATCCCATCCACCCATTGCTATGACGCCCAGGCATTGCGACCTGCACCGGACGCTGGACCCCAGGCTTTGCCATCGGGATCGCAAACCGGCGCATCATGATCGCGTAGCGCGTGGCTGAGAGCAGATCGTCAGCCTCCTTCACGATGAGTCCGTCTTTGCGGTGATACGTGTTGAACTCTTCGAACCACTCGGCAAGATGTGAGAACACCTTGAGCCGGCCGGTGAGCATGCGGTCATTCATCTCCTGCACACCAGCTTCCAACCCGTTCGTGCCGTCTTCGAACGTAGCGCGCTGAGCCAGCATCTTCAGACCGGCTTTGCCATATTGCTTGGCCAACTGCTCGCCTGAGCCCTTATCGTGCTGGAGGCCGTCATGGGGCCATGCCCACGGCAGCCAATCGCCCCACGGCTTCACGGCAGCGGCAAACAGCAGCGGCGTAACCTGGCGCTTTCGGTAGCACGAGGTCACGTAGATGATGTCGTTATCACGATCCCACGCGATTCGAGCAGCAGCTGAGGGGTGATCCCAGCCGAAGTCCAAGCCACCGAGCTGCACCCAATGGGATGGGATGGCGAACGGCGCAACGCTCACCTCGTCCTGATCGACCTGAAACACGCGACCCGATCCCAGCGCCGGCAAGCCCATGGCTCGAGCTTTGCGCTCATACTCGGGATAGCTTGCGATGATCGCCGCGCGTTGCTCGGCCGTGTAATGGCAATAATATCTTCAACAATCATCAAAATCATATCATCATGAATGAAGTTTCGTTATCATCAAAATCATAGCTCAACAGAAGTCACATCAAGGAGAACAATTATCTCGATCGGTGAGAATCTGGCAACCGTGATCCTCGACCTGTGGGTAACCAACCGACACGCTTCTGCTGCGCAGTCATACAACGCACACAGGCATCAGAAAATAGTGCAGTATTCGCATATCAGCACATGCACGGCATCATCGAAATTCATGAAAAATCACAAATAACACGCCACAAGTACTGATCCAGCGAACAATCGGTCACAAGAAGTCTAAGTGCAACCGAAAGAGAGTACCAGCTTCAGCACAAAGCCCAAGAAAAAATACAAATCTCATCTTACCTTTACATCCTAAAATAATAAATGACCCATCACAACATATCGGCCGCTGGACACGGCGTGATGAAATATGGTACACAACGGCTCTTAACACCATAATGGAGTCCAAAGCTTGAAAAGACTCCACCAAAGGGATGAATGAGAAGCATCAAGCTCGACTAACAGAAGCTCACCAGGAAGGGAAAATCCTACGTTCACCCGAGCATCTTCTCAATCAAAGAATCTAATCGAGCACTTCATCAGAAGTGAAACATATCAGGAGCTGAGCAGACTTAAGCTGGGACGACCAGAACAACGTAAGAACATTCACGGCCATCAAACCAACGCTGAAAGTCAATAGCAACCTGAACAACTCTTAATAAAACCTCGAATAACATACTGTAGATTCGAGCCTTTTGAAGAATACTGCCAAGTACAACATGATCAAGATAGATATCATGATGAAAAAGAAGCACCTCATCACATCCTGACGAGAGGAGGACCATCTCGCACATTACTAATCCAGCACACACAAGATGACACACGAAAAATGAAGCGATCATGAATCGCAAAACCTAAGCCAACTGAAGACTATACTGGACTTAAGGACTCTAGAGACTGTATATCTCGGATTCCCATGTACTTCACACAACAACACTCTGATACCACCTGTGAGGACCTAGATTCTGGACACTGGATATACCCAGTAGGACTACCGAGTAGACTCGATACCACTTGGAACCCGCGAGGCCTCCCAAGAGCGGTAAAGCTCCGAAGGGATAAAAGGATTGTCGTGTAGTACATATTGGGAAAAGCTGACTTGCATGGCATCGGACATGGTGTAACATTCAAAATATGTATCCATGGTGGTCTCCCACTTGAGATAGTCGCCCGGGTCATTAGAGCCATAAAAATTTGAGGCTTCGGGCCTTTGGAAGGGGAGAGGATAGTTGCCCAATCCACAGGTATCATGTAGCCAGTTGTATAAGCCCATTGGACACTTGGGAACTACACTTTGGACATACTGACACAAACAGACTAGACAGACCAACTCAAATACCAACCTAGACTCTAAGACACTTTTTCCCCCTTTTTATGCGATGATGACCCTAGACTCAACTAGATCTGATACCAATTTGATGCGGGACGGACACGTGGGGGACTCGACTTCAAGTTGAATGCGAACCTTGGACTCTAGACAAGCTCGCCGTTCTTCCCTAACGAGGGAAGCGTTGGATCATGCGCGGTTGAGAAACCGGCAAGAGCTAGGGTGGTCAACTCACGTGCCCGGATCGGGTCACGGGACAGTCTCGCTATCTCTCATAGCGGTGAATAAATATTTGGGCGAGCTAATTTCCTATCGCATGCAGTGGCATATAAAAAATATATGAGCAAAGCAAAGCCTACGAGGAGGGTGGCAAGTTTACCTCCATGCTTCGGGCGTGGGGACGACGACCCCAGCCAAGTAAGGTAACTCCCGGTAAATAATTAATTACAATAATTACAGTAGTGATATTATTGCCCACTCTACGCAGGGTGGTAAAGGGCTACAAGTGGGCCCAGGAGGACCGATCTTGGGTTGATAGGCCGCAAGCTGGAAAGTCTATTGGGCCGGAAACAGGCTGCTGGTCTGACTCGGTACTGTTCCGACTCGGCACTATTCAGACTCCGCTCAGCAACTCAACTCAGCCCACAGAACAACAAGTGAATTCTATTGCTCAAACGGTGGCTTCTAATCATCTTCTGACCACGGCGATTGGCTGGAACGCTGTTGAGGGGTTGCCGATTGACCTCTGGGAGTGGCGGTCACCGACTGTGAGCCGGCATATCTTCTGAGGAATTAATTCCCAGACTACTCTTGTTGGCTTGACTCAGATTAGATCTGCGTGTCTCCACGACAAGAATTTTTGTGATCAGATCCAGAGGCGGATCAAGGCGAGACTAGAACTGTTGGAAATTTGCCTCTGCTTAAATTAATTTGTTAAATGCCTAAAAATGGATGAATAATGCAGGGAAAGCGCAGGACCCGCATCTCATGGCTGTAGGTCCGTGCAGTGTATTTGGCACTACCGGACTTTCAGCGGGAGCGGTTGGCCACCATGGGGTTCACCCCGTTCCTGAGTATTGAGGTGTGTCGATTTGACACACCTCTGCTCTACGCTCTACATGACTGCTGGGATTCAGTGAGTCGGACCTTCCTCTTCACGTGGGGGAATATGGTCCCCATGCTGGAGGATGTGGCTAGACTCACTGGTCTTCGAGTGCACGGGCTACCGGTCAGCGGGACCATCTATCCTAACTACCAGGAGATGGCTCGGGAGCTACTGTGCCTAGGGCTACGACACCTTGAGAGGAAGTCGACCCTCCTTCCTCGGGCCAGTCTATAGGACAGCTTGGGGCTGCGGCGAGCGGGGATAGTGATCGGGGAGCTACGCAGCCGAGAGCAGAGGCCGATCGAGTGCTGCGCCATTTTCTGATGATGTTGTTTGGACGGCTCCTCTTCTCCACATGGGCGGATGCGATGAGCTACCATTTCCTCCCCTTCCTCGAGGAGCTTGACCACATGGGCGACTACGCGTGGGGAGCGACAGTCCTCGCCTTCTTGTTCGACACACTGAGTTCGATGGCCTGTCGGACCATGCTCGGGGGCTTCTCCCCCTTATTACAGGTACGACTCCTACCCTAGTTTTGATCATGTGACTTCTATATGCTTCCTAAATGCTGACGCACTACTATGATGCAGGTTTAGACCTATGTGTACTTATGGGCACTAGGCAGAGGGGAGGAGGCCCGTCCTGGGCTCCTCCTGATAGCATGGCGGTGGGTAGCACCTCGGGAGACTGCATCCCTGAGGCGACAGGTCAGGGAGTTGCAGGATGATATTGACGCTCTGCCGTACGCCTCGGTACGACCCTAAACTCAGACTCTCTGATTAAATGCATTCCTATATGATTATGATGCTGACGCAGTTTCTCATCTTTGCAGGTGCGATGGACGCCTTACAGGGAGGAGGGCCAGGCAGACCAGCCGTGGGTGGTTGGGGCCCTCACCTTCGTAGGACGAGATGTGTGGCTCCATTGTGTGAATGTGGTGGAGCCACTACATTTCAGATTGGTGATGAGGACCCACTAGTCACCTGATTACCTGAAAAATATTGAAATAAAACTAGGTGAGCAAAAGCTTAGTAAGAATTATATCTCAAGAATGAGCTTGCTTAAAGTAATTACATGTTACATGAATGTAAGACTAATATATATGAATGATCGCAAGACAATATGAAAGTATATCAAGTAAACCAGGATATGGAATTTCCAGTAAAATGGGACAAGCAAGAGTTAAGGAGAATAACAAGTATGAGATATTGACTACTTTAGAGTTCTAGCAAGTACCACGACGAGTCACGTACGCAAGTAATATCATGTAATGTCACGAGAGAGAGAGAGTGGAATGTCTTATATCTAGAACAATGAGTACTTCAGTGCAATGCCACACTGCGATCAATAATGGCTCCTATGGGCATGGGTACTTTTGGGTGCTCCTCCCAGGATCAAATCGGGCCCTATATGCATAGGCATTGGGTCATGTGTTTCGACATCCACGATAGTTATAGCCAATATAGAATTCCAAAGGAATGAACTTCGTAGGAATCTTAAGGTAGATTTTATGGAATAAAAATTCAAGGATAGAACTTGTTACGAAGAGACGTACTACGATCAGAATGATAAAATCACGATACACGTTAAAAACTAGGTGGAATCGACTCCCTAATGGGTGCCATGATATCAAGAATAAGCGCCCATATACACATGGTTGCTCGTTCTTTGTACATGCTAAGGTAGAAGGAATTAATGTCCACATAGAGGCACCAAAATTCTTCAGGGATAGTAATGGTATGGTTTTCTATTCCATTAACTCAAGAAGCATTCTCACGGTATCCATATAGCATACCGTGAGAGCCAGTATACCATATTTCTTTAGAGTGACATGGTAATCAAAAAGTGTCATGGGATTTAATGGTACAACCTACTCAATCGGCCTTGAGGGAATCCAAGACTACGAGGAGACTTATGGAGGTCTCTATGATAAATTTACCAGTCCGAAGGAAGGAATATCCCGCAGAGGACTCATCTATCACTGAGAAATAGTAGGATAACCAATAAAACATCGAGAAACGTGAGACTATACTCACAGACTAGAATATAGTGCCAATGTACACCCCTCTGAAAGGGGTTATAGAAATCTCTCGAAAAAATAGAAGACAGGGAATTGGCGCATGCACACAGTGCCCTTGCTGAGGACTACTAGGACAAGAGTCACATGGGGTGACAGTAAATAAGGTGGCAGACTGTGATGTGTCCTTCCTCAGTTGGATTTCTGACAGAATCATCTCCAAAGAGGTAGATAAGATGTGACATGTTGACAGGCACAAAAGTCAACTCTGGATACTCCATACAGACCTCAAATTTGTATATTTGGACACTTGCGGTACCTATTTTCTCTCTCTGGATGGCCCACTTGATCTGACACAGAATTGGCTTGAAATGCTTCTAGGAGGATAGAGGTAGACCTTCTTCTTCATTGAGGCATTTCATCAAACATGCGCAGACCTTGGTTAGGAGTGTGCTTAGACCTTGTAAGGTTATGGAAGACATTGCACAGACCTTGGCATGTTGAAAGGCCAAATGTTGCTCAGACCTTCTACAACGTGCTCAGACCTTGTCTTCATATGTGCAAAGACCTTTTAATGCAAAGAGCGTATGTGAATCGACATTCATTCAAGATATGCACAGACTTGATATGCTGAAGAGCAAACGTGCATGGACCTTATAATGTTGAAAGTAAATATTGCTCAGACTTTGATGTGTCGAAGGCAGACATGCACCGACCCTAGAGATCACATGTGCTCCAACCTTGTTCATTGAAGCAAAACCTACACCGACCTTGGTCTTGCGCCAGCTCTATGGGCACCGACCTCCATTCTACGCAGGCTTAATGTGCACCGACCTCCATTCTGCGTAGGCTCAATGTGCACCGACCTTTGCTATGTTGAAGGCAAGTGTGCATCGACCTTTGCTGCGTTGAAGGCAAATGTGTATCAACCTTCTATATGCACAAGACAAATGTGCGTCGACCTTCATTCTGCATTGACTCGATGTGCATCGACCTTAGTTCTTCAAACCAAGAATGTGCGCCAACCTTAGTTATTGAACTGCAGCATGTGCATCGACCTTATTCTTCAGTCTTCAACATGTGCATCGACCTTGGCTGGTGCTGGCAAGAGGTGCTCCGACCTTGGCTGCATGCTAGCAAGAATGTGCTCTGACCTTGGCTACGTGCTAGCAAGAATGTGCTCTGACCTTGGTTGCGTGCTAGCAAAAGGTGCTCTGACCTTGCTTCTTTTCTGAAGGTGATATGCATCGACCTTATTCCTTAAATCACTAAGGTGCAAACGAGTTTAAGCTCATCGGGGTTTTGTAGAGTTCATAGGCTTCGTCGAAAAATGACGACGGTTTTACGATCGGTTAGTGTCAATGGACTCCCTGGAACGTTAGCGTTCCATAGTCACCGATTTCGTCTCGATTGGTGGTCCCGTTTGACCGTTAGGAGCTCGGGAAGTCCGGATACTCCATTTGGGTTGATTTTGGAAAATCACTCGTTTCTCGCCGTTTCTCAGTCGATCTGGCTCCGGTTTGAGTCTATGTGTTGTGTACGGTCATCATCGTTGTATCCCCTTCGTTTCGGATCGAACGGGGAGTGGAAAGGTGGAGATCTGACCGATCTCAAGGTTTGCTCGTTGTGACGCCTAAACGGCTTCACAGTAGCCACTTAGGGTATAGGGCGGCTGGTTTCTGACCGTTCAATGTGAGTCGGTTTGGGTCTGAGCGGTCCCGCGATAGACCACTCTGGGACTTGAGCGGCCAGTGGTCAGTCGTTCAGTCCCATTGGGCGGCTGGTTCCCAGCCGTTCTATTTTTCCCATGGTGTTGAGCGGCTAGGTATTGACCGCTTAGCATGGTTGACCTTGGGTCAATAGTTCATGGCGGTTCATGGGGCGATTTGCCCCTAACCGTTTCGTGTTTTGAGTGGTTTGGTCAAAACTGTTCTGACCAAGTACTATAGTAGGTCGGTTCGTTTGGGTGGCCTATACCAGACTGTTCAATCCCAATGAACGGCCCTGTGGTGGACCGTCCTGTTCCTCCTGGGCGGCCCTGTGTGGACCGTTCAGCTCCTTCAGAGCAGCCTTGTGTAGACTGTTCAGCTTCCTTTGAGCGGCCTCATGTGGGCCGTTTAGTACCCAGAGCTCGTGGTGGCCCAAGAGAGGACCGCCAGGCAATTCTCCGTGTTTACCGTGACCGTTTGAGCGTTGTGTTGACCTCCGGTCGACCCGATTGTGACCCAGTGGTCGACTTTCGATCTTGTGAGTGTCCCAGACACCCCAGCGGTTTCGTGTCCGTGTTTTGAGGTGTCCGTGGTGTAAGGTTTCGAACAGCGGTGTTCGGGCAACGCAGCGGATAACAAAAATTAATTTACCCGAACTCGGCTCGATAGAAACCTAGATCCATGCTCTAATCGACGTATTAATCCCAACCCCTAACTACGGGTTGCGTATGAACATTGTAATTTATGTTTTAATCCACCATGGGCATTATTTTTATGTTTTCTAGCTATTAAATGTTGTTATGGATGCGTATGATAGCAGGGAAATAGGTTTTGTAGCGATCCCCGTCGATTTCAGTCAACCAGGGGATGTTTCGATTTGAAACCGAACCCATTCGCAACCCAGACGGTGTGACGGTGATTCTAGTGGCCGTCACACTTGTGACACCCCTCATCGAGTGCGTTACGTTACCGTGGCAGACCTGAATAGGCGCGTCACGTGTAGTGTAACGGATGACCCTTAGTCCGTTACAGCCCTTTTGACCTTGTTTAGCTTACATAAGGTGGTTGGCATGACGGTCTATCGTGCGACCGTCACAGCCTTGTAGCTCGCCCATATAGGTGCGTTACGTGCTTGTTAAAACTGTGGATTTTCATTAGTTTGGGTGAGTGCAACGCTCCTGAGGTGGCGTGTCACAGCCTTATTGTGCACCCACCTTAGACCTTCACTCTGACGGACCTAAGGAGGTGCGTTACAGTATTCTAGCGCACCCACCTTAGATCGTCACAGCCTGTGATGGGGCAGTGTTGGTGTGTTACATCCTCTCCTATTCTAAAAGTTATAATTTCTTTCTCTAATGCATTCTATGTTGCATATCCGCCATGTTTAAGTTATTTTATACTGCAATGGCTTACTTTTAGATCCCTGTAGAGTGCTTTCTCTTTCCTTGTGATAAAACCACTAGTCGTAGCCCAGCGACCCCTAGTGTCGGTCTGCTTGGAAGAGGTGGAGGGGCATTTCCCATACACGGTTTTTAAGCTAGTTCTGTGGGCCCTCGGCCAATAGTAGCATCCTACTAAGAGCGAAAACTAGCTAGAGAGCCTAGCTCAGGGAGGAGTTAGTGTGTGCACACGTGGTCAGAGACTTGGACTGACACCGACGGGTGTTACTCTAACTAGTTACTTGGTTTGGTACTTTTATGCCTCTCACCTGGAGACTCTAGCCACGTGAGTTGCTTGAGACGCAGTATAAGCCGTCAGTGGATGCATTTGGTTTCTAACTTCTAGTGGGTCTTCTTCCTTCTTCCTATCACTCAGTTAGCTGAAGTGTATTCTATTGGTAGATTTAGCTCCTGACGCTAATATTTACATTTAAATTGGCATGTAGTTAGTCAAGGTTTTAAACCCATTAACACATGAAAAGGCCCATAAAAATAGCCAAATTTTATGAATTTTTTTGAATTAAAAGTCTGATAAGAATCTGACATTCACGGGTCTCACAACGAGGGTATCCAGTTTGGCATTGAGGGTTTGGAGAGCATCGGGGGCCTCAAGGGTGGGTTGTCCCCCCGAGGCCGGTGGAGGTAAGGCATTAGCTTGTTGGTTGGAGAGGGGGCCCGTGGAGGAGTTGGTGGGTGCATGCTCCCCCTTCGTTGTTGCCGATGCCTTTCCTTTATCACCGGCATTTCTCCTACTGGAACTTTTTCGCACCATGCTGGCTCTTCGTACGTTTCTCATAGTTGACACCAGATGAAGAGGGGTGATATCGCACTAGATCCTGAGCCGCACGATCCTGTTGTCATCACCACAAACGAGAGATCTACATGGTAGGAAATAGATTAGAGGTGCATGGGTAGGTACCCGGGGGAAAACCCTCCGATGCTTAAGTCAGCAAATTGATAGATCGTAGGTGGAATGGGAGTAGGAGAAGAAGTGAGGGGCACGAGATCGCTCTCCACCAGTGAGTGTGGTGTTGACTACTCAGGATCACCTTACCTTTTCGGAGGGCTTTCTTGGGGTTTATATAGCTGCTCACTCTCCTGACTGGATATAGGGTATCTGGAGGGACAAGGGGGTGTTATGTCCTGAAGGAGGACCCTTCTTCTTCCCTATCCCTTTGAGTTTACTTTCTCTGAGCGGCAGCAAGATTCTCACTGGGAGATATGCCTTGTCAAAGGAAACCGTGCCTATAGGGGCTCCGTGCATAGGATATCCCCTGGTGGGGTGCTTGATCTCCTTCCGAGCGTAGTGGGCCGCATTGTGATGGTTATGCTCGAGCGCCGATTGGGCTCATTCGAGTGACCGTTGCTCGATCTTCTAGGTCAAGAGGGCACCTAGGAAGGTCTGATCTGAGTGTGTTTGGGCTTCGAGATAAGTGGGCCCGTTCGTGGGGCTATCACTTGGGGAGCTCGGCCTAGTTGGGTCGAATTGGGCCTGGTTGGGCCAGTCTGGACCTGATTTGGCAATCCCGATCTGCGCATATATTTGGGCTATGGATTTACCCCTCTCTAAATTGGTTTCTCAATTTTGACCATGTCTGAATGATAAATTGCTTCCACCCCTCACACAACACGGTGAGGCTTCACTAGTGCCAATGCACTACGGCTGATTCACAGCTTCCAACAGAGAGATGACCTCTCACAAACACTATTGCCTTACAACTTGAGGGTGCACGACCCAAGAACCCACAGATCGGTGAACACACTGTCTATCTTCCTACACGTAGGTAGGGAATCAGGTACGAGTATTTGTTTTGAAAAGAGAAACAAAGATTTTAAGGAAACAACCAGACGGAGAGTGACAAAGAGACTCTATGGGAAGAGAGCACTCCAGTTTGGAGAAGAATGGACAAGGTGTGGCTTGTCTTCATCTTTCTCCAGGGTCTTCAACAGGACCACGAGGGGAACGGTGGATGAACTCTTCAGCATTCACTCCCACTGGACGATGCTGTAGATGAATGCTTTACAGCTTGCTTTGACAGCTCCAAAGGTGGAAGAAGATGATCGACTTTGGCATCTTTTGTACCAGCAACCATAGGAATGAGAACTCTCTCTTCTTTTCAGCTTGCTTCCTTGCTACTCTTCTTCTTCTCTTCTTCATCTGTTTCTTACGCTCTGCCTGTTCCTAAACTGGAGCTTCTTCTCTCTTATATCAGCATGCCAAGGCATCTCTTACATTGTCCACTGTGAAGACCAAAAATCAGAATGTCACATCCACATAATTTGATTTGCCTTCTTGTCAAGGTTGACCTTTTCCTACCAGCCAACTGGTATGTGGGTAGGTAAGAAATCATTTCTACAATGGTTTCAGCAAATCAGAGGATGTCTCTGCCAGACATTTATTCCCCTGACAAGAGAGTCCTTCTAACGGCCTTTTTAAGTGAGTGCGGATCCTCCAAGTCCGGTTACGGATCTTGAAAATTAGGTGCTTTCGATTTTCGATCCGTTTCACGTGAACCAGATGGTGTCGACCTATTCAATGGAAGTGTCGACACGTCCCTTCATGTGCCTTAGAGAAGTCAGCCACTCGCATGCAGCTTGCGCCGAAGTGTCGACTCTTGGGCTCGACGTGTCGGGGCAGCATGCCAGCTTGCGAGAGATACCCTTCTGTTGAAGAACGAAGTGTCGACAGTTTTGACTTAGAGTGTCGACACTTCAGTCAATCTAGAGACTCATCACGATAGTCCAGACCAAGATTTCTTCTTGACGTGTCGACTCTCGGTCTTTCCCCCTCTTTTTCTCTTCAACCAACTTCTCTTTTTTTCATTCACTCTTTGGAGAAGGCCTGTAACTTGACTCTCGCTTGCGCCACTCGGGGGTGCTAGCCTTCTGTTCGGCTTCCGGCCTTGTACCTTCCAAAGAGTTGGCAGAGGGGGCCTTCTCTTATTTTCCCGACATCTGGGGATTCTTTCCCTTTCTTCCTCTCTTCCTTTGATACCTTTTCTCTGAGCTTCCCGAGCCAACAGGGTCAGCCATCCCATTATCCAAGCCAGTTTCTACAGTAGGTAGAGTCAGTGGCTTGGCTTAAGAGTGCTGGCCATGTCTAAGCTGAGTAATCAACTTGTGCTATAGTACCAACGGATGTAGTATCTTTATTTGGATATGCATTGTATTGGCTGTGGCCTATCTGATGTACAAAGAAACATTAATGAAAGGAAAAGGAAAGCTGTCATTACCATATGTTGCTTACATTTTTTAGAAAAGCTCAAAAATAGAACTTTCGTTATGTTATCGTGTTCCATGTCTGGGGGATAGGCACTCCTTCCATGGTAGACAGTTGATACGCCCCCTTCCCGAGCGTCTCGACCACTCAGTAACGGGCTTCCCAATTAGGGGCTAGCTTTCCCACTGCTTCCAGTGGTCGAGAGGCTTGGACTTTCCTTAGGATGAAGTCTCCTGTGCGAAAGTGCCTGTCTCAGACTTTGGCGTTGTAATATCGAGTGATGCGTCGCTGATATTCCGTGGCCCGGATGCCTGCGATCTCTCGTATCGCACTTGCCATATCGAGGTTCTCTAGTAGTTTCTGCTCATTCACCTCGGACAAGAAGTTGATGACTCGGAGAGAGGGGCTACCGACTTCCAAAGGAATTACAACGTCTATGCCATACACCAACTAGAAAGGAGTCTTACCGGTGGCAGTTCTCGGAGTGATTCGATGTGACCATAGTACGCTTGGTAATTCCTCAAGCCAACTATCTTTGGCTTTACCGAGCCTACCATTAATACCTTTTAATATAGTTTTGTTGGCATTTTCGACCAGTCCATTAGCCTAGGGGTGGGCTACCGAGGTGAAGTGGTTGTGAATGTGTAGGTCGGCACATTTGTTCCTAAAGTAATGAGAATCAAATTGCTGACCATTATCGCTCACGATCACTCGGAGAAATTTCATCCTTGAAATTTAAGGATCAACAAGGGTAAGGCAGGGAAGAACAACTCGATAATTATAGATACAAAACACAAGAAACAGAGTTCAGAGGAACAACGTCAGACTGTTGTCACGAATATACACTTAGAAGTGAGCACGATCACAAGTGAACACAAGTTCGACACCTCTGAAATAAGGTAACGTCGCTTATGTCTCACTAGACAAGAGACACGATTGCTAGAATAACAGACACCGAGAAACGGATCGACAGAAGCGATAGGCACAACCAACATCAGCTTACCCAAGGAAATATAGTGCTCTCAGCAGACAGCCTGACGACATCATCGTCTCCAGTGCCAAAGGAGACAGGGAACTCCAGGCACATAGGGCGCCAATCGACAAATACGCAGAGGAACGATAGCAAAATCAACAACACTGGACCACACATAGCATTTAGTCAGTCCTCACTCAGATATCGCATCTGATCGAGTGGCGAGCTACTCCACCGGGAAAAGGGGCACAACAAGCTACTGACGAGACAATAGTCCAGCACATAAACGCATAATCATACGAAAATAGCACTTACAAAAACAACAGCCAATGACAACAACACTTGCAGGATTTCGGCTCCGTGCAGCACACAGAACCACGGAACACACTGCAAGTAGGGTCATATCACGGTACGCGACAACTGAGCACACGACTACAGGGAGTGAGTCATGCATCAGGCTGTTCACCAAGGAAAGACCCATAACAATTGAAACCGATCGCAAAATGATAAGAGAAATCACAATCTCAGGGAATGCATCTCAAGGATTACGAATGTTCCTCGAGAGCACAACACCTACGAGAAGGAATGCAGAGTAGAGGGTACTTTATCAGCAAGGAAGCCGATGATTTCCCCAACACTCATGAATACCACACAAAGATCAGAGAAATGACCGACAACGACACGATCACGACAGCGTATAGGCACATGCAGCTAAGACGGAGTCACATCGAGGAGCAATTCTCTCGACTAGCCAGAATCATCCGAAAAGATCCTCGACTTGTGGGTCATCAGCCCACACGCTTCCGCTGCGCACTCAACAATGCACGAAAGCATCCGAAAGAACCTCGGCCTTCACACCTCAGCACACACTAGGCGTCATCGCAATCCTAGAAAATTACAATGTTCTCCCGATAATTTTCCCCCTTCTATTTTCTCCTTTTTGGTATAATGTAAGTGAGGGGGGAGGGCGATGATATGAGCCCATCCCCCCCCTTCACCATCTTCTATCTATGCTCCCACTATAATTCTGCTTATGTAATCAGTGGAGCGGCCTCTAAGCGACAACGCCGGTCACTTCGAATTCCTATAATGTCCCATGCCTTTCGCTTCCCGTTCCGCATAAAAATTCACATAAGTGCATAAAAGTGCATGCGCCTATGTGAACTTTTATGCATCTATGTGAACTTTTATGTGCCTATGTTAAGTGTAATATAGGCGCATATTCACATAGGCGCATAAAAGTTAAGTCCATCAAAATCTAGAATTTGTCATTGATACTCCGTACAAGAGAGCCCAAGACATGCCCTTGGGGTAACAAAAGATGTGCAGTCCAGATAACAAAAAAAAGAGGGGAAGAAGTGATACAATCATAGCTCAGGCTCGCTCCCCTCAAGTGTCGCCAGGCGAGACTCTGTAGCAGCCAGCTCTGCCTCCAAGGTCGATGCAAGCTACATGCTCACCTCGGCCCCTATCTCGACAATCTGCCACTCGACCCTAGCGAGCTCCACACCTCACCGCTACTCCTCTAAGGCCTTTGCCAAAGCCTCAGCCCTACTCTCTACCTCGCTCAGTCGCACGGCATGGTCCCGAGCAAGTGACACAGCCACATCTGTGCACTTCCTCCACTCAATAGCCGCCAACATGAGCCGAGCCCGCTGCTCCTGCACCTCTCAGACAACCGCTAGCCACCGAGCCCTCTGCTCCTGAGCCTCTAGGAGCTTCAGGTACTCTACCTAAATGCTGGCCAAGCCAGACATCCAGAGCTCACGAGAGAATCCAAGGCCGTGGTAGCCCTAGGTGCAGTCCCTCAACCGCTGTCGAAGCTCCTCCGGAGAAGCCAGGGGGTCGCCTCCTACGTAGCCTCGGGCTCACTGGAGCAAGGCTACACCCATGTTGGCATCCAGCAGCGGCTCCGATGGTGAAGCAGATGTAGGCCACTCGATCCCTAGCTCCAAGGAGGATTGGTCCATCTCAGCCAGCACACCGGAAGTGTCACGCCCCGAGCGCGGAAGATTTCTCGGATGCGTGACGCGTCTATATAGATCGTGTCATTAGAGCAATAAGGAGAAGAGAATGGCTATGGGGAAGGTCTTCTCCGGGGGTCTAATGGAAATCTCACTCAAGCCCAAAGGGTTGCTACAGGGTCTCCAATTGGTACAACCTGCCTAGAGACCGTGTGGGAACCCACGATTCACGCGGACTCACGGAGGTTCCTGACTGAAACAAGTTGATTACACCCGAGTGGGAATCCTTAGGTGAAGGGCTTAATTCCAGCAGGAGGGTGTTCCTATATAGTGTAATGCCGGCTCTTCCTAGTCCCACCCACATGTAGACCTGCGTAGAACATCAAAACACACATATACATGCAAAACAAACAAACTACAAACAGGATACGGAATGTAGAACAGGGGACACACAGAGGACAGCCACAGTAGTGGTCGTCTAGGTCCCTGGGTGGCTAGGTCGATGGGCGCTCAGGGGCAATGGACGGCCAAAGTGCAGGCCGTGGGGTGTAGGGGAAGGCGGCCAGAGTCTGGGCCGTCTCCTACTGAGGGCGGCCAGAACGGTGGTCACCTACTACTGGCCTGGGCGGCCACTAGTTTGGACGTCCAGGAACCTGGAAGGCCAAGAGTTTGGCCATCTTCTGAGAAACACAGAAACAGAGACTAAACTAAAAGAACAAAGCAACAACGCATGGACCTTGATTTCTTGGATTTTGGCATTAGGACTCACAGTGAGCATTAGTCGGTCCCACCGTGATCGGCAGTGTGCTGTAGGCACCCGAATTTGGCAGGTCAAGAGAGCGTTCTCTCTATTGGGGGACTGTTGTCGGCGCTTGCACAGGGGAGGGAATGAGAGAGAGAGATGTGATGTATGTGCAGACGTGCTCCCTCCTCCAAACCATGCTATTGCGACCTACAATGTACAGGTTAGGGAGAAAGTATATAGAGTGATCGCCAGAGGCTATTATCGGAGCCTCACAGGGAAGAGGTGATCGCTTGGAAGACGCCTCAAGTGGGGAGAGAGAGAGGTCCCGGCTTCTCCATCCTCGGCCGGCCAAGGGTGGAGAGCTCTGCTTTGTCTCGGAATGCCAAAATCTTGTAAATAATTAAAGAAACTCACAAAAACAAAGGAAAAGAGGCCATTAGCACTGCGTTGTGTAGCATCAATCTTATGAACAAGTAAGAAATAGATTATGGTGTTGTGATTACCTGGGGGGTGGTGGGTGACTGGCTGTGGTCTTTTCCTAGACTACGATAGTACCCTAACGACTCAATCTAGAAGCTGCCATTGTCCGTGTCTCTGGTCACGTAGTAGTGTCTCTCGACTGTTGGGTTTCCCCTAACAGTTGACTGACAAGTTGCTCTGCCCAGAGCGTTCTAGTCGCCCACCGCTCTTGTCCTTGTTGGTTCTGTTTGTTTGTGCTACTATGGCAGTGGATGTGTTAGTGTGTTGGTGTCGTGTCTGGTTCCGGTCAACCCGGGGTTACCTAGTAGTTGACAGGCAGTTTGTTGTGTCTCGACATCCTTGTCCAATTCGAGACATTGATTCTAGATGCCTCGAGGTGTCGTTCTACCTCGGTTTGCGTATCCAAGTGTGCTGAGGGTTCTTGGTGTCCCCTCGGGTCTCCGTGTGTTATTTTCTCGGAGTGTCGTATTCCCTAGCTTAGGATTAGACTGATTGGCGACTTGTTCCGCTATGTGCACTGATCCCGACTTAGAGTCGTAGGACTCAGGGACCGTTGTAGTTGTAGGTCTAGTTGCCTTATCCTGAGTCTGTTGGCAGTCTCCTGTGCTGTCTTTGGTGCTTCGAAGTACGTGTTGTAGGGCATTCTCGCCTATATGTACTTCGGCACTTGGGTTCTGGTGCCCGGTATTGTATAATACCACTTTAGTTCACCAATAGTTTGGTCTCCTCGTCCCTCGTGATGGAGCCACTAGTCGTAGCCCAGCGACCTCTAGTGTCAACCCACCTGGGAAAGGTGGAGGGGTGTTTCCCGCTACACGATTTTTAAGCTAGTTCCATGGGCTCCCGCTGTTACCGCTGCGTCCTACAGCGGGGGAATACTAGCTAGAGGCCTAGATCTAGGTAGGAGTCAGTGTGTGCACACGTGGTCAGAGGCTTGGACTGATACTGATGAGTCTCTGACTAGTACTTGGTTCAGTTTCTTTACGCCTCTCGCTTGTTGTGTTTGTCTGGCTTGTGAGTTGCTTGAGATGCAGTGTAAGCCGTCAGTGGATGCATCTGGTCTCACTCTTCTAGTTAGTCTCTTCCTTTTCCTATCTCTGGGGGAAGTGGTGATTTTTCTTCTATTGGTGGATGTAGTTCGGTAACTCTCGGCATTTCTCATGCGTCGTGACCTTCTGGGTTAGCCTTTTTGTGGCTTGCCCCCCCACCCCAAACCCTACCCCTCGCTGCCCCACCCAGCCATCCACGCCCCTGCCACCCTTCGAACCCTATTCTCCGCTGCCATCCACACACCCCCACCCTCCAGGATCGTTCAAGGAGCCATCGTAAGCCCTCGTCATCATCCACGCCATCGACTTCGAAGAAATCTCTATTTTTCGACCTGCGGACCCAGGACAGATCTTGAGGCCCGGCATACAGACTCCATCTTCACCCCATACAGCGTGAATCAGTGCACATCCTCTTCTGTGGAGTTCTTATGCTTTGAGTCATCATCACTCCAGAGGTGGTCCCACCCTGTTCTGACCTCGACACTGATGCGTCTCCCATTTTTGTGCTGCTGCGCCAGATTCGAGCCAGAACTTGAGGTCTATTTGGCAGAGGCTGTACCGAATTCTACGGCGGGATTTAGTCTGAACTCTCTTCTGAGAGTTTGTTCTTCTCCAAGCCCTCAACATTCAAGAGTGGTCTCGACCCATTCTGATGTCGGCACAGTTTGTGGTGCTCGTTCTCCGACGACTGCGCAAAGCTAGTGTGACCCAGTCTGCCCAGGCTGTGTAATCAACTAGCAGATCGTGTCACACGTTCCCTGCTGGTTTTCAGGCCGAGCTTTCTTCTTTGGAGTTGTACCTATCGATCTCCTGGAACCATCCCAGGTGGTTTCGTCGCGTTCCGCATTTAGTACTGCTGGTGCGGCCTTGCGCAACCCGACTGTGTCTGGATGTTTGCCCAGAAACTAGAGCCTCACCAAAGTACTGACCACGCCCAGCTCGGTGCTCCATTGGTGTTCATTTTTTTGAGGGTACGTATAATGTCCTGTCAGCCATGCACCCGCATAGGTCTCGCTTCGTTCTGAGTTCTGTGGAGAGAGCACCGGTCGTAACGAGCAGACTGCGCAAGTCTATCCTACAAGGCAGATTCACGCAGGTCGTCGTCCGCGACCTACCCTGCCTTCCTGGGACCTCAGAACAGTGCCAAATTTTCAGGAGTGCATCTGCACTCCCTAGGCTTCGTCTGACATCATCCCCTTCTGATCTCTGTGCGTTGTGTACCGTTCGGAACAAGTCGGCTCTATCTAGCAGGACCTTCCATTGGGGTCGGAGGAGTATTGAGTTTTCCCATTGGTTGGAGGAGGTCGCACTGGACACAGGGACAACTTCATGCCCCAAGCCATTAAATAAGCAAGGTAGATGGCTTCTACCCTTATCACGCTCTCGTCCCCTTGAGGAAGAGTGAATGAATAGATCCAATAAGTTAAACATGCAGCATAATGAGTGACTGCATCTACTCCGGTGGGATTTGGGCCTCCCTGCTGCCCTCTCTTCGATGTGGACATAAAAGAGGCCTATCGATAGACCCTCTGCTTCCACCCTATAGCTGTTGGTGGCGTGGTGGGGAAGTCTTCATATTTCTGCTCCTCGTCGAAGAAGTACTGAAGCCACGTGCCCATCCGCACGTGCCTCTTTTCTCCAGGCTTACGTGCCTCCCTTGTATCATACGACGAATGGCACAACATACGATATACTTTCATGAGGTAGTGATAGGCGAAGCCAGCTATATATCGACCTCCACCATCAGTCTGGTCCTTCAGCCAATCTGGCCAACATACTTCTTCATACGACTCTCCGTCAATCGGTAGGCCGCTAAGCTGAGAAAGACTCCAAAGGTCCAAGGAAGTTTCTCCCTCTGAAGTATAGAAAGAATTGTATTCGGGGCAGAAGACTTCAATCATCCTACAACATAGACCCCTAGAGATGGGATAGCGGTACCGGGAAGTGTACATGTTGTGATATACTCCAGCTTTCACCAAAATCAGAGCATAGTGATGCAGCATGTGGTCGGTGAACTCCACAGCTCCGGGCCTGAAGGCGTGGGCGTCAGTGGCTCTTAGCTCGGCAAACCATCCCACTGATATCTGATGCTTAAAGCGGACCGCCAAGAAGTCCAACAGAAAAGACTCATCTCTATATCCCCACTACAATGGGGCAAGGAACAAGCCAAAGATGGGTTTCTCCCTATCAACATGGCCCACTGTCTTATTCCAGCGAGCCAGTGTGAACTCAGGGGCTCTTGTTAGCAGTCCTCCTTCTGGAGCCAGATCCTGCAAGCCAAGTACGGCGCTCCACTTTCTGACTTCCCCGGGGAGATAGATGGGCCTCCCACGCACAACGAAATCACTCAAGCTGTCTCTTTCGATGAGTATAGCTTGCTCAGCCCGACGAATGAGGAACAAATCCCTCTTCCCCTAAATATTGAAGCGTCTGAGGAAGGCCATCAGATGTTTGTCTTTCGGATGGTCCAGAGGCTCAAGGTGGGGCCTCCAGGCTGTCTCCGAGCCAGATGGATGCTGTGGTGGCTCGAGTCGTGCTCCGCGTGCGATACTGGTGGCTCGGCGTGTCACGCCGGTCGACTGCTCGGGTGTCCGCACCACTTCCCTTTCTCTCTTCTTTTCTTTCCCCCTTTTTTATCATACTCACCTTGGTTGCCTTGTTTCATTTGTTCTGTTTCCCTTTTTTGTTTTGGCATTTTTTATCCTTTCTAATGCCCCAGGCTCACAAAGGGGAGGGACGGACCGTCAGCCCAAAAGGTGGGTCGACCCCAGATGTTCCACTCCCTACGCTAAATGCACCAGTAGGATGAGAAAAGAAAATGGACATATGACCCCCATCATCTCTCCACATATTTACATCTCGGTATCTCTGCATATGTGCTGCTTCTTTGGGACGATTGATCCAGGGGTTTTTGCTCAGTGGTTTCATGATCATCAACCTTTAATGTAGCTTGTCAGTTCATTGGATTCCCAGGCGTTCACCTTACTATGATTTTGGCCTCCATTATGTAAGGGCGTATCTTGTTGTTTATCCCAAGTACCACATGGACCTTGCTGACTTAACTTGGGCATTGCGGGTACAGAGTTTAATGGCTGCTTGTATGTATGGTTCTACTTCAACACTATCAGTCATACTCCCGAAGTGCATCTGTGATTGATATGTCTTCAAGAAACCTCTGATGCAGCTGGCTCTGATCTGGCTGACTGCTGGTTGGAGCCTCACGTCCACTGTCTGACAATGCTCATATGTGGATCTCACATAAGGCTAGCCAAACATAGTAGTAATACAATCCCCTGTACTCATGTCTACATAACCAGATGAAGGGAGGGACCTTGAAGTTGAACTATACACACCCCGAAAGCTCTCAACCTAGGTGGTTTTCTACTTTCCACTACCAACAGACCTTGTAGGATGGATGCCACCGGACTCTAACACATTTTTTTTTATTCATTTAACTCCACATAACATGTTTCACATACACGATGCGGCTTGTTATGGTTTGAAGCCAATGCTGCTCCCAAGACCTTTTCTTAAATCTACAAGGTGGCAGGTGAGATTTGCTTCCGTGGTAGCCTCATTGGTGAGCTTGCCTGCTTGACGGTTAGGTTTCACAAATTTGTTTTCTTGATGTGTGCTATCAATCAAGGTACCTTCTTCCTTACGCTTGGAGAGCTTACGAATGTTACCTTCAACAATCTCTTCGGGGTCCAGATCAGCAGCAATGCAGCACGCCATCCAGTAGTAGAGTACATCACCTAGTTCACTCTCAAGCTTCTCAATACTAGCAGGTTCATTCTTTCGAAGGCTCTTCTCCGCCAGACCCTGCACTTCCCCCACTTCCGCTCCCAGACCCAAGAGAGCCCAACCCATCATATTCTCTTCCGTTACGTGGGGAGAGATGATCATGTTCACAAAAGTCTTGTAGTCGTTCCAAGTAATCGTCTCGTTCACGCAAAGCATCCTTCTTCTTGTTTTTGATTACGCGCTGTCTGAACTGTTTCTTTTGGAGTGCTTTAGCCTCCGCTGAACGTCGCTTTAGCACTCTCTCTTTATCGTATCCCATTGTTCTGCCATTGCTTTAGCTATTCCAGTGTATGTCCTGCTTCTGTTCTTCCACCTATTAGGAGATGGAGGTTCATAGTGGGTCTTAGGGGACCTCCCGTCCACCACGTTAGTAGCGACCAGGCAGGGGAGGTCCCTAAGCCACAGGCACGTTGCCTTGGTTTCACCATGGCCAAACATCCAAGGTTGGATAATCTGGTCAGGCTTACGCCAGCAGGTAGACAACTTGCCGATAGGGTTTTCGATGGCAAGGGGACAACTTGTTCTGTTGTAGATGTCCATAACGAATTGAATTGCCGCCCTTTGCTCTTCCTGCTTATCAGGCCACCACCTAGCACCACTACGAGCGAGATAGGTGCAAGGAGGATGAGCTATGATAAGGTCCCAGTCCCAGTCTAGGACATCAGTTAGGTCCCCCTCTATGTGAGGACCGGGGACTTCTGTAGGGAGTAGGTCACAGCTTATAGCGTCGTGACCCTTAGCGATAAATGCGTCCCTAACTATTCCTGAAAATTCACAACCAACTAGGACCTTCAATCAGGGTCCTTCACCCAAGGGGGTAGCGCAATCACACCTAAGCTAAGCAGTAGCATCAGCGTAGCTTCGGGCGTTATGTCCGCCTCTTCGAGTGCCTCTTCTATGGAGCGCTCACTAAGCCAAAGGCTTACCTCCCATTCAAATGGTTCCTTATCCCCGAACATCATCGGCCACCATACTCGCGTCTTAGCGTAGCCAACGAAGTAGTTGAGAGATCGAATGAGCCATCTGCAACATTATCGAGTACACAAACACCCCTCCACCAGCTAGACGCAGCCACGCCCGCGTAGGGAGGATCGTAATCGAGGAAGCACCCCGTATCCAAAGCCATAATCTTTGACCCATCGCGTCTAGTTCTGATGCAATAGTCAAAACGATGAGAGTGCCCAACGACACAACTATCGTATTGCTTAGCAAGTATACTACGGGCAGCATTTTCACCGCCAATAGCTTTGCCCAGGACTCCTGAGACGCAGTAGTGCTGATAGTGCAGGCCGTCCAGTTTGATGGTTCCTGGAGTTGTGCCATCATATCCAACAATATCATCGTACCAGTTATCCAGTTCTAGGTGATCATAGCTGATAGTACCATCTAACTCAGCTTGTAGCTCAATGGCACGGTCTATTCGTTGTTCGTGATTTCCAATTGTACAGATGCGCCTGGGCATTTTGCGTTTAGCACTTCGCACAGTCGTCCATAATCTATCCTGGAAGTCAAGGTGCGCGTCGATGTCAGCCTTATACGTTCGACCTTGGAAAGATTTCTTGCCCTTATCGTACGAAGACAAACTTGGCATATCTGCGAGGTCACCGTTGACGATGACGACATCTGGCCTAGTATCAAGGATGAACTTTCCCAGCCATTCGGCCCTTCTATTGTTATAGTCAGGGTGTGCATGTATGTCACTTACGACCAAGTGTCTAGCCATTCGACACCAATGCCGAAAGCTTCTTCTCGTCCTTCCAGTTCATGTACCTCCGTATGCAGTACTGCCTACATACTGAAATGAGAGTGTAAATCAATCCGATAAAAATGTTATCGATAGGATTAATATATATACCAAACCAAGGAAGCACAAGAAGATTGGCGAAGTAGTTGACTCCGAAGCCAACAATAACATTAAACCATGACTCCCAGAATGAAGCTAACTTACTTTGTATCTTCACCTGTCACCCCGGAGTTTACCATGATGAGTGAGGTATCCAATAGCGCGGGCGAGGACGAGGATATTGTCTTTGAACTGTCCCAAGCCTGAGTTGCAGTTGAAGCACAAGATTGCTCTGGGCTTTCCCGTCGCATGGTCATGATCCAGTTGCAGTTGCCGATCTTTACTTCCACAGATCGCACAAGCTCCTCCTTGGGATAGAAGTAGCTCAGTGTACTCATCGAAGTGGAGCCCATAACGGCTCCGGTACTTACTGCGTCTTGCAGCTTCGTTAAGGTCTGCTCTGCCAGCTTCTGCAATTCGTTCTTCAAGTCTTCGTTTGTTTCGTTCTTTGTGACGTTCATACGTCCTTCTCCTTTTTTCTGGGTCTCTCATATCAAAGCATTCGTTTTAGTTTTTGCAGGGTAGCGTATACCTTTCTTTCGTCTTCCACACTAGCCCACTTGACTTCATCATTATGCCAATAGTCGTGAACACAATTATAGAACAACATCAATTCATCCTGAGTAAACTCTTCGACGTCGTTTACGTCCTCGGTCAGTTCAACCATTCCCTTGGCACCTCCGTACCTATGTGATATTTAAAGTTGTGCTTCACGCACCACTGTGAATACGTGGTGTTACTGTCTTTGCTTATTCTGTTATCTTTGGGAAAAAGAAAGCGGATATCTGCTTGCGGGTTTCTTTTAGCAACTGCAAGCATTTTTGATCGATCTTCTGGCCTGAACCAGCCTTTGCATTCAATGTAGAGTTTCCTTCCGTCTTTGAATGTGATAACGATGTCTGGCTTGTAGGTATGTTCCTTGACATACTCTAGCCTTTCGGTCTCGTACCCGACTTCGGACACGCTGGGCAAATCCCTCCGCTGCACAGAGGACAGAACTTTGTGTTCAAGATCATTCGGGCCAACCTTTCTCTTCGGATATTTCTTTTTCAACTCTCATCTAAGTATCGAATAGCTAACTCTAGTATGAATGTGTCGTCTTGGAATTGGCCAAGTCCGGTATTGCAATTCGAGCATAGCAATCCTCTAACTCTCCCTGTTCTATGGTCGTGGTCAACATGCAGGTTCTTTCCTGTTATTTCATTTCCGCAGATGCCACACCCGTTGTTTTGTTTTGACAGCATAGCATTGAAGTCCTCCAAAGATATGCCGTACTTATGTCGTAACTGGTGGTCTTTGATTTTGTCTGCGTTCTCAGCCCGCCACCTACGCATGTAGTCTTTTCTAAAACGTACCTTCTTCATCCTAGCTTGGGCCCTTTCCGGCCATGAGCACACAATGAAACGGGGGCTGCTATTCCGTGCAAGTGCTGGGAGTCCATCCTTATGGGGGCAGCTACAATCCCCAACAATGACCCTTAAGAGTCACAACAAGGAGTGCATCCCACCAGTGAATCAGCATTCAAGCTGCATAAAAGCTACATCATCAATAGCATGGCTATTTCTCTAGCATAATGAGTAGCCAACCAGCTCAGAAGATGCCGAAGTTGAAGTCCCACAGCCAGGCAAAGGAGGGAAAGCGCATATTTATGAGGCCCTTGAAGTTGAAGAAGATGACGAAGGCCTCGTCAACCTACAGCTGGCTCCCCCAGAAATAGAAGATGGCGGCCAAACCATTGTCGACGAATTAGTCAAAATAAACCTCGACAGGGAGAATGATCCCAGGAAGACCTTCCTTAGTGTCCTCTTGCTACCTGAAGAAAGGAAGGAATACATAAAGCTACTTTAAGAATTTTGAGATTTCTTTGCCTGGAATTACAAAGAAATGCCAGGCGTCAACCCTGTAGTTGCCCAGCACATCCTGGCCATTAACCCTAAAGCCGAGCCTGTTAAGCAGTCACCTTAGCGAATGAGGCCAGAATTAAGGTGGCCGACAAGTTAATATATGTTGACTTCGTGGCTAAAAATCAATACACTACATGGCTGGCCAACATTGTGCCAGTGAAGAAGAAAAATGGGTAGATCAGGATTTGCGTGGACTTTTGCGACCTGAACAAAGCCTACCCGAAGGATGATTTTTCGGTGCCCATCATCGAAGTAATGATCGATGCCACTACAGGCCATGAGGACTTATCATTCATGGACGGATCGTCCGGCAACAACCAAATTTGGATAGCAGAGCATGACTAGATCTACATAGCTTTTCGGTCGCCCAAGGGGATATTCCATTACAAACGGATGCCCTTCGGCCTAAAAAATACTGGCGGCACCTACCAGAGGGCGATGACAAAAATATTCGACGAATTACTCTACAACAAAGTTGAATGCTACATTGACGACTTAGTCATCAAAACGATGAAGATGGAGGATCACTTGGTGGACCTCAGAATTATATTTGAAAGGCTACGATTGCATGGGCTGAAGATGAACCCGATGAAGTGCACTTTTGGCATCTCCAGCGAAAAATTCCTGGCCCTCTACCAGCAAGGGACCAGCCCCCACATCCTCCACTCGGCATCGCCGAGTCACCCATGGGTTCGGGGTGAGCGTCGGGTGAATCGGCCGCCAAATACGGCCCGTTTGAGTCGCGCATCGTGCTTGCTAGTAGGTCCAAGGTTGTGTCACATCAGTTTGTAAAGGAAAAATAAAATGAGATAGAAATCCAGCGAATGAACACTATCAAGGAACCATCCCGAACAGCTTCAAGGAGAACATTGTACTTGATTTTGAGTGGAATATCTCATATCGACTCAGATTAAGAGCAAGAGGCCCTCGTTACTGGCTTAATATGAGAATTTCATGATTGAAGTTCAAAGTCTTACATGAATGCATGCTGGGCTAAAAGAAAAATTAAAATAAATTAAAATAGAAGATAATCAAGGATAATATTGCTAAGCTATCCAGACTTGGTCAAGAAACCGATTTCACGAGCTGATACTAAGTCGAAGTCCATTTATCTGTGCACCAATTCACAAAAGGGAACCATCGTCCCCAGTCTTAGGCGGCTCAATGGCCTATCCGTGTGACTAAGACTCCTCTGGAATCATCATTGTTTTTGATGAAGGGGAACTCAAATTCCAGATTTACCAAAGTCATAAGGTCCTTGATATAATCTAATAGCGTAGATAACATATAGTAGGAATGCATACAGAGAGATGGTGATAACAATGAGCATAAGAGAACTGAGATGGAATGCAGATACCGTAGCGCTTGGATGATGATGCTCGGACGGTGGGACCAGGAGCTTCTTTCCTGCGCTCAAAAGATTCATTAGCCAAGATATCATGAAGCATAAAGTAAATGAAGTATAGCAGCCATAGCAGACTTAAGCATGTAAAGCATGAGTGATATAATAACACATCAAAGCAATGATCATTATAATGTGAAAACATGGCATTAAAGCATATACTCCATAAGGACTTTAGCATTATTCCCATGAGGATGACCAACTTGGCTAATCAGTTAAAAGATGTGGAATTGAATGATCAAAATGCCCAGCTAAAAATTGGCAAGAGTGCCTTACAGGGCGACAAGAGTAATCAGGAGATTTGATAGATAATTACTCAGAATGGCAGGAATAATCAGACTCAACATAAATCAGTAAGAATCACTCTGAAGGATAGAGAGATGAAAGATGCTTGTGTCCAGTTGAGCAGTGCTATAGGAGATGCTTATTGTTTGACATGTTTCTGTCAATAGAAAGCTCCATAGAACCAAAAAGAGGGGGACAGAAAGACTGAAAGTGTGATGAATGATATAGCAATGTTCTTCATAGGTTGCCTCGTTAGATGTCTATAGTGCATCTGCTCAGATATTGCAGGCATCTGTTGCACAAAATGATATGGCCGTATTTGTCCCTAGTGCTCAGGTTGCTCCCATTATAGATGTTGGAAAATGAAGGCTAGCTTTGTAGAATTGATTTTGTTTTTTTTAATACAATCTGTTTACTTTGAAATTACTTATTGCTTCCAAATGTTGACAACCTTTCAGATAGAAACTTGTTTGCATTACTTTTCGTTTTCAGCTTGCTCGTAACAAGTTTCACTGATTATGAATTGGTCCAGGTGGTGTATGACCATGTTTACATGCTTGATGATGAGTTAAAATGGAAGGAATTGCCTCCCATGCCAAAGCCGGACTCCCACATAGAGTTTGCATGGATTCTTGTTAATAATTCTATTGTTATTGCTGGAGGCACGACAGAGAAGCATCCTGTAACTAAAAAGATGGTATTGATTGGGGAATTATTCCATTTCAACCTAGATACTTTGGTATGTCATTTCCTGCTCATATATTTACTTTTGCCAAAAACATATTTGGCACCTACTAAATTCTGTCTCTCTTATTTCATGTTCTTTTTTCTTGGTGAACTCTACGTGCTAACTCACTATTAGTCATAATCTGGAGCAGTGATTTTGCAGAATACTAAGAATTGTTGATCTCATTGACCTTGTCATCTCAACCTCTTTGTTATGGAGTAGCCATGTGCTATGTGAAATTGGACCTTTTTTTTCTATGCCTTAACCATTTTTTGGACACTAGAAGGCCTACAAATCTTTTTGGAGATGACATCCTAGTGCATGCCATGAGCCATTCTAATTACCGGTCAATTGATGATCCTTTCAATCCATTAATGACAATCCATAGATGACTTACACTGCATCTCAGGCAACTCGCAGGTCCAACCAACGAGAGGCGTAAACAGTACCGAAATAAGAACTAGTCAGAGTGACACTCGTCAGTGTCAGTCCTACTGCCTCCGACCACGTGTGCACACACTGACTCCTGCCTGTCCATTTGTTGTTCGTACTCATCATCTGAGTCTCTTGATCGACCCGCTTGTATAACTGTTCACGCCTTGATATTTCTGCCTTGTTCGGGACGTGACAGGAGAGCTCGACCCCGTCAAGTATGGGTCCGCCTGACTGTGGTAATGCTCCAAACTATCTGGGACAAGGCGTAGCAAGTCCTCCCGGCTCACCCAGGTGTCCTCTGTCGAGTGGCTGTCCTTCCACCTCACAAGATAACGCTGGTATTCCTTGTTCCTAGTATTGGTAGTTTATTAATCCAGTATCGCCTCCACCTGCTCATGTCGGCCTCTCAAGCTGACAGGTGGAGTCCATCTGGTGATATCTCTCACAAGGGGAGGTAAAGGCTCGAGCTCCTCATAGGGTCCCACCGTAGGGCCCTTGTAGGGTACAATATCTGCCACATTGAAGGTAGGGTTTACCCCAAAGCCCATAGGTAGATCTAGCTCATGTGCATTACTACCTAGTCATCTCAGAACTCGAAAAGGTCCCGACCCGCGTGCCCTCAACTTGGAGGTAGATCTCGAAAGGAGCTGCTTCGTCCTTACCATCACCGAGTCTCCCACTTGGAACTCATAGTGGCACCTTCAAGCATCTGCCTGTCTTTTGTAAGCCTCATTGCTCTTCCCTATATACTTGTAGATGTAATCATGCAACTCTTTGATATGTTGTGCAAAAGACTCGGCTGAGACTGACGTTCTTGCATGCGGGGGGAGGGGAATAAGATCCGAGGGCTTCCTAAGCCTATAACCATGCACAACTTTGAATGAACTCTTACCTATGGATCTATTGACAGAATCATTGTAGGCAAACTCAGTCAGAGGCAAGAGGAGATCCCAATTTTTTGGGTGGTCCCCGACTAAGCAATGGAGTAAGTTCCCAAGACTTTGATTGACGACTTCAGTTTGGCCATCAGTTTGAGGGTGATAGGGAGTAGAGAATTTGAGAAGGGTCCCCATTCGATGCCAAAGGGTTTTCCAAAATTAAGTAGTAAATTTCACATCCCAATCGGTCACACCAGTCTTAGGTAGTCCACGAAGTCGGACCACCTCATCAAAGAATAAACGGGCTACCCTAGAAGCATTCGAAGTTTTGAAACATGGGATGAAATGGGCCATCTTGGAGAACCTATCAATGACCACAAATTAATTAAGTTAAGAAGGAGTTCTTTACTTAATGGGCTGGAAAACCAAATCGACTATTGGGCCTAGAGGGTCACATATATTAGAGTGGTGAACAGACTGGGATGGGTGGAGTTTATAGACAGTTATTAGATTTTTGTGAAAAACACCAAAGGTCTATAAATATACACTAAAGGGAGAAACCCTGGCCAAGCTATAGGATTAACCCTGGCCGCCCTCTCTCCTCCCTCTCTCTCTAGGCTGCGCCCCCTCCTTCTCTCTCCTTCCTCCCCGGTGGATGGTGGTGTTGAGATTAGGTCGGCGTGTGGAGATCGTAGAGGAGATCCCGTCTGCTTCCACTGCTCGTGTGGATACGTCTAGAGGCCGAATGCTTGAACGGCTCGCGACTCCGAGATCTTCCACTCGTTCGTCTTTAATGTTTTGGGAGACTCTCAACCCCGCAAAGGTAAAGAATCATTCTTTATGTCGCGGGATTACCGTTTTGTTCGATTTTGAAAAACCAGTGACGATCTGCAGTCTAAGGTTTTGATGATTTCCACTGCACATTTTGGTCAAAACCTTACAGTGGTATCAGAGCCAGGTTGCTGGTTTGATCAAAATCGACATTATTATATTATTTTTTGTCAGTCCCGTTCTTGCATGGGGCTTAATGTTCGTCGCTCGATTGGGTCGCTCATGAGATGAGCAACAGTCTATTGAAGCCCGGGAATCGTTCTCGAGTTCAAGGAGATCAAAACGCATAATTTTGTGTGTTAGATGACCCACTGTCGAGGCCAGATCGGCCACCACAAACTCGACGGGATCACCGTTTGCACGCATAAAGGATGATCATTTCAGACCGTCGAACGTCGATTGCTGGTGCCCATATGGGCTAGCAGGGGCCCTGGATTGTCCTTGATGGCGTGCGACGACGTCCGGAGGTGCATGGTGGCCGGTGCAAGCATCGCGGCAGCTTTCACGGTGGGAGGGATGAATGTCGTCCCTGATCTTCGCAGGCGAAACCGCTGGCGTCGGCGACGGTGGTGGAGGTTGGCGGCCGGACCAGCGGGGCCTGGAGGGGGTGTGGTTGGTGCGATGGCCGGTGGCTGCCCCTCCCCAGACCTGCTCGCGCGGCGGCGATGACTAGGGTGAAACCCTAGCCGTCCCGCGATCAGGCGGCAGGGCATAATTTTCATGACCAAAATAGCCCTGACCAAATGAACTAATGACCAAACAAGTCCTGAAGGGGGCGCCCATGGGCCTAGCCCACAAAGTGGGCCCATTTGGCCACTCTAATGACCCATTAGCTAGCTAGAGGACTCTAGAAAGGAAAAATTACATCAAAGGGACTCAAATAAAATGAAAATTACATGCTATAAGTCAAAATTAACTAACGGAGATGATGATGCGTCGAGGGTGAGCAATTGGAGTCTCAAAAAGATGGAGTGGCTAGGGGATGTCCCCATCATACCCCCGGGATGGGGAGAACTCGACCCCGTCGAGTGTGGGTCCACCAAGGTAGTAGTACACCAAAGCAGCTTCGGGAGAAACTCGTCCTCCCATCTCAACCCTGCGTTCGTAGCCAGAGGATGGCTCTTCCACTTCTCAGGATAGCGCAGGCACACCCTCTTCTTGGTGATGGTACCTTGCTTGTCTAGTATCACCTCGATGTGCTCATGCCGGTCTCTCAGGCTGATATGTGGAGGCTCTCCAATGGTGTCACTCACAAAGGTAGGTGTAGGCTTGAGGTGCTAACTAGGTTCCACCGCGGGGCCCTCATAGGGTGCTAGATCCGCCATGCAAAAAGTCAGTTGTACCCCAGAATCCTTTGGTAAGTTCAACCCAAGCATGGTTGCCAATGCCACTCAGAACTTGGGGAGGTCCAAGTCCTTGTGCGCTCGGTTTGGAGATAGCCCTAGGGTAGAGCAACTCTGATATCACCATCACCGCATCGCCTATTGGGCACTTTAAGTGACACTCGTGAGTTTTTGCTTGCTTGAGTACTCATGCCATGCATTATGATGTGGTGTAGGTGTAACAACTATAGTGTGTAGGGGTGGACCTGGACAACCGTAGGTGGACTAATCGGGCATGTGGTGACTATCAAGCTCGCTAGATGTGGGAGGTCCTGGGCACCCACAAGTGAACCTATCATGCATATGTGTGACCAAAGTTGGGGGACCTGGACACCCATAAGTGTACCCTTCATGCACAAGACTAGTTGGGTGGGTGACGATGGATGGGGGAGGGCTAGGATATACAAATGTTGGCCAATCATGCATCTGTCCTAACGTGTGCGCGACACCAATGGGATGACCTAATCTACTAACCATGTTGGATGACATGAGTTCATGGAGTTGACCCAGGGCGACATGTCAGTGATGTAGTACCGTGCTAGGTTCGTCGAGTTGGGCCGTTATGCATCGCACATCATGGCAGATGAGGAAGTGAAGACCGATAAGTTTGTTAGTGGTCTGAGGGTCGAGCTGAGGCACCATCTTCTTGCGTCAGGTTTGACCACTTTGGACGTGGCATGCAAGGCAGCATCGGCAGAGGAGAGAGATCTGTAGAAGGTTTGAGGGCAGGGTAGTGCTGGTCAGGTTCAGGCAGGTTTTGGTCAGCCGTCAGTGGTTCAGCAGCAGAGTACTGTCTAGCTCTCAGCTGGTGGTTCCGTGGCGACGCAGTCGGTTGCCCCCGTGTCGGAGCCTTCTTCCTTTAGCTCGAAGCTCAAGAAGTTGCTTAGGGAAGCTAGTTTTGGCAAGAGGCGTCAGGACCGTACGGGGAGGATGTTGCAGGAGTCGTCTGGTAGTGTTCAGTAGCCGGTAGCTTTACAGCGTCGGAGCTCAGTGAGTGGTGCTCGGGATGGGTGTCCCAGGTGCGGTGGCTCTCATCCAGGCAGGCTGTGCTCGTCGCCTGTGGTTTGCTTCAAGTGTGACCAGCCAGGGCACGTGGCACGTGACTGTCCGTAGAGGCCGAGTCAGCCATCCGGGTTTCAGCAGTAGCAGTAGTTTCAACTACAGCAAGTTCCAGCACAGCCGCAACAGCACCAATGACAAGAGCAGTTTCCTCAGTTGTCTCGGTCAGCTACTGTAGGGAGGCAGAGATCCCGAGGCAGAGTGACCAACATGACCAGAGCAGAGTTTGAGGCATTGCAGTTGGTGGAAGGTACTCTTTCGATTTTGGGTTGTGCGGCTCGCGTTTTGTTCGATTTAGGTGCTTCTTATTCGTTTATCTCAGAGAATTTTACTCACAGTGTGGAGGACTCAGTGACCGAGGTGTCCTGTGACATGGCGGTGGAGTTACCTACTGGCGATTTCATACACGTTCTGTATTGCTTCGAGAAGGTGCCCGTGTGGGTGGAAGGGCGGAACTTGCCCGCCAGGCTCTACGCGTTACCGCTTCAGGACTTTGATGTCATCTTGGGCATGTATTGGCTCGAGGCACATCATGCTTTGGTGGATTGCGGCTCGAAGAAGGTCTACTTCCGACAGCTTCGTGGACCCACCCAATAGTTTGTGTGGGGACTGCAGAGCTCATTCGTCCCGTGCCAGTGAGAATACAATTTCCTACAGATCTGGCATCGTTGGACTTGGGTACTTCAGGAGATAGCTCTGCTCCTATCAGGGTCTCAGATCTAAGGGCCGAAGTAGACTCAGCCAGAGGTTTAGCATTTGTGCCGACTGCAGTAATGACCATCGCACCCGAATCTGCGGTCCCTGTAGTATCTCTTATGGAAGCTGAGCCTCTGTCGACCCCGAACACGGCCGCTGGGACTTCATTGTTGAAAGATGCAGCTGCCGCTGAAGAAGCGGTCGAGCAGGAGTTAGCAGTTACAACAACCGGTCCATCGCCAGTGATCAGCCCTGAAGCAGCTGTCATGCCGACAATTCATGAAGAGATAGCTCCAGCAATCACCAGCTCTTCTCCTACGAGCATTCAAGCAGCAGCCCTTGAGGAAGAGGCGGTGGAGAAATCTTCAGCCCCGGAGGGAGTCATAGAAGAAGCTCAGTCAGACCTTCCAGTAGCTCTTCCGTCTTCATCTTCCCAGCCAAACGTTGCACTATGGGCAGATATTGACGGTGAGGTGACTTTTGAAGTGGCCCCGTCCAGTTCCCTCGGCTTTGCTTCTCCTGAGAGTTTTGTCTGGTAGAACTTGGACATGCTGCGTCAATTGGTCGAATCTCAGCTTGGATTGACCTACTTACAGCTAAAAGAGATCGCCAATCGCTTTACCGTCGGCTTGCAAGCAATGGGCTGTCCCCTAGAAATATGGGCTCAACGTGTATTATTGTTGCTGAAATTCGTACATCGCCGGGATTTTCTGGCGCGTATCTCATCAGACAAGCTGGTGGCCTTAAAGATGCAGAAGGCATAATGCAAATCTGAGCTGGGGAAGATCGGTTCTGCTCTGCAGGAGCGCTAGGGCTAGCTAGAGGCTCTGACAGAGCGAGAGTGATCCATTCAGGATCGAATCAGCATTCTAGAAGCAGAGCTTAATGAACTCCAAGCTGAGCTGCCACAAGTAAGAACTGCTCGGCCATAACTTGTTGAGGAAGTAGCATTATTGGAGGGGCAGATGGCATCTCTAAAGGATGAATCTGTCCGGCTTCAGGAGGAGGAGTCTCGCCTTCATGAATTAGCATCTGCTCCCTATGTAGGCCTTCTGGGCATGAGCAAAGGGGGGCATGAACGTGCCGGCCAAGGAGTGTACCGGGGAGGTAGGCTGGGTGTACCGTTGAGGGCATTGGGAACTAGTGTGCCGGCGAAGGACCAGGCAAACACGCCGGAAAGAGATTGGAAGGGCGTACCACTGGGAGGTTGGGAGCGTGCCGACGAAGGACACATTTCGTGCAGACTTTGGTTGGGCTGGATGAGGTCTGCGCAAGTTTTCACCAAAGGAGCAAAGTCCATGCAGATGTACAAATTCTGGAATGAAGTCCATATAGGTTTTCAACAAAGGAGCCAAGTCCATGCAGGTTTTCTGGGGTTTAAGTCCATGCACATTGGGGTTGGGTCCATGTGAGTGTACGAGCAAGGTCCATGCATGTGTGCAGGGTTAAGGTGGAAGTCCATGCAACTCTTTGGGCAAGTCCGTGCATATGCACAGGGTTAAGGAACGAAGTCCATGCATGTTTTAGGGTAAATCCGTGCATATGCACGGGATCAAGGAACAAAGTTCGTGCATGTTTCGGTCAGGGTCCATGCAGGTTTTGGGCAAGTCCGTGCATATGCACAGGGTTGAAGGATGAAGTCCATGCAGGTTTTTAAGCAAGTCCGTGCATATGCACGGGGTTGAAGGATGAAGTCCATGCAGGTTTTGGAATGAGTCCGTGCATATGCACGGGGTTGAAGGATGAAGTCCATGCAGGTTTTGGGCAAGTCCGTTCATATGCACGGGGTTAAGCAACAAAAATCCGTTCAAATGTTTGGATTGAGTCCAAGCAGGGTCCGTGCAAGTGCTAGCCATGGGTGATGCAAGGCTATTTAGTGCAGGGATGAAGCCCGTGCAAGGTTTGCACGAGGTTGAAGCTGCACGAGGTTGAGACTGCAAGAGGATGGGTGTGCCAGGGAAGGTTGCAGGCATGCTGGGGAACGGCATGGTAGAGTGTGCCGGCGAGTAGGGTGTACCAACGAGGGGCTTGGGGATGGTCGTGTCGCTCAAGGGAGCTGGATGGTGTGCCGGGGAAGGAAGTTGGAGCGTGCCGGTGAGGGGTTTTAGGAGTGTACCGGCAAAGGAGTTGGAGGGCCGACCCCTCTTCATTCTTTTAAGGCCTTTCTTTTCTTCCACCTTTTTGATATATTTATTTCTGTAATTCATGAAGATTTTCCGTCTGGGTGGGCCCTGCGACCTCCTTCGTGACGAGAAGTGACTCGGACGCGAGGAGCGGAGCGGGAGGGGCGGGGCCGACGTAAACAGCGTTAACTTTTTGCACGGTCGCCGGAATCGCGATTATAATATGTTTCCGGAAATGGCAAGAAGAGACGGCGGGGGTGAAAATTGACGTAGTCGATTTCGGGGCCCGTTTTCTCAGTCAGAATTATCAAAATGGCTCAATATGTCGCTCTTCACTTGAGTCGGATGTCTGTGGACTTTTAAATTGCGTAACTTCTCTCATGTTTGTCTGTTTGAAGCAGTGTTATCAGAACCGGATCGGACCGGCCGGTCGAACCGGTTCGACCGGGAACCGGTCCAAGAACCGGTTCGATTAGGCCCGGTCCGGTCAAATGTTAAAAAATCGGACGAACCGGACGAACCGCAGTTCAACCGGTGAACCGGTCCGAACCGGTTCAACCAGATTCACCTTTCAAAAAAAATATTTAAATATTTAAATATTTAAAATAATATATTTGTGTGCACAAAAATATCTTATTATTATTGATTTGTTGTTATTTAGTATTTTATTTTAGATATATTTAAAGTTTAAATGTTTAAAGGAGTATAAATGTCAATTGTGAAGGGTGAACATCAATAAAATATTATAAAATTTTAAGGTCAATTTATTTAACCATGTTATTGTTATTTTTTTTACTTGTATAGTTAGTAGTTACATAATCAGGACTAATAATTATACGTGTATGTTTATTTATTTTGATTATTATATCTTATTTTTTATTATCTTAGGTTATAGAATCGGGTCAGACCATATATCAATATTATAATGACATCACATTTCAAATCGGTTTGATTGAACGGTCAAACCAGTTCGAACCGAACCAGCTCATTTTCCGGTCCGATTCTGATAACACTGGTGTATATACATATTAAAGACCCACTTATGTGCATGGACTGGAGAGAGGTATAGAGAAGAGAGAGATAGAGAGAGGAAGAAGAAAGGGAGAGATAGAGAGAGGCCAGGAGGTGCGAGAGAGAGGCCGCGAGAGAGAGGGAAAGAGAGGGCGTGGGGGCGTTTTTCATGCGATGGCGAGGAGAAGGAGATGGTGGTGAGAGCGACCCGGTGGGGGAGGTGGGGGCATCGACCGTCGACGGCGGCGACGTGCAGGGATGCTCAGCGACGGCTTCGGACGGGAGCGAGACCAGAGGTGAGAGTGGTAGTGGAGGGGTGTCTGTGGGCGGCGCGGTGGTTGGCGTAGGTGACCACCGGCGAGCGCCGACAGGCACGGGGCCGGAGGGAGGGGATAGTGTAACCCGACTGTGTGTGTGTGTGTGTATGCGAAGGAGGTGTGGGCTGTGTGTCTGTGTGGGAGAGTAGCAGAGGGAGGAGAGAGATGGGGGGCCTCCGGTTGTGTGGGCTAGAAAGAGAGAGGGAGCGGCCGGTGTGAGTGTGCAGAGGAGGAGGGTGTTCGCGGTGGCGAGGATGGTCGCGGTGCATGTGAGAGGGAGACGATGTGAGAGGGTTAGAGAGGAGGTGCGGCCGCTGCTACCCGTGTGCCGAGGTGGAGAAGTGCTCGCGGCGGTGCAAGTGGGTGAGAGGGAGAGAGGATGGAGGCTGGTGGTGGCGCCGGTAAGTGAGAGGGGGAAAGGGTGAGAGGGAGAAAAGTGGCGTTTGGCGGCGTCGTGGGCGAGCGGGGGGTGGCATGAGGGTGAGAGGGAGAGAAGTGGCGGCAGCGAGAGAGAGAGACGCGGCGAGAGAGGGGGGGACCGCGTGGTGTGTGTGCATGGGAAGGGAGCGTCCGGTGGAGGGACGTGGACGATGGCAGAGGGGAGGGCTGCTGCGACGAGAGGAGAGGTGAGCCGCGGGAGTGTTAGAGAGAGAAGGAGAGAGAGGGGGAGAGGACGTTGGTGACGGTGGTGGGTTGGCCGGGGTGTTGCATGCGGGCGTGGGACCGGAGGTGAGGGGGGGTTGTCCGGCGGCGGGGCGCTGGTGATAGAATGGAGGCCGGAGGTGGGAGTGAAGGGAAAGAGAGGGAGTGAGGGGGGAGGCAGACGGCAGGAGGGCGGTGGGCGGCGGCGATGGAGGCTCCGCGGCGGGTGTGTGCAGTGGTGGGGAGAAAAGGAGAGTGGGGGAGTGCGTGTGAGAGAAGGTGTGGAGGAGAAGAGAGAGGCCGCCGGGCGGTCAGGAAGAGAGAGAGAGAGGGTGAGAGGTCGCCTCCGGTGGGGTGGTGAGGAAGAGAGAGAGGGTGAGAGGGTCTCGCGGTGGGAAGAGAGGAAGAGAGAGAGCGTTCGCGTGGGGAGGTCGCCTCCGGTGGGGTGGTGAGGAAGAGAGAGAGAGGTGAGAGGGGGTTCGCGGGCGGCTGGGTGGTGCGTCCGTGAGTGCGGTGCTGGGGATGGCCGCGGCGGGCATGCAGGGGGGAGAGAGAGGTCGGCCGGCGGGTTGGTCGTTGGAGGGTGTCAGGCGTGGCCATCCGGAGGTGAGAGGGAGAGAGAGTCGTGGGAGAAAAAGAGAGAGAGAGAGCGTGGGGCGCTGCGGCTAGGTGTAGCTAACAGAGAGAAGGGGGTGGCCGTGTGGAGGGAAAAGAGAGGAGAGTGATGAGAGGGGAGGGCGACGCCGGGGACGGTGTGTAAGAGAGAGTTAGAGAGAGAAAGGGCGACAGTGGCGGGGCGGATGTGTGTGTGGGGATTGGCCTGCGGCGGTGGTGTGAAGTGCCCAGGGAGAGATGGTGAGAGGGGGATGGGAGGTTGACGGTGGGGAGGTGGAGTGGTGAGGGTGCAGTGTGTGGTAGGGAGAGTGAGAGGTCGCCGGCGGTGAGGGTGGCGGTGCTGTGGAGAGGGAGTGAGTGTGGATAGAGAGGGGGTCGGCCGTGGCGGTGTTAGTGCGGGTTAGGAGAGGGAGAGAGGATGGAAGCCGTGGGCGCTGACCGTGGTGGGGAGGCTGGGCTCCGGTTCCTTTCGTGAGAGGGAGAGAGTTGGTTGGCCGGGAGAGAGAGACGGAGGGGGAGAGGAGTCCCACCGGTGGAGGGAACGAGAGAGACAAGAGGGAGGTGGGGAGGTGGGGGGGCGCTGCCGCTGGGTGGTGTGGGTGGCGATAGAGGAAAGTGGGAGGTGGGGGTTCTCTACGGGATCCACCTGTGAGAAGGAGAGGTTGAGAGAGGGAAAGAGTGGTCGCCAGCGGCGGGTGTGGTGAAGATCTGGGCATTAGAGAGTTAACTCCGGTGGGATGAGAAGATAGAGTGGGAGAGAGGGGGTGGCGTCCGCGGTCCTGGGGTCGTCCGTGAGAGGGCTGAGAATGGAGAGATGGTCGATCGTTTGTGTTGTGAAGAGGGTGGGAGAGAAAGGCTACGTCCGTATAGTGTATGGGTGTGTGAAGGGTGAAATATCTCATTTCTTTTCATTTTTCTTATTCTTCTTCTTCCTCCCACCGTGAGCGCTCTCTCCTCTCCTCCCTTCGACCGACGACGACCGCGGCGAGCTCCCACCGGCTGCAGACGGCACGAGACGACAGCGCGGCGGCGGCGGGGACGGTGTGGCAATCGAGGCGGCGTGAAGTTCGTGGAGTTTCGTGGAAGAACGAGGGTTTTCAAGACATTTTTCACGATTTCGGCGTCGAATCGGCGGAGCATTCGCTCCATTGAGGTAGGGTGACGTTCCCTAGCTCACCACGTTTCATTTCCGTGGTTTCTAACCCGTCGTGAGGCCAAGAGGGGTATTTTTTAGCCGGTTAGGGTAAAACCATGATTTAGGGAGTGATCGCCCGATCTAGTGATTCACCACGTTTTTGGCCGATCCGAGGCCGTAGAATCATGCTTAGGGTTATTGGGGAGCTTCTCCATTGATTTCTCCCTCTCCTGTGGAGGTATGGGGGCGTGGTCGGCATTTTTGGGCTTAATTCGCCGTTTCGCTGCCGGGACGATATAGCGGTAGTCCCAGGGGCCGTTATGATCATAACGCGCCCAGGTAGGTGCGTTATGCTCTGTGAGTTTTGAGTCTGGCCTTCGTGGGTTTAACGGTCCCACGATTGACCATCATATTCAGCATAACGCCCCGATGCTGGTGCGTTATGGGTTTCCGACTGTTGGTTTTTGACCGTTGGGGGTCCTGGTCACATAACGTGCCTAGGGAGGTCCGTTATGTCCTATGACGTCCTAGGGAAGGTGCGTTAAGCTCAACGCCCTTGCCCTCCACTTAACGCACCGGAGATGGTCCGTTAGGGTCTATAACGTCCCTAGAGGAGTGCGTTATAGTCTATTTTCACCCCGTGACATAACGCACCACGGCTGGTCCGTTATGTACATAACGCCCCTAGAGGAGTGCGTTATGTTCCCTTCCGTGACTTCGGACTTGACGCACCTGTGTTGGTCCGTTAAGCACTATAACGCCCCTGGGAAGGCGCGTTATAGTCTGGTTTTTGCTAAGAGTGAGGGACGGTCAGGTTGGACCGTCCATTCTCCCCCGCGCGGCTGCGAGTTAGCCGTGCATCCTTGAGTGGCCAATGATGGATCGTTCATCCTCTGAGGCCTAGCCGGTGGTTTCTTCTTCATTTTCTTCTTCATCAGCTTGGCTCGAGCTGGGTAAGGTTGATAATGTATCGCAAGAGAGAACAATGCTCCTCCCTCTACTCTTTGAGGTCTTCTTTTTCTTCTCCTTTGTGGTGGGCGTATGCCCCGTGACCGGCCATCCAGTGCGCACGGCACTTCTGATTTTCCTTTAGCTTCTTGTATCGGGCCAAGGGGTTCTAAACGTCCCCATGGGATATGCTCATTGGTGTAGACTGTGGAATCCTCAGGCACTTCTTCAGGTAATTGCTGTTGTAAAGATACCATGTTGACTCCCCTCTTTAGATCGGGCAGCTCGTGTGGGCGTGAAGGATCCACTTTATGTTCATCCATCTGGAGTTCCCCTTTCCTAATCAGACTTTCAATAATATTTTTAAATACATAACAATCTTCAATGGGGTGCCCAAGTGCTTGATGGTATGGGCAGAATCGGGGATCATCTTTTCTTCGGGCACCATCGGGTCTCTTTGGCTCCGGAAGAGTGATTTGTTGTATTGAGTAGCCCATTCGAATAGGACCCGGGTTATCTCCTTAGGAAAGTAATAAGGTTTGTTCATCATGGCTCGCAAGGAGGGGCCATCCTACCACTCAACCGGCTTGACGGGTGGAGGGTAGGCGACCCCTTCATCTTTTTGCCGCTTGAACGTCTTGAAGTCGACTGTATGAACTTCCCTAAGCTCGGTCCTTCTATCAGTTGCTTTGGCCTTTAACCTTGCAGCAGCAGGGACAGAGGAACCACTAGAGTGGAAGGCTTCGATCTCCGCCACGACATTGTTTAATCGGTCAAAAGATCTTATTTCAATTCTGATAATCTTTTCGAGGATCTTTCGCCTCAAGTTTTGTTTGCATCTTTGCACCGCATCTTCTTGATGTGGCGGATGCCTGCATCTCATGCTGAGGTTCCACCATCTTTTAATATACTCCAAGACAGTTTCATCATTCTTCTGCTTGGAGGCATACAGCTCGGCCATAGTGACCTCTCTTTCAGCAACGTGGAACTGTTCCTGGAACTTTCGTTGCATATCTGGCCAATCACTAATAGATTCGACCAGTATATTTGAATACCATTCGAAGGCGAGGCCCGTGAGGGAGGCCCCGAAGAACTTCAGTAGGTAGGATTCTTTCGTGGCTAGGTCACCCCTGAATCAAATAAAGCACAGGCTGCACAACCAAAAATAGTAGTTGTACCTTCAACAAGATTGGAAGCTACAGCCTCTGCTCAAGAAATGTGAGTCACTTTACCTTTCATCTTTCTACCGGTAGCTGCAGAAGACTGGAGAGAAGATGCTGCTGAAGCCTGAGGGAGGATCTGCTGAAATTACTGAGATGGCGGCGGTGGTGGGAGCGGAGACCTGAATTGTGATTGAGATGGCTGGGATGGAGTTGCTGGAGCAAACTGCATGGGAATTGCTCGCATCGGACAGTCTCTCATCACATGACCTGGCTGGTCACACCGGAAACACACCACCGGCAACGAGTATGGTTTGCCTGGGTGGCTGCCACCACATCGCGCACAACCTTTAAACTGACTTTTTACAGAAGTCTGTCACTGCTGGAAGGAAGGAGTTGACTGCTGGATAGCACCAGACGAAGCCTGCTAGTGAAATCATTTCTTGAGTCTTTTCTTGTTCTTGAATCTTCCAAACTGGGACTTGCCAAAAGAAGCAACACCACTTGCTGCTGGAGCGGTAAAAGGAAATCCTAGAACAGGAGGCAGATAACCTGAAGGAAGTTGAGCTGTCGGCTGATCGACATTGCCTGAGAAGGAACCAGGGATCTTGCCAAATCCAATTCCAACACTACTGCAGCCTGATATACTTTAGTCATATTGGTAACCCGGGCAACAATCAGCGGCTACCTCAACTCAGCACGAAGGCCACGAAGAAATTACTCTATCTTCAATGCCTCATTTGAAAGTATATGGGGCCCATAACGGCCCAATTCCATAAATTTGTTCTGATATTCAAGCACCGACATCCCTCCCTGGACAAGTTGTAAGAACTGGTGCATTTTATCCATGCGGAGATAAGCCGGGCTGAAAGTGAGTTCGAAGGTAGCGATGAACTTAGTCCACGAAATCTGGCGGAGCGGGCGAGATTGAAAAGAAACCTCCCACTCGGTATTCCACCAGGTCAACGCCGTGCCCTGGAACTAAAAGGTACCGAGCATCACCTTTTCATCTTCCGCGCATTCCATAGAACGAAACACGCACTCGGTGGCATCCAACCATATTCTAGCGGCATCCGGATTGGTCTGGCCTTCAAATGTCAGTGGATGAAATAACAAAAATTCCTTTAATGCTACCTAGTGTAGAAACTGGCTCGAATAACGGGATGGCTGACCTTGTCGACTAGAAAAGCTCAGAGAAAAGGTATCAGAGGAAGAGAGGAAGAAAAGGAAGGAATGCCCGGATGTCAGGAAAACAAGAGAAGGCCTCCTCTGCCAACTCTTTGGAAGGGACAAGGCCGGACGCCAAACAGAAAGCAAGCACCCCTGAGTGGCGCAAGCGAGGGTCAAGTTGCAGGCATCCTCCAAAGAGTGAAAGAAAAGAAGAGAAGTTGGTTGAAGAGCAAAAGAGGGAGAAAGACCGAGCACCCCCTCGAAGAGATGAAAGAGGCCATGAGGGTGGAAAGCAAGGAGAATCAATAACGTTGCGTCGTCGGTCCTCCTCAAGTGGGGCGGCGGCCCAGAGAGCAGGAGTGAGTCGAGCGCTAGGCCTCCTTCCTTCTCCTACATTGTCCGCCCCATCCTCCTTCCTTCACCTACACTGTCCGCCCTGCCCTCCTTCCTTCTCCTACACTGTCCGCCCTGTCCTCCTTCCTTCTCCTGCACCGGAACAGCACGAATGCCTTGGCGGCCACCAGGGTCATCGTCTTTCGAGTCGCCCTCCATGTTCCGCTGATAACCCCCTAGCATGAAAGGCAGATGCTTCGTGAGAAGGGAGAAAGAGGAGAGATTGCAAGGGAAGTCTTAAGCAATGAAGAGAGGTGGAGACGCCAATCTGGACCATTTTATAGGTCGAAAGGGGGAACCCCCGCCTTAATTAACTCTCCCCTCGAAAAAATGCGAAAGGCAGGAACCTTTCCCTAAGGGCGGTTACTCTGCCTCCCTCACTGGCCCTCCCATAGGGACATGTGAAATGATAAGTCATTTAAAGCATGAAAAGTGGAAAGGCAGAAAGGCGACAGTGCCACGTTAGCCGCCTGGCTGATCAGCACGCGAGATGCCTGCAAAACGTATAAAATCTCCACTTTTTCTAGCAACTGCAGATATGATAGTCAAATCGCGCCAAAGGTGACAAGGAACGGTCAATCCAGACCCTGAAAATTACTGTCATTATATATAGAAAGGAAAATCTTACATGGAAACATCCAAAAAGAAAAAGAGCTAGCACATCGAGCTCATGTTCCTCCTAGTTTATGGAGATGGAGGGACTCCGAGAGGCCCGTGGCCTTTCCTGAGGTCGTTGCATGCACGATTTCTCATCATCGTCATTTGCTTCTTTTCATCCTCATTATCATTTTTACACACCCACCCACGCTTTGGCGCCCCTAGGGGTTTAAGAACCTCCAGGTGAACCCCCATTCACATTAGTTAGTTTATGTTCTATCATTTCTAGCATATACTACACCGCGTGGATCTAATCTAGGTTTTTTTTTGTTGGCCGCACGTTGTCTTGCAGGTCAGCAGTCATCCAGCATGAGGCCCACTCTTTCTGGCCCGCCGGAAAGAGTGGAGGTTGAAGTCCTACAACTTGGAGGAAGGTGGAGTGGAGCGGTCGATCGTTGTCCACCCAAGACGTTGAGCGGCTACCTCGTGGCCGTTCATCTTCTTCCTGTGGCTGCCCCAAAACCATCCCACCACCGGCGTGCTTCGTCCCGCGTTTCATTCCAGTGCTGGTAGGCGGCCTACAGAGAGCCACACGACTTACAGGCGGTCCTTCATCGACCACTCATCCTCCCAGCGCTAGGCAAAGGTGAGTGTCTCTCCTCATTTCTCAAGACACGACGTGTCCATCGCGTCCGGGGTCTTGGGTGGCGATCACACAGGTTTTATCTTCACCCCATCCTTTCGGTTTCATTGATTCTTTCGTGCTTCTCTAGCCAGGAGGAGTAAAAGGGTAATCTCATTCTATTGCCGGCACTTAAAGGGAAAAGCCATTTTTTCGATCAACAAACTTTCTGGCGATCACGGTGGGACGCCTAGTGCCCATCATGTTGGTGTTTGCTGACCCCCTCCATTCTTTTGAGTTTGTTAGTCTCTGTTCTTGTCAAGTTGTCACAGGTCGCTGGCTGGCGTTTGACGATTCTGTTCCCTAGCGGTTGTGCGGTCCTTTAAGGGCCACCTGATAGTTAGTGCGGATTAAGGTCGACCACCCTTCATCATCCCCAGTCGCACTCACTCTGCGACCCTGCTGCCTCCTGCGGCCAACCAGCGCCCACTCTACCCCTCTGCGGCCACTAGTCGGCCGCCTATCTTCCTGGCACAGGCACGTACCCCTATTTGCATTGTTCTATCTACGATTGTGTCAGGGTCACTCTAGGTCTTGCCCGGCTTGTGACAGGCTGCCCACCCAGGTACGTTCACCAGTGGCTCAGTTATTTGTTTAGTATTGCCAGCTTGTAATGTTTCCAGCACCCATATCCTTCCCATACCCTCGGGTCAAAATTCATTCTCAGGTAGATCCATATCTGTCCTCACCATTCTGTAACTAGTTCTAGAAAAATATGTCATTTGCAGAGGTTTCCATTTCTAATCCCTTTTCTGGATTGTCTTGAGAAAAATATATGTTGTACCCCTTCGAGTCTGCTTTCCAACAGCGCTGACCTCGCCTTGATCTGACATCAGATTTGAGCGAAATAATTATTTTCGTGAAGGCGCACAAATCTGATCTGAGTCAAGCTAATAGTAGCAGTCTGGGAATTAATTCCTCAGAAAATACGCCGGCTCACATTCGGCGATCGTCGCTCCTGGAGATCGATCAGCAACCCCTCAACAGCGGCCCAGCTAACTGCCGTAGTCAGAAGGCAACCGAAAGCTGCCGTCCCAAGTGTTGAGTTTGATTGCTGTCCAGCGGGTTGAGTTGCTAAGCTGAGTTGGAATTGTGCTGAGTCGGACCAGCAGCCCGTCTCTGGCCCAAAAGCTCTTCCGGCTTGCTGTCCGTCAACCCAAGATTGGTCCTCCCGGGCCCACTTGTATCCCTTTACCTCCCTGCGTGGAGTGGACAATAATATCACTGCTGTAATTATTGTAATTATTTTACCGAGGGTTACCGTACTTGGCCGGGGCCGTCTTCCCCACGCCCGGAGCGTGGAGGTATCGTTTCCACTCCTCTCTTTGGCATTTACTTATTTCATATATTTCATATGCCGCTGCAAGTGATAGGTTAACTAGCTCGATTCAATTCAATCACCGCTGCGAGAGTGAGTGAGTGGAACCCGTCCCGTGACTCGATCCGAGCACGGAAGAGCCGAGTACCCTTGACTCATTGCCGGTTCCTCAACCGCGCAGATCCACATGTTTCCCTCGCATAGGGACATCCACGAGCTAGAGTCCCAGGTTCGATGTCCGTCCCGCATCAGAAATGAATTATGTGGGCCGGTCACATGTCGCTCAATAGTGTTGGTAATAAAACGAGAAGCGTCATTGGGCTCTACTTTATCCTTGCAATTAATCCGTGTTAAAATGATAGGCAATAATTGTACGACCATGGTTGATGGATAGATAACGAATATAATTCATGAGTTTAAATATTTACCCAGAGACCCAACATGGCTTGTGTCCCAATGGTTTTAGGTCGGTTCGGGCTAGCGGTCCTAGCTTCGACCGTTTGGAGTCTTTAGCAGCCCTCTTATAGACCACCAAGTTTCGTTTGACTTCCGTCAATGTTTTAGGTCAGTTCAAGTTGTGTCCTTAGCGGCCCATTAGTAGACCGCTAGGCTCGTGAAATGGCTCTATAGTAGACCATTTTGGTAGTTTGACTGGTTAAGTCGGTTCGAGGGTTGACTAGGTCTGGCGGTCATTTATATGACAGCTATAGTCACCTCGCGGCCCATTCTATGACCGCCAAGTGTCTGTGTTCTCTGTGTGTGGTTAGCAGCCCGTTGACTGACCGCTTGGCTTGCCTAGTAGGGAAACGATCAACCGTTTATCCCTAGAGTGCTATTTTCCTGATATTTCAGCTTCCAATTGTCTTGGCTCAACCTTATGGTATGCCCGTTGTCCCGTGGAGGTCTTTGATGTCCTATGAGGGTTGTGACCATGTTATAAGGTAGCCAGGAGCACCTTTATATTGAGTGGTATTCTGTACCGCTTCAGAGTCGTTATTGGTCTTCGGTCAACCCGGTGTGACCCAGTGGTTGACACGTGACCTCGTGAGTGTCTCATCTATCCTATGAGGATCGAGACATGGTTTTGGATGTCTTGAGGAGTGGTTTTACCTTGATTTGCATGTCCAAGGACTTTGAGGGTATTTATTTGGATCCGACTGTATTGTGCCGCTTCCTTTATCAGTGTTTTATCGTGAGTTTGGATTAGGGATTAGGCTAATTGACAGCATGTTATCACTTTTATACGACGATCTAGACCCCGAGTTGTGAGACTCAAGGATCGTTGTGTCGACAGGTATGGTCGTTATCCTGAGTCTGGTGGCAATTTGGTGTGTTGTCCTATGCTTTGTGCTTGGTGTTTCGTGGTACGTGCAACAGTGCATGCTTAGCCTGTCCATACTTCAGCACTGATGTTTCGGAGTCTCTGTGTCTTGTGAGCCTCTACTAGTCGTAGCCTGACGACACTTTCCTATGTGTCGGCCCCCCTGGGAGTGGTGGCGGGGTGAGTTACTGACAAACAGTTTTTAGGCTAGTTTCTATGGGCTCCCTTGCCTTGCAGTAGCGTCCTACTGGGGGAGAAAACTAGCTAGAGACCTGGCTCAAGGCATTGAGCTTGCACTCCACGCAGGGAGGGGTTCACGGGGAGGGAAAAATAGTTACATGCACTACCCTCGCGCAGGAGGGGGGATCGCGAGGTGGGGAAATGAGCGTTCGACCGTATGCCGAGCTCGGGCATCCGATCGAGGTGCTGCCAACTCCTGGACGAAGCCCGAGGGATGCCGAAGGACGCTTGAAGGTCTGGGACCGAGCTGGTGTCGCTGGATGGAGACGGCGGCTGCAGCTGTGGGCCTGTGTAGTTCTGCCGCGCAGGATTGGTTGGCGCGGTCGTGGTGCGTCGCCCGGTACGGGCGCTGTAGAACTCCAAACATGACGGGACCAAGTCATGGATGTTGCTGATAGGGAGATCTATGAACCCTCAGAAGATGGCAGCCGTCTGATCACCTTGTTGGACGTGGTCGTAGGAATGGCTGGCGTTAGGTTCCTGGGTGAATAGCAAGATAGGCCGCCGATGGTCATGGTGGAACTTCCAATGCTGACATCAGACCGAGACAAAACCACCTGCGTTGGTTTTAGTTCATCGAAATCCACAATTTTGCTGAAGACTGCACGACCTGAAATAGAGAGGAGGAGGGGGTGTCGGGGCCAACTTGGCAGCAATCTGTCTTGGGCGAATCGGGGACTCTGGGTCTGGCGCGACTGAGGGATTTTGGACACCCTGGACGGAGGCATTGTCGAAACAAGGTGGGACCATTCTGGTTCATCGGCGCTTCGGAGAAGAAGAACTCTCATGAAGAGATCTCTGACTGATTCATGCAGGGGTGGGCGGTGGAGCTGCTACCAAATGGTACTCAGGTTCAGACCCAAATCTTGCGCAGTTGTACGAGGATGGACAACACGAACGGAGCCGAGGTCAGATCACAGTGGGACCACTTCTAGAGTGAAGCTGGCTTCACGAAGAACGACTCCACAGAAGACAACTTTGGCTGGTTCACACTGTGGATGCCGGGGCAGCCTCTGTAAGCTCGATCTCTGCTGCAGGCTGGTTGCAGAGAGCAGCAGGCAGGACTTCTCGAATCACGGGAGGGCGTAGCGGCGACGGGGCGACTCCGGGCTAGCTGTGGACGCACGGAGCAGGGGAGGGCGAGCCTGGGTTGCAGAGGGAGAGAGGGCTGGGGCATGGGATGCTGGTGGGCTGGCTAGGGTTAGGGGGGTGCGCCTACTGAACCTCGGTCCGTCAAAACTCAAGTCCACACCTACCGGCAGACAGGAGCACCTCCCACTAGAAGAACGACTGGATGCGTCCCCTGATGTCTTACACCGCGTCACAAGTGTCTATCTACAACGCCCCGGGCGCGAGACTCAGATACGCACAGTAACCAAAGTACTACGAACAAGGACTAGCTGAGGTCACGCTTGTCAGCGTGGGTCCAAGCCCTCAGCCTCGTGTGCACACTCAGACCATACGCCCTAGGTCTATCCTCTAGCTTGTAATTCCCCCACCAGCCCGGACTCGGCAGTACGCGGGGGACCTACGGTAACCAGCTTACTTACCATCTCTCTCGAGTGCACCACACCAGTGCTCCTAGTGGGCCGACACATGCGTGTCGTGGAAGCTATGACTAGTGGATGGGCCACCGAAAGTACAGACTCTCATGTCACAGAAACTGACTCCGAAAGTAAACGAGTATAAGGATCGCTCCTCGTACAACACTGACTCACGGCGACGTAAGCCAAAGATGCCACATCCCGGGACCCCTCACGGCACCCCACACCTGGTCCCCACATGATGTCCAGCATCAGTCAGACCATGGGTCTACACGTGGATCGAGGTTTGCTCACCCGGGACTCAAATCGGTACGAAAAACCACCAGCTAGGCCTCAGACGATGAACGGTCCATCATTGGCCACTCACCGATGCACGGCTAACTCACAGCCGCGCGAGGGAGAATAGATGGTCCAACCTAGCCCTCTATCACTCCCAGTAAAAACCAGACTATAACGCACCTGCCCAGGGGCGTTATACTGCTTAACGGACCAACATAGGTGCATTAAGCCCCAAGGCATGGAAGGGAACATAACGTACTCCTCTAGGGACGTTATGTACATAACGGACCAGACATGGTGCGTTATGTCATGGAGTGAAAATAGACTATAATGCACTCCTCTAGGGGCGTTATAGACCTTAACGGACCAGCTCGGGTGTGTTAAGTGGAAGGCAAGGGCGTTAAGCAAAACGCACCTTCCCTGGGGTGCTATAGTACATAACGGACCTCTTTAGGCGCATTATGTGACTAGGACCCCCAACGGTCAAAAACTAACGGTCAGAAAACCATAACGCACCAGCACCGAGGCGTTATGTTAGACATGGCGGTCAGTCGGAGCTCGTGGAAGAAGAGCAAGAGGAGCGGCTTGAAGAGAGGAACGTGAGGATGCCCAAATTGTGATCATCCGAAAATGGGCCAAGAAGCACCAGAAGAATCAGAGATGGGGGAGCTCTATACATTCTATATCTTCTTTGATTCAGTCTCTAGAGTTTGTTTAGAGTTTATTGTATCTATTTGTCCATGCTTCATCAATTTCTGAATGAATACTTTTTGTGTGTGTTCGGAGATTTGATCTCTGAGTGTGTGTGTTGACGCATGTGCATTATTTTGGGCGGAGGAACTCCACGTGTGTGTTTGGGGATTATTTCCTGTGTGTGGTTGGGAGTTTACTCCCGTGTGTGTGCAGGTTCTACCTGTGTGTGTGTTGGAGCATCGCTCCGTGTATGCTATCTTGTAAGAGTCTTTACAAGATAGTGGAATCCTCACTGTGTTGGGTGGGGGTGGATGTAGGCGCACAAGGTATGTCACTGAACCACCTAAAAATTCTCTGTGCCTTGTGGTTTGCTTGTGGCGTTATTGTGGTTGTGCTTCCTTTGTTCTAGTTCTTCATTACACACGTTCATATTCACATCTTTGTTAATCACACGCGAGTGAGTTTGGAGTGCGTAATCCAAATTGCTACATGTTGTTCTTTGTTCATCTAGGCAGATAGGGATTAATTGACTATCAATCCATCGTTCATCAAAGTGGTCTAAATTGTTTGTAATTAATTTTTTAGAGGTCCAATCAATTCACCCCCCCTCTTGATTGCTGTTGCCACAGACCCAACACCCTCCTCCTCGTCACCTTGGCCGGAAGGGCCGCCTTCCATGGGCGCATCCTCACCTTCTCCTTCTTCCTTACCACCATTGGAGGAAGTATCTGAAGTCTCTTGCCTGGTCCAGTTTGTTCAAGACTCCTGCGCCGGCTTCAGATCGGGATAAGCTATAGCTAGAATACCTGCCACCTTCATCCATCAATTCTAGGACTGTTGTCATCTGTGAAGCTGGTGATTCTGCAAAACTGGAAGAGGTTTAGTCTACTGCTCTTGTTGGTTATGTGGTAGGCCTTTCTACTTCCTTTCTTCCACTTCAAGCGTTCATTAAAAGTAGATGGAATCCGAATGGCTTCCAGCTCTTCATGTTAGAACATGGTTTCTTTATATGTAAGTTTGATGCCATAGTTTTATAAAATAACTTAAACATGGCGAATATGTACTAATAAATGCATTAGAAACTCAACATGCTTCTTTTGGAAAGCCAGAAAGCATAACGGACCAACACAGGGCCGTTACCTCGCACAACGGATCGGGTAAGGTGCGTTATCCATTGCATAACGCGTCTCCCTATGACCGTTATGCTCACCCGAACACTCAGGTGAACAAGGCGCAGATACACGGACCATAACGCACTTACGATAGCGCGTTATGTATGGTATAATGCATCTGCCCCGCTGCGTTATACTCTAATGCAGGAACTAGAAACACGGGACATAACGCACTGGGCACAGCGCGTTATGCTGAGTATAACGCACCTGAGAATGGGACCCTTATTTTTGGCTCACAAGGAACTAAGGTAAGGAGGTAGAATTAGAGATATGTTCTTTGTTGTGTGAGAATGGCAGATCTAGAGGGGAGGGGGGAATAGATCTGCCCTCTTTTCTACGATATAAAAAGATTACAGTGGAATAAAAGCACCTACCAAGAAATACAAGAACCTAAAACACAAGATGCAGGGATGAAGATGAGCAACGAGCCTAGGCAAGCATCTAGCGTAACGCAAACACACAACCAAATCACTTGGACAAGGATTTTAAGGAGGTTTAGACTCAAACCCGAGTCCTACATCCACCCCTCACTCAAACCAAGCGGGGCTTCCCTAGTGCTACATTACTAAACCACTGATACACAGCTTACGGCACACAACGTGAACCACAAACAAAGACACCTTTTGTCTGTCTTCCTACAGAACCAGGTAGGGACTGAACACCTAGACGAGAGCACACCTTCGTCTGTCTTCCTACAATAACTGGTAGGGATGGTTCACAGTTTGTCAAGAACAAAATAGAAAAAGAAACAAAAACTTCAAATAGAGTGAGTGAAACTCAGGTCATGTAAAGATGTTTACTTAATGATGCGGGACGGACACGGGAGCCGACTCTACGTGCATTGAACCTCAGACTCTAACACAGACATGACTAGCAACACGTGGCTAGGAGTCACAGTAGACCCGACACTAAGATCTCCTAGGGGACTATACATCACTCACAGAAATGCTAGCTCACTCGTCGTCCCAAGCGAGGGAAGCGCGGATCGTGCGCGGTTGAGGAACCGGCCGTTATGCTCTTAAAAGTCCAACCCAAACACATCCCGTTAATGGGCCACTCTTACTTAAAGAGGCCGAAGGCCCATGGGCTGGGCCGCCAAACCACTGGCCGCCTATCCCCCTAGAAGGCAAGGGTGATGGCCGCCCTCTGCCCCTAGGAGGCCACCCTTCTGGCCGCCCTCCACTCGAAGAAGGCCATTACTTTGGCCATCCAAGTCGCTAGAAGGCCCACCTGCTGGCCACCCTCTCCTATCTAGAAGGCCATTACCTTGGCAGCCCAGACCTTTGGAAGGCCATCCTGCTGGCTGCCTATCCCCTGGGCCTCCTTCTGCTAATTGCTGGTCAAAGAACGTGGGTTGTTCTCCTGCCACACCCGGCACCTTCATTCCTCGTCGCCCACGATCGACCCCACAACCCATCTGAGACTTTCAGATGGAGTCTCGAAGTAAAAAACTCCTCCCTGGTCAATAGAGTGGGGGCTTGGCGAGTATGGGATGAGAATTGGTTGGCAATGAGGGTGAAAGATTGTTGGTCTCCGGAGGATTAGAGAGCTCGAGAGGGAGAGTCTCCTTGGTTTTCTCTTGCTTGTGTTGCAAGTTAGACGAGGTTGGTGGAGACTATCTCCAGCAAGGGAGAAGCTGGAGCTTAGAGTGGATCTCTGAGGCACGCTACTCCTCACCTTCTCCAAACCGCTATTGGCCGGCCGAGAGCTCTGGCCACCCCCCGGGTTTGATACACCTGTCTCATTGTTCCCTGTTTCATCTTGCACTCCCCTTCCCCATTTGCGTTCATATCATATTAGCATCTATTAGAACCCTGTCAAGAGGTTTTCCTTTAAACAAATGGGAAGACGGGTGGTCGAAAGTCTCGACCATCCCCCCTTCCCACCACCCCCAGGTAATCACGCCACCACATTCTATCTTCCATTGAATATTAGGATCGTTACTACACTCCGCAATACTAATGGCCTTCTTTTCTTTACTTGTTTAGCCTTCGTGACTGTTTGTAGGATTTTGGCATTTCGGGACGTAGGAGGGCTCTCCGCCCTTGTCTGGCTAAGGATGGAGACGTCGGGACCCAACATTCTCCCAACTTGAGGCACTCCCCAAGCGATCACTTTGTTTCTGTGAGGTTTAGGTAAACACCTCTAGCGATCACGTTATTTGTATGTTCAACGAGCGCACCATGGGCTCCGTGGAGTCCGAATAAATCGTCACCTCGGTGACTGGCACGCCCACGCACTTAATAAATCCGGGAAAACTCCATTCCCAACACAACAACGCAAAAAAATAAATAAATAAAGGAAAGATAAAGTGCGTCCACAACACCACACCTATCCTTTTATTCCTTCTGAGTCTTCGGGCTCGTGGGAGGCGGGCTAAGGTTCGAGTCGCACCGGTTCCTTTCCGGCATTCGGATCCCGGGTCCCCACAGAAAGGGAGATAGAGGATATGGTTGCAAACACAAACAATCACAAATGCAAAGGATTTTTAAGGTGGTTCAGTCTACAAACCCGTAGGCTTACGTCCACCCCTCACCAAACCTGGTGAGGCTTCTCCGCTGACACATAGCTTGAAACGAGGACAAGGTCCTCAACGTTGATTCACAGCTTCCCGCTAACACACAGCTTAACGAGGAACACACTCCTCACGAGGACATAGTCCTCACACTACTGACTAACAGCTTGAAGGGGATGCAACCCCAGAACCGTTGATACACAGCTTCAACCGATCCCTAAACAGGGTATCGGAAACACACAGACAACAAGGATTCGAATGAAGAAAACACAAGAAACTGTAGCTCAAGTGAGCACTTTGGCTTTGGATTTGATCCATAAGCCTTTCTCTGGTCAGAAGGATTCCTTCTTAATTGCTTTCTTCGATCTTACCTTCTCTTCTCTCTTTTCTCTCTGACCAAGCTCTCATTCTTTCTCTGATCTTCTACGAAGCCCGCTCTTTCTCCTTTTTCATTCCCCAGTAGCTCTCACTCTCCTATTCTCTTCGGTTGCTTCTCTGTGTATATATCTCTTCAATCCCTGATCTACTATTATTAATCTCCAGGTAGAGAAGATTCCCTTGGGGACCCACATGATCAAGCTGTTGTAGTGGGGAATACCTTCTAGAATGTAGATTCCTCGTACACCAACCTCCCAATCATTGGGCTTCGGTCCATGTGCCAGGAGTGGGACCCGTCGCTTAATCAAAACTCATCATATAAGGTGTGTCGACGCACTGATCCTCATTGTGTCGACTCATCATTCTTGTTGCTAGATGAGATCTTGTTGAAGGCTTTGATGTGTCGACACAACATCTCTGTTGCATCGACGCACTCCATTCTTCACCTCCACCACCTCCATCGACCACATCACCCTCTCCACCATCTCCAATACCCCTACCGCCATCACCATCATCCTCACCGCCTCTCTCCCAGCGACCCCTCTTCCATTACTTCCACCATCTCCTCCGCCTTTGCCATCCTCTTCGCAGTCGTTGCCCAAGCATGAGTAGGCTATACCTACACCTGCACCTCCACCTTCACCTTCACCCCTGCCTACGCCTCCACCTTTGCTTTTAACTCTATCCGCTGCTATCCCTCTACCGCTCGAGGCCTCTCTACCTTCTAAACCTTCATCCACACCTTCCAAGCCTTCTCCACCCCTTTCCCCACCTACTTTCACCTCACGGAGCGGGTACGCGCTACCTCAGGTGCCCCTCGGGTCTGGTCCCCAGGGAGATGATGAGCCGGATCAGGATAATTCGTTGCCAGTTATGTGTTTCAACATTCAAGACTCCATTTATCATATGCCGAACCGAGTCCTAGTCCGTGGCTATTTTGGGGATGATGAGCCTACACTTTCAAAGATAGTTGCTAAGAAGAGCTCCCTTGCACTAGTGCCAGTTTCTTCCCAAGCGAGGCCGGTGGCAATCTCTTTGCTCGCTAGAGGATTCGCATTTGATGCTGTTATTTCTCCTTGGTCGATTATTGTTCAGTTCACCGGCCAAGAAGGGTTCTCTACTCAGATTGTGCTAACCCTTACGGTCATCAGGAGCCTTCTAGATTCTCTATTCAAGAGGTAATTGGCCGTATCTTCTGCACTTTCCAAGGACATTCTGCACTTGTTATGCAATCTCCCTTAGTTTATTGGTAAATTGGCCATGTCAACGCCGCGCATTACTCTCCCTCAATTGTATCCTGATCTTCTAAATGAGTTATGCTTCATACTCAATTGCCGAATGGAGATGTCGAATCTCATGTTGCTAGAGCCAAGTGACAAGACTTCGTGATTTTCTGATGTTCATCTTGAGGAGTTATATGTTCAAGGATGTTCGCCTATGGTTAGCACTAGATGTCTAGGGGCAACCGTCCCGATGAAACTACATGTTCACAATCGGTGTAACACCCTAGTTAAATGATAAAATATAAAAGGTAAAATTTTAAAATATGTAATTAGAATTAAAGCTATTTCTTTGCTATTTAACGACTCCAATGATTCTCCAATTACTTCTGCACTTCAGTTTTTAATAACTGTTTAATTTAATATGCACATTGTGTAATTTTAATTCGTTATACATTCCCTCGACAAACTCCCCCAACCCTTCAGGGACCTCATCAGTCTCTTCGGTGACTTCCCCAGTTCTTGGTAACGGTAATTCGATACTTGTATCGAGTTGTCGGTGCCCTGAGCTCTGGGTCGTTACAGTTGGTATCAAAGCGGTGTTGAGGAAATGTGTAAGGAATCAAAATGCGCAGCCATTGTCCAGAATTAGTCTAATTACACTATCCATTGCTGGCTTAGGATATTTTCCATGTGATTAACGAGTTTTTCCGTCTATTGTCTGCTTGTTAGTTATTCAATATGCCGCCTCAGTGTCGGAGAGTCCCAGTTCCTCAGGAAGCTAGTAGCGTACCTGCTCCAGTTCCTGTCATTCCAGTCCAAGAGGATGCACCTGGCAGTCACGGGTGGGCATTAAAGGAATTCTTGCTCTTTCACCCGCCGACATTTGAAGGCCAGATCGATCCGGATTCTGCCAGAACTTGGTTGGACGCCACCGAGTGCGTGTTTCATTCCATGGAATGCGCGGAAGATGAAAAGGTGATGCTCGGTACCTTTCAACTCCAGGGCGCAGCTTTGACTTGGTGGAACACCGAGTGGGAAGTCTCTTTTCAATCTTGCCCACTCCGTCAGATTTCCTGGACCAAGTTCGTCTCTACTTTTGAAACTACTTTCAGCCTGGCTTATCTCCGCATGGATAAAATACATCAGTTTTTACAGCTTGTCCAGTGAGGAATGTCGGTGCTCGAGTATCGGAACAGGTTCATGGAATTGGGCCGTTATGCGCCCCACATTCTTGCAAATGAGGCTTTGAAGGCAGAGCAATTTCTACGTGGCCTCTGTGCTGAGTTGAGACAGCCACTGATTGTTGCCAGGGTTACCACTATGACTGAAGTATATCAGGCAGCAGCAGCATTAGAACTGGATTGGGCAAGATTTCTTGTCCCTTCTCAGGCATTATCGGTTCAACCGACAGCCCAACTTCCTCCGAGTTATCTGCCTCCTGTTCCCGGATTTTCCTCTGCCACTCCTGCAGTTAGTGGTGCAGCTTCTTCTGGCAAGTCCCAATTTAAGGCATTCAAGAATATGAGGAAATATAAGAATGGAGGGCATAGTAGAGGGATTCCGCGAGGCGAGTCGGAGCCGCAGCCGAGCGACCCAGAGTGGCAGCCATGGCCACAGGGCTTCTGCCAGGACTTACCTCACCGGTTCCTCCGGCCTGCCGAGGAACGAGGAGGAGGAGAGACGCCGTCGTCAGTGGGACAAGGCCACTTCATCGATGCCTCCTCCGAAGAGGCATGAGGGTGAGGGTGAGGGCAGCCGGAGAGAGGGGGAGGGGTAGTCCTGAGTTTTCTTTTTACTTGTTGCACCTTCTTGTACAGATTTGACAGATATACAGTGATTTCTCTTTTTATTATTTTTCTTGTAAATGCATGAATGAAATGAGAAATGCTAACCGACTGACTGCTGACTCGAGAGAGAGAGAGAGAGAGAGGACTTGATGAGGTGAGAAACGCTGACTTGAGTGACACGAGGGAGTGACGCCGATTTGAGCGACGCGAGAGCGACGCCGACTTGAGCGACACGAGGGAGTGACACCGACTTGAGAGACGCGAGAGAGTGACGCCGACTTGAGCGACGCGAGAGAGTGAGGCCGACTTGAGAGATGCGAGAGAGTGACGCCGACTTGAGCGACGCGAGAGAGTGACGTCGACTTGAGAGAGACGAGAGAGTGACGCTGACTTTGAGAGCGACGCGAGAGAGAGCGACGCCGACATGATAGATACGAGAGAGCGACGCCGACTTTGAGAGTGACGAGAGAGTGACGTCGACTTGAGAGAGACGAGAGAGTGACGCCGACTTGAGCGACGCGAGAGAGTGACGCCGACTTTGAGAGCGACGCCGACTTTGAGCAACGAGAGACATAGAGGCAAAGGTTTAAGCACGCAGAACATGGGACAGTCATCATGGGGGCCGCGTTCAATATGCAGACGGTCATGTTCAGGCCGTTCTGTGGTAAACGGTCTACATATGACCATTCTATTTAAGAACGGTCAATTGTAGACCGTGCCATGACAGGACGGTCTATCGACAGATCGTGCTATGCACCGAACTGCGAATCCGAATGGGACTCTTCTCCAAAGAGTCCTAATTCGTATTGGCTTTGGATAAATCATATCTAAATCCGTTCCAATCCGATCCAACTCCATCTTAACCCAATCCTAAGAGGTTTGAAGCTCTAGTTTCATCTTATAAATAGGAGGTCTAGATATATACTAGGGCGGGATCCATCAAACACAAAGGCCGCTAATGGGTCTAAGGATGGCGAATAGGCTAAGTATGAAGTGGTCATGATGAATGGGTGATGTATGCAATGGCCCTTGGACAAGACTTAGTAGAGACAAGTCTAGAACTTTCTCTGATACCAAATTGATGTTACATAATCCCTTGGACCTAGATTCACAAGCAATTGAACCGAACGGTAGATCCACTCAAGCGGGTTTACTCGCGTCGTGCACACCCGGGTCCGTAGGTGGACCGGCGATGATGGTGAGGGCCCGAGATTGGACCTTGGGATTCCAGGGATATGGCTAGCTCGGGGAGGGCCCCAATGGGCCAGGGATGCCCAATTCACGGGCGGCCGGCACGCCAAGGGCATGGGAAGCAGTGTCTCGCTCACAACTCACCCACGGTGGCACTCAACTTGATGAGAATTCTGGACCAGTCACTCACCTCACTGTCGATGAGCAACTTAGAAACAATACTAAGCTAAGCAGAGTTAAACTAGCAAGGAGAAGGGGCCAGAAGCTCACCTGATCAGCGTGAAGATGCCAATCTTGGCCGGAGACGAAGGCGAGTGGGGGAGCGTGGGTATGCACCGACACGCCGCTTCGATGTCACTTCGAACAGTGACCTACTGTTACATGCACTACACCTCACGCAGGAGGGTGATCTTGGGGTAGGAAAATTAGGTTACACCCAAAACTACCTCCGCGCAGGGAGGGGTGCTAAGCCGGCCAGGCGGGGAAGGGGAAAGCCTAAGTGACATCGAACGGGTGGACGTCGTTGCTTCTGTCCGCTCTCTAGAATAGGGGACGGACAGTCAAAGTTGATGCTACTGCAGTCGCTCCCGAATTTTTTTGATATTGAGACCAGTTGGAGGATCCTCATAATTGGATCAGGGTGACGTCGAAATTTTACTGAATTCCCTGGTCACCTGTGCTGGTCGGGGACAGGCCACACACAGGGTCCCTGAGTGCTGGTTCTGACAGCAAAGGTACCTCAGTAGCAGGAAGAAGAGGCCGCCACGAGCGCTCCTGACCTCTGAATCGAGCGTGGCCAGAGTTTTTGGAACCGTTGACGAGTCTTCTTCGAAACGTGACCAGAAAGAACACCAGAGGAGGTCGGAGTAGAGAGGTAGAGCTGGGGAGGAAGAAGCCGTACCAGACAACGGCTACCGAACTAACCTCGGTACCCCAAACTACTCCAAGCAAGGGCATGAAGGCGACTCGGAGCTGACAGAGTTAGAAGTTGCCGAACTGCCAACGCAAGGAACCTGCAAAATAGACAAAAGAAACCTAGGAAAAGGCTAGATAGACGACCGACACAGACGACGGACAACACGACAAGGGCGTCATGCACACTACCACATACACAACCGGAACGTTGTGCAAGCGACAGACACTGACCCCGAGTTTAGCCACAAAAGGGCTAACTCAGAAGGTCACGACACACGAGAAACGCGAAGAGAACCACGAAGAGTCATGTGTCACGTGACTGGAGTGCCCCACACCAGAAGAACAGCTAGCTACATCCACTGACGTCTTATGCTGCGCCTACTAGCATCTCATCTGCTATGCCTACAGCTAGGCAGAGACCAAGACACTGTCAGAACCAGAACAGTAACTAAGTCGCAAGTGACTAGACAGGGGGACGTCCATCGGCGTCAGTCCAAAGCCCCTGACCGCGTGTGCACACACTGGCTTTTGCCTAAGCCAGGCCTTTAGCTACTTTTCTCCCCCTGTAGGATACAACGGTAACCGCAGAAGCCAACGAAAATTAGCTTAAAAATCGTGAACCGAAAGTGCCCTGCTGTAAAAGCCGTCACGCCGAAGCGTGCTGTAAGGCTACGACTAGTGAAGGCTCACAAGGCACAGACTCCAAAACACAAGTGCCGAAGTACATACAAGCAAGAGTGCCCCGTAACACGTACTTTGAAGCACCAAAGGCAGCACAAGAGACTGCTAACAGACTCAGGACAAGAGAACTAGACCTACAACTACAACGGTCCCTGAGTCCTATGACTCTGAGTCAGGATTGTCGCACATAGCGGAACAAGCCGCCAATCGGTCTAATCCTAAGCCAGGGAAAACGACGCTCCGAGAAAATGACACTCGGAGAACTAAGGGGACACCAAGAACCCTCAGCACGCCTGGATACACAAACCGAAGTATAATGGTACCTCGAGGCATTCAAAACCAATGTCTCGAATTGGTTAAGGCTGTCGAGACACAACAAGACTACCTATCAACTGCTAGGTAACCCCGAGTTGACCGAAACCAGACACGACACCGACACACTCACACCCGCATTCCTGGCAGAATTTCAGCAACATCTCCCCCGGACCCAAGGTGTTTGCGGGGGTGTCAAGCGGACGCTCATCCACGGAAATCCGAGATGGCCCCAAAGTAGTATGGATGCGCACGAAAGTGGCAACATCCGTGTTGGAGGCACAACGGATCAAACCGGAGCCCGGATCGTTCAAGAAAACTCAAAGAGTTAAAACGGCGTGTAGGACATGCCAATCCATAGAAGGCGGACCACAAGTCCTGCTGAAAGAGAGAGAGGAGTTATTTGCTCTCCCATCAGGCTAGAAGCAAGGATGTGGCAGGGGTGCAGCAGGACGACTACAGTCGGCTTGAGGAAACTCTGAAGGGGGAAATGAGCCCTGGGGGTCCGACCTCGGAGCCATACCCATTGCACCGGGCAAGCCCTGAGTCACTCGATAGGGAAGCCCTCCCATGCGTTTATGCTGGGAACGCAAACAAGCATAAAAGAAACCGGAGAAACTATGAGGTGGCAGACAGGGCGAGAGCCCGATGAGCACAACAGAGGACGAGTAGATCTATTGAGGAACAACACGTTCATGACGAGTCGGTAAGAAACCGGAGAAACTATGAGGTAGCAGTTAACGAAGACAAAATAGTACACGCAGTATAGCCCCAAAGGCTCTGAAATCTTCCTTTCTTTTATTCCCTGTAGCAGACAGATTACAAAAGGAGACCTTACATATGGAAGACGGAGAGGAGAGGCAAAACAGAAGAGAAGAGAAATACAACAGAGGAGCAAGAAAATAGAAACAAAGGGGAGAAGCGAAAATACAGTGAGGGGAGAATGGAGTATGGGCTCCTCCCCCTCGAGCCTCACCTCTTCTCCACCCTTCTCCCTCACTCTGCAAGAACAGGCGCAAGGGCCCTCAGCTCCCCACTTTCCTTCCTTTTCTTCTTCTCTTCTCTTCCACCAGCTCTCTTCTTCCCTTCACGCAAGCTGAGATGGTCCGAGCAACCAGAGTCTCCCCCCCCCCCGGGGGGGGGTGGGGGGGGGCGGGGGTGGGTGGGGGGGGGGGGGCGGGGGGGGGGGGGCCGGGGGGGGCGGGGGGGGGGGGGGGGGGGGCGGGGGGGGGGGGGGGGGGCGGGGGGGGGGGGGGGGGGGGGGGGGGGGGGGGGGGGGGGGGGGGGGGGGGGGGGTCCCACCTCTCCAGCCACCCCACTACAGATCCAAGGAGCCCCCACCCACAAACACCACCATCTTTCCCTCTTTCCCTCTTGCTTGCTGCGCCCTGCTGCTACCCAGCAGAGCCCCTGCAACCACAGCGTCGTCCACCACTGAAGAACGGAGCTCCAGATGGGCTATCCTACATCGCCAGAAAGCTCTTCCTGTCAGCTTTGTCCTCAAGGTGGTTTCATTGTCATCCGGCTTCACCACTCTCCGGGAGGCTCAATCTCGCCAGACTGTGCAACTAGAGCCTGTGGAGAGACCTGAGCGCCAGTATAGAGGCTTCTGCGGCTTCATCCCTACTCCCCTTGGGGAGCCACTTGGCCGGAGCGTTCTCCAGCCTCTTCTCCACCCAACCTCTTTGACGGGACCCCATTCGAAGGTCTGGAGTAATTGTTCGGGATTTTACTGTCAAGGTGCGCAGGTCAGTCTTCAAAAAATCCATCCTGACACCCCTCTGCTCCGATCCCCTTAACTCCCGGCCCCGACCTTGCCTGGGGTCCTTCTTGGTCGTAGATCGAAGGTGACTCAGAGATCGACATTTTGGTTCTGGTCCCGCTCCAATCCGTTTTCGGGAGCTTCCGTACCAATGCCACCTTACAACTGCTGCGCTCTGGAGGCAGAACCTGACCAGACAGAGAGGCCCTGCTCCAGAACCTGCTGCGACCAGAGGCGACTTCGCGCTGCTGTCCAAAAATTTTGAGAGCTTCCAGAACCTGTTGGGAGCATTTTGGCACTGGTCTCGCCATCATCCGAGTTCGCCACCGTACGTGGCACCCCCGATAGCGACTGGTGGTCTGTGCGTTCTGCAACTGGCAGGTTCGGCCATGCCTCGCCTCGGCCATCTCTTTGCTCTCTTTCCCCTCCTGCCTGGCCGGCTTATCGCCCATCCCTGTGTGGAGGTAGTGTTTGCTGTAAGTTTTAAGACCCCATCCCCTAGTCCAAACCCCCTGTGTGGGGAGTAGTGTTGTAACATTCTTCACGGAAGCGACAACGACGCAGTGTGTGGGGAACCACACTGATGTGACACCAAGTAGGGACTAGGCAGCAAACAATCGCAGCCCTAGGACCTAATCCGCATTCACACACACACAGCAATTAAGTTGAACAATCGGGCCGAAAGACCGTCGCACTTATTAATTATCATTTAAATTAATTTACGCATTGTAATCCCAATTCGTTATACGACTCCTCGACAAACTCCACTAACCCTTCAGGGGCCTCATCAGCCTCTTGGGTGGCGTCCCCAGTTCTTAGTAGCTGTAATTCAATATTATCGGGTTATCGGTACCCTGAGCTCTGGGTCATTACAGTTGGTATCAGAGCAGCGCTGAGGATTCATATAAGGAATTGAAATTGCATAGCGTTAGTCCAGAGAAAGTCCACTTGAGTAGTCTACTACTGGTTTAGGGTGCTTTCCGTGATTGTTGATGTGATTTTCATCGACATCTGCTTCTTAGGTTTTGACGGCGCGTCGCCGAAAGGTGCGGATTTCTAGAGAGGGAAATGGTGCTCCTCCTTCGATGGTTGTTGTGATGGTTTATGCGCCTGCGCCGAGTCAAGTTTCAGCTGTTCCCGCCCTTGTTGTGGAAGGCTTGCCGGATGTTCAGCATGGATCACAAGGTGAAGTCATGCTGCCTAGTCTGCCGCCAAGAGTAGGGCAGGTGATATCTCAAGTGCGCGCCCAGGTTGAGTCCGCTCAGCCAGGCGTGCAGCATCACCTTATCAGTCAACCGATTGGGTAGTTGCAGCAGGTTCATCTGTCGAGCGTCCCTGGAGCTCCTGCTGATGTTCCCGCTGCCGATAGTGCTTCTTCTTCCAAGTCTAAAGGCAAGAGGTTCCGGAGATTCAAGAACAAGGGATGTGAGAAACGGTGTGCTCAACAGTCTTCTGCCGGTGCTGTTCCATCATCAATTCCATCTTCTCAGCAACGTCAGGGATCTGCTTTCCGTCAGCCGCGATCGTGTGGGAGGTGTGGTGGTAGCCACCCTGGCAGGCCATGTTCTTTGCCGGTGGTTTGTTTTCGCTATGATCAGCCAGGCCATGTTGTTCGAGACTGCCCGTTCAGGCTGAGACCAGTACAGTTCTCTCCATTCGCCCAGTCACAGCAGCCCCAGTTTCAAACTGTGCTACCACAACCTCAGTAGGACTCACCAGCGTCTCAACTTCCTCGTGCTGAGTAGTGACATCCTACCTTTTGGACGGTGCATTTCTGTTTTTCGATTAGTGAACTTGTGTTTTAATTATTCCTGTTGTTTGAGTTTTATGTGATCCAGTTATCTGTTAATTGTTCATTATGGTAATGCCGTCTGTGCGATTGTGATTTTCTCCTCTCCTGTGCTTGTCATTTCTCCTATTCTACTTTCTCCCTCGTTTCTCTTTTCCCTCTGTTTTCCTCGACGCGGGGTGCGCGATCGTGCCGAGTTGACCGAGGTAGAGACGCGATGGAATGGGCTAGAACGTGATGAAATGATGGATGAGGTGGACGTTGGCAGGATTCGTGGGTGGATCCTAGGCTAACGTGGCTTGATTATTTTATCGCCTGTGATTTTCATAGAAGTCTGTTCCTTTGCATGGGCTCAGTGGCTTGTCACCTGCAGTGTCGACAGTCCTGTGAAGTAGTCCACATTGTGCTTCGTGTCTTTCGATGGAGTAGTTGATTCTACTCTTTCCTTGTTGTATCTGATTGTCCAGATTTGTAGATTGTTCGGTGTTATTACTCGATAGCCGTCTTTTATGCTGTTTGTGCTGTTTAAGAATTCCTTAGCGTTATTCCTATTAGCATTTCCCGTGTGGTCGGGATTTGCCGGTATTAGATTCTTTTATCAATTGCTCAGGTTGTTGTTGACCATTCGAGTTCTGGTGATGGCCGTACACATTGTTACGATATTTTGGTCATCCCAGCTTAAATCTGGTCGACCCCTGACGAGTTTCGCTTCTGTTGAAGTTGAAGTGCTCGATTGAACCCCTTTGGCTGAGAAGCTACTCGAGCGAACTAGGATCTTCCCTTTTTGGTGAGCTTCTGTTAGTAAGCTCGATGCTTCCCATGTTGTTTGGTAGGTCTCATTGTGAGGTTAGCCTTGGAATTGCCATTGCAGTACCACCTTGTCCTGTGTCTACTCAAGTGTGGACGACTTAATTTGAGCATGATCATCTCCTTGTTTTACGGTTGCGTGGCTTTGGACCTAATTTCTGTGTCGAGAGCTGTTGCGTACCATGTCTCATCGTGCCATGCCCAACGGTCGACGTGTTGAGAGGCTCAATTGTCATTTACAGGACGCAAAGGTAGGCCGAGATTAGTGCTTTTTCTTGGGCTTTGTGCTGAAGCTGGTGCTCTTCTCTGTTGCACTTAGGCTTTTTCTGCTCGGTTGCTCACTGGATCAATGCTCGAGGCGTGTTACATTACGATTTTCTAGGATTGCGATGACGCCTAGTGTGTACTAAGATACGAAGGCCGAGGTTCTTTCTGATGACTTCGTGCGTTGTTGAGTGCGCAGCGGAAGCGTGTGGGCTGATGACCCACGAGCCGAGGATCTTTTCATACGATTCTAGCTGGTCGAGAGAATTGCTTCTTCTCGATGTGACTCCGTCTTAGCTGCATGTGCCTAGACGTTGTTGTGACCATGCCGTTGTCTATCATTTCTTTGGTTTTGGCGTGGCATTTACGAGTGTTGGGGAAATCGTCGGCTTCCTTGCTAATAAAGTACCCTCTACTCTACATTCCTTCCCGAGGGTGTTGTGCTCTCGAGGCATGTTCGTAATCCTTGAGATGTGTTCCCTGAGATTGTGGTTTCTCTTGTCATTTTGCGATCAGTTTCAATTGTTGTGGGTCTTTCCCTGGTGGACGACCTGATGCATGACTCGCTCCCTGTAGTCATGTGCTCAATTGTCGTGTGCCTTGATACGACCCTGCTTGCAGTGTGTCCCATGGTTCTGTGTGCTGTACGGAGCCAGAATCCTGTAGGTGCTGTTGTTGTTGGCTGTTGTTTTACAAGTGCTATTTTCGTATGATTCTACGTTTATGTGCTGGACCATTGTCTCGTCAGTAGCTTGTTGTGCTCCTTTTCTCGGTGGAGTAGCTCGCAACTCGATCAGATACGATATCTGACTGAGGACTGACTTAATGCTGTGTGTGGTCCAGTGTTGTTGATTTTGCAGTCATTCCTCCATGTAATCGTCATTGGTGTCCTATCTGCTTGATGTTCCTTGTCTCATTTGGCACTAGAGCCGATGATGTCGTCAGGCTGTGAGCTGAGAGGACTATGTTTCCTTGTGTAAGATGATGTTGGTTGTGCCTATCGCTTCTGTCGATTCGTTTCTCGGTGTTTGTTACTCTGGTAGTCGTGTCTCTTGTCTTGTGAGACGTAAGCGACGTTGTCTTATTTCAGAGGTGTCAGACTTGTGTTCACTTGTCATCGTGCTCACTCCCGAGCGTGTATTCGTGACAACAGTCTAACGTTGTTCCTCTGAACTCTGCTTCCCATGTTTCGTGTCTGTAAGTGTCGGGTTGTTCTTAAACCCCTTTGGGAGACCCTCTGGCCTTGCTGGCCCTCTACCAGCAAGGGACCAGCCCCACACCCTCCACTCGGCATTGCCGAGTCACCCATGGGTTTGGGGTGAGCATCGAGTGAGTCGGCCGCCAATTACGGCCCGTTGCGTTGCGAATTATGCTTGCTAGTAGGTCCAAGGTTGTGTCACATCACTCGGCCATCCCTCCTTCCCACCACCCTCAAGTAACTATGCCACCATCATTTTCATTCTGTCCATTTTATTAGAATAGATACTACACTGTCTGATTTACTAATGGCTTTTCGTTTCATTTTTCTTTGAGCTACGTTGCAGGACTTTAGCATAAGGGACATAGCAGTGCTCCTTGCCCTTGGCCAGTCGAGGACGAGGAAGAGGGAATATTTTTTTCTTGTTAGGAAGGGGGAACCTACCATCTCCCTATTTGGATCATCTCCCTGCGATCATCACCCCTATGAGGTTCAGGTAAATACCTCTAGCAATCACAATGTTCTAACATTTCTTTTGTTCCTCTATAGGTACTCAAGAGACACTCTCATTCTCCTTACTACGTCTATACACCCCCGACTCCCACGGGCGCCTATAGTAGGGAGCCCGTCGTGGTCTCAAATCACGTAAAAATCTCTGTGTTCTTTGTCGCATGCCTGTGTGATTGTCCATTTCTCCTATCTCCGTTCACAGGTCAACTTATGATTTTTTATTCACTGCACCTCCATACATTGCTACCTCTGTTATTCATGTTTGGCTTAGGCTAAATCATTGAGTGCCTTGATTATTCGAGTGAGATCGGAAAGGTTGAGAGAATATTTAAATTTCACTAGAGTTTAAGCTAATTAACGTAGTTAATTTTAATTCCATTGTGATTAGTTTAGGTTGTTTTTAAAATCCACCATCCTGACTGGGGGACAATTCAACCCCCTTCTTGTCTGCCATCTACTCTGGGCCAACACACTTCTACACACTTCACACCGTAAATTTCTTCTTTTTTCTTATATCTCATTAGCCCCCTCCACCTCTATCTCATTCTCTCCCTACATCTCTCTATTTTATCTCCTACATCCCCTCCTCAGTTCTTTAATGTGCATTTTTAGTTAGATTTTATTTCAAGTATTGTACTTTTTTTGTTATTTCCTTGAATATCTACTCATTGATATCGAAAGCCCACATGGAGAAAGGCCATGGGAAGGACAGAGGATGGAGTGAAGAAGCAGGAGAATGAATCTTATCGGCGTGTAGTTGGCACTTAACACACCTTCAAACGTAGATCGAGCAGTCCTCTTCTAAGGTGGGCCAATAGAAGCCTAGCCTAATGATTTTCCTAGCTAGCATCTGACTATTGACATGACCCCCACAGACTCTGAAATGTGCCTCTTCCACAACCTTCCAAGACTCTTCATCGTCAAGGCACCTGAGGAGAACACCTGTGAGACCTCTTCTATAAAGTACGCCTCCAACCAGAGTATATCTTTGGCCGACTCTTCTGATAGCCTTCTTCTCTTCTGCCGTGGCTTCTTCCGGATATGACTGATCATAACAGTACTTAGCAATCTCGTAAAACCATGATTTTTCTTCGTCAGCCAGTTCTTCTTCTAAATCTAATAGCATGACCTCCTTATTCTTGACGATTTTCCCTGTCTTAACCTTCTTAAGCAGTTCCTCCTTAACACTAAGGAATGCAGGATCCTTAATAGTAGGAATGAAATGCTTATGAACGAGAGCAGAGTGAAAATCTCGTTCGGGGAGAAAAACCAAAACGGAAGCAAGTGAAGCAAGAGCGTCAGCTAAGATGTTCTTGCTGCGAGGAACATGGACAAAGATTGGTTTAGTGAAGATCTTGGCATAAGCAGAAGTAAGTTCCTGGTAAGGTTTGAGTTTAGGATCAAGCGTGTGGCATTTGACGAGCACTTGTCATAGAATGAGCTGACTATCACCAATATTTCGTAACTGGGTAACACCAAATTGATGAGAGGCCTGAAGTCCAGCCAGAAGAGCCTCATATTCAGCTATGTTATTTGTAACAGGGAAGGCAAGCTGAGAGACAAGTGGAATGGTGATACCCTCAGGCGTTAAAAGAACCATACCGATCCCCCTTCCATGAGAGTTCAGAGCTCCATCAAAATGTAATGTCCACATAGAATCAGAAGGTTGATTAACAGACATCAGTTCCTCATCCGAAAACTCTAAGCGGACTAGATCAAATCGGGGAAGAGGATGATGAGCGAGATGTTCTGCAATGGCATAGCCTTTAATCGCCTTTTGCTGAATATAAGTGATGTCAAACTGGGAAAGGAAGCTTTGCCATCATGCTAAAGTCCAAGCACTCCATTGGGATTCTAGGAGCGAGCCATTGATCATAAAATAACACAAATAGAGCATGGAACACATTAAACGGGGATTATGCATGCTTTTCCAAAATTTTCAGAAACAACAGAGCATAACGGACCATGGTCGGCACGTTATGTGAACATAACGCGCCTCCCCCAAGCTGTTATGCTCAGCCGAGCAATAAAATGAACCCAGACATGCAGACCATAATGTGCCATCACTAGGGCGTTATGCTCAGTATGACGCGCCTCCCCCTGCGCGTTATACTAAGCCGAACAATCATTGAAAACACACAAAATATAACGCGCCAAGACTGGTGTGTTATGTGACTATAACACACCAAGCTCGGTCCGTTAAAGTCACCCGAACGCATAAAACCTCCGACAAATTCATAGTTTTTACACCACATAACGCACCTAGAGAAGGGTGTTATGTTGGCCATGACGGGCGGGACCTGGTCCTTCATGCCAAACAACCCACAAACCTACAAAAACAACGGCCACATAACGGTCCTGGGTGGTCTGTTATGTTCAACATGACGGACTAGGGATGGTCCGTAAAGCAGAACATAACGCACCCCAAGGGTCCGTTATGAGTATAGCGGCCTCTAGAAGGTGCGTTATACCAGCTGGGAAATGGGAGGGATGAGTTCGAAGCTGAACTCCTCTCCGGTCGAGCTGGATCAGCGGGAAACAAAGAAAAAGGGGTAGAGGAAGCTAAACAATGACTTTTTACAACTACGACATGCATCAAAATGGAATTACAATAGCCATGGTAAATTTTACAAGTATTTTAACCTAAAAACCCCAACAATGCAACTTGCACAGAAAATGGTGAAAACGCCTACGCATGGACATGCATGTGGTACCAAAGTGATCCTAGCGAAGTAAGGAGTCCATCCCCCTACCTCGATTTTGATGAAAACCTCAAAAAATGCGCATGCGAACGATGGAGCTCCGCGACCTCTCCTGACCCATCCCATTCCCACGCCCCACAAACCGCAGAATGGAAAGTACCAGTGCGATCCTCGCGACGAGCCGAGTCCAATGATACCTCCTGTGTCACGATTCGGGGTCGACACGGCCCGAACTGAGAGAGAAGGGGGCGGAGGAGAGAGAACGTGAGAGAGAGGGTGAGGGAGAGTGATACTGGGAGTGCTGGGTCCATGGATGGGTAGCAAGGCGGTCTAGGGACCAAGCCTATCTTGAGCCAACTAAGTAGTGACTCGGCAATGAATAGCTTTCCCATTAGAAACACGGGTGGCTCCAAATGAGGTGGCTCTGAGTAACGATCAGAAGGTGTGGGTGGTGGCAAAACTTCTCCCTCGGATGGGGAGAGGACGTCCTCCATGGGGAGAAGACTTGGGGACTCCGTAGATGGCACCGAATGGAAGTTGCCAACCATGACCTATTTAGGTTCATGCTTGGTTTCGTCCTGTCTCGGAGGTGGGCAAGGGGAAACTAGGGACTCGATATAAGCACATCTCCTATCCACTCGATCTGATAACATTTGCATGAGTTTGGCAAGGGTGGGGTTTGGAGTAGGGGCATCGTAATGGACTTGCCCATACTCAACCGGCCTAGGCTTAGGTCGAGGCTCATCTAGGGGCGAGGCTCTTTGCCTCCGACTATGACCCACTTGGTTGGAGGTGAGTGGGTGGGGTCAGTTGGAGGTGGTCGGGTGGGGTAGGTAGACCTTTCTAAGCTCGCCCTTCATCTCACGCCATGACTCGACAGGCCATTGCCTCCTAATTTCTCTCATGCGTTCAATGCTCTCCCATTTTCAGGCGGCTTCATGAACAAGCCATTTTTGGGCAAAAATGACTTGCATGGCATCAGACATAGTGTAACACTCAAAGTATTCGTCCATAACGGCTTCCCACTTTAGGTAGTCGCTCGGGACTTTGGAGCCATAAAAGTCCGTTCCTTCAGGCCTATGGAAGTGGAGAGGATGGTTGCCAAGCCCATGAGTGTCGTGCAACCAGTGATATTGCCTGGGCGATTGGGAATCCATGGGATACGGTGGAACTTATGGGATGGACATGTGAACACAAAGTGACATGACAAAACTGACTCTCGAATGGGCTAGATGATGGACTAGACACGACCCTAAAATAACAATACAAAGTTGGAATGCAGACTCGACTACAAACCGAGACTCTAACCAATTTTCGGTACGCGACAGAGGTGAACCTCACGCAAGGGGTTACCTTCCAAATAGGCATAACCTATTATCCTTGAAATATTTCTAAGGCCTATAATTTCTTGCTAAATAAATGTGGATCTTAAGATCTAAGGATCAAAGGCAGAGGCATTATGGTGTTGGCACTGGCATTTCTGAGAGTTGGGGAATATGTCGACATATATGCTGGTTGAGTACTCTCCTCTCCTCTGTAATCTTTTTCTTGGGTGTTGTGTTCTCGGGGTGTGATCGTGGTCCTTGAGATACGTTTCCCAAGATTGTTGTTATGATTGTTGTGGGTCCTCTTTATTGGTAAGCTGCTCACTGCATGACTAGTACATTATAGTCGTGTGTTTAGCTATTATTGTACCTTGGTGACCCAGCTTGTAGTTGTGTCCCGTGGTTCTGTGTTGAGTACGGAGCCGGGATTCTGCAAGTGCTATCGCTATTATTGTTGTTGTTGTCTGTTGGCAGTTGTGTTCAGCTTGGGAAGAATTCCCTGTGAATCTGATTTGGCATTGAGTGGACCGAAGTCTTGTCGGTTAGTTTTGCTGTACTCTTCTATTATGGTAGAGTTGGCATGCGACTTGAATCAGATGTAATGTCTGAGTGAGGACTGACTTGATTATGTTTGTGGTCCAGTGCTATCGTTGGCATTCTGTGTGCCAGGTTTCGTTGTTGTTTCTGGCACTGAAGCCGATGATTTGGAGCTGTCAGCTAAGAGGACTATGCTTCCTTGTTTAAGCTGATGCTTGTTGTATATGCCATTTGTTTTATCGGTAATTGTTGTCATGGTATAGGTCGTGTCTCCTTTCCTGTGAGACGTAAGCGACGTTGCCTTGTTTCGGAGGTGCCAGACTTATGTTCACTTGTGTGCCATGCTCGTTCTGTGGATCGATTTGCCTTGAGATCCAGAGCGTATGCTTGTGATTGTGGTCTGGTAGTGTTCCTCTGAATTGTGTTTTGTCAAGATTTGTGTTGTTAAGTTCTAAGTGTTGGTGTTGGCTGGAGTTTGATGATCTTTGCCAGCATTTTGGGTTTGTTCTTCCCTGCTTCATCTAGTTAGCTATTTTAATTTCGAGGATGAAATTTCTTAAAGGAGGGGAGGATGTAACACCCTGGATTCTTTCGGATCGTCGGCGAGCTTTCGGATTCACTTTTGTAGGTCCTGAGTTGTGTTTTACAATCCACGCGAGTTTTTCTCTCGTACAAGTTACAGAACCCAGTGGTGAGTTCATTGTTGAGTTCATCGACTCGAGGACGCTACAGTTGTATTGTGCTCTTTCCCGGTCTGTGAGAGAGCCAGTGGATGGCCTCGAGAGTTGTAATGTTTCCTTCGGATCTGGTGAAGGACTAGGAAAGAAGGAAGAGGTTGAGCAAGTGGAGGCTTCCCGTTGGTGAGCATTTGGCGACTAGTGGGTGGTCTTTCACAGACAAAAGATGCTGACTGTTGGGGCTCAAGAGCGGCGAGAGTCGTGCACCAGTGAGGCCTTCGGTGGCTGATTATAAGGTGTGACCTTGATGGTCGTCTATGTGGCTGTGCCTCCCAGGGAAGATCATGGCTCTGTCGGGAAGTTGTCTTCTGACAGGGGTTGGCACAGTGTCATGTTTCGTTTTCGGCTCGCCATGTGTAAGGGGATGCTTGGCACTAAGCCGATCAGTTGATTGCGGTCTTTTGAGATGGCTCCATGAGCTAGTGGAAGCTCAATTTTGGTTGGGCCCTGTGTCCGGCGTGGAGCCAGTCAGCTAGTTGTAAAGCTGGTGTTCGTGTTGCCTATCGACCGTAGGATGGATCGGTAGCTGTTTCTCGTGTTGAGGACTATGTTTTCTCGGTGTGCGAGACAGTGGCAGCGGTGCCATGATTGGGTTGGTTGTGACTGAGGTGATGCCAGACTGTATTCTTTGGTGTGCCTGCTCTGGTGGTCGGTGTGCACGGTATGCAGAGCGAGGTGTTGTTCGTGATTATGGTTTGGCTGTGTCCCTCAGGTCTAGAGTTTCGTGTGAATCGAGATTTTCCGTACAAGGGTTCTGACGGCATTATCAGTAAGTTACGACGTTCTTCCCCTGTGTTCCCGTGTTTGTCCCAAATTTTGAGGATGAAATTCCTTTAAGGGGGGAGGGCTATAATGTCCCAGACCTTTCGGATATTTCCCAGATATTTATCGGGTCAGGATCCGTGGGCTTCGGACCCTCCTTTCTGGGTCCTAGATCTACCTTCTCGGAGTGTATGGCTCCGTTTTGTCTGAAATTACATTTTGGACATCTTCCGTGCTCGGATATGTACTTTTCAGAGCTGTTTCAGAGGTCCGGAGTGCATTCCGTGGGTTTTTCCGCACATTTTTTGATTCCCGATCTTGCATCAGCATTCACCTTTGGAACCCCGTGTAGGGTGAACCGTTACGTTCTCCAACTCTGGAACATTACCACTGCGATGTACTCTTCGCGAGGCAGAATGTGCGCAATGGAGAGACATGCAGCGTACTGTGCAAGGATTAACTCGGGCCCTTCAGCAAGTGGCCCAAAGAGGAGCAGCACACCAAGGAGCTGGTGATCTTCACCGAAACTTTCGTGGGATGAATCCCCCACGATTCAGTGGTTCAACAGATCCGGATGAGGCCGAGCATTGGCTGAAAGAAATGGATCAGATTTTTGAAGTCATCCAATGTAGCGACCAAGAGCGCGTCCTTCTAACTACTTTCCAGCTAGAGCGTGACGCAAGAACGTGGTGGGACGCGGTGAAAGCCACATTGGGAGACAAGCAAGTGACATGGAAGGAGTTTGAGGAACTCTTCAATAGCAAGTATTTTTCAGACTGAGTGCAAGAGAAGAAGGCGGCAGAGTTCACTGCTTTAAAACAAAGGAACTTATCTATTGCTGAATACGAAGCTTAGTTCTCTAGGCTGTCTCGCTATGCGACTCATTTAGTATCTACCGAAAAGATGAAGGCCAAGCCATGTCTCAATGGGTTGAAGTTGCATTACATCAACCAGTTGGCACCTATGGAGATCCAGACTTATGCCGAAATGGTAAGAAAAGCTCAAGTTCTTGAAGATAACCTGAAAATGACGGAAAGGATCCAAGGGAGGAACTCCAAGAAAGAACAGACCACTAGTTCTGGGAATTTCAAACCCGGCAATGGCAAGAAGAGACCCAACAGTGGGTCTAGTTCGTGGAAGGATAGGTGCCGAAGAATGATGATAAGAAGCCTAGCCCGGTTGTACCATCCAAGGCTCTTTGCAAGTACTGTAACCATCCAGGTCACAAGATGGAGGAATGTTGGCACAAGTTAGGCGCTTGTCTACGCTGTGGAAGCCAGGACCACCGTATTCCCGAGTGTCCCCTCCTATCTGACCAAGCTACCCCAAACAAATCACAAGGAGGTCAGAAGCGACAGGGCAAGCTTCAAGCCCTACAAGAAGCTAAGACTAGAACCACTGAGGAGGGTGGACTTGTTGAAGGTACACTTGTTGTTTGTAATAAGTCAGCTTTTGTTCTATTTGATACTGGAGCAACGCATTCCTTTATTTCCTGGAGTTTTGCTAAGTCCTTAACTATTAACCCTGTGTTAATGAATTCTCTATTGGAAATTTCGACCCCTATTGGTTCAGGTACTCCTTTTTCCTTTTACTGCCTTTTTGTTTGCCATAAGGCCCTTCCTTTGGATCGCCCATCTATTCTTCCTTAGTGAAAAGTTGGCTTTCTTCATTTAGCATATCTGGCACCTGCCATTATTTGTTTTGATGTCATTATTAACTCAATTCACTTGGCAAAAATTTGGCAGCACCTCCCTTAAACTAAGGCATTCTCAGGGGAGTAAATCTGGTACATGTCCACAAGGAGTGACATGCCCTAAAATGGAGGTGCGCACGGATGCGCCAACACCTGAAAATGTCGTATCAAAACATGGTGCAAAACCAAGCGAACAGGTAGACAAAACACGAGGGCCAGCGTCACTATATCAGGGGGGATGACGAGGTGTCACCGTATCAAGGGAAAGTGGCAAGGCCACTGTATCAGGTGGAGGTGGCAAGGCCACCGTATCAGATGGGGTGGCAAGGCCACCGTTTCAGGAGGTGGTGGTAGGGCCACTGCTTTAGAAGGAGGGGGCAGGGCCTCCATTTAAGAAGGAGGTGGCAAAGCCACTGTATCAAGTGAAGGTGGAAAAGCCACTATAATAAGGGAAGGTGGCAAAGCCACCGTTTTAGGAGGAGGTGGCAGGGCCACCATTTCAACAGGAGGTGACGGGGCCACCGTAATACAGAGGAGGTGGCAGGGCCACCGTTTCAGGAGGAGGTGGCAGGGCTATTGAGGTGCTAGACTCAGATTCAGAGGGGAGGTGAATGAATCCCCTTTCAAAATTATAGCGAAATAAAGCTTTTGACCACACTTAATGAAGACTAATAAAATCTATGAACTCCGTCACTCAGAGAAACTGAACATGCTGTAGGTAGATAGCCCAAGGGAATGCACCGACTCAAGTCACAAGTTCGTTCAAAGAACAGGAAACATTAAGCACATATATTTCTCTCAAGCACTCAGTCAAACACTTAGCAGTAATTTCAGATCGAACAGAAATCACACAGGGACGCTTCTGATATAGAACGCTCAAGCGACCTGCGAAGGGAGGTAGAAGATATGGAAATGCACAACACAAGTAAACCACGGCACAATGAATTTTAAGGTGGTTCGATCTTCCAGACCTACGTCCACCCCACACTCAAACTAGAGTGTGGATTCCGCTGCCTTACAGCTTGAAAATCCGCTGGGCCTATATATTGGAATCTCCTTTATTTATTTATTTGATTGCGCTCCCTTCCCTATGGTTTGTGTTACTATCTGGTTCTCTGACGCCGAATACGCCCTCATGTTTCTTGGGGCAACATTAATATCATCACCCCTCTCCCCGGGGTTGCTTTCCGATAATATGCTCATATCGGGCTCCCACCATCTTTGTTGAGGGTTTTATTGCCAGAGGGATACATATCTGTGCCTCCCTGGTTGAACCCCAGGACTGACCCCTCATTACCGCTCTCGTTCCTAGTCATGAACCGAGGAGAATGGAGTCAACCCCATAATTCGGGGGCATTGCTTCTTGACACCATCGCCTTCCTACTTGCTACACCGACTGTCCGATGGGTTGTCTCTCTCAATTGCCAGAGCACTCATGGTAGTTTGCTGGTTCCGAATGCTAACATGCTAACTCCCATGCTAACATGCTAATCCTTCTGCTAATCTACTAATTCCCATGCTAACATACTAACAGGTTAACCAGCTAGCTTATCTTTATGTATAGCTAATCGTAGTTGGTTCCTTTGGCTGAGTGCACTCTATACATGCATTGCATGTGACTATTTTCTTGAGGAGACTAGCGAACGGGGAGAGGGGACATTCCTCATTAACATTCCCGAATCACCATTGGGTCATAGGGTTATGCCCCTTGATGGCATGTACCCTCATGAGCTGCTAGAGGTGAATACCAAGGGGGCTCTTAACCCAACATTCAAATCCACTGTCCTTAAGGGAATTAGTGGTGACCATGAGTCGTGTGCCCTTCGTAGGCTAGCCCTCGGGGTTTCCTTCTCTATCAGTCGTCCATGTTAACTGTGTTTCAACCCACGGAAGAATGGTGCCCCTCGTAGGCTAGCCCTCAGGATTTCCTATTCGATTGGGTCTGCCAGCCACCGTCGTGCCACCTGGCTTTAAGGAGCTTACTCCATTACATGAGTATGTCTCCACTCTTCCCCTCGCAATCCGCTGAGGATGGGGAGATGCTACCCAATTTTCACCGGGTTTAATTAACGAATTGCCCTCATAATTTGGGCTTAATAAGACATATTTATGAAAGAACGAACCTCCATGCTAGAGTACTAACCTCGCATGAACTCCGACCATATCTCTAGGTCATTCAGGGCCCCAACTCGATAATTAATCGCACGGGTGTGCCGTTGAAGGTGCTCATGGGTGTGTCGGTGAACAAGACGCATGGGCGTGCCGTTGAAGCCTTGGCGAGGGTGCTATTGAAGATCCCAGAGGGGCGTGCCGCTGAAGGCCCACGCGAAGGGCGTGCCGTTGAAGGCCCATGCGAAGGGCGTGCCGTTGAAGGCCACAGGCGTACCGTTGAAGGTGCACTAAGTGTGCCGTTGAAGTGGATTTGGGCCCGTTTCGAGCCCGATTAGTGGTCAACTTAGTTCTCTTCAGGACCCACGAGTTGTGAGCCTCTCGGGGGTTGGTTTCTCTTCGCTGACGTGACTCCGATGGTGGCTTCACGACAGTGTATTGTTCATTCAGAGAGTCTGACTGGCCCGTCCTTTCCGCAGTTCCTTCGGTTGAAGTTATTTGTCGATGCTAGACTGGTTGGGACACGCGGACGTGTAATTTCACACATCCACAATGCTCTCCTCTCGTTTAACTCTCTCTGCTCTCTCTGCTCTTCTCTCACAGCACAACCTCTTCAAGCCTCTCCGAATACCTTCTCTGCTCTCTCTTCAATCTTCTATCTCTATCTGTCTTCTCCTTATCTGCTCACGTGCGACCAGCATCTATATATAGAGGCTTCCGAGATATGGGCGCGCGAAAACCACGTTTCCCAACCAAGAAATCGGAAAAATAGTGCTCCTTTGGGGTCCACGTGTCAAGATGTGAGAGATTGCTATCCACGTGCCCAATCATTGGTTCCTGGGATCTCGAGACCATCAGAGGAATGTTGGACCCCATGCCTCACTTAACTGACACGAGCACGGGATGAGATACCCTTCAGTCCCTATCAGCAAAGAATAAGAAATTTCATCAAACATGTGACAGACCTCATGTACTGAATGTAAATCATGCATGGACCTATATGTGCTATATGCCAAAACATGCACGGGCCTTTATGTGCATGATATATAGAGAATGCACTGACCTCTAGTGTTCAATCTATGAACGTGCACAGACCTATATATGAGAAAGATAAAAACATGCACCGACCTTAGAAACTGTAGATGCCATAGAAGACATGCAAGGATGCAAGTGTGCACTGACCTTAGTCGTGCATAAACAGACTATGCACCGACTTTGGTATGCATTCTACAGAAATGTGCACCGACCTTATTTGTGCACAGACCTTATATGTCGTCTAACAAGAATGTGCACCGACCCTGAGAAGTAAATTGGAAATGTGCACCGATGTTAGATGTGCACCGACCCTGCGCATCAATGTGCTTGGACTTTCTTAAGCATATGCACCGACCTCATGTAGATAACATAGACATGCACTGACCTTATATGCATTGAGCTGAGGTGTGCACTGACTTCGTATGTGCATGATGCAGAAGATGCATCGACCCTATATGGAGACAAGTGGAGCATGCACCGATGTTACATACTGAAGAAGAGCATGCACCGACCTTAGATGTGCAGGGTGACCTAAATGCACAGACCTTCTATTGGATGAACAGGAATGTGCACCAACTCCATACGACATGACTCAAAAGATGCACTGACCTTATCATGCACAATGCAAGACCTGCAACGACCTTATCATGCCATATGCACATCATGCACTGACTTGCTACAGTAATGTGCACGGACCTTATGTGCAAGGTACAAGAACTTGCACCGACCTAAATGGCAGTCAAACATAATGTGCACTGACTCCATATGCATACTGCAAGTATGCACCGACCATGCATGCAGTTCCATAGGAACTTGCACCGACCTAACATGCAACGAATGTAGCGTTGCACTGACCTTATGTGGGACTCATGTAGATGTGCATAGACTTATATGCACAAGGGAAATGTGCACCGACCTGTGTATGCAAAAGAAAGAAAGGTGCACCGACCTTTATATGCATTTCTACAGTGTCTGCACTGACCTTATAGTACAAAGGAATGCATACTAGCTTCGACCTTAGTATGTACAAAGTCTATCTAGCATCGACTTTCATATGCTCTATAATAACATGCACTGACCTTAGATGCAAGGAGCAAACTAGCACCGACCTTGTGCTAGTATGCTCAGACCTGACTAGTGCATGTGAGCAAATATGCACAGACTTTGTAATGCATGCAACCTGTTTAATGAAATGACTTGTTATAGTATGAAGGTGCAGACATGCTTTATGTAAGGATCTGACAGATAAAGATTCATCAAAATACACAATATTACCATGGTCAAAATAAAGTCACCAAAGTCAACTCTTCAGTCAACCAGATCAACCCTACTGTTACTAATCATTCAAAACATATTCAGCACACAGTAGTCAACACACTACTGATCAACTCCAGAGGAGACCCAACACCTCCCTGGGTTGCATAGTTTATCGATATTCCTTTTATTCGAAAGAATTTGTCGAGCATTGATATATACTTATGTATGAAATGTTTCCACAGAGAATTTGGGCCCGGCCGTCTGCCTTCCCTCTTCCTACAGTGACTTGTGGAGGCCACGGATCCCCAAGATACAATTCAATTCCTGCCTTAATTGATGTTGGTTACAGCCACTATGGCTTTTGAGTTTAATGTGGGTTCAGTGATATTTCCTTCATCCGGGGAGCATTAAGTTTTGGGGTTTCATCCATCACGTGATCGCCCCCGTTATATATGTGTATGACCTCACCACTAGGGAGGGGCACAGCCTCTATGTTCTCCAATTTATCCTGATTTGGTTTTATGCATCACTCACTGACTCCGGGGGCCCGTCTTCTCATAGAGTGGACCCCGATCGATCATTAGGAGTGAACATAAACAGACTACTATGTCCAATAGAAATTAAGTCCACACTTCTCAATCGAGGGTTGTGTGGGTTCGTGTAACCCCTTGTAGGCTAGCCCTCGGGGTCTCCGTCCCACTCGGGTCTTTCGGTCATCGTATTTGGCCTCTCGACAGCTTGGGAGTTCATCTCGGGTGTCCTTGTGGGTGAACCTCCGCCTTCCCCCCTTTCACCTCTCCGGGTAGGGGGGGAGATGCTATCGAAATTATGATGATAACCCTAGGGTTCGCATAACCCCTGTTGTGTCTCCTCTGGATTTGATGTTGTGCTTTGCTGCTGGCAACAGTCATTGTGTTTTGATGTTAGCAATAGTCATTTAATCTTGATATTGGCAACTCTCTGGTGCTGTGTAGTTTTTACTGATGTTAGTATAAGGGTTTCTCTCAATAAGGTCGATGCACATTTATGCATTGAGAAAGTCAGGTCAGTGCATATGCATAAGTGTTGCATTATAAGGTCGATGCATCTTCCACTTCATTGAACTAATAGGTCGATGCATATATGTCATTGAGTCTAGAAGGTCGATGCACATATGTGTTACAGACTAAGAAGGTCGATGCACATGCCCAGTATATCATATCATTGACTAAGGGGTAGAGTCGTCTGTTTTGCTACCTATCTATCTGCTACTCGATATCTAGTCATTTGTGGGGGAGAGAATGCTAGGGTAGAGAAAGCTGAACTATGTTTCCTATTGCATTTGACTGTGACCACTGCATATTCTGACTCATAATGAAGACAGCGTTGCCATAAAAGTATAGCAGTGTTGCCATCATCAAAAAGGGGGAGAATGTTGTGTCTCCTCTAGATTTGATGTCTAGTTTTCATGCTAGCAACAGTGTGATTGACCTTAATCTTGATACTGACAACACTGTGATGCTTTGTAGTTTTTACTGAAGTCAGAATAAGTCTTTTTCACAATAAGGTCGATGCATCTTCATATACTTAGAAAAGACAGGTCGATGCATATTCATGATGCTGCACTATAAGGTCGATGCATATTCATGCATTGAGAGAGTAAGGTCGGAGCATATATGCATTTCAGTCTAGAAGGTCAGTGCATATGAACAAATGTTGCATTGAAAGGTCGATGCAACTCCCACTGCATTGAACAAACAAGTCAGTGCATATAGGTAGTCTGGTCTAGAAGGTCGATGCAAGTGTACACAATATGCGCTATCAGATCGGTGCACCTATACATAGGTCGATGTTGGTAGGCACTATATGCTAGATGTTGTTTCATCAGGTCGGTGCACATCATAGAATGGTCGATGCTAGTGAGCCAGCATTTGCAGTGTAAGGTCAGTGCAACAAAGGTCATCATTCTCAAGGTCGATGCACCTTGTGCATCTGTTGTGAAGTCAGGTCGGTGTAGTAAGGTCTTGCATCGATGCTTTATGCATCTTCATTATACATCACCAGGATAGGCTAACTTGGCTAAGTGGCATGTCGATGTTATAGTTCATGGAGCACTGGCTTGTGCACACACAGGTCGATGCACCTTCATTATAGATATAGTCTTTCTGACAAAATAAGGTCTACCTGTGTGACTTAAAGGTCGATGCTATTGTTCTAACTTGCTGCATGTGTTAGCTATACAGGTTGATGCATTTTGGTTGTGCACCGATGCATATGTAGAATTTTGTGCATTCATTTACATGATTTGCCTGAACTTGTGAAACATCTGAGACTACATTTTTTAGATACTTATCACTTGCTTCACTGTACATGTATGATTTTAGTATCCACACTAAAAAGTAAGAAAAACCCATTTATAACCGCCTTGAAAGTTCCACACAAAAGAAGATGGCCTATTTATCATGATAATATCCTCTGACCGTGAACAAAAATAAGGGGATGAACAAAAGCACAGCAAGGAAAAGCTGGTGCCCAACTTCTCATTCTGCCACCCCATCCACAATAATGTCTATCATCATTTCCACTTAGCCATTTTTAAGGACTCTGGCAGTTCTTTCACACCTGTTTCCGATATGGTGGCATGTGGGTCAGCCACCGAATCCTCTTGTAATCTTCACATCAATCTCTTTTCCATCCAAGGATAAGCTCCAACAAGCTTCTAGGTGATGACTTCTGCCTGATCTGCACCTTCTGGAGATCCTTTCCCAGAGAAGGGCCAACCTCTGGGAAGGAGGACCATAGGCTTTCATCTTTGCTGCAGAAGATATAAGATGCTAGTGTCCTCCCCGAACTGGGACATTTGGTCACATGTGGAGAGTCCAATATGTGGCACTCTCCACATGATAAATTTAACTTTCAATGGGCTGCAAGTTCTTTAGGTATGCTTCTCCACAGAGTGTATGGTCCCTCCATCCACTACGATCTAGAAGGCCGATTTCACTGAGAAATCTCCATCTGTCACATCTCCACTTGCAAGCACCTCTTGCACTCTGAATTGGAGCCAATTCTTCAAGCATGCATTGGTGGCATCACATCTTGCAATTTTAGGGATTATGCTCAGGAGATGTTGCTTCATTAGACTTTTTTGGTACGCCCTCTTCTAAGGAAAATTTTCATTTTGGCTTCTGGAAGCAGAGGTTGACAAGAACTCAAACTCCAGCTCATCTGTCTTCTTTTAACAGCGAGAATCATAGACACGATGACCATCTTTTTAGGGAAAATTACCCATATACCCCTGAAATCTTTCACAATTACTCCTATACCCCTATCTTTATGGTATTTAACCCAATACCCCCAAAACTTTTAACCCAAATTGCCATGTCCCTGACGTTACATCCCGTGTTAATGGCGGTAACTCATGTGAGTTACTATTTTACCCCCAATTTTGTTGGAGAGAGAGAGAGAGAGAGAGAGAGAGAGAGGGGCGTTTCGGTGGAGGGGTGACAGGAGATGTGGGGGAGAGGGGGGACTATCTTTAATTCCTTTTGTTAATTCAATAATCATCATGGACTATCTTTAAGTTATTAATGGTTATTAGTCTTATGCACTCTGTAAATTATGTATGTTGAACATACTTATCGCTCTAATGACACAATCTATATAGACGAGTCACACATCTGAGTAATCTTCCACGCTCGGGGCGTGACAGCTCAAGATAGACTTGGTCCCTAGACCGCCTTGTTGCCCCTCCATGGACCCAGCACTCCAAGTAGTACCCATTAACTCCTTTCACACTACTTTCCATTCCGTTTACTTTGTAGAGAGTGTGAAGGATCTTCATAGGAGTTTAGATTATCAATGAGAGTTGACATGCATGTTGGCCATAGGGTCTGACCAACCCTATAATCATAGCTTCATGCTCCCGACTTTGGGGTCTATTACCTCGGTGTACACCTTGGGTCATATCACCACCAAGGTCTTGTTGTTCTTCCCCATTCTCGATGAGCTAGATTTTGCCCCCTCTTATGGTATTGCCGTCCCGAGGGAGGACCCATATCTACTCCATGAGATCACCGTCCCTGTTACCATAATGGATGAAGGTAACCATCTACACCTTCAAGATCTTCAGACATGGGACCATGACATGTGGGAACCTAGTTCAAGGGGTCATACTTTCTTTGATCCCTTCGACCCCTTCCCTAGTAAACCCTTGACCTACCACATCTACTCCACTTCTTCGAGGGAGTCCACTATCACACCCCTTCCCCACGGGCCGGGCCATCTACACCTACCAAGCTCGTTCACTGGTGAGATATACATTCATATAAGGGTGATGAGAAAGGTGCATTCAAATCCCCTGGCCCACCCAAACCTCCCAAACCTCCCCAGTCCAATAGGAAGTCCTTGAATGCATGGTGCATTTTGGGATGTCTAGGAGTCCATGATTCTACCGGCATTTGGTTGCATCTTGTGTATGGATGGCACACATTCGGATGTCCTGGTCCACCATTGCATATATAAGGGTCAGTCTAACCGTAGGTTTGTTTAGGGTCTTGTATGAGTCTATGTTTTCTTTATTTATTTAGAGTCTATACATACATGTGTTGAGAATATTAGGAGTCGCATAGCCGGTCTCATGTTAGCTCGCGATGTCAATCTCCTTTCGAGTGTGAGGCAAGTCGGGTCTCACCCCTAAACCGTGTAGGGAGTAAGTCATCATGTCACACCGTCGAATCAAATACCTTATGCAAGCGACGAAGTGACACACGAGACGCAAGGAAGGCGCCTTATCATGAGGGCCGTTGCTAGAGGTAATGGTGATAGTTTTGGCTCGGACCTCTTCCACTCCTATAAAATACCTCCCTTCTTCATTCTCCCTAGGGGCAGTGGAAGCCAACTCGAAGAGTGTAAGTTTCTAAGGAGAAGGAGGAGCAAAGAGTTCTTAAGTCTCGGAATGGAGGGCGAATCTTCACACTTCTCGAAAAGAAGAAGGTCCAGCAATAGCTCTAGGAGGCTCTCTGACCTCGAAGAGCACTTGAGTGAGAGGACTCAGTCACAACTTGTGAGTGGACACTACTTTACTTCTTCCCTCGCACTCCCCCTTTCTTCTGACAACACACCCCTTTCTCACTTCTTGTGTATGCGCAGAGCATGATGAGATCACACATTTCATGAGAGCTAGTGGTGGCCGCATATCGGGGTCTTTCAGACTTACAGAAGGCCCGGCTAGACGTGATGGGGTTTGGGGCCTTTCTCCTAATCGAGCCAATCAATCTCGACCTCCCCCTCATCCAAGCATTGCACGAAATGTGGGACCCAGCGAGTCGGGCCTTCCTGATGCCTTGGGGGCACATGGTGCCCAGCCTGGAAGATGTGGTCCGAATCACAAGGATGGTAAGGTGGTGACTGGTGTCACCTACTCTGATTACAGAGAGGGTGCTCAGAAGTTATTAGGGTTGGATCTAGATGATCGGAAGAACAAGTCAGCAACCAAGGCGTCTATCATGGAGGCATTGGGGCTTACTGACACTCGTCTACGTGATGATGAGTCCTTGGAAGAGTTCATGGAGAGGGCTAAAAGAAGGTGTCGCGCCGTATAGTACGTAGATGCTAGCAATTGGGAGAGGTCCAACATAGATTTGAGGAGATTCCTCCTCTTCTTGTTGGGGAGGCTGCTACTGGGCTCGAAGGGAGACATCATCCATTGTCACTTCCTAGAGCTCCTGGTAGACCCTGAAAGAGTGGGGTGGTATGCCTGGGGAGTTGCCGTGCTAGCGCATCTATTTGCAGGTCTGTCTGAAAGGTCAGATCGAGAGGTAACAGTGAGTGACTTTACGCCGTTTATCCAGCGATTCATTCACCCCCCCTCTGAATCCGTAGCATCGTGTCCCAACACAGGCTGCTCCGGTCAGCTCTGACTGTCGCCGGTGTTCCCATAGGTGTCATTTAGAAGATGACTCAAGGACGGTTCCAACAACCTTGGCCACGCTCAAATCAGAGTTCGGGATCGCTCGTGGTGGCCTCTTCTTCCTGCTACTGAGGTATCTTTGAGGTCAGAACCAGAAATCAGGGGCCCCATTCGCAGCCAACCCCTGACCATCACCGGCGGCCAGAGAATCCAGAAAAATTCAGACGTCATCCTGAGTCAGCTATGAAGCTTTTACAACTGGTATCATCATCGGTAAAATTTGGGAGCCGCCGCAGCAGCGACAACTACGACCGTCTATCTGCTGTTCCAGAGAGCGGGCAGAACCAACGTCGCCCACCCGTTTGGTCTCATTTAGGCTTTTCCCTTCCCGGCCTAGCCGGCTTACCACCCCTCCCTACGTGGAGGTAGTTTTGGTTGTAATTTGATTCTCCCTACCCCTAATCCTCCCCCTCTGCGAGGGCGTAGTGCATGTATTCACAGGTTAGCAATCCAAGCTTCATCGACGTAGCGTGTGGGAAATACCCACGCTTCCCCTCTCGCCTTGTCTCCGGCTAGGATCGGCGTCTTCATGCCGATCAGGTGAGCTCCTGACCACACTTCTCTGCTGGATTACTTTGCTTGCTTAGTATTAAATCTTTGTGTCGTCGGTCAGTGAGTGAGTGCTCGGACCATATTGCAAATTACGTAAGTAACCTCTGCGGGTGAGTTGTGAGAGAAACCTTACATCCCATGCCCTTGGCGTGCCGGCCACCTGTGACTTGGGCATCCCTGACCCATTGGGGTCCTCCCCTAGCTAGCCACACCACTAGAATCCCAAGGTCCAACCTCGGACCCTCATCCCCATCGCCGGTCCACCTTCGGACCTGGGTGCACGCTACGCGAGTGAGTCCGCTTGAGTGAGATCATCGGGTCGTTCTTGCTTGCGAATTTAGGCCCAAGGGATTGTGTCACATCGAAAGGAGGTCTAAGTATCAGTCTTTTCCCATTCGATATTATAGACCTTAGATTAGGAATTGGGTTGGTCAGTCTAGGACATGGGCTCCTAGTAGACAGGCTTCCTTCGGTCAGCCTAGGACCAACCTTCAGTGAGGTCAGTGTAGCTACTAAGGCATTTCATCAAACAGTTCCTTTTTCTTCATTGACTTTGACTAATCAAGGCATGAATAACTGAACATGAGCTAATCCAGCTTTATCAGACTTGATTATGGTGTACTTGCATAGAGCTGACTTAATCTCCATTGGAGGCCACCAATTTCTTCTACTGCATCGACCTTACTTCAGGGTGATTTCACACAGTGCGCTGACCTTAATACAGATAACCTCTTTTGCATCGACCTTGTATAGCTATTGCTGGCTTCCTAAGCATCGACCTGTCTAAGGGTGCATCGACCTGATGTTATAGCATTTAGCCTATAAGGCCGAGCTGCATCGACCTAATTGTTGAATGTTTTTAGATGTGCATTGACCTTAGTTTATGCATCAACCTTTTGGCGCACATTGTCTACATATGCATCGACTTGTTATGCTTTACACTGAAATGTGCATCGACCTTTGTTGCAGATCTTCAGCATGTGCACCGACCTCAGTGGCAAGTCTTTAGTATGTGCACCGACATTAGTTGCAGGTCTTTTGCATGCGCATCGACCTTCTTGTTCAATGCTGTGGGATGTGCATCGACCATTGTTGCAGACCTTCAGCATGTGCACCGGCCTTAGTTGCAGGTCTTCTGCATGTGCATCAACCTTCTTGTTCAATGCTGTGGGATGTGCATCGACCTTAGTTGCATGTCTTCAGTATGTGCACCAACCGTAGTTGCATGTCTTCAGTATGTGTACCGACCTTAGTTGTAGGTCTTCTGCATGTGCATCGACCTTGTTGCTGAATGTCGTGGGATGTGCATCGACCTTAGTGCTAGTCTTCTACATGAACAGCGACCGCTGCATCGACCTTACTACTTGAGCTTCTGTGCAACCTGTTGCCTTGATTTCTATGCCATTCTTGATTTCTTATACTTTGCTTATTATGTCCTGAAAAGTATGAATGTGATAATCAAATGCAAGTCAGACTCATCAATAATTCATAGTCAGACATCATCAAAACACTAGAATTAAGCATGTTGCACATACGCCCAACATTCTCCCCCTTTTTGATGATGGCAACTATGAGTCATTATAAGTAATTTTCAAGAGAGATATAATCATGAATTAGATAATGACTCATCAAAACTTCTCCCCCTTTGTCTTATTAGCATCAATTAACCAGAACTAACCATGCAAGAAAAACACTGTTTAAGGCAATCTGTGTGACCTAGGCGGTCTGTCCAGAACCACTGGACGGGATTTAGCGGTCCACCAATGGGCCACTCAGGTCATGTAGGCCCGAAAGCCATGCAGGCCCTGTGCTGTCTATCGAAAGGCCGCTAAAGTCACTGCGCGGTCGAGAACAAGCCGCCTGCCCAACTTTCACGGTCTATCGTTGGGCCGTCCAATCACAGGAAGTTTCAACGCCATAAACACAATAGAAAGGTCAAACCACGACTGTTGCCCAAGACCGAACAGTCTATCGAGGGGCAGTTCAATAATGGACGGTTCCTGTTAGGGTCGTGTACAGGATGACACACCCGAACCTCCACCACCAAGATAGGTTCTACTTGAAACATGAAATTCACGACACATACTGAATAAAAATTGGGGAAAAGTATACCAATGGAAAGAGAATGAAAAGTTGCATGATACAGGATGGTTAATTAGAACTCTTGAGCCTTCTAACCCTACATTAAATCGAGGACAACATGATAACCCTAATTTTTAACATGCTCTGACTAAAGTGACTAATACTTCCATGATTTAAAATGAAATTTGGGGCTTTTGATATCAATGGAAAGAGGGCTTGGAGACGGATCTATCAGTGTATATTTCTTAGGGTTTGGTCTGCTAGAACCTACCTTAAAAGAGGGAAGAAGAGGGACGACGCCACCGGCCGTTCGCGCGAAGAATACTCGGGTTCACGCCTAAATTCTCCCACGATCCTCCTCCTCGTCGGCCGCCACAGCATCCAAGAGTTTCTAGGTCGGGGTAGGGTTCCTTTTATAACACCAATTGGTTCTGGAAGGGTCGATTAGGGAGGATAGAGTCCAAGCACACGAGGTGCGCGTGAATCGCACTCGACCAAATCTGTCGCCACTTAAAATTTCACAATCCTCCTCCTAGGGTTAGGGCTTTGGTTGGAAAACAGAGGGGAAATGATCTACTAATCAAGACCATTCATTTGGGTCTGGTTTGGGCTTAATTGATGGAGAATTGGGCCCTAATTTGGCGATTTAAGGTCCGATTAGGTTAAACGTAGATTTAGGTCTAATCTCATCAATTCGGCTTACTTAAAATTTTCTTTTGGGTTGGTCGTCTTATATACCTTAAACAGCTCTTATTAAGTAAGGGGTATTTCGGTCATTTTCTACTCAGGGTTGTTTATTTCAAATATAAAAATTTCAACTTTCCCTATATTTATGGGGCAGTGATCGTCATTTTCTCATTTCACCTATTCACCTTTTCACCAACCCTACTCTCTTCGCGGAGTCATCTCCTTCTCCCCAATCTCGACACGTCCCGCGTGGAGGTCGACACCCTCCTTCATCTCCCTCCGCAGCTGAGCCTCACACATTCCAGCTCTCTCTGCTCCACTCACCAACCCTAGCTACCATCTCCTCCCTCCCTTCGCCATCGCCATGACTCCTCTGGTCACCCGTAGCCAGAAGAAAGCCATTCGAGCTCCCGTACAGGCTAATGTGAGGGTGGAGCCTCGCTCCAAGTTCATCCACGACCGTCCTGCTACCGTTGGTCCTACCAGAAAGAGAGCCGTGGAAGCCCAGGGTTCAAAGCTAGATGAGGGTTTGCCGCGAGACCTTCCAGCCAAGAAGACTTGACTGTCCGCCGCTGAAAAAGGGAAGGCTAAGGCTCCATCTATTCCTCCTCCACCTCATGCTACTCAAGTGGTCCGGAATGTTGAGAGTGATCCTACACACATTCTGTTTCCGGGGTATGTGGACTTTAGTGACCACCAACTACTTGATAGTTTTCCTAAACTATTGCCTCTATTTGAATATCAAGGCTGGAGAAGCTTTTCGTCAGATCATAGGGTATACTACCCGTTCTTAGTTCAGTAGTTTTACAAGAACCTCTACTTTGATAAGGAATGCCATGTCCTTCAGACTGAAGTGAAAGGAGTGAAAATTAAACTGTCCACCAAGTTTCTTCACCGAGCTCTGCATATTCCCAGGGATGGACTTCTAAAGTCTAAATATGGCCTTGACCTATCTGCAGCCTACACTCTTCTGACAGGGAAGCCTCGGGATCCTAAAGATGAACTCCAGCTCTTTGTAAAGTCTTTTGACACCTATCGTTTCCCCCATTTACAGCATCTCCTGCACCATATGTTCACTACCATGATCACCCCGCAAGGGGGTGGCAGGAGTAGGCTTACGGAGACCCAATGGTTTATCCTCTGCTACATGTTCAACAATCACCAAATCTGTCTCCCCAAGATTATCCTGTAGATTATGGGGAGGCCTTCCACCCCCCTCTCACCATCGCACATCTCCCCCCTCTCGCGTCTCCTCATCCAGTGGCAAGGGGGGGACGGCGGGTTCCTAGCATGCGATGGACGGCGGACAGCGGTGAACGGCGGTCTTCTCCTCTGTACGTCCTTGTTGTACTCGCTTACTTTCTCAAGTTAATTGAGATTTAAGCAAAGGGAATTACTTCCTAAATTTTGCCAAACGGCATAGCCCCCCGAAGATACCATGCCGGTCAAGCCAAGGTCGGAATCGGAGTGCCACGACATGTTATATGGCATAACACAACGAACAGGGGCCACCCCCGGACACTTGGCAGCGGCGCCACGTTGACCATCTTATGGCGCACAGGCTCAACCCAGGTCCCAAGAAGACCCCTAAAGTGCCTTTTGCAAGTGGCCTGACTCCGACAGCTTTGACAGTTAGGTCGAACACGGGCTCCAAAGCCAATAGCAATGGGTAGCCTGGTCGCGATCTCCATACCGACCGCGATCATCTAGAGATGCGATCGGAGACCCACCATGTTCAAGCTAGAGAGCTTTACCTGGTTGCATGGCCCTTTCTAGCACCCCTTTGTCTCACCTTGACAAAGTGAGGTCGGTGAGTGACCTCACCATGAATAGGTGAGGGCTGGGAGCGCCTCCACCTCGACCAGATAGGCCTTACCTGTGCTTTCAAGATCGTGGTCATCTTGCAAACCGCATTTACTTGAACGCGGTCCCTGAGGAGACCGCATTCAAGACAGAATCTCCAAACGGGCTAGGGGGAGGGCAGCCAGCTACCCTACCTTGTCAAAGTGAGGGCGGGGAGCCCCCCCATCCCGACCAAAATGGCCTCTTCATTGCCCCAATCACTCGCCGCTGCCATCATGACCGAGTGAGGGTGCCCAACACCCCCACCTTGACAGTGTGGGCCCTTCCAGCACCCTTGCCGCTCACTGCTGCCACCTCGACGAAATGGTAGTGCCCAGCGCCCCCACCCTGACCTAATGGGCCCTTCGAGTGCCCCCCTATTTCCTCCACCGTTGCCAGAAGCCCCATCTTGACAAGGTGAAGGCGGGGAGTGCCCTCACCTTAACAGGGTACCTCCATCGAGCATAGATGTCAGTATCGGCCGAAACCGATACGTTTCGGCCGAAACGTATCGGTTTCGGCAGTAACGCCTTGTCTGAAGGCGTGTTTCAAGAAACGCCTCTTTGTCCAGTCGTCAAATCCCAAAGTCGCGACCTAGTATAGGGCGTTACTTCCTTGCTTTTTCTAAATTCAAAAAAGGAAGCAGTTCAAAGTGCAGCCCGTGTTGATTTTCAAGTTAGCTCGTGTCGTTTTTACCAAGCTCCTCGTGTCGTTTTGCCAATTCCTGGGTGCAAACGACAGTCGTTCGGTGAGGCAGCGACGTCTCTGGCATCGACGGCTGATGGGGGTCTTACAGTCGGGTTTGGCGGAGTCTCTAATGTCGTCTGACGTCTGCTTTGTCTTCACCTAGGGTTGCTGGTGACGTCTGATCAGCACCCAATGAAGAGTGGTAAACCTTGAGATAGGGCAGTGGTTGCAGCACTACAGCGCCGCCGTCCAGTGTCGGTGGCGGGTGGGGGCTGTATGGCGGCTGGGTCTGCCGGTGTCTCCGGTGTTGTCTGGCTTCGGTTTCGACGTCATCCAGGGCTGCCGGTGGCGTCCGGTCGACCCCCAAGGAAGAGGGTAAACCATGAGAGAGGGCAGTTGTTGTGGTGCTATAGTGTCGCTGTCCGACGTCGGCCTGTCGGCAGCGGATGGGGGCCGCACAGCTGGGGACTCTGGCATTGTCCAGCTTCGATTTCCTTGTCGTCCGGGCTGGCCTTATTTCGTCCGATTGGCCTTCCTCTCTGCGTCCGGCGTTGAACAAGCAACACTTTTTTCAAACCAAAACTCAGGCTAAACTTGAACACACCATCCCCAAGTCCAGTGTTAGCCTTGCCCTATCCCAAGTCTTCAAGAAACTCCAAGGCTCCTTGCGCGGGTTGCTCCAAGCTCTCCAAGGCTCGGTCTCTCGTGGGATTACAGGGTTGCAAGCTCCAAGCCCCCCTTCTCCCATGGGTGCCTCCTCCTTTTATAGTGTTTTGAGGTTGATTGCCTACAGGGGGTGTGTGCAAGCCAAGTTCCTCCTGGCTTTGGTTTAAGAAATGGCCCAGCATTAATTGCCTGTTGGGTTCCTCCTGGTTTCCAAAGTTTTCCTCGAGTTCCTCCCGGCTTCAAGTGGAGGAGGTTGCTTCCTTGGGTTCTTCTAGGTTAGAGAAACAAAGGAGAGAGGATGGTAGGAGGGAGGGAGGGAGGGAGGCCGCTCAGTCTAATTAAATATTTTACTTTCGTGTTTTTTCACCGAGCGAAAAAGTAAGTCGGACGAGTCTGACATGGGAGCGTACGAGTCTGACGCGGGACGTCCTTTTTTAGACGAAAATGATCATTTTAACTTTTGGAGAGACCAATGAGAGAGGAGATTGCAATGCATTACTCGTCCCACTTTGGTGATAGATTACATTTTGTTATAGATTGGAAGTTGATCGCCAAAGTATACTTCATTCAGCAAAACAAATACCATCACTTGAACCAAGATCTAACATAACATCTGAGAAGATCCACCAATGGAACCAGAGTATTCATGTCAATTCAGATGTTGACCTCGGACGGCATGAATTCACGAATGGCACCAGATGCAACAGCCGATGACTGATCATTATTTGTTTCATTGTATAGTAATGCAAATGAGATTGCGTGGTCTCACGTGACACTAAGATTCTCTTGTCTTAATTTACAATTCATGCCTATCATAAAATAAAAATTAAAGAAAAAAAGAACAGATCCAGTTAACCTGCAAGTAAAATTAAAAATCTGAGTTTGAATCGCGAGTCTTCACAGGTCAGATTTTCACGCTCCACTAAATATCTACACGCTGAAAAAGACTTAACAGATGACCTGAAGTCGGGTCAGTCCCACAGATCCATCGGGCTGGCCCAACCCATTGGCAGTCATGCCGTTATCCAAATGCTTAACAGGTGTAGGCCCTACATGGGCCCCGTACTGGCTAGCGTTCCTGCACATACCTGCGCAGGGCCGGGTGGCGGGGGTTGACGTGCCTGACCCATGCGGGGGTTGCGCCCCACCAACGCACTCCCACGGAGCCCGGGCGCGCGCCGCTGGCGTATGCTCACCTGCTCGTCTGCACGCATGGGCCTAAAGCAGCCTGTCCGGTGTGACCAGGGCCCGGGCCATGCTATAGCCCAATGTGTACACTGGCGCTGAGGCCTGCCGCGCATGGCCCAGCCGTGGTCTTCATGCTGAGTCAGAAGGGTAAAAAAAGAGTAATATTCACCGTACATACAAGATTATTGCACACGATTAATATGTAGTGATTTTTTCCAATCTTTTAAATCTTTTAATTTGGTTTTAGGATCCATTTAAGATACACATCTATATGAGGTACACACAGTTTAAAATATTCAAACAAGTCTGTTGGCAGTTTCTTGTGCTGCCATTGGTGCTTTAGAGTATGGGTGATAGTGCATGATTAGCATGTCTATACTTCAACACTCGTGTTTTGAGTCTCTATGTCTTGTGAGCCTCCACTAGTCGTAGCCTTACAGTACGCTTCGGCGTGATGGCTCTTATAGCGGGACACTTTCCCGGTTTACGATTCTTAAGCTAGTTCCGTGGGCCCCCGGTCTAACCATAGCGTCCTTCGGAGGGGGAATACTAGCTACAGGCCTGGATTAGGCAGTGGGCCAATGTGTGCTCACATGGTCAGGGACTTTGGACTTCTGTCGTTAGACATGACCCTGACTAGTCACTCACATTATGGTACTGTTCTGGTTCTAGCAGTGTCTTTGTCTTGGCCTAGTCCTTGTGGTGGGTTACGTGGACAAGACACTAGTAGGCGCAGCATAAGACGTCAGTGGACGCAGGTGGCTATTCTTCTGGTGGTGAGGCACTCTAGTCATGTGGCACGTGACTCTTCGCGGTTCTCTTCGTGCTCCTCACACATCGTGACCTTTTCGGGTTAGCCTTCTCTTGGCTTTTCTGGAGGTCAGTGTCCTGTCGCATGCACGATGTTTGAGTCATGCATGGGGCAGTGTGCACGGCATTCTAGTCGTGGGGCGTATGTGTCTATCTAGGTCTTTTCTAGACTTTTGGTCTAGTCTCGTAGGCCTTGTCTTTGGCCTCGTGGTTGTCAACAGATCGGTGACTCCTAATCTTCCGAGTTCAGGGTCAACCCTTTTGCCATTGATAGGAGTAGCTTCAGGTGCTGAGGTTAGTTCAGCAGCCTTGCTAGTGTGGTACAGGTTCGTCCCCTTTTCCTTACCTACTCTCTACTCCTACTTCCCTTTCGTTATAGCTTTGTAGTTTAGTTTCCTGCTTTACTACTACTGCTGCTTACCTGTTGTTACTTGATGTTTTAGTTGTTCCGTGTGACTGAGTATTTTTCAGTGGGGATCCGCGTGACCCTTACTGAGCCAGTGACACGAGACTCACCCCTACTTTTTAGGTGGGTCGTTGTTCATTCTGCTTCCGCAGTTCCTGGTGTGCGAGTTCGTAGCTGCCAACTCGTACCTTCGTCGGGCCTCCCCCAACTTTCTAGGTATGTCTTTTCTATTTTGTCGACTATACTGTTCCCCTCGTCCCCTTGTTCTTCCCTTCTGGCCTTATGGCTTCGATCGAGATATTATAGCACCTTCTAGCCAGTGCCTGGTTACCTCGGGCTTCCCCCACACCACTTTTGGTAGGAAACTTCATTTTTTGGTGATAGGTGGAGGGCACCGCCTTCGTCCGACTGAGGATGCCTCTACCGAAGATAGCATTGTATGCCGTCATTCCCTTGATCACGATGAAGTCTACCATAGCCGTAATAGTTTTGGGCAGGGTGCCGATGGTAACTGGCAGGCTTAGGGCTCCCTCGGGATAGGTTGCCAGGCCTTTGAACCCGTAAAGCGGAGTTCGGATCGAGCGGAGTTTAGATGGATTCTCACCCATCTTAAGGAAACAATCGTAAGAAAGTACATCAGGGGCATTACCATTATCGACTAAGATTCTATCTACATTACAATCATTTATTGTGGCCGATACAACTAGGGCATCGTCGTGTGGCGTTGTTAACCCTTCCAGGTCCTGGTCAGAGAATACTAGGGCCTAGGCTCGCTTGCTGGCGGGGCCTTAGAGGGCTCAGAGGCTCTGCTCGCCCACTCGGCATGATGCTTCCTTCCTCGGCTGCTATCTCCTCCTGACGCAGCTCCTGCAGCGATGATGTTGATGTGGACCCCACGGGGGATGTTGTCCATCTCCTCAGGGGCGCCGCGGTCCTCTGTCTGCCCGGACATGTACCGGGACAAGTGCCCCTGACGGACGAGATGCTCGATCTCATCCTGGAGCTGGTGGCAGTCACAGGTGTGGTGCCCGTGGTGCCCGTGGTCACTGTGGAAGAGGCAGTGCTTGCGGCGGTTGTGACGTTTCGCCTTCATAGGCTCGGGTTGGCGGAGGAGGCTCGAGCCTTTGATGTCTTCATAGATCTCATAAACCGGAGTGGTTAGGGTGGTGTACCGCTCGTACCTCTAAGATGGTTCTTTGTGCTCCCTGTCTCGGTTCCGCCTTTTTCCTTGGCCCGAGCTTGGCTCAAACGCTCGCTTCTTGTCCCCCTCCTGACCCGAGCCGGTTGTGCCACGGCAGGCACTGAGGACTTCCTCACATTTAGCATGGCGCAATGACGGGGTCACTAGCTCGACAAGGGAGGTGGGAGGATGCAGGACTAGCTCGCGCCGGAGGTTTTCATCGTGGGTGACCTTCTGATCAATTCTAAGATAGAAATCTGAGCCAGAGTCTTGTCTAGATGCTTCAGTAAGTCATATTGGGTGCCCAGTATGGATTCCTGTTCTTGTTCTCCCAGCTCTTGCGATGGCTCTTGCTCCTGTTGCGAAAATACACAGTGGAATATCCGTCCACTACGGAGCACCATTGTCGTTGAGGTTCGTACCTCTGTCGGGTTTTAGGTAAGCAGAGGGTTGATAGATGTGGAAGGGGTGTTAGTATTGATGAGGGTTGGAGGAGGAGTGATGGAGGGGGGAACTCTTATGAGAGGCCTCATGGGTTGGGGATTAGTGGAAGGTGGGGTAGTAGATAAGGCAGGTCTGACGGGTGCGGAGTTGGAAGGGAGAGACGATGATTGGGTAATTGGTGTAGTCGTAGGCCGACTGAGGAGGGGCCTAGGCACGACAGGGGGTGGGGGAATTTGAGGAGAATGGGTACCGACAAAGGGGAAATAAGGAGGGGCTTATTTGGCAAAAGATTTGTGGTGAGAGAAGGATTTTGTGGTGAGGGTGAGTTTGGGGCGGTGCATATGCGAAGGGGCCTTGGAGGAACGGAGTTGATGGTAGTAGGGCCTTGAGTGGTGGTGCGTATGAGGGGTCGTGATGGTTGGGGAAAAGATGTGGGTTGTTAGGTTGTTCTTAATAGACATGGAGATTGGTCTTGGTTGATGGCCCTAACAGAGGCACTTTCTTCGTGCCACCCTTGTCCTCTCTCCACTTCCCAAAATGAGGTGACAAGGTTTACTTGCTGATTAGGCAGTTGGTGCTCTGACAGTGGATTGTTGACAATCCCCATTTTCGGTGGTGGTGCGAGAGCTTGCTGCTGAGGGGGAGGTTGCTGGATTTGTTGTTGAGGAGGCTACTGAGCCTCGTGCTTTCATTGTGGTAACAACTTTCCTCATCTCATCCCAATCATTGCCTCCTTGATCATTCAAATCATATATATAGTCCTTGAAGTGAAAACAATGATCTATAGTGTGACCAGGTTGCCGATGGAAGACGCTATACCGAGAGGTATCTACATTCTGAGGCCAAGTCATTCTTTCTTTCAGCAAGATGAGCAGGTTGGCGGCCATTAGGGCGTTAAAAATGTCTGGGAGGCTCTCGGGCAATGGAGGATAGTTGGCTCTTTTGGTTCAAAGATGAATTAATGACAAGGTCATGCTATGGGAGAAATTCGACAGAATAACGGTACATTAATTAATTTTCATAATTTATCAAATAATTTTTTGAACAAGGTATTAAGTTCCAAAATAACAGTAGGCCATCTAGAAATAAAGTCTAATCAACCCTTGGGCCAAACAACAGGTTGAAAACAATTTTGACAGAACGCGGTCTCAGGAGGACCGTTTTCATGAAGTAGCAGTCTAGTCAGGACCGCTATCAGGCAGAGTCAACGCCAGAAGGGAAAGGAGTCGACATAGTGAAACTGCAAATAGAACGTGATCATCACCTGACTGCTACCAGAAGCAGGCGATCACCAGAAGGCCGTGATCAATACAGAGCACAGAAAATGCTAAAAAACTCAAGTACTTTCTGGACTAATGGGTTTTTAGGATAGTAACAGCTCGGCGTCCTAGTGAGAATCCTAGGCTCGCGGAGACTTACGGAGGTCTTGAAACATGATCACCTAGTCTGGCAAAAGAAATATTCGACGGAGATGATCACAAGTCCAAGAGGTGTTCCTATCAAGCACATGTGTAACCAATAGCAACATACCAAAATACGTGCTATATGTAAACTTCATAAAATAGAAAGTGATGAGAAAGGAACGTGCCAAATCATAATCAAAGTGTAATCAAACCATAGGAAAAATTCTTTAATTACAAAACTATATTTTTTTGGCATGAAATTAACATATATAAAATTAAGCTTAGAAACATGCCAACATCCAGTATGGAATATGCCATGATCAAGGAGTATAATAACTAGACTAAGGCATGTATAGCAGTAGATATCTAAAAGAAATAAATAGTGTTTAACCTTGTGATAAAAATTAGGTAGCATTCAGTCGGGGACAGCCATTAGCAAGTAGTAGTCATTTGGGGGCTGCCTTCTGAAGGAGGCGATGATGTGACACCACCTTGGGGTGATAGTCACAAGATCGAATGCTCTTGGACCAATAATTGCAAGCAAGTATCTGTAAGCGGCGGACTTACTCAAGCGAACTCACTCGCGTGGCGCACACGTAGGCGACTCGGCGATGATAGAGAGGGTCTGAGGTGGGACCTTGAGGTTCCAATGGTTGGCTAACTTGGGGAGAACCCCAAATGGGTCAGGGATGCCCAACTCACGGGGTTAGAATGATAAAGGGTGGAGTATAATTAAAACCCATTTAGAATGAACCCTCACATTTAAAAATTGTTGTCTTCTTAGAGCTATGCCGCCAAGAAGGCTAAGAGATCTTCCTCAGGCTGATGAGAGAGGATCGGGGGTGGATGACCCCAATATGGTGAATGATGGTGCTGTCAATGCCCTGGCAGTCGGGGCAGACAAGTGCCCAATGTGGGAATTAATCTGGAAGGATTTATGTAGAGTTTCCAAGGACTGATGCAGGCCATGCAGCAACAAATGTTAGAACAGCTAGCGCCTGCACCGCGTCATGACCTACCTATGCTTGATCGATTTCTGAGGTTGGCACCTCCTATTTTTAATGGGGAGAGCCATCTAGAGGTGGCTGAGTCGTGGCTCAGCGAAATGGAAAAGAAATTTCATGTGATACGATGTCCCGAGGAAGAAAGGGTGAATCTGGCGGCCTGTGTATTGCAAGATCAAGCTGACCTATGGTGGAAGGCCAAGGTGAGGACCACCTTCGCAAGGCATGATGGTGAAATTTTATGGGAAGAATTCCTAGCAGTCTTCCAAGAAAAATATTTTCCCGAGCATGTGCGAGATGCTAAGGAGCAAGAATTCTTGAGCCTCGAACAGGGAAACATGTCGGTAGCAGACTATAAGGCTAGATTCTCTGCTCTTGGTCAATATGCCCCCCACATATTCGATGAGGCATGTCAAAAGGTGAGGAAATTCGTCAATGGCCTGTGTAGCAGCGTCCGACGCTATGTTGCAACCCAAGACCCTGACTCCTACACTATGGCACTGAGGCTTGCTCACCTGGCCGAGCAAGAGAATTCAAAGTAATAATCAGAACCATAAAAATTTAACAGACATATGGAGTTAGGTTCTAATGGATACCCATGTGTTGGTTCACCGAGGAGCAGAAGAAGATGGGCAAAAGGCCAATGCAGGTAGGAGGGAGGCAGGACAAAGGGAAGGTGGCACGCCAGGAGCCAGTACCGAGGGACAGACCGGGGGTTCCATTTTGTGTCTATTGTGGGCACAACCATCTGGGACAGGAATGTTGGAGGACAAAAGGCAAGTGCTATGAATGCGGCGAGGCCAGACATATTGCGAGGAACTACCCCAAGAAGGCTGAGCAAAAGCCAGTACCTCAGCAGGAATCAAGAGTTGTAAACGTAGTACAATGAAGTTCATTATTAATAAAGGATTGGGTTATCATTACTTTTGCGCACTCTGTCTATGTGTGTCGAATACACATACGCTCTGATTGACATGATCGAATATAACTCGTCATGCACTCCAGGTTCCTTCCGTGCTCGGGGCATGATAGTTTTTGTAGTATCAGAACATTGGATATTCAATTCCTAGGAAACCTAAGTCTAAGGATAGGTTTAAACTTTTACCCGGTGAGATTGGGTAGAGCCAAGGGATAAGTTAATTTAGAAACTTAAACCTTTGGAAGAATCACATATTGATAGAGCTATTTTAATAATTTGTAGGATCATGGCCGCGGAACATGCTCAGTGGCGTAACATACAACGCACCATGCAAGGCCTCACTCAGGCCCTACAACAGGAAGCGTAAGGCAGAGCAAACCAAGGAGCAGGCGAACTCCATCAGAGTTTTCATAATATGAACCCTCCCAAGTTCATAGGCTCGACCGACCCTGATGACGCCAAGCATTGGATTAGGGAGATTGAACACATAGTCTGAGTTATGCAGTGCACGGACCAAGAGAAGGTTCTGTTGGCAACATTTCAGCTCGAAAGGGACGCCTGTTGCTGGTGGGAGTCCGTAGAAGCTACCCTAGAAGAAGATCAGGTTACATGGGTGGAATTTGTGGAGTATTTCAATAATAAATACTTTTTCGACCGTATACAAGAGAAGAAGGCCATCAAATTTGCCACACTTAAACAACGAACATTATCGATGGCCGAGTACGAGGCTCAATTCTCTAGATTGTCACGGTACGCTAAACAGTTAGTAAGTACCGAGAAGATGAAGGCTAGAAGATTCCTAAATGGGCTTCGACCCCAATATATTACACAACTCGCGCTGATGGATATACAAGTCTACTCGGAGACAGTACGGTTAGCCCAGTTATTAGAAGATGCCACAGAGTTGTCAGACAAGATCCGTGGGAGGGATAATAAGGAGCAAGTCACTAGCTCCAGTACTTTCAAGCCCACCTTCAACAAGAAGAGGCTTAGCGATGGAGGAGATTCCTCTCAGGAGACGAAGTTTAAGCGGTTTGCACGACCAAAGTATCGTATGTCTACATCGTACATCCTTGGTCGGCCAAGGAGGACCCCGCGGTGCTTGCAACTCAAGCCCACCCTCCACAGCTCCAAGCATCCACGGCACCCCGGCGATGCCCCGTCTTCTCTACGCCCTCCCATGGTCCGAGGAGGCCACACTGCTATGCCCTGCAACCAACTTGTAGCAGAGGTCGAGTTCGCAGAGGCTGCCCCGGCATCCACGGTGCAAACCAGCTGACACTTCCTTCTGTGGAATTCTACTTTGTCAAGTCAGCTTCGTTCCAGAAGTGATCCCGCGGCGATCCGACCTCAGCACTGCACGCACCGCCTGTTCTCGTGAAACCACACCAAGCTCAGGTCCAAACCTGAGTCCCAAATGGTAGCAGCTCCACAGCCCGCCCCGGCGTGATTCAGCCCGAGGTCTCTTCACGAGAGTTCTGCTCCTCTGAAGCACCGACGCACCAGAGGTGGTCCTGCATGCATTCAACATCATCTCTGTCCGTGGCGTCCAAACTCCAACAGGCGCGCCAGACCCAGAGCCCCTGTTCACCCAGGACGGACTGCTGTCAAGTAGGCCCCGACACACCTACTTCCTGTTAGTTTCAGTTCATGATGTCTTCATAAAAGTTGTAGCCCCCGACATAAAGAAACCAACTCAAGTGGTTTCGTCATGTTCCAACATCGGCACCAGGAGTTCTGCCCCAATCTTTGACGTCCTATCCTGCTGTTCACCCAGAAACCCGACGCCGGCTGTCTCTGTGACCACGCCCAGCAAGGTGATCGGATGGCCACCCCCTCCTGTGGGCTCACAGACCTCCTAATCAGCGACGTCCCCGGCTTGGTCCCGCCGCATTTGGAGTTCGGCCGCGCCCGTACCAGCCGTCGCACCACTTCTGCGCTGACCAGTCCAGCTGACCAGAACAGCGCCGGCCTGCTGCTGCGACCGCCGCTCCCACCCCGCGCCATCAGCTCGACACCAGGCTTTCAGGTGTCCATCAGTGTCCGTCGGTCTTCGTCCAAGAGGTGGCTACGTCTTGAGTGGCTGCTACAGCTCGGCGCACGGTTGTTAGCTCGCTTCCCCTTCCCCGCGATACCCCCTCCTGTGTGTGGGTAGTAGTGTGTATTGGGTCACCCCCCACCCCGTGACCCCCCTCCCTGCGTGGAGCGTAGTGCATGTACTAGTTGGTACGACATCACGCCTCCCCGACGCAGCGTGTCCGCCGTGAAAACAAAATGGATACAGCACTAATCCTCACGCAGGAGGGGGTTCTTGGGGTGGGGGTTAAGGGGTTATAGCCAAAAATACCTCCACACAGGGAGGGGCCTTCAGCTGGCCAAGCGAGGGGAGGGGAAAAGACGCAACGTCCGATTTTGTCCCGGTGTGATCCACAGGGGCAGAGGCTGAAAGTTGGGGTCGCGGAGGGCTTCTCTTGGTGCTGCAGAAAGGCGTGACTGATGCTGAGTCGACTATGGACTAGGTGGCAGTGGGCCGTAGGCGCTGGTGGTCTTCCAGAGGTCGGGTCATGCCGCAACACCTTCGTCTTTGCGAGGGGCTCTGCTTTGGTTCTGTGTGGGATAGCAGGACAGGGTGCCGGTGAAGAGGCCGCCACGAGCTCGTCCGGAGGCTGCCGGACACGGGACTAGCACTGGGACGACCGGGACTGACACAGGAAGAGCCCGTAGAAGTTTGGTGTCAATTGGATGACGTCATCGGTCCCTTCTGTGCCGAGTTTCAGACTGGTTCAGAATGTCTCTGTCTGAGGCAGAAAAATAGAGGCCGGTTGCAAGAGCTGTCCTGGGCTGCTCCGAACTCCGATGGAGATGAGACTGGCGGTGACGTGACCGTGGTCGAGGCAGCTTCTAGGCAAGGCCAACGGACCACGAACAAAGGTTGGGGGAGGAAACTCTGAGCATAAGAGTGAGGGTCTGTCCAACCTGGGCCTGGCTAGACCAGTCTGCGCGTCTCGATGACGTCGGCTGGAACCGGGTGCTCCGGAGGGCAAACGACCTCCTTCTTCCTGGAGGTGATGGGGGACTTGTAGGTGTACGTCTCAGCCATGTTTCACTCCAGGAAACGCACGGGGTTAGCCGGGGGAGCTTCTGCACTGGCTCTCTGGTCGTCTACCTGGAACAGATTGCATAGGTCGCCGAGAATAGCTCCTCCAGACAGCTCCGAGATCGAAAGACAACGAGGCTACTCTCGTTGCGGAGCTGACAGGAGGATGAATCCACCGGTATATGCTACGCCTCCAGGAGCTTCATAGTGACGTCATTGCAGCCTCTGCAAACTGCGGGTACTCTACTGCCTGCAAACTGGTATCAGCTTGTGGATGAAGATGGGTGTGGTGGTGGGGGTGGGCATCAAGGAGGATATGTGGGAGGTGACTTGTTTTAACTAGCTATAAAGAGGGCTACATTGTGAAAAGAGGGGCAGATCTATTCACCCCTCCCCTCTAGATCCGCCATCCACTACTCAACAATGTATTCATATTTTTGCACCCCTCTAAAGAAATACTAAAGCTAGGTGCCCATCCTCACGCACCTCTTCTCCCTGGGCTTGCGTGCTTCTCGGGTATCGTACGAAGAACAAAAAAGAGTATGATATGCCTTCATCAGATATCCATAGGCAAACCCAGTTAAATATCGCCCCTCGTCGTCGGCCTAATCCTTCAGCCAATATGGCCAACAAACGTCTTCAAACGGTTCACCGTCAATCGGGAGACCAGTTGTGAAAGACTCCAAAGGTCTAAAGATGTCTCCCCCTCTGATGTATAAAAGGTCTTGTACTCTGGACAAATCACCTCAATCATGCCACAGTAGAGGCCCTTGGAAATAGGGTACCGATACCTTGATGCATATGCAATATGGTACACTGTGGCTTTGATCAAGATTGGAGTGTAATACTGCAAGACATAGTCGGTAAACTCTACAGCTCTGGCTATAAAGGCATGGGTGTCAGTTGACTTCATATCGGTAAAGCAGCCCACGGTGATCTGGTGCTTAAAGCACACTGCCAAATAGTCCAACAAGAATGGCTCCTCCCTGTACCCCCACTTTAACGGGGCTAAGAAAAGGCCAAAGGATGGCTTCTCTCGATCTACGCGACTCGTGGATTCATTCCACCTGGCCAGAATAAACTCGGGGGCCCTTGTCAATAGGCCATCCTGCGGTGTCAGCTCCTGTAGTCCAAGCACGACACCCCATATTTGGGGATCCCCAGGCAAATATATAGGTGTGCCATGCATAATAAAGTCTGTTAAACTATCTCATTCAGTGAGAAGCGCCTGCTCAGCCTTCTGAACAAGGAACAAGTCCCGCTTCCTCTGAAGATTGAATCACCTCAGAAAGGACATCAAGTGCTTATCTTTGGGATGATCTGCCCCTGTAGCCCTCGCGATGATCATACTTGAAGGAATCACTCCCAACGATCAACAGACGATTGGTGTCCACTGTGTCAGCATCTGAATCAGAAGACTCGGTGACTATAGCCAGCCGATCATGGCCTCGATCCAAAGAATGAAGGTCTCCCCAAGTCACCACAGCACAGAACACACTAAGGGAGGGAAACGCCTCTTAGGAGGCCGCCCCCCCTCTCTCTCCTCCATCTCCCTTCATCCTTCCCCCACCTCTCCCCACTAGGGAAAACCCAGCCAAGGCCCTCTCCTCTGCATCCAGCCCCATCCCTCCCATCTTTCACCCTTGCTCTAGCCCCTCCACACCTCCTCTACAACACCATCTAGCCACTCCATCCCCTCCCTTCACCACTAACCCCCATTTCCACCCTTTCCTTGCACTCTTGAGGATAGTACACAGTTTTCCTGTGGCAGTCCAGAAGACTAGTCCCTCTCTGAAGTCACTGCATCTTCATCCCGATGTTCCTGAAGGCCCAAGAGGTACCGGCGGAAGCATCTCCGAGTCATCTTCGCATCGGTGGTCATCTCGCCCTCGTCCGACTTCGTGGCTGCCCTGGGGAAGTGATCTACCCCGACTGCGCAGAAGAGATCCAGTCAGTAACCTGAGACCACTTGCTGAAGCTTCCATGGCCAGTCACCTAAAGATCTAGAGACGGGACTTGGCCGATGCCTTTTACAACGAGTCTTCTTCCTCTTCCAAGAAACGGGACTCCGTTCGGTTACGAGAATGATTTTTTCTCCTATTTCTCCTCTGAGTGCGCAGTTTTGTCCACCCTAGGACAGAGCTGACACCCTATCAGTGTTCAAGTTTCTGTGGCCTGATCTGACATCATCTGGCACCACCGTGGGTCTTGTTTCGAAGAGAGCTCGATAACGGTTCCAACGCCACTGACCGTGCCCAAATCGGAGTTCGGGACTATTCGTGGTGACATTGTCTTCCAGAAGCTGCGGTGCTGTGGCAGTTTGTGACAGAGAGCAGAGGCCCTGCTTCTGGCTCCACCGTACCCTGCGACGGCTTCCCCGACTCCCGCCAAAATTTCAGTACCCTCCCAGGCCAATCCATGAACTTTTGGCGTTGGTCTTGCTGTCAAAGGAGTTCGGGAGCTTCCGTAATAATTCTGGCATCGACTATCTATACCCTGTTCCTGAGAAGCGATAGATTCACCCGACGTTGCGAGGAGTCCTAGTAGTCATCTTCCCCTCCCCGCTTAGCCGACTGAAGGCCCCTCCCTGCGCGGAGGTAGTTTTGGTTGTAACTCTCTTAACCCCCACCCCAAGATCTCCCTCCTGCGTATATTAAAATTTTATAGTGGTAAATAATATTGATATTTAATGTTCTAATATCACAGGTCACATATTAACCCGAACGGTTAAACCATCGACCCGTAACTTCCTAACCTAATCGGGTCAAGATATGGGTAAGGGTTTAAAACATTGGTCAACATTTGCAGGCCTCAGGCCCCATCTTTTGGGCAGAACTTGCAGCTGGGTGTGGCGTGAAGAGGGTTTTGCTCTCCCTTGAAGAATCTGCATGGTGGCCAGCAGACATGCAGATCATGAAAAGAGGGGGAGCCTCACATGCATGCTTGCAAGGGAGGGGAAGAAGAGGGGGCTGGCTTTTCTGCTGGGTCCTTGACTCTTGCCTCTCTCAAGCTTAAGAAGGGGTGGACAAACCTATAGCTAGCTACAACGAAGGCATAATGCATCCCCAAATGACAGCGTGCAGATGGCGATCGATCGATGGTGATCATTAGAGTCGTCGTGGGATTAATGTTCATCATCTTCTCATGTACGTAGGGTATTCATGTAGAGCTGGTTCTTCCCAATTCCCATATAGCAGGCAACTCCTTTATGTGTGGTTCCCCTAATCTCAGGGGCACCATCACAAGTTGGTGAGTAGGGGCCGAATCTCTCCTTCCTTTGCTCATGATCTGGTAGCCACAGAAGCCTAAAAAAGCACGTTTCAGAGCTTTCGGACGCATCAATGATCAGTTTACGGTTCAGGATCAAAGGCTGGACTCTCTGGAAGGGGAAGAGAAGCAGAATAAAGATAAAAAGGGCTGGTCCTTCACAATCTTCTCCCTCAAGCAGAATTCAGAACGTAGGGTTGGAGAAGAATTAATGGATGGAGAAGAGATAAAGTGGGCAAGAGTACGTAGCTTTGAAGCGTTACCTTTGAACGTTGCTATAGCTAGAACTTGCCTGTGCATTGTTAGATACCATGCATGCAAGAGGATATTTCATATTGTTATCGCTTTACTGGAATGATATTTTATCCTCTCAGGTGGAAGTGGGGTTGGAAAAGAATGGGATTCCACTCTTTAAAGGAAAGTAACCGCTACCATCTCACCCTCACAAGCCATACCCTATTAGTTTGGGGTTGTAGGATATAGTTGTATCCACTGAGTAGTGTAGACTAATTAGGACTATATGTATGACCATGTGATTATTAGCGAGAGTGTACCGTCCCGTGACCCGATCCGGGCACAAGAGAGAGCCGACCACCCTAGCTCATGCCGGTTTCTCAACTGTGTACATCCACATGCTTCCCTCGCTAAGGGACATTTGTGAGCTCGTCTAGAGTCCTAGGTCGAGTCCGTGGGCCCGTCCCGCATCATACTGGGAGTTATATCAACTGGCACACAGGGGGAGGCATCCTCCCCGTGGAGACAGGAAGAGGGTCCGCATGACCCTGTGGTTGTAATATTTCTATGACAGGTTGAAGCAGTATGAAAACTTCCCGCATATTGGTGCCACCGTTGCCCGCAAGAAGCACAGCAAGCCCAAGACCGATGTGAAGATCCCTTCCAGGGGGCATCGGAGTGGCCCTAACTCGACAGGGGTTGACCCACTGACGCACTACGCGGCCTACTTGACGTACTAGCTGTGCTCGTTTGCCATGCCATATGGGGATGAGACAGTCATCCGGCCCGATGCGATCTACCCAGCCTGCTAAATGGCCTACAGAATTAAATTGTCTTTGTGTCCAACGGCCCGCTGTTTGATATATAAGATGCTGGGAGATGTCAGTGTTCACCAGTTCCCGAGACAAGCTCGGTATGTCTGCCCACTACACTTCTTCAACACGTGGGTTTGCTCGCTGTTCCCCGAGTATGCTCCACGCACCCTCCAGGGCTGGGGGTTAGTGCCGCGGATGCTGGAATTTACAGGCGCGGAGCCGAGAGCGACGTCCCTACAATTGTACAACATCCGGGGTCAGTTGACAACGGTTCCCTAGGACGCGGCGGGCACTATTCACTTCTTGAGATTGGCTGCCCATTTGAGTCCCCTGGTAAATAATAAAAGGGAGTGCAAAGACGACCAGGTGGAAAAGTATGTTCATCCGATCAACCAACAGAACGTCATCCGCCTGTTGTTGGAACCAGAGCTCCATGACTGGGTGTTGTCAATCCGTCCGAGCGTGCTGGTCTTCAGGAAGGGGGACACCGCATGGCTAGAGCCGTATTACCCCTTTTGCTTTGGATGAAATTTCAGATATGATCAGTATATCCCCGTTCATAGTGCACAGTTTGGCTTACCCATGCGAAGCCTTTGAGGAGGCCCTACTGCTGAGAATGCCAGGACCTGGTGGGACTTCTTCCATCGGGCGGACACGCCCATGGGCCCGAAAAGAGCCGAGTACCCCCCATTGCCCGAAAGTCTTCCCGATATTTTCAATGCTTTAATGGCCACCAACTTGCTCCACTTGCCTAAGGAAAGGACGGTCTGGCCATAAAATGTTGATACCTCCCGGTATTGTGTTTTCCACAGGCAGTCGGGTCATAGCATCACCCATTGCTTCCACTTCAAAGATTATATATATGATTTAAATGACTAGGGAGGCATTGATTGGGAAGAAATGAAGAAGGTGGTAGCCTCCATGAAGGCGAGGAGGCCGCCTCGTCAGTAGCAAGTTCAACAGCAACAGCAGCAACAGGGCCCGCAGCAGCAGCCGGCTCTTGCTCCCCAGCCTAATATGGGGATAGTTAATAATCCACTACCGGAGCACCCGGCCCAAAATCAATAAGTTAACCCTGTCTCCTCGATCCATGAGGTGGAAAGAGGGCAGGGATGGCATGAAGAAAGCGCCTTTGTCGGGGCCATTAACCAAGAAACCCACCAACCACCCCGTTTGCTAAGGACTCCTCAAACAACTCCCCAACCTTCACGTCCCCTTATTCGCCCTACTACTACAGCACGACCCCTTCTCATTCGCCAACCACCACATACACCTCCCCCTACCAACCCTACGCCAAACAGGCCTCTCCTCATTCGCCCCTTGTCGGCGACCGCTCCTCCACAATCTGCTTCTCCACAGTCAACTTCACCACAACCAACGCCGCAACAACCCACTCCACCTTCCACCACCGTGCCTCCGCGACCCCTCCTACTCCGCACGCCACTTACCCAACCTCACCCTCCACCCTCTACGGCAAGGCCTCCCGCAATCACCCCTCCTACTACCAATCCTCCACTACCCATCAACACACCGGCCTCCACTTCTTCTCAACCTCCATCAGCCCCGACAGAGGCGTCTGAGACTATGGTGCTCCGGAGTGGGTGCATGTTTCACAGAATATTTCCCCAGTGGGAGCAGGAGCACGCACAGGACCAACCGGAACAGGAACAGGAATTCGTGCCAAGCACGGAGTATGATTTGTTAAAGCATCTGGATAGAACGCTGGCTCGGATCTCAATTTTAGAGCTTATTAAAAGATCTACTGTACATCAGAGAGCTTTAAAGCAATATCTTGAAAGGGCATGCCTGCCTCGCGTATTTTGAGCACTGCCTAACCACATCCTAAACCCCTCTCCAGAATTTTCTTGCAATTTTTAAGGCCCTTTTCCCTGCTTACCATGTCCTCCCTTCAACCCATCAATTCTGACTGCATTGAACTGCAGAATTGAGCCCTGTCTGTTTTCACTCTCCATGCCCAAAACCTCCACTGCAAGTCACCCCGCCACTGCTACCCAACCGTCCCACGACCTCCACCTATCCACTAGAGAAAACCCTGCCCCATTTGCCTCCAGGAAGCCCAGGTTCCAGCCCCATCTTTTGTCCTCTGTCCTGCTGCCAACAAACAATCCAGAAGTGTAGAGGTTTTCTACGAAATTCACCACGGCTTCCACAGTACCCCGTTGCAGTCGCCACTCCACCGGCGTCCCTAGGACATCCCCAGCAGTGTCCATGCCGCATTTCGTGACCAACGGACAAGCGAAAGGTCACATTCCAGGCTCTTCTTCCTACTACCCACCTGCGCCAGTGCAGACTGGCCAGCAGTCTGCCCACCTTTTGGCGACTCCGACGAGATGATTGGCCGGCTTCCTCGGCTACCAGCTTCTTCGAGAGCGGTCGACGTCTGTTGCTGCCTGCCACCAGGGACCATTGCTCCATCTTGGATGCCCGGAGCTCGCCTTCCTCGCTGCTGACTCCAGGCCGGTCCGTGGTTGCGGCTTCGTCTAGCCAGTTCGTAGTGGTACCGTGGGTGACGAGCTTCACCAACCGGGGACTCGTCACCCCACTTCGCACGACCCCCGGACCTCGCTGTGTAGCCTTTTACCTCCCTATGAGGAGTGGTCTTTTGTTTGGGTTGTACTTCATTTAGCTCTTGTACCGGGTGGTTCTGTGATTTGGCCGGGCATCTTCCCCATGCCTCGAGCGTGGAGGTATGCATCCACTACCTTGCTTGATCTATCTTGCCAGTTTAGTATACTCTTTAGCGCCGCTGCTTGTGTGTTGTAGAATTCTAGCTCGTTTATATTTATATCACTGCCACAGTGAGAGAGTGTGATTGTCTCATGCTTTGATCCAAGCACATGTGTGAATCACATACCCTAGACTCTGCCGGTTCCTCAACCATGCGGATCGACATGCTTCCCTCTCTTGGGGACGATTGCGAGCTTGAGTTACTTGTTTTAGGCGTGATCCCTCTCTTGGGCTGGTTTTCCCCCCCACCGGACTCTGGTGGCAATGGTACGGGGCCCACAGAGACCAGCCTAAAAATCATCTAACTCGGGTCAGGCTCTCCACCACTCCCGGGTGGGTCCGCACACGCATGCACAGGAAGCTACGACTAGTGGATAGGTCACTGGAAGGTAGACTCTCAAGTCAACGGAAAATAACGTTCGAATTCGACGAAGCACGGGGACCGTCTCACGTACCAACACTGTCGCACGGTGACCACAATCGGAGAAGAAACGGGGCTACACGATGCGCGAAACAGTCTAGAGCATAATGGACCGACTCCAGTGCATCATAGAAGTGGAATCCATACTATAACGCGCCTGCCCAGGGGCATTATAGTACTTAACGGACTAACACAGGTGAGTCAAGTCACGAGTCACAAGAGGGAATATAACGCACACCTCTAGGGGCATTATGTACATAACGGATCAGCCATGGTGCGTTATGTCACGGAGTGAAAACAGACTATAACGCACTCCTCTAGGGACGTTATAGAACTTAACGGACCATCTCTGGTGCGTTAAGTGGAAGGCAAGGGCGTTAAGCATAACGCATCTTCCCTGGGACATCATGTGGTCATAACGGACCTCCCTAGGCGCGTTATGTGACCAGTACCCCCAACGGTCAAAAATCAACGGTTGGAAACCCATAACGCACCAACACATGGGCATTATGTGAAACATAACGGTCAGTCGTGGGGCCGTTAAACCCACGAAAGTCAAACCCAAAAACCCACGGAGCATAACGCCCCTCCTCGGGCGCGTTATGAACATAACGGCCACTGGGACGACTGCTATGTCGTCCCGACAGTGAAATGACGAATTAGTCACAAAAATGCCAGCAACGCCCCCATACCTCCATGGGAGAGGGGGAAACCAAGGGGGAAGCTCCCCAATAGTCCTAGGCATGATTATACGGCCTCGGATCGGCCAAAAATGCGGTGAATTGCTAGATCAGGCGATCACTCCCCAAATCATGATTTTACCCTAACCCGCTCAAAAATGCCCCTCTCGGCCTCGCGACGGGGTAGAAACCACGGAAATGAAATGCTAGAGTGTAAGGATCGTCACCCTACCTCAATGGAGCGAATGCTCCGCCGAATCGATGCCGAAATCGCAATGGAAGCTTTGAAACCGACCACCAGTCACTAGAAAAGCCATACAAAATCTAAACCTCCATATACAAAATATTCCCATTTTTCTGACTTCAAGCTCTACAATGTTCATGAAGATCACATCACCCAGATCCACCATCTACCCCACGGTCAACCCATGTTATCAGGAAACTCCTATTCTATCCTACCAGATTTGGTTCTATGAACCAGCACATTGAAAATTTTGCAAAGGCCAAGGCTGAGGTGTTCTAAAATTCTGCACCCACCTGTGGTCGTGTCTCTTTGAGAGAGCTTTCCAACGCTGCTGACCTCGCATCGATTGGACGTTAGGGTGGATCACAGCGTCTGTTTTCGTCAGGTCGCACATGGTAAAATAGCAAAGGCAGCTCGTGAGTAACAACCGACGATCAACCCCAGGCTGACCGCCTCGCCTTCCAAAAGGCAAACCAGCACACCATCTCCCCCGAGAACGCCCCTCCAGGAGCCGCTGATGTAGTAGTACCTTCCCATCCCCGCTAGGCCCGCCAACCAGGATGTGGGCCCCACGTTGTCGACACTCGCCATCATCGAAGCGGCCCAAATTGCTGCCCGTCAACCCAAGAACGGTCCTCCCGAGCCCATTTGTATCCCTTTACCTCCCTGCGTGGAGTGGGCCATTATTTTCACTATTGTAATTATTTTTTCACTTTTGTACTGGGAGTTATCGACTTGGCCGGGATCGTCTTCCCCACGCCCGGAGCGTGGAGGTAAACCTGCCACCCCCTTCGTAGTCGTGTTTGCTTTCCTAGTATATGTTTGTTTGCCACTGCTAGAGAGCATGTGATAGGATCCTAGCTCACATCAAACTCAATCACCATTGCGAGGAAGAGAGTGAGACCCGTCCCGTGACCTGACCCGGGCATGAGAGTGAGCTTGGCCACCCTTGACTCGCTGTCGATTTCTCAACCATGCAAGTCCAACGCTTCCCTCACTAAGGTACGAGTCACGAGGTTGTTAGAGTCTCAGGTCCCGCATCCACTTGAGTCGAGTCTGCGTCTTCGTCCTGCATCAAATTGGTATCAGAGCACTAGTTGAGTCTGGGGTAGTCAAAAGCATGGTCTAAGTCGAGTCTAGGATCAACATTGTTTTCAAACGAAAGAAAAAAATGTGTTTTAAATCGCATTGCATCCCAATACTCTGGCATTGTTCCCAGAAGCTACTCCTCAGGGGCTACAATCAGCGCCACTTGTTCCGAGGATGATAGAGTTTGCTAGCATTGAACTGACACAGATAGCAGAGCAGCTTTTTGCCATTCGGGAAAAACTGACCAAGGTTCCCATTGACGGGCCTGGAGTTCTGCACTTCTGGAGCTTGGCAGCCCACTCTAGCCTGCTAGTGAACAAAATGTGAGGATTCCATCTTTGTGAGATAGAAGAGTATGTTCATCCCATTTTTGGTGCTAGATATGCAAGGCCAATTCTGGAGCCGGAGTCGGTTGATTGGGTGCTGGCAATTAGACCGAGCATCCTAGTTTTCCAGAAGAGCGGGATTTTATGGCTGGAGCCATATTATCCATTCCGATTTAGTCAGAACTTTGCTTATGATCAGCACATTCCTCCTTCTTCCACCCAGTTTGCACTACCGAATAGAACTCGGGCCGGCCAGGTGGCAAATGACGAGGCTCGTACATGGTGGGATTACTTTCACCACTGAGAGGAGGCTTCATTCAGGGTCCCGCCTCCCGCTCGTTTCCCCCGCGTCACTCTAGAGTATATCAAATGGTGGAATGCGCAAATGGGATTTTACAGAAACTTTCGTCGGGAATGCTAGGCTGTCGTAGAACATAGATTCCTGGACTCCCAGCTGGAGCCGACTTTAGATATCGATCCTCCTTATTTGAAGAAGCTGAAATCTTGGACCAATATAAAGGTAATGGCCTATCTAGAGGCCCAAAAAGCTTTGAAGCATCGCTCACCTTGGGCTGAACCGAAGCTGCCTAAAATCAGCAAAGATGACTTCATGAAGACGCTTCAGGGGCTATGCCGTGTAAGCGGTGAGCGGATAGTCCTTCAACAGTTTCCTTTACCAGTGGAAGAGCCCATCCCTTCTATAGCCGAATGGCATCCTGAGAGCGACAGCCTCTATCCTTACAAGACTTTCATTAGAGGGGAAGACTGGCGGGCTACACTTTATAGCAATACCCCTTGGTTATTTGCATTGCTTTGCTCCCACGGGCTTTCCGTAGGCAGATTGAGTGAAGCCATTCTAAGCTAGCCTCTTCTTCTCTCCTTCAAATATGCTGATGGATGGGGGCTGGACCATCTTGGATTATATTATCATTTGTCTTCTCGTGGCCATCCGGTGAATTTCATCTTCCACCCTTCCCTATACACTCATGATATCCCCTTCCCCTCCCCAACTCAGATTGAGGTTTTCATCTTACCCCCCCTTAATTGCCACCTTGTCCCCCTCTCGCTCTCTCTCCACCCCTTGGTAGAATTTCACCCCCTCCTCTCCCCTCTGCTAGCTCCACCCTACCCACTCACCCTCACAACCCTAGGGTCGTCCAGCCCCTTTCCCCCACTCCTACTCTCACAACCCATCACCCTGCCCTGCACCAATTCACAGACAGCAGTCAGGGGATGATTTACAAAGCCCTCCACATCATCATCGTGCATCTTCTGGCGGCGTATTCTATACTGCTAGAAAGATCTTCAAAGAAGCTTCGCAGGCAATGTGGTCTTGCGTCCATTCAACGTATGTGCTTGTCGGAAGAGCCATTCTCCCTTGACTACATAGAGCTACTCTGGCAGGGAACTAGAGGCCAAGAGAGGAAGCGACCACTGCCGCTCCAGGGTGAATCTGGACGTGATTTTTTTCTGAGGTATTATCCTCCAAGCCCTCTATCGGCACCAACAAGGAGAGAGCCATTTGGACCTCGGAGCACAGAGTTCTGAATTTTCTTCCCAAAGTGCGCAAGTTAGTTCCCCCTGAGTCAGATCCAACCCCCTCCCCCATTTTGGTTCCCGCAATTTGCTCCGACCTCCTCCAGTGACCTCGTTGGTCTTTGATCGAAGAAGACTTGTCCACAATTGCAACGGCTCTAGCCCCGCACTCATCAGACCCCAGGAGTGATCGTGGAGGCCACTTCTTCTAGAAGCAGAAGTTTTGGGACAGCCAGAGCCAGGTCCGACCAGCCTTGGTCTCGACCCCGCCTCAACCATCGTCGACATCCGAATAATGTCCAGAAATTTGGACATCTTTCTGGGCCAACCCAAGACATTTTGGCGCTAGTCCTATCATCACCTAAAGTTGAGGGAGTCCGTGGCAACGCTATCAATGACTTCCTGTCCTACTATTCCAGATGCGGAAAGAACCAGCTTAGCTCCCTAGTTTGACTTTTAGCTTAGTTTCCCCCCACCCCGCCTGGCCGGCTTAAAGCCCCTCCTTGCGGGAGGTAGTGTTTGCATGTAACCATTCAATCCCCCACCTCTAGTCTAACCCCCTTGCAAGGGGAGTAGTGGTGGGTGGGGGAGGGTACCTGAGGTTAGCTCGAAGATGACGACCACCGTCATCCGCCCCGACCAGCTCCCACGGCGCTGGGCACGACCACCGCCACTTCCTCTGCTTAACGGGGATGGGGACCTCCTCTTTGAGCTCCTCGACGACGGTCACCGCCACCGAGTCCCGGGGGGCAGCTGCTGCGGAAGCCATGGCCACTAGATTATTTAAATTGGCAGCAAGGACATCACCTAACCTATGTCTCTGATTACCTGATCTTCATGTTCGTTTATTGGGGTGTCTACGCATCATCCCAGATTTATGTTAAATCGGTTTGATCCTGATATTTAGCTCTAGTACTCTTCCACAACTGTAGACTATGTGCTAAGTCCTTTATAAAATTAGGAATAGCTCCCTCATATCTTTGGAAAAAGTCTTTTTAACGGAGATTATTTATCAAATAAGTACGCAATTATGAAGAGTTAAAATCAGGAAGATAATTGTTGAATGTGATAGATTGTAGAAAGTGACGTCTGAAGATCGTGTTATTTATTTTGCTTCTTCCGTCTCCGGTGCAAGCAACGGCGTGTTTGTCATTGTACTTCTGTCCATGGACAGGTGATAATTAAGAGCCATGAATTAGATGTGATTCAGGACTAACATGAACAAAATAAACAACAGTGCATAATCGAACTAGAAAACAAATGAATTCCTATCTTTGTTTTAAATTATCTTAATGCAGATGATTACTTTATTCCCCAAAATCTAAAAAAAATCATAAAACCTATATTCCTTTAAACCCTGAAAATGGACCGTCAGATCTTAGACATCCAACATCCCTTGTTTACAACAATCAGGCAACTAAGGGGAAAAGGAACCTGAACCAATGATTCCTGGCCACTATCATTAATGAGTTAATTAATTAGACGATCCTCTGGTCAAGGGTGAGATATGACAAAAACACGTTGAGCATCTGTCTAATTACTGGATATCTCTGAATTGAGGAGGGTTCCATTGTCACAAGCTGGCGAAATAATAACAATGTCACTTAGTTTAAAATCATATGATTCAATTTCTAATTTTCTATCAACGTCATTAAAACTTTCCTAATGCCATCAATTTAACCACAAATAAAAAATCATTCAAATCTGATATAAAAATTTACATATCATGTAATACCATAGTTGTTTCTACACGTATCCATCAGAGAGTACTTTAATTCTGCAAAGTTTTTTAAAGGGGATTCATTCACCTCCCCTTTGAATCTGTATCTTGCACCACCATTAATTCCAACATAAATGTCATAGACAATACGCTAGCAAGTACTGGGTGTAATGCTACAACTTATCATTACAAACATCCCAAGGCACAAGTACTTTCGGTAGCTCGTCCCAGGACTAGACAGAGCCCTTTATGATACGTTGGCATTGAAAAGTGGATCAAAGATCCCAGTAACATCTTGACATTCATTTAATTCGGCCAAGAATTCCAAGGTTAAGTTCATATAACCAAGCTCTAAGATTAAGGGTCATCTCATAACAAGAATTTACTTTGATAAGTCATAAAAATATGACTTGGAAGCCAAGTATTATCAAAAGGGGTTCACATATACTTGGATAGTAGCCTGGAGGGATAATATTAATATGTGTTGCATCACATAAAACCCACGAAAAATAGGAACATGAGGCTAGTCGCAGTCAATGCAAAATCGCTACAAGGAGAAAGCGTCTAGATCGAACCGCTATCAGGCTTGCATCCATGCAAAGGCTTAGCGGGTCGACGCACATAGGCATGACAGGTAGATGTGGTCTACTGGGAACCGCTACTCAATGGTGGAGGTCCAAGAGGAACTGCTACCAGGCTGGCAAAGCAGAGGGTTTAGTTGACCAAATCAAGCTCCTCAGTCGACCTGGGGCCATGGCTAGGCTGAGATAGAGCTTAGTCTACGTAACCTTAGTCAATTGAGGTGACATAGGTCGACCTGATCAAGGTGGAGTCGACTGAGAACAAGGTGCAGTCGACTGGGCAAACGATGCACAGGCCAGATCAGAAAGACGAATGTGGTCAAGCCTTGACCGCTACAACATGGTAGCGGTCCCTTCTAGGCCACATTCTGGTCTAGACTGGGCAGAACAGTCCCAAGTCTAGACTGCCAGAAGTGAAATCCGGTTGAGTCATTCGATACAGGCTTTCAGGGTACAACCTGCTCAACGTCCTAGTGGGAATCTCAGGCTCACAGAGACTTACAGAGACTTTGTAATAATGGTCCAAGTCCGACGAAAGGAATATCTGATGGAGAGTCCCGATTATCACAAGATTGAAGGTGTGAAATACAAAAAACGAGAGTGAAGCAGTCAGTCAGAGCCACCGGGATGGCATGACCTTCAAATAATCTTAATAATGTAATTAACTAGTAGTCAAACAGATGAGAATCTCGTAAAAATTGACGAGTTATGGATAGATTAAACTATATTCAATCTACTTGTTAGCAAGGTACAATAGGAAGAAATGTGATAATAGCAGTAAAACATGATCTGAACGAGAGGAATACCAATAGTCAATAGCCATGATCTGAATTAAAACTTAGAATTTCAAATGTTCATTTATAGGCCTTATCATTAGATGCATTTTTACCCTAAACATGCTATCTACTCAAAGGGAAAAATGGGGGAAAACACTACAATCTGACTATAACCAGAGCGATGATAGCGGTTAGGAGGGGGCCACTGCCGGATGGTAGTGGTCGGTCAACGACCTCTACCACGCCATTTTGGCCAAACATAAATTTTTCACATGGTTGGGAGAATGCGGTCTATCGTGCGACCGCGACATCAGGTAGCGGTCTCTATGGAGCCGCTATCTATCCCCATGTCCCGCGCTCTGATGAACCCTGACAGACGTTGAGAAAATTCAACCTTTCACGTGATATACTCCATAAAAATTAGGCATTTTGATATATATGAAAAGAGCACAAAAGTCCACACAAGATGGATGTATTAGATTAAGGTTTAACCTGAGTAGAACATACCTTTAAATGCCAAAAGGACGATGACCTTGTCAGAACCCTAGTCAGAGACCTCCCATTCCTCTCCGCACCACGCCCTTAATCATGCACAACTACTGCTTCCACGACCAAATGGGTTTCTCCGGAGTGTTAGGCATTGACTTATAGAGCTGGGGTCGAAGGAAGGGTTGTGATATGGACGCGGAGAGCCGGGGAGTCGGACGCACGTGAGATTCACCCTTGACCACGTCACGTCGCCTTCTCTTCAAAAATTGGCTGCTAGGGTTAGGGTTTCACGGGGGGAATCAAAGGGAAAAAGGGCCTCTATCGAGGGCCTAGAGATTGGGTTCGAATTAAGCCTACAAGAGCTCGAATTGGGCTGTGGTTCTGTTTGTTTGTGTTGTTGTAGCGGTGGATGTGTTAGTGTGACGGTGTCGTGTCTGGTTCCGGTCAACTCGGGGTCACCCAGTAGTTGACAGGAAGTCTTGTTGTGTCTCGGCGGCTTTGTCCAATTCGAGACATTGGTTCTGGATGCCTCGAGATATCGTTCTACCTCGATTTGTATGTCCAAGTGTGCTGAGGGTTCTTAGTGTCCCCTCAGGTCTCTGTGATTTGGTTCTCGCGGAGCGTTGTTTTCCCTGGCTTAGGATTAGACCGATTGGCGGCTTTATTTCACTGTGTGTGACGATCCTGACTCAGAGTCGTAGGACTCAGGGACCATTGTAGTTGCATGTCTAGTTTGCCTTGCCCTGAGTTGTCGGCAGTTTCCTGTATTGTCGTGGTGCTCGTAGTACGGCTTGTCTGTACTCCGGCACTTGTGTTTCAGAGTCTTCAAATTTTGTGGCTCCTCTTTGGTTGGTGCCTTGCGGCACGCTTTAGCGTGACGGCTCTTGTAGCGGGGCACTCTTCCCGAGACATAATTTTTAAGCTAGTTCCGTGGGCTCCCGACCATATCGTAGCGTCCGCGGGGGAGAATACTAGTTAGAGGCTTGGCTTAATGGTCTACAGCCAGTGTGTACACACGGGGTCAGGGGCTTAGGACTCACGTCGACGGATGTGACCCTGACTGGTCGTTGTAGTGGTGGTTTCCACGTGGGCCTGCGACTTGGCCTTAGCTGTGGTAGACCATGTTTGGGTGGTAGTCGAGGCACTTGTGGAGTGAGTTGTGCTGCAGTGTAAGACGTCAGTGGACGCAGCTGACTGTTCCTCTTTTGAGTCACGTATTGTGTGACTCTCGACATTTCTCATGCGTCGTGACCTTCCGGGTTAGCCCTTTTATGACTGTACTCGAGGTCAATGTCCGTCGCCTGCACGATGTTCCGATTGTGTATGGGGCAGTGTGCACGACGTCCTTGTCGTGTTGTCCGTCGTCCGTGTCGGTCGTCCGTCTAGCCTTTTCCTAGGTTTCTTTTGCCTGTTTTGCAGGTTCCTTGCGTCGGCAGTTCAGCAACTCCTGGCTCTATCAGCTCCGAGTCGCCCTCCTGCCCTTGCTTAGAGTAGTTTGGGGTACCGAGGTTAGTTCGGTAGCCGTTGTCTGGTACGGCTTCTTCCTCCCCCTCTTATACTCGGGTGAGCGAAGGATCTTCTATTGAGCTGTTGATTGTCGAGTCGATGTTCTTGTCATGCTCTGTGGCATCAGCAATGACGTGTCGGTCCTGATTATTTTTACAGATTTTGAGGTAGGATTGGGTGGAGTTGACCCAGTAAGTTCTTGCTCCTACGCTTCTATGTGTGAATGGGTTATGTTCGCCCAGGAGTTGGCTTGAGATGTGAAGGCTCCGCTGCGAGTTCGGGACTCGAGGATGAGTGTTGGTGGTTGCCGATTATGGCTCGTGTTGCAGCTCTTGGTATGGCATGTTACAGTTCGAAGAATTGCAGCGGTGGTGCATTGAGAGATGTTGTGATTGTGGTCTGACGTGACACTCGTCGAGTGTGTCGAGGGTGCTGACCAAATGGAAGTGACAATTTTCTCGGTACTAAAAGGTGTTGTTCCTAGTGTGCGCGAGGTTTAAGGTCAGGTCGAGCGTGGAGATTTTTCATTGGTCAGAGGTGTGTTGGGTTCCCCTTAGGTTGGAGGAGATCGCATTTTGCCAAGGTTCATCGTCTTGCTTCGTGTGGTCGGATTGGTTGGCCTTCGTATGCCATGAAGTCTGTGCGAGACACATCGTGTGTTTTGGCAAGGTGGTTGCCTGTGAGAAGCATTGCCCGTTCCCTGATGTGTAAGGGTGCGTTGGCACTATTCCAGAAGGACGAGTGCTAGCTGGGCGGTGTTCGTGAGAATTTGTGGTTGGTGTTATGGTTCCTGATGTGTTAAGGGTTGGAGCATGTGGAGTTGTAGAGGATTGTCAGGATGGCAAGTCCCAAGTTACCATGTTGGCTGTGTGCGTGGATCAGAGTGCGCAGTGGAAGCGTGGTGGGCCTATAACCCACAGGTCCAAGATCGTAGCGTTGGCTGCTATGGGTGGATTTTTGAGGTTAAGAAGAGCATTGGAGGATTAGTTCCTCAGTAAGCATTGTCTCCGGATGTGTGAGACGTGTTGTTGTTATGTCGTTGCTTGAGATATTGTGGTTCATGGCACTGGCAGGATGGAGAATTGGGGAAATATGTTGGCAAGTGTGCCGCATGAATACCCTGTTCATGTGTTGGAGGTTGTGTTTTCGGATGAGATAGGTCAGTTTTTGGAGAAGTGATCTCGAAAAGATTATGCATTCCAGTTGGTAGTCTCTTCCATTACTTTTTTGAGCTGAAGGAGCCTCCCCCCGTAGGCCCGGGCTTCTATTTTGTTCAGACGAGGTGGAAGAGGAGTTGCGTGTCGCTGTCCCAGAAGGACTCTTCTCACAAGGGGTGGAAGAGCCAGTACTTCTGGGTGGGCACCTCGTCAGTGGAAGTGTACTGGAATTTCCTGGTGGTGCCCAACTTTTACCTGAATATCCCTTCGAAGCCAGCTGAGATATCACCAGAGGTGGAGCGAGAGGCTGTAATCCTCCTGGAGCATCGCCGGTCGACGGACAAGCTGGTGACTCCAGCCAATATCGAACGGTGCCTTCTCGAGTGATTATTATCGATGGGTAAGAGCATCAGGAATGAAATTCTCCCCTTATCTGAGGAAACGCTCTTCTTTTCTTGACCCTGTCTCTTTTGTGCAGACGTCAGGCGGTCAGTTGAGGAGGAGGCACTCCCGACCGAGCCGGAGATAATTGTGGTGGATGACGCGTCGGCCGCCATTGAATCGCGGGCTCCCAAGGGCTCTTCCCAAGTCTGGGACAAAGGCAAGTGGGTGGCCCGGGAAGGGGCTCCTGAGTGGCGGGAGACCAAGCGCAAGGATCCCGTGGAGAAGATGCTACGGGATTCTATGAAGGCTCAGTCCGCAGAGAAGAAGTGGGTGAAGAGGGCCGGGGCCGCCTGCTCGGTCGAGGATGATACTCACTCGGCTCTCCCCTCCGCCGAGCTAGAAGGGGCCGAGCCTATTCAGCCGGCTCTCCCTTCTGTCGAGCGAGAGGGGGCTGATGAGGTCTTGGAGGTCGCAGCAGGGGCGGGCGACTCTCAGGCAGTGGTGGTCGATGCTGGAGCGTCGAGCGAAGCCGGAGGGGCACAGAGTGGAGGCGTCGGAGCCGAGCCGATTGAGGTCGGGGGGCCGCGAGGAGACGCGACTCAACCCCAACTGTTCGAGGTAGGAGAGGCACGGGATGAGGCGGCCCAGTCTGAGCCGGTCGGCGGGGCTCCCGAGGGAGTATCGCTCAGAGGGGGAGCCCACATTCTGGCCGCTCCGGAGGGGACTGGCCCTCTTCCCGGCATCCGGGGTCCCCTATATCGGAGGTGTCATAACATAGCCTCGAGGGTAGTGCGAGGAGGAGATAGGTAGCATCCTCCATCCGCGGTACTTATCTTTTCTTTACATTCTTTATTTTCTGGTCATTTTGAGAACATGCATAATATGTTTGTTAAGTGTGCAGGTTGCAGGTGATCAAGCCTTCCTGGCTCTTTATCTCTTGCTTTATCTCTGTTCACATCCTTCTGATCTGTTCTCATCTCTTCAATCCACTCTCTTGATCTATTCTAAAGCTCTTGTCCTTCTCAGCTTTCGTTATTACCTCGCTTCATCTCACTATATCTTCATGAGAGGGTTTTACCTTACGATTATAAACCTAGTAGTTCTACTTCATCTGATCTTGGGTTTTGATTGAAGAGCGTGTTTATCATGTTTTCGTCCCATTGTGTTATTGTCCCACATGTGTCTTGTCCTACCATGCCATGTGTTGTTGTTGTCCCACGTGTGTTGATGGCCCACACATGTCTTTCATCCCCCGTGGTTGTCACACGTGTCTCTGTCCCACCATGTTCTTGTCCCACCGCGGGTGCTGTCACACTGTGTTATGTTGTCTTGTCCCACCATGTCTTCAATCACACGCACACTTACCATTTGTTCTTGTGGTGTTTGTTATGTTTATTATGTTTAGCTCATCCATGCTATGTTATCTTTCGTTCATATTTGGTATGTTATGTTCATCTTCGTTCTTATTCATCTTGTGGTTGTCTTATATGAAAATGCCAAAAAAATCTGAATATATCAAAAATCTGAAAAAAAAAAAACCATTTCGCCTGTGCAGGTAAGTCAGGTATGACTTTCTATCCCTCCTCATTATTGCATTACTATATGGTATCTACGCTGTTATAGCCTCTCAAGGACTGGCTGGTTCTCCGTGTGTTCTCAGATTTGATGTTCCCCTTTAACAAAAATGATGATGATCTAGAAGTGGACGGTTAATCATTGGATAGATTGTTAGGTTGAGTTGGGTGGAGGACGATGGACTCTGTCTCGCATGCCCTGGTTGCAAGAAGACTCTTGACCCTGTCTTGCTCGGTCTAGCAATATTATCCTTGAGTACTTTTTATTTTATCATTTCTTTACATTCGTTTTAATGATTTCTTTAGTTTAACCCAGCATGCATCATGTCATTTTGAGCATTCACGCCTCGAATTCTCTCAAGATTTCTCTTCAGCAATGGTTAGTTGCACTTCAGTTCTCTTGGATAAGAGATCTTCGGACAGAAGACTGCTACAGATTACTCAGCACCCGAGGCTGGGTTTCTCTATTGAAGACTACCAAGAAATCGACATGATTTCCATTTGCACTATAACAAGTGAAGACACCCAGGAGGCAATTTATGATGAATACATAGGGGATTATGAACTAACCAGGCCATCGGCTGATTTGAAAAGCTTAGGCCCATCTCCGCCATGAGGGTATAATAATCATGGGGCTGTCACTCCGTGCAAACGCTGGGAGTTCGCCTCTATGGAGGCAACTACAGTTCCCAACAATGACTCGCAAGAGTCAAGAGTTAAAGGGAGTCATCCCACCCTTGAGGGCATTCCACCTGTGAGTCAGCATTCAAGCTACTTAGAATCTACATCATTAACACCAGGGCTATTTCTCTAGCATAATGAACAACCAATCGGCTTAGATGATGGTGGAGTCGAGGTCTCGCCGCTAGGCGAAGGAGGGCAAGAGCATATCTGTGAGGCCCTTGAAGTTGAAGAAGATGATGAAGGCTTCGTAGACCTATAGTCAGCTCCTCCGAAAATAGAAGACGGCGGCCAAGCCACTATTGATGAATTGGTAGAAATAAACCTCAGCACGAAGGATGATCCTAGGCCAACCTTTCTCAGCGCCCTCTTGTCACCCGAAGAAAGGGGGGAATACATGAAGCTGCTTCAAGAATTTTGAGATTTCTTTGCTTGGAATTACAAAGAAATGCCAGGCCTCATCCCTGCAGTTGCCTAGCATATCCTAGCCATTCACCCTAATGTCAAGCCCGTGAAGCAATCACCTCAGTGAATGAGGCCAGAACTAATAAGCCAAGTATGCAAGGAGGTCGACAAGATAATAGACGTCGACTTCATGGTAGAAAACTAATACACTACATGGTTGGCCAACATCGTGCCAGTCAAGAAGAAAAATGGCCAGATCCAGATTTACTTGGATTTCTGGGACCTGAATAAAGCTTGTCCGGAGGATAATTTTCTAGTGCCAATTACCGAAGTAATGATCGATGGCACTACTGGCCATGAGGCCTTGTCATTCATGGACGGATCGTCTGGCTACAACCGAATCTAGATATGTCACGCCCCGAACAAAGGCGGAATTATCGGGATGTACAATCAGAGGCACGCTAGAACGAATTTTGTATAATACTAAACTAATGCCATAGTGGCAAAGAGATGAGAATTGATTCTCGCTAGGAGTGGAACACTTTTCTTTTCATTTTTTTGTCCTTTTCTTTATGAAAAACTAATGCAAATGCCTAGACACTCTAGACTTAAGACACTTTTTTTAATCCCCTTTTCATGAAATTGCTACCCTAGACTCAACCTTACGCTCTGATACCAATTTGATGCGGGACAAAGACGAGGACTCGATGCCAAGTTGGATATGCAACCTGGGACTGTAGCAAGCTCGCACTCGTCCCTAACGAGAGAAACATTCGGACCTGCACGGTTGAAAAACCGGCAGCGAGTCAAGGGTGGTCAGCTCACTCTCTCGTGCCCGGGTCGGGTCACGGGACACTCTCTCACTCGCAGTGGTGAGTTGAATTAGACGATATAGGAATTAACTACTCACATGCAGCGGCAGAAAAGCGTATACTAAGAAAGTAAGAAACAACGACTACAAGGGGGTGCCGAGTGTACCTCCACGCTCCGGGCGTGGGGAAGACGATTCTTGCCAAGATGGTAACTCCTGAGTAATACAACAATCACAATAATTTACAGCAATGAATCTTTGCATACTCCACGCAGGGAGGTAAAGGGCTACAGCGGGCCCGGGAGGACCGTTCTTCAGTTTGTGGGTAGCACTTTGGTCTGCTCCGTCGGTGCCGTCCGGGAGACGCTTGCTGCTGGTTGTGGGGCCTACATGCAGCTCAGTGGGGCCGAGTGGGCCCAGAGTGACACCGTTGTGACGGGGGGCACTGGAGGGACGTGCCCTCGGACGGCGGCATGCTGGTTCGCCTCTTGGGAGGCGAGGTGGCTCCAGTCTCCAAGTATTAGATTTGCTATCCACGAGCTGTCCCTTGCTGTTTTATAGTGTTCGACCCGGCAAGAATGGTTACTGCGATCAGTCCTGATGTTGGATCGACACAAGACTAGTGGCGTTGGAAATCTCTCTTGAAGAGATATGATCCCAGCCTAGAACAAAAATTTAAAACTCCCTGTGCTGGCCGTAGCTGATTTTAGAAGCTGCTGATTCCCAGATCTGAATCTAACTAGATAGAAAAGGTGATTTCTTGAGAATGTGATTTGTCTAAGGGGTGGATGATGGATCTGGGTGATGAGGCCTTCACAAAAGTTGTAGATATGGAAGTCAGGTCTCTCTCTCTCTCCCACTCCACCCGCCCTCCTCCCCTTCCACCGCCCCCGGCGCCGGTCTCCCGCTCCCTGGCCCGTCATTATGCCCGTGCGCGTGTCAACTGCCCGGTTCCCTGACCCGTGATGATAGGCGAGTGCCAGTGAATAGAAAGAGTCACACGGCGAGCGGTAACCGGACTCCCCCACCACCCAACAAGGGCCCCGACAACTTGTCCTGGTTTTTATTACGCTAATAATTATGACAAGGACATCAAAGCTGTTATGTTGCCCCCCAAGTTTGATCGTAGCAATAAATCAGGGGATTCCATTCCCGTGTCATCCGATGGGAGGAAAAATAAATAAGATGTACGCCCGACCCGCCAGGCGTAGTAATAGCACAGTAATTGTGTTATGATCTGTATAGACGCAACACATGAAAAGTATGGTCCTTTTGTCCCGTCCACGGAACACAGGGTAGGGAGCGCAATGCCGGGAGAGGGGGCGTACCAACGATAGTAGATCGCTGCCACAGGGAGGGGGGGAGGGCAGCCACGCAGCGCAGCGCAGCGGGAGCTTTGGAAATAACACACAGTACGCCCCGCCACGCATCCCATACGTGCGGCAGTTCGGAAATGGGGAGCGGCGTGCTCGCCCGTCGGGCGTGCTGTCGAATGCTGATTGGATGACCGTGGACAACGCGGCAGCCTACTGCAGCGCCACGTCGCCATCGGGATGTCGTCCTTTTCGCCGCTAATGGCCCCCCGACGACTGTCCTACCGCTTTGAAATCACAGCCGTTGAGCTCCCTATCATCCCGGGAAATCAACGTGCTCCGTTCTGCGTCACCCGTCGTGACAAGAAACATCTCTCCCCCCCGCCCCCGTCTGTCCAGATATTTCTCTTTCGAAACCCTTCCATCGCTTCGTTGTTACCTGTTCATCACCGCGGCTACGACTTTGAGGTTGATGGTTCCAGTGGTAGCTAACTGTTGCTGTTGAAGCGGAGTATCCGTTGATCACCCGGGCTACGGGTTTATGAGGTTAATGGTTCCCGTGGTAGTTAACTGTTGCTCTTGAAGTGCGCTCTCTCTCTATATTTCTATATATGTGATCACATAATGTTGACTGTGATGTCCTCAAGATCATTTTTAATATTTTATAATTATTTTTGTTTTTAAAAGTTTAATTCTCTGGCTAGGGGAAGGATCCGAACCAAAGTGAAAGATTTCTTCTTTTGTTCTCTGGCCAGAGGAAGGATCCGAACCAAAGTGAAAGGTCTCTTTTTTATTGGGATGGTCGTCCTGGCCGGAGGTAAGACATTTGTTGGCTTGGACGAAAGGTCGTGATGCCGACCATGTGAAATGCTGTTGGCTCAAGTGCTAATGATTAACAAGCTGTTGGCTCAGAAGCCAATGATTGAGAAGCTGTTGGCTCAGAAGCCAATGGAGATGCAATGCTTTCGGCTCAGGTGTCGATGGTCGGGGAGCTGTCGGCCTCATTGCCGATAATTGGGGAGCTGTCGACTTAGTAGCCGATAATTAGGAAGCTGTCGGCTTAATAGCCAATAATTAGGAAGCTGTCGGCTTAAAAGCTGATAATGGGATAGCTGTCGGCTCGGAGGCCGATAATAGGGTAGCTATCGGCCTAGAAGTCGATGATTGGACACCTTTCAGTTGAAGCCCCGGTGGCTGAGCATCTGTCATTTTGAAGCCCCGTCAGCTGAACATCTTTCGGTTTAATGCCCTGATGAGTGAATATCTGTCAGTTTAACACCCCGACGGCAGAATGTTGCTCGGCTTGAAGCCCCAATGGCTGAATATTTTATCATCTTGAAGCCCCGATGGCTGAACATCTTTCGGTTGAAGCCTCGATGGCTGAACATCTTTCGATTTAACACCTCGATGGCTGAATATCTGTCGATTTAACGCCCCGATGGCTGAATATCTATCAGTTTAACGCCCTGATGGTGGAATGTTTCTCACCATGAAGCCCAGATGGCTGAATGTTTTATTAGCTCGGACGGAAGGTCGTGACGCCGACCACATGAGAGGTCTATTTGTTGGATGGCTGGAGGCCGAAGATGAAAGATCACGTCTGCCTCATTACTTTTCTTTCTTTTCTTCTCTTCTTCTTTTGTGTGAAGAGGCGGGTGCAGAGACCACGTCTGTCTCGTGACTTTTTTTTTGTTCTGCTCTTCTTTTCTCATTAATGCCCCTAGACTGGAGTGTATTTCTCTTAATGTGCCCCCAGGTTGGGGTGTAACTTTTCTTCATCTGTCCCCTAGGTCGGGGGGGGGGGGGGGGGGGGGGCCTATTCGCTTTTGTGCGGCAAAGGGGGGTGTATAAGTTGGATGACCTAGAACAAGACCCTACTTCTCTGGACCTAGACTCTACTTTCCTAGACTCGACAGACCCTACATCTAACCTAGGAGAGAGCAAACCTACTGGGAGGGAAGCAGGGGCCTCATGCCCCTAGGAAGAGGATGGATAGAAGATAGCATAATCTTCCACTGAAATCTTCATTTCAAATTTGACATTTTTTTTGGAGATCAGTGGAAATCATACAGCAAGATGGAGAGGGGGGAGGAGGAAGGGCAAGCGGACATAGTGAGGGGAAGAAGATATCGAAGAAAGGGTCGGAGGAGGAGAACCAAGGAGTGGATAAATCAATCAGTGGGCAGCGCCTACATGGACAATTCACGATCAGAAATTCTATTGGCATCTCATGAAAAAATGAAACTGAGTTCGGCAGATCAATCATATTGGGAGGTGAACGGGGGACAAAACTTAGCTGCTGAATGAGAGACTTTAAATGGGAAGGAGACCAAATAAAAACAACAGGTGAGCTCACCCTTTCCCGTGGACGGTAAGCTGGCTTCTTCGGCTCCCATTGCACAAGCCGTACCTCCTGATTCTTTTGGGAGCAATCTGGTTCATGAAACATTCTGGAAAACGCTCGGCTGAAATCGAGCATATCATCAACGGGCCCCTTGGGCAGCAGAGGTGGGCCGTCAACTATGCAAGCTGTGTTCTTCTCGGGCTGGCATGGCAATGACTACAATGTGCCTGGCTGGAGAGGCCCTTTTATAAAATACTGGCGGTAGTCCCAGGTAAGTGGCCCTGAGTCACCCAAGACTGACAATGAGGACTCTCGGTAGTCGAGACCCCTTCTGCTCATTTTTCTCCCGGATTGGTTTAGTCCACCCTTGTAACTGTGCACCGAGGCCTCTCCCCGGTTGATAGCGCAGTTTCAATATAATAGACCGGCGTTTGGAATCTCGAATTTTTGGCTTCTCTTTAATATTGATAGGTGCAGTGGCAGACTTGCGTGGCGCATAAGCCCAAGGAAAGTCCAGGTCTAACACTGAAATAACAGGCCGATTGCTGGGCCAGAGTGTTGGCAGAACCTTCTTCGAGATAGTTTTGACGGACTGGACCGTGGATATACTTTTCACCTTAACCACCCTCCCTTGAAAAGGGAACTTGAGACACTGATGGGCAGTGGATAGAAAGAAATCAAAAAAATCTCCCTTCCCCCACAAGAACCTTAGTGCGCCCTCACCCCTTCCCTTCCCCAACCAAGTCCGCCCCACCACATACCAAACCCTACCCGCCCTCACCAGCACCCCACGCCCAAGCTCCCTGTCCCTCTGCAACCCACATTCTGCTCCCCTCTACTCAGTGCGCCCACAACAATCCCCGGAGTTGCCCTGTCATTGCTCCTTTCCCAGTGGAGTGAGAAGCTTTGATCTGCTACAATCTACTACTAGTCAGCATCAGAGGTTCATTTAGCAGACCTTCTAGCGGCATCCACGGTGAGATTTGGCTCAAGGTGCCTTCTGAAAAGTCATCCTCCTTCTAGTCTGTGACACTCCAGAAGTGGTCCTGTCTCCTTTCGTCAACAGCATCAACCGCGACAGGTGTTTCCATGCAACTGCGCCCGAACCGCACCTGTTTCTGAGTGCCACTTGGCAACGTCGACACTGGCTTGTCCTGTGTGAATCGGCCAGAACTCCCTTCACGAGAGTTCTTCCTCTTCGAGGCACCGACGAAGCAGACATGGTCCTCCCTTCTTTCAACATTACCTCCGCCTGGGGCATCCATTTTTCCTCGATCACGCCACATCCAGAACTCTCTATTTGCCCAGGATAGATTACCACATATTCATCCCTGATACTCCATCCTCCACTCAGTTTCAGGCTGAGGTGTCTTCTACAAAGTTGTTACTTTCGATGATACGAAGCCAACTCAATTGGTTTCATCTCATTCTGACATCGGCACAGAAGATTCCACCATGGCCATCATTGACCTATCCTGCTGTTCACCCAGGAACCTGACGTCGACCATTTCGGTGACCACGACCAGTGAGGTGATCTAATGGCTGCCACCTTTTGAGGGTTCGTAGTGCTCTCTATCTGCTATGCCCACAAGTTGGTCCTGTCACTTTTGGAGTTCTACAGCGAGCGTACCTGTCAACGTACCATGACCGTGCCATCCAGTCCTACAAGGCAGAACTGCACAGGCCATCGGCTGTGACCTCCTCCACCTTCCAGCGACATCGGCTCAATGTCAGACTTTTAGGCATCCTTCGGCATCTCCCAGGCTTCGTCCAGGCATTGGTAGCACCTTGATTGGATGTCAAAGCTAGGCATACACTATGGAACAAGCGTCGATCGGGTTTTATGATATCGATTTCTATAAATATAGAGACATGGCCTGCCGGTTTGCGAATGAGGGAGGATTTCTTGGGCCCACCGCGTTGCCGACCATGCTTTCGTGTCTCAAGGAACCGCGGCAGATCGGCTCGCTCTCCTGGCAGTACCACGACAATTCCGTGGATAGCTGGGCGGAACCGAGCCCGGTCGACAAGATCACCCAGGAATGGCTTGGCCGGAATATCCGGGACATGAGCGTGGAGGAATTCACCTACTGGGGCGGCCTGCTCCAGGGCGAAGCGCTGCGAGAGTACATCGAATCGTTTCGCCGCAAAATGTTCGATAGTTCATGCGCCTGCTTCTGGATGTTCAACGATTGCTGGCCCGCCACGCGCAGTTGGACGGTGGTCGATCACGCCCTGCGCCGGACTCCGAGCTTCCATCCCGTGGCACGCTCCTTCGCTCCGGTCCACATCGTCATCGCCCAGGTGGATCAGGACATCCGCGTCTACGGAATCAACGAAACCCGGGAGACGATCACCGCGCATCTGCGCTTCGGTGCTTTTGAACTTCGCGGAAAATTTGGGCTCGATCAGCGGCAGGCGTGCGCGCTTCCCCCGAATGCCTCGACTGTCCTGGCCTCCTTTCCGGCCGCGTTGCTGGCGGGAGACGCCGCGGCCTTTGCCACGCTGGAAATCAACGGAAAGCTCCTGGCACGGAACCGCTTTTTCGTCCGTAAATTCCGCGAGATGACATGGCCCTCGGCGAAGGTTGCCGTGGCCCTTGATGGCGGCATGGCCCGGTTTTCCAGCGATGTTTTTGTCTGGGGCGTTTGTTTGGACCTCGAGGGAACAGAGAAATTGGCCGATAACTTTTTCGATCTCTACCCCGGCATGGACTACGTCATTCCCTGGCCGGGCGCGGAAGCTCCCCGCATTCTCCACATCGGGAATCTGAGCCGCTAATCGAAAAAGCCTCCGCTTGCGGGCGAAGGCTTTTTCGGACTCGAAGAACGAGCGGAGGGCTTAGCCCTGACGGCTCTTCCGGCGCTGCCAGAAAAAGAGGACCGCCAGGCCACCGATCATCATCGCCCACGTGCCCGGCTCGGGCACCACTTCGACATCGATGTTGCCATTATCCAGGTAGAGGTACGAACCGTTGCCGTAGTATTGCTGGGAGAGCGCATCGCCGAAGGCCAGGCTCAGGCTGCTGATCTGCAATTGCCCCAAGCCGTTGGTGAACGTGGTCAGGCCCGTGTACTGGCTGTCGCTCGTGCCGTCGACGAGGGTATATGGCGTGAAGGCACCCACAATTCCGGGGGTGTTTTGCATGTTGAGTGTAAAGGTGACGCCGCTGCCGAAGGTGATGGCCGTCGAGCCGACGTTGAGCTGGGTCGCCTGCCCGGCAACATTCACATTCAGGTTAAACACCAGGTCCGCATTCGAGATGCTCGACGCACCGGATCCGAGCAGCGTCAGCGTGGACGTCGTGTTGGTATCGGCGGTGGAATTCTGGCCGACCAGGATGTAGGCCTGCGTGGACGACGTCGTGCCCGTGCCGGCGATGCTGAAGCTCGAACCGGAACTGCGGCCCGTGCCGGCCAGGACCGCATTCGCGCCCACGCTCAAGGCGCCCGTGCCGGTCGCCGAGTTGCTCGTGTTGCTCAGGAGCAGCGTGCCGCCGCTGACGGTCGTGCCGCCCGTGTAGGTATTGCCCGTGGCATTCGCCAAGGCCAGCGCACCCGTCCCCGTCTTGACCAGGCTGAAGTTGGTGGAAGCACCCGACCCGCCGAGCGATCCGCTGTAGGAATCCGTCGTGGTGCCGGTGTAGTTCACCGTCAGCGTGCCGGTCGTCGCGCTGGCAGCACCGCCGATGGCGGGCGTCGTCGCGCTGCCGTTGCTGCTGATCACCTGGTTGGTTGCGCCGCTGCCGGCGGCAACGGTCAGGCCGGTGACGGTCTGGGAAGTGCCGAGCAGATCAACCGTGTTGGTGCCCGTATCACTCGACGCACCGAGCGTCACAGCCGAGTTGCTGGGAATCGCACCGCTGATCCCGGTCAGCAACGTACTGTTGCCGCTGACGCGGGTCGGGCCGACATAGCTGTTGGTCGTAGTCAGGCCGAGCGTCGCGTTGCTGACGACGTTGAGATCCGAGTTGGCCGAGGCGCCCGTGATCGTGCCCGTCTCAACAAATTTGCCGCCGCTGATGTTGAGCACACTGCCGTTCTTGCTAATCGCCCCGGCCAGGGTCAATACGCCGCCCCCGGTGTTGCTGATCGTGCCAAAGTCACCGGTCGAGACCGTGACTGCCTGGGTAAGTGTGCTCGTGCCGCCGGTGTATTGGAGGACGCCTGCCGCACCGGCGCTGGCGCCGGCGAGCGTCACCGTACCACCCGTGCCCAGCGGCTGTGCCGTGCCCACGCTCGAGAGCGAAGCCACGGACAACGTTCCGTTGGTGACCGTGGCGCCACCGGCAAAGGTGTTCGCGGCGTTAAGGATGGTGGTGCCCGATCCCATCTGGGTCACTCCACCGGTTCCGCTAATGGTCCCAAGGAAGTCGTAGCCCTGGGTTGTCGTATTGGAGCGATCGACGGCGAAGGTGCTGTTGTCGATGATCGCGCCACTCCCCTCAATGGCGCCGGAGGTGCCGCCGTTGCCCAACTGCAGCGTGCCCGCCGTGATCTGGGTCTGGCTGACGTAAGTGTCCGTTCCATTCAGGACCAAGGTCCCGGTGCCGATCTTGTTCAAGACGCTCGGCGAAATATTGCCGCCGGAGGTAATGGCGACAAGGCCACCGCTGATGACGCCGTTGATCGTCATGTTGTAGCCGTTGGTGTCAATCGTCTGCACGCCGCTCTGGGTGGTGCTGAGGACGACGTTGCGATTGGCGACCAACGAAATATCCGCGGCCCCGGCCTGAAGCGTGCCGCCGTTGAGGTAAAGGTTGGGAATCGCGCCCGTGTAGCCGCCCAGGTTGCTGTCCTGGGCAATATTCAGCACACCCTGGTCGATGTAAACGTTGCCGTAAAAGGTATCGACGGCCAGCGTGCCCAGCGTCAGCGTACCATCCCCGGACTTGACCAGGTTGTCATTGGCGTTGGCGCCGGAAATCACGGTATTGATTGTCAGATTGTCATTCGCCCCGTCCGTGCGGATGACCATGTCCGCGTTGCTGGCAAAGGCGAGCCCCGAGCCGCCGCTAATGGTAGCCGAGCTGTTCGCGGTATTTCCGGACCGCAGGATGCCGTTCGTGGAGAGAGTGGCCGTACCGGTCAGCGTGAAGTCATTGGAACCCGCAGCGGTACCCGTACCCGCGAGGTTGAGCGTGGTCATCGTCGCCGTGGCTTGGGCCGTCACGGCGCCCGTCGTCTGGAAGTAAAGGTTCGTGCCGGGTGTGATGGACGTCGCGCCAGTGGTTGTAAAGGCGTTCGTATCGGTGGAATAGTTGATCGCCCGGACGTACGTGCCGGCCGCGTTCATCCACGCGTAATTGCCGCTGCCCGGCGCGCCGAAGAAGGCGCCCTGATTGATGAAGCCGGCGGCTGCGCCGGTGAGGTTGATTTGATTGGAGCTGCCATTGGTGCCTCCATTAATGACGAAATCCTCCGTGGCCCCCGCAGCGCGGGCCGCGAGCGCGGCGAACGTAACGCTCGTCGTGCTGCTGCCGCCGTAGGTCGATTCCACCACGCCGCTGCCGCTGCTGAAGGTGAGCGTGCCCATGCTCTGGGCGAAGCCGGCTGCTTCGTTGAAGTTGATCGTGCCGGTGCCACTCATGGTCAGGGCACTGAAAGTTCCTGTGTTATTGAGATTGCCGCTCGTTCCGTTACCGATATTGAGGAGACCGCCGCTCACCGTGGTCAAGCCGGTGTAGGTGTTGGCGCCGGTGAGGGTCCAGGTGCTGGAATTCGACTTGGTTATCGCAACGGGTCCCGCAGTCGGATTGGAGATGGCACCCGTGACGAAATTTCCCGTGGATGTTCCATCGAGGCGAACCGTGTCAACATTCCCCGAAGCGGCGCCGTTACCAACAATGGCCGCGATCGACACGTTGCCGGTGGTGGGATTAAGGACAATGCCGGTATTCGTCGTACCGGCAGTCAAAAAGGTTCCCGTACTCAGGGTGTACCCATTTCCCCCGGTGATGTTGTATTGCTGCTGGGTGCTAAAGATCACATTGCCGACGGAAAGCGTCTTGCCCGTTGTGCCGCTGGTAACGTTGTTCACGTCGATATTGATGGTTCCACCCGCATCGAGGATGGTATTTCCCGAGCCACTCCCAAACGTGGTGTTGGCGTCGGCGCGAAGTGCGAGAGTACCGTCCATGCCGATCGTGACCGTGCCCGTGGTCCCGAGCGCGGAAGCATTCGCGGCCACCACGGTGGCCCCGTTATCAATGAAAGTTCCGCCCGTGAAGGTATTCGCACCGCTCAAGGTCGTGGTGCCGGTGCCTGCAGCGGTAACCGAGTAGGCCGCGCCGCTGATGACCGAACTCACATTCAGCGTGCCGTAATCCAGGAACACGACCTGAGCGAAGGCTCCGGCCGTGAGCGTTCCGGAAGAGATGGATCCCGTGCTACCCGGCGTCACCAGGATGCCACCCGTTGTATCGGTCAGCGTACCGGTCAGCGACAACCCAATGCCCGTGCCGTTGAAGCGCAGCGTGCCGACCGTCTTCGTGCCGACGGAATCACCATTGGTGACATCGACATTATTCGTGCTGAGGTAATTGGCGACCCCTGTGCTGTAGGTGGACAGTGCGCCAATAACGCCCGAAGTGCTCGTGGCCCAGGTTGTGCCTCCATTGGCGGAGGCGAAGGCGGTTCCGTTGGTGGCGGTCGTGTAGACACCGTTGGTGGAAGCCGCGCCTGTAATCGTCAACGTCCCGGCGGTGGGGAGCGTGATATCGAGCGTGGCCCCGGCATTGCGGCTAAGCGTTCCTATCGTCGAGTTCAGCGCCGTCGCGCCGTTTTGAATAAAGACGATCGAGGAGGCCGCCGCAACCGCGCCACTCGCCGTATATTTGGCGAGGTTCGTGGTGTCGGTCTGGCCGGAGCCGCCTTTGATCGCCAAGGTGCCACCAATCATGTTAACCGTCCCGGTGCTCGCCAGCAGACCCGAAGTCGCCCCGCCGGCGTTGCTGTAATCCAGGGTCAACGTGCTGTACGGGTTGATCGTGGTCGAGGTAAACGTGTTCTGCCCGCTCAAGTTCACGGCCCCGCCGGCGAAAGATGAGGTTCCGCCATTGAGTATCAAATTGGTTTGAATCGTACCCGTGCTGCTCTCGTTCAGGATACCGCCATTGACCGTGACGCCGCCGCTGCTGGGGAGCGCGCCGGCAACCGCGAGCGTACCGTGATTGAGAATCGTGCCGCCGGTATAGTTGCTGGTGCCACCCAGCGTCAGTGTACCGAGACCGTTGTAAGTTAGACCACCGGTCGGGGTCACTCCGCCCAAGGCACCTCCTGTGAAAGTCACGTTGCCGTTGCCACTCAAGGTAAAGTTGGCGGCCGCGCCGATGGAGAGAGTATAGCTGGAAAGCACGAGCGTATTGCCCGCGCCATTGACGGCCACCACGATGCCGCCACCGGTGGCGTTGGCTGCGGCTCCCATGGTCAGTGTGCTGCCCGTACCGTTTAGATTCAGGATGGAGTTGCCGTTCCAGTTCATCGGGCTGAGGCCCGCGCCGGAACCGAAACTCAAATTGTTCGTCCCGCCAAAGGTCAGGAAGGCATTGTTCTCGATGGTAACGGTATTGGTGCTCGAAAGCGCGGTGTAGGCTGAACCGCCCGAGCCCGTGTTGTCGAACGTACCATAGTAGAGATTCAAATTCCCGTTGCCCCCCAAGGCCGCCGCGTTGGCGAGATTCAGCGTGGCGCCCGCGGCACCTCCGTACACCGGCTGGGTGGCCGAACTCTGACCCAGTGTCGTCGTGCCGGTATAAGTGTTGGCGCCCGCAAGCGTGAGATTGCCCGAGCCGGTGTAGATAAGCCCGTTGGTCCCCGCGTTACCATTGGCGACCGTGCCCGAGATGGTCACGTTGCCGGTACCGGCGAACGTTTCCGAAACCGTGGCCGCCGCGCCGTTGTTGATGTTGAAGGATCCGAGAGTCAATGTGCCGCCCGCACCGTTGACGGTCGTGGTTTGATTGCCGTTCGAGGCGTTGGTCAGGCCGGTGCTGAGGTTGATGCCGCCGCTCGGGCTGACGTTGTACACCACGGAGGATGAGACCTGGCTAAGACCGCCAGTGTTGCTGAAGGTTTGGGTGTTGCTGCTATTGTTGGTGATGCCGACGCTAAGAATAAAGGGATTACCCGTCATGGTGTAGGCGGGAGCCCCGGCATTGAAGGTGATACCGGTGAAGGTGTCGGTCGCCGCGAGCGAATTGGTCAACGTCGAGGTGGGAGAGGCGTTGACGCTCGTGAAAATGAGACTGCTTCCCGAGCCAGGAGCGGTGCCACCCCAATTCGCGCCGGTAGCCCAATCCGAGCTTCCCGCCGATCCTGTCCACGTAGAGGCTGCCTTGGTTGGCGAAGCGCCCAGAAGCGCCATTGAAGCGACAGCCAAGGTGCACAAGGATCGCTTCAAATAGCAGGGACGTGCACTGATGTTCGTGGCGCGAATGAGATAGGCGTGTGCGATGGGATTCATTTTTTCCTAGGGCGTAGGGGCGTTTCTGGCTGATCTCGATAATTTATGGCCTCTTAGTAGTGAACGGCGCTGTTCTACTTAGAGGGCTGGCGGCTTTACTACATTCAACACTTGCGGAACATGCCGGGAATGACAACGCCTTCACAACTCTACTTGTAGAGTTAGAGTCGTGCCACAGAGGTAAGAGAGGGCCTGCCGGCCCCGAATTTTATGCTACCTATAGAATGAGGGTTGGGTTACCGTCGGGAATGGGGCTCCAGCGCATTTCGCAGCGGGACATCGCCAAGAGTGCGAATGTCCACTTCACGACGGTTTCCCTCGCCCTGCGCAACAGTCCTTCGCTGCCGGAGGCCACCCGGCTTCGCATCCAGAAATTGGCCCAGGAAATGGGCTATCGGCCGGACCCGATCCTGTCGGCGCTGGTCGCCTACCGGGTGCGGAAGCGCAAGCCCGTCGAGCACGGTGTGCTGGCCTGGCTGGACGCCTGGGCGGAAAAGCGGAGCCTGCGGGAGCTGTTTCCGGCCCTGTGGGAGGGGGCAGCGGCCAGGGCCGGGGAGCTGGGATGGAGGCTGGAGGAGTTTCGCATGGCCCGCCTCGGGCTGTCGCCGGTTATGCCAGTAAATACCTCTGAGTTGATTGGCTAAGGAAAGAATTTGGTTTGTTAAATGTGAAGTCTTCTTGGAGTTCACGTGCGTGTTTTAAGTAGTCACACGCCTACCCTTCTCCAGTCAGGCAATTTCTCAAACACCTCTAATGCCCTAAACCTACTACAATGTGTGCTCAGACTTGGCCATGCATTATGCAAGTGTACACAGATTTGAATAGCATGAGACAACTGTGCTCAAGACATGCATAGACGTTGGGTATGCACAAGAGGATATATGCATAGACTTATATGCTGGACGAGAGAATGTGCACGAACCCTATTAGTTGATGGGGGAAGATTGCACAGACCGTATGCCTAAGAAACCAAACATAGCATCGACCAGATTTATGCAAGGGATAACATTGCACCGATCTAGCCTTCGTGCAGCGACAAAAGTTGCACCGACCTTATATTGCGCAAGGCAAAGATTGCACCGACCCTAAAATGCGGATTGCAAAACATGCACCGAGGTTATATGTAAAGAAATAGAATGTGCACTGACCTTCCAGTAAACTGCACCGACTTTAGAGATGGTGTGAGCATGAAATGCACCGACCTTATATGACTCAACATGAGAACTAGCATCGACTTTGAATAGTGATGTGCACCAACTTGACCTGCATTCAGCGAAAGATGTACTGACCTTGTGTTGCCTTAGGATGAAACTAACACCGACCTAAACTGGTGTGCAACAGTAAATAGGACTAACTCTGTGTGCATGTGCATGGAGTAAAACGTGCACTGACCTAGAGCTAGCATCGACCTTAGTTGATGCAAGCCATAACTAATATGCCCTGACTTGGTACGAGTTAAACAGTAAATTGCACGGAGTTCTTGTGCATAGGAGACACAACGTACACCGACGTTAAATGAGTGGATGACCTATATGCACGGTCCTGATCACTGTTCAAACTAGAAGTGTACCGACCTTGTAACACATACAAGCAATGTGCATCAATATGGACAAGCATTGACCTCAGATGATATAGAACTGAACCAAGAGTCTCAAAACCATCAAGAGTCGACTCTTTGAGTCGACACTTTTCAGCAATAAAATCAGAAAGTGTGGTATGTGTAGAATTCATGATGTTTGACTTATATTGATTGACTTATGGTGTATGACATCATCAAAACCATAGGGATGCAACAAAACCACCTTATGCGTAGCGGTCAGGCAGTGGGTCGCTAAGTACCCTTTGTGGTCTGAACCACGGCTGTTAGATTGGGGAATCTTGCTGTGCTTGATGTTGTGTGGCTTAGATACCAAGTGTTGGTATGCACTGGTGCCACGAGTTGTCCCGAGTGGTGTAACCGGATATAGAAGGGGGGTTGAATAGATCCGATGACAAACTTTGGTCAATTTAAAATCTATTGGAGAAACTGAGCATAAACCACTCCTTTAACCCAATAAAACACTTAGGCACAGGGCCCAACGGAATAGATAGGAGAGGCACAAGAAAGAGAGTTAGAACCTGATGCCCAGTTCAGACAAGTCGACACTCCCAGTGGGCAGGTTGACACTTCTGCTACGAATTCTGAGTATATGAACAACAGGGGTCGACACTCATGGCAGTGAGGTCTACACTCTTACCGCGGGTCACAATACAGGTCAACCTTCTACTAGAGAGAGGTTGACACTTCTTCACAAGCAACTAAGATCCAAATGAGATGTAATACAATGAACCACAGAGATCTTGAATTAGAATAGCTAAGTGTGAAATGACTTGCTTAGTGTGTGAGAACTGTGGTGATCAACTAAGGTGCATGAGTGTAAAACGAGGTGAATTCCCTTGGCAAAGCTTTCACCTTGGTGCCTATGTGCAAGGGTGCAGCAGGCAACCCAAGGAGCTAATGCAGTTAAAGACTCAAGGGAGAAAGTTGCTCACACAAACTATGATATTCCCTTTGCTTGGAAAATGCTCCAAAGTTCCTGTAAGCAAGAGTGGTGCAGACACCTGAGGAGATACATGTTAGCTATGATGGCGAAGGGGTCAAGATGAGACAATTTGTGCAAACCGAATGCTTGAGTGTGCAGATAAAATTAAACAACATAAGTAGCACACGAACCTGTGAATGGGGGTAGAAGATGGGGCAATCACACAGGTGCGCAACCCACAACACAAGGATTTTTAGATGGTTCGGTCTGCAACCATAGACCTACGTCCATCCCCCACTCAAACTTGAGTGAGGCTTTCCGCTGACTCACAGCCTGAACCGCTGAGCGTCATAGCTTGCTTACACGGCTAAGCAACACAGCTTGCTATCCGCTGACTAACAGCTTGCAATCCACCCAGAGGATCAAATCCTCTCTTCCTCTGAAACCACAGAGAGAACCCGATCCCTAAACAGGGGATCGGATGAACAAGATCAAGAGATGCTTAATCGAGCCAAAGCAAGAAAAGAAATACTACAAGTGCAGTAAGGAAACAGGAGTGACAATGTAAACACCAGCTGAAACAATAGATCAAGACAAAGGAGCTAGTGACTACAGCTACAAGGTTAGATCCAAGGATCCCTTTCTTCAAGTGCTGGTAGACTGTTAGATTGTCTTCTTTCTCAAGGCTGCTCTCTCTACTTCTTCTTCTCTAACATCACTGGACTAAGTCAAACAGGTGCTGGGGCTACTCTCACGCTTCTTAGGGTGTTCTTGGTAGATGCTCTAGAGCATGGTACTTTGTGGATGGCAGCTCCTATTCTTTTGTTGAGGAAGCTTGGTATAAATACGAAAACCAGATGAAAAGCCTGGGAAAATTGGGGGCCAAGAAGTCTTCTATTGGACCAGTGGATCAGTAAAATTTTTCCTCCAAAACTCCCCTTGAGGTGTGCGCCAAAAGGTGAGAGCTAGAAAGTCTTCTGGTGCAAATGCCATGTGTAATGGTGGTAATCAACAGGAGGAAGGTGACCACATCCCTTGACATTTAATGCACTATAGGCTTGCGGTCTTCCCATTGGCTGAGCCCAGCTTTAAGTACAAAGATAGGACAGTGGTAGACTGTGTGAAGAAGCAGACCTAAACTCCCTTTAGTCAGTTTCATATCTTCAAATTGAATCCCCTTCAGACATGTAGTCTACTAATCTGCTGAAGTGTACTTTTGTGTACTCTACCTGGTTAGACAGCCCATTGGTTGACAGCAAGATAGTGGCAGACTGTGGGAATAACTTTTCCTAGTGGCAGACTGTATGGTGTCCTTCTCCCAGTGGCAGACTGAATGGTGTCCTTCTCCCAGTGGCAGACTATAATGACTTTCTCAGTGACAGACTGTGGGAATAACTTTCCCAGTGGCAGACTGTATGGTGTCCTTCTCCTAGTGGCAGACTGTAATGACTTTCTCAATGGCAGACTGAAACTCACTCGCTCGTTCACTTGGCGCTGCGGTGGACAAGGGAATGAAGAGAGAGAAAGATCTACTGCAACTGAGTAGTGAAGAAGAAAACTAAAGGAAAAAGCTTTTATATAGGGGGGCTCCACCCCTGTTAAACGGCGTGCCCTGGAGCGCACTGTTTTAACCAGTTTGGGCGCCGATTTTACCGACACTATTTTAACCCAGTTGGCAAAAGGCGCATCGTTCCCGACGGTACCGTTTTAACAACGATGTCAAGAGCGCACCGTTTTAGATGCCGTCGTATAAGGTTCCAATCGCATCGGATTAGCATCCAACGCCAGAATTAAGTGTCGTTCTGCGCTTCCGTCATTAGAGGAGATCAATCCAGACGAAGCTCATCAGTCGGTCCTGCTGCACTCGTGCCTCGCTCGCAATACCCACGTCTGGGGGGCATTTGTTGGCACTGAAAATATGATCATCGGCGACCAAGCTACAAAGATGAATAATACGACCCACTGAAGCACAGAAGCCAGTGAAGATCAACCTACCGAAGACTTCTCAAGCTGCTAGAACCTCGAGTCATCTGGAATGAACGCCGGGGACTTCACCTCAGGAAAGTCAAGATGAATTCATAACCAACCGACAGTGCGACCAAGCCTGCCTAACGATCTGGCATCGACTCCGTCATGCCGCATACCCAACACCCATCGCCAGACCAAGGACGACGGTCTACCCAGTGGCTCGCCACCTGAATGAAGACTCTCCTAAGGAGGAAGAATGCCATCGGCTCTTCATAACAAGGAACCGAAGGCTCTGTCAGTAGGAAGGTCCCGATCACCTGACACGGGTTCGGCTTCTCGTTATATTGGGTCCTTCAGTGACCGAATGATCATCTAGTTGGGGCGAAATTATTCTGGATGACATACCATCCCGCAAGGCAGCTTCGAGCACGAGCCAGGCTGAGTCGGAAGCACAAATCATAGTGTCGAAGGCCGTGTCAGCGGAAGACCCATGCCCTCAAGCCAAATAAACACGGAGCTCCGACAAAGGTCGCACGTCCTACCGAGAGCTTCGTCAACCTCCTGCCAAGGCTTTTGACCGATGGCGACCTCCGGAACCATCCCCGGACTTGTTGATCAGCCCCGGACAATCGGACGAGGCTAATACGGCGCCCCCACTTCATCTAAAGGCAGAGATGATAAGATAGGAATAAAATTTACCCTAGCCACTGAACAAAGAAATTTGTATATGATGAAAACAAGCTGTAACGCCCCAAGATCCGATCCCCAAATTATGGATATTTATTTATTTATTTTCTACTATTGGACCTTGAGACATTACTTTGAACGTATCGCGAAAGCACAAATATGTGGGAGTATGCATACATTCGCATGAGAGAGAGAAACCACATATTACAAGGGATGAAAATAGCATTTGAACCATTCATAATTTCCAAAGGAGAGTACATATTCCAGAGAAGATTACATATCAATTGTTCCAAAATAAACTTGAGTCCACACAGGCTCGCCACCCCATACCCATGCATATAGGAGAGATATTCATCCATATCATACCCTGATGAACTATGATCTAGCTCTACTCCTCAGCTGCAGGCTCCTCCTCAACCTCCTTCTCTATGCCTCCTAAAATGTGTGTCACAAAGGGGGTGAGTGTGATGCTCAATAGGCAACCTAGACAAATTGGGGTTAACTTTGCATCTATATAACCATATTATATACACACTTCACATGTTAATGATAACATAATCCATTCCTTATCATCCACTTAAAATAACGCATATGAGGAAATGACATATTCTGAACTAACATATAAGGTACCCATGCATGCAACGAATCCAGGATAGATAAGCAAGTCCACACGGTCACATTTTTACATTTTTATTATTCATGGAACTGAACAACCACCGCAAACACAGGAGGCCCACACGCACACAAATGAATGAAGAGTACTACGCATACCCAGGAGTGAACTCCCACCAAGACTCCTGCTGCATGGGGCATTACGCACCGCCATCCCCTGGGTTATGTGGCGTTACGTATCGTCGTCCCACAGAATGAACCAACCGAATCAATAGGGTTTGACCAGGGCATTATGTATCACTATCCCCTGGGATCTTTTACTTCCACGGTGTTACATATCACCATCCCGCAGAAGGGACCAAAGTCCTATCTCACAGAATGCTGCTACTTTCCATTCATAACATTCACATCGTGTTCGTATTAACATTCATACTCATTTTACAATGACTAGCATGATATTTTTACGTAGCAGTTATGTTTCAAGTGGTTTTAAGTGAACTAAGCATAACATAAGGAGCCTGATCCCTGAGTCTATTGTGCACATTTAAACATTCTGGTCATTTAAAGAAACAAGTTGCATACATATTCATTTTATAGAACAGGTTGTGTGCACAAATATTTTTCACAGGTTGATAGTCAGTGCACATGCATAAGAGTCTTTGTCAGGTCTAACCATCTTCGTTCAGGTCTGTTCATAGGCATAAAGTCTCCTTCACTAAGTCAGAGTATATGAATGAACAAGGTCCGAGCATATTCTTACCAGTCAGAGCACGTGCATGTAAAAGGTCTGATCACCTTCATAAGGTTCAAGCATTTTCATACCAGGGTCAATGCACATGTTCATTTCATTGCATAAACGTCGATGCACATATGTGTTTCTGACTAAGGTGTTCAGTGCACATATGTTGCCAGGCATAATAAGGTTGATACACATGGCACTGACACTCATATAAGGTCGATGCTAGTTGGCTAGCGACTGTAGTGAAGGTCGATGGTAGTTGGCTAGAAACTGCTATAAGGTCGATGCATGTTTTTGCCTTGAGAGGAAGGTCTGTGCATTCTTGCATTCTATCACATTAGGTCGACGCTAGTTAGCCAAGTGCAGCATCTAAGGTCGATGCACATTTTCACCCAGTGAAACACAAGGTTGATGCATTTCCCTTTTCACAGTCAAAAGGTTGATGCATATCCATGTTCACACCTTCGCGCAGGTCGGTGCATATTCTGTTAGTCTGCATACAAGGTTGGTGAACATTTTGTAGAATACATATAAAGTCTATGCACATCATATATAAGGTCGATGCACATTTGCATTGGTCATATATAAGGTCGATCACATTTGCATTGGTCATATATGAGGTCGATGCACATATTGCATCTTGCATTCTAAGGTCAATGCACATGTTGCATCTTGCATTTTGAGGTCGGAGTACATGTTTCAAACTAGTGTAAGCATATGCACTCAAGTCGGAGCACATGCACCATTAAGGTCTGAGCATGTTTTAAGTCTGTGCACATATAGGTCTGAGCATGTTTTAAGTCTGTGCATCATATGTGCATAATGCTTAGTCAAGTCTGTGCATCTTTTACACTTGTCTGAAATTTATGTATGTCATGACTCAATTTTCATAGGTTGATGCATATTGAATATCCACTTATGATGACAAGGTGTTTGATGAAATAACTCCTAAAAATAGCGAAAATACACCGGACGAATCCTAGATCCGCACCACTAAGAATCCGCTAAACCATGGATGTTACATTTGTGCATCTCAGGGGATGCCTCGAGCAATCATGTATCTTGCCACTTCATAGCAAGGGTCAAACCTGAGTTTGTTCATCGACATTGGTTAAATGCCGAGGCGAAGGAAGTCTGTTCAGTAACGAGGATGAAAGGTCCAAGTTAAGGAAAATGTTGACCGATCTTATCGATGATGACAATGGTCAAACCTGGGTTTGTTCATCAACATTAATTAAATGTCGAAGCAAAGGAAGTTTGTTCATTAATGAGGATGAAAGGTCCAAGTTAAGGGATATGTTGACCGATCTTGCCGATGATGACAAGGGTCAAACCTGGGTTTGCTCATCGACATTAGTTAAATGCTGAAGCAAAGGAAGTTTGTTCATTAACGAGGACGAAAGGTCCAAGTTAAGGGATATGTTGACCGATCTTGCCGATGATGACAAGGGTCAAACTTAGGTTTGTTCATCGACATTAGTTAAATGTCGAAGTAAAGGAAGTTTATTCATTAACGAGGACGAAAGGTCCAAGTTAAGGGATATGTTGACCGATCTTGTTGATGATGACAAGGGTCAAACCTGGGTTTGTTCATCGACATTAGTTAAATACTGAAGCAAAGGAAGTTTGTTCATTAACGAGGATGAAAGATCCAAGTTAAGGGATATGTTGACCGATCTTGTCGATGATGATAAGGGTCAAACCTGGGTTTGTTCATCGACATTGGTTAAATACCGAAGCAAAAGATATTTATTCATTAACGAGGACGAAAGGTCCAAGTTAAGCGAAATGTTGACCGATCTTGCCGTTGATAACAAGGGTCAAACATGAGTTTATTCATCGATATTGGTTAAATGCCGAAGCAAAGGAAGTTTGTTCATTAACGAAGATGAAAGGTCCATGTTAAGGGATATGTTGACCGATCTTGCCAATGATGACAAGGGTCAAACTGATGGGGACATCATTTACCCCTCCACATTTTCGGAGCTCGAATGGATCGTCATCATGTACCATCGTGTTCTTCACATTTTTTTGAGTCATGGCATGTAGTTTTTATATTTTATTTGAGTCTTATCATTGTATTTTCCATTTTATTTGAGTCATGTCCACTCCTGAAGAGATAATTGAATGAGAGGACAGAGCAGACCTCTCCATTCAAACAACTAGAGATGTAAGCAAAGTCATCTTGAGGCGGTGTCCACCTGGGTGATCATTCCCCACCATGCACTTTCTCTCGGCATGCGGAGCACAGCCAGGCTGCTACCTAGGAACATCCTCCCCAGTCGTTGCTACCACCCATGCTGCCCCAGCTTCATCAGGTGCCACTACTATGCCCTATGCCATAGGCAACCACTCTGGTTACCCCATACCTATAGCTGGCACACTTCTACCCTGAACCGGTCAACCCGATCGCCATGAACAGACTGATGGTGGAAAAGATGATAGAGATGAAACTAGCCGAGCGGGGCGAAGGAGATTATGCTACATTTGATGCATACTGAGTGCCACACCCGCCACACCATTGTTGATATTTTTCTTTAAGGTGTGAGATGTGGAAGATGAAATAAAGTAAGAAATAATGAATATCAAAGCACAGAAGTTGTGATCGCCACCAAGGCTAGTAATGCAAAAAGATGCACCACGTACCTTGGAAAAGAAGTGAACGTGTATGCTCATCGATGGGAACTCAGATACTAGGATGAAGATGGTCCTGGATGGGCCGCACAGCGTTGGAAAACGGTCTGAGGAAGACCGCTGGAATGTGATGATGGTCTATCGAAGGACCACTATAGACACCCAGGTAGCACACACAACAGACATAGACGCCAAATAGAGATGGTCTTCGATGGGCCATAAAACTAGTATAAATGGCCAAAGGAAGGCCACTAAACCTGGAAGACGGTCTGAAGGAGGCCACTAGCCGTGTCCAAACCCAAACGTGGGAACTTGATCCTCCACCCCTTTCAGCCAGCCAGGAGGGATGGGCCTCGTGTAGAAAGTACTTTTAACTTGTAAAATAACGTAGACAACACAAAAAAGCACCCAGATTAGATCAGGGACCATGTAATATCTATCAACGTAAATGATGAACAAAGTGCATAAATGGAAGGGGCATACCTAGGGTGGTTTTTAAACCCCTAAAGAGAGTGGAAATGATGGGAAGAGTAAATGAATGCAATGAGAATGACAAAAATATGGAGAAAGAGAGGAGGAATGATGCTATGACGACCAAAGAAATGACAAAAGACAACGGGGAAGACGATGCAAAATATAGTTCATCAATTGATTGCGATAGGTGAGCCCCTTCACAATAAAGATGAGGGAGGTGATCATCAGGACATATTTGGTGCAATCCTCAAACAGATTAGCTACGCGGAAGTCCTGACAGTAAAAGAAGGTGATGACATATCCGATCATGAGCGCGGTGATGAAGACAGCGCCCAGGAGAAGAAAGCGGTCCAGGCTGGGATAATTCTTTTTGGTTTCCAGGAATTTCCGGTGGAAAATAATGTAAGAGATATGCCCCAGCGAGAAGATGATGTTGTCCAGGAAACTTTCGAAGAAAAAGTTAAAGGAAGTAGTCGTATTATGCAGGGTAGATTTAAGGAACAGCAGGCAGCTGATGCAAATGCAGTACCCTGGATAGTATAGAAACTCGGTTTTGCGTGTTTGGATATATTCGCTGATGCCATAGAAGATCATCATGAGCATGATGCCTGCAAAAAGGTTGGTGATGACGTCTATATTGGTCTTATTCTTGTGATTGAGGATGACGCCCTGATCGATATAATCTTCGCGGGTGATATTCGGGTTGACGGAGTTGGTGGATGACCGGATAAAAGTGAGTATGGCGAAAAAGGTGCCTGTGTCTTTTGCTGCCAGGCTGATCCTGCGATAGCCCAGGCTGTCGTTATCGTTGGGCAGGATGCGGGGGAGCTTTTCAGCACGGGCGGAGGTCTTGTCCCACCGGTACAGCTCGATAGAGTCATAATAAAAGCCGGGACAGAAGAAAGCGGATCCTGGCGTGTCGCTGCTATTGACAAGGGTGAATCTCAGCACTGCTTTGTTGTTCACGTTGGTTATCGGGACGAAGTGCTCGTAACGTTTTGTGCCTTTGATAGGGAAATGTATGGAGGGCAGCTCTTCCGGGGATATGTGCTGGGTCGGGGCAAAATAGAGCTCGGTGCCTGCGGACATATCATCCGTAATACCGGTCCTGGCAAGATCGGCAGCGATGGGCAGGGGGGCGTCCGATGGAGAAAGGACGGGGGGCTGCGTTGACGGGAGTAAAGGGGTTGCTGATGCCGGGGAAGCCAATGGCGACGGGGGATTCGAGGGGGCGGCCGTAGGCTGTGCTGCTGCGTGTAACCCCATCATTAGCAGCAGGCTGGCATAGATGAATAAGGTGAATGGGTTAGATAGAGAGCACCCACTCACCCTCTCTCTCCTCACTCTCTCGACATCTCTCTCTCCTCTCTCTCTCCCTCACGTTCTCTCTCCTCCCTCCCCCGTTCACTCGGTTCACGGTCCAAACGGACCTCGGTCGACTCGTGGGAGGTACCGACGGGACAAGCTCAACGCTAGGATCGCGCCGGTACCCTTCATCCCTCGGATCGTGGAGCGTGGAGATGCGTGCAAACAGAAGGATGGCGTGACCCTTGTCACCCAGTCTGCACCGATTCACGATCTTCGCCGCGCAAAAGGTAGGGGAACAGACTCCTCGTCTCACCAGGAATCTGTTGATGCCTCCTGCGTCGCCATCTTCCTCGTTTTCTGTGTAATTCCTATTTTGGGTGATTTTGGGGTTAAATTTTAGATTTGCATTACTCTCTCGATTTCTGGTCCAGACGGCCGCTAATCGAAGCCGGGGAGGTACCGTTGGATTGGTCACGTCACGAGGATTGCATTGATGCCCACCTTTCCTCGATCCACAAAGCGTGGAGTTGAGTCGGGCCGGGAGGCGCCGCGTCGCCCTCTCACCGGATCGGCATCGAATCGTCGTTTTTGCCGTAATCCAGGTTGGGGGATGGATTCCTTACCTCGTTAGGACATCACCGGTACCACTTGCGCCATGGTCCGACGCCCTCTGCTTCTTTTTTCATGCATGTTCCCACTTAGTTCATTTTTAGCCTTAAATGCTTGAAATTATCTCCATGGACATCGTATTTTAATTCTAGTGGCATGTGTAGGTTTAGATCGATGGTACGGCTTGGTGGGTTGACTTGGTTTTGTGTTTCCCCGTGTCCCCCGTCGATTTCGATCAATTGGGAGGGGGTTTCGATTCCGAACTCCGGAGTCACGAAACCCAGGTGACATAATGCGCCTGCCCCGATGCATTATAGTCATTTGGCGTACCCCTAGAGGTGTGTTATATCGTCCGTGAACTGAGAGTTTTCTATGGGTTTTTGTGTTCGGGTGACTTTAACGCTCTTCGCCTGGTGCGTTATAGTCCCTGCATATTGAGTTGAAGGTCTGTTGCCTTTAACGCCCCTGTCCCTGTGCATTACATCCATATGACACCCCTGGTTAGGTGCATTATATCCCGTGTTTACCTATGGATTTTGATCGTTTTGGTGGGCATAACAGCCCAATATTCAATACCAATTTGCATTCATTTCATCATTTCATTACAGAGTACATTTATGCTTGAGAGAATGTAATACTCATGGGGCAAGGACAAATGCAAGACTGACTCACAAAGGCTACTGACTCACAAATGCAAGACGGACTCACTAAAACTCCTCACAATGATCATTCATGCAAAACACGACAGGCATGCATACAACTCTATGGGACCTGTGCATATATATATAACTACTTCTCCCCCTTTGGCATCATCAAAAAAAGGAATAGGATAGGCGAGAAGAGGACCCAAAAGACACATGACCCAAGTACAACAGACTAGAGGGACGAAGTAAAAGAAAATCCTCAAGGATCAGCTACAGGAGGTTGGCCGTCTGGTGGAGGAGGAAGCACATAGCCAAGGCATTGCCGAATATCCGCAATTTGGTGGTCCTGAAACTGAAGACAGTTCTAGATATGGTTAAGGATTTGATCCTTATCATAGTCACGGCGCTGCATGTTCAGGAGTATGCGGTTCATAGCATTAAAGGCCTCACGTGAATCTTCATGCCTTTGGGTGAGGGCGGTCATGTTGGTGGAGAGAGTGGTCATCTGAGTGGCTAAGGAATCCAAGGCTGTGGAGTAAGAAGTAATGCTATTGGTCATGACCGCAAGCATTTCACCCATAGTGTCTATATTATCCCCAATGGTAGAAAGTCGAGCCCCAAAGGTATCCACATGAGTCTCCAGCCCAGTAGGATGCCTGTCAAAAGTCTCATAATCTACCCAAGTGCGTTGGTCGGCCCCCTGAGTGGAAGTCTCCCCATGAAAGAACTGTGGTGGAGGTGGCATCTCCGGATCCACGTGATGAGGTGAAGGTGGAGGAGGTTGCTCCTCAGCCTAAACTGGAGGGGGGACATCCCCTTGACCCTGCTGCTACTCTTGTTCCTGCTCTTCCTCACTGTCAACTTCTTCCCCATAGACTGGTATATCTCAGCGTAGCTCACCATCTGGACCATAATAATATTCAAAATCTGAGAAGATTTTATGTGCATTGTAGATATCATCCTGTATGACTCGATCGAATATTTCATCACCAAAGTGAATCCCAGCATATAGAAATACGCCTGTCAACTATGAGGCATAATGTAAACACCTCCTCAATTGCATTCGGCATATCCCAATCAAACCACAAACCCTGAGTCAAAGCTAGTGAAGGGGAGCGAAGGAGCTACATGTACCTTCCAACGTAGCCTTCATCTCAGCATCTCCGATGAAAGAAGACTCGGAGGAGGAAGAGCTCGAGCTTGAGCTCTCGTCGGTCTCCATGGCCATGCTGTCACTGCCTGAAGAACCAGATGAAGCGCCTGATGAACCCTCAATCACAGGCAAATTAGAGCCACTGGCAGATCAATAAGCTGAGTCAGGCTACTATCGAGTCCAGTCTTACACAAAGAGAACTCCCTAGCCAAAGGCGTTAGGGAAGAAGCTCACCAGCTGGGGCGTCTCCCTCGGAGACCCCCTCAATAACGATGAACTCCTCATCGCACCCAGTAGATGCAACGACAGCAAGCTCGTCCCTGACTACCTGGGCCATGTCCCGGGGAAGCTCTCCCTCCTCCAGGGGAGAAGAGGTCCCTGCAACCAACCCACAATGAAAGCTTAGTATAAGTGGGTAAAGCAGAGTAATCCACCATGAAATAACTAAGTACTCAGCTACGTACCTGAGGATCCCATGCTGGACGACTCTACCAACCCCACCGTGCAAGCCGACACCACGGTCGACAAAGGTGGGAGAGGCAGCTTCTCCAATAGATCTGGTAGCCTACCCAGTGTGTCCCCAACGGTGGGTGGGGGTGCGAAAGTCTCCGGTCCCGGCCCGTCCCCGAAGGATAGCAGGACCACTGATGGGCCAGCATCCACCAGCTCCTGGATCATCTCCAGGGTGGCCGCCTCATCCTCACCTACCAGACAAGCAACTCAGACCAAGTCAACAACTCTGACCAGTCAACAAATGCGATTGCAATAGGAAGACTCCATCCAAAGTAATCAGACGCTTACCCGGACAACTGCCAGTCACCATGGGTACTGGCTCTCCCGCTTGTCCAAGCTCTCCGCCCAGTGCCTCAGCCAGGGCCTCAACCCCCGAAGTCTATACCTCCTTTGTACAAGCCAGACGGTCACATCAGCGGCCAGAAATGAGTGAAGTCACAGCTCACAATCAACATCACAAGCCCTTATCTAAATGGGCTCCTCCTGCACCTTCCCACGACTCGAACTCGGGGAAGGCCTTGACATTGGTCACCACCTCATCCACCAGTTGGAGAAAACTCTTCGTGTCAATCTTACACTCAGCTCCCTCCATATAGGGAGGGTCCTCCCCCCGAGGGGGCGAGAAGGTCGCCTCCGTCGTAGCCTCCACAGGGGCTACAAAACACAAACCCAATGAAGTAGGATTAGCCCACAACCATGGCTAAATTGACCAGGAGCAAACGAGGCACAATGGCACTTACTCAAAGCTGTCTCTGCCTCAGCTACCCTGTCAGCCTCGAGTCCTCTAGAAGACTCGCCAGTCTTGGCTACCGTAGCCTCCACTCTGGTGCGTTTCCACCTTGGCTGTGGAACTCCGTCGCCACTCCCCGAGGATGCCTCCGTGGAGGGGTTGTCCTCCTCTGCCACCGAACCTATCAATAGACACAGCATTATACAATGTCCCAGTGTTATAACTAGAAAGCAACAAAAGAAAAAGGGATGGAGTGTCCCAAACAAGGCCATACCTAGAGCCCCGAAGGGGGTCGATGGCAGGAGTACCAGCTACTCTGGCTTCTGTGCCAGCACCCAGGTCGCTATCATCACGGCCTCCCGGATGTCCCAGAGAGTGTAGGTGCACTCAATCTGGGACAAGAACTCCACTGGTCTGACGGACCCGATCGCGTGGCCGATATGCCACCGCCAGTCGTCGATCACTAAATCGCCAAAGCTTCCATGCGGGAGCTCCCGGTCCAGTGAACCCCCGCTCTGAAAGCCGCAGTAGGCAAAGAACTAGGCCCACCAGGCCTTAGGTACCCTTGACCGGGACACCTTCCCTCTTGTCGCCACCGCTCCCACTGACACCTGTCTCAGGGGCTTCAGTGCCCCTCCGTTGCTCTGGCTCCCAGAGGTCGAACCCCGGCCACTCTGGGGCCACTGCTCCATGACTCGCTCGATCTCTCAGCGGATTCGAGCGACACGGGTCCTCAGGTACCCCTCATCAAGTGCAATAGGAGGCAGATCCTCCCTCAGCAAGCGGCTCTCCTCCACATTCCAGATTGTAGAGGCCTTCTGTTGGTACAGGTGGCTGTGCTTGAACCACCACCTGGCATAGTGAACGTCGAACCTCCCTCGGCGTCCCTGTCCCAACATCGAGAACTGCTCCAGCTCTCGATGACTGTAGAAGTCCCACCATGCCGCCGTGAGTAAGTGGGTGTCCCTGCCCCGATACTGCCTACCTGCCAAAGGGAACTCCCAGTTCGGCAGGATCCCCTGGTTGTACCCAAAGTTCCTTGCAAACTGGTGTGGATAGTACGGCTCCAAGGAACTTGTCGCTGACTAGTGTAACATTAGCATCGCTAATCAGGTACTCTGTATCCACTCCGTCCGTAGCCCGACATCTGCCACCTCCTAAACAGAGTGCGTGCTAGTCGCCCCTCCACCTAAAGGTCCCAAGAAAAGGCGAGAGTCCATCGTGGCACTGTAGAAAGGCAGTCCCTCCTCCCCCCGGGTGGGAAAGTAGCAAAGGGCTCTCCTAGCCCCCTCCAGCTGCGCCTTTGCGTCCCCGTCAGGCTGTCTGGGGAAGCCAAACAAAAGCGGTGCTGTCGGGTTCATCACTATCCCTCACGTCACCAGTCCCAAAAATAGCAGTCCGGCCCACACGCTGAGGTAGTGGGTCGATAGGAGTATGCTCCTCTCCCTCGACGTCGGGTGCGCCGCCAGAACTCCCAGTCCTTGGTAGATGTTGGCCAGTGCAGTAGGATCCAAGGCCAACTGTCTCCCCTCAGTCACCAAACAAGCAGGCCATAGCAGCTAGGCTCTCAGCAAACCATCCTCTTCGTGCAAAACCACGAATGTCGCCAACCAGTATGCCAAATAAGTGGCGAGGTGCATCACATCTGGTAGACCGCAAGGGTTCCACCCCTCCTGTGGAGTATAAATGTACCTGGTGTAGGTCCTAAAGTGAAGCTCCACCTCTGTGTACTCCTCCCAAGGAGTCTGGTCCCTGGCAAACTCCTGGTAAAAGCAGAATGGCCCGTTGCAGAAATGGCGGACCCATGCATTCAGTGGCAACCTCAGAGTCTATGCCGCTCTCTCTCTCCCTGCCAAGGCCAGGTCCCTTTAGGTCTTCATGAGATATTGATGGTTGTAAGGTATTCGGTACCTCCCCTATCCGTCACTGTGGCTGTGATGGAGGTCGTCAAGCACTACCTCCTCGTATCCCTCGCCGCTGACCGGCAACCCAGAGATCCGGAACAGAGACCACAAGTCCAGTGAGGTCTCTCCCTCTGCAGTAGCCACCATGTTCCAACGGTGATTAAGTGACCTTAGGCTCAGTAAGGTCTATGCACATTTTCATTACCAAGTCTGTGTAGATTGCCAAGAAGCATGAACAAGTCTACGCACATCTATATTTTCTACAACCAAGTCTGTGCACATCACTATTTGAGGTAGGCAAAGGTCGATGCACATGAACCCCTCCCTTAAGTACGATCGATGCACATTTTCTTTTGTTAACGGAAGATCGGTGCACATATTCTATCAACACTCTAAGGTCAGTGCACATCACTGTTTGAGGTAAATGAAGATCGATGCACATCTTTATGAAGCATATGAAGGTCGACGCACATCTGACTGATTGCATACAAAGGTCAGTGCACATTCCTGCTCCAAGCACAGGGGTCGGTGCACATTTCATACATAGGCACATAAAAGTCGACGCACGTCTACTGTTTGGAGCATAGAGGTCGACGCACATGGAGAGCTCCCTTCAATATGGTTGGTGCAACTAAAAAACAAGGTTGACGCACATGAGGCCCTTTCTTTAATGAGGTCGATGCACCTTTTCTTTTCGCATGAGAAGGTCGATGCACATTCTGCATGAAGGTCGATGCACATGAAGTTGTTGGCAGGATATCTTCACACCTGGACACATCAAAAGATGGCATGAATTTCTGAGCCAATTGGCTAGTGACTCATGGTGACATCATCAAAATAGCATGTACTCAATATTCTCCCCCTTTTTGATGATGACAACAATGAGTCATGTGCTTACCCAAAAAATATGGAGCAGGGATATGCTTTGAGTAAAATATGCAATGAAGCCAAACACCCCCTTAATGCAAGCTCCCCTGAATGCAACTCTCTCTCCCCCTTAATGCAAGATTCCCTAAATGCAACTCTCTCTCCCCCCTTGACACCATCAAAAATGGAGGACTGAGGATAAGGATGAGACGAGGAGAATGTTCAGAGGAGAGGTTCAGAATTAAGACACACATCAGTGAACTTGGACCATCAAGGTGAAGGATTTTCCAAAGCTAGCATGGTAGGACTAAGAGTGAACATGCAAGCACGGTTGAAACAAAGGAATGAGCCAAGGTATACTTATAGAGTCTATGAAGGCTGATATACCTTGAGGAAACAAGAAGCATAATGTTTTTGGTTTAGTGTAACTCAAAATACTAGGGAAGTCAAAACAACATAAGTGGGGAATGCAGACTCAAATGCACCCTAGACAAACCTACGGCTCTGATACCAAATTTGATGCGGGACGCTATGCGAACTAGGACACTATGTGAAAACATGACTAAAGGGACAACTAAACCAGCAACAAGACGATAGATTGAGTAGTGTAACTCAACACCTAAGACTCCAAGAAGGAAACTATGCCAACTAACAAGCAACTCAAGCTCGCAATCATCCCCAAGAGAGGGAAGCGTGTCGATCTGCACGATTGAGGAACCAACAGGGTCTAGGGTAGACAATTCACACACTCGTACTCGGATCGAGCACGAGATGGTCATGCTCTCTCACCGTGGTAGTTATAAAAATGTATACGAGCTAGAATCCTAACAATCCCAAAGGCAGCGGCGCTAGAGAATTTACTAAAGTAGCAAGAAGAGACCAAACAAAGATGTATACGCGTACCTCCACGCTCGGGGCGTGGGGAAGATGCCTGGCCAAGTCATACAACCACCCAATACAAGAGCTAAATAGGTACAACCCAAACAAAAGTCCACTCCTCGCAGGGTGGTAAAAGGCTCCAAGTGAGATCTGGGGGTCATGCAATGTGGGGTGACGTGCCGCAAGTGGACGACGTGTGGCAACTCCATGTGTGCGAACAAGTACGGGCTGGAGCCGCCACTAGGTTGACGCGTCACGGGGGGCAGAGGAAGACGTCCACATCCTTGGTAGCACGCTGTCAGGGATGGCGAGTCTCCTGGATGAAGAGGAAGTCATCGGCGCCGGATGGAACCTCCGGAGTAGCCTTGTGCGGTGGGCAAGCTGCCGGCTGGCCTGCGCGTGTGCTGGGAAGTAGCAGGAAGGCGAGCCCGATACGCCACCTTCTGCATGTCCTATGGCATGAAACTTGGCAGGGACACTACAGGGGATGTCCCAGGGACACCAGTGATGTGGCAACTGCAGCGGGGTACCGTGAAAGTCGTGCCGAACTTTGAAGCAGACCCTGCGCAATCTAGACTTTCTGCCGGCAGCAAGATAGGGGACCAAAGATGGGGCTGGAACAGGGGCTTTCAGGGGGCAAATGGGGTGGGGTTTTCTCTGGTGGACAGTTGGTAGGCATGGGACGATTGGGTAGTAGAGACGGGGTGGTGTGCAATGGAGGTTTTTGGCATGGGGAGGGGTTATATATTAATTTTGTTACATTAATTAATATTGCTTGGCTATGATTCCAATTCGTTATGTAACTCCTCGACAACCTCACTAATCCTTCGGAGGCCTCATCAGCCTCTTGGGGGGCATCCCCAATTCTTAGTGGCGGTAATCCGATATTATCGGGTTATCAGTACTCGGAACTCTGGGTCGTTACAATCCCTATCTTGGATCACATGCCAGTAACTTGGAACATGTGTTTGAGGATAAAGACTTTGAGTCACGTGACCATGCTAAGTGAGAGGTGTGCTGCATTTCATATGTTTGATTCTGGGTCCATGTATGACTTAAGTCCCTACCAATCAGAACAAAGACATTACATCAAACACCTTCTGCGCTTAAATTCAGTCTTGAAAAATGATTAGAGAATTCATATGCTTAGGCTTATTTCAAGAATATTCTAAAAAGCCTTGGACCATGAATTATGATGCTTAGACTTGCTGACGTGAAAACCCAGATGTGCATTGACCAAGTTACATCATATGCATAGACCTTGGACACTGAATGTACATAGACTTAATCAGACAAGCGTAAGAAATGCACAGACTAGATGGAGCATTAATTCTGGATGTGCACTGACCTATGCTATGCTTGTGTAGAGACAAAAATGTGCTTAGACTCTAAATGCTGTATATGCTCAGACTCTATATGCAATTATGAAAATGTGCACCGACCTTATTGCATGCAAATGACTATGTGCGTCGACTTTGCTTGCCATCGCTGACAAGTGCACAGACATCGGTCTATACATGTGGATCGACCTTGATGCAACATGTGTACAAACATAAACACATGCATTGACCTTCTATATGTTCAAGGACAATGTGCATCGACCTTGTGTTGCACAAGGCACAATGTGCATCGACCTTGTTTTGCACAAGGCACAATGTGCACCGACCCTATTGTGTAGGATGCAAAAAGAGCGCAGACCTTAGAATGACTAAGGCACGATGTGCGTCGACCTTAGTAGGACTAAGAGATGATGTGCATTGACCTTAGTAAGGCTAAGGGATGATGTGCATCGACCTTAGTAAGACTAAGAGACGATGTGCATCGACCTTGCCTCTGCCTTACTATACAACATGCATCAACCTTCATACGTAAAACGGTAAACATGCGACGACCTTTGTTATCTCTCTCACCGGCCAACGTGGCTAAGAGCTAATATTGACTGAAAAGTACTAAAATAAGAGAAAGGGAAGAATGCTTACTCGACCAGTTTGAAGAAATCAGCCCCGACCGGAGACGTGGGTGAATGGGGAAGCGTGGGGTTTACCCTACGCCACGGCAAGGAAGCTTCAACCTGCTCAAACGTTTACACCACTATGCCTCACACAAGAGGGAGATCTTGGGGTGGAGGTTAATTTATTACAACCAAAACTACCTCCATGTAGGGAGGGGCCTTCAGTCGGCCAAGCGGGGAGGGGAAGAAAAGGGTGAGGAGCTTCAACGGCCGGCGAAGTCGGTTCTATCCTCCTTCTGGAAAAGGGGACAGGGAGGCGGTGTCGATGCCGCTGTGACCACTCCCGAACTCAGTTTTTGACGAAACCAGAGGCCAACTCCTTGTAATTGGATCAGGGTCTTGACTAATTTTTCTGGAATTCCCAGGTTGTCGGTGCCTATCAGGGAAGTTCCACGAACAGGGTCTCTGCTTCCTAGTTCTGACTGCTACAGAGCCGCAACAGTAGGAAGTCGAGGCCGCCACAAACACTCCCAGACTCAGAATCGAGCGTGGCAGGAAGCGTTGGAACCGTTGATGAGTTGCCGTCGAAACGAGATCCATGAGGATGCAGCTGATGTGGAGGTAGGCCGGGGCAGTCGAAAGAGTGACAAGGTGTCTGTTCAGCCCAAGAGTGGACAGAACAATGCACCCTCGGGAGAAAATTAAGAAGTTACTGCTCCGGTCGCCGAATGGAGTCCCGCTTCTTGGATAGGGAAGAAGACTCGTTGTAGAAGGTCCCAGTCGAACCTCACCTTCAGATCATCAGGTGAGCAGGTGTGGCAGCTTCTGCAAGACACCTCTAGGTGCTGATCAGAACCCTTCTGCACAGTCGGAATAGATTACTTTCTCCAGATAGCCACGAACTCAGAATGAGACGAGATGACTGCCGTTGCGAAGAAGACTCGAAGACGCTTCCAGAGGTAGCTCTTGTGCCTCTTGAATCACCTAGATGACACTGCAGCTTCCTCTGCAAGCCACTGGTACTCTGCTACCTCCAAACTGAGAACTACAGATTGAAGATGATGGGGGGGGGAAATGGGATTTATTGGGGGAGAAATGGGGTGGATGGGTATCGTCACCCCACTTCTCACATCCCCAGATTTGCTGTGTAGCCTTTTACCTCCCTGCGAGGAGTGGGCAGTGTTTGGATTGTACTTATTTAGCTTTTGTATCAGGGATCGTGTGATTTGGCCAGAAGTCTTCCCCACGCCCCGAGCGTGGAGGTACGCGTACACTTCCTTTCTTGGTTTAGCTTGCTCGTCTCGTATATGCTCTTGAGCCACTGCTTGTGTGTGACCTAGGTCCCTAGCTCGGTCATATATATATCACTGCCACGGTGAGAGAGTGTGACAGTCCCATGCCTCGATCCGAGAACGAGTGTGAATTTCCTACCCTAGACTCTACTGATTCGTCAACCGTGCGGATCGATGCACTTCCCTCACTTTGGGACGTTTATGAGCTTGTGTTACTTGTTATAGGCGTAGTCCCTCTCTTGGGAGTCATAGGCATTCGAGCCACATTACTTGATCTATTGTGTCATTGTTGGTTTAGTTGTCTATTTAGTCGCGTCATCACTTAGAGTCCTAGTTCGCTTAGCATCCCACATAAGGCGGTCCCAAAGGAGAGGAAGATGATGAACTGCAGGGCTGCGAAGCATTGTGTGCGTGCATGTGGCTGGGTGAAGAGGAAAAGAAGAGACTGCTTGGCAAACGATGACAATGGCAAGTGGAAGCATCAACAGTGACCAATGGAGGTTGCATGGCCAAGAAACGTAGGTTGTTTGCGAGTTTGGCTTGTGTCCCTCCGGCGGGCACAGGCGGGGAGCAGGCTGGATGCTCCAGCATTTGCATTCTCTACAACACATGGCACCACGGCGAGCAAGCACATAGATTTCGCATGGGGCATTCATGTCTATGATGGCTTGCCGTGGACGCACTGAAAATTCTCATATTATTTATTTATTTATTTATTTTGTTTTTTATTTAGTACGTGGACATGCCAGTCACGCAAGTGACAATTTATTCAGACTTTGAATAAGCCCGTGGTGTGTGTTGTCTGACTGATCAGACAAAGTGGATAGCATGTCGAAACCAAACCCGTCGTGCCATAAAGGTCATGATGTTAATTACATCTCCTCGAAGAGGGGAAAACCCTTGATTGGTCACCAAGAAAAGAGGCCCTATGGCCTAAAGAAATTTTGACTAATTAGACGAGATTATGAAATTCGTGAAACGTTGTTGTATCTTGCAAGGATAATCAAGGAAAAGACCCTCTCCTTCGGCCGGTCGATAGGAAGAGGAGGCAGTCGACCCACATCTCCCGCATTCATTTGAGGTAACCCCTCTGGCGATCACCCTCCATCTTAGCATCCACGCATGCCCCCATTTCTGTCTATTTCCCCCATTCTTAGCCTATGCTTTCTTTATTTATTTAAAGTAGATTTTTAAATAGATCTATAATCCCGATCAAATTCGAGCGGTACTGGAGATGAAGCGGCCAGCACGAGTACGGTACATACAGTGCCTCACCGGCCGCGTCGCTGCCTTAACTCGATTCCTGTCCCTAGTAGCAGAAAGATGTCTTCCCTTCTTCCGGCTTATCAAGCAAGTCAATAAAGCACCAGAGAAGAGAGGACAAATCGAGTAGGACTAGGAATGCGAGCGGGCATTCGAAGAGCTGAGGCATTACCTAGTGACCCCTCCCCTACTCTCCAAACCACAAAAGGGAGAACAACTGTCCTGTATCTATCGGTGACTCCGAGCACGATGAGCGTAGTGCTCGCCTGGGAAGATGGTAACATCATGAAGCCCATCTACTATGTAAGTCGGGCATTACAAGGACCAGAGTTTCGATATTCGCAGACTGAGAAGTTCGCTTTGGCTCTAATCACGGCCGCCCGCAAGCTGCGACCGTACTTCTTGACTCACCCAATCGCCGTTCTCACTGATCAACCTCTGCAACAAATCCTCTTGAACCCCTATGCATCAGGGAGGTTGATCAAGTGGGCTATCGAGTTGGGCGAGTTCGACATCAAGTTCTGCCCGAGGACTGCGATCAAGGCCCAAGCCCTCGCCGACTTCATCATCGAGTGCACAATACCTGAGGGAAACTCACCCGAGCAGTCCTTAGGGCCAACATGGGAGCTATATGTTGACGGATCGTCCTGTGCCGCTGACAGCAGAGCAGGACTAGTTCTACTGTCATCGGAGGGAATAGAATTACAATATGCCCTCTGCTTCAACTTTCAGACCATGAACAATGTAGCTGAGTATGAGGCGCTCCTCTCGGGGCTACGAATGGTGAAGCACATGGGGGCGACCAGTGTGCAAGCATACAATGATTCCATTCTCGTCGCCAACCAAGTCAAGGGAGAATTCGAAGCACGCGAGCTAGCTTTTAAAAAAAATCACAAAACTTTGTAAGTGTTCCTCACGTTCCCCTCTACCTCTCATAATTTTTTCTGTCCCTAAAAAAATCATTTACCCCTCGGTCAAAAATCATCTTCAGGTAGATCCCTATCTATCCTGAGTGTCTATAATCAGATCCATAGAAAAAATATAGTGTTTCAGAGCCTCCCATTTCCCATCCCTTCCTTGGATCGACCTGATACAAATATATGTTTTAGATCTAGGAGACCTCTTTCCAACGCCACTGGTCTCACCTCGATCTGATTCCGGATCTGTGAGAATTAATTCTTGCCGCCGAGGTGCGTAAATCTGTTCCCTTTGCAGGTTTGAAATAGTAGTATGGGAGAAATTCACAAATAAATATCAAAAGTCAAATTCAGTGACCGCCCCTCCCACGAGTTGACCAGGGACGTCTTGCTAACGTTCCAGCCAAGTGGCGCCTTCAGAAGATCTCAGGAGAGTGACGTCCCTTTGGAAGTCTTCACTTGCTGCCCAGTGAGTCAGGACCGAGTCGGCGCAGCACCGAGTCGGTGCAGGACCGAGTCAGACCAGCAGGCCAAGTTTGCCCCAAAGGCACCTCAACTTGCTACCCGTCAACCCAGGGTCAGTCCTCTTGGGCGACACTTGTAGCCCTTTACCTCCCTGCGTGGAGTGGGTAATAAAATTCACTGTTGTAATTAACTTTTACCATTGTACCGGGAGTTACTGTAACTGGCCGGGGTCATCTTCCCCGTGTCCGGAGCATGGAGGTATCACTTTCGCTACTCTCTTTGGCATTTTCTTTACTCGTATTCAATTTTATATGCCACTGCCAGCATGTGATAGGATTAATTAGCTAGTTCAAACTCGATCACCGCCGTGAGCGAGAGAGCGAGAACCGTCCCGTGACCAGACCCGGGCACGAAAGTGAGTTGACCACCCTAGCTCTTGTCGATTTCTCAACCGCGCACGATCATACGCTTCTCGTGTTAGGGACAAACAACGAGCTTGCTATAGTCCAAGGTCGGTCCTCAACTTAGAGTCGAGTCTGTGTGTCCGTCCCGCATCAAATTGGTATCAGAGCGAAAGGTTGAGTCTAGGGTAGTCATTGCATAAGTCTTTGCACGGTCTAAGTCGAGTCTAGGATCATCATTGTTTTAAAACAAAGAGTTCCTTAGCTCCCCCTCCATCTCCCATAAAAATTTCAACTCCCATATCCCTTGTTTATGCCTCGATAAACATGCATCATCAGGTAGATCTGAATCTGCCTAGTCAGATCTAATGCAGGAAACAGTCCTGTTCCAAAATTCCCCACGAAGAATCCAGCCATAGGAAAAATTACTGTGATTCCAAGTGTTCGTAGATCTTCAAGAGAGCTTCGCAACGACGTCAGTTTCGTGATGATCAGACTTCAGATCTGATCGCAGCATCCATTCTTGCCGGGTCGCACAACTCTGGAACAGTAGAACTGGTTCGGGCCAGCAAGCAGTCAGGTCTCCGAATCGGGCCGCCTCGCCTTCCACAAGGTGTTCCAACCCGACCACCTTCCAGGGAGCGATCCTCTAGGATCCCCTTCACAACGGGGCCAACCCGCCCCAATTGGCCGTCCCAGCAGAATGTGGTCCCCATAACCGTCAGCCTGCGCCATCCGGACAGCACCAACGGAGTAGTCCAAATTGTCGCCCGTCAACCTGAATTCGCTACTCCCGAGTCCCACTGTAGCCCTTTACCTTCCTGCGTGGAGTGGGCAGTAATATTCATTGCTGTAATTCAATTATCTACTGTACCGGGAGTATGAATCTCGACCGGGGTCACCTTCCCCACGCCCGGAGCGTGGAGGTACAACCGCCTCCTCTCTTTATCGCATTTGCTAATTTCGTATATGCATAAATTTTCCGCTGCTTGAGAGTTAGGAATTTAGCTCGATATTATTCGATCAACGCTGCGAGAGAGAGAGAGCGTGACTCGAACCGAGCACGGAAGAGTTGATCACCCTAGCTCATTGTCTGTTTCTCAACCGCGTAGTCTGATACACATCCCTCATTTAGGGAGGTCCGAGAGCTCGTCTAGAGTCCCAGGTTCGCATAAAGTTGGTGTTGAGTCCACGCTGTCCGTCCCGCATCAGATGTAATTCCTACTGAGCATTCGCGCGCGCAGTTTATTCCAACATTTTTCAGGTAATCAGGTGGCTCTCGAGACAGAGACTCAAATGGGAAGGGCAAGTGTGCAAGAGAGCTCTGGAAGCTAGATGACCAATGTCTTTTATTTTTTCTTGAGTCTAGATTAGCATGGTGTCTTTTGTCTAGTTTTAAGTGTCTAAGTCCAGTTGGGGCGGACGAACTTGGGGGTCTGGTTTGGTCCGCCTAAACCCCCCTGTGGGGTTTACACGGAGCAACTGGGAGAGAGGGGGGTCCCCACTTTAATAAAATCTAATTTTTTCTTATTTTGGCCCTACCTTCACTAAGTGCGACTCCAAGAAGACAAAAAGGATATGAGAGTTAGACTGGTTGACTGGCTGCGTGCGCAAGAACGTTGACATGGGGACTATGTGCGATCCCGAGGCTTTGTCATCGAATCCTTCCATGCACGGGTATGCTGGTCGATCTTGCACGAAACTGGGGGTACTGGGCCAAAGAATGGCCGTGGGCCATCAGGCTGGGAGGAGGGTGCGCCCCCCAATGGGGGTTCGCCCTCCCTAGGGCACAGTCGCGCCCCGGTGCGAACTCCCCCCCGGGTGAGCCGTGACCGCGAGGGGTGGCCCCGGGGGTCTTCCTTCGTCATCTAGGGATGTCCTTTGAAGGACGGAGCGCTTGGAAATGCTGGGATTGGCCCGTGGGGGCTTGTCGAAGTCACGTTGTCGTTGCCGCTTGCAAGGTGTTCGGGGAAATTCTCAACACACTTCGGGTTGTCGATCGGCTTGGGTGAGTGACCGACGGGCCTTAGATTTGGCCTTGGGCTGTGGGCAGGGGCTCATAGTAGCTGAGAGAGAATCTTTCGGGCATGTGGGCCCGACCTTCATGGCATGTGCCGCGTAGTACGGTGAGTTGGCAGGCAGCCCTGGGTCGGCCCGAGAGCTGAAAATAAGCGGCTTGTCGTCGCATGTCTGAGGGTTGGGGGTGGCCCCATCTTGCTGGAGGGTCGTCATAGGATGTGGCTGGAGTACTGGAGCTGCGGGTTGGCGCCTGGCTTGTTGTAGGATGGCTGGGATATGCACATCCACAAGGTGTTCAAAAAAATTCCCGATACGCGTGTATGGGCCATGTACTGGTGCTATGGGATTCTAAAGCCCGTGGTTGATCAAGATAGGTCTCCCTTTGACCTTAGAAGGCTAGATAATGGCATCTTGGGGGTAGATCCTGACTTCGTTGTTGGGTGCCATGTGTCATGGCCTGTCGTTGGGGCGCTCTCGGGTTGGCCCTGGTGGCTGTGTAAAACGTGAGAAAATTCGCAAACTGAGTGACCGGGGGTAACCCCTATCAATTGCTGATGTCGAGAAACGCAACATCGACCTGACTTTCTCAATGCATGAATATGCATCGACCTTATATTGCAGCCGCATGAGTATGCGTCGACTTGATAATGAACAGAAACTTATTCTGACTTAAGAGAATGACATTTAGCACACATTATTAAATCCAAATGGTTTTGCCAACATCAATCAAAGTCATTCACACTGTTGCCAGCATCACAACTCGACATCAAAGTCAGAGGAGACACACATTCTCCCCCTTTTTGATGATGGCAACACTGTTGTACTTTGATGGCAACACATTCTACATTATAAGTCAGAATATGCAATGGACACAGTCAAATGCAATATGAGATAAATTCAACTTTCTCTCCCCCTATAGACTCAAATGACCTTTCCTTTAAAAGGTAGCAGACTAACTCATAGATTGACTCCACATATGACACCACATACAGACACAGGACACATGCACACATATAGACAAAACTTTCTCTTCCCTTTTGCCATCAAAATCTCTCCCTCTTTGCCATCAGCAAAAAAGAATGACATAGACAATTTGTGCTAATGATGGAAGTGATAGAAAACTGAGATGATAATATCAAGATGGTGAAAGCACAGGAATGATTATGCTGACAAAGTGATTGATCCTTCATTAACCAAGCATACATAGTTCAGATTCTTCTGGTATAAGACTCCATATAATGCAACCGTGATAAAGATCTGGTTTAAGAATGATGAATCTTAGAGTTTAGTAACCGCACTCTTTGAATAATTTTACATTAACCATTAATAGCAGTAAACCAGAACTACATAGATCATGTCAGATTTAATCTCACTTCATCTTACTCATCCAAAATCAGTGAATTTCTTAGGGGTGACTAGGACATGTATTGAGATTAAACAATTTTTATAGTTCTGATATTTCACCGCAAGGTTACAACATGATTTTATTTTTCGTTTTGTTCACAATTTTCAGAATAGTCAAGCATAATCCATACCTTTTGACGTAAGTGTACACGTTTATTAAATGCTAGTACCCCTAGTTACTCAGTAGAATTTGCCATTCTGTTTCATTTATCAAGACATTCAAGTATAGTTTACACCTTTTTACGTAAGGGTACATGTTGATTAGACATCAGTACTCCTAGTTACTCAGTGAAACTAATCATTCTATTTTAATTTTTGAACAGAGATAACTAAAGCATTTCATGACATAGGATCTCTTTATTTCTTTGATAAATTGTTGTGTCCCAGTGCTGTAATACTTTCAATGTGTTTTAATGATGCTTAAACTATGAGTCATACATATTGTTGATCATACTGCTGAAACTGGCATACCAAATGTGTTGCTGATCCATGAATTTCACATGTCATTGAATCTCAAGTTTCATATGTTTTTTGCTCTTTGAGTTTCATACATCTTGTTTCTTGAGTTTCATATAGTGTCCTTTGATAACCATAATCAATGAAGATCCATGAGATCAACATGCCTTGAAAGGTCAACACAGGTCAACGACACTGTTCAAGAACTGACAGAAAGTCAACGCTATTGATCAATCATAAGAAGCAAGGTCAGAGCACATTCTTGCTAGCACGAGCCAAGGTCGACGCACATTCTTCGTTTGAACAACTAAGGTCGATGCATATTGCCTTCAGATAAGAAGCATGGTCAGAGCACATTCTTGCTAGCACGAGCCAAGGTCGACGCACATTCTTGGTTTAAATAACTAAGGTCGATGCATATTGCCTTCAGATAAGAAGCAAGGTCAGAGCACATTCTTGCTAGCATGAGCCAAGGTCGATGCACATTCTTAATTTGAACAACTAAGGTCGATGCACATCGAGCCAATGCAGAATGAAGGTCGACACACATTTGCCTTGTGCGTATAGAAGGTCGATGCACATTTGCCTTCAACATAGCAAAGGTCGACGCACATTTGCCTTGTGCATATAGAAGGTCTATGCACATTTGCCTTCAACAAAGCAAAGGTCGATGCACATTTACCTTCAATGCAGCAAAGGTCGATGCACACTTGCCTTCAACGCAACAAAGGTCAGGGCACATTGAGCCTGCTCATAATGGAGGTCGGTGCACATTGAGCCTACGCAGAATGGAGGTCAGTGCACAGAGAGCTGGCACAAGGCCAAGGTCAGTGCAAGTTTTGCTTCAATGAACAAGGTCGGAGCACATGTGATCTCCAAGGTCGGTGCACATGGAGCTGGCACAAGACCATGGTCAGTGTAGGTTTTACTTCAGTGAACAAGGTCAGAGCACATGTGATCTCCAAGGTCAGTGCACATAGAGCTGGCGCAAGACCAAGGTCGGTGTAGGTTTTGCTTCAATGAACAAGGTCAGAGCACATGTGATCTCCAAGGTTGATGCATGTCTGCCTATGACACATCAAAGTCTGAGCAATGTTTGCTTTCAATATCAGAAGGTCAGAGCAACATTCACCTTTCAACATACCAAGGTCTGTGCAATGTCTGCCATCACCTTACAAGGTCTAAGCATACTCCTAACCAAGGTCTGTGCATATTTGATGAAATGCCTCAATGAAGAAGAAGGTCTACCTCTGTTCTCCCAGAAGCATTTCAAGCCTATTTTCTGACAGATCAAGTGGGCCTTCCAGAGAGAGAAAATATGTACTGCAAATGTCTAATTTCACAGAATTTGAGGTTTGGAAGCTGCTCCCATGGTTGACTTTTGTTCCAGTCATCATTACCCTACCAGTACAACTTATTTGGTGGCTGTTTTCTGTCAGAATCCATACCTGGGACTGACTCCTGTCAGAACCACTTTCTGCTATTATTAAAAGAGATTTGCTCCTAGACTGTATTGTGTATAGAATGTTAACCAGAGCCTAAAGAGATGAAAAGCGCAAGGGTCATTAAATGCTCAGATTTTCTGTGATCAAAAATGATCTTTGTCAAGAACTGTCTGCCTGCTATCAAAGGAGATGGAGTCAAAAACACTCCTCCTTGTCCCTACTGGACAGATTGAAGGATAGGGTTTTGGAGAGAAAATCTCCTCTACGTGGCACACACATTCATGCCTATTGCTGCACAGAGTAGTCTGCTTAAACAGGATAAAAGAAAGGGCAAAGAGGATTGAAAATGGTGCTGTTGCAGTGTTTGAGGAGAGGGCATCCTTGAAGAAAAAGGCCAGCAGTTGTGCAGCAAGTGGGAAAGAAGAAGAAGGTCAAAGGGGGCCTTCCTGAAGCTTTCTTCCTCCCACTGGCTGACTATAAAGATAAAACCACAGTCAAGAAATATAGCAAATCTCCTTGCAACAACTCAAGCACTTCTCAACTCTGACAAAAAACTTCTTACATCAAGCACTGAACATCTCTTTTCAATCTGAGCTTTTTTCAATCCTGTTTTTTGTTTCAACTTGTTTAAAGAAAGTTCTCCTCTGTGTCTCTGTGTCCTGTTCGCATGGAGAAGGGGCCTTTTATACCCCAGCAGTGGGAGCGTTCGGGCCGAGCCGTTGATGGCAGGATCGTGTCTGGCATTGAATGTGATTTGAATCCCTCATCCTTGGTGGCAGGGGGGTAGCCAGCGTGCCTCCACCCTGGGTGACACCTCAGCTAGCCTCGCACGATCTCCATTGCGGGCCAAGGATCGTAGGTCACGGCATGAGATTTGGTTTGCCGGCTGCATCGGGCAAAGAAAAGGGCAAAGTGTGCCACTGGAGAGCTGGACGGGTGTGCCACTGGAAGGCTGTCAAAGTGTGCCGCTGAAAGGGCTGGCAAGCATGCCGTTGAAGGGCCAATAGGGCGTACCGCTGGAAGGGCCTGTCGGGCGTGCCGTCAAAGGCCCAGGAGGAAGTGTGCCACTGGCAGGCATTAAACTGGTGGGCCGTTGAGGGTGTTGAGGGTGTGCCACTGGGGACCCTTGGGGGTGTACCTAGTGGAGCACACCGAGGGTGTGCCGCGGAGGGGCTTAAGGGGGTGTGTGCCGCTGGGGCAAATTCGAGCCCGTTGTGAGCATGAGTTGCGGTCCATTTGATTTTCTTTGGGGCCCACGGGTTGTGAGCTTCCCAGGGGATGATTCTTCTTCGCTGTGGTGACTCCGGAGATGGCTTCACAGCAGTGTGCATGTTCGGGGAGTGTGGGCGGCCAGTTTCCCTGGGGTTTCATCATTTAATGTTGTTGCTGATGTAGGACCGAGCCGGCCATATGGGCGTACAATTTTACATGTCCACAATACCCCAATAGATGAAGGGCCACATGGAGGGAACATTCCCCCTTGGACCAATCATAGATGGGCACAAAAAGAGGGGAGCACGCTAGGGCATCGAACCCCACACGAATCGGCGCACTTTTCGGTCACCGGAAAGTGTCAACTCATAGAGTCACTCGCGACTGGGCATGAACGGAAGAATAGCTAGACAGAACACAGCGTAAAAAGTGTCGACTCATTGAGTCGACACTTTCTACCTGTGGCGTTATAAAAATGCCCAGACAAAGTAGTGTGAAATAAATGTTGACTCTTAGAGTCGACATTTATACCCTGATAGTCTGAGTGTCTCCCAGACAGAAGGGTTGAAATTAAATGTCGACTCTGTGTAATATTGGACATGACCTGAAGTGAAAGCAGCATTTAGAGCCCTGCTAAGAGATTCTTCAGCTAGGATAAAAAGCGATTGAGCCTAAGCTAAACACAAATAGTGGATGAAGTTATGTGCGATGATGTAGTGAATAAAAATCTATAAAATTGACCTGCAAACAGAAATAGAAGAAATGGACAATCACACAGGCATCCACAATGAACACAGAGATTTTTAGTTGGTTCAGGACCGCAACGGGCTCCCTACTTCCACCCCTCACCGAACCCGGTGAGGCTTCACTACCACGCTACTAACGGAGCAACACGGGAACGAACCCTAACACCACACACATTGCTTCCGCAACAATGCACACACACAGGGCCTGGCCCCAAGATGCTGCCACTGCAGCATACACACACACACACAACATCGGGGAACACACCCCGGACTAGAAAACCACACGGAGACGCAGCTCCGCCATCACACAACCAAACTCAAGGAAACTTTCCCCACAATAAATCCACACACACGCGGAGACGCAGCTCCATTCACACATGACAATATCTCAAGTTCAATAAAATGAAAGGATACACAAGAACTGCCCAAATAATAATCTATGCTCACATGGAAGAATAGAAATGAGAGAAGAAGAAATTTCCCTCAGATCTATAGTATATCTCACTCAATGGAGTGATGGGGTGCGCTGGAAGCATTTGTCTATGGAGTGGAAGTCGTCCAAGCTTGTCGGAGAAGCCGTAGGTACAGTCTTCAGCAACCATGCTTGAAGCTGGATCAGATCAACAGATGAAAGCTGGTGGATGGCATTCTCCTTTCCTTCCTCTTCCTCCTCCAGGTGGTGGCATCGCCCCTCTCTTCCACTTTCTTCTTTTCCTGCAAGCAGATAGGAAGAATCAGCCCAAAGTTACTTCCGTCGATGCAAATCACGGCTTCATATAGTAAGGAGAAACCAGCAACAAAAGGACTACAAAGCCCCTCTAGTAACTCTTCAAAACACACCCAATCAAGGGTAGAAACCCTAAGGGTAATGGGGTAAAACGCCTAGGCCAATCGGACCTAGAACCACGGAGATCGAACCTAAACTGGCAGACCTGATTCGGGTCGCCCAGAAGAAGTGTCGACTCAAGCAGTCGACACTTTCTTCAGCCCTTTCTGTCCCCCCTCCATCCTCACAAATTCCCGCATATCGCCGTTATGGTGGAGTCGGTGACCCCTATTTGCACTTGAAGGAGTTCGTTTATGAGTCGACCCAATTTCGACATGACTGGCACCTGATGGCCTATCTATTTGGTCTGTCATTGGAAGGCCCGACTCAGGATTGGTTCTTTTCTCTCCCGCAAGAGCATGTTGTGAATTTTGAAGCTGTCTAAGATAAATTTATTCAGCAGTATCAAGACCAGGTTGGACCCAAGTATTCTATAGTGGATCTGGCCTATGAAAAGATGAAGCCCGAAGTGGAGTTCTCAACCTTTGCTGATCGCTGGCATTGCTTGGCCGCGCAAGTCCCGGGGCACATTCTGGAGTAGGAGCTGATCAAGATGTTGATATCTAATGCAACGTCGGAGTACCGCTTCATCTTAGCCCTTAATGACATTCCCTCCTGGCAGTAGCTTTATAGCCGAGCCCGCTTCATTCGCCAATAAATCCAAAGTTTTCTTGACCCTGAGTCTCCCCCTTCCACACCTGCATACACATACCCATCCACTTACACTTCACCCTCCACGAGCCAACCCTATGCTCCCATGAGTCAGCCCACCATGAGTCAGTCTTCCGTCACATATCCTTCCATGAGTCAACCCTCCGTGAGTCAACCCTCCGCATATCAACCTTCCATAAGTCAGCCTCCCGCCTCCTCATAGTCACATCCGCCTCCACCCCCGGTCAAGAAAACACCACACCCCGAGCAAGTGGATGCCGTCTATATACCCCCTCATCCTGCTCCACATATGCCTTCACCAAATCCCTCCACCACTAGCCACACTCCATTGCCTATACAACCTCCATAGCCATCTCCACCTTCTCATACCCCTCGGCATCCACCTTGCCTGAAGTAGGCTCCTCGTTCTCCATTGCCAGAGTCTTTTACAGATATCTTCAGGGCTTTGATGGCCACTCACGCGTTGCTGCTCCCTCTGATTATGTCTTGCCGACCCGCAGTTGAGAATATGCTTCGATTCTGTGAATTTCACCACCAACAGGGGCATTTAGTTAAGGATTGCCCCGAGTTTTGGGAGTATATTTACAGCTTGGAAGCGAAGAAGAGGATCGATTGGGCCGCCATTCGCAAGGTCATTCTGCATCTCTGCAGCAAGCAGCAGCAGTGAAACCTTTACACAACCAGGAAAATCAACAGCAACCACTATCGCATCAACATTCTGATTCAAACCACTAATTGGCTCATTCCAACCATCATACTCAACATCATGACTTTCTTCTAAAGCATCAAACCTGTTAGCAATTGGGGCAGCCTGTCGAACATCACGTGAGCAAGGTTGTCTGGGCATAAACATCTGTACTCTATTCGATTGCTTCCCACTTATCCAAGGTTGAGCATTATTCTGAGTGGTCTCTTTCCTTTTGCAATTGACATCTTGATGCCCAAGCTTATGGCAGAGACCGCATAAGTGAGGAACTTTGTAGTAGTTCACCTGCTGCCAAAAATTGGAGCCGTCCAAGCCAATCCACAACCTTTCCCTCCGTTGAGCAGAGAGGTCCAGTTCCACACAGACAAGTGCTTCAGCTGTGTCTGTCATAGCCATTGTTCGCTCGTGTATCCTGAGCACCGGGCCAAAGTTACCAGCGATGGACTTCATACAATCCTCATGATATAGATTAACAGGAAGCCCTAGGAAACCCATCCACACTGGGGCAGTAGCCGGATCCACAGTAAAATCAAAATCCAAAGTCCACCTGAAAAACGTGAACAGATAACCCTTCACATATAGGTTCTTCTGCAGCAGAAGCTTAAGGAAATCCTCCTCGCAACCAAGCCGGATCAATAAATGTCTCTGGTTTAACCTACTAATCACAAAATCCTTCGACAGGGCCATTCTTTGAGCCAGGCATGCTTTGATCTCTGGGAAGGCTGGCCTGCCGTATGAACACTTCGCTACGATAGCATAAGAAAGGTTTGCCATGGACGCCTGAATATCTGCCTGAGAGAAGTAAACAGCTAGCTCCCCCTGATCTGTGAAGCCCGGCTCTTTCACTGGGATCGTGACCTTGACTACAGGATGCTGCGAGAGGAGAGTTTGCGCGTAGGTTCGTCGAGGTCCCGCAGCAGCCTTCCACGGAGATCCCCCGGAAATACCTCCATCAGTGCCAGTAGTGGGGGGGGGGGGTCGCCCCCCTCGCCAGGCATCACCACCAAAGACCCTACCGCCGGCACAGCTCGCAACCTACGGCGGCGACAGTCTCTTCTCCTCGATAGGGTCTTAATTGATTTTTGTTGGTATTTCATCGGTGATATATAACTTTAAGTATTCTTCTTTAGAATATTTTGACCATTTAAAATTACATCAAGGATCAGTTCAGAATAAGTTACCTTGGATTTAATGTTTATGAATGATAAACTATCATGGAGTAAGAGGTTGGACAATCATAGCCAAACGTCCTCTTGAAGAGGGATAACTCAGTGATTTCCCTACGTGAAGTAAATATAGCAGATTCAAGGAGTTGAAAGCATCTCTCAATCACACAAGTGAGAGTAGAAGAATAGTTTGGAAGAGAATGACAGATTCAGAAGTGAGTAGAGAGAAATGAGATAGGACACTTACTAAAGGCATGGAATGAATGCATTGAGGCACAAGGGTAGCAACTAAACATATAGACAGCTTCGTATGCACTGCTCAGACTTTCAACCCTAATGCTTCAACCTTTCAAACTCAAACAACCAACATAATGTGATCAACCTTGTCAGATGTGTCGAGGCATCGGACTGATGCATCGACCTATCAAGATCAATTGAACTGTCATTACCAGCTATGTCGAGGCATTGAACTAATGCATCAACCTATCAAGGCTATATCTTTCCAGCACATTCCAAGTGTCAACCACTGACATAACTGATGTACCAATAGTGCAGCAATCAGAAACACTCCCCCTTAATCATGGCTTATCTGCTTCTCATCAACTGACCAGAGTCAAGCTCCGCCTCACTTGGAGGACTGATTAATCCAGCAGACCATGCAAACGATTAAACTAAACTCCCACTCACTCATTTCAGTTGGATACCAGTACCGACAAAAATGAGGTGCATGATTCAACAAATATGTATTCATGAAGGTCTAATATGCTCAATGCAATTTGACCCATGGTACTTGATGGAGAACACAGGTCCGAAGATCACCATCATGCATGAGGATAGTTTTCAGACAGGCCTGACCTGACCAAACACATATCGCCATTTGATATACCATAGAGTCATGCATAAACATGCAACAATCAATGCAATTTCAGTTGATATGCACAACAATGTCTAAAGGAAAGGCATATGCAGCAGATTTACAATCTCAGCAAAGCATGCTATTAGCAATTCACAATATGATCAAAATCAACAGTCAAGACCATCAAGCACTAGAAGTAAACAACATAAAATCAACTTCAAGAAATTAAATGAAGAGTGGGATTTGCCAAACCATGTATTGTTTGTTCCATTCAAACTTGGCTCCCGCCTTCAATAATTCATAGAATGGGAAGCACCTTTGTGAATGCTGAGATAAATCTCTGAATAAATTACAAATGCCCAATCAAACCTCGAAGCTCGGTGATGTTTTTCGGCGGTGGCATATCCATAATGGCCTTTGCTTTATTTGGATCGATTTGAATCCCCCGTTTACTAACTATGAACCCTAGCAGTTTCCCTGATGCTACTCCAAACATACATTTTTTTGGATTCATTTTCAACTTATACTCCCTAGGCCTTTGCAACACCTTAGTTAAGATCGTGGGGTGTTCCTCTTTTGTTCTCGACTTCACCAAGATGTCATCCACGTAAGCTTCCATATACACATGCATCATGTCATGGAAGATTGCCATCATCGCCTGTTGATATGTGGCACCTGCATTCTTCAATCCGAATGGCATGACTACATAGCAGTAAGTGCCCCAGGGCGTGGTGAATGAGGTTTTCTATTGATCTTCCGGAGCAAGAGGAATCTGGTAGTATCTTGAGTAACCATCCATAAACGAGAGGGCTTCATACCCGACTATGTTCTCAACCAACACATCGATGTGAGGATGCCAGAAATCATCTTTTGGACATGCCTAGTTCAAGTTCCCAAAGTCAATACAAATCTAGACTTTTGAAGTTTATATTTCCTTCCCGCCATGCCTCTTGCAGGGTCTTCTTCCGGCGGTGGCCATGGCACTGAAGGAGCTTGGGGAGCCTCCTCCAACGTCTGCTCGTGCTCTCCTACCATCTTCTCCTTCGGAGTTGGCTGGTCCCCGTCGATCCTTCGCACAGGTTCTTGTTGCATCCTAGCAGAAGACCAAGGTAGCCATCCCGATCAAGAAACCCAGCATTACGGACTTAAGGGAGCCGGCGGTCTTCTTCTCCATGGCAGATCTCTAGGCTTCGATGCTTCCTCTGTCATTTGCCATTGTAGCAAAGTGCTCCTATGGCCATCCAGCTTTCCCAGATATCAAGAGTTGCTTGAAGCCGCGTTTGGGCCTGTCTTCCGATTTCATCATTAGTAGGTTAAACCCGCGTCATTTGCTCTTGCGGTTTGACTGTGAAGCGGATTTTGTGAAGCTTCTATTACAGAAGAATCTTTATGTTAGGGGATTCCTGTTTCATTTTTTTAGTCCTAGAGGGAGACAAGGTAGCAGGGGAGGACGAGATTGGGTGCTGAAATAGGACCCGCTTTAGGAACCTGCGGTTACAAACCCACTATTGTCAATTGAGCGTGGCATTCTCTTGCTGGCACCCTGGATGGAGAGCAGAGGTAGGATTGACGAGGACGGCGTCGGAGGAAGGATCGACGGTAACTCCGGGGATGCGAACGGGATGGGATAACTTACTGCCTCGCGCAGCTCAGCCTCATACCGGATGGTCTCACACCGGACGACACTCAAATCTCACAAATGGAGAAGGAGGGAAGGGAAGCACAAAGGGCAAGAATGCACCTACGTGATTTCAAATCTTCATTCATTCATATGAAAGATTACACACCCTAGCCCCCTTTATATAGGAGGGGTGCTATAACAACCATACCATCAACTTTCACTTAATAGCACTTATACTCTTAGCCTAATAAGACACGACTCACCAACCCACCTTTTGACTTGTGGATTTAATAAAAATAAATTACACATATAGACTCACTAATGTAACCAATTAACATAAAACACTTAAAACATGTATAATTTGATATTTACCCATACTGCTTGACGATCCTCGTCAGTAGGGACAAGAATAAGGTGCAAAGGGAGGCAAAGGAGGTGTAAGGCACGAGATTACTTTTCACCGGTTGAGGAGGTTAGGATTGAAGCTTACTTTTCTAGAGGAGATCACTGGGATTAAATAGTTGTCAACTCTCTCTCTAGAGTACTGGAAATCTTGAGGGGCAACTGGGCGGGGGCATTACGTCCATGACATGAACTCTTACCGCCGTAGGACTCTTGCTCTCCCCTTATCTCCCATCGAATTCCCACTCTCGGACGCTAGCGTGAAATTTGCTTCCAATTATGAGGGATAAGTGCCCGGCCACAGGGAATCCGCTCTGAACCGTAAGAGAGGTGGGGAGTCCCGGTGATGGGCTGACCTACCGACGGATAAGGGATATTCTCGTTCTAAGTACGAGTTTCTAGCATACTTTTTCAGTCCCGGGCATCCCTGAGGGAGTGTCTTAACGGCCTTTTACTGGCTCGGTCGATGGCGCATCGGGATTTCTTCGAGCCCGTCAATAAGGGTTTGGAGTCTCTCCACTGCCGGACTGACTTCCTTGTGAATCCGCGCCGGGACGTACCCAGTACTGCAGGACTATCTCCAAGCTGGCACTATGCCATTTCTCACTCAACCTCCATCTTGGGAAGAGAAGTTCAAAGCCCAAGATTCAAGCCAGGGTCCACTAGACCAGAGCCCATCTCCTAGGTCTCTGAAGTGTTTCAAAGGACCGAACCACCCAACATTCTTCTTATGAGCTCAAAGTGAAGATTCAAATGTGAAGGTCAAAATTGCATACCGTAAACCTGGGTTCTCTATATATATGCTAACCCTTCCACCTGGGAAGAGTTGGCCGAGTATGCTTCAAGGTTACATCCTTTAGCTCATCCCCAAGAGAAAAAGAGCAGAAGAAAAGAGGAGAAGAAGAGAGAGCAATTCAGCGCCCGGATCTGCCCAATCCAGAGCTGCGAGAGTAAAGAGAAGAGAAAGAAGAAAGAGAGAAAAGAGAGTGAGAAGCCCCTCCAACCTGTTTAAAGGTTAAATCCTTTAGACAATGCATTAAGTTACTCAAGATTGAGAATGGAGCACCGGAGGAAATGCATTATGAATAACCGACAGGCAGACAAGTCTGCTGCATCATAAGCACTGGTTCAAGGTTACATCCTTTTGACCGAGGGTGTTCTTTGGTCTGTGGTTGGGGCTTGTCCCCGTGTGCTGCTCTTGTAGTGGCATGAGGACTTCCTCCTCATGAGGAGCTTGCTCCTCATGTGTGTGTGGGGTTCATCCCCATTGCTGCAGTTGCAGCATGTGTATTCAGGACTTCATCCTCGTGAGGATTCATCCTCGTGCAGTGAAGCCTCACCAGTTTGGTGAGGGGTGGATGTAGGTGTCACGCCCTGAATAAGGCGAAAATATCAAGGCGTGAACAGTTATACAAGCGGGTCGATCAAGAGACTCAGATAATGAGTACAAACAATAAATAGATAAAATCAAATCTTTATTTCATAATCTGACATTTCTAACAAACATCCTTCAAGAACTTACAATACTATTCAAACTCAATACATTCATTTATAAGCAGATAGACGGGGAAAGAAATTTATTAAAAACTATCATCACTCTCGTCACTCTAGCCCATTTCCGTCATCTTCAGGATTTTCTTAAAATTAACAACAATACACAGGGTGAGCTAGAAAGCTCAGTAGGACTTATATCTCTTTACCAGGTCACTTTAAGTAATCACTCTGATATATTTTAATTGCTTCCACATTGCAGTTTAAATTACTGTTCTAATTAATATTGCGCGTGGTGTAATTTCAATTCATTATACGCTCCCTCGACAAACTCCCTCAACCCATCAGGGGCCTCATCAGCCTCTTGGGTGACTTCCCCAGTTCCTAGTAGCGATAATCCGATGTTACACTGGTAGCGATAATTATTGAATTAATTATGCATCGGGTCGGTCCCGGATAGTTCGGCGATCAAATCGCAAGCTTGCGCGAGGTTCGTACTCTAGTGCAGTGATTGTTCCGAGTCAAATCGATTTATTACGTTAATTTGTTTAGACGATTTTATGCATACTCGAGTCAAAAATCTGACAGTATCTCCCCATCCCGGAGGATGTATCGGGGAGAAGCGAAGAATACTCACGCAATAGAGTAACCCCTAAAGAGTCGGGTGGCACGACGACGGCCGGTGAAACCCGAACGGATAGGAAAAATCCTAAGGGCTAGCCTACTAGGGGCACCGAGTCCGTGGGCGAGCGTAGACGAGTAACGTGACTCACAATGGGAGCGAAGACCTCGAGGACTAGCCTACGAGGGGCACGCGACTCGAGCCGATACTCCGTCTAAGTCGGGACGACCGATAAAGAGAGAAATCCCGAGGTTAGCCTACAAGGGGCACCCGTCTCACGGCCACCACAAAGTCCATTAAGGATTGTGGATTTAAATCTGTTGGGACTAACCCATGTTGCTACGCACTCATTGGCCTTTGGGAAACTCGTCACTAGCAAATGAGTTCCTGTAGACCGAATGACTATAGCGAAAGATTGGGGAATGTCCCCCTCCCCAGATATTGGACCAGAATCAATGGCGACGGTCTAATCTATAAACACGGATTTATGAGCAAGAGAGAGAGAGAGAGAGAGAGAGAGAGAGCGCATGCAGCTTGGGATGTGCCCAATTAAACAGCAAATCGTCGTCCACAGACTTGCTCATCGAGGCTCACAGGGTGAGGAGCTTGGCGCCCATGAGACCCTTAAACCGGCGCCGCCTAGACAGAGGGGTGGCCTCGCCTCCCCCCTCTGCTCTACGAGGCAAGATAGCTAGGTGCAGGAATTCCACCCGAGAGTGGGAACGAATGGAGATGCACGTTCGAATACGCTTCCAGACACAACGTTCATGACACATATTTGTGGGGAAACACAAATGATCTCATCAAAAGAGAATAATCCCGGGGAGGGAGAGGTGTTTTATGTAGCCCCTGGGGTCCAGGGGCATTTCCGACGTCAGGCAAACCAATGACCGCGTGCGCAGGGAAAACGTTGAATGCACATTTACTGGGAAGAATGAAAGTAGGGAAGATAGATACGGCAACGGGCACAACCTCATTCCATTCATTCCATGAACAATAGGCGGACGCACACAATATGCATTTCGGCGCCAGCGTTGTTGCTCGGATGCCATTTTCCTTGATGGGGAGAAGAGTTACAGAGAAATAAGAAGAGTAGCAGAGATGGTGAAGGGGGGGAAGGGATAGGCTCATATCATCGCCCCCTTCTTCCCCCCCTCTCACTCACATTACACCGGAGAAAGAAAAAAAAGGATCGGGGGGAAATCGATGAAGACGCACGATGACCCACCTAAGAATAGAACAGAACAAAGCTTCTTCTCTGGCGTCGGGAGCTTCGAGTAGAACAAAGAACACCGGCGGCGGGGAAGAACTCTCGGATGATTCCTCTCCAAGAAACCCTTCTATTTCTCTCTGGATTCGTCTATCTCTGTGTGTCTCGTTTCTTCTTCTCTTATCTTTTTTTATAGGGGGAGGTTACCCGGTGCCACAAATGGCGCGCCGGGGAAGCAATTTAGCGTGCCGGGAAAGATCGCGCCGGGGATGCAATGTTGCGTCTTTGCGTGCCGAAAAGGAGGGCGCCATTTCAACGACGTCCGATGGATCGTGGCGCCGTTTCAACGGCGTGCCGATAGATTATGGCGCCATTTCTGCTCCATCCACTCGCCGAACGCCAGTCGATGAGTCCGGGAACAATTTCGGAAGTCACCGTTCGTGATTCTTCATGTCAGGACTCCTAAAAGACCTTGGCGAGAGGGTTGACAAAGCTCTCAATTTCCTGAACGGCCTGGGTCCGGACTCCGTGTGCGTTTGATTCAAGCGCGAGGGTCTTTTACTGACACGACCTTCGACACCGTGACTTGTGCTTTCGGCTCGGCTTGACTCGTGCTCAAAGCTCCCATGCGGGATGATATTCTGCCTAGACCGGTTATCATTTGGCCTCTGACAGACCTATCTTCGCAAGAAGCTGAACCCATGTCAGGTGTTCGGGTCCTTCTGCTGCTAGAGCTTCCGGCTTCTGTTTGTGAAGGGCCGATGGCGCTCCTTTTCCTCAGGAGAGTCTTCATTAGGGCGAAAAATCATTGGATGAATCACCGTCCTTGGTCGGGCGACGATGTAGGGTAGCGGCGTGACAAAGTCGACACCGGATCATTGGGCCTGCTTGGTCGCGCTGCCGGCTGGTGGTGGAGTCATGTCGGCTCTCCTGAGACGAGGCTCTTGGCATTTACTCCAGGTGACTTGAAGCTCTGGCAACTTGAGAGACTTCAGCGGTCTACTTTTTCTTCGGCTTGTGGGCTCCCGCAAGTCGTGTCATTTGCCTTTGCGGCTTAATCGCCGGTCATCATATTTTGAGTGTCAACATCAGCCTAGCAACAGTAAGCCAGTTGCTGACCTTATAGAAGATTTTAATCCTAATTCAGATTTTTCCCAGTCCATAGTAGATTTGGATGTTAGCAATTATGAACCTAGTCATGATGTTGGACAACTTGGAGAGTGTCCTCTCCAACGTGCTGGTGTGGAGCTCCTTTCAAACCAAAATGTGATCTCTGATCATGATAGTGGAAAACCTGCTTGTTCTTATCAGCCTGGCAACTATGTGATACAGAGTACCTGTGGTGATAATAGGCCAATAGTTGATCTTGCTCTTAAGGGAGCTGAGGATGATTTAACTGGAGGTGGACACCTCCAATCAGTAGGGGCAGAGGAGACTTGTGATCCACAAAAGCTACTAAAAGTGGGCATCTCCATTGCTGATAAGGCCAAACAAGATAATGTGCTCATGCAAGTTGCTGACAGTAGAAAAGGTGATCATGAAGGGTGTGCTCCAAAAGTTGGGGGAATGATTACACGATTAAATCTAGATCGGTGGATGAGCTCAGACAAGGTAACCAATGATAAGTCCCATTTTAATCTGGAATATCAGAGGAGTGGGTAATTCTAGCTCCCGAAGAAGTCTTAAGTGTTGAGCTATAGTTTTGATGATAACTAAACTTCATTGTGATGATATTATTTTGATGATTGTTGAAGATATTATTTTGATGATAACTAATGAGCTGGTGGAAGCTCAGTGTTGGTTGCCCTTGGTGCAGGGTGTGAGAGCAGTCAGCGAGTTGTGAAGCTGGCGTTTGGATGGTCCGCCGAGCGTGAGCGTTGATCGGAGGTCTCGGATAAGATCACCTAGTCGACCCCAATGAATGTAGAGGCGAGACGATCACTTACCAAGGGGGAATGCAACTATGGTATGCAATGCATGGTCCTATGTGCACCGGAGTGCATGTAAAATTCTAGCTTAAAACTAGCAAATCAAGGCAACATTAAACTATGCAAACATAATGATGTGGATGCAAATAATATATAAAAATGAAGCTAACACAAAGGGCAGTAGGATAGAACCAAGAAAAGATACCATCAGAACTCGGAAGGTAATCATCAATGCAAAACGTACTTGTAAGTCTGCCCCCGGACCTGCATGCAGATTTTATGCATAAAACTCGAAAATGGAGACAAGATTTAACTATGCAAACGTGACCCAAATAATACAAATAAAATATAAACAAATAAAATATAAAAGTGAAGATAATACAAAGGGGAAAAAGATGAAAGTAAGCAGCAAGCAATCAGACCTCGGGAACCCAATCAAATCATTAATCAAAGACGCACATGTGAGTCTGTCCCTAAACCTGCTTGTAGGCTTTATGCAGAAAACTCAAAATTGAAGACACAATTGAATTATGCAACATAACCCAAATAATGCATATGATATATGGAAGGAAAGGTAATACAAAGGGCTACAAAATGGGCCCAAAAATAGAGTGATCTGACCCCTGGAGGTCAACTAAATCGACCGAGAAAGATGTCCCCGTGAGCTTGTGCGCAGGATTGCCAGAATGCAAGTAGATGTCTTCTGGATGACTATTTCTATCAAGTAGCGGTCTACTGGAAGACCGCAAAGACAATAGAGAGGTGGGGCAGTCCAGTGATGGCCGCTAATAGCGTTTGGCATCCTTAGAGTGGATCACCACCACCTGACAGACCCGAAAACACCCAGAACAACAGGAAAATGGAGAAAATGCTATCTAGACATGCACATACCCACACCCAACTCACAAGAGAGCATGAACAACGTGATGGGCACTAAGTGTTGTCCCACCATGATCGCCAAAAAATCCAGGTTGTAGATCTTTGTTCGAGGGGGGGCCGGGGGGGGGGGGGGGGGGACGAGCACCGTGCTCGGTGGTGGGTTACGGCGTGCTCCGACGCGGGTTGCACTCCACGCCACGCTAGGCACGGGGGTGACACAGTGCTTGCCACCCTTGGAGGGAGGGCATCGTCGTGCTCGTCCTGCTCGCAGGAGCTGGTGCAGGGCTTGCCGGGCCACTCAGTGGTGGGCTCACGTGCAAGGGGACACAGCGACAGTGGTGGTGATGACTTGCTCTGCATGGCGGCCGCTCGTGGGATGAAGCTATAAGTGGTGGCCGGTGGCGGTGGGCTGCCCACCCTTCAGCGGTGACTATGCATGGCGGGACGATGAGCAAGGGTAGGGTCAAGGAAAGGAAGACAATGGTGATGGCCGATCGTGCTGTTCGGTGATGGCATCTGGCTCTTCATGGCGGTCGCTGTGGACGTGGAAGGTGGTCGCAGTGGCTTGAGTCGAGAGGGAGCAGTGCATGGCTCTGCATGGTGGCGATGACGATGTGCGTGCTACGAGAAGTGGAGAGACTGGGAGGGTGAGGCTGTCATCGACGGAGGGTGAGGCGCTAGGTATAGATAGGGTGGGGTTGGGACAGTAGCAGTGGACGGGAGATGGGTAGGTCTTAGAGAGAGAAGTTAGAGAGAGAAAAGAGAGAATGTGAGAGAAGGTGGGGATGGGCGCCTGTCGAGCATACTGGGTGTGCAGAGAACAGAAAGGGAGGGGAGATGAGTAGGGGGAGGGTGAAAGGGACTTGGGGGGGTGGTTTTACGTGAGTGGGGATTGTAAGGAGAAGCAAAGGACATGGGGGGAAAGGTGAGAACAGAGAGATGGAGGGTTGAAGGTGATGCTCCCAGTGGTGCGAAGATAATAGAAAGAGAGGGCTGAGGAAGGAAGAGGGTGAAGGGAGGAGAGGTAGAGGGAGGGACGCATGAGGGGGGTGCACTACCTGGGGGTGGCCAAGAGGGGGGCTGTCCGTTAGCAGAAGGGGTTGGAGGAGGGAGTGGCAGCAAGGGAAGGGGGCAGAAGAATGGCCGTTCAGAAGAAGTTAGAGGGAGGGGGGAAGAGGGGTGACTACCATTGTCGGGAGAGAGAAGGGGGGATGAGGGCCGGAGGAAGGGGGGTCAGGTAGCCTGGCCAAACTGTGGATGTGAGGGAGAGAGAATGTAGAAGCAAAGAAAGGCTGTCACTCATAGGAGCCGGGCCTCGTTTGGTCTGGCGGGACCTCGTTTGGCCGTTCCTTTTCGGGTGGTAAAATTTTCCCTTTCCACTTGTCCCCCTCCTACTCCCGAGCCAATGTTAGGCTCGGTCGAGTAACATTTGGGGCATGTGTATGTGGTTCGAGCTAAGTGGAGATTTTCTCTGACAGGGGCCACTTGATGCGGCTGTCGATAATTCTTGTGAATTGATGTGTGGAGCCCTCTTTTTAAAGACTGGAACGTCACGCCTCTTCCCCTGGGGGGTTTATAAGCGTAGTGCGTGCTGTCGTTCCTTACTTCCATCGCCTAGGGCTTTTCCTTCCACCATCTTTGCTTTTGCGAGAGGCTCATGTGCCGCGAGGGAAACTCAAAGGAGCGGAGAGTTGCATCGCCCTTCACAGAGCTTGCAGAGGTTATGGCGGTGGCGATTTGCCAACTTCCGCTTCCCCCTGAGTCATCCAGCACAGTGTCCTCTTCTTCCTCTTCCAGCTCTCCTGATTGCTCCATGGCGGACTAACATCCCGAGGCCGAGGTGCAAGAAGTTGAGCGGGCTCCTAGGGCTTTTACGGCACCGGCGGAACCTCTACACAATGAGCTGACTGAGGATGAAGTGAAGTGGCTGGAGGGTCGACATGGGCTGCCTTGGAAGTATCATTTTTCTCTCGTAGAGCCCCATGAGTCCAATTTGGACACTCGCTCCAGTCTCTTCTGTTCCTTCCTTCTGGCTTGGAAGTGCGGGTTCCGCCTTCCTCTTCATTAATTTGCTACCGTATTGCTTCGGTTTTACCAACTGGCTCAGTCCAGTTGGTCTCCAATTCCTATACTTTCATATTCTCCTTCATCTTCCTGTGTCGTTTGTGTGGGATCGAGCCTTCGTTGGATCTCTTCCACGTCTTCTTTGAGTTGAAGGAGCATGCCCACGCAGGCAAAGACTTTTTCTTCCTCCAGGCGAAGAGGGGAAGGAGCTGCCTGACCCTCTCTCCCAGGGGTTCTTCCCACAAGGGCTGGAAGACCCTGTATTTCTGCCTGGGCGCAGCCTTGGGGAGCGGGTCCTGGAACTTCTCGTCGGTGCCCAATTTTCACCCAAACATTCCTCCAAAGCCAGCTGTGATTTCCCCGGAGGTGGAGAAGAAGGCTGCCCTTCAAAACTTCTTCCCATTTGTCCAAAAAAAAGAGAAAGAAGGGAGAGGGGCAGCAAGCACACAAGGCTCTGTGTTTATTTGAATCAAAGGGGGCTACATTAAGATTTGGGCGCTTCGGACCTCAATTTCCTCAATTCAGTTACATAAGCTCTCCACAGCTCACGATCCTCCTCTACATGCACCGTCACCTTCCCTATAATGCTCGCCTTCCATGATGTTTTGATTGCTTTCACGTCCTTTGTATCCTCTTCCGTGCCCAACTCCCTTACCTTAATCATAGGAAGGTCGGAGGGCATGGGAAAAGAATGGTGAGGGAGGCTAATTTGAGTGTAACATCGGTGCGCATTGTAAAGAGCAAATTCGGTTGCACCAATGAGTTGAAGTTCTGCGTTAGGAGAAGATCTCGTGAGAAGCTCACGCGAAAGTAAGTATGTCGGTGCCCGAGTGAACATGTCTTGCGCCATGGTGTTGATGTGAATCCGCCAGTCTCCGCATATCTTCAGTTGGGGCACGCGATTCACCACATTCCCATCAAAGCCTAACACATCGACCATATGATAGAGGGGGCTTTATTGGAAGATCCTAGAAGTGGTCTGCGCTCCCTTGTGGTGGTCAAATTTGAAGTGAAGATTGATCCAACAATTCAGGAGAAGTACACACCCATAAAGAGGTCGGCCCATGTTGGAAGCTGTGAGATCGCTATAAAGATAAGCAAGGACGGCGGGCCCCATTCTTTTGCCCTCCCAAAATCTAAAAATCACACTCAGTTGATCTTCTTCCACAATGTTGTCAGTGCAAGGGAAAAGGAGAGCACCCGCTAAGCAGATTGTAAATCCTTTCATGATTCCTTCCAAATGACTATCACCCGTCACTCCTTCTAGGACATTCATGGTCCATTCTGTGAGCTTTTACAAATTGATTTCCCTTTGAGTCTGAACGCCTTTGATAGCTCCAGAGGGCATGAAGCCTCCAAGGGCTTCCTCGGAAGTTACCCATTTTGGTATGGGCATGATCTTTATCTTGCCATCCTTCTTGAACTTTTTCAAACCAAGCAGAAGTTCTACCTCCTCGAGAAGGATAGTTGCTTCAAAGGTCAAAAAAATAAAGGTATGAGTTTGAGAGTATCAGACTTCTATCAGTATGTCCATAGCCGCCCAGTCCATGGGTGGTGGGAAGGAGGGATGGCCGAGGCTTTCGACCACCCACCTTCTCGTTTGTTTTGGGAAGAAACCTCAAAGTGTAGGATCTAGGGGATCACTACATGCAATGCTACGTACTTACATGGAAGCCATGACGCAAGTAAGAAATAGGGGCTAGGGGTTCAAATGAGCGCATGGAGGCAAGAGGAAGACGACGGCTCCTCTCACCCTCCGGGAGGAACTCTGTGAGACTCCTTCCACTCCGATCTTCCCCAATCACCTCCTGTATGAATAGGAAACAAAACAGACCAAATCCCCCCTCTTACTGGAGAGATTGTCCTTTTTGTTCCTTGAGATCAGAGTCTTCGATTGTGGGGAAAAATCGTGCAGAACGGGGGAAAAGAACATGCCCATGAGCTAGGCCACGTTCTCTAACCGGGTAAATAGAGGAGGGCGGCCAAGTCTTTGGTCGCCCAGCAGTAGAAGGCAGCCAGGTAGATGGCCACCCAGCTGGGGAAGGCGATCATCGCCCTGGCCTCCTTGAAGGGAAGGCGGCCAGGTCTCTGGCCACCCAACGGACCTGGGCTGTCACGCCTCGAACTGATAGCAGCGGAACGTGTCGTTTGCTCGGAACATAGTAGTTAAACAGTCGTGAATAATCAAGAGCAATCACATAAGACTAAAATAATTTGGACCAATAATAAAGTTCTATTTCAAATATAAGTCTCTTACAAATTTCAAACTCCAACTTGCAAACTCAACTGCGTCATAATGAAAGGAAAAGGAGGTGAAGCACTAACAGACTTAGATAAGTTAACGAAATAAGAGACACCAAGCTAGACTCAAGAAAGACAAAAGGACTCGGGTTCACTAGTTTCCAGAGCTCACTTGCACACTGACCCCACACGTGTGAGTCTCGGGGTCACCAGCCACCTATTTACCTAAAAAATGTTTGAATAAAACTGGATGAGTGAATGCTCTGTAGGAATTATATCTCTAACCCAGACTTACTTTAAGTGATTAATGAATTATGCAATATGGCATGTTCATGCACCAGAAAATGCAAGTAAAGGACAAGAGTGGAAAGGAATAAATAACAAGAACAAAGTAGCAAGATTCACGAGGTATCAGGTAAAATTAACACGGTTAACAAGCATGTAGTATCAAGTCACACGATGAGATAGTAATAGATATTTTCAAAAATTCACAAAAATATTGAATATTCTAAAATTCCAAAAATACCATCATCCTGCATCGCATGCATCGCATTTTTCTTTCGTATTTTTTCCGCCTATTTAATAAGGCTCCACCCCGTGACCCAATATCAAGAATGGTCAAATTCTAACTTACTGAAGATAAGGGGTTGAGTCTAAGAATAGATCTAACTTGTTTCTTATCTAAGTGCGTGCAGAACGTAGGTTCAAAGCCCGAAGATTCAAAACCCACAAGCTAACAGTTTCTGGCTCTGTAACGCCCCTACTATGGCCCGTTACCTTCCCTAACGGACCAACACTGGCCCGTTACCTTCTTCCGGGGGCCTAAGGCCCTGTTCTCAGAAAAATTATTTTGTAATGTGTCCATCTTAGTCCTTTATACTTTCTTGACGGACTATTATTGGTCCGTTAAGCTCTCCCGAACACAGTAAAATGTTCAGTTTCTCTGGGTCCTTCGTCTGACGGATGAACATGCAACCGTTATATCTAGGTGACGGCCCTACGTGGGTCCGTTATGTCAGGCAAAAACTCTATTTTTAGATTGGGTTCAGCTCAATTAAGCAATCAACTCCATATCTTTTAAGAATAGAACCTTCACTTTTATTTCAACTGAACTCATTATACATTAAGTGGTTCATAAAATTCAGAAATTCTGATACATCAAAATTCAAATTACATTCATTGCCTTATCCGCATGAGGTCGGATCTTGCATAGCTCTTTCACGTAAGCACGGCGTTCCTCATCATCTTCTTCCGCTTCCTCTTGCCACGGGTGCGTTTTGCTGATCTCCAATGTGATCAGTGCATTCCGAACCGCTCTCTCATCCTCCTCGGTCCCCAATTTCCTAGCTAGAAGAGGAGGATGGTGTGAAAGTATAGGAACTTCAGTTCGGGGTAGCCCAACTTGGAGATAGCTTCGGTGAGGGTTGTAGATCGCCATGGTAGTGTCCCGCACTAGTCGTAGATCTAGGCCTGGCCGCCGTGGTATTCTAAGTATGGTTCTCCGGAGAATGCTTGGCCACATCGTGAACTTATCCATCGACAATGTGTTGAGGAAGAGGCGCCATTCATCACGTGTTTTCTTGTCCACTATTTGGCACTCCACCTGTTGAGAAAACCCAAATGCTCCGCCCTGATGTTAATTTTTGGCTCCAACAAAATAATTAAATCAATGTAATGATTTTTGATAAGAAATTTCACCCTGCCAACGGAAGTCACATTCCCAATACCTCTAATATTCTAGATAATGAAATTCATGATGAAGGAAGAATGTCAATAATATTACCCACAGATCCTGACCTAGTCATGGATCTAGTAATGGCTCCCGGGTGATCAGAAGGCAAGACTCTCACATTTGCTTCATAAGCTGAGTCGACAATGGCCTTCCTTCGAGCAACTAATTCACCATTTAGAAGATGAGGCTTAGTACCATCTACCTTGGCAGAAACTTCTAGACTGATCAGTGCAGAGTGAGATCCAATAACAGAGATTTCACGGACAAGGGCAATAGAACCAAGTTGAGCACTAAATTGGTCTGAAGGGAGCTCCAAAGAAGGATTAGGCAGCACAATTTGGGCATTTTGGGCAATACTCCTAACAACATTACTATCCAACTGAGCCCTCAGGGGCTTCTTACAGGATATTGAAGGCATCTGACAGTTATGCTCCAAAGTGCACAAATCCTCAGAAGTTGTTGGCGCCAAAGATGAATCCCCAGAAAGCATACCAGTAGCCATCTGACCTTCAGATAATTTTGAGGACTTTAAAGAGTCCACCACTAAATTGTTTACCTTAGAGTCAGACGCAGGATCAACCAATAGACCATGAGCTGGGGAATTATCCCGAACTTCAGTCACATTGACCAGAGGAGCATTGACAAGAACATTGTCCTTCTTGTTACAATCAACAGGCAGCCAGACTTTCCTTGGCTGATAGATAGAGCGAGTAGGTACATCAGCTGCCCCGGGGTGAGTGGACTAGAGAAATTTTTTCCCTTTGCAACCATCCACATTATGACCAAGTCGTGAACAGCCAGAACAGAACTTTGGGATATCAGAATAAACAATGTCTTGTGAAGCACCTCCCCTAGGGATTCCAACCCAAATCCTATGCGGATGATATTTAGAGATATCCAATTCAACATGCACACGGGCTTCCAAAGTGTTAGATAAATTCAAAGTAGATTGGTCAATCTTCAGCACTTTGCCAATATTTCCAGCTATAGAATGCAGCATAGATTCAATAAAAAAATTATCGGTAGAACAGGGAAGGCTATCCAGATCAGCAGAACAGGGATACCATAGTCCTAGGTCATGTGTGTTAGCAATGTATCTTAGGATTCTCTTAACTGCCATCAGGTGAGATTCCTTCAGATTTGCTTGAAAGCGGGCACACATACACACATTGAACTGAATATCTGGCCGTGACGCAGTGAGATATAAAAGGGATCTTATCATACCTCGGTACGTTTTAGGATCCACAGACTGCCCATTCTCATCTGCATCCAAAGATGCATTTGTTCCCATGGGCGTGGATATGGCCTTGGTGTCCTTCATCCTGCATCTCTTCAGGATCTCCAGCATGTACTTGGACTAGTTTATGAAAAGGCATTCCTTGGACTTTGAAACTTGCAATCCAAGAAAAAATTGAAACTCTCTTATAAGGCTCATTTAAAATTCTTCTATCACGAGTTCAGTAAATTGGTTGCACAAGGTAACATTTGTTGATCCAAAAATGATGTCATCTACATAAACCTACACAATGATGATATGGCTATCCAATACCTTTGTGAAGAGGGTTTGATCAATCTTACCTCTGATGTAACCTTTGTCAATTAAATGTGCACTGAGTCTATCATACCAGGCCTGTGGAGCCTACTTTAAACCGTAGAGAGCCTTGTTCAACTTGTAAACATGGTTAGGCAAATCAACAAGTTCAAAGCCAGGGGGCTATTCTACAAACACTTCTTCCTTTATCAGTCCATTCATTGGAGAGTATACTTACATTCAAATATCTCTGGGAATCTTTTGCGCATGGCTTCTTCGGTCTCCCATGTTACTTCATGAGGCCATGATTTCTTCCATTGGACTTTGACCATAGGAATAGTTTTATTCCGAAGTTGGCATACTTCACGTTCAATAATCTTGATTGGAATTTACTCGTACGTCATAACTTTTTGAATTTCAAAATTATCATAGGTGATAACATGGTGAGGATCATAAACATATTTCTTCAACATAGAGACATGAAACACGTCATGTACTCTTGCTAATTGCGGAGGTAAAGCTAGTCGATAAGTCACTTCCCCAACCCTTTCCAAAATTTCAAAAGGGTCAATGAATCTTGGAGTAAGCTTGCCTTTAATACCAAATCTGCGAATACCTTGATCTGGAGAAATCTTAAGGTACACATGATCTCCTACTTGGAACTCCAAGTCGCACCTTCGATTGTCAGCGGCGAAACTCGCCAAGGGCGGCGACATCACGCTCGTCTGCGCCGAGGCGCCGACGCTCGCCTACGCCGACGTCCTTTCGCGCGGCGCCTACACCGACCGCATCGGACGCGTGCGCCCGGCGATCCCGCACTTCCTGCCGCAGCCGCCGGCGGACGCGCCGAAAGACCGGCGCACGCTCGCGGAATGGACCGTCTCGGAGGAAAATCCGCTCACCGCGCGCGTCACGGTGAACCGGATGTGGAACGAACTTTTCGGCACCGGCATCGTCGAGACGACCGACGATTTCGGCGTCATGGGCGCGCGGCCGTCGGACCCGCAACTGCTCGACTGGCTCGCGGTCGAGTTCCGGGAAAGCGGTTGGGACGTGAAGGCGCTTTATAAGAAAATGGTCATGTCGGACGCCTACCGGCGCGCCGCGAAGATCACTCCGGAAATGGCGGAGAAGGACCCGGAGAACCGCTACCTCGCGCGCGGCCCGCGCTACCGGATGGATGCGGAGATGCTGCGCGACACCGCGCTCGAAGCCGCCGGACTGCTCTCGCCGAAAATCGGCGGCCCGGGCGTGAAGCCGTACATGCCTGCCGGCGTCTGGGAAGGCGTCGCGTACCCGTCGAGCAACACGCTGCACTACAAGCGGGACACCGGCGAGTCGTTGTATCGAAAAAGTCTTTACACGTTCCGGAAGCGCCAGGCGATCGCGCCGGCGATGGAGACGCTCGACGCGCCGGTGCTCGACGCGGTCTGCACGCGCCGCATGCGCACGAACACGCCGCTCCAGGCGCTCGTGACACTGAACGATCCGCAGTGGGTCGAGGCCTCCCGGTTCCTTGCCGAACGCGCGATCCGCGAAGGCGGCGCCGGCACCGACGCCCGGCTCGATTTCCTCGGAAAAGTCCTCCTCGGCAAATCGCCGTCGCCGACGATGCGCCGCGTTCTCGCCGGCGCGCTCGCCGGATTCCTGAAACATTACGAAGCGAAACCGGACGACGCGCTCGCGCTCCTCTCCATCGGCGAAAAGCCGCGCGATCCCGCGATGAGACCGCCCTGTGGACGGCGTAAGCGCAGGATAAGTGGCACGGTGTCTGCAGGTGCGTTGCTCGATGCCTGAGCTTATCTTGCTAGTCTCTTCTTGTCTCATGGCTTTGCAATGTTGACTCCCTTTCAATATACACACCTATTGTTTGCACCCATTCACAGGGGTAAAAAACCCTCCCCCGGTAAGCTTGCCCACAATCTTTTATGCTACTTTATGCACTTGGGCAGATTTCTACACTTACCATTTTCTAATGGGTTTTTTCTCTTGTGTTATTTTTGTTTCGCAGGAAAGCATGGAAAGTGAGAACCTTACCTTCTAGTCGGATGGAAGGCTAGGAGAGACAATTCACAATGTCCCCGCATTACTTATATTGATCGCGATCATCTTCTTTTTTCAAGGTACACAATGTGCACATAGTCTTCTTTCACATTCTTTGGCGTTGTCTTTCCTTGGTGGCGATCACGATATTCTTCTACATCTTTTATCGTCTTTTCATTCCCATATAATCATGCTACCATGTTTACATAGTCGCATGTTGATGATGTTCACTTGATTAGCACATTATGTCATCACTAATACACATATGCTTGTTCATGTGACTTGGGACGCCACGTTCCACATTTTCTACACCCACAGCGCGCATCACCAGATTGCGCGTGCACGGGCTATCGGTCAGTGGGAGGACTTACCCCGACTACCGAGAGTTGGCTCAGAGCTTGCTGGGGCTGGAGCTGTTGCGACCAGAGCGGTAGTCGATGACCCTGACGAGGGCGAGACTGCAGGACAGCCTCGGCTTGAGGAGAGTGGGGATCGCGACCGGGGAGCTACCGGAGCAGCATCTACAGAGTCTCGTGGACCGGGTGCGTCCAAGAGTGGTAGCCGCGGTGGGACCTGAGGCGGACATGGTCCTGCGGAGGTTTCTGATGCTCTTCTTCCGAAGACTATTGTTGGCGACTAGGGCCGACATCATCAGCTGTCGATTCCTGACACTGCTCGAGGATGTGGACCACGTCGGGGATTACGCCTGGGGAGCGGTGGTCTTGGCGTTCCTTTTCGACACCCTTAGCTCCACCAGTCGGCGGACGATGCTTGGTGGGTTCTCCCCACTGTTCCAGGTATGACTTGGCTCTTAAAATGAATATGCAATTTACTATATGATTCCTATAATTGCTATATGTTCACATTTGTTGAAATGTAATGCAGGTGTGGGCCTACGTACGCCTATGTGGGCTAGGGAGAGGGGAGGAGATGTACTCGGACCGGTTGCCCATCGCGAGGTGGTGGACGGCCCCACGGTAGGTTGGGTCGCTACGACGACAGGTCTGGGCGATCTAGGATGACCTGGACGCACTGCTGTATGCCTCGTAAGACCTAAACTCAAACTTCGTGTCAAATGCAACTGTATGCGTATGATGCTAATGCAATTTCCTATTTGACAGGTCCAGTGGACGCCCTATTATAGCGAGGGGCATGAGGGCCTGCCCTGGGTGCTGGCGGCCCTGGCCTACACCAGACGAGACATCTGGCTCCACTGCATGAATGTGGTGGAGCCACTCTACTATAGGCTGGTGATGAGGACGATCAGCGTCCACCAGCCAGCGGTGGAGTTTTCGGCCCCCGAGAAGTAGGATGAGCGAGTTGGGAGACACCCCCGAGGGATGGCTACGGAGGTTGACTGGACGACCCAAGTTGCTGAGCAGATCGTGGACTGGATAGTACTCGGGCGAGTGGTGTCTGTTCGAGTGGCGAGTGAGGAGGCTTACTACACGGCCTACTCCCGGCACTACGGGGACCAGGTGTTTCGTGGCGCCCGTCGACTGGTACAACTTCTATCCTGCATGCTTTTCGATTATGCTTTCTATATGATTATGCATTGACACTTGGACTTCCTACATGCAGCTTGACCCCCAGGGGAGGATCGCTGAGTTACAGGGTCTCCTCCACCCCACCATCCAGGAGAGAGACGAGCTCCGACAGGCCCTGACCCTTCTGGTGAGTTTTGCTGACCCCTAAACCTAACTATGCACATGTTTATGCTTATGCTTATGAAATTGGCCAACCCTGGACTTTCTAAAATGTAGCGAGCCAAGGGAGCCCAGCGTCAGGGGGGTGATGCTCCTTCATCCTCTTCCCAGACACCCGCGGATCATGCCGAGTGAGACGCAGAGTTTACGTGGATGGTCACATGGACCCAGGTGGCCGAGGCTGCTCTCACTGAGAGGGTAAGTGGGCACTACACTTTTCCAGCTGATTATGATCATGCAATGCAATTGACTAAGCATGATGCATGCACATGCAGACGATCTAGCTGACCCGGCTATGGGAGGAGCTCGAGCTGAGCTGTGCAGCAGAGCGGGATGAGGTCGCCCATCTCAGAGAGGAGATGGAGTGGAGTCATCTGGTGGATGCGGTTGTGACGATGCTTCTTCGGGCTGAGCTAGAGCAACTCCGGGCCAGAGCTGTCGAGGCCGAGCGTGCTCGTACCGAGGCATTGGAGCTGAGAGGGGAGTTGTGGGCGTACAAGGAGTTGAGCCGACGGTCGGAGCGCAGCGGGGTCAGCACGCACGACACACATGGCACCCTCAGCTCGTACCACGGATACTTCACCAGCTCCTCCGGTCGCCAGAGGAACGAGGATGAGGAGCGACATCGTCGCCACCGAGAGGAGGCTAGCTCTGTGATGGCCCCGCCATCGAAGAGACATGAGGGGTCAGGGGACAGCGACAGGTCGGAGGGGCAGGCCTGGTGTACCTCATGGGACTTATGAGTTATGTACACAAGGATGCTTATGATATGATAGTGATATGACATGTTCTTTTGGTTTTGATTTTCTTTTTGCAAATGAATGTGTATGAATGTAGTATGTATGCGAATGAATGCGACATGCTTGACACTAACAAACTAACGACGAGCCCTTGACTGACACGAGAGAGTGAGAGAGAGAGAGATGGACAAACGACCTTGAGCGAAACGGTGCAAAGAAGGCAAAACCAAGGCACATGGGTATAAATGGTTAGACACACGGCCGTTCCAAGGTACAGACGGTCTCGCATTCGACTGTGGAGGCTTGTTCGGTCGTGGGCCCAAGGAAGGATGTCAGTGGTCCCATATGGGCCGTTCGGAGTTGAAAACGGTGCCTTCACGACCGTGGGGATTTATAAACGGCCTCTAAAAGACCATGCAGATATGAGGAATCGAAGTGTGTAGAAGGATGATAAATGGCTCTTGCCAGGCTGTGCATATACTCACGCGGCCTATCGATGGACCGCGTACGTGGATACCCTGGTGGTCCGATCGGGACTCTTTTGGAGAGTCCCAACCCGAGGAGGAAGTGTCCCAAACCTATCCAAAGACTATCCTAACTTGGTTTAGAGCTATCCTACCTCAATCCTGGTTGGGTTAGGGCACCAATTGAGCTCTATAAATAGGAGGGGACTCCAAATTCATCCTTCACACCACCCCTCTCTCTCAAGTCTTGAAAACCTTGTTAATCTTCCTGAAAACACCTAACATAATCAAATCGGTATGCTTCAGGATAGGATAGTACTCACAAGCTCACAACCGGCAAGATAATAATGCACGGGTTAAGCGTCCTAACTCACGAACGGCGGCAGAAATGACATAGATACTAAATGAGTAAATTGGGACGAGCTCTCCATACTGACCTACTCGCTGAAGAGCGAGCCCCAACTGAGAATGCGTAGACCGAGAAGAGGGGCAGGCGGCCGCGGGACTGAGCTGTCGTTGCGGTGGCTGAAACTGGGGGGGAGGGCCTGCGGATGTAGACGACGGACCACGAACTGCTAACGGCACTGGAGGTGGCTGGCGGGCCAGAAAGAAGCTTCCGGCAGAGCCGGGGCAGAGCAGGGCCGTAAACAGGCCGAGCTGGGGCACCGCAACCGGGAGGTGAGGCCACGAGTAGCCAGCCGACAGGTTTGTGGCGCCATGGAGCGCCGTGGAGTTGCTGGGCAGCACTCGGAGGTGAGCCTGTCACGATGTTGGGCGTCACGAGTGGGTGGCAGGCCTTGACGTCCAGAAGCAGGCGAGACCGCCGTGAAGGTGCCGATGGCCTCGCGAGTGGAGGCGGACGGTCGTGGCGGTGTTGCTGGGCTGACGTGGCCACGGGTGTGGCCCGCGACGGAGGGCGGCCGCGGCGGGGTTCTCTGCGGCGTCGTGAGGTTGTGGGATGGAGGCCGTCGGGATGAAGGCCACAGCGAAGAGGCCGGAAGAGGGCGTTCAGGGGGGGGGGGGCACGGCCTCTGCGCGGGTCCTTCGAACGTGCAGATGGGAAGAAGAAGGGAAGGTGGCGGTGGCGGTAGTGGAAGGTGGCGTCCGACCCTTCCTTGTGTGCGGTTGTGGGGAGAAAGGACAGGGGAGAGGTGGAGGGGGGAAGGGAAGAAGTTAACGTGGGGGAGGAAGAGGGTGGCCGCCGGTGTGCGGGGAGGGTGGAGACGTGGTGGCGGCAGGTGACTGGCCGGCAGAGGAGGGCAGCCGCAGCGAAGGTGACAACGGCGGTGTCTACCGTCGTGGTTGCAGGCAGTGGAGGGCGGCGGCTGTTGGCGGCTGGGTCTTGCCGTCGGTGCCGCTGGGGGTGGGCGAGCGCGGCTGCTACCGGAGGGGGGGGGCTTCTCCGCTGCGGGCAGTGGGGGAGTACGCGGGCTCGGCTGTTTTCGCTGGATCTACTGCAACACCATCTCCCCTCATCTTCTAATGCGGAGGAGCTTTCATCTTCCTCCTCGTCGTTGCTCCAAGTGCAGACCATTGTCTTGGACTTCTTTCCCTTGGCCTTGGACATTTGCTTGAGCAACTCAGAACACTCTCCTCACATGTGGTGCCTTCTTACATTGGTAGCAAATAACATTGTCAGATTTTTTAACTTGAGCAAATTTGAAATTGGAGTTTCTACTGACCTGTGGAGTTTCCTTCCTTCTCTGAAATTTACATTTGTCCTTTAGAAATTTTTTGAACTGTCGGGTGAGGAATGCATGGTCAGCTAGGCTTGCCTCTGAGATGTCATCTTCATCATTCTCATCCGAGCTGTCTGTGCTCTCAGCAACCTTAAGAGCCACAGTCTTCTTTTACTTTGTGTCTTCCTCATTCCTCTTCATATTTAGCTCGTATGTCATGAGCGAGCCAATCAAACTATCAATTGTCATCACAGACAGGTCCTTTGAGTCCTCAATTATAGTGACCTTAGTGTGCCACGCTGGGGTGAGGGATCTAAGAATCTTCCTAACCAGTTCATTATCAGGGTATTCTTTTTAAAGTAGTTTCAAACAATTTGTTAATTACGATACATACATCTCAGAGATAGATTCCTCGGGTTTCATCCTAAACAATTCATATTCAGAAATTAACATGTTGGCCTTGGTAGCCCTAACTTCAGATGTCTCCTTATAGATTAGCTCAAGTCTATCTCACATTTCTTTTACAGATTTACAGATGGATACTCTTGAGTACTCTATGAGGTGGATAGCGCACTGCATGATGTTCATGGCGCTCTAATTCATTGTGGATTTCTTTACCTGGTACGGTGTCCAGGTGTCATCTACTTCTGGTAAAATAAAAGGACCTCTACTCACAACACGCCAAATCAAGTGATCCTGGGCACGCAAAAAAACTTCCATTCAGTTCTTCCAATACAAATAATTTGTGCCATCGAAGAATGGTGACCTATTGATGGAGTGGCCCTTAGCTATGAAGTTGCGAGGGACATTTTTGTCGGATCTCCCCTGGTCGTTGGACCACATCTCTAGGGACCCTACTCTAAGACCAACTGTTGGATAGTATGAGAGGATCTAGAGGGGGGTTGAATAGATCCTACACTCAGCCACTGTCCTACTACAATGAGACGGCCAAGAGTCACCCCCGCTATTGCAAGTACCATGCTAGGGTGTCTCACCCCACCGGGCAATGTCCAGAAGTCCAAGACTGCATTGAAGTCCTCATCCAGAGAGGGGAGATCGATGCGCAGGGAAATTCTATGACAATGCAGCGTCTTATAGAGGCCGTCAAGAAGAGTCTCCAACAAGCTCGGCAAGAGGCTAAGGCTTTCTCTCAATTAGCCCGACCGAGTAAGTCTCCGGACAGCGGCAAACCTCGACCAGACCCCAAAGGCAAGGCTAGGTGCGAGGGGCCTAAGGCTCAGAGCCCAAAAAGCCAAGTCAAGGGAGAAGGCTACAAACCCCTCTCTAGGGCAAGTCAACCCGGCATCGTCATAAGGGGAAATCCTCCGCTAGACGACAAAGGCAAGGCGAAGGTGAGGGAGCCTCCGGCCAAAGCTCCTGTCAAGTCAGCGAAGCCGCCAATCGCAGAAAGGCCTCAGCATCTTGACCCCGCGAAGGAGCCAGTTAAAGCAAAGTCAGTGGAGTTACAAAGCCCCCAAGGGCCCCACTCTGGATTGGCAGAGTTCCAGGAGCTGCCGCTTGAGATAATTGCTTAAGCAATCAATGTCACCTTCCAGGTTCAACCGGAGGAGGTCAACTGGACTAAGGTCACCCCCAGAAAGAGCCGCGGCACTAAGACTCCTAAGGAGCTAGCGCGGAGCAAAAAGTAAAATTCTGGAGGCAAACCAGTCCCACCTACAAAGCAAAGACCCATTTCTTCTCAAGAGACAGCACGCCAGAAGAAGCAAGAGAAGAACCGCAGGAAGAACCTGAAGAGGCGGTTGAAGAAGCAAGCCAAGCAGGCGGCAACTATGGAGGCCCCTAAGGAGCCGACTCCTCTGCAGCGGCTACAAAAGCTCATAAATGAGCTGGACGAGTACATTCCCCCTCGTCCCACCAGGGTCGTCACTCTGGACGAATATATCCCTTGGGACAAGCTGGGGCGGAAGGCCCGCCTTCTGCAATGGCTCCGGGAGATGGCTCACCGTCTTGAAGAAGGTGAAGAGTTTCCAATCCCGGAGGAGCTTTCCTTATTCTACAAAGATGAGGAGCTCACCGTCGAGATGCTCGAGGAAATGCTGCAAGAGCTCTCCTGCAACATGGTAAGTACTTGTGCCCATGAGAGCTATTATTGATCACGGTGTGGCATTGCACTGAAGTGCATAACTTGCTAGATTGATGTTCCACAAACTCATACTTGACTTGACATGACATGACTTGCGTGACTCGGAACGGGTATTTACTTGCTTGATAACATGATAGCTAATTCACTTGACATGACTTGATATATTCACATGCTTGGCCATCTGGATATATAATCTACATGAAATCTTGAAATCATACTAGTTCACTTATTGTCGCTTGTAATACTCTCTCTACTATCATTTTCATGCGTACATGCATAGCTATACTTGCATTCATATAACATGTAATTACTTTAAGCAAGCTAGTACTTGAGATATAATTCCTACTGAGCGTTTGCTCATCAAGTGTTTTCCCTTATTTTTCAGGTAATTTCGATGACGAGGTTCACTCGGAAGGGAATGGACTTGAGTGAAGAGATTAGTGTCACCTGACCCTTGAAGCGTCTATCTAGTCGTGTCCTTTTTCCTACTTTCTTGAGTCAATCATTGTAATTTTCTTTTTTATTCAGTCAAGATTATCCTTAGTTCCTTATGGAAATCATGTAATAGAACTACCTAAAAAGGTTATCATGAATAAAGGATTTGGTTATCTCTACTTTTGCGCACTCTGTCTAATTGTCGAATACACTTATACTCTGATTGACATGATTGATATAAACTCATCATGCATACCAGGTTCCTTCCGCGCTCAGGGTGTGAAAATTTTTGTGGTATCAGAGCCTAGGATATTCAATTCCTAGGAAACCAAGTCCAAGGATAGGTTTAAACCTTTACCTGTTGAGATTGGGTAGGACCAAGGGATAAGTTAACTTAGGAACTTAGACTCTTGGTTAATCGCATATTAATATCACTATTTAAATCTTGTAGGACCACGGCCGCCGAACGTGCCTAGTGGCGTAACATGCAACACACTGTACAAGGCCTTACACAGGCACTACAGCAAGTAACGCATGGCGAAGCAAACCGTGGAGCTGGCGAAGCAAACCGTGGAGCGGGCGAACTCCATCATAGTTTTCAGAACATGAACTAGCCAAAGTTTATTGGCTCATCCGACCCCGATGATGCCGAGCACTGGCTTAGAGAGGTAGAAAGGATATTCCGTATTATGCAATGCACGGATGACGCCCCCATATTCCCTCTCTTAGTGGTTGTTCAAACTTTTTCTACACTGCATGAGACTAATGGCATCCTTCTTTTTATTTCTGTGAGCTTTCGTCATTGTTTGTAGGATCTTTGCCACTTCGGGGCGTAGCAGGGCTCTCCGCCCTTGGCCGGCTGAGGATGGAGAAGTCGGGACCGTACATTCTCCTTACTTGAGGCATTCCCAAGCGATCATTCCACTCCTATGAGGTTCAGGTAAAAAACCTCTAGCGATCACATTGTTATATATGTTCTAACCATTTGGTTGTAGGAACGTGGACGTGCAAGCGGACGTTCATCTCCTATAGTTCTGTGGGAGAGAACGAAGCCACAACAGCCACAATGGGAGGGAGAGGAGCGCAAGAGGAAGGATTCATCTACCCTCTCTCACTTCAATCCATTCCCTCGCCATTCCCTGGCACCTACAGTAGAACTGGCGATCACGGTGGGACCGACTACTGCCTACTGTGAGTCCCAATGCCAAAGATCCAAAGATTGAGAGCTCATGTGTTTTTTTTTACATTCTGTGCTATTCTCTATTCGCATAATTTTCAAAAAATAGCTAAACTTTTGGCCTTCTAGCTCCTTGGGTGTCCAAATCAGTGGCCACCCAGGCCACTTGTGAATGGCCACCAGGGTGGCTGCCTATAGGGGTAGACGGCCCAGGCTCTAGTCACCCACCCCACTTCAGACGGACTCCATATTGGCCGTCCAGTTCCCCTGAGTGGCCATCGACCTGGTCGCCCAGGCACTTGAACGGCCACTCTATGGGCCGCCTTCTGCTTGTGCCCTATTTTTTCATTCCGTATCTTGTTGGTAGCTTGTTTATCTTGCATGCATTTGTTTGTTTGATATTCTCCGCAGGTCTACGCATGAGTGGGCTTAGGAAGAGCCGGCATCACACCTTATAGGAACACCCTCCCGTTGGGATTGGGCCCTTCACCTAAGGATTCTCACTCGGCTGCAACCAGCTCGTTTCAATTGGGAACCTTCGTGAGTCCTCGCGAACCGTGGATTCCCACATGGCCGCCAAGTAGGTTGTACCATTTGCAGACCCGTGTAGTTGACCTTGGATTTGAGTGAGTTCTCACTAGATCCCCGGAGAAAGCCTTTCACACTAGTAGTTCTCTTCTTCTCTTGAGCCATCATAGCAGGACCCATCCCGTCAGGCTCTGAGGACTGAGCAGCAAGTGGGCCCCACGGACCTGCAGATAGCTCCATCCAGGCAGCACCAAAATGCGGGTTTCGACACTGATGGAGCGACATCAAGATGCTGCCCGTCAACCCACTTCCGATTACTCCCGGGCCCCACATGTGACCTGCTACCTCCCTACCTAGAGTGGGTCAAAACATTTGTACCGCTGTAAAATTTGTTAATCGAGAGTACGGATTTGGCCTGGGTGTCTTCCCCATGCCGGGAGCGTGGAGGTACAGTCGTAACTTCTTGGCGTTACATTTGCTTAGCTAGTATATGGTCGTATGTCGCTATGAGTGTGGTAGGATCCTAGCCCGTGAGTTCATGTCACCACTGTGAGTGAGAGAGTGACCCATCTCGTGACTTGACCTGAGCACAGAAGTGAGTCGACCACCCTTGACTCTACCGATTTCTCAACCGCGCGGATCCATGCTATCCCTTGTTTGGGATGACGAGTGAGCTTACATTTCTGTTAGCGATGTATAGCTCATAGGAACTCTTAGTGTCAGGTGAAGACGTCTCTAGTGTTCATGTGTTGCTAGTCACGTCTCCATCTAGAGTCTGAGGTTTGCATCACTTAGAGTCGGTTCCTCAGTCTGTCCCGCATCACCGAGACAAGTCTTCAACAACCCCAGGCCAAAACGCCTCGTCAAGGTAGGTCTCCAGCAACGTCAGGCCAAGACGCCTCGCCGAGGCAGGTCATCAGCAACCTCAGACCAAGATGCCTCACCAAGGCGGATCTCCAGCAACCTCAGACCAAGATGCCTCACTGAGGCGGATCTGTAGCAACCCCAGGCCGACATGCTTCCCTGAGGCAGGCCCTCAGCAACCATCGGTCAACACGCCTTGCCAAGGCCGACCGCCAGCAACACCGGGTCAATGACCCTTGCCAAGGCTGACCCCCAGCAACACCAGGGTGACATGTCTTGTCGAGTCTCTTCCCCAGAAGTATTAGGCCAACACACATAGCTGTGGCATGACTTCATCGACAATGGACTAGTACGCCTCATCAAGGCAAGTCCATGACACAACTCTAGTTACAACACCTCAGAGGTGTGACCAGCCCGCCCCATAGGGCGGTCAAAGCTCAACCTGGCCTATGCACCCCTATTTTCATCGTTATGCTAATTTCATGCCAAAATTATTATAGTTTTATAATTAAATATTTCTCCTGTATTTATGAAACATGATTCATGGTAGTATTTAGAACGCTATTTTGATCGCTATTTTCACACGATCCACTCCCATCTCTTGAGTCATTTTCTTAAGTACATGGCGCATGCTTCGGTATGCGACCATTAGATATACTTTGCACTTATAGCCACATTTCTTAGACTTGTGAACTTCTCCACTGGATATTCCTTCTATTGGACTAGGGGATCATGTTTCAAGGCCTCTGTAAGTCTCCGTGAGCCTGAGATTCGCACTAGGACGCCGAGCTAGTTGCACCCTTAAAGTCTAATTTGTCTAGAATGCACTCACATGATCGACAGGTTTATTTCTGTGCCTTGGTTGATTGCGGCCATGAAGGGGACCACTACTGTCTGTTTGCGGCCATCGTCAGACCTCCATTGACAAGAAACAGCCACCCTGAGATCACCATTTTCCAGAATGACTTAAGTGTCGACTTTTGTTCTTTCTGGTCGACTCCGTCTAAGTTGCGATTTTTCCTAGATGGCCAAACTCCTATTTGCGGCCTGTATCTGACTGCTATTGTCCAGAAATGGCCCTGTCCAGACCCTAAGCTATGAAACGATTCTGTACATGACCTCCATTCTCTGTCCTGTTCCTAACCTGGGGTTTGACCCAAGGGTTGTTCTAATTGTGTTCTTAGATGGTCTCTTGATTATCTGGAACCTAAAACTCTATTTAATAAGTCATGGATAAGTTATGGAATTTAATTAATATACCATTATACTGTCGTAATGTCGTTGTAGCATAATGTCCTTTCTAAATCTTCCTTGAACTCTCATGATCAAGTTTTGATGCGTTCTATAGCTTGGCTACATTGTCATGTAAACTTTGTTTGGATCTGACATTAATGGCCGAATTATTGATTATCTCATGGAAATAGCTAGTTTATAACTTGAAGATGCAAGGGCGGACACAGACGGTGTCCAGGGGCTCGACACTAGCCCCCTCGACCGATGGCTAGAAACGTGCTATAAACCATCAGGTACAATGAATACTGGCATCGCATTATGCCAGGAGTACTTTTGTTATGAACGGGTGAAAACCACAAGGCTCATGATGAAATTTACATGCTTGTCTTGATGCATTGGTGCAAGGTAGACGGCACCACCCTATTCTGGTGCAGCCAAGGCCGGCCAAGCAATGCCTTGTAGGGGGTGTTGGAGTTGATGACATAAAATTGGACCTTGGTGATGAAGTCACTGAGGGCCAGGTCAAATTCTACAACCCCCATGGGCACCTCGCACTTCTGGTTAAAGCCAGCAATCTTAACATTCTTCACTTCGACCAGGTGCACATCGAAGTAGTGTTTCTAGTACACCCGGTAGGGGAGTATGTTGACTGCTGCTCCTGGGTCAATCAGGACCCTGTTGATAGGCTATCCATTCAGCTGTCCCTTCATGTAGAGCAGCCTGTTATGACTGCAGGTGGGCAAGAGCATGTCATCTTCTGTGAAGGCCACGGCCACCTCTGGGGGCATCTCCGCCAAACAGGCTTCAAGGTGAGCTGGCGTCTGGAGTGCAGCAATGATGGCTTGCCGTGTTTCTTCATCCAAGGATAGCATCTCCCAAATGATAAACTGGGTTGGGATTTTCTTGAGATGCCTGACTACTCGGTCGGCAACCCGAACCTTGAGCAGTTTCATTTCTTCGGTCTTGCTGCGTCTGCCCCTAGCCTGGGCCTGGGGCGCTGGGTCAGAAAGTGACTCCTCCGCTGGATCTGGTATAGCTGCCTGAGCCAGCGGAGGCTGCTAGGCCTCCTCTTTTTCCTTCATAAATTCGGCGAGGTTGGGGATGCCGTCAAATTCTTCTGCCGACTGGGATGGGACCGCCGCCGGTAGAGTCGAAGGATTACTAGCGGGCAGGGTCGGGAGGCTGCCGGCTCTCTTGGTTGGCCGTGGTCCTTGCGGGCGCACCTGCTTTTCTGTGCGGGCCTAAAGGAACTCGGCGAAAGAGGGAGCGCCTTGGCTCTTCGGCTTCTCAGGATAAAGACACGATGGTGGGGGGATCTCCGTACCCCGAACCCTAGGTTCGGGGACTTGGTATGGTTGTTTGCCCCTTAGCATGATGTTGCGGCTATCCTGAGGAGGGCGTCCCCATTTCTTCCCCGATCGGGTGGCATGCTGAGAGGTGGATGCTTCGGCCTAGTTAGCTTCCAGGGGGTCACAGGATGCCCCTTCTTCTTCTTCCTCTTGAGAGAGGGCGGTGTCGAACAATGCCGAAAGAGTGTTACAGGTGGCATGCTTCCGCTGCGCACTCACACACGCACACAGGCATCAGAAAGATAGCTCGGTATTCACATTTCAGTGCACACTCGACGCCATCACAATTAACGAGAATCACAATGTAACACGCCATGAGTACCGATCCAGCGAACAACCGGTCACAAGAAGCCTAAGTGCTATGAAAGAGAGCACCAGCATCAGCACAAAGCACAAGGAAAAATGCTAATCTCAGCCTACCTTTACCTCCTGAAATGATTAATGAGCCCTCACAATACATCGGCCGCTAGACACGGCACTACGAATACGGTACACAACAGCTCTTAACACAAGAATGCATCTAAAGCCATGCAACCGTAAAACAAGGAAGCAGATCAGGCTCAGAATTAATGCTGTCCACACTTAAGTAGACACAGGACAAAGGCATAACTAAGACAGTAATTCCAAGGCTAACCTCGAAAAGACTCCACCAGACAGGATGAGAAACATCAACTCAACGACAAAAGCTCACCAGGAAGGGAAAACCCTAGCTCACCTGAGCAACTTCTCAATCACGAAATCTAATCGAGCACTTCAATAGAAGCGAGACACATCAGGAGCTGAACAGACTTAAGCTGGGATGACCAAAATAACGTAAGAACGTGTACAGTCATCACACCAACACTAAAAGTCAACAGCAACCTGAACAAATTACAAAAAAACCTCGAATAAAGTACCATAGGTTCGAGCCTTTTGGTGAATACTGCCAAGTACAACATGATCGAGACAGACACCATGACGGAAAAAGAAGCACCTCATCACATCCTGACAAGAGCAGGACCATCTCGTACAGTGCCAGGATAGCACACACAAGACGACATACGAAAAATGAAGCGATCATAAATCGTAAAACCTAAGCTAGCAAATTCCACCAACCTTCAGCTGGCTAACTGTACAGGACTTAAGGACTCTAGACACTGTATATCTCAGATTCCCATGTACTTCACACAATAATACTTTGATACCAGCTGTGACGACCCGGATCCTAGATACCAGATATACCCGATAGGACTATCGAATACACCTGATATCACTTGGAACCCGCGAGGCCTCCCAAGATCGATAAAGCTCCGAAGGGAAAAAGGATTGTCGTGTAGTACATTGAAGCCACAGAGATATAACAGTAAGTAATTAAATTTCGATATTTTCACTCAGGGTTCGGTGATCCGGCGCGGCATCCGGAGAGTTCAGCTACCAGTGTGCTTGAGCCGAGGTATGCCCCAAGACTGTGTACTTTTCTTTTCTTTTAGACTATACTTTTTGGACATTGTACTCTGGACTGTAAATTGTTTAAATTGTAATAAATGTAATTTAATTTCTACACTTTAAATTTTGTATTTATTTTAGATTCAATGCACTTCCACAACATTAAACTAACCCTTCCGAGTCCCGTGGCTCGTGGGTCAAGATTCAGGTTGTGCTGATTCCTTTCCGATACTCGGATCCTAGGTTGTAGCAAATGGTATTAGAGTGAGTTGTGGACGTGCATAGAAACCTGAGATAAATATAGAGCCCAGAAGTCCAAAGTGTCTGGTACAGTTGGCAGCTGGCATAGGGTGTCGTGTCTTAATTGCCACATAGTTTTCTGTGTATGTGCCAGGGAAGCAGCGATGGCGCCGAGAAGGCGGACCAGACCCTTGTCAGAGTTGTCAACTGGGGCTCAAGAGCAGAGTCATGTGCCACCTCCTCTAGCAGTATCAACCTCGGGGGTACCGGCTCAGGCAAAATTATTGGCAAGCTTGCAACAGTTTTATGCTCAACAACGGGATCGAGAGGCTGGCGAGGGTCCTTCAATTTGAGGAGACTGCGCGATCTTTGAGGGAGTTTCTGCAATTCCTTCTGCCTCAGTTTGAAGGCCAGCCTGACCCCGATGTGGCGAGATTTTGGTTGGATGCAGTGGAGAGAGAGTTCAGGGCTATGGAATGCGAAGATGGTGACAGAGTGCGCCTGGCGAGCTATCAGTTGTAGGGTCTGACTGTGATATGGTGGGTTTTGGAGTGAGAGACGACCTTCCAGTCTCGTCCACTTCGAGAGTGTAGTGAAAAATAGAGTTGTAGGGGTAGTTTTGGAACTGTTTTCTGTCTATCCTTCTTGTTGGGTTACAGGTTGGTTATTGGGTCTGGGTCTTATTGGGTCTGGTCCGTATGGATCTTGTGTTTTATATTGTTGTATCTGTATTGGGTCTAGTTAAGTCAAGGGTATTTTAGTTATGTTAACCCTGACTTAACCTAACCTAATATCTTTTTAAGGAGAGGATTAGGGCGGCTGCCAGCTGGAGAGTCTTCAGGCCGCCAGCCTCCTTTCCAGTTAGAAACTCTCTCTCGTTTCTTTTCCTTCTGGTCCTGTTGGATTCTCTACATGGTATCAGAGCGGTAGAGAGAAGAAAACCCCTAAAAGGGTGATTGTCCGGTAGAGGGAGCTTTATCCTAGGCCTGCAGATCCATCCTCCATGTGGTCTGATCCCCTGCTTTCTTCTCTTGCTCCTTGGAGGTGCAGAAGATTGTGGATCCATACCCCACTGCAGCTGCCCTCCTCTGGCAACTCTCCAGCAGATCGGAAATCTCTCCAGCAGATCAAAACCCTCTCCAACATCTCTTCTGCAGACTGTTCTTTGCTGTTCTTGGCCGATCTGAAAAGAGCACAGGCTGATTGAAGGGTAACGATGCTGAAACGACTCAAGAAGTCTCCTCCAAGGGAGAAAACCTAGGGGAAAACATCCATATTCAACTCCCCCCAGTGAAGTTGAATGATTCAAACTATTTGGATTGGGCAGCAGCAATCAAGACTTTTATTAGTGCGAAGAAGGTGGGTTATATAAATGGAAAGGTAAAGGCTCCCACTACTGAAGATCAAAAGTATGAAGAATGGGAATACAATGATAGCATTGTTAGAACCTGGATCCTTAGTTCTGTCACAGATGGACAGCTGAAATACATAGTGAGAAAATCAAGTGCTAGAGAGATGTGGCTTATCCTGGAGGAGATGTATAGCAAAAAGTCTAATCCAATGAATTTATACGACTTGGAGGTAGCAATCCATGATACCAAACAAGGTACACATTCAGTCTGTGAATACTATCGTGCCCTAAGAGCTTTGTGAGAAGAACAAGACTCATTTGAAATTAAATATTGGGACACTATTGATGATCACAAAAGGTACCTGAAACACATTCAAGATAGAAGGGTTCTCAGGTTTTATTCATGGTCTTGATTTTGAGTACGAGGGATTATGATCTCAAATTCTAAATTTTAAGGTCATCATTTCACTTGAACAATGCTACAAGAAGGTGATCACTGAAGAACGACAAAGGAAGACTATGCTAGTGGATACAGGAGGAGGTAGTACCGGAGATCATTCGGCTTTAGTTTGCTCGAAGGTTAGCAGTGCAAAGAAGGGGGAAGGTACTCGCAAGGAGTCATACAAAGGGGATAAAAAATGTTCACATTACAGTCGACAAAATCACTTAGTAGATTTTTACTGGGAATTACATCCAAAAAAGAAGCCTTTAAATTCCAGAAAAGGCCAGCAAAGAAAGCGGATAGCTGCGGCAACAAAGATAACAACTCATCCCACCGAATCAAATGTTGAGGGAAGTATGCAAATAGCTACTCAAGGAAGTTTCGAGGGGCTGTCCACTTCGGATGTAGCCAACCTTCAATAGTTCTTGGTCCAGTTGAATCCATCCTCTATCTCGGGGGCAGCACGCAGCGTTGTCTCAAGCCCTAGGGGGAACTCTTGGATTATTGATTCAGGAGCCACTGATCACATGACGGGCACTCTCAGCCTCTTTTCGACATATACTTTGTGCTCAGGCCAAGATAAGGTGACCATTGCCGACAGTACTTTGGCCACTGTTGCAGGGAAGGAAAATATTCCCTTAACTTATCATCTTACTCTGTCCTCTGCTCTTCATGTTCCCAAATTAAACTTATTTTCTGTGAGTAGTCTCATAAAATTTTTGAATTGCTCAGTTACTTTTTTCCCTTCTCATTGTGTGTTTTAGGACCTGAGGACATGGCGACTGATTGGGAGTGGGCGTGAGACAGGTGCCCTCTACCAGCTTCAGTCCAAAATGGTTGCTACCCTTTAGTCCTCTATAGCAGAAGATGTCATCTCAAGGCAAACAAAGGAGATATAATTGTGACATTTCTATCTAGGACACCTTTCTTTTCCAGCTAAGAAGCAATTGTTTCCCTTACTTTTCCAACAAGTGGACATTCAGTCCATTAAATGTCAAATTTGTCATCTAGCCAAGCATTGTAGAACCCAGTTTCCCTCTTCAATGAATAAAAGTTCAGCACCTTTTGAGTTGGTTCACTCAGATGTCTGGGGTCCCTGCTTCCGTCCCCTCAATTGATGGGAATCATTACTTTATTGCATTTATTGATGACTTCTCTCATTGCGCATGGGTATATCCTATGAAGTCCAGAATGAGTGCCTAAAGTGGTTCAACTATTTGGAAATATGGTGGAAAATCAGTTTAAGAAAAAAATAAAAAGATTTCAGTCAGACAATGCAAAGACCCCTGCCCCCTTACATACTAAGAGCTCCATACTGCAGCAGCTTCACTCTAGTACATCTTACAACTGTGTCTGGGTAAACGAGAGAGAGAGAGAGAGGGAGGAGAACCAGAGAGAGAGAGAGAGAGAGACGTCAGAGAAGGTCTCCCCATCGAGCACTGGAGCCGGCACCACCACCTAGTGAGGTGGGGTGCATAAGAGGGGGGGAGAGAGAGAGAAAGAGAGAGGAGGGGGTGCCAAAGGGAGTCTCCCCCTCCTACCGACCATTTGCCATCAGCCCGCTTATTTATTCCATATGTGAGTGAGCACGCAGAGAAAGGTGATGGCTTGCCTGTTGGGTTCGCCCCCGATGACCTTGTCCTTGAGTTTGGCGATGAACTCCTTGGAGAAGTGGGCGAAGATGTTCTACATCTTGGAAAGGGAGGCGCCAACATCGATAGTAGGGAGGGGGCCCTGCGTAGGAACTCCACGCCTAGGTGGTCGAACTCGCACCTCGAGGGTCCCCGGGGGAGCACACGGCCGCCCAATCGAAGTAGGGGAGGACGCTAACATCGAGGTCATGCACCAGCTTGGCCCAGGTGAAGAGGAAGTGGCGGATGGAGCTGTCGCCACTGATGTGGTGGTGGGAGGTGAGGCCCAGTGTGAGCCCGCCATAGGCAAAGCGACTGAGCTGGATCTAGAGAAGCACCTCAATGCCCTCTGTCGGGTCGGGGTGCAAGCTGAGGAAGTTGGCGGAGTCGTCAAAGGGGAGGTGGTCCTCCAGGGGGTGGGCACAGTGGCCTCCTTGAGGCAGGTGTCGGCATTGTTGAGAAGGAGATGGGTGTAGCCATGCTCGTCGGGGACGAAGCGGCCGGCATGGTAGAGGAAGTAGGCCAACCCCCAGGCGAGGCCGCCGTGCATGGCGTCGTCGTCAAACATGGGAGCGCAGAAAGTGTAGAGGATGTAGATCAACGTGGCAATTGTAGTTGGCCATGTCCAAGGGGTAAGGGGAACCTGGGCTTTGAATAGAGGGTGGGGTGGGGACGAAGGCAAGGAGGAGGGCTAGAGGATAGTGTCGCTGGTCATATGGATGCCCTTGCCTGAGGCCTCCCCAATGACAAGGTCACCAAGGTGTGGCTAGTGGTGAATGACCAGCAGCAGATAAATCCCCCTGTCCTCCGACTGACAACCCTTGATTAAACCGTAAAGTAGGAGGCCTCGGAGGGCATTTAAAAGATTAATATGCATATAATAATAAAAAGGTGCATAAACGATGAGCTTATTTAAGTGCATGGATCAAATCCGGTAGCATCTTCCCTTGGCTTCGAATTGTGCCAAGTAAGGATAGGAGACCATCCACGCAGTGGCGGGACAGAATCTGAGCAGTGATTAGGATGCTGTCCCCCGATGTACATCTTCAAAGGGACGTCCCATCTTGTTAATCTTCCCCAAGGAACGGAGCCGAAAGGCGTACGCATTGATGGCGCTCCCTTGGCTTATTAGGGTTTATCAAAGCGCGGTTCCGGCAGCATCTCCCCCAACTTCGGGTCATGCCAAAGAGGAGATAGGCCATCACCCACGGAGTGTCGGGATGACGATCAAAGTGGGAGAGCACTGAGGCTCCTAAGTAGTGTAATCACCTTACGGTGTCGTTTAATATCCCCCTTTCGATGCTGACGGGACACATGCAGAGGTAGAGTCCTTTGAACTTACGGGGTTACATGTGTGCGGGCCCGATCTGGGACAACAGAATGTAGGGGAGGTCATTCCCCGTTGATTTATCTCTTGGGATTTTAGTGGAGGCTCATGGGCATCCCCGGATATATCTAACAAGGTTGGTGGAGGTTTAAATGGGGACTGTGGATGGTTCTCGACGCGGGAGATACTGGACACATGAGGACTCTCGCCGTGGCAAATAGGGGCATGGTAGATGTATATAAGATGTCGGCGCGATGAGTGTCAAAGGAGTATCGGCGCGCTCTTTTGGCAGGAAGAAGGGTGCCTAGTTCTCGGTGCAGGAAGAGGTTTGATCGAAGGAGCTCCCAGTGCGGACGGTTCTCGACGCGTGAACCCCCGCGCCGTGGACTATTCACGACGCCGAGAGGGTTCGACGCCGAGAATGTTCAGGGAAAATAGTGCTCTATTTTGGTGGGATTTTCAGGGGATTAAGTGTGGAAACAGTGGCCTGTTCCAGAGACTTTGGGATCAAAATGTGGTATGTAATGGGATATTTATAGCATAATGTGAGGGATTATTAGAAGGTATAGTGGATTAGGGAGTGGATTTAGGGGATTCGTGCTAGGGGAACTCGAGCCATCACAGTTTCATCAACACCTTGGAAATCTAGCAGGAGTAGGGAGCAACTAAGTACAGGGGAGCTATAAGGAAAGGGAAGAAGCCGTACCAGACGAGCATGACTACCAAACTAATCTCGGCCCCCGAAACTACTCCAAGTAGACACTACACCAAACAAAGATAGAGAAAAGTCATAAGCTTACCAAACTGTCGACGCGACGCCAGGCTCCAAACGAAGACCTGCAAGGACAATAACAAAACCTAGGAAAACCTAGATAGACTTAGACAACACGATTAGAACGTCGTGCACACTATCCCACACATGACTAGAACGTCGTGCATGCGACAGGACACCGACCTCGGGAAAATCCAAGAGAAGGCTAACCCGGAAAGGTCACTACGTGCGAGGAACACGAAGAGAACTGTGTAGAGTTACGTGCCACGTGACTAGAGTGCTTTACCACCAGAAGAACAGCCAGCTGCATCCACTGACATCTTATGCTATGCCTACTAGCGTCTTGTCTACGTCACCTACCGCAAAGACTAGGCTGAGACAAAGACACTGCTAGAATAAGAATAGTACCATAATGCGAGTGACTAGTCAGGGTCACGTCTGACGACACAAGTCTAAAGCCCCTGACCACGTGTGTACACACTGGCTATCGTCTAAGCTAGGCCTCTAGCTAGTATTCCCCCTCCGAAAGATGCTACGGTTGATGAGGGGCCCATGGAACTAGCCTAAGAATCGTAAACCGGGAAAATGCCCCGCTACAAGAGCCGTCATGCGGAAGCGTGCCATAAAGCTACGACTAATGGAGGCTCACAAGACACGGAGACTCAAAACACAAGTGTGGAAGTACAGACAGGCAAGAGAGCACTATCGCACGTACTCTGAAGCACTAATGGCAGCACAAGAAATTACCGACAACTCAGGACAAGGCAGCTAGACCTAATCACGTAACGATCCTTGAGTTAGATGATTCACAGGCAAGATCGTCACAGACAGCGGATTAAGCCGCCAATCGGTCTACTCCTAAGCCAAAGGAAACAACGCTATCAGAGAAAATGACACGCGAAGACCTGAGGGAACACCGAGGACCCTCAGCACATCTGGACACATAAATCGAGGTAGAACAGTACCCTCGGGGCATCTAGAACACTGTCTCGAGCTGGACGGAACCGCCGAGACACAGACAAGGCCACCTGTCAACTTGACGTCGAGACCCAAAAACTTCAAGGGGCATTACACGTAGCGTTTCATTGGAAAAATTGTTCCCCTCACCAAAAACCTCAATATGATCAAAAACATTTATCCCATTGATACCCTCTTCTAGCCTGAGAATAACCCCGTCTCCATCATCTTCATCATCTTCATCGTCCTCCTCAAGCACATCCTCATCAAACTCATCATCCATTTCATGGTCTTCCTGGTCTGTGTCCTGGTGTGACATATGGTGGACTTCACCTTCCTCTAAATAATTGTTCTCCTCATCCTCATCTTCATCGTCATCGTCATCCTCGTTATCATCTTCATCATCTTCCTCTTCTTCCTCTCCTTCATCCCCTTCACCACCTGACATATCCTCGTCATCATCATCTTCATCACCCATATTGTCCTCCACATTCCGTGGGATTTCAAATCTGATTTCCACAGTTGGAACACCATTTTCATGCCCTCCACCTTCTTCTGAGTTATCATGCATAAAATCATCTTCGGCTTCAGGAGCAAAACCTCCATCCAAGTCCCTATCATGGTCAGGATCATCTGTAATGAAGTCGGCACTGCCTGATGTTCGAACTGTATTGAATGGTTCTATTTGTTCAGCAGCTGCTTCAGTATTATCAGGCTGTGACATTGTTTCCAAGGCATGAAACCTGTTGCCAGTATCATCAGCCCGTTCCTGTTGAGTTTCATCAGAAGCAGGCTTCACAGAAGCATCCCCCTTCAGAGCATTAGCATCAGCAGAATGGATATGTTCCTTAGTAACCAGCTCCAGAGCCTTAATAATTCCAGTGACAACCTTTGGTGAATCAGCATTGTCCAAGTCTAAAACTTGAAGAGTTCGGGTTAATGACTTAACAAGTCCAGCATCTATGAAAGACATTGAAGCTTCAGCTGATATAGGTGAACCTGTAGGCAAGCGACCAGCAAGGATATCATTAAGTAAATCACTAAAAGCATGTATATAGGTGCTTGGAGGCCTGCAACCATCTGATGAGTCAACAAACTCGTTGAAGACAATATTAATCTCAGTAAAGATTCTTCTTCGACCCTCAGGAGAACGTACAGAAGATGCTACCAAAAACTGGTTAGCTCTTGTGACTAGTTTATGCATCCAGTCACCCTCGGCTTTCTTATCTTTCTTCTGCATCCAGATTTGGGATAATTCAATTATCTCAAACTCTTATGTTATTATCTTGGCCTGAAAATGCCTAATTATCCCCAATTTCGAGCTAGGACTTTAGGTGCTCTATAAATAGACCCTAGAGGCTCAGCTTGAAATGGGGAGAGATCAGGGATCGACGGTGAAGCTCTGTTGAATTATTAAGCGATCCTAGCATAGGTAGGGAGGCCTTCTACATCCCTACAGGCCTCCGATTAAAGGGAGTAGTTTATTGGTTGTGTCGTTTGTCGTCAGTCTCACTGGTCATTTCATCGTTGCATGCATAATTTCTTGTCATTGTTCTCTACTTTTTTTTCTCTCCTCATTGTCATTTTTACACACCCACCTATGCTTTGGCGCCCCTAGGGGTTTAAAAACCTACAGGTGAACCCCCATTCATGTTAGTTAGTTTATTTCCTTTCATTTCTAGCATATACTACACTGCATGGGTCTAATTCGGGTTTACTTTTGTTGGTTACACGTTGTTTTACAGGTCAACAGTCATCTAGCACGAGGCCTACTCTTTCTGGCCGACTGGAAAGGGTGGAGGTTAAAGTCCTACGATTTGGAAGGAGGTAGAGAAGAGCGGTCAATCGCCATCCGTCCAAGACGTCGAGCGGCTATCTCGTGGCCGTTCATCTTTGTCCTACGACCATCCTCGAACCGTCCTACTACTATCGTTCTTTGTCTCGCGTTTCATTCTAGCGATGGTAGACGGCCTATAGAGAGCCGCACGTCTTCCTGGCAGTCCTTCATCGGCCACTCATCATCCCAGCGCTAGGCAAAGGCGAGTGTCTCCCCCCTTTCTCAAGGCACGACACATTCATCGTATCCGGGGCCTTGGGTGGCGATCACACAAGTTCTATCTTTACTCCCTCCCTTTCGGCTTCGTTGATTTTTCATGCTTTCTTAGTCGAGAGGAATAAAGGGGATTTCGTTCAACTGCCTGTACTTCAGGGAAAAGTCATTTTTTCGATCAACAGTTATCATCAGCTCAGAATTAAAGAAGAGTATATTTACAAATCAGCTTTTCAAAGTCGTTATGGCCACTATGAATTCGTGGTGATGCCGTTTGGGTTAACAAATGCCCCAGCAGCATTTATGCAACTTATGAATAATATTTTTCAGCCATATCTGGACCAGTTCATCAGTATGTGTATCAGATTATGGATGCCCAAGCTGACAACTGTTCAAATATGTTCAAAAAAAATAACAACAACCGTTGGCGTTCAGGCTGGCAAATAATCAAAGATGCTAAATATCAGCATCTAAGCCGATAGCTTCCCAAACATCGTCATCTAAGCTGACAGCTTTTCAATTATCGGCATCTAAACTGACAGCTTTCTAATTACCGGCATCTAAGCTGACAGCTTTCTAATCATCGACACCTAAGCTGATAGCTATCCAAACAATCAACATCTAAGCCGACACCTTTCCAATCATCGGCACCTAAGCCGACAGCTTTCTAATCATTGGCACCTAAGATGATAGCTATCCAAACATCGGCCCCTAAGCCGACAGCTTTCCAATCATCGGCTCCTAAGTCAACAGCTTTCCAATCATCGGCACCTAAGTCGACAGCTATCCAAACATCGACGTCTAAGCCGACAGCTTCCCATACATCAGCGTTTGAGCCGACAGCTTTCCGACCATCGGCTCCTAAGTCGACAGCTATCCAAACATTGCCATTTAAGCCAACAACTTTCCAACCATCGGCGCTTAAGCCGATGGCTTTCTAACCACTGGTATTTAAGCCGACGGCATTACATCCATTGGCATTTAAGCCGACAACATCCCAATCATTGGCATGTAGGCCAAAAATATTTCAATCGTTGGCATTCAGGCCAACAGTATTTCAATCCATTGGCATGTAAGCCAACATCATTTTATCCATGGGCATTTAAGCCAACAGCGTTTCATCCATTGGCTTTTAGGCCAACAGCATTTCAATCATTGGCATTCAAGCCAACAGCATTTCAATCCATTGGCACTTAAGCCAACATCATTTTATCCATGGGCATTTAAGCCAACAGTATTTTGTCCATTGGCTTTTAAGCCGACAACATCTCATTCATTGGCATTCAAGCTAACATCATTTCAATCCATGGGCGTTAAACCCAACAGCATTTCATCCATTGGCGCTTAAGCCAACAGCATTGCAATCATTGGCGTTCAAGCCAATAGCTTTTCAATTATCGGCTCCAGGTCGATAGCTCTTCAATCATCGACATCCAGGTCGATAGTTGCTCAAAGATATCAAAAAAGAAAATAAAAGTGTGTTTAAGCCTCCCAACCATCGGCACCCATGCCCCAGTCTTATTTGTCAGAAAGAAGGATGGTTCCCTTAGATTGTGCATCGACTATTGGCAGTTGAATCAACTCACCATAAAAAATAAGTACCCCCTGTCGCATATTGATGAGCTATTCGACCAGATCTCTAGTGCAGAGTACTTCTCCAAAATTGACCTTAGGTCTGGCTATCACCAATTAAGAATTAAGGAAGAAGATATTCACAAGACGACTTTCCGTAGCTGATACAGACATTACGAGTTTGTAGTTATGCCGTTCGGGTTAACTAATGCCCCCGTAGCATTTATGCAACACATGAACAACGTCTTCAGGCCATACCTTGACCACTTTGTGGTCGTATTCATTGATGATATCCTTATTTACTCCAAGATAAAGGAAGAATATGAAGAACATCTGAGAATTGCCTTACAAACCTTAAGAGAACACCAACTATATGCAAAGTTAAATAAATGTGAATTCTAGTTGAAGGAAGTTTCTTTCCTTGGCCATGTTATTTCCAAAGAAGGAATTGACGTGGATCCCTCTAAAGTGGAAGCTGTCAAGAACTGGAGTAGATTGACAACTATTTCTGAAATTAAAAGTTTCTTTGGTCTGGCTGGTTTTTATCGGCGGTTCATCAAAGATTTTTTCAGGATCGCTGTGCCTTTAACAAGACTCACTAGAAAGGAAAATCCATTTGTGTGGACCCCGGAGTGCGAAGAGAGTTTCTTGACCCTTAAGGAACATCTCACCATAGTACCTATTCTGTCACTACTTGTCGAAGACGGCGGATTTGAAGTATACACGGATGCATCAGGCATTGGCCTCGGGTGTGTTCTTATGCAAAATGACAAAGTGATTTGCTATGCCTCAAGACAATTGAAGCGGCACGAGGAAAATTACCCAGTTCATGATCTAGAGTTAGCTATTGTTATATTTGGTCTAAAGATCTAGCGTCACTATCTAAATGGAGAGAAGTTCATGATATATTCGAACCATAAGAGTCTAAAATATCTCTTTTCTCAGAAGGAGCTAAACATGAGACAAAGGTGATGGCTGGAGTATCTTAAGGACTTCGATTTTGCCATCTAATATGATGCGGGACGACGGACGCGGACTCGACGCCGAGTTGGAATGCACACCTAGGACTCTAGCAAGCTCGCGTTCGTCCCTAGCGAGGGAACCATCGTCACGGACCCAAAATTATCTACATAAATACCATCTAAGCTTCTAAAAATCTAATATTAAAGTTCAAAACTCATACAAACACAATTTGTAATCCGTGAAAAGACGATCCTAGATCTGAAGACGTTACAGATCTTACGACGCATAAACGACAGAGTCTATAGGTCCAAAGTGACCACACGCTAAAATTGGTGGTGGGAGTAGATTTCCCGTGATCGACAACAAGAAAAAAATGATATATTTATTTATTTCAACAAAGGAAAATTGTTGTGATCATCTTTTTTATTTCAACAAATATATTCACACAACACGTAAACTAATGTATACGTACACTCCTCGGATGATACTCGAAAGGATGCTTCAGATAATTTTAGAAAGTATATATTTACAAATTAAATGATGCAATGATATTCATGTACACGTCACTTCAATACGAGTGATCCGTAACTGAAAAGGGGCAATGTCATATATAGCCTCTAAATATGAAAATAGTAAAATTGGTGTATTTAGATGTCAAATATCATATATGTGATTATTAAGGAGGGTAAAATTCATGGGCCTATTGCGGCCCACTTGCATTAGTTCCGTAATGGCCCGGCCCAGTCAAGCTCAAAGCAAGCTACTCGATAGTCAGGAACCCAAGCCAGGCGGCACACAAGGGATTCGCCAGCCCACGGGGGTAACGACGTGGGCATCTCCAACGCCAAGCGACTCTCGAGCGATCGAATGTTGCACCCGCCATTATAGGCCTCTTCTCCGATAGGTCGATAGGGGCGAGATTACACCCACGACGTCAAGATCCTCATCCCGAGGCCACAGTTTCTGAATAAACAAGTGCATAACGGAAAACTCTTCTCACGATCAAGGAGGTGTTATTTCACGACCTACACCTTTCCCTATTAAAGAGCGGACCTCCACCACCCGGGCGACCCATATAAGTAGGTCTCCGATCATACGCCAAAGGACACGTATAAGGAACACTAAGACACACACATATAGAAAAAGGAGAGAGTTAGACATGCAAAAGTAGAATGTCACATCGGGAGGCTAGTCCCATCATTCCAAGTATCCACACGACTTTTTGAGCACGTCCTGTGCCCAGAGAATATTCTCTGAGCACTTGTCAGAGCGGCGAGTACCTCTGGGGATCCGATTCTCATACCCTTGGGCGACCTGAAGGCTGTGTGGATCCGGTCGTGCTCAGCTATCCAGATTTGGTTGTAGCTGGATGATCATCCATAAAAGACAAGGCCTCATGGACAGTGGTCGCATCAATCATTACTTCGGTGATGGGCACCAGGAAGTCATCTTTTGGGCAGACTTTATTCAGGTCACGGAAGTCCACGCAAATCCTGATCTATCCATTCTTCTTCTTCATTGGCACGATGTTGGCCAGCCAAGTGGTGTATTGGTTCTCGGCTACAAAATCAACGTCTATGAGTTTATCGACCTCTTTGCATATCTGGTTTATTAGTTCCGATCTCATGCGCCGGGGGGACTACTTCACTGGCTCCATCTTGGGATCAATAGCTAGAATGTGTTGAGTAACTTCGGGACTAAGACCAGGCATTTCTTTATAGTTCCAGGCAAAGCAGTCCTGAAACTCTTGCAGTAATTTCACATACTGTTCCCTCTCCTGCGGAGGTATAAGGGCACTCACAAAGGTGGGCCTGGGGTCACTCTCGGTGCCAAGGTTGATTTCAACAAGTTCATCGATAGTAGCCTGGCCACCATCTATAATTTTCGATGGCGCCAGTAGCAGGTCGACAAAATCTTGATCTTCACCCTCTTTGGCTTCGAGGACGCCACATGCCTCTTCTGGTTCTACCTCGGTGGGTGCAGAGGCCGTGTTTACTTCACATCCACCTGAGGTTGCAGTCGACAGGCCCGAGGGGCTCCCTAGCGCAGAGAGGCATAGGGCTGCTCTGGGTTCCTCTAGGTAATCATCATAGATAGCTTCAGCGAGGGCCGAAGCAGCCACGCCCTCAGGAGCCTAGTGCTGGATTGATACCGTGTGGACTCCTCTTCCGAGGTCGCCTGTCGCATGGGGATGCGGCGGGGCCACCATATAATCCCCCATTCTGAGCTCATCCCTGTCAATCAGGTCCTGAGCAATGTCTTTGAAGATGTAATAGTCTTCAATAGCGTGGCCCAGTATCTGGTGGTAAGGGCAGAACAGTGGGTTGCCACTTCTTCGGGTATCTTGGGGCCTCTTGGACTTCGGGAGGGAGACCTTGTCATAGTGGCAGGCCCAGTCGAAGATCCCTCGAGTCTTTTCCCTTGGGAAGGAGTAAGGCTTCTGTAGCTTTTCTTATAGCGTAAGGACCTGCTCGACTGGCCGTCTGGCTGAGGGGCTTGCCATATTCCTCGCTTCTCCCCTTGACTGGGCAGAGGTATCAGGCCTGACGTCTCGAGACCAAGATGCGCCTTCACCTCGCAGGCGGAGGAAACCTTGTATCAGATCGGCCACAAGCGCCATCAGTTCAGCCAATCGCACCTTCAGCATCTCGATCTCCCGTTGTTGCCTATGATATAGGCCAAACATGACGGGGTCGTATCGTGGAGGGCCTAAAGCATGGCCCGTACCATCGCTCCTTGCTTCGTTGATGGGCGGGGGCGAGGGTGCCCCGATGTTGTGGTCCCTTGAGGTCTACCCTTCAGAAGAGGGGGAGGCTTTCCTCGCGCGCCTGTGGTGGAGAGGATTCCAGAGGAACACTTCCTCCTCTTGCACTTCTTCAGTCGAAGCCATCGGATGCTTGTTGCAGCGGGCTTCCCACAGATCTGCAGTTTTGGTTGAATCATTGCTGGACGGAGCCGAGATTGATATGATGTCAGCTCCGTAATAATCTTCTATTGAGAAGCCTAAACTGGGGTGCTTGGTGATTTGCAGCAGTCCCTGATCCAGGTTCGGCGGGCTCCACATTCTTTCGAACATTTCCTTCCGACTGGAGGGCTGGTAAAGGGGGATCCTTTGGTTTCTGACCACTCCAACCGCACAGTCAGTCATGTGAGGAAGCCCCAAGATTGGGACGTGTGGGTCATGTAGTTCATCAGGGAGCCGACAATCATCATCTCCTCTGACTGGCTTTTCCCCGGCCACATAGAAGATAGTGGGCGGGTCTTCAGGATTTGGCACCTCAAAAGTCCTCAATGGCTCGGCCGCCTGGCAGTCGATTTTTGCTACGGGCTTGATGATCCCAGGCGGGATTCTGATATCCTCTAGCAGGTCTTCAAGGTAAGGCGTCCCCGCTGTGGGGTGTATGGTCAGGGGAAACGCCTTGAATACTCCTTCTTCTTTTGCAATGAATGGTACATGTGGGGGAGCCACATAGCCTGGGGGTGGCGGAGGAAACCAGCCATCTGCCACCACTTTCTTCTTCCCTTTGTCTTAGGCGACTCTGGGAGCTTGCTTCGTCTTCTCCAGGTACAGATTGGCATCCGACAGGTGGCATTCGAACACCTCGAAAGGGTGGAGGTCAACAAAGATTCTGACTTCCTTCCCTTCACAGGGGTACTTGATGCATTAATGTAGGATAGATGGCACTACCCTATTCTGGTGCAGCCAAGGCCGGCCAAGTAGCGCCTTGTAAGAGGTGTTGGAGTTAATCACATGGAATTGGACCCTGGCGGTGAAGTCGCTAAAGGTCAAGTCAAATTTTGTGACCCCCATAGGCATCTTGCATTTCTGATTAAAGTCGGCAATCTTGACGTTCCTGACTTCGACTAGGTGCACGTCAAAGTAGTGCTTCTGGTACACCCGGTAGGGAAGTATGTTCACTGCTGCCCCTGGGTCAATCAGGACCCTGTTGATAGGCTGCCCATTCAACTGTCCCTTCATGTAGAGTGGCCTATTGTGACTGCAGGTAGGTAAAAGCATGTCATCTTCTATGAAGGCCACGGCCACTTCAGGTGGCATCTCCGCCAAGCAGGCTTCAAGGTGTGTTGGCGTCTAGAGCGTGGTGATGATGGCTTGCCGTGTTTCTTCATCTAAGGACAGCATCTCCCAGATGGTAAATCGGGCCGAGATCTTCTTGAGGTGCCTGACTATTCGGTCGGCAGCCTAAACCTTAAGCAGCTTCATCTCTTCGGCCTTGCTATGCCTGCCCCCACCCTGGACCTGGGGTACCATATCAGATGGCGCCTCCTCTACCGGGTCTGGTACGACCGCTCGAGCCTGTGGGGCCAGCTGGGCTTCGCCTTTCTCTTGCATAAATTCAGCGAGGTTTGGGGTGCCGTCAAATTCTTCTTCTGGCTGAGGAGGGGTTGCTATCGGTGGAGCTGGGAGGCTGCTTGCTTCTTTGGCCAGCCGAGACCCTTGGGGGCATGACTGCCTTTCTGTTTGAGCCAACAGGAACTCAGTAAATGAGGGAGTGCCCCGGCCTTTGAGTTCTTGATGCGGGACAGACTGAGGGACCGACTCTAGGTGATGCGAACCTCAGACTCTAGATGGAGACGCGACGAGTAACACTTGGACACTAGAGACGCCTTGGCCCGACACTAAGAGTTCCTATGGGCTATACGTCGCTAACAGAAACGCAAGTAAACAGCCACCTATGACCCTTCGTATGACTAATAGGATATATATACATAAACATATCTAATGGGAGTTGTTTTCAAAGCCCAAAAACCTCACCACGATCGAACTCTGCGTGGGAACTCTAGGGTTTTATTTTAAACCATGGCAAGTGGCTATGGTTTTGGCAGGGAGAGGAATTTGGATCACTATGGGAAAGCCTTTCCGCCTTTAGAGTTCTAACTCTACTAGGATTTACTACTCTATAAATAAACCCCTCCATCGAACGTGCAAGGGCTATTGCTGTTGCTGCCGTTCGTCTTCTTCTGCCATGCTCCTACTACAGTTGCCGAGAAGAAGCCTTGCTTCATCCTCTTTCTTCTACGATCACTACTGCCGTGAAGAAGCATCACTTCTTCTTCTTTCATCTTTGCTGCGATTGTTGCCGAGTTACTACTGCTACAGTTACTCTTGTTCTTCTTCCCTCTTCTCTCGTCAACCACGTGAAGAAGAAGCCACTATGTTCTTCTTCCTACGTTATAGTTGCTGCTGATTCTCTTGTTGCTATTTGCAGTTGCTACTATTCCTTATTATTCTCTGCTTCCCGTTAGTCATTCAAATCAGCCAAAAAGGTAGGTTTTCTCAAGACGAAGCCCAACACATAGTAATACTAGATGGCATGCACGATTAAATCTGGTTGTTTATTCATCACTGGATCACTCTAATTACTGTTTGTTGTTTCACTATTGCATGAGGAATTAGCGACCAGGAGACTGGTCATCATTTAATGGGCGACCAACCCCCTGGGTGCCCATTCCTGAATGGGTGACCAGAGTGCCAGACGTCCATTAATTGATGACCAGGGTGCTAGGCGCCAATTCTATTCAATATCCTATCTCTGTGACCATCGAAGAATGGGTGACCGAGTGGGCAGGCGCCAATTCTTTAATGGGCGCCTACATGGTCAGTCACCAATTAATTGATGACCACTGGGTCAGGCGCCATTTCTTGTCCATCATGTTTAATATTAACCCAAGATTAAAAGCCTGTAACTTGACTCTGACATTAATCTATAAGCATGTTCATGGACCCTATGTAATCCTCTCTACATGATACAATCTTTCATGTATATTTCATGCTAGAAATCTTTACTGTTTGACTCATGCCAGATTCATGGAACCTGTATTGATCCACCCTTCTGGGCTCACCCGGGTATAACTTATTCTAACATGTTATCAAAGTCGCCCTAAGTGATCCAAATCAGAGGTTTTGAGAACCATCCCGCCCAGATTCAGTTCAGTTTGAATTTTTTTCCCAAATCCAATCCAGAGGATGTTGATGGCCTATGAATTAAATGACATTGTTCTAAAAGAAAGTTTATGAACTGCAAGACAGGAGTCAAGTTGGTGGCTAGCTTGTGTAAGTACTTCTATTGCACATTACCTTTGATAGGAGATGGTTTACTTGGAAAAAGAGGTGAGAACTGTGTCACTGATCATCATCCTGAAAACTACCTGGCATCAGGCACATCCCTCCTTGACGGAGACCGAGTGCAAGAAGCTGTGCAAGCTCATCGACTGTCAGAAGCTCTCCCAGGATGCATCCAACCATGCCGCCCAGAACGACCGCCTTCCCGTCCAAATGGTGGTCCGTGTCCTCTACTTTGAGCAGCTGCGCCTCAAGTCTGCTCTCTCTGGGAGCTCGGGCGACGGATTCTTCTCTCAGAGGATGATCAGCAGCGGCGTCCCGAGTGCCGCTGTATCGCCACGGGACAACTATGCTTCACTGCGGAGGGAGAACCGTGAGCTGAAGCTGGAGATCTCTCGGATGCGAGTGAGGCTGAGTGATTTGGAGAAAGAGCAGGCATCCATGAGGCAAGGTATGAAAGACAGCAAGTCGGGAAATCATAGGAGTGCACTCTTCACATCACTCTCCAGGGGGCTTGGGCGGATGGCTTTCTTTGGCCCCGGGAGTGGGCAGCATCAGAAATCCACAAGGAGGTCACACAGTTCAGAGGGGAAGAAAGGGAGGCGTCAAAGGCATCACACCAAGTAAAAATGAGCTGGAGCATAGATTTGGTGCCAAGGGATAAACATTCGGCCAGAACTTTGACAATGAAGATCACCCGCAACCTCTGGCAATGGGTTTCTCTTGCAGCAAGTTGCTGGGTACAAGTGATGGATATGGCTGTCAAGTGGCTTTCTTGGAATATCTGTGATGCACGGTGCAGGAAAAACGTCTGGCCTTTGTTGTCTACTACAATCTACTAACTGATCTTGTAGATTTACTTCATTATATACATATGTTAGAGGAGGGGGGAAATGTGCTTTTTCCTTTGAAATTTGTGGCGAGAAGGGATGAGGGAACCGCTTCACCGCGTAAGCACACAGACCAGTATTTCTAGCCCAAGTGAGGAGGGGTTTGATCATCGGTATAGGGTGGATGCCGAAGAAAAGAAACAGAGTTAATGCGCCGGCCTAAGGAAGAGGCCCAAGCCGACTGTCGGGTGAAACCGATCTCGAAAGGGAGTTGGTGACTTGGTGATCCCAGTAGGATATTTGTGTTGATTCAAGGCAAATTGTTTATTCATCGACTCAGACGGAAAGTCCAAGCCGAAGCAAAAGGAGGTTTTTTGTTCATTGACTCGAACAGAGGGTCTGAGCCAGTACAAAGGAGTTCTTTTTGTTCATCGACTCAAACGGAGGGTCCGAGCCAAAGCAAGGAGGTTTTTTTGTTCATTGACTCGGATGGAGGGTCCGAGCGAACACAAGGGAATTCTTTTTGTTCATTGACTTGGACGGAGGGTCCGAGCCAACGCAAAAGAGTTCTTTTTGTTCATTAACTCGGACAGAGGGTCCAAGATGTGGGTTTATTTATCGGTGGGACTAGAGATTGCAAAATTGGGGTGGTTTATTGATTGACACGGGATTAGTGCCAAAGCAAAGTTTTTTTTTGTTCACCATTCCAGACGAAAGGTCTGGGCCACTGGTTTGTTCATCGATGCCGACACGGAGTCGGGGACCGATGTGGTTTGTTCATTGGCATGAGGTTAGTACCAAAGCAAGGGTCTTTTTGTTCATGGCTTCAGACAGAATGTCTGGGCCATTGGTTTGTGCGTCGATGTCGACAAGGATTCAGGGACCGATGTGGTTTTTTCATTAGCACGGGGTTAGTGCCAAAGCAAGGATGTTTTTGTTCATGGCTTCAGACGGAAGGTCTGGGCCATAGTTTTGTTCAGCGATGCCGACATTGAGCCGGGGACCGACGTGATTTGTTCATTGACATGAGGTTAGTGCCAAAACAAGGGTCTTTTTGTTCATGGCTTCAGACGGAAGGTCTAGGCCACTGGTTTGTTCATCGATGTCGACAGGGAGTCGAGGACCGACGTGGTTTATTCGTTGACACGAGATTAGTGGCAAAGCAAGGATCTTTTTTGATGTGGCACAGCCCTATGATGTTGTTGGATGCAATGACAACCCTAGGACCTAGACCAGCAAGCATATAAAGAAGTGAAACGGCGAATGGAAGATAAAAATGTCAACCACGCCCCGTACCTCCACCGGAGAGGGGAAAATCAAGGGGGAAGCTCCCTAATGGCCCTAGGCATGATTCTATGGCCTCGGATTGGCCAAAAACGTGGTGAATCGCTAGATCGAGCGATCACTCCCCAAAGTATGGTTTTGCCCTAACCCGCTCAAAAACACCCCTCTCGGCCTCACGATAGGCTACAAACCACGAAAATGAAACGCGGGGAGCTAGGGAACGTCACCCTACCTCAATGGAGCGAATGCCCCGCCGAATCGACGCCGAAATTGCGAAGAATACCTTTAGAAGCCCTCGTTCCTCCACGAAATCTCACGATCTTCACGCCGCCACGACCGCCTCGCCGTCGCCGTCGTCGTCACGCCGTCGCCCCACACCGTCTGCAGCCGGAGGGAGCTCACCGTGCGACCGAACGAGGGAGAGGGGGAGAGGGCGCGGTCACGGTGGGGAGAGGAAGAGGAAGAAGAAAAGAAGGGGGTGCTGACAAATATATATATGCGTACAAGCTTACACCGGAGTTGCCGTTCGGAATACCTTAATTGGCGTAGTTAAGACCTCCTCCCCTTTTGGCGTCAGATTAGTTTGAAGCCAATTTGCTGTGACGTGCAAACATGCTCTCACCAGCATTGGGAAGCTAGCTAGCTAGGGGTGATGGCGAGACGGCGTAGTTCTCATGAGGTTATGGGAGATCGATATCTGAGCCCAGAGTTGTCAATATGATGATGAAGAGAGAAGGAGAAAACTCAAATTATTGCAGGAGATGCGTCATCGATCCCTCCACTCCTTAATTTTCTTCTTCTTCTTCTCTAGCTGCAGGGTGCTAGCTGGTTTACGGCCAGCGTACCTGCTCTCGCCATTGCAAGTTCCGTGGCTTCTCCTCCCTCGATCATATTATATCATTACCAGATGCGATGGAGAGAGAGAAAAGGTGGTGCGCGCCACCGTCTCCCCGGCCGGCATCTTGATCGATATTCTTATGGGAATAGGAAGGTGATGAGGAACTCATGCATGGTCTCGATCCCTTGTGCGTTATGGAGTCTGTCTATGCATAGGTTGCTCACTTGCTGCGCATTCGAAAGTAAGGCATGCCTCGAGTGACATGATATATAATACGCAATTGAATCCTATTTTCTCACTCTATTCTGTGCCAAGTATTTTTCGGAGCATGTTAAAGAAAGAAAGGCTATAGAGTTCGCCTCTCTTCGTCAGGGAATGATGACAGTCACGGAGTATGAACTTTAATTCTCCAGGCTAGCACCTTATGCACCGCATTTAATCAGTACCGATTTATTGAAAGCTAATCAATTTATGGATAGGTTACGACCCGATTTCATTCTGCAGCTCGGGACCCAAAATATACGTACCTATGCGAAAATGGTCCAGCGGGCATATTTATGTGAGAGGACCTTAGAGAAGGTCAAGAAATTGAAAGGAGAAGGAGAAGAGGCCAGCCGACGGTCTGATCATCATTATAAGAAAGAAAAATTTAGCATCACGGAGCCTCACAAAAGCCGTGATAGTAAGAAAAGATCCAGGAACAGGAACAGAGGAAGTTCCCGGAAGAATAAGAAAGTCAAAGAGGAGGAGAAGTAAGTCATGGCGGCTTGCACATTTTGTGAGAAGTTTGGCCATTCAGTTGAGGAATGTTGGAAGCGCCTTGGCACTTGTCTACGTTGCGGTAGTAGGGAGCATCGTTTGCCAGATTGCCCCCTTAGGAAGGATCAATCGTCTAGTGGTGGACGTAGGAGGCAGGCTCGCCTCAACGCTATTCTAGAGGAAGAAGAAGCGCCCAGGGATGGTGGACTTATGGAAGGTACCCTTCAAATTTATTTTCATCCTGAATTTGTGCTATTTGATACTGGTGCCTCTTATTCTTTTATCTCCACTACTTTTGTGAAAACATTACCAATTGCATCAGTTCCTCTACCTTCAGATCTTGCTATTACTACACCCTTAAGTTCTGGAACAAAGCTTACCGAGTATTATCCTAATAGTGAGGTAATAGTAGAAGGTCACAATCTCTCCGCAAACTTAGTATGCCTTGACATGAAAGGTTATGACACCATTTTAGGGGTAGATTGGCTTATAGATCATGATGCTGATATTAATTGTCAAAATAGGATTATATCCTTTCAAAAATCTGGTCTTCCAAGATTTTCCTTCCTTGGCATCAAGTATAAGAAACATCCTACTATCATTGCATCTCTTCACACTTGCAAACTTATATCGCAAGGATGTGAAGCTTTTCTTGCTTCTGTCATTGTTACGGAGTCTAAGGAGATCATCCTAGGGAGGGAGGCCAAGTTAGTGGCCTCCTCCCTCTCAAGTGGGCGTCCAGCACCCTGGCTGCCTCCACTTGGGGGAGGGCATAAGAAGGGGGCTTCATTTCAAATGGGACGGCCAACTCAATAGCTATTCTCCTTTCTCCCACAAGCACCCAGAGCTCAGAGGTGCTGTTCTTCCCAAGTTTCCTGCTGCTAGGGGTTCATCTGGCCTCCCGTGAATGGGGGCCACAGCGAGCTCCTTTGGGTCAGGGAGAAGAGGTATCATCTTTGAGTGAGAGCGAGTCAGTGGATGGGGCTTCAACTAGCCTATCTACCTCTCCTTCATCTCCATCAGGCGACAGAGGAGCCGAGGGTCCAGTCGTAGCTTCGGGGAGCAACCACTTTAGCCATGAGGAAGGTGGAGGAGATTCAGACAGTGAGGGAGATTCCCCACCTGTGAAAGCTGAGGTGCCAGAGGATGATGCACCACGCCCATGAGTACGTTTTGTGTATTTTTGAGGTTTTATTTGGTTTTTATTTATGAAGGAATGAGGAATGGGGCGAATGGGTATGAAATGGGATGAAGCTTGTGGGCAGCCAAGGTTCTGGCCATCCATAGGGCAAAGTGGCTAGGTTCCTGGGCACCTAGCAGGGCTAGGCGACCAGCGACCTGGCCGCCCAGGAGACTAGTTGGCCAGAGTCTTAGCCACCCTGATCTCAGGGCTGGGGTTTTAAGGAGATGGTTTGTGACTGACGATTGGGTGTTTCTTGTGGTGCTTGCAGGGTCGACGGAGGATCCGTGCCTGTGTTTCATGGGACATAGTGTGGGCGTGGTACCATGCCCTCCCCCATGAGCAGAGGTGGAGAGTGGACTGGCTGGGATTCGCTCCCTTATTTTGGATTTGTCACGCCCCAAGATTTATGCAACGGAGCCAATCGGGAACGCAGACAGTTGGCTAGTACGCCGCAAGCGTGCAATATAATCAGAGCACTATCACATCCACACATAAGAATGAATGCACAATAACTAGACAAAACCTTTGGCTTTTATTGAATAATAATCAAACATACATAATGTTGACTCTTTGACTAACTGACTCAATAAATGTAAAATTACATAATTGACACTTGACTAGACTAGCTATGGCTTCGCTCCTTCTTTATTCGCTCTCGGATCCATCACTTGGTCCACAATGGTCCACTCTGGGCTGCTCGGGGATAGGCGGTCAGGCACTAGCCGCACCAGGGGTTGGATGGTCAGGAACAAACCGCTCTTCTCCTGGTTCAAATGGGGCATATGCGATCAACCTCTTGCCGCACAAAGGACAGACGGCTGACTCTCAGCCACACATGGGGGATGGGCGGTCCAGCACAGCCGTCCATCCACCAACGGTAAAACACATGTATGGTTGGACCATGGCCGCATAAGGGAAGGGAGGCTAGGACCTCACCGCACAAGGCATGTGCGGTCAAACTCTGGCCGCTCCACTGCCAACGGCACCAGGTGACGCGCGGCCTGCCTCTGGCCGCACGAAGGGTCATACGGTCAGACCCTGGCCGCACACCCCAGTGCACTATGCAACGATCACAAGCAACGGTCAAAACTCACGAGAGGGGCGGTTGCCTTGGGGCCGCTCATAGGATGTGCAGTCCCACGACTGGCCGCACATACCCAATGCGCGCCAAGCCATTGGGCGGTCGGACCATGGCCATACAAGGGGATACCCACTGCACGCCAAGCAGAAGGGTGATCGCGCAAGGGCCGCACAAGGGATAAACGGGCCCTGGTTCGACCGTTTATCTCTCGCCGACGTGAAAATGGTGAACCGGACGAAAAACTCCATTTTCGGCCCCATACAAGCCCCACGGAGGGGGAAACACAAGGAAATCAACCCCAAGCCCCCAAGCATGCTTCTACGCCCTTGAAACGCGGAATCGGGATGTAAAACGGCGGATCGGGCGAACTCTCCCTGCGACATGGTTTTCCCTTCCCGGCATGATATCACCCTCTCTCAGCCTCGCCTCGGCCTACAAACCACGGGAATGGAAAGGCAATGAGCTAGGGATCGTCACCCTACCTTTGGTTCACGTCGAGGCACACTGGATCGTCCACACACTGCGAAGAACGCCACTTAAGAACTTCGTCCCTTCACGCTTCCCACGCTCACCACACGCCGCTGGGATCATCCCATCATCCCCCACATCCTCGCGCCATCGCCCCACGCCGTCTGCAGTCGGAGGGGACCTCGTCACGATCGAACGGGAGAGAGAGGGAGAGGGGCGGCCACGATGGGGAGAGGAAGAAGAAAGGAAGAAGAAGGAGAAAAGAGAAAAAGAAAATGGGTTTTCAACAGTTAGACTTCCTCGGAGGCTTCGCTGGGGTAGGCCGAATTGTGCACTATAAATCGGGATATGCTGGTCATATCCAAAATTTTGATTGAAGCGGAAGGGGTAATACGGCTCCAGCCATGCGGTGTCCCCCTTTCTAAAGACCAGCACGCTCGGGCGGATTGACAACGCCCAGTCTCTGAGCTCTAGTTCCGAAGGAGATGATCCGGGTCGATGTCAAGGACCGGCACTGGTTGCTTGCTCAGGAATTTCCTTTCCGCTCCATCCCAGCAATTGGTCTTGCATGACCGGTAGAAGGCCGTCCGAGCGTTCCACCATTTTACATATTCCGGGGTCACCCGCAGAACCCGACTAGGGGCTGGCACCCTGAAAGTGGCAGTGTCTGCCCGATGAAAGAAGTCCCACCAAGCTCGGGTATTTTCAACAGTTAGACTTCCCCGGAGGCTTCGCTGGGGTAGGTCGAATTGTGCACTATAAATCGGGATATGCTAGTCATATCCAAAATTTTGACCGAAGCGAAAGGTGTAATATGGCTCCAGCCATGCGATGTCCCCCTTTCTATTGACTAGCACACTCGGGCGGATTTACAATGCCCAGTCTCTGAGCTCTGATTCCAGTAGTGGGCGAACAACGTTCTCCTAGCTGATGGGGTGTACATACTTCTCCACCTGGTCATTCTTGCATTCCCGCTTGCTATTCACCAGGGAGCTCGAATGGGCAGCCAATGTCTAGAAGTGGATAGTGCCTGCCGCATTCTAAGGAACCATTGTCAACCGACCCTGGATGTTGTACAGCTGCATGGATGTCGCTCCCAACTCCGTGCTTGTAAATTTCAGTGTCTGTGGCACCAACCCGTAGCCCTGAAGAGTGCGTGGGATGAACTCTGGGAACAATGAGTAGACCCAAGCATTAAAGAAATGAAGCGAGAACACATATCGGGCTTGCCACGAGAATTGATGAATGCTCACGTCAGTCTTGTAAATTAAACAAAGAATAGTCGGGCATAGGGGCAGTTTGATCCCGCACGTCATCTAATAGGTCGGGTAGATTGTGTTCGACTGAATGACTGTTTCATCCCCATATGACATGGCAAACGAGCACAGTCAGTATGTCAAATAGGCTGTGCAGTGAGTCAGTGGATCGACTGTCATTGGGTTGGGCCCGCTCCGGTGTCCCTTGGACAGAATCGTTACATCCGTCTTGTGCTTGGCATACTTCTTACGAGCAACGGCGGTGCCAACGCATGGAAAATCTTCATACTGTTTCAGCCCGTCGTAAAAATACTACAGCTACAAGGTCATCTGGACCCTCTTCTGATCTCCATGGTGAGCCTGCTTCTCACCATGGGCCAACTAGTATAGCACCCGGTACACCTTCAAGAGATACCAGTATGAATAGCCCAGAGGATAATAGTCGTCCCCGTTTGTTTCATCTTTAATCATGTCAGGGAGGCAAACTTCTTCATAAGGCTCCCCGTCGAGGGGCAAGCCGTTGAGTTGGCTTAGACTCCATAAGTCTAATGAAGTCTCACCCTCTGCTGTGTAGAATGTGTTGGTCTCTACGCTAAATACCTCTATCATGCCACAACAAAGACCCTTGGAGATGGGATAGCTGTAGCGGGAGGCGTAGACGCTGTGATAAGCACCAGCCCAGACGAGGATCGGGGCGTAGTTAAATAGCACGTACTCTGTGAACTCTACGGCCCCTTCCCTGAAGCTGTGTGCATCTTGAAGCTTCAATTCCCCGAACCAGCCCAGCGTCAGCTCGTGCTTGAACCTGATTGCCAAGCAATCTAGAATGAATGGCTCTTCCCTGTAACCCCATTTCAGGGGAGCCAAAAATAGACCAAAGTGGGGCTTCTCGCCTTGGACCCACCCGACAGCCATATCCCACTTGGCCGGGATAAATTGGGGTGTTCGTACCAGCTTGTCTTCCACTGGCAACATGGCCTCGAGCCTCAGTACGGGTTCCCATTCCTGGGCCTCCCCTACCAGATACATCAGGATGCTCCTAGGGAGGCTGTGTAGCAAGCTGTCCCGAGTCTGTAGGATTGCGTTCTCCACCTCTTTCACGGTCTGCAGCTCCTACCTTCCCCGAGACCGCAAGTGCTTGAGGAAGCGGATGAGATGCCGGTCCTTCGGGAAGTCCCCCCAATAGTCCCTAATGGTTCGATCGAAAGTGAAGCCCTTCTCGACTTGAGCAAGTCTCTCGATGGCCATTGTTTCTGTGTCTGAGCATGAGGATTTAGCTAGTGCCGCTATCTCGGCATGTTCTCGATCCAAGTCCTCCACATTGAACCAGGTAACAGTTGGCACCGGAGCCGGAGTTACACATCCAGCACTGGCAGCAGTGGGAGCAGAAGAACCACTTGGGGTATCCATTTATCGGTAAAATACAATAAATGAAAGATCAGAACAAGCCACAGGCAAAAAGGAACGAAAACTACAAGAGGGCTCTGTTACAAGTAAAATGAATAAAACACTGATAATTTCTGATGAAATTTCAGCAGAGTTTACCCTAGGCCGAAGACTTAAGGGAAAACATGGGTGCGCATCCATAAGGAGTGACGGCCCCAACAAAGTCACGGTGGGCCCCAAGGGGCAACACCAAAAGTACTCTAGGTGAAGAATTCTTCCTTCTCCTCCTCAACGACACGCCCCTATGCTCTTCGCCGGCACACCCTATGGTGGCCTTCACCGACACACCCCCTGCGGTCTTCCCCGGCACGCTTTGGAGTGGCGCTTCCCCGGTACAGACCCTGTGCTTCCCCCCGGTAGACTACCAAGTGCCTTCCCCAGCATGCCCTATGGTGGCCTTCACCGGCACACCCCCTGCGGTCTTCCCGAACACACTTTGGAGTGGCGCTTCCCTGGTACAGACACTGTGCTTCTCCCCGGCACACTACCGAGTGCCTTCCGCGGCACACCCCCTGGTGCCGTTCAGCGGCACACCCCAGTAGCTGCTCTTCGGCACACTCCATGCCTATTCCCCGGCATGCTCCTATTGAGTGCATTCTTCCTACACACCTAGAAGCGGCCTAGCCCGGCACACTCAGGCCTCCCCTGTTGGGACACGGTGCTACGGATTCAGAGGGGGGGTGAATGAATCTCCCTTTAAAAAAATTTTACCCAAATCAAAATCAAAGATCTACTGCTGATTAAGCCAGTCCCAGCAGATTGATCTATTTCCCAATTTAGGAATTAAACGCAGCGGAATGGAATCAACTCTAGACCTATGGAGAAATAGATCGGGATGATCTAATAATGATCCTATGCAAGCATCTAATCGTTGACAGAAATAACAGCAAGCAAATCACAGAATGCACACCACGGGAGACAGGAGTTTTTAGGTGGTTCGGTCCTCCAGACCTACGTCCACCCATGAAGTCATGGATGAAAAGGACCCAGTCGATTATGAGGATAGTGACGTAGATGACACTACCGACCTATATGCTCAAGGCTTGAAGAGATTCGATGAGCTATCTTCAGTAGTGGATGAACCTATGAAGGAAATAAATCTAGGAACTGAAGAAGACCCCAGGCCCGTTATCATTGCCACTGATCTCCCTCCAGAAGTTGAAGCAAATTTAATCAAGGTCTTAAGGGAGTATAGCGATTCTTTTGCCTGTTCTTACGAGGACATGCCAGGTCTTGACCCCTCCTTGGTGGAACACCGACTAGTACTTAAACCAGGGGCAACACCCGTTAAACAGAAACTAAGTTGAGTTCACCCCCACATGGCCTTGAGGATGAAAGAAGAAGTGGACACATTATATAAGGCCAAGTTCATTAGAGTTATCTTATATCCCCAGTGGGTGGCAAATATCGTCCCTGTCATCAAGAAGGATGCAAAAGTACATATTTGCATTGATTTCAGGGATCTAAACAAAGCATGTCCCAAAGATGACTTCCCGCTGCCTCATATATATGTTTTGGTGGATAATACCACTGGGTATGAAGCTCTATCATTCATGGATGGTTATTCAAGTTACAACCAAATCCGTCTCTCTCTCGAGGATCAAGAGAAAATCTCCTTCATCATGCCCTGGGGCACGTACTGTTACGTGGTTATGCCATTCAGTCTGAAGAACGCCGGTGCCACCTATCAAAGGGTGATGATGGCCATTTTTCACGATATGATGCATGTCTATATGGAAGCTTGCGTGGATGACATCCTGGTGAAGTCAAGAACTAAGGAGGAACACCCCGCTATTCTAGCTAAGGTGCTGCAGAGAGCTAGGGAGTACAAGCTTAAAATGAATCCGAAGAAGTGTGTTTTTGGAGTCTCTTCAGGGAAGTTACTAGGCTTTATAGTAAGCAAACGGGGAATCTAGATTGATCCTAACAAAGCAAAGGCCGTCATGGACATGCCTCCACCTAAGAACATCATGGAACTTCGAGGACTGATTGGATGATTGTAATTCATTCGAAGATTCATATCCCAACATTCTCAGAGGTGCCGTCCATTCTATGAATTGCTATAGGCGGGGGTCAAATTTGAATGGAATGAAGATTGTCAGAAGGCCTATAAGGACTTGAAGGCCACAACACCCAAAGACGGGCTCAAACTATTGGCTAGGGGTCGTTGTTCCGCCCCTCTCATTAAAGACTTCCCTTGAGCAGGGCGTACATTTGAGGGTGGCATGTCACAATCAACCGCCTCTAAAGAACGGTGCCCCTACTAAGGCCATATCCCGGATACAACCCAGCCTAAGAGGGAGAAATTGAAGAAAACTGGGAGGCAAACTTCATGCAGGATGGGAGACATCAGGATTTGAATTCCTTCCACGGCACTACCCCTCAAAGAGATGGTCTGCTGCATTGGGACTTTGTGTTTTTGATTTTTGGACCCTTAGGCATGTGTACGACCGGTCTCATGACATCCCGCAGGACTTTGCCACTCTTGCCATGCCTTTGATTTTCATAATTTTACTATTGATTTTCATATTGATTTTCAGTTGACAGCCCTTATTGGCCAGATATTACAATGAAGCTCACTTTTGAGGGTCAAGACTACCCCTATTTGAGACCTCTCTCGTATTGGAGAGCATCGAGATTGGTCATCTTATCCATCAATCTCTTGCCACTACACTCGGCCGAGCAGAGAAGAGAAAAGGCCTTTGTGTATACCCATGGTATGGCTAAAGCAGCAACGGTGTTGCTCTAAAGGAGATCGGCTATGGATTGCCATGAAGTATGTGGAAAACTCTTACTAAAAGGTCATCCTCAACGATCGGGGAAAGAACCTCAGACTCCCAGCGTGGAGCTATTATGATGTGGGACAGATGCGAGGACTTGATGCCAATTTGAGTGAAGACCTTGGACTCTAAGCAAGCTCACAGTTCGTCCCTAACGAGGGAAGCGACGGACCTACACAGTTGAGAAACCGATAGCGAGTCAAGGGTGGTCTGCTCACTCTCGTGCCCGGATCAGGTCACGGGACAGGCCTCACTCTCTCTCTCGCAGTGGTGATTTAAAAGATACGAGTTAGGATCCTAACATGCTCTCTAGGAGCAGCATAAAAACTTATACTAGGAAAGCAAATATGACTACGAGGGGGTGGCGAGTGCACCTCCACGCTCGGGACGTGGGGAAGACATCCCGACCAAGACTGTAACTCCCGATACAAGGTTTAAATTTAATTATAGCGATACAATACGGGCCCAGTCCACGCAGGGAGGCATACACACGACTCTGGGAGCAAGAGGAATGACCTTGTTCCACAGGCGCTGCTCACGCCGATCCTCAATGCGGACAGGGTACTCCGGAAGGGACAAATCTGGGGTAACCTCAGGCCAAACGGCATCCTCCAAAATATAGGAATCATCGGGCATATACTTCCGAAGCATTGACATGTGAAACACATCATGTACTGCAGATAGCTCCGGAGGTAACTGCAACCGATAAGCAACTTCCCCAATACGCTCGACAATGAGAAAAGGACCAATGTAGTGGGGACTCAGCTTCCCACGCCTGCCGAAGCACATTACACCCTTCTTGGGAGAAACTCTTAGAAACACATGATCTCCCACAGCAAAGCTGAGAGGTCGCCTCCTCCGATCGATATAACTCTTCTGTCGGTTCTGCGCTGCCAACATCTTCTGCCGAACAAAATGCACTACCTCAACACACTGCTGCACCAATTCTGGTCCTATCAGGATACACTCGCCCACCTTAAACCAATCAAGCGGAGTCCGACAAGGTCGCCCGTACAACACCTCATAGGGAGCCATGCTAATGCTCGAATGATAGCTGTTGTTGTAGGCAAAATCCACTAACGGCAAATGGTGGGTCCAACTCCTCCGCCACTCTAAGCAACATGATCTCAACATGTCCTCCAAAGTCTAGATGGTTCTCTCAGATTGACCGTCCGACTGAGGATGATAAGCCGAGCTGAATGCCAACTCGGTGCCTGTAGATGATGAAAAATCCACACAAAATAAATAAAGAAATATAGGTAATAAGAATGGGAAAAAAGAGAGAAACGGGGACATGCATGGATGCAAAGGGGGAAATGTGATCGCCAGAGGGGTTACCTCAAAAATGTGCGGGAGATTGTGAGTCGACTTCCTTCCCTTCCTACCGGCCGGCCGATGGAGGGAGTTCCTCTTTAGATTTCCCTTGCAAAAAAGATAAACACCAATAAAATGTGGAATTAGAAACCAAGTGTAGTATCAAACCCAAATGAAATACACAATGTGAAAATGATATGGAACTAGACACACCTGTCGGGCACTAGCCTTTTAAACCCCATGCAATGGGTGAGGATAAAATGATGAATGATAACAATAAATAAATGTGCAAGTGTTGCACTGGTGGAGCTCTCAACGTGGTTGAGAAAGGATGGTAAAAATATGATGCAATCTGTGACTAGCCCAAATAAAATCTGTAAGTAGGTCGAATTGATTGATTTAGGCCCAAATCTACACTTAACATAATTCGACCTTAAAACGTGAAATTAGAGCCCAATACCCGATCATTTAGGCTGAGACCAGATCTAAATGAAAGGTTAGGATGAGAGGATCATTTCCCCCCTTATTTCTCCATGAAACCCTAACCCTAGGAGGAGTATTCGACGGTGCAAGGCGGCGTCAACGCTTATCCACGTGATTCGCGCTCGTCCGACTTGGTTGGACTCTTATCTCCTCGAATAGAAGACTCTAGACTCCTTAAGACCTATAAAAATGACCCTTAGCAACCCTATTTTTATTTGGGTGTTGTGGCGGCCGATGAGAACCTTGGTGGAGGATGAATTCCGACGATCACCGGAGGGTGTGCGCGGCGTGGTCGTCTTCCCTCTTCTTCCTTCTTCATCTGATTAAGGTAGGTTATAACAAGCCAAACCTCAAGTATAACATATGCCTAGAATCAGCATCGAATGCTCTTTCTTTTGGTTCATGAAGCCCTAAAAGTTACTTAGTATCCTGCGATAATTTTAGGATTTAGGAGAAGCATGTTATATCTAGGGTTAGTTTTGTTCTACTCCGATTTATGTAGGAATACATGCATTAAACAAGAAATTGATCATGCCATGTTATATAGTTTTTCGTACTCTTTCTGTTGGATGTAAAAGCCCTAATTTTTATACGTTATATCTTGTGTATTCAATTATCTAGCCTAACCCTAGCCAACCCCGTCGAAGGCAGGTTGGGCAAAAGGGGCAGGAACCTGCTTTGACATATGCGGCCACGCGATAGACCCCATGTCTATATGTGCGGCCAGTCCATGACTGCCCGTCCTAGACAGGCGGCATATTCTTAACCACACATGTATTTCATCGTTGGTACGTTTTCTGGGAAGAGTGGCCAAATCCCAACTGCCCTTCTGACAGGCGGCCAGAGGAAAATCGCACATATCCCTGTGTGACACATTACAGACCGCTCATCCCCAGGGATGAACGGCCTGTCGTGTGACCGTCGTGGCAGATGTAAGGTCTCTAATGGACCACCCATCCTTACAGAATTAATTTATTATCATTTTAGCATAAATTATGTTACTAGATTAGTGTTTAAATGCTAAATTAGCCGAAGACTAGCCCCCCTCCCCCCCACACACACACGAGGAGAAGTCCACAACACAGATGGGGATGAAACCCCACAAAGGAGAACAAAAAATAAAAACAAGAAGACAAACACACACGCTGCAACTGCAGCTTACACGGTGACAACTCCCCACACATGAGCGTTTTGAAGATGAAGAAAGACAAGAACGAAAGTAACAGGAAAAAGACTTCAACAAAGTGAAGAAACAACTGCGAAGCAGATCAAAAGCTATGGAAGAGCAAGGCTAAAGGAGATGAATGACTGCACTCTTTTCTTCTCTACATCTCAAATCTTTTTCTGGAATCTCAGGATGAACTCTCTCTTTCTCCTCCTCTTTTCACTCTAATTTTTATGTCCAAGCTCTCTCTCTCCAGGCTTCACCGGAAGCAATGGGAGCAGTAGCCCCATGCAAAGGAGGGGCGTCCAATTTATAGGCTCAAATAGCAGATCTTTCCCCTCCAAGGTCCTGCCACTTGATTGGCTAAAAAAAATAAGAGTTCTTTGAACACCAAATCCTGCAGCACCTTCTTCTCATTAGTTGACAGAAGGAAGGACAACCTTCTGTCCTAGAAACTTTTCTAGAACCAAAGCCTAATTGGTTAGGAGCAAAAAGGAGGTTACCTTGAAAGATGACCTTTCCCACATTTGTAAATTGACAAAGTCATTGACCAAAAGGGTTGATATGGTAACCCAATGATGACAAGGATAGTCATCTATCTTAGGAGCATTTTCTACACCTCAAAAATTGTATGTTTGGAGGTTTACATCGCTATTTTTTATACTCTGGACGGGCTTCAATAACTATGCAGGTTTAGATAGAAGGAGCTTGAAGTGCTTCTGGTAAGCAGCCTGCGTCGACCTGCTGACAGAGTGAGGTCGACGCACCTGTTGAGGATAGTCCTTCAAACAACTTGTAGAAGATAGCCTGAGGTCGACCTCCTGTGAAAGTGAGGTCGACGCCGCCAACATCGATCACCTGTGAGACTGCTGTTTGAGGCTCATGAGGTCTTGAGGTCGACCTCCTGAAAGTTTGAGGTCGACACAACTTTGAAGAACAATGTTTACAATGGCTTCTGAGAGGCACCCTAAGGTTGACCTCCTATGAAGGTGAGGTCGACAGACTAGATAGCTGCCTGGGCTTTTCGGAGGCATCTTGAAAATTTTAAGCCCTTTGTCTACTTGCCTTGCCCATGAAGGAAAGGATCATTCTTGAAGTCACCTGGGACATTGACCAGTCCCACATGGGCCCCTAGGACTTAAGTGGACCAATGGGGAAGGAGTGGGGGCCCCCTTGCTGGACCTACAACACTTTTACATAAAAACCCAAAGATCCTTAGGAAATGACACATTGGCTTCTAAAGCCTTACAATTGTAAATCTACTTTTCCAAGGATATAAAAGTAAACTAAAAGGACACAAAGATAAAATAAAATGTTAGTGCCTAGTGTCGATTCCCATCACCCGTTGCTCTGGTCCCCAGCCCCCACCCTCTCTGTCGCAAAACTAGGCCGTCGGCCCCTCTCCGCGGAGCACCCAGCAGCCCACGCCCCTCCTGTGGCACCCCCGCCAACCACAGCCTCTTCACCCAGCACCATTGGCAGGAACCAGAAGCTGCATCATGTTCACCACCGGCGACCCCTGCCCCAATCTCGACCGTCATCTACGTTCCCGTGGTCGCTCCAGCTCTCCTGTCCGCGGCCGACATGGTGGCCTGAGCACGCTCTACACATCACCCCTCTCGTCACTCTCCTCTCCTTGGGCAGATAGTCCCTCTCCCTACTCCCCTCTCCTCTTCACACACGCACACGTAGCGTGGTGCACACCCCACCTCTTCCCACTGTTGCCTCACTCCTCTCTCTATCCCCACACGCACGTCTTCGCAACCCCTTGGCACCAAAAACCCTCCCCCCATGCACTGGCCTTCTCCATGTTCACCCTCTCTAACCCATGGCCTCCTTCCACGTCCGCCATAGCCGCCATGCAGAGCACGCTGTCGCCCAGGCTGGCGTGCACGTGAGGATGCCGTCTAGTCACCCGTCTGGCTCACTTGCCCTCCCTGCCGAGGTCCCCGTCCACGTCCCATTCTCTCTGCTCTCTCTCTCTATCTCTACGGGATGCCATCCTATAAAAAAAAAGGAAACACAACCACCCGTGTTCTCTCTCTCTCTCTCTCTCTCTCTCTCTCTCTCTCTCTCTCTCTCATGAGGCCCCTTGAAGAGAAAAGAAAAAAAATGATGAAGAACAAAAAAAGAAAGATAAAATATAAAAAAAGATTGAAAAAAAGGATGACGAGTTTTCTCTAAAAATACTTCCGCATTAATGTTAATTTTGTTGCTATGATTAATATTACATGTTGTAATTCTAATTCGTTATGCAACCCCTTGACAAACTCCTCCAACCCTTTAGGGACCTCATCAGCCTCTTGGGTGACTTCCCCGAGTTCCTGGTATCGGTATATCATTATTATCGGTATATCAGTATTCGGATCTCCTGGGTCGTTACTGTTTCGTACTTAAAGAAAAATTTTCATGACTTAAGTTCACCTTGATTTATGCGTTCACACGTTCCTTTCTCATCCCCTTTCAGTTTTATTACTTCACATATAGCCCGTACTCTGGTACGTCGCTATTAGTCTCATGCAAATGCTAGGAAACCTCTATTGGACTTGCGAGCCTCTCCGTTGGATATTCCTTCTGTCGGACTAGGTGATCTTGTTTCAAGGCCTCAGTAAGTCTTTGCGAGCATGAGATTCCCACTAGGATGCCGAGTTGGTTGTACCTTAAAAATCTAAAAGTCTAGAGAGCACTTCGTGAATTCTGCATTTTTTGTGGACTGTCATGATTGTAGCCGTCAGGTGACCGCTACCTTTAAATAGTGACAGGCCTCTTACCGTGTTCTTTCAGTTGTTCTATTGATTTGACCTTTTCCTTATTTTGTGTCGACTGCACTTGACTGCAGCTTGCACTCGATAGTGAGCTCCTGATAGCAGTCCTCATTGAAGCGCGTTTTGTCATCTTTCAGTCCAACCTGTGGTCTAACCCAAGCGTTGATTATGCTATGTTCTTAGATGGTCTTCAGATTATCTGAAACCCAACACCTTATTCATTAAGTCATTGATGAACTATGAAACTATGAAAATGTACTGTTATGCTATAGGAACTCCTCCGTAGCGTAATGCCTAATTAATTCATCCTTGATCTCATGATTTCTACTTGGTACACTCATACCTTGGTTTTTGTTGCCATGAAACTATTGTTGGCACTTGATATTGTTGGCCTACTTTTATTCTCATGGAAGTAGCTTGATTTATGACTTGAAGATGCAAGGGAGGGCACGGACGGTGTCCCAAGACTCCAGTCTAGCCCTCTCGACAGATGGCCAGAAATATGATATTAACCATGGGGTATGATGATTACTAGCATAGCATTGCGCTGGGAGTACTTTTTTTATAAGTGAGTGAAATCTATGAGCTTCGAGGATTGATTAGACGTCTGCAGTTCATTAAAAGGTTGATATCCCAGCATTCTAAGAGGTGTCATCCTTTCTACGAACTGTTGAAGGTAGGGCTAAATATGAATGGAATCAAGAATGTCAAAAGGTCTATGAGGATCTAAAGGTCTATTTATGCTATCCCTTGATTTTGCAGCCTCCTGTCCCTGGGAAACCCCTAATCTTATACATTTTTATCATTGAGGACTCCCTAGGAGTTGTCCTGGCACAAGTGGATGACGAAGGCAAAGAAAGGGCAGCTTATTACCTTTCTAGGTTATTTAATCTAATGGAGGCCAAGTACAGTGCCATGGAGAAGACCTGTGCTGCATTGGTTTGGGTGGCGTAGAAGTTGAAGCACTATTTTCTCACCCATCAGGTTAGGCTGATCTCTAAAATGGACCCCATCCATTATCTCTTAGAAAATCCTATCCTTTCTAGTAGATTGGCCCGTTGGCAAAGCTTCCTCTCCCAATTCGATATCACCTTCATCGTTCAAAAGGCAATCACAGGGTATGCCATCGCTAAGCATCTTACCCACTTGCCTATTCCCTACACTGATTCTATCTAGGATGAATTCCTTGATGAGCATCTAGCTATTCTTTCCCACCATCCCTTCTGATCTCTTCACTTTGATGGTGCACTCAACTCCAAGGGCCAAGGGGTAGGCGTTGTTCTTCTCACCCTACAGGGGGTGACGATCCCTCTTGCGTATCAGCTCTCTTTCCCTGCCACCAATAACATTGCTGAGTATGAAGCTCTCCTAGCCAGATTAAAGCACGCCTATCTCTTGGACGCGTGATATTTGAAAATCATAGGAGACTCTCAAGTGGTGCTGCGTCAAATCCTTTCCACTTACTGCACTCGTGACCCAAAGCTTAAGCCATATCAAGATTTGGTCACCCTCTTGGCTAGGCAGTTTCGCAAGCTGGTCTACATTCACACTTCTCGATTCTAGAATATTCTAACCGATGCACTGGCATCGCTTGCCTACTTAGCTTTTCCCCTTAGTTGGAGTACTGAGACCATCGCGGTCCAGAGACTGGACGCCCCTTCCCTTCAAGATCCCTAGTTTGATAACCATAGGAAGACTTTAGAAGAGAAGGACGAGAAGAAGAACTTGTAGGAGGTTACCTTAGAGACAGAAATCTGATTTTTACGTCACGTATCACCTTCTCTATTTATTGAATGGAAAAATCGTTTCGCACCCTTAGAGGTCTGCAAGCACCAGGAGATAGGAGACGTCAGAAAGAGTCCCGGGTGTTACCCCGGGAGACAACCCTCCTATGCTTAAGTCAGCAACGGAAAAATAAAGGATAGAGAAGAGCAAGTGAGAGAGAGGGAGATATCGCTGTAGAAGACTGAGGAGCCGTGGAGATCTTCCAGACGAGTACTCGTCGGTCTCGACGCTCACTCGGTGAGTGCTCGCTGGGTGGTAAGGTTGTCAAAAGGAATCTTTCTCAGAGTGTAGACTGTCGCTCCCTTCTTCTCTCCGTGTAGCGGGTTAGTAGCTCTATCCTCTTACATAGTAGTTTGGCAGGATGAACCACTGTGTGTCTCTTCTCTGTCGATCCCTCTTTTATAGAGGGTTGTCCTGGAGGTAGGGGCCTCATCCCTTGTTAGGGAAGGGCGTAAGAAGTGGAATAACACTTTTTCGCTATATTGACGGGATTTTTCCGTTAGAGGGTGATTACCTGGGCATTGGCCGGTCCCGGGACGAGTCTTACGACACTCATGGGACATGCTCGCCCGTTATGGGGTCGAGGCCGACGTCGTGGGGGGCTACGATCGGTCGTCATAGAGTCCTCTGACAATAATGGCGCCTGGACCATTGCGGTCATCTGCTGTAGAATCCAATGTTATCTTGGGCCTGGCCGCACCTTGGTGGGCCGCGTGCGTTGGGGACCTCCTAAGTACGCCATTCTGGAGTGGGCCTGTGATTATTGGACCGTAATTAGGCGCAACTGGATTTACTCTCCTCAAATATGTAGAGATTGAAATATGATATCTCATATCGCGAATCACATCTTTATGATCATTCATCCCGAGAAAACATATAACAATTGAACAACCACATCATAAGAAGTCTCGAGTGAATATACACGGGTCAACCCTCCGATACCAAAATCAACGAGGAACTCGAATAAGGAAAAAAAAGGGTGGAGAATGTGAAGACGAGTGCTCGGAGGAAGAATGGAGTGCTCGAAAGTGGGTGACATGTTGTCTAGTCTTGATTGCGTACCTTAATTAGTTGTTCAGAGCATTATTTATAGAGATTACCTTGGGGACATCTGTGTCCTAACAAAGCTATGGGAAAGGGGTTACAAAGCAAAAAAAAGCAAAAAAGAGGAAGGCGGATATTAGAGCCAAGTTCCAATATAACAGAATCCCCTTTGTGGGGTATGCCGGCGGGTAAGAAACAAAAACCGTGCACATGAGGAGAGCTTTCGCATTTATCACCTTCTTATCCAGCCGAGCCAATTAAATAGCATGGACATTATCTTCAGAAATTTCCACGCAAAAGCACTTATTTAAAGAGTTTCCATTCTCATGTGGCTAGCTTCAATCTTTTTCCACCTGAGAACTTGAGACCCGCGGCCATCTTGCTCATCGTCAAAGTTCTAAACCAACATAACTAAAAAGGAATATTCTATGGAAGGTCGATAATATTAGTTTCAGATAAATAATATATACTAAATATTGAAATAATCATTTATTTCGATCACTTGGCCCTACACATCATCCAACAGCCCGTGGGCATGGCGATAGTCGGAGCACCCAAGTGCACACCCTTCCCCCTTCCCCCTAACCTTCGTTTCAAACTTGCCCCCACGCAACCCCTTGGAGGCCGCCTCCTTGCCTCTTTAAACTTTTCAAGCGCCCACCCCCACCCAAAAACCTCCGTTGTGAAGGGTAAAAAGGTGGAGAGAGAGAGAGAGAGAGAGAGAATGAGTAAAAGAAAGGGAAGGTTGAGTCCGGTTTACGCCAGAGCTTGGGCAGTGCAAGGGGGGAACTCGTCCCCGACCCATTTGCTTGCTACAGATAGAGCCGTCAGTGCGTCACTTTTCCCCTCACATGGAACCCACTTCTTCCTTCCTTCGTCCACCACTACCTCCTTGTTGTTTTCTTGCTCCAACCTTGTGTCTCGTGGCCCATTTTCTCTTTCTCTTACTCTCGCTTGCTTCTCCCTCTCCTCTTCTTCTGTTCCCCTCACTCCCCCTCCTGTTCTTTTCACTGGTAGAAAATAAAAGAGGTGGAGTGGGGTGTGCTTGGGTTACCTTAAGAAAGACCCCTTTATATATATATGCTGAGCAGGCTCGAGACCCCAAAGTGAGAGAGCTGGTGTGGAGGAGGACGACTTTTGAGAGAGGGCAGCAGAAGGGGGGGGGGGGGGAACGGGTGATGGAGAAGCCATGCTTCGTGAGGCAAGGGGTGGTGAGGCTGCCGCCCGGGTTCAGGTTCCACCCCACGGACGAGGAGCTGGTGGTGCAGTACCTCAAGAGGAAGGTCTTCAGCTGCCCATTGCCGGCCGCCATCATCCCCGAGATCGAGCTCTCCAAATATGATCCCTGGGACTTGCCTGGTGAGAGTCTTTTCCCCGTTTCCTTCCCTTCTTCTTCTTCCTAGGTTTCAAGATGCTAAGGAAACTAAAGGCAGAAAAAGGAGGAGAGGAGAGTTGTCGGCCTCTCAATTTGATTCTTAGCTCTCCATTTCATAGCACAAAACAGGTAGGAAATGCTCGGTTCCAGTTACGTATACATGGTGTCATCATTTCATAGGCACGCTGTGATCATTCCATGCTAAAAAGGGTTTTTTTTTTCTTGTGGCCAGATCCATATTTTAGCTACCACTTTGGCAAAAGTTGGGACCTTTCTCCAGTTTTTTCCCTCCTCATTATGAACAATTCATTGTTCTGGCATGATTCATACAAAATCCCCCATGAAAGATGGAGTAGCAATCATAGGAACACAAGATCATCATCCCCGCATCATTTGTTCACAACAGGGTAGAATGTACACAGCACCACCCCGTAATGTCGACTCTCATGCAGAAGCCTAAAAGCCCACCTTGTTCTCCTCCCCACTGGTGCAGATTCTGAAGCTTTCCGAGTGGTATTTCCTCTGAAAAAAGTGGTTCCTTTTTTTCTCATCTTTATCTCCGTCTTCGTGTTCAGGTAGCCCGGACAAGGAGAGGTACTTCTTCAACATCAGGGAGGCGAAGTACCCAAATGGAAACCGCCCCAACCGGGCGTCGGCCTCCGGCTACTGGAAGGCCACGGGCAAGGACCGAGCCATTGTGGCACCCAGATGCAACCAGGTGGTGGGGTTGAAGAAGACGCTGGTGTTCTACAGGGGCAAGGCCCCCTCCGGCTCGAAGACCGACTGGGTCATGCACGAGTACCGCCTCGCCGGCGCCGGCGCCTGCGTCTTCCCCCAGAGGAAGAACTCCACCCATGTAAGCTCCCCTTTCTCTCTCTTGCCCCTCCCACTTGTTCAGCTCCTTATACATGTTACCCAGCATGTGGCAAATAGAAAAACCATGTTTTTTGGCATTTGGGTTTGGGCAGGGAGATCAGTTTTGCACACAGCTGGTGTCCGAGAGATTTATTAGTTCACCCAAGAAGTTTGTCTAGCTTCTCTAGAACATCTGCATGCGTAGCGGAGATTACGAAATTCCCCTTTTTCCCTGCTTCGTGGTGAGGAATTAGAGTTATCCTCTAGCCTACCGTATTTTATTGTTTTGGGGACAAGTAGAAGGGTCACCGATAGATGACAACACACCTCGGTGTCAAAAATTGGGCCGCGGTCGTCTGCGCAATCTTTCGTGGAACCCACCCGTCGACAGGCGAATCTCCGCTGATGGCGACGTCCGACGCCGATGGATCAGCTTCCGTGTGTTGAACGTCTCCAAGGATAGTGAGGTGCCATGGAAGAGGAGGGAGCAACACGACACAAGCTTCCCACTCCTAGCCCCATTGGAGTAGTCCCTCTTTTGTTCGGGATGTCCCTGGTAATAATTTTCGATGCTCCCTTCTGTTGGTGCAGAGCCCCCTGGTGCAGACGGAGGACTGGGTGCTGTGTCGCCTGTTCAGGAAGAGAAGAGCGAGCAAGGGCGGCGGCGACGCCGGCGGCATGGACGAGGGCCTCGGCGCTGGGCGCGTCCGTTTCATCGACTTCATGGGACGGAGGGACACCGCCGGCTCCCCGGCAGCTTCGGAGTCCGAGACGAGCTGTGTGACCGAGGCCTCCGATGGGTGCAGCAGCGGCGGCGAAGATAGCGGCCGCGGCGGCGCTTTTTCGCCCCCACGTCGAGGAGATACCTAGGGGAAGCCATCGCCAGTGCTAATAATAACCATAAAAGCTGCCTTTTTTCTTTAACTCCCTACTATCAGTTGGGTCTCTGCACCTCCTTGTAGGCCAAATCCCTGTATTTTTTCTTTTCTTCTCTTCTTAACAGCTGAGTAAACAAGAGAGCTCGGCAAGAGCAATGTTGCAAATCTGTGTGATCATAAGCGGTCCCTACGAATGGGACTGAGTTGGGCTAAATCTTGAGGAGAAAAAAAGAGAGAAAAAGATCAGCTTTTGATATTGTTCTTGTTCCTTGAGCTGAAAGTTGCATGTTTTAAGATCCACATCTCTCTCTCTCTCTCTCTCTCTCTCTCTCTCTCTCTCTCTCTCTCTCTATTACAAGCAAATGGGATAACCTCCACGTAGGGAGGGGGAACTCGGGGATGGGCACACAATACAGCACTACCCTCACGCATGAGGGGGGAACACGGGGAAGGGGAGATGGGCCTGCTGCCCTATGTCTGTCCTACTGGACAGAACTGAAGTGATCCGAGTGGTACGTTGCACACATGGGTCCGAAAAGGATGCCACCCAGACGAAGCTTGAGAAGTGTAGATGCGCTCCTAAAAGTTTGGCATCATTCTGAGGTCACGGGAGGGTGGGGCAGGCCATGGGAGACAGCCTGTGCGAATCTGTCCTGCAGGACTAGTCTGCGCAGTCGGCGGGCAGAGGGCGGTGCGCTCTCCACCGGACTCCGAACGATGCAAGACCTGTGCGGTTGGATGACTGACAGACAGATCTATGTACCCTCAAAAGATAAGCACCAACGGAGCACTGATCTGGGCGTGGTTGGCACTTTGGTGGGGCTCTAGATTCTGGGCGAGCACTCAGATGCAGTCAAGTTACGCAGGGTAGCACGAGCAGCACCAAATGCAGAACATGACAAAACCACCAGGGATGGTTCCAGGACATCGAGGGGTACAACTCCGAAGAAGAAAGCTCTGCCTGAAAACCAGAATAGAAGGCGTGACACGATCTGCTAGTTGATTGCACAGCCTGGGTGGACTGGGTCGCACTAGCTTTGTGCAGTCATTGGAGAACAAGCACCACAAATTATGCCGACATCGAAATGGGGTGAGACTACCTCTGGAACATTGAGGGCTCAGAAAAGAACAAACTCTCAGAAGAGAGTTCAGGCTGAATCGTGCCATAGAAGTTGGCACAGCCTCTGCCAAATGGACCTCGGGTTCTGACTTGAATCTAGCGCAGCCGCACAAAAATGGGAGACGTGATCAGTGTCAAGGTCAGAACGGGGCAGGACCACTTCTGGAGTGACGAAGACTCGAAGCAGAACAACTCCACAGAAGAGGGCGTGCGCTGATTCATGCCGCATGGGGTCGAAATGGAGTCTGCAAGCCGGGCCACAGGATCTGTCCTGGGTCCACAGGTAGAAGAACAGAGATTTCTTCAAAGCCAATGGCATGGATGATGACGAGGGCTCACGATGGCTCCTTGCACGAGCCTGGAGGGTGGGGGTGTGTGGATGGTAGTGGAGTGGGGTCATTCTTCCATGACAAAAAAATCCCAGAATAATAACTATGAAAATATAAACAAAATTCTTAAAGCAAGCGGGAATCATAAGCGATAAATCTGGCTCTGATACCACTGTAATGATCTAGGCCGGGATCAGATGAACGCAAAGGAAACTAGAAATTAAAATTTTAACCTGACCGTGTTGATCGGCAAAAAAGGACACCCCCCCCCCAAAAGTTGTCCCCAATTAACTCTCCAACAATAAAAAGAGAGAGGAGTTATAACTCTCCACTTTACAAAGCTCTCTCGCCCACATGGCCGCCCTCTCGCAAACAAAAGTGACTAATCTATCTATTGTCCTCGTTTCCCTCTTGAAAATTCTATTGTTCATCTCAGTCCACAAGGCCCACAGTGTGGCATGAAGAATAAGCCACCAATTGGTCTTATCACCCTTCAGGTTCCATGCCCTATGCCACTGAGTGAAGAGCTGGTGCACCCCCTCAAAATGGCGACCTGGCTGATGAAGTCACTGCTGCACCCTAGACCTAATGCTGCTAGCAAAGTCACATCCTGTGAAAAGATAGTCCAAGTCCTCCTCCTCCCCAGACAAGGAGCCTAAGGCAATCCTGTGTTGAATAGAAGGTCCCACCCTATCAGAGGTGGGAAGTCGGTCATGTGAAATCCTCCAAATTAATAGCTTCACTTTGAGTGGGCTCTTGGGAGACCAAACCTGAGGAAGATAAGAGTGACGCACACCCCCCTCCGAGATGAGAGAGTAGGCCAACTTGAATGAGAAGGCCCCCTCCCTCACCCCTCTCCACACCCAAATGTCCGCTCTGCCAGTGACCACCCAAAAGCCAAGAAAGAAAGACAAAAGAAGCTGAAGCTAATCCATCTCCTGAGGCTAAAGATTCGTCCTAAAAGTAGGTTCCCAAATACCCCCGGCAAGGGCTGCATCAAAAGACTGGGCGACCGAAGCTGTAGGTGTCCCTACAATGGTGAACAAGGACGGGAAAGTCTCTGCTACAGTGAAAGCACCACCAACGATCCTGCCAGAACATACTCCTGCAACCATCACCCAAGCTGACTTGAACACTAGCTCTGATAACATCTACACCCAAAAGGATGGCTCTCCAGATTGGGGAGACATTATATAAAGTGGGCGGAAGCAAATCCCAGACTCCCCAATATTTTAATGTTGGTTTGGGTCTATTAAGGCTTTATATAGTTAATTTCAAAACTTTTTATCTTTGACAAATTGAGATTACCCTAAACCATCATGATGTGGGACGACAATAAGACTCGACTCAGACTTATTGCGAGGTTGGGACTCTAGGTGACGACGCGACCCCAAAGATGACACGATTGGTTCGGCACCTAACGTGGTTCTTGAAGAGGCAAGCGTGCCCCAAACAAGAAGTACTCGCTCACAATCATCCCCAGCAAGGGAAACATGTTGATCTTCACGGTTGAGAAATCGACATTGAGTCTCGGATGGTCAGTTCACTCTCGTGCTCAGAATTAGTCACGGGACGGGTCTTGCACTCACAACTCACAGCAGTGATTGAATTTAACTAGCTAGGACTTAAACTACTCACATGCAGTGACATCTAGAACTTATACTAGCAAAGCAAATAAGACAAAAGTAGAGGCGAGTGTACCTCCACGCTCGGGGTGTGGGGAAGATGTCACGGCCAAGTTCCGTAACTCTCGGTACAATAGTAAAATTAATTTTACAGCAAAGATTTTACTTCCCACTCTACGCAGGGAGGTAAAGGGCTACACAGTGGCGCCGGGAACACCGAACTTGGGGTTGCGGGTAGCAAGGCGGCGGGTGCCGGGCGGTGGCAGCAGTGGCTCCGATTCTGCGAATGCTGTCCAGTAGAACAGCGGACAAGGGCCTCCAAAGGGATGATGACCTCTGGTAAGCTTCTGACGATGGCGGTTCACCAGAACGAAGGAAGAGAGTCCCTGGTTGACCCCTGGGAGTGGCCATCACTGAATCTTCTCCGACGTATTTTCTAATGAATTTCTACAGTCACCCCTTCTTGCGATTTTGGTGCTGGGCAGAACTACGCGCTCCCACGAAAATGGCCACCACGACCTGGACTGATGTCAGAATGATGTGGAACTGGCACTGTTGCGAAGCTCTCTCAGAGGTCTATGAACCCATATTGTGACATGAATTTTCCTATCGTTGTACTTCTCTTGGGGGATTTTTAAACAGGCTGGTTTCCCAGGCTCAGAACCGGCCAGGCAGACTGGGATCTGCCTGAGAACTGGGTTTGACTGGAGGGGAGACAGTGGAACTAGGTGATGGGGATTTTATGACTGAAAGAGGGGGGCAGATGCACTCCTTAAAATTTGGCACCGTTCTGAGGTCACAAGAAGGTGGCGCAGGTCACGGATGATGACCTGCGTGAATCTGTCTCGTAGGACAGATCTGCGCAGTCTGCTTGAAACGGCTAGTGCGCTCTCCACAGAACTCAGAACAAAGCAAGATTTGTGGGGGTGGAAGGAAGACAGGATATTCTACGTACCCTCAAAAGATGAGCACCATCAGATCACCAATCTGGGTGTGGTCACAACTGAGGTGGGGCTCTGGATTCTGGGTGATCACTCAGGCGCAGTCGAGTTGTGAGAGACGGTACGGACAGCTCCGGATGTGAAACGTGTCGAAACCACCTGGTTGGTTTCAGGACATTGAGGGGTACAACTCCGAAGAAGAAGGTTTGACCATGAAATTGACAGGGAAGGGGTGACATGTTCTGCCAATCGGTTGCACACTCTGGGCAGACTGGTTCACACCAGCTCTATGTAGTCGCATGAGAATGGGCACCACAAACTGTGCCGACATCGGAACGGGGCAAAACCACCTCTAGAGCACAGAGGGCTCAGATAAGAATGAACCCTCAAAAGAGAGTTTAGGCTGAATCGCGCTGTGGAAGTCGGTGCCACCTCTGCAAACTGGGACTCAGGTGAAGTCTTAGATCTTGCGTAGTTGTGCGAGAATGGACGATGCGATCTGTGCCGAGGTCAAAACAAGGCGGGACCACTTCTGGAGCGAAGTAGGCTTGGAGTAGAACAATCCCATAGAAGTTAGTTTTTGCTGATTCACGCCGTGGGGGTCATGGAAGATTCTGCAATCTGGGCCTCAGAATCAGACTCGAACCTGCTAGCAGCAGATCAATAATTCCACTACGCTGAGGGCTGGGCGACGTTGGGGAACCTCCGGGGTCGCTGTGGATGAACTTGGGAGATGGGGACATGGGGGAAGTAGTGGGGAGCGGCAAAGGAGGGCTGGAGGACGTGGGGAGCAGGGCTGGGGTGACCTAGGGTTAGGGAAGGAGGATGGGTTGCAGCCTTGGCAGGATGGGGGTGGGGTGCGGCTGCTAGTTGGGAAGGGTGGAGAGAGATTCTAGGATTCGCTTCCTAGAATGGAGGCTGAGATGGCAATGGATTAGGAAAGGGTTTGAATTATTGTGGAGGGAGGAAAATAGATTAGCCTCTGAATAAATTTTTCCTTTACAATCTTGAAACTTTCTGCCTCCTCCAAAGGCAAAGTGTAGAACCACTCAAGTGTGACCCCGTCCAACGATCGGCGTAAGAGATACGCCATGAGGCAATCATCGTGCTAAAACTACACCGACTCATACAAAAACTCCCTGATGTGAATGAACGGGTTGCCATTCCTATCGTACTTACGGTATACGAGGAGCTCGGACTGAGGGGGAAAACGAATGTCCCTGAAATTGGGAACAAGGATATCGGCAAGAGATTGTGGGCCGACCCTTTTGTGAAGGAGGTCAGTTTGTTACTGCATGGCAACCCACTTCTCAAGAATTTCCCGTTCTTAGGAAGGAGGACATAAAGTAGGGAGAATAGACCCGTAATATGGAGCTGATGGGTAAGCCGACGAAGGGGGAAGCCCATAAGAAGGATGAAGGGCCAAGGAAGGGCCCACATCAGAATGAGCGAGCTGGGCAGCCCCAGGTCGGAGGCGAACGAAATCAGTCGGGGCCACAAGGGCCTACGGTGTAGGAGAGGCAGTGACATACGGATCAAAATAAGAACTCAAGGGGATTTGGGTCATCCCCTTGTCTAGAACCTGATGGGCCAAAGTAGAGGCTTGGCCCACTTCCATGCTGGGAAATCGAAGGGTCCTGGGATGGACCGGAGTAAGGTCAATGGGGGCAGTAGAAGTAGCCCCTAATCCAACAATCAGAGATGTGGAAGTGGTGACAGTAGGCACGCCAGGAAAAGGAACTGAGGATGGAGCATCCGCCCCTTGCAAAGCTTGTCTGAGAAGGTGGATCTGAGTGGGGTCCAGCTGGGCCATCATATGGAGCACTTGACTGGCCGAGTTATGAGTGGATGAATCTGAAAGAGAGGGTTGAGTACCCTCAGGAGTGGTAGATGGGGGAGGAGGGGTGGACCCCTCTCTCCCCTAGAGAGAGACGACCCTAGACGGGTCCTCCAAGAGCCCTTGAGGAAGGGAATCCTCATGGGTGTGGGAGAAGTTGTAGGATGACATGGCTGGAGAAGAATCAAACAAAGGGTTAAAGTATGAGATGAAATGAGAGTTGCCTCTAGGAGATGATCCTATGGGTACAAAGCAACTCCATATACACTAAAACACCTTGTGCAAGGAAAACAATCAACCCCTGTTTAGTATCAATATGCTTTTTAATCTTGTCTTGCATTGGTTAATGGGGCCTCATTTATTTTTATTACTATTAGTTACTTCTAGCTACCTGATTTGTAACACTACTTGGATGTAATTGAGTATCCCAATATGTTTGCACCAATTATTGTAACATGCAAGGTTGGTCACATTTTAACTTCGTTATTCCTAGTCACTTATCTCTGGTTGTGCCCTTATTCTTTTGTGCACAAGTTGTTGGAATAATGTCAGCTCTACTATAATTGATGTGTCCACCTTGATCGGTTGTTGAACTCAAGGACGAATCAAGAGATAAGGGAGAGGGAACCGAGCAGGGAAGATCCAAAGTCCACAGAACTGATCACCGAGGAGCTTGATCTGCCGTGGAAGAATGGATGGGCGGTGGGGGGTGTTGTTCCTACATGTCGAATAATAACGAAGTGGCTTGCTGAGCTTCCGAGGGCCGACCTGCTTGGAGGAGCACAGGGAGTTAGCCCTGGGTGCGGTCCCCTTGGTAAACCCTCTGATGTCTAAATTAGTAGAGGGCCTATAGGGTGAAAAGAGCGACTTCTGGGCGATGCGGGAAGATTTTGCAGCCCCCAAGAGGTAGTCCTGAGAGCGGAGGTGGGTTTTGTCTTTTAAAAGGTGTCTCTTGGGTTAAGGGGTGAGAACCAGCCTTACAAGCATATGATTGTCTTCTCAACATCCCATGTGTGGCTATCTTGTGGCCCTGTGGCCTCATCCCTAAGAGGCCAAGCGTGTGCTTGCTAAGGGTTCCGACAGACGGCGCCAATGATGCAAGAAGATTTTCACGGCCTCCAAGATTTATTGACCGTAGAGTGGAGGTGGGGTTTCGTTCTTCAAAATGTGCCTCTTGGGTTAGGGTGTGACAACTGGTCTTATAAGCACACGATCATCTTCTCGATATCCAATGTAGGACTATCTTGTAGCACTGTAATCATTTAAATTTCGGTCTTGCACTCTTGCTCCCAATTGTAAGCCCTGTGAAAGCCACTCTTTATCTGGTCAATTGTGCCAGCAAATAAGATTTTGTTTGGTTTTGTTTAGTGATGTTATAATCCATGTAATATTCTTTCCACAGTCTTTTTGTCACTTTGTGTTCCATTTTCGTGAAATTATATTGGAGTCCCCTTCGGCCTCAATGGTGAATCATCAGCAGACAATCTAAAGTGGGCTGCCAAAGGAGTGCTCACAGCCTTACAATCTTTCATGCCGAACCACTCCAGCACCTTCTCCACGTACTTCTTCTGTGATAAGTACAACCTTCCAGTGCCACGGTCTCTGTCCATGCCCAAAATCTTATTTGCTGCACCAAGATCTTTCATCTCAAATTCACCACTCAATAGAGATTTTAAGTGGTCAATGTCTGACATGTTCTTGGCAGCTATCAACATGTCATCTACATACAGCAACGAGTAAATAAACGAATCATTTGGAAGTCTTTTATGATACACACAGCTATCATAATCACTTCTGGTGTAACTATGACTCAGCATAAAAGTATTAAATCTCTTGTACCACTGTCTAGGTGACTGTTTTAAGCCATACAGAGACTTTTTCAACAGGCACACAAGATCTTCCTTACCAGAAACTACAAATCCTTCTAGCTGGTGCATGTAGATTTCCCCCTCCAGCTCACCATGTAAGAACGCTGTCTTAACATCTAGTTGCTCTAGCTCTAAATTAAGTAAAGTAACTATAGTAAGTAATACACGAATAGAGGTATGTTTCACGATAGGAGAGAAAACCTCAGTGAAGTCAATACCCTCCCGTTGTGTGAAACCCTTTGCCACTAGTCATGCCTTGAATCTACATCTTCCACACAAGAGATTCCTTCTTTCTTTTTGAAGACCCATTTCCACTCCACAATCTTCTGACCAGGTGGTACTTTCACTAGCTTCCATGTGTTGTTCTTCTGTAGAGACTCAATCTCCTCTTGCATGGCCAACCGTCATTTAGAGGACTCATCTGATGCTATTGCCTCTCTGTAAGAACATGGTTCTTCCCCCTCAATATCATCTGCAACAGATAAAGCAAAGGCTACCATGTCAGTATGACTATACCTACTGGGTGGTCTGATCACCATTCTCTCCCTATCAGTTGCAATGTTGTACTGCATTTGTGGGCCCCTCTGTTATGCTGTACTACTCTTTGGCACATCAACTGTGTGGCGACCTGGGATCCGAGTACGGAAAAAGAACAAGCACGACTCGAACCTCGGCCCGCGTCCCACGAGCCTGGAGACTCGGAAGGGATAAAAGGATAGGTGTGGTGTACATAGAAATAGGAAATAAAGCAGGACAAGTGTCTTGATGCAACAAGGAAGAGTTATAGCTTACTCTTCCAGACAACTGAAGAAACATGAAGAGAACTACCTGGTCCATGACCTAGAGTTGGCTGCGGTAGTGTTTGCATTAAAGATCTGGAGACACTATCTCTATGGAGAGTAGTTCATCGTGTACTCCGATCACAAGAGTCTCAAATATCTTTTTTCTCAGAAGGAATTAAATATGAGACAAAGACGTTGGCTGGAATATCTCAAAGACTTCGACTTTACTATACAATATCATCCTGGAAAGGAAAATCCTATAGCTGATGCCCTTAGTCGAAAGCCAAGAGCCATACTAGCCAACTGCATGATTCAAGAGTGGAAGCTACTAGAACAATTCTCTAAACTTAACATAAGTATGGACAAAGAGAGCAAATGTATAACTCTATCCCATATGAGGATACAACCAGATTTACTTTTCGAAATCAAAGGCCTCCAAGATAATGACCCGATGTTAGTAGAGATCAAGAGCAAGATGGAAGAACGACCTGATTTCAAGCTAGCGTCAGATGGAAGGTTATTGTTCAGAGAAAGAACTTGTGTACCAGATTGTCTAGAACTAAAGAAGAAGATATTAGATGAAGCTCACAGATCAAGGTACATGATTCATCCAAGATCTATCAAAATGTAACAAGATTTGAAAAGGACCTTTTGGTGGCCCAACATGAAAAGAGAATGTTGGGTCCCGGGGTAGGCGAGTGGACAAGAAGGGGGGTTGAATTGTCCCCCACACTAGATGGCAAATTAAAATACTTACACAGTGAAATTAACACCTTTTAACAAGATTAAGGAAATTAACTAAACAAGGTAACTAGTTCTCTCAATCTCTCCGTTCCCATACGATCATACACAAGGATAACAAGCAAACCACACAATCGCACAAACCAAACCAAAGTGCACAGTGATTTTTAAGGTGGTTTGGGACCACGACGGGCTCCCTACGTCCACCTCTCACCAAACCCGGTGAGGCTTCACTCGGGAATAAATCCCTAAACGGAGACGACGCTCCAAACACACACGGAGACACGCCCCAACACACATACGCACGGAGACAGAGTCTCCCACACAATCCGACCACGGATCAAAATGCACACATACACACTGTAACAACTATAGCACAATAAATCCACTACCGTCGATGTCCCATCAATTCTCCCCGGGTGGGAAGAACTCAACCCCGTCGAGTAAGGGGTGCTGTTGCTCTCGTGCCACTCCAACAGATCTAGTTGTTTCCCTTGTAACTCTGCCTGGGTGATCCACGTGTCAACAGATGCGGGCCGTTCTCTCCATCATACCCAGTAGCACTTGGTATGCTCCACTCCTAGTAGTCGTCACCTGCTCATCTAGTATATGCTCTATCTACTCACATTGCTAGGTAACGGGGCTGGAAGTGGACTCTCAGGATGGGCTCACTCACAAGGGGGAGGAGACGGCTCAAAAGACTCACTGGGAATCACCGCTGGGTCCCTATAAGTGACTAGATCTGAGACATTAAAAGTGGAGTTGAACCCATATTCCTCTGGCAAGTTCTCAACGTATGTGTTAGATCCGACTTGACTCACACTCGAAAGGGACTGGCACCGCGAGCTTGCATTTAGACCGACTCACCACGACATATGCAGACTCCTAACAAATGCTACAAATAAAGGAAAAGCAGACAAACCAAATGCTATGCAGACCCATTTACAAGTGAATGCAGTGGTGGACAAACCTATTGCTATGCAGACCCATATATAAGTGAATGGAGTGGTGGTCCAGGACACCCATAGATGTAACTAGCATACACACGGTGCAACCCAATGTTGGCAGAATTTGGGAATCCTAGACAACCAAATATGAGCCTATGATCACTGGCTTCTTAACAGACTTGATGGGTTTGGGTGGTCTAGGAGAGCCAAAGTCACCTTCTTCATCATCCCTATAGGATGGCAATGCGTGATGAACGAGCTCTGTGATAACCAAGCGCCTAAGTTCGGGTGTGTGCAGAGGAGGGTATTGATTGGCCCATGTGGGAGGGGTGTGATAGGGGACTTCATTGACAAGGTGGAGTAGAGACTGTAGGCCAAGAGACTCACTAGGGAGGGGGTCGAAGGGATCAAAGAATATGTGACCCCTTGCCATGGGTTCCCTCACTACACTGGCCCATGTTCAGAATTCATCAAGGCACAGATGGTCACCTTCCATCATTTTGGTAGTTGGGACAGTGGTCTCATATGGAAGACAAGGTCCCTCCCTTACGACTAGGGGTATGGAATAAAGCTCATCAGGCAGGGAGGAATAAAAAGACCTCCGTGGTGAATTATCCTTGTTTTCGTTACTTTCACCACTACAACTTTCGTGAAGAGACCATCACCCAGTTCCATCACCAACCACTCGGTCAAACTATGTTCTCAGTCAGGTCCAAGTTCTACCCAGTCAGATCCAGATCTATGAACCAGCGTCTGGTAAAACCTACCACGGCCAGCACAGAGGATTTAAAATTCTTAGACCAGCTTGGGATTGTATTTATTCGAGAGAGATTTCCAACGCCATCGACCTTGCGTCGATCTGACGTCGGGGCTGATCAGAGCAGCCGTTCTCGCCGGGTAGCGCGGGTCTGAAACAGCAACTCAGATCTGTTTACAGCAAGTTCAACAAGTGAAGATCGTAGCCGCCTCGCCATCCGCAAGGTGAACCGGGGCATCCCTCTCCTAGGGACTGCCCCTCTAGCAGCCCTCGCCATAGCGGGGCCAGTCTCGCTCCGTTCGGTGGTCCGAGCAGCACGTGGGCCCCACATCTCGCAGAACACGCGGTCTGGATAGCACCGGGTCGCGGCTTGTCGGCACCGACAGAGCGCCCCAAAATGCTACCCGTCAACCCAAACACGTTACTCCCGTGCCCCACATGTGACCTATTACCTCCCTACGTGGAGTGGGTTAATTTTTGTAACTGTTAATTATTGTTAATTGGGAGTATGGGTTCGGCCGGGGTCATCTTCCCCACGCCTGGAGCGTGGAGGTACACTCGGCACCCCTCGTAGTCGTAGTTGCTTGCTTTCCTAGTATAGTTCTTACTACCGCTGCATGTGCCTAGTTAGGATCCTAGCTCATCGATCAAAGTAATCACCACTGTGAGAGAGAGAGTGAGACCGTTTCGTGACTCGTTCCGAGCACGAGAGTGAGTAGGCCACCCTCGACTCACTGCCGGTTTCTCAACCGTGCAAGTCTAACACTTCCCTCGTTAAGGGACGGACACGAACTTGTCTAGAGTCCAAGGTTTGAATTTCAAATTAGAGTCGAGTCTGTTGTCTCATCCCACATTAGGCAGTACCTGGTGTCACCTCCCGTGCTCTCCAAACCGTAGAAGGGAGAACAATTGCTCCCGTATTTATCGGTGACTCCGAGCATGATGAGCGTAGTGCTCGCACGGGAGGAAGGGAATGTCAAGAAGCCCATCTACTATGTGATTCAAGCATTACAGAGGCTAGAATTTCAGTATTCGCAGACTGAGAGGTTTGCGCTGGCCCTAATCATGGCTACTCGCAAGCTGCGACCATACTTCTTGGCTCACCCAATCGCTATCCTCACCAATCAACCTCTGAGCCACATTCTCTAGAATCCCGACGCCTCGGGGAGGTTGATCAAGTGGGCCATTGAATTGGGCGAGTTAGACATCAAGTTTTGTCCAAGGACTACGATCGAGGCCTAGGCCCTCGTCGATTTCGTCGCCGAGTGCACGATACTCAAAGAGAACTCGCCTAAGCAGTCCCTGGGACCAACGTGGGAACTCTACGTCGATGGTTCATCCTACACCACTGGCAGAATGGCAGGACTAGTCCTACTATCTCCAGAGGGCATAGAGCTACAGTACACCCTCCGCTTTAACTTTCCGACCATGAATAACGTGGCTGAATATGAAGCTCTCCTTTCGGGGTTACGAATGGCGAAACACCTAGGGGCGAACAGCGTGCAAGCCTACAGTGACTCCATGCTCGTCGCCAACCAAGTCAAAGGCCAATTCGAAGCCCGAGAGTCAGCCATGATCAAATACCTTGAGAAGGCCAAGGAAGCAGCCTCAGAGTTCACTTGTTTCGAGATAGTGCATATCCCATTGGAAGAGAATGTCCGAACAGATGCTCTATCTCGCCTAGGGTCATCAACAACAACCTCCGGCTCGAGATCCATCTTAATAGAAGATCTGTCGGTGTCGAGCACGGAAGAACCAACTCCCCAAGTGAATGCCATCGACTATGAACCCTCATGGATGGACCCGCTCTTAAACTTCCTCCTGCGGAAACAACTTCCAAGCGACTGCGTCGAGGCCCGCCGTACGTGAGCGCGCGCGGAGCACATCACAATGGTTAATGGCCGCATATATAGGTGATCACTTTCAGCTCCGTTGGTAAAGTGCTTATTCCCTACGGAAGCCAAGCAAGCTGTATAGAAAGTGCACGAAGGACTCTGCAGGAGTCACATAGGATGGTGAGCACTCGCACAGACCCTAATATGGCAAGGATATTGGTGGCCAACTTTGCAGCAAGATTGCCTCGATTACATCCGGAAGTGCCCACAATGTCAAAAGTTCTCCAACCTACACCACCAACCAGTGACACAACTGCATGCACTGATGCAGCCTCGCCCATTTGCTTGGTGGGGGGTAGACATACTGGGTCCCTTCCCCGAGACCCAAGGGAGGAAGAAGTTCCTCATCGTCGCCATTGGCTACTTCACCAAATGTGTCAAGACAGAGCTCTTGGGAAAAATCACAAGTGAAGTGACATGGAAGTTCGTGCTGCGAAGCATTATCTATTGATTCAGGATCCCGCATATTCTCACAACCCACAACGATAGGCAGTTTGCAAGCTCAGCCTTTCAAGAAAAGTGCTCGGAGCTGGAGATTTGGAACCACTACACGTTAGTGGGACACCCCCAAGCGAATGGTCTAGTGGAAAACGCCAACAGAACACTCCTTCATGGCATCAAGACCCGCTTGGAGCAAGCAGGGGACTCGTGGATAGACTCCATCCTGAGCATACTATGGGCACACCGAACTATCGCCAAGGCTGCTATGGGAGAGACCCCATTCCACCTCGCATACGGAGCAGAGGCGGTCATACCGGTGGAAATATCCAACCCGTCTTTATGAGTTGGACAATTTTACGAATCCATAAATGACCATGCGATGGGAGAAAACCTGGGTCTGCTCAAGGAAGATAGAGAGTGCGCCCAGTTAAGGCTCGTACCCTACCAGCAGAAGCTGGCCCAATACTACAACGCTCACGTCAAAGAATGGCACTTCCTTCCCAGAGACCTGGTGCTATGGTGAGCTAGCGTGGCGGACCCCAGGGTAGCCATGGGAAAACTAGCACCAAATTAGGAAGGCCCGTACAGGGTGGCAGAAGTGTTCATTAAAGGAGCCTACAGGCTAACAATGCTGGAGGGGCGAGAGGTACCCAGGATGTAGAATTCTATAAATCTTAGATTTTATTACCAATAAGTCCTTTTTTTTGACATACTTCTTCACCAGTGTAACAAAAGAGCCGCCAGCTATATTCAATCTTGGTAGCTTCCGAGCTCCCATGGGGCGAGCACTCCTGCTCCCCTCGGAAACGAAGGTGGCTTCCAAGCCCCCTAGAGGTGAGCACCCACGCTCCCCTACTAAATGTATGTGGATTTCTAGCCGCCGAGAGGCGGGCACTCGCCAAGTGCTGGGTCACCCTATTGAAGATTGTTACGTCTTCAAGGACATTGCTCAAGACCTGATTGAGAAAGATGAGCTCAGAATGGGAGACTATGTGGTGGCTCCGCCACGTCCCCACGTGACAGGCATCCACAAAAGGGGTATCTATACAGTGTCAGTTCAACACCGGACATTTGAAGATGCAGATAAGAATGAACAACCTTGGCCGCCAGTGGTGGAGTAGTCCCAAGCATGGCAAATAATCCCCTCGGCTTCCATAGAGGATGTCTACGATGATTACCAAGAAGACCCTGAAAAAGTCCTGTGTCTCTCTACGTAGGGGAACCCCTCAAGGCTGCGGACAGCAAGCCAAGGGGGGGTGGGAAGCAAGCAATGCCTCAGTACCTAGCGAGGTGGAGCAAGAAGATGCATACGGCGTCCTTGAAGCAAAAGATGATGAAGGTTTCATCGACCTACTACTGGCGCCCCCGAAAATCGAAGACGGCGGATAGGTCACTGTCGATGAGCTCATCGAGATTAACCTCGGCACGGAAAGTGATCCCAGGTCGACCTTTCTGAGTGCCCTTATACCTCCACCAGAGAGGGAGCAATATCTGAAGTTGCTACAGGACTTCCGAGATTGCTTTGCTTGGAACTACAAAGAGATGCCTGGCCTTAACCCCAACGTGACTCAACACATTTTGGCTATTGATCCCAAGGTAGAGCTAGTGAAGTAGTCCCCCCAGCGCATGAGGCCGAAGCTGATAAACCAGATCTGCAAGGAAGTCGACAAGCTCATAGATGTTGATTTTGTAGCCGAGAATCAATACACCACTTGGTTGGCCAATATTGTGCTAGTGAAGAAGAAGAATGGACAGATCAAGATCTGCATGGACTTCCGCGACCTGAATAAAGTCTGCCCGAAAGATGACTTTCTGGTGCCCATCACCGAAGTGATGATTGATGCAACTATTGGCCATGAGGCCCTGTCCTTTATGGACAGATCATCTGGCTATAACCAAATCTGGATAGCTGACCACGATCAAATTCATACGGCCTTTCGATCGCCTAAAGAGATATTCCACTACAAAAGGATGCCCTTCGGCCTCAAGAACACTAGCGCCACATACCAACGGGTGATGACCAAGATATTCAACGAGCTATTGTATAGTAAAGTCAAATATATGGACCATGCTCAATTAAGACCAAAAGATTAGAATCCACAGAATTCACATATTGTCTAAACTTCCTAAGCCAATCAGAGAAACAAATCCCATCAAACATTGGAGGACCAGATGTTGAATCCATAGCAGATAAACGAGATAATAGACACTCAACAAAAACCAACTAATGCACCGAAAATGGCAGGATCCACTGCAGATCGTCGGATCTGATGAATCAGTGACCCGCTCTGATACCAATTGTTAGGGTGAATAAGATGGTGCAACCCGGATTCAGAGGGGGGGTGAATGAAACCCCTTCTAAAAACATGATGAATCTAAAAACTTAAATCCCAATTGAAACTGTGCTTCAAATCTATCGGAGTTAAAAGTAATTATGTTCTCCAGAATATGAAAACCAATAATGCACTTTATCGAATAGATGAACAGCAAAAGTGCAGACTCCTAAGCAAGTCTATACAGTTAACAGAACCAAATCAAGCATGCGTGCATACTAAATCCATTTAGTTAGAACCGTAGATAGGAACGCGCCTAGCATACATCTAATGGTTGACATGTTAGAGATCAAATGACAGTGCACAAGATCTTTTTAGGTGGTTCAGTCCTTAGGACATACATCCACCCCACACTCCATCTAGAGTGTGGATTCTGTTGCCAAACAGCTTGAACGGTTGGGCCTCACAGCTTGCCAACAATAGCTGAGCTTTACAGCTTACTTAACTGCTGACTAATAGCTTGACGGCTAGGCAATACAGCTTTGCCACCGCTGCCTAACAGCTTGATCCACTGGGCCTTACAACTTAGCCTCCGCTGCCTGATAGCTTGATCTGCTGGGCCTCACAGCTTAGCCTCCGCTGATACACAGCTTAGAATAAGTATGAAAAATATAAGCAGGAAAACTAAGAAGTTCAGCATCGGAAAGCTGAAAATAAAGACAAATTGAAATCCTCATGCAGGAGCAATGTGACTCGGATCTGATCCAAAGGTCACAGTGGAAACAGATCTTCAGATCTCTTCAATCTTCTCATGATCTCACAATCTCTCTCTTCTTCTTCTTTCTGAACTCCCTTCTTTTTCTTTCTAAACTCCCTTCTTTTTCTTAGCTTCACTTGCTCTTAGTTCTCCTGCTCCTTTTTCACTTTCGGGTTCTGGCTATGTTATTGTCGAGTCCCATAGTCGTCCCGCATCACTCTCCGATAAGGATCCAAAAGATCCAATAAGAATCCATGGTATTACAGTCTCCCCTCCTTTAAGAAATTTCATCCTCAAAATTTAAGGAGCTAACAAGGGAAAGCAGGGAAGAACAAATCCTAAGATTAACTTGAACCACACAAACCTCGAAGAACACAATTCAGAGGAACACTGTCAGGCCACAATCACAAGCATACGCTCCAGATCTCAAGGTAAATCGATCCCCAGAATGAGCATGGCACACTAGTGGACATAAGTCTGACACCTTCGAAATAGGGCAACATCACTTACGTCTCATAGGAAAAGAGACACGACCCATGCCATGAAAATAGCTATCGAGAAAGCAAAATAACAGACATGACAAGCATCAGCTTAAACAAGGGAGCATAGTCCTCTCAGCTGATAGCTCGACATCATCGGCTCCAGTGCCAAAGGCAACAACGAAAACCTGGTACATAGGACGCCAACGATAACATTGGACCACAAGCACAATCAAGTCAGTCCTTACTCAGATATTACATCTGATTCAAATCGCATGCTAACCCTATCAGGAGAGAAGAGTACAGCAACATTAACTGACAAGACCTCGGTCCACACAGTGCCAAGACAGATTCATAGGGAAACAACGGCCAAACGACAATAATGACAGCAACAGCACTTGCAGAATCCCGACTTCGCACTGACCACAGAATCACAGGACATAACTGCAAGCTGGGTCACATTAAGGTAAAATAATAGCTGAACACACGGCTACAACATACGAGCCATACTATGATTAGCTCACCAAGAAAGACCCACGACAATAAGGACAACAATCTTGGGAAATGCATCTCAAGGACCACGATCACGTCCTGAGAACACAATACCCAAGAGAAAGTTACAGAAGAGCAAAGGGTGCTCAATCAGCAATTAAGCTGACACATTCCCCAACTCTCACAAATGCCCGTGCCAACCCCATAATGCCTCTAGCAACAACGACACGGCAACCAACAACATCAAGGCACAGGAAGCCAAGATGAAGAAACATCGAGGAAAATAATTCTCTCGACCGGCCAGAATCTTCAATCAACGATCCTCGACCCGTGGGTTACCAGTCCACACGCATCTACTGTGTACTCATACAATACACACAAAAAGACTTTGACTCCAATGACTAACAAGACACAATAAAGAGAAAATTACATAATTGGCTCATGACTCTTGACTAAACTAAGGCTTCTCTCGCTCTTTACTCTCTCTCAGATCTGCCAATTGTATAGTTTGAATCCGACCCGCTAGTATTTCCGAAAAAAGATTGGAAAAGTATAGAATGAGCAAACTTGCCAAGTAGATATCTTTGCATCAACATGAAGGCAACGTTTAAGTAATTAAAAACCTAGCTCTATGAAAGGCAATAATGTAAAGTGCAATAAAACACGCGATAAAACCAAAGCAACATAAGTATCAAGATAAGATCAAGATAAGTGCTATGAGAGAATGATCAAGTAAGATCATGGCATGAATGTAAGTATGGCCTTTCACGAATGAGAATGTATTTGCATATACTAGAATGTAACGAGAATGTATTTTTCATTACCATGAATGTTATGCACTAGAAAGTCATGTAACATTCTAGAATAATTTGTAATGAGCCTCATGGTTTCTAACCGTTTATAAAAAAAGTACTCCTGGTGCAATGTGATGGTAGTGTTCATTATACCCCATGATTTATAGTATGTTTCCGACTCTCTATCGAGGGGGCTAGCGTCGAGCCCCTGGACACTCTTCGTGCCCGATCTTGCATCTTCAAGTTATAAATCAAGCTACTTCTACGAGAAATATAATGTTTGGCCAATAAAGTTCAACAATAGTTCATGATAATAACATCAAGGTAAGAATGTACCAAATATGAGTGCACAAGTTCAAGGTTGAATTAATGTCAAGGTCATGTCACGGGAGGAATCTGATAGCATAACAGTTCGTTCTCTCAGTTTGTCCACCGATTTGAGGATGGAAAGCAGTGCAAAAGTTGAGTTGGGTCCCTAAAGAATGTTGTAGACCCTTACAGAATTGGGATGTGAAATGAGGGTCCCGATCAAATATTATTGTAGCAGGGACACCGTGCGCAATACCTTGGATCCTTATTGGATTCTTATTAGGTCTTTCAGATCCCTTTTGGAGAGTTTCGGATCGCTTTGGTAGCTCCTAAGTTGAGTTTTACGATCTGTGTGGATTTTTCTCTCTTACAAGATACGAAACCCTACGGTGAGTTTATTTCTTAGTTCATCGACTCAAGGATGTTACAGCTGCGATGTCCACCACCATTCTTCCACCTGTGATCTCCTAAAAATGAGTCTTAAAGGAATACAAACATTGACATATAAAGTTTTCTTAGAATACAGATTGAGGAAGAAATAAATGCAAAAAGAAACCAAGAACGAGGGTGACATTTAGTTAAAAACTTTCTCGCATTGTTTCAGAAATTAATAACAGTAAAAATTTCACCCATCTACAATGCACAACATTAGAACTGTTACCTAATGTACATAACTTTACATCGTTGTTACCTTGTCCTACCTACAATGATGAGGATTTTTGGGAATGGGTCTAATCTCTTAACCTTAAAGACTAGACAAGTTTGCTATTGTCCTGCAAGACTCTACCCATGGATATATAAGTGGACATCGATGTTGATGCCCACTGGAAGATAATGTGTCCCATATTTTGTGTGGTCGATATGAAGACTTTCATTTTGATAGCTATCTGAGAGGCACTTGATTTAAACATTTGGGAACAATATATGGATGTCTGTTCCGCAGTTCCATGGTTACAAATGATTGATTATGGCTGCCTTCTTTACTTTTGCCTGCCAGGATATCTGTGATAGTGCTACTGTCTTTCGGCCCTAACATGCAGTGTGATTTTGCAGTCAAGCTGAATGCAAATCGGGCCACTGTGGGCACCCTCCGTGGGTTTGACCAGTTTATGAATCTGATAGTTGATAATACCGTGGAAGTGAATGGAAACGAGGGAAGTGATATAGGGATGGTGGTGAGTCGTCTTTTATCTTTTTTTCCCCTAAATTTTCCCTCCATCCTGAATTTCAATATTTTCGTTTGGTTCAATTGTAAGGTTCAATTGTCCTTGTAAACCGCCGAATTGGCTCTTAAAACTGTCTCGGCATATTGATTGCGGTGGTGCATGTTTTGGCAGGTTATCAGGGGCAACAGTGTCGTCATGATTGAAGCCCTGGAGCCGGTGAGTAAAGCTCAGTAGCTGCCTCTCTTGGCTGCCGGTGCCCGACCATCATTGTGTCGTGAAATTTGTGTTGAATCCTTGTGCGGTGAATTTACGTGCCCCCCCCGCAAAAATGGTACTCTCGAAACGGGGTCACTGGTACCTCAGTTGAATGTGAACATTGGGTGGACGGTACCTGAGGCAGCCTCTTGGCTGTTTATGTTGTGTAGAGCGTAGTGGCAGGGATTAGTTGAAGTTACATCCAAAACTACCTCCACACAGGGAGGGGCCTTTAGCCAGCCAAGCGAGGGGAGGGAAAAATCGATGTAGAAGGGAACCCGCAGTTCTGTCCAGGTCTGGGACAGCAGGACAGGAGGTCACTGTAGACACTGCTACACACTCCCCCGAGATTGGAAGTCACCGTGGCTGGTGCCAAAACATCGCTAATAGGCCCTGGTACGCCTGTGAATTTCTGTGGGTGGCCCCATCGTCGTCACCGGTCGGGGCGGGCTCAGGTCCTGGACCTCTGCACTCTGGCTCAGACTGGCCCTGGGGTGTAGCAGCAACTAGAATAAGTCATCACGGCAACTTCCCAAAGATTGATTGAGGTAGGACCAAGTCGAGGATGACCATGGTCGAGTCTTCTTCGAGCGGCAGCCAGGTAGAGCACCAGACGATATCGGGGTCGAGAGATATGTTCAGAAGAATGGGAGGGGGTCTGGACGGGTCCTCACTGACCTGATCTGCTACCTTGGGGTAGAAAAATCGAAACGGGCTGCTCTGAGCTTCAATCGATGCCCCGCTTGTTGCGTTGGACAGGTGACTGGTGGGACTCCACTCTGGCAAAGTGGCGTGCCAAGGGAAGCCATGCTGTGGTCACTGGAGCTTCTGTAAACTACCTCTGGTTCCAGGCCAGACTAGTTCTGCACAGTCTGTGGGGAATGGCTCTCAGGAAGGCAGCACCGTCACGATCACTCCCGTCGTCAAAATGGTGCGGGACCAAAATGGGTGCGTCCGTGAATGAATTCTCTTCGATCTCCCCCACCAGGGGAGGTCGGAGTAGGGAGATAAAGGACGCAGAGTGGAGGGGTGTTTGTTCTACTTCTGAGTGGATTGACCTGCGCACCCGGGGAAGATAATTTGGAACAGATAGCTCCGGACTCCAAACGAGGCTCCGCCGGTTGTGTTGGACAGAAGACTGGGAGAGGAACGTCACAACCAAATGGCACACCAAGGGGATTTGGGGTGTGGATGTAGCAGCTTCTGCACGGGTGCTCTGGTCTTCTCTTAGATTCCAGATGCGCGCTCTGACGAGAATGGACCTTCCAGACAGCCCCGAACTCGGATGAAGATGAGATCACCTCGCCTGCGAAGCTGACTTGACGAGCTTTCCAGCAACAAATATATCTTTATGTCCCAGTAGAGTTACTTTCTCTTTCCTCGTGATGGAGCCACTAGTCGTAGCCCAGCGACCTTGGTGTCGGCCCACCCGGGAGAGGTGGAGGGGTGTTCCCGTCTAACAGTTTGTAGGCTAGTTACCGTGGCCCCCCAAGGTTACCGTAGCATCCTACGGCAGGGGGGGGGAACTAGCTAGAGGCCTGACCCTAGGCGGGGGTCGGTGTGTGCACACATGGTCAGAGGCTTGGACTAAGACTGACGAGTGTTACTCTGAGTAGTTCTTGTTCTGGTACTTTCTTCGCCTCTCGCTCATTGTGTCTGTTTGACTTGTGAGTTGCCTGGAACGCAGTGTAAGCCGTCAATAGACGCTTCTGGTTTCTACCTTCTAGTGAGTTCTCAGTCTCTCACTTCACGCGGATAGTTGAGGTTTATTCTATTGGTAGATTTAGTTTCTATCGTTATTAAATTATATTGAATTGGCATATAGATAGTTGTTTGAACTGCTTAGATAGGTTTTACAGCTTTAGGTCCTTTGTTGGCTGCTCGGGAATGGGTGGGGAGAAGGAGAGAAACGAAAGAAGAGAGAGGGAGAGAATGAGGGTGAGAGGGGTGAAGGGAGGTTTTAAATAGAAAATATTTGAGATTTTAAAAATCTGAAAAATAAAAAATGAGGAAAAATCATTCCCACGATCCTTGAAAATCGCACAACTCAACTGCATTGCCCCGGAGTCTGAAAACATATTGTTTCACCACATTTGGGGATTCGAGGGTCCGATATCTAAATTTCCCTTTTTAAATATAAAAAATGATCTAGGACCTGTGGAAACACTCAGAAACCCACGGATTCCTAATCCAAAATTCTAGGTTGTTACACAGTAGGTATCGAATCGCCTTGTGACTCGCGGTACATGTGAAAGGTGTGTGTGTGACCTGGCAGTATATAGGAAGCTTTCACTCTGTTGTGAGTCCTCACATTGAGTGACCCCCCCACTAGTCGTAGCATTCTTTATGGCACACAGGTGCTGACCTACCTGGGAGTTGTATAGCAGCTACTGTAGTCAAGACGATTTTAAGCTAGTTTCCGTAAGACCCCCCTATGGCAGCCTGAGTTTGGGTTGGGAGGAAAACTAGGTAGAGGACCTGATGTAGTGCAGTCAGTCGGCCACATTTTTACAAAATGTGTGCGCAATCCTATTTTTTTCCTGCGAAAAAAAATAAATAAATTCCGTGACCAACAATGTTGCAATGCCATGCAGGTAAACTCTGTATTATTTGAACATATTATTTGTTTATCACATACGTTAATGGTCAAAGGAACTCTACGACCGCATTAAATGCTTGTATTTGTAGAGATACCTTTATGTTTCCAAGACTTGTAAAATTCGTTTAACAATATCATAAGACATATCTTATGTGCAAAACTGACATTACATACTTTCTACATTGTCGTATGGAATTTGAATTTACGTACCTTATCTCACGTCCTTGCACAGGGAGAATATTTTTAGCATTGTTTCAGATTTATAGACGGTAACAGTCAGTAGTAGTTTGCAGAAGAGAAGAAAATGGACAGACTGACGTATCTCCGATAGTAGTAGAAGATATGATTCACCTGTTTGCTTGGAAATAGAAGCATGGCAACCAATCTAACTTGTCGAATATTATGACTGGGATCTGACTGTTGAATGGCTAATGTATCTAACATATACAATGAAGTCTAGAGTTTTAAATAGCCTGGACTTGAAGAACAACAAAACCAACACAGAATGTTGAATGCAACAAGCATACAAGCAAATCTTCAAGCATCTTCTTGCATTCAAGGCGATCTCAGAGTTCTATTTCCTGCATACTTAAGTCAAGGGAAGACTTCATTGCATTCAAAGCTTCATCTTTGAAGTCCTTTGCCCTAAGAAGCATTAAAGAAGAGGATATTGTTCAGTTACAATATTATGTTTATTCTCCTCTTTGTCTGTGCATTCACTTACTTTCATTCTCTGTAGATCTGTTCTCCGGACGGTTAAAAGAGGATGTGTTACTCTGAGGTAACCAACATTGTGTGTGCTAGTCTGTTGATATCATGCAAATCAACTGGGTGATTAGCTTCTGAAAAGTTAGCAGGTGTGCAATCACCTGAGAAACTAAGTCACTTGGTGTGGCTAGTTTGGTTTGTGGTTCTTGGAAAATCATTGGAATAGGATCCGCTGAGTACTGTGAAATCAAATGGGGAATTGGCGCTGAAAAACATTTAGGCGACCGAAATCTGGGAAAATCCCAGATTTCTCTCGTTCAGTCCCTTAACCCCTTTAGCAGCCCATTGGAGTCTAAAGTTCCTACAAAGCTTATTCCTTTGGAATTCTATATTGGCTATAACTATAGTGGATGTTAAAAATATATGACCCAATGCCTACGCATATAGGGCCCGATCTAGTCTTGAGAGGAGCACCCGAAAGTACTTGTGCTCATGGGAGTTAAGTGATCATGGTGTGGCATTGCACCGAAGTGCATGACTTGATTGACATTCCATGACTCGTGCTTGACTAGACTTGACTTGACATGACATGACTTGCATGGCCCGGAACGGGTATTTACTTACTTGCTTGATAACATGATAGCCAATTCATGACATGACTTGATAAATATACTTGCTTGTTCATCTTGATATAGTTACATGACATCTTGAAATCTTGCTAGTTCATTCAACTTTCTCTTACTATACATTCCCTCTAGTGTCGTTTCATGCGAGTGTGCATAGCTATACTTGCATATATGCAACATGTAATTTACTTAAAGCAAGCTAGCACTTGAGATATAATTCCCACTGAGTGTTCGCTCACCTAGTGTTTTCCCTATTTTTCAGGTAAGTCTGATAACAAGACTCAATCAGATGGGGATGAACAAGTGTGAAAGAGTTTAGAGCCATTCCGACCGTCAAAGCGTCAACTAGTCTTGTCTTTCTATTTTCTTGGTCATCCATTGTATTTTTCTTTTATTGAGTCTTAGTTCTTTCATAAAGAGATTGTAATGGAGTACTTTAAAGTTATGATTAATAAAGGACTTGGTTATCATTACTTGTGCACACTCTGTCTATGTGTATCGAATACACTTTGCTCTGATTGACATGAACGCTATGCATATAAACTCGTCACGCACTTCGGGTTCCTTCCACGCTCGGGGCGTGACACTAGGGGTATTGGTGTCTAATCAACGTGTACCTTTATGTAAGAAAGTATGGATTATATCTGACTGTTCAGAAAATAGTAGCCAACAGAAAAAGAAAGATCATGCTGTAACCCAGAGGTGAAATATCATAACTGTAAAAATTTGTTTAACCTCAATACATCTTCTAGTTACACTTAAGAAATTTATTGAATTTTAGGTAAGTAAGATGAAGTAAGACTAATCTGACATGATCATGTGTTTTTGGTTTATTGCTATTAAGAGTTAATGCAAGCTTCTTCAAAGAGTGTAGTTGCTAAACTCTAACCAACTCCTCGACAAACTCCACTAACCCTTCGGAGGCCTCATCAGTCTCTTGGGTGGCGTCCCCAGTTCTTGGTAGTGATAATCCGATATTATCGGGTTATCGGTACCCGGAGCTCTGAGTCGTTACAGCCATCCTTGCTCAAGTAGACGACGAAGGAAGGGAAAGAGCAGCATATTACCTTTCTAGGTTGTTTAACCCTGCTGAGTCTAAGTATACTGCCATGGAGAAGACCTGCGCGGCGCTAGTATGGGTAGCCCAGAAGCTTAAACACTATTTTCTTGCCCATGAGATCAAGTTGATCTCTAGAATGGAATCTATTCGATATCTCTTAGAAAAGCCCGTCTCGCTGGCAGAGCTTTCTCTCACAATTCGACATCACCTTCGTCGTTCAGAAAGCGGTCAAGGGATACACTATTGCTGAACATCTTGCTCATTCTCCAATCCCTTGCACCGATTCAATCCTGGACGAGTTTCCTAACGAACATCTTGCTGTAATCACTCATCTTCCCATCTGGTCTTTGCACTTTGACGGTGCACTAAATCCTCAGGGCCGTGGGATCAGCGCCATTCTCCTTACTCCAGAAGGAGTGACTATCCCTATTGCTTATCAGCTCACATTTCCTGCCACAAGTAACATAGTCGAATATGAGGCTCTCCTTGCCGGTCTAAGGCAAGCCTATCTCCTGGGTGCACGCTATCTCAACATCATAGGAGACTCTCAATTGGTGATGCGTCAAGTTCTTTCAATTTACCGCACCCGTGACCTCAAGCTTAAGCCTTATCAGGATCTGGTCATGCTCTTGGCTAGGTAGTTCCTTAAGCTCATCTATATCCATACTTCTCGCTCCCAGAATATTCTTGCCGATGCATTGGCATCACTAGCTTCCTCCCTTTCTTTCCCTCTTAGTCATTCCACTGAGACCGTTGTCGTCCAGCGGATGGACGTTCCTTCCCTTTAGGATCCCTGGTTCCATAACCTTAGGGAATCTGTAGAGAAGAAGGCTGAAAAGGAAGATCTGAAAGAAGTATCATTAATTGAGCTTGAGGAAATCTTGGATGAAGAAGAATTGCCGTGGTATCACGAGTTAGAGCAATATTGTAGGGATGGATCATTTCCGGAGATGGCCAATGTCGAGTAGCGAAAGGCCATCAGAAGAGTTGACATTACGCACTGCGAATTCTAATTTCTAATGCAATCCATCGACAATCTCACTAACTCTTCGGGGGCCTCATCAGCCTCCTGGTTGGCATCCCCAGTTCTTGGTAGCGGTAGTCCGATACTTGTATCGGGTTATCGGTACCCTGAGCTCTTGGTCGTTACAAGTAGAGTTAGGGTGCTGGTCTTGTGGCAGCAATATTAGGTCGACGGATTTGTTTCCCTCGGTCTCAAATTGTGAGGCAGCTGTTGTTTGCAGACTGAGTCTGTGTCTTACTTTTGTAAGGGAATCCTCACTCTGGTTTGGAGTGAGGGGTGGACGTAGGCGGACTGGTGTCTGGCTGAACCACCTAAAAAATCCTGTGAGCACTAGTTTGATTTATGTGTTTGTCCATCTCTCCTACCTCCTTCACAGGGTCAATTTGCATGGTCTATATCAGAAGCTTTTCTGTGTGATTTCTGTCTAAAATCTATATAGTTGTTAAGTGTTTGTCTAAGTGGTTAGTAGAAGCATTTGCTTATAAGTGTTTCTTGTGACAAGAGCTCATTGAGCGAATAGTGGTTGAGCTTGAGTGTTTTCATGAGTGATCGATTTTCAGCAGTGCATGGACTCACACTCCTAGTGTTCTAGAGCAAGTCTAAATTAAGTTTTCTACAACTGTCATTTCCTTCAGTTTAATCTTAGTGGGCGTATTTTTGTCTTGAGGCAAGTTTTAAAAAGGGGATCTCGTGCTTTCAATCTGTTATTGATTCACGATAGATGTTTAATTAGGCTCGCTTTATTTGTTGGTCTACAGTTAGCAATTGATTCCATCTTATTATCATCTAAGCGAGTTATAAGTACCTCCATACTAAGTATATTAAAAGATATAGCAGGAAGGTTTGATCACGCCAATCTGGAATGCTATACCTTGCGTGAGGGATCCTAGATCTCACCTCTGCCTCGTACTTGGTAGATGGTATTTCATCTTCACTCAAATGATAAGTGGTGGAATCATTTGAATACTGTCTATCTGAAGTTGATTGCAGATTCTCCTTCTCTAACTACGTAGGTTGGCTAAGCATTTGAATGCGAGCCGAAATAGCATATCTGTTTAGAGCCATTTAATTTTAATTCCGTAATAATTTTTAAGGGGATTCATTCACCCCCTCTCTGAATCCTTGTCACATATCTACCCCTAAGTTGATCCTTCATGTCCCCCCATGTGGTAACGGGTGCCTCCCTCCTAACAATCCTAAGGGCGACATCATCGAGGGCATTGTGATGAAAGAAGAAATACAGTTGGGGGAGTACAAAGTTGACCCTCCACAGCCTCATGAAGTGCCTCTGAGGAGAGCTGCGGCCAACATGATTTCCTTGTATCAGGCATTGCCTGAAGAAATTGCAGAAGCCAGCACTCAGCACACCTATGGAGCTTGCTTTCTGACACCAATTAAAGAACAACAGGGATGGCAGCAAGTCCCTACAAAGACCAAGAAGAAAGCCACACCTCGCCCAAAGGTGGGGGCACATGTTCGTGGCACCATACCATGACCCCTTCCTTCGGTGGCAGCACCCGCGTGGATCAGCCCACAGGCAATCATCAGAGTGCACACACACAACCAAAGAAGACAGACTCTACTGCCAGTGGCTAAAGAAATTAGTCCAAAAGCCCAGCAACTGTAGGACTACATAAACGGACTAGATGAATATGAACATCCCAACTTGAAGCCCTTGTTGATGCAGGACCATGTCCCATGGCGAGAACTAGAGCAGCTCTCACTGAAATAAGAAGGAGAGGCTGACAAGTGCCAGAAAAGGATGATAGCTTGTTCTGGGGGCAAGTGCTAGTCGGAGACAAAAAGAAAAAGTAGACGAAGAAAAGCAGAGCCTACAAGGCCAAGAGGGAGACGGTGCTCTCCTGCAATACCCTCTCTGCTCTCTTCAATCTTCCCAATGAGGAAGATGGAGAGGAAATATGCTTTACACCTGTCGACGGGGCAAGCATGGGTCGAAGTCGTGACCACTACACATGCAACACGGTCAGGCTGAAAATGGGGGCGCCAGCCACCTGCCAACCACAATATTATCTTCAGGGGAAAGCTGCCCTATAAGATACCTCCTCCGGAGGTCAAGGGAGTGCAAATCCCTCCTCCTTCAAGTTTATACAATCAGAGTGGGGGCAACATTGCTGCCCCTTGCTTCCTTGAATTTCTGAAGATGTCAAAGGGCAAGCAGCCATGTCAAGATGCCAGCCCTGCAACTGGGGACACTCACCCACCGCTTTAGCAGCCTTCTAGTGCTTCAGATGAAGACAAGACCCGCCCGATGACAGGCGACAAGGGACTATTAAGGAGTCATCCCCTCTTGGTGGATGTTCATCCTATTTGACTTTGGGCATGCCCCAGATAAGGGGAGATGCTGCCAGAATTTCTTTGAAATACTTAGTCTTTTGTTGTTGATTTTTGGAGTCTCATCTCACAAATTTTCCTTGGACTACAGCTACGGAAATGGTTGCTGCTTCTGGTTACTCAGAAACAGACACAGTTTTAGCATCCCGTGTCCTTCCCACTGAAGACAGAGTGAGTTTTAACCATGACAACGATTACCGTTTGAATTTTCCAAAGGACCGTCATCTAGTGTCATTCATCCGCACCTTTAATGTGAGTGGCAAGAGGAATGTTATGCTATCCCGGATGGTAGAGAGGGCCATGTTGCTGGAAAGGGATAGCCTGAAAGGCTCCGTGTATCAAGGTGAAGCCATCTATCTTCCTGGGGAGCAGCATAGGTGGGACGTCGTACTGGGAGTAATGAGCTAGAGCCAGAACAGAAGATGTTGACCAGAGCTCCTGAATTCACCCTGGCCAGATGGGACACTACTGCGGGTCAGGTTAACAGGGAGAAACCTGGCTACGGACTGTTCCTGGCGCCAATGAAGTGGGGTTACAAAGATGAGCCATTTGTCCTGAACCGTTTGGCCGTCCAATTCAAATTTTAGCTGGCCGTTGACTGCTTTGCAGACACAAAAGTGACTGATGCTCATCCTTTCCATGTGGGTGCAGTAGAATTTATAGAGTTTGTGCTGAAGGAATATGCCCTTTGCTGATTAAGGCTGGAGTATATCACAGTATATACGCTTCACGCTTTCGGTACCCCATCTCTAAAGGCTTGTGCTACGGCATGTTCGAAGTTTTCTGTCCACAGTTTAACACTTTTTATACAGCAGAAGGTGAAACTTCCTTGGACCTTTGGAGTTTATCGTAGCTTTCAAGTTTGCCGATTGACGGAGAACCTTATGAGGAAGTCTGCCTATATGACTTTGTCAAACACGAAACTAACGGCGAGGGCTGGTATTTCTTCAGCTTTTCATACCAGTATCTGATGAAGGCGTACCGCTCCCTTTGCCTAGCATGTTATAGAGGGTCATCTAAGGGCTATTATGCCTGGGAGAAGAGTAGCGGGATGAAGGTCCGAGTGGGACACTAGATCTAATACTTCTTCAGTGGCCTTTGAGGATTGTAACTATTCTTTCATATTCGTGTATCGGGGTTGTCGGATCCGGCTGGGGTTTCTTCCCCACGCACTAGTCGTGGAGGTACATGCTTCATTCCACACTCGACTTGTTGATTTAGTATATTTTCTATTATGCTGCATTTGTGAGATTAGGGCCGTTATCTAGCTAAAAATTACCGTGGTTGTGAGTTGTGAGCGCCCGTTCCTTAGCTCCAGTCGAGCACCGAGTTCAAATAGCACACCCTAGGCAACAGTGGTTCCTTAGCCGCTGCGATCCCACATTTCCCTTACAAGGGACGATCGTCGGGCTGAGTGAGTTTCTGTTGAGAGGCATCTCGACCCGGAGAACACCACAGTGGTCAGCCACCCGGCTTGTCTTTAGCGTGCTAGTGCTGGCCGCACATCGAATTCGTCGTACGTCTTAGCCCGGTCGTGTCGTTCATCCCGCATCATGAGATATGTTGTGGAATTAAGTCGAGAACGTGAACAGTCGGCAAATAAGCCTCAAGCTAGAATGACAATCAGGGCGCTAAACATATTCGCACAAAAGAATGAATGCATAATATCATGTACTCAAATTTTTAACTTTATTAAATAATAACGATCAAAGTTTACATCCGACACTTAACTCTCTTTGACATAACTAGACTCAAGAAAATCAAAGATTTCATAACATGATTAACTTCACTGCCTATTACAGTGAAGGACACCAATTTACAATAATGGACTCAAGTTGACTCTATCTGGGCTTCACTCATGCTTTATTCGCTCTCAGGCTCACCACTAGAGTAGTCTGATTCCGACCTGCTAGAATTTTATGAAAAAGATTAGAAAAGTAGAGAATGAGCGCACTCGCCCAATAGGTATCTTCGCATCAACATGAAGGCATCATTTAAATAGTTAACATTTTATCTCTAGAAAAGGCAATAATGGAAGTGCGATAAAACATTGCGATAAAAACTAACACTGTAAGAAATCTGGCCTATAGCCACAAAATTTACCTATGCTTTCGAAAAATATTTGTATAAGTGACATATTCTGACATTTTTAAATTAACGTTGGTAAATTTCCTATGTTTTATTATAGTGTAGCTATATGATCATCCTATTCCTACAGTTCACTGAGAAACGTAGGAAAAGACACTTTATTCTTATGTTGATTTTGAGACCCATAGTTACTAGGCACGCGTACGACCAGGGTTTTCCCTGCGGGGCTTCGCCACTCTTGCCATGCCTTTAATTTTCACATAATTTTACTATTTGATTTTCTTTTTAGTTTTGATTCATTTGATACTTGATAGCCCTTACTGGCTAGATATTGCTTGAATGCTCATTTTCGAGGGTCAAGACTGCCCCTATTTGAGACCTCTCCCGTATCGGGGAGCGCCAAGGTTGGTTATCTCATCCATCCATCTCTTGCCCCTACACTCGGCTGAACAGAGAAGAGAAAAGACCTTTGTGCATACCCACGGTATGGCCAAAGTAGCAATGATGTTGCTCTAGAGAAGATCGGCTATGGCTCGCCGTGAAGTGTGTGAAAAATTCATGCTAAAAAAGACACCCTCAACGATCGGGGGAAAGAACTGGACTCCCAGCGTGAAGCTATCACTAGCCTAAGGATGCTGTAGAAGCGGACTCTTTTGACTAAGCAAACAAACCAAGGCCTAACTAAGCCACTCAACCATGTTTTAAGGAACCAACATTATAACCATGTGCAAAGAAACATAAGCAATAGTGATAGTAGCATATTCTTTGCACAAAATAAAGATACCTTTGCAAATCCATACTGTGAAAGCAGCGTCCAGAAGTAAGAGCTTGATCATCGAGCTTCGAGCAGCAGGGGCTTTGTTTTCCTTGCTTGACAGGATGAGAGGGAAAGGATAGCAAAGGATTGGAAGATTCCTCTACACGGAGGAGCGGTAGACATCATACTGGATGAAGAAGGATAAAAAGGAAGAGAGATGAGGGTTAGAACTCCCTTGTTAAGGTACAGAGCCCCTCATAACAAAGGAACTAAATATAGAATAAATAGAGATTAACTGAGATCAAGGCGGACTAAAGTCTCAAAAATAGCAAGAGAAAGGGCAAAGACCCCGAAAGGGTGAAGAGGAGAGAATAGACAAACCATGAGAAGATTGCTACGACAAAGATAAGGAATAAGGAGAGTGATCATCTGACATGGTCGGAGCAAAAGAGAAGGAGTCATCTGACAAGGTCGGAGAAGGAGAGTAGCGATCACCCGCCAGAGGCGGGGAAGAAGAAGCATAAACTCCCGACAAGGTCGGGGAAGGGAAATGATGGACACCCGACAAGGTCGGGAATTCTTCCCGCCGTCCCATTCTTGGGTGGGTGTGGCAGCCCTTCCAGAGACCGCCACACTCACTGGCGGCCCAAAGTAGGCGCGCAAGATGCCCTGGCGGCCTAAGGTGGGTATGCCACCTATTACTATTTTATCGGCAAGGGTTTTCATCGGCTGGCGGCCGCACGATAAATCGCCAACTGCTATAGCGGCTGTAGCTTCGACCGCTACTTCCGGTTTTGACCGCTGAGCCTTGGGACGCGAGTTTCTGACCGTTGGGGTCACATGCCCTCTAGCGGACGTAGGTACGCGCGCCAGAGGGATCTTAGTGGACCAGGGTTGGACCGCTAGAGCAACTTGGTGGCCCTATATAGGACCACCAGACCCAACGTGATTCATCTTCTAGCGGACCAAGGTTGGGCCGCTAAAGTCCTTGTGGCGGACCAGAGTTAGGCCGCTATAGAGTGCGGCGGCCCAAGGTTGGACCGTCGAGATATTCTCCGTGTTTACCATGTTATTGCGCATTGTGTTGGTCTCCGGTTGACCCAGTTGTGACCCAGTGGTTGACCTTCGGCCTCGTGAATGCCCCGGACACCGTGAGACCTGTGTTTGTGTTTTGGGGGTGTCCGGAGGTGCCGCGTTGCATCGATTGGCATGATCGTGAGTTTTGGGGTCCAAGTAACCCCGTGCATGTGCTCCGAGTATCCGTGCGGGCCGTATGTATGGCCTTGGATTGCGAGTCCAGTTGACCAGCCTGGGGCTGGGGATTTTCCACGTGTCACTGTAATTTTGGACCTAGGGATTAGGCTAGATTGACGGCTCAATGCTGTCGCGTGCGACGGTCTTGACCTGAGTCTTGTAAGTTAATGACCGTTGAGTTTAATAGGTCTAGTGGGCTGTCCAAAGTCAAGTGGCCACGAGCCACTTCTTCCCTCGTGTTACTCGCGATGGATGCGTGCGTGATTTTTTGTGTTCACGTCTGTGACCTGTCCACTAGTCGTAGCTTCCACGGCACGCGTGTGTCGGTCCACCGGGGGCACTGGTGTGGCGCACCCGAGAGAGACGATGAGTAGGGTGGTTACCATAGGGCCCCCGCGCATAGTCGAGTCTGGGCTCGGGGGGAATTACCAGCTAGAGGACAGGCCTAGGACGTATGGTCTGAGTGTGCACACGAGGCTGAGAGTTCAGACTCGTGCTGACGAGCGTGACCTCAGCTAGTTCTTATTTCGTGGTACTTCTGGTTACTTAGTGTGTCTGAGTCTCGCGCCTGGGGCATTGTAGGTAGACACTTGTGACGCTGTGTAAGACATCAGGGGACGCAACCGTTCATTCTTCTGGTGGGCGGTACTCCCGTCACGTGATGTGAGTTGTCGTGTCACGATTTCTGTTCCTCATCTTCGAGACGGGGCTTCGTGTGTTGTTTCGGAAGTGTTCCTGTAGTCGAGGTCTGGGATTTTCGGTGAGCGTCACCGAGGGCTTTTCTCTAGATGGCGTTGAGTTCACGATTGCGAGATCGTGATTGTGTTTCTAAACCGCAAGGTTTCGGCTTGGACCCTTCAGGGAGGGCAGGCCTCTACGACCGAGGTGTCGTGACGTTTTTCTAGTAACGTGACCAGGGCGGTTCGTGTCTGGTGATCCCCCGATCGTGGAATCGGGATGTCGGGTGCGTGACTTGGTTGTCCCCCGACGGGAGACTGGGTCGTGTTTTCTGGTACAGTAGGAGTAGCTATAGAGCCGAGGTTTTACCGACCGTCGTACATTACTATTCCTACTGTTACTGCTATTCTTTTTGTAGCTAGCATAGCTCTTTCCCTTCCACCATTGTTTTCTCGGTTGGGGTTCCGCGGGATCCCTACTGGGCCAGTGATAGGAGACTCACCCATGATTTTTAGGTGCGGAGGTTCTTTCTCGAGGTTCGAGGGCATTGCGTGGAGGTTCCTAGTTGCCAGCTTGCCGGACTGAGTGTTCACTTGGCGTGTGGTACGTTTTACTTCTTTAGACTGTACTTTCTGTTGGACTGGACTCTGTTGCAGTTAGTTATTTATTTCTGTTATTACATCTATTGTCCTTACTTATTTCTTATTTCTATGTACACCACACCTATCCTTTATCCCTTCTGAGTCTCTGGGCTCGTGGGAGGTGAGCTGAGGTTCGAGTTGCGCCGGTTCCTTTCCGGTACTCGGATCCCAGGTCGTCACAACCGGCATAGAATATGGTCTTCTCGGATGGCTACCACCACATCTCAGACACAGTCTCGACTGACTTGTTGTTGACCCCTAACGCTGGAAGGAAGAAGGTGTTGTTTGCTGCTGTACGGTACCAGAAGAAGCTCGACGGTCATACCGCTTCTTGGACTTTTTGAACATCCGCTTGAACTTGGACTTGGTAAAAGAAGTTCCACTAGCAGCAGGAACAGAAGATGGGACTCCTGTCACACTCGGCTGACTGACCTGATGATGCTGCACACTAGGCTGAATTGAGTCAACTTGGGCACGCCCTCGGGATCTTGCCATGTCCAGTTCTATTGCCGCAGCTGCCTGATATGCTGCATCCATCTCTACCACTCGGGTTGCTATCAGCGGCTACCTCAACTTTGCCTTCAACCCACGCAGAAATTGCTCGATTTTTAAACCTTCATCAGCAAGAATATGAGGCGCATATCGACCCAATTCCATGAACTTGTTGCGATATTACAAGACGGTCATGTCACCTTGAGCCAATTCCATAAACTGATACATCTTGTCCACTCTGACATAAGCAGGACTGTAAATACGCTCGAACGACGTGACAAATTATCTCCAAGTTATTTGACGAAGTGGACGATATCTGAAAGTAACTTCCCACTCTGTGTTCCACCACGCGAGTGCTGCTCCCTGTAGTTGAAATGTAGCCAGCATCACTTTTTCATCTTCTGTGCATTCCATGGAACGAAACACACGCTCAGTCGTGCCTAGCCACACTCTCGCTGCATCTGGATCTGCCTGTCCTTCATATGTTGGTGGATGGAATAGCAGAAACTCTTTCAAAGCTCTACCACGACCACCTTGAGGCACGTCATCACCAGGAGCAGGATCAACTTGGACTCGACCTGGAGCATTCACTAGAGGAGGAGAGGTACCACTTTCCTCCCTTGGGGTGCTACCTCTTCTTCTAGGTGACATTTTTAATCTAAAAGACACATATCAACAAAAAAAACTATTAGTAATCATGGAAAACAACCTAAGCTAGCAGTAGTAGACACAGATGGACTTGTTCTGGACTAGTGCAATTGCGATTCCTTATACATAATCTCAACATCGCTTTGATACCAACTGTAACGACCCGGAGATCTAGATACTGGTAAATCGATACCAAGAACTCGGGGAAGCCACCCAAGAGGCTGATGAGGCCCCGTAAGGGTTGTGATTTTTGTGTTTTTACCTTATTTAATTTTGTTGTTATTTGATTTATGTAAAATGTAGATTGACTCTATATTCTAAATGCGTGCAGGGGAAGAGACGGACCCAGATCTCATGGTTGCAAGCCCGGGTGGTGTACCGGGCACTGCCTAACTACCAGAGAGAGAGATTAGCTGCTATGGGGTTCGGAGAGGTTCTTAGCATCGAGATCACCCGGATCGACACGGCTCTACTGTATGCGCTACGCGTGAGGTTGGACTCGATCATCAGGGCATTCATCCTCCCGTGAGGTCATATGATCCTGACATTGGAAGACATAGTGAGGATCATTGGATTACGGGTCCACGGAGCAGCAGTGATAGGCTTCACATACACAGACTACCAGGCGATAGCGCAGGAGCTACTCGGGTTGGATCTGATGAGGCTGGGGCACCACTCATCCCAGCTAGCACGGGCGACGCTCCAGGGGAGCCTGGGGCTGAGGGGAGCAGCGATCTCGATGGGAGAGTTGCCAGAGGATCACATTGGGAGAGTAGTGGAGCAGGTCTGACCGAGAGTGGCAGCAGAGCCAGTATCGGAGGGAGATATCATCCTACGGCACTTCCTGATCTTACTGTTCGGGAAGCTTCTGTTCATGACCAGAGCTGACGGAGTGAGCTACAGCCTCCTCCCATTACTGAGGGATCTGGATAGAGTTAGAGGGTTCACTTGGGGAGCAGCGGTGCTAGCTTTCCTCTTTGACTCTCTGAGCACGACCGACCGGCAGACGATGCTGGGTGATTTCTCGCCTTTCCTACAGGTACACACCTTAGACTCTAAAATGCTTCTATTCTCATGATTATGCTTGCTATTGCTATATGTTGATGCTGACATTTGACTTTATGCAGATCTGGAGCTTCCTATACTTCCCTGGCTTAGGGCGATGGACGGAGGTACACCCAGAGAAGATCCCCATTGCGAGAGGGTGGGTGGTGGCCAGAGACATGGGATCGATCAAACGGCTGACCAAGACGATCCAGGACGACATCGAGTCATTTTTTTTTAATCAAAAATCCCTACCTAGGGCCAATGAAACCATCAACCACTGGAGGGTGATTTTATTACTGAATGAGAGAAAAATAGAAATTACATATGCCGGATGCTGGGCATACCCAGCTTATCCATCCTCAGATACGTCCTTGCCCGAAGCCACCTCATCAGAAGAGTAGTCATAGTCTACCTTCTCGCTTGATGAGGATTCGATCGGAGTAGATTTTTCCCTCACCGACAAGGGAGCTTTCGCCTCGGGACCGACGGCCGGTGCACCCCCACGCGGGCTTGGCGACGGAAATTCCCCAGACTTTGGCCTCTTTCTCATATATACCTTCGCCGTCGGAGGGATTTCACCGGTTGCCACCCACTCGGGCATGGTCACGATGGGGCCTGCCAAAGAAGGGCGATCCTGATTAGATGAAGATGTATAGGCCCACAAGGGGCGAAAAGGATAACTGCATCGGTGAAGATAATTACCCCCTTTGACCTCCACAGTCGGGGGTGGTTCATGGACAATCTCCTTGATGGATGGTGCTACCTCGAGAGCTGCAGCTTCACCCGCAGTAGGAGCAGGGACAGATATCGATTTCTCCGCAGCGGCTAAAACAAGAAACATATATAAGGGGCCTTCCCTTGGAAAGCAAATGAATACTGAAGGGCACCGGTGGCCGGAGAGCCTAACCAATGAGTTGGCTCGGCTCGACCTGAGCCACCGTAAATTCCTTGAAGGACAAAATCGAGGGGATTGGAGAGACAGCCGTCTGAGCCTTGGCAGCCTTTGCCCTTCTCCGCTCGGCCTCCCTCCTCCTGGCCACCTTGGCGGTGGCCAATGCCTTCTTTACAGGTGACTTCGCCTGAGATCTCTCCTTGGCCTTTGGCAGGGGAGTCGAGGTAGGAGTTGGCTCTACTATAACCATGGCCTCGCCAACACCGGGACCAGGCACGGGAGTTGGTTCCTCCGTGGCAGCTGAAAGAAGAGACCTATGTCAGTTAGAGCCTTGTCCCAAAATGAAGATAAGTCCTAAAGGGTGCCAGTAGCTGAGGAGTCCAACCTGCAAATTGGCTCGGTTCGACTTGGGTAGCCGCAAACTCCTCAAATGACGGGATCGGAGGCACCAGAGGAATGGTCATCAGAGCTTTGGCAGCCTCTGTCTTTCACCGCTTGGCCTCCTGTTGTCTGGCCACCTTGGCAGCGTCCAATGTCTATTTCACTGGAGACTTTGCCCTGGACCTCTTTATGGCCTTGGGCAGGGGAGTCATCATCAGAGCCGGCGGTGCCACCTCGAAAGATGGAATTACCAAATAAATTCTAAAAAATATCTAAATAAATCTAAAAATTAATTAAAAATTTTTGGGTCACTACAGAGGTTCCTCCACTTCTTGATGTATTCAAGGGCTGTCTCATCTGCCCTTTGCCTTGTTGAGTAGAGCTCAGTCATCGTGACCTCCCTTTCGGTGATGTGAAATCTTTCTCTGAACTTTCGCTGCATATCTGACCAATCAACAATTGAACCTACCGGGAGGCTAGAGTACCATTCAAATGCGAGCCCCATCAGCGAGGACCTGAAAAATTTCAGTAGATATGACTCGTCTGTGGCTAGGTCACCCATGACGGTCATGTAGTATGCGACATGTTCCTTCGGGGATCCCTTCCCGTTGAATTTGTCAAACTTAGGCGGCTTGCTGATCCCTGGAGGGAGCCACTTGGATGCATGATGTGGCGGGTATGGCACTCGATAAGCATCAAATACGACATAGTTGCCTTCACTTTGCTCGACGAGCTTCAGCTCAATCATTCTTCCGACCATCAGCTTGTTGATAGCGATCGGATCGACTGGCTCTGGGTAGAAGTGTGCCGGATGTAGGTAAGGGGTGACCAAGGTGGTCTCCTATGGCGGAGGATGCAGAAATGGAGGTGCTTAGTGCACCTGTGGTAGCTTTGGCGGCATCAGCGGCTGAGGTGGTCGCCATGCTGGGCTCTACCGACTGGGGCAGGGTGTATAGTGGTGGGAAGTCACACGGGTTGATGCCTCCCCGCGATGATTCAACTTGCGTTTTAGGCTACTTGGAGGCCGAGACTTGCTCCGTCTTCTCCATCAGCTGCTTCTTCAGAAGTTCTATCTCCTACTGGTATTTCTGGAGCAGCATCAGTATTGATGGGTCCATGGTTGCTGTGCTGGGGATGGCTTCTGCTGTCTCCCCTGAAGCTCCTTCAGACAAGATGTTTAGTAACACCTCCTCCTCTTCAACCGTCACCACGTTTGAAGTTAGGGTGGTGACTTCTTCAGGCAATGTTTGTTTTTATTTTGCCGCTTTCAGCATTTCCCTTGCGGCTTCTGCTCTTCTGGTGTTTGGCCCTGGTCTTTCAGCTAATCGAGCCAATTCTTGGGGGTGCTCAAGCAGACCTTCATATTTATCAGCCACTCCGGCCATATTACAGGTGACAACCCGCATGTTTGAATTAAAACATGTAAATACATGCATCCCTATGTCCCAATCATGTTTTAGCATGCTTTATCTTTTAGTTACTATGAGTTTCACACATTATTTGTCTTAGGATAGGCTTTGCACGCCCTAATTACCTTCTGCCTGTTACAAGCAGAAGGCGATCTCTCAAAGACCGCTACTGTCAATTAGTGGTTCTAGACTAACCGCTATTTCAAGAAGCAGTTCTGGATAGACCACTTTCTTCTATCTATTTTCTGTTTCCTGTTTACTCTAAACACATTGCAGATCAAACCTTATAATTATATGTTAAGCTTAGGTAATTATGTTTTATTCCTAATTATGACCTTATATTCATAATTTTGGTTATATTGTGCAGCAAGCATGATAGGTTTCATGCTCCGCATGTTTGGTAAACTTATTTTAATCTTATGTTAATTTCATGCCATAATCATACAGGCTTGTATTAAAGTTAGTTTCATATGATTTATGGCACTTGTTACATTGGTGTTGATTGATGTTTCCATGTATTTCACTCTCATCTCTAGTCTTTCATAAGTACATAGCACATATCTCGGTATGATGCTATTAGTTACACACGCACTTGATAGGCACACTCTCTTGGACTTGTGATCCTCTCCGTCAGATATTCCTTTAGTCAGACTAGGTGATCATGTTTCGAGTCCTTCGTAAGTCTCCGTGAGCATGGGATTTCCGCTAGGACGCCGAGCTGGTTGTACCCTAAAAATCCGTTGATCTAGAAAGCACTTACCGGCATTTTTGTTGTTCCTTGGCTAGTTGCTTCCATCAAGCGATCTCCACTATCAAGTAGCGGCCTTCCCATGACCACATTCTACCATATTACTCTACTGTGTCAACCCTTCCTTGTTCTAGTGTCGACACTGTAAAGAAACGGTCCTTACTTGACCGCCACTTCCAGATTGCGGCCTTGGCTTGACAGCAACCTCTTGAAAATGGTCCAGGAATGATTGTGCTCTTCCCAACTATGCTTAACCCGAGGTTTCATCCAAGGGTTGATTTTTCTATGTTCCCAAATGGTCTTTTGATTATCTAAAACCTAACACTTGTTCAAATAAGGTATTAAAGGATTATGAAAGTTAATGAAAGTATCGTTATGCTATCAGATTCCTTCTGTAGCATGATCTTGACGTCTAAAAGAATCTCATCTAATGGCTATTAAACGTATTTTTAGATATTTAATTGGCACAATTGATTTTGGCTTGTGATTTCCCATCGGTAGTTCATTTGACCTAATTGCTTACACCGATGCGGATTATGCCAGATGTATTGTAGATCGTAAAAGTATGAGTGGATATTGTCAGTTTCTTGGTGGGTGTCTAGTTTCATGGCCTCCAAGAAACATCATTCAGTAGGGTAGCACCGGTGCAGGTTGTAAAGCGCCAAAGTAGTATTCCCCACTAGCTGCAGGTCCAGGCCCAGTCGCCGGGGTAATTTGAGTGAAGTGCCTTGAAGAGCCCGTGGTCGCATCATGAATTTGTCAATTGGAAAGGTGTTGAGGAAGAGGCGCCAATCATCCCTTATTTTCTTATCTGTGGTCCGACATTCGACCTATTTAGGAAACCCAGATGCATCTTCAATAAAGAAGAGCGGGTGGCTCCCAAATATTCGGCTAGCTGATGGCATGTTCTCCTTGGGTAGAAATTTCAGTCTAATTTCCATCAACACTCAAGGACAATCATTGACCCGAAGAGGGGACCTCCTAGAGAAGCTAAACTAAGACCCTCATAAAGGTAAGAAAGAACGGCTTAGGAGATGGATAAACCCTGCCACAATCCACTAATGATACTGAGGTTTTGAATATCTAAGAGGTGGTCGGTGGTGAAAAAGAGCAAAACCCCACATAAGTAAATAGAGGTAGCCTTGGCTATGGCTTCATACCTCCTGCTTTTGTTCTTGCAATAAGCAGTGATCCATTGAGCCATGGGTATCAAGTGGATATGTTGGGAACTAATCATGGTCCTAACGTCCTTTGGATTATGTACGAAATCTCCCAAGATGAGTGATGGATCTATAGGGTCAACCGTATGACATACCCAGTCTTCATCCCCCACCTTGGTCTTAGGAAGGGCTAGGTAGGTCTTAACCTCTTCTATAAGAATGGTAGCTTCAAAGATTGGGAACATGAAGGTGTGTGTTTGAGGGTGCCACAACTCTACTGAGGCTGAAATGCTAGGCCAATCAAAGGAAATTTTCTGGAAATTCTTGGCTAGGACTAATAAGGGGTGAAGGTGCCATGCCCTTAGGATTGAGATGACTTCTAAAGGGAGTTTCTTTATCATGGGAGCCACCAGCGAGATGACGACACCGGGAAGCTGCTAAGACGCGTGGTGGAGCGAGGATCGGTGCGGTTTTGGCGCGATCCCGAACGGTGGATTCAAAGCCGACGGTTCAATTCACGTGGTGATTTTTGGCGCGGTGTAGTCATTTCGGCACTCAGTTTCTTCGGTGGAGGTAGCGAGACGGGTCGCTACTTCGTTCCACATGTTTTCCCTACTCCTGTGCGCGGTTTGGTGCTCGATCAGGAGAGATTGGGCCGGTTTAGTAAAAATCATAGTTTTTGGGATTTGTAGGGTTCGCCAAAAAATGGCAACCATTCTTAGCCTAATTAGTGTCAAAACGACCATTGGGATGTCAGGATCCCATTCCGGTAAGTTTTGTGTCGATCGGTTGTCATTTGGGGCCGGTAGGAGTCCTGGAACCCTGGTGACTAATTTAGGGTCGATTTGTCAGAATCGCCCCGAACTGACGTTTTAACGCTTGCATGCAGTGTTTTTTGGGCCCAGGTGTGTTGTATGGTCGTGTGCGTCTGTTTCCCTTGTGCTTTGGCGTGAATGGGGCGGGGAATGGGCCGATTCGGCCGTTCCCCTATTTTGCTCACTAGCTTTATGTAATGGTCATACCAGAGATCGTCACCTGCATGACGGCCCCTCGTTAGACAGTCACAGTCGTTGGTCATTTTTGGTGTTTGGAGGCTGGGTTGGTGTGTCAGACCAGCATAGGACTGTCACATAGCTGTAACGCCCCTATGGTGGTGCGTTACGTTCTGGTGGTTTCCGAGGACTGTAGTTATTAGTCCCTCGATGACCATGTCTACCTCGAAGATCGGGTCAGTCTGTTAGCCCTAATGGACCTCTCCTTATGTGTCAGGTTGTGTAACGCCCCTGATCTGGTGCATTACATGGTTCGTGTTAGGCTTTAAGGCCCGTTGGCCTTGACGCCCCTGTCCTGGGGCGTCAGGTGGTGTAACGCGCCTGGGTTGGTGCGTTACGTCGTTCGAATCATAGTTTTAGGCCTGTTTGCCCTGACGCCCCTACCCTGGTGCGTCAGAGCAGGTAACGCGCCTAAGGAGGTGCATTACAGTCCTCTTGTTGGCCGTGATGGCCATTGTTCAGTTCTATGTCTATTCTATGTATCTGTCTGTCTTAGGTTTGTGCTTTAGGGTGGTATCTAGCGACTGCTACAGGGTGTGGGAATTCCCTGAGCCACGCCCCTCTCATGGGCGCTAATTCCATTAGCTTCAGTGCTTTAATCCCATTAAATAAAGCAAAAACCCAAATGGCTAGAGATAGCACCTCCGCGCAGAGCCGCTGTTAAAGAAACAACGCCCCTCAAACAGTCGCGTGCCATTAATTCTCTTTTCTCTCTCCTACCTTTCAGTGCATTTTCTATCCTTTTAAGATTCAAAATTCAAATAACGCCTCCGTATGATGTCGTTCATCTATAAATAACGCCCTTTACACAGTCGCCTGTCATGAATGACAGCTACATAATTACCTGACAGTCTTGATTTCCCCAACACATGCAAAGATACAACGCCTGTTTACACAGCCGCGTCATCTTGATATAGCGCCTCTAGACCAGTCGCTTATTATACAAAATTTCCAAAAATGAGAATTTCTATGAAATAACGCCTTCGTGCTTGGTCTTTAAAATAAGAAGAACGCCCTTCCCCAAGTCGCTATTTCTTTTGAAACCGCGAACACCATAACTTCCCATTAAGCCTCTGCCCTTCCACCTCCCTCCATTTCCATTCTCTGGTTCTCAATCTCTCCCCCGCCCGCTCTGCAACCTCACCGATGATAACCCTCTCACTCTCCCCTGTCCATGGAGTACGCCGACAGTTCAGGTTCCGACAAGAGACGACGGGTGATGGCACCCGCCGTCATCCTTCTTGATGACGAATACCACGCCGGGGAGGCCGTTCCTCCCGCGGTGATAGATGCTCCGGTGGTGGAGCACGGCGGTGGTGAAAACACCGACGACGAGAATGAAAGGGGAGAGGAAGGAGGAGAAGAAGAAAGAAGAGAAGAAGGTGGCGCTTGAGATGAAGAACACGGTGATGGTGGTGACGAAGAGCCCGGACCCGACGACAGTGAACCCGGTGGCAGAGCACCACCCCCTCCTCCTCCCTGCCAAATGCGGGGAGGGTTCATGGACCCTGCACCGAAGAGGGTGAGTGCATTTTTTTTGTTTATTTTCTTTCTTTTTTGTCTGAAGAAACCATGGACGAAGGAGCAGGGCGGTGGAATGGGGAAGAACGCACAGGAATATGGTGACCACTCTTGTGGCGTCATTCCTGAAATCGCGACCAGGGGGGGTCGCAAGAAAATAAGTTCGAAGACTCGGAAGGGTTAAAGGATAGGTGTGGTGTACATAGAAATAGGAAATAAAGCAGGACAACATATATAACAGAAATAAACATCTAACTACAACAGAGTCCAGTCTAATAGAAAGTACAGTCTAAAGTAATAAAACGTACCACATGCCGAGTGAACACTCGGCCTGGCGAACTGACAACTAAGAACCTCCACGCAACACCCTCGTACCTCGAGGAAGAACCGCCACACCTGAAAACTAGGGATGAGCCTCCTATCACTGGCTCAGTAGGGGTCTCGCGAAACCCCAACTGAAAACAACAGTGGTACGGAAAGCAGCAACTACGACAAGAATAACAGTAACAGCAGGAACAGTAAACACGGTGGCTGATAAAACCTCGGCTCTACAGCTACTCCTACTGTATTGGAACGGAACCCAACACCCCGATCCCACGGTCGGGGAACAACCAGACACGAACCACCAGACTACGACCACCCTAGTCACACTACCAAGGAAATGACACGACGTCACTGTCGTGGAGGCCTATCCTCACAGACAAGGGCCCACACTAAAACTACGTGGTCTGGAAACGCAGTCACGACCTCGCCGTCGTGAACTCAACGACGTCTAGGGAAAGCCCTCGGTGACGCTCAAAGAAAATCTCAGACCTCGACTACGGGAACGCTCCCAAAACCACACACGAAGTCCCGTCTTGCAAACGAGAAATGAAAACCCAGGACACGACAACTTACGTCATGTGACGGGAGTACCGCCCACCATAAGAACGACCGGATGCGTCCCTTGATGTCTTACACCATGCCACAAGTGTCTAGTTACCACGTCCCAGGCGGAGACAAAGACACACCAAGTAACCAGGAATACAAAACAAGGACTAGCTAAGGTCGCGCTCGTCAGCGCGGGCCCGACACCCTCAGCCCCGTATGCACACTCAGACTATACGTCCTAGGCCTATCCTCTAGCTGGTTCTTCCCCCTAAGCCCGGAGTCGGCTGTACGTGGGGGCCCTACGATAACCAGCCTAACAACCGTCTCTCTCGGGTCAGCCGCTCTACCACTCCCGGGTGGGTCAGCACGCGTGTGTCGTAAGAAGGCTATGACTAGTGGGGGCTCACAGAACGTGGACACAGAAAACCACGCATGCACCTATCTCGAGTAAGTTTGGTGTGGCGACAACGGTGGTTAGAGCTGGTGAGGGAGAGCTTCATTTGACTCTATTCGGGGGATTTAAACCCCCTCCTTCCAGACCCCTAGAGGCTCCTAGTAGGCTTGTCCTCAGAGCTGTACCCCCGGGTGTTCTATTTTGGTCTCGGTGTGATACCCACGGCCTATTTTAGGCACCATCTCTTGATGGACGTGTTCCCGCTTCCTTCTGGTAAGCTCCCAGGTTGGGAAGGTTGTGCCAAAATTTTGTCAAAAATTTATTTTCAGCAACCATTTTCTGACTTTGTTTATTTTCTCTAGTTTGCTTTTTGTACAGATAAGATGGCGTCTGACTCTTCTTCTTCTCGCACTATGGTGATGTAGGAAAACGTCGACTCTCTGGACCACTGTCACGAACAGCTAGCTATAGTTGCAAAGTCTTCTGATTCAAAGACTGACACAGTAGACACTGGTAGTCTACTCATCATTGGGGGTGATTCTTTTAAGTATCACCGTGGAGATGGCATCAGGCGGGATCATCCCAAGGACAAGCACTTAATGTCCTTCCTCAGGCGGTTCAATCTTCAGGGGGAGAGAGATCTATTGCTTGTCCGCAAGGCTGAACTGGCACTGCTGGTTGAGAGGGACAACTTGGCAGACTTCGTTGTGCACGGAAGGCTCATCTGCCAGCCTAGTGAACCGCAAAAATGGGGTGCCGTGCTCAGACTCTAGGGTTTAGCTCCAGAGGGCGGACTGTTGACCAGAGCACCTAAGTTTATACCCGCCCGCTGGAATGACACCGTCGACCGTGTTGACCGAGAGAAGTCAATATTTGGTCTATTCTTGGCGCCACTGAAGTGGGCGTAATGAGAAGAATCATTCCTGCTGGACTGCTTAGCGGTCTGATTCAAGCACCAAATTTTTGTAGGGCCACCGACGCCCATGCGTTCAAACCCAGAGTAGTGGAGTTCACAGACTACATCCTGCAAATTTATGCTCCTATCTTGGTTAAGGCAGGAATATATCATAGCGTATATGCATCAAGGTACCGCTACCCTATCTCCATGGCTTTATGCTGCGGTATGATTGAAGTATTCTGCCCGGAGTATAACACTTTCAATACTTCAGAGGGAGAGACTTCTTTAGACCTTTGGAGTCTTTCACTACTGAGTGGCCTACCAATTGACAGTGAGCCGTATGAAGAAGTCTGTTGGCCAGATTGGCTGAAGGACCAAACAGACGGCGAGGGCTGGTATCTGGCGGGCTTTGCTTACCACTACCTGATGATGGCCTATCATACACTTTGCAGCTTGTTGCATGATACCAGAGAAGCACGCAAGCCTGGGGAGAAGAGGCGTGTACGGATGGGCACCTGGCTCCAATACTTATTCGGTGGGGAGTGAAAGTATGATGACTTTCCCACTGTAGCACCGACTGCTCTAAAGCGAAATAAGAGGGTCTGGCGACAAGCCGCTTTCCCTCCTGTTTTGAAAGAAGGGTAGCAAGGAGTTCGAAACCTTGCTGGTGTTGATGCAGTCATGCATTGTGCTGCATATCTGACTTATTAGATATGTTCCTTTGCCCTCCCGCAAGGCGACGAGAGCCTGATTAAAGTTGAGGGCATCTATCCAGCCTGCTTGATGGCTTGGGGCACGAAGCTCTCTCTCTCCGTAGTAGCATTGTGCCTTATTTACAAAATGCTGGGAGACAATCACCAGTTTCATCTCCCCATGAATTTGCGGATGGTTGGTCCACTACATTTCTTCAATGCCTGGGTTTGTACATTGTTTCCACAGGCTGCTCCTCGTGGGTTACAACCCTCACAGATTGTTTCAAGGATGATAGAGTTCGCCAGTGCTGAATTGACGTAGACAGCGGAGCAGCTCTTTGCCATCAGGGGAAAGCTGACAAAGGTTTCAATTGACGCGCCTAGAGTTCTATACTTCTGGAGCTTGGCAGTCCATTTCAGCCCGCTTGTGAACAAGATGCGAGGATGCCGTCTCTTTGTGACAGAAGAGTATATTCATCCCATTTTCGGTGCTAAATGTACGAGGCCAATTCTGGAGTCAGAATTGGTTGATTGGGTGCTAGCGATCAGACGAAGCGTCTTAGTCTTTCGGAAGAGCGACATTTTACGACTGGAGCCATATTATCCATTTCGATTCAGTTGAAATTTCGGTTATGATCAGCACATTCCTCCTTCGTACACACAGTTTGCGCTGCTAAATAGGCATCGAGCCCGCCAGGTAGCAAATGATGAGGCTCGTGCGTGGTGGGATTACTTTCATCACTGGGAGGAGGCTTCATTCAGAGTCCCGGCTCCTGCTTTTTTCCCTCGCGTTACTCCAGAATATATCAAATGGTGGAATGTGGGAATGGGATTCTATAGAAATTTCCACTGAGAATGCTCGGCTATTGCAGAACATAGATTCTTGGATTCTCAACCAGAGTCGACTTTAGACATTGAGCCTCCTTATCTGAAGAAGCTAAAATCTTGGACCAACACAGAAGTGATGGCTTATCTAGAGGCGCGGAAGGCTGTGAAGCCTCGTTTGCCTAGCGCTGAGGCGAAGCTACCAGAAATCAGCAAAGATGTCTTCGTGAAGACGCTTCAGGGGCTATGCCACGTAAGCAGTGAGCGGGTAGTCCTTCAGGAACTTCCTTTGCCAGTGGAAGAGCCCGTCCCTTCTGTAACTGAATGGCATCCTGAGACCGATAGTCTCCATCCTTACAAGACCTTCTTAGAGGGGAAGACCGATGGGATGGACTTTATAGCAACACCCCCTGGTTGTTTGCATTGCTTCGTTCCCAAGGGCTTTCAGTAGGCGGCTCGAGCGAAGCCATTTTGGGCCAGCCTCTTCTTCTCTCCTTCAAATCTGCTGATGGATGGGGGCTGGACCATCTTGGTTTGCATTATTATTTGCCTTCTCGGGGCCATTCGTACTTGGCGTCACTGGTCGAGCAAAACGAGACAATTGGAGATGTATGTTGGCTCATTCGTGAGGCTGCTTCGCGAGATAAAGTGCCCTCGCTATTCTATTGACCTCTTTCCCCTTTGTATGCAGGGCCGGCAGGTATGTTTCATTTCTTTATTTTAGCCTTCCGGTCTGTTCTTTTCTATTGCAGTATATGTCATTCTCACCCTTGTGCGTATGCAGTCTGACTCACTTCAGAGGAGACTCGACACTTTAGGGAGCTGATGATAAAAGCTCAGAAGCTGACAAAGTTCAGGATTCCCGAGCTGGCCCCAACCACAACACCATTGCCTTCTGGTGATTCGCGGAAGCAAACCAGATCCCAGGTGAGGGAGGCTATCAGTAAAGCCAAGGAGGCGGTTACCCAGGTGACACGGTGTAACGCCCTTGTCTTAGTAGATCCTTAGTGGTCCGGGTCTAGAATCCACGCAGGGAGGGGTTCACGGGGAGGGGAAAACAATTACATACACTACCCTCGCGCAGGAGGGGGGATCACGGGGTGGGGAAACGAGCAGTCAACCGTACGCCCAGCTCGAGCGTCCAATCGAGATGCAGCCAACTCCTGGATGGAGCCCGAGGGATGTCGAAGGATGCCTGAAGGTCTGGTGCCGAGCTGGTGTCATTGGATGGGGACGGTGGCCGCTGCGACAGGCCTGTGCAGTTCTGCCACGCAGGACTAATTGGCGCAGTTGGGGTGCGTCAACCGGTACGGGTGCTGCAGAATTCCAAACGCAACGGGACCAAGTCTGGGACGTTGCTGACTGGGAGATCTACAATCCCTCAGAAGATGGCGGCCGTCTGATCACCTCGCTAGATGTGGTCGCAGGAATGGCCGGCGTCAGGTTCCTGGGCGAACAGCTAGACCAGTCACCGATAGCTGTGGTTGAACTTCCAGTGCCGACGTTGGATAGGGACAAGACCACATGCGTTGGTTCCATATCGTCGAAAGTGGCAACTTTGCCGAAATCTGTCTGACCTGAAATGGAGAGGAGGAGGGGGTGTCGGGGCCGACTTGACAGCAGCTTGTCCTGGGCGAACAGAGGACTCCGGGTCTGGCACGACTGAGGGAGAATGGACGCCCTGGACGGAGATGTTGTCAAAAGTAGGCGGGACCACCTCTGGTACATCGGTGCTTTGGAGAGGAAGAACTCTCATGAAGAAATCTCTGACTGATTTGTGTAGGGGTGGGCGGTGGAGCTGCTACCAAATGGTACTCAAGTTTAGACCCGAGTCTGGCGTAGTTGCACGAGAATGGACGACGCGAACGGTGCTGAGGTCGGATCGCAGCGGGACCACTTCTGGAACGAAGCTAGCTCGACGAAGAACGACTCCACAGAAGGCAACTTTGGCTGGTTCATACTGAGGATGCCGAGGTAGTCTCTGCAAATGCAACCTCTGCTGCAGGCTGGTTGCAGAGAGTAGCAGAGAGGTCTTCCTGATCCACGGGAGGTCGTAGTAGCGACGGGCGACTCCGGGAATGCTGTGGACGCACGGAGCGGGGGAGGGTGAACCTGGGTTATAGAGGGAGAGAGGGCTGGGGCGTGGGATGCTGGTGGCTAGGGTTAGGGTTGATGGGGGGCGCGCGATTATATGTATGCTTACATGTTCATAGTTTGGGATAGGGTGGATTAATACTCACACAACTTTTTTGACAATCACAGTGGGACACCTAGTACCCATCACGTTATTTTTAGTCTCCTGCAAAGTTTGGTGGGTGTTTGTGCATGTTTGGGCGGTCTTTTCTTCATTTTCTTACTGCTCTGGGCGTTTTCGGGTCTGTCAGGGCCTTGCGATCATCCCCAGGGCCGCGAAGTGAGCCTAGCGGTCATCACTGGACTACTAGGGCCTTTCAGGTGGCCTTGCGATCGTTTGGTAAATTGCAAGTGACAAAAAATAGTCATTTGGTAGACCACTTTCTGATTCTGGTAGTTCTGGTGCAGTGCTCACAGGGCCATGTTCGTTGATCTATAACTTGGCCTCCCGGGGTCAGATTGCCCTGTTCTTAGGCCCGTTTTGTAGCCCTTTATATTGTCTTTCTATCCATACATCATATGCATTATTTAGGTCATGTTTGCTTAGTTTAATCTTGTCTTCATTTTTGAGTTTTCTGCATAAAGTCTGTAGGCAGGCACAGAGATAGGTTCACAGGTACGTCCTTGCTTGATAATTTGATTGCCTTCCCGAGGTCTAATTGCTTGGTTCTTAGTCCCATCTTGTTCCCATTTATATTGTCTTTCCATCCATACCTTATTTGTATTATTTGGGTCACATTTGCATAGTTACATTATGTCTCTATTTTTTTCTTTTTGTGAATAAAATCTGCATGCAGGTTCAGGGGCAGACTCACAGGTACATTTTGCATTAATGATTTCTTTACCTTCCGAATTCTAATTGTGCTTGTTCCTAGTCCTGCCTTGCTGTCATTTGTATCATCTTCATTTTCATTTGTGGTTTGCATGCATTTGATTATGTTTGCATAGTTTAATATTGTCATGATTTTCTAGTTTTAGTCTAGAAATTACATGCGCTCCAGTGCGCATAGGGCCATGCATTTTTCATACCATAGTTACATTCCCCATTGATAAGTGACCCTCTCACCTCCATATTCCTTGGGGTCAACTAGGTGATCTTATCCAGGACCTCTATAAGTCCCCGTGAGCCGTGGATTTTCACACAGACGACGGGCCAGTTATACCATTCCACCCCTTAGGCTTGCATTTGCATACGTGTGAGGGAGTTGACCTTCTTCTTTTTTTTGAACACTTGCATATATTATTCTTACTTTGTCTTTGGGGGGTGGGAGAGTTGGTTGGATCCGTGGGGCAACTACGAGATCGCCGTATCAGATGCCACCAGTCGACATAAATGCAGGGTCGGTACCAACCTAGGGTTCATGTGAATTGCACCCTCACGGACTTTGCCAGGCCAAGGGAGGCCCACTGTCCAAGAGACATTTCGCCTGCCCGTGGAATTTAGATTTTTTAATTTCTGAAAGTTAACTATTCAGTACTGACTCCACAAAAGTTGGACCCCCTTAGTTTTCAGTCTTTGTCATCTATTTCTGTTAATTTAACCATGGTTTACCACTCACTATGGTTACCATATAAAATAATGACTATTTTACCCTTGTGGGGAGAGAGAGAGAGAGAGAGAGAGATTCATGGGGCCCTGAAATTGGTTTCCCTTCCAGAGCCAGCTCCTCCAGCTGGGGGCAGAGAGAGAGAGAGAGAGAGAGAGAGAGTTTCATCGGGCTGTGAAATGGGGTTTCCCTCTCCAGTGCCGGCACCTCCAGTTGGGGGCAGAGAGCTACTTCCATGTTCTTCCTTATCCTCCTTCTCGGACGTGGGTTTGCTAGAGGAGTTGCAAGAGAGCACTGGGGCATGATGGGTGAGCTGCGACGCCGAGTTGGAGGAGGTGGTGAGGGCGACCTCCTTGCTCAGGGAATGGTGTTGGGTGAGGATCCCTACTTGAGTGTGGGGGAGAGAGAGCATGGGCATGTGTCTGTCGGAGTGTGCGTGTGTTATGGATCTCAAGGGCTTCTCAAAACTTCCCCAGCAGGTCTCTTGCATGGTAGCCAAAAAAAGAGAACCCATCAGAGTTACCACCTCCATGGAGGACCACATGGCCATGTTACCAGTACTGCCATTAGGAGGGATGCCCATGTAGCAGCAGCGGTGGCCACCCACGGGAAGGTTGAAAGCAAGAACTTTGCACCTAAGCAGAACTCCAACAAGGACCGCCACACCAAGGTGGATGTAGGGGGAGGAGGATCCAGATGCCCACCTCTGCACTGCCAGGATTTTCCAACTTACCAGGAAGCTTGCCCATCCAGTGGCTGCTCCGGTGCCCTCTCGGGGGGGGGGGGGGGGGGGGGGGGGGGGGGGGGGGGGGGGGGGGGGGGGGGGGATTCTTTCCTCCAAATTTTCTTACTATTACCCTTTTAATTTATTTTCTCTTTTTTACATTCTTAGGGCTGGTTGTTGTGGGGGGGGGGGGCGCGCCCCCGCCAATTGGGTAAACCTTGTAGGCGGGGAAGGGCGCCGTGGGGGAGCAGATAGATAGTTGGGGTATCCATCGACGTGGGGTTGCGGCGCGGGGTTCTTACTGTTTTACCGCTGCTTTATTTTTTATCTTTCACCGCTTCGTCGTCCCTTTAATAGCCCGGCAGGTTGGTAGCCGTGAGGGTGGGTGGTGGACCTGGTGGTATGGGCACGGGTTTTGAACGATTGGTCTCCTGCGACTTTTCGATCGCCCCAGCGACAACTGTTTGGGGACATCGTCTGCCCCCGACCGGCCTCAGAGCCTGTGGCAGAGTAGAACTGAACGTCGGTGAGGGGTTAGGCCTTCCAGTAACTACGCATTTGAGTGGGTTAACTCAGTGGAGTTACGTGACCTCAAAGTTGGCTCATTTTTACTTCGAGAACGGTGGGGGAGGGAGGGGGCTTAACTCACCGGGCCACCGAGTTCCGTAACCCTCCTGAACAGGTGGGGGCAGCTGACGCGGGGTGGGAGTAACCTTGGGGTGGGGTAACTCCTGGGTAACTCGTTGTCGAAGTTGTGCTAGGGGTAGAGGTTTCCGGCTGGTGAAAGGTGGAGGCTGGAGGTTAACACTCCTGCTGTCTCCTCGTCGTTCCTCAGCTCCCCTCTCCCGTTGTTGTTAAATCTTCTTCTTCCCTGGATTTGGTTTTCGACAGTTGATGCTTGTCCAAAGGTCTGGTTATGATCACTTTGGTACGACATTGACAGCATTTTATTGCGAGATCTCACCGTCTGTTTATTTATGCTCTCGCTACTGTCCTGCCCGCCCTCCCACGTCAAAAAAACCGATCACGTCGATGCCATTATCAGCATCCGGGCGTCATGTTCTCCGCCTGTGTTGCCCCCACGTTGGTGGTTCCGTCCATTCTTTTCTCTACGTGTTGGGGGGCCTCGGCACATGAGCGTAGCTTTCGCTCTTACTGTATGCACCAACACTGCGTTGATGCTTCTTTAGGGGCATTGCATTGGCTGGATGTGGAGAGAGAGAGAGAGAGAGATTGTGTGTGGAGGACCCGAGTGGGTCTCTTGGGGGTCGCCACTGCTAGACAAGGAAGAAGACGAGAAGGCGGCGAGGTCCTTGAGCTTCGAGGTCATCCTCCCCAATTGCAGGGCCACCTTCACCTCGAACAGCTCCATGTCCTCCCTATCCTCCCCTTCCAGGTTGGACTCAATTATCTCCTCCAGTTGCTCGTGGTACCCGGTGATGTTCCTGAACAACTCAAACACCATGCCCACCTGCCCCCTGTGCTCCACCGTGTTCACCACCGTCACCAGCACCCCACACGCGACCCCAGCAAGCACGGACCATGACCCACACGAAGGGTCGATGGCGACCGTCGCTACTGCTGCCAGGCCGGTGAGCAGAGGACCAGAGAGTGTAAGGACCCTGTTAATCTTCAGAACGAACTTGCCCAGCTTCACATACTCCACTATGTCCTCCTTGAGGGCTTCCAGCACACCTTCCATCTCCTTCTCGAGCTCCTCACTCCAACCGTTCCTGTTGTCTGTTTCGTCAGCCGTGTAGGTGGGGGGTGTTGCTGCTGCTTCGGCCACCAAACAGAGGGCTGCACTACTTTCGAGAACTTATCGAGCATGCCCCCAAGCAGGGGGAGCGGGTAGGCCCTATCCAGGGCCAGCACCCGATCCATGCCCCCAAGCAGGATGAGCTCCGTGGAGATTAGAGGGGAGAAAGAGCTCAGGCGAGCTAGTGTTGACCAACAAATGTCATGTTGATGTTGGTAGAGCCCGTTCTGTCTTCGCATGCCCGGCGTGGGGACTGGTCATTTGACTGGTGAAAACTGTTGAGTTGACTCATTGCAGTAGTAACACTAGAAATGTGACCAACAGTCGTCATTGTGTTACCCTATCTATGCATGTTCGGCGTGGGTTTTGACCTTGGATATGGAACCCGTAGAGGGGGGGTTCTGTCTTCTATGGTGTTCACCAGACGAAGAAGGTTTCTCTAGATGTGCCATGTCATTCTTTTTTCCCCATCTTACTCATCATAGTTTTTTTTTAAACTTATATTTAATGCTCTTAGAAATATTGGAATTAGATTTAAACACGCATTTATATAATTTCATAATGAAATGACCAGGATAAGAGTGATAAATAAGTCTGCTAAAAGTGTGATATCATAATATTCTCTATTAAATTTAAAAATATGCCCTTTAATAATTATTAGTTTTTTGCTCATTTTTTCTTTGCTATTTTCTTCCCCCTTTTCTTCATCATTTTTTTATTTTTATTTTTTATTTTACACTATGTACAAGGTCTCATGGATAGAGCTTTTTGAGGTAAATCCCATTCCAGGGGTAGGTGAGCTCTACCCCATTAGCGTCCACCAATTTGTATGTGTTTCCAGAGAAGACCTCCTTGACAATGTATGGACCCTCCCAATTCTCTTGAAGTTTTGCCTTAGGACTAGTGGCCTTAGTGAGTTTCATTTTTAACACCAGTTCATCTATTTTGAATTTCCTCTCAAGGACCTTCTTAGCATAAAAATGTGCAATCCTTTGACGATAAATTTGTGCATGATCGGCCGCGATCATTCATTTCTCATCTAATAGTTTCAACTGGGCCAATAGGTTTTCTCGACGTTGCTCGAGATCGAGCTCCGGGTCCAACTGCACTCTTAGTGATGGGACTAATATTTCATATGGGAGTACCGCCTCTATCCCAAAGGTTAATTCATATAGGGTTTGACTTGTGGGAGTGCAGACAGAAGTACGATAAGCCCAGAGAGCCTTGATGAGGCGATCTGGCCAATCAAAGTAGTGGTGACATTTACAGGTTTTCTTGATTATCCTTATGAGAGTTTTATTGGTAGCTTTGGCTTGACCATTTCCTTGTGGATAATATGGAGATGAGAGATGCAGGTTGATGCCATATTTACCACACATGTCGCGAAGCTCTTGTGACGTGAGCTGTGGTACGTTATCGGTGACGATGTCACGTGGGACGTTGAACCTGGCGAGGATGTTGCACTTGATGAACTTGACCACCATCGATGCCTTGATTTTCGTGAACGCCTCAACTTTCGCCCACTTTGTGAAGTTCTCCTTAGAGGTGAGGATGAAGGATTTCCTCCAGATTTCCTCCAGATTTCTCTAGTCTTATCTTCCAGGGGGCCGACTACGTTGAATGCCCACATGGCGAAAGGCCAGGGAGCTATAAGAGGGTGGAGCGAAGACGAAGGAGCGTGAATCTTGTCCGCATGAAGTTGGCACTTAGCATAATGATGGACATAGAGAGCACAATTGTAAGGCCCGTTTGTTAATGGATCCTTATCGATATCAAAATAGAATTTAATTCATGAATTTAGAAATTTTTATTGGGTTTAATGGGCTAGTAGGGATGATTTTTTTTATTTTTTATTTTTTAGATTTTTAAAACCTTGAATTTCTTTTCTATAAACAAATCCCTTCACCCCCTCTCCTCTCATTCTCTCACACACACACTCTCTCCTCTAGTTTCTCACTTTCTCTCCCTCACTTCTCAGGGTGGCCGACGGAGGTAGAGGCGGGTGAGCTGGAGACGACGCGGGGGTGGCGAGTGGCGAGGATGGAGTGAGGAACAAGGCGGTGGCACAATGTGGCTCGTTCACGAGTTCCTGATGTCGACGTGGGTTCGAGAGGCATTTTCATAAGAAATTGACCTCCTTGGCACGAAACATCTTCGGTGGAGGTAGGGGGATGGATCCCTGGACCTTGTACTTTATTTTTCCACATTTTGTAGGCCGAGGCAAGGCCTAGAGTGGGTTTTCATTTATGTCGGGGCAGATTTTTCATGTTTAGGGTGAGTGACGATTTTCATCCGATCGAGGGACTTTTTACCATTTATTTATGTGCATTTGATGGGTTGGGACCCGGGGAATGGTCCCCAGTGTTTTCCCCCTTGATCGAGATCGAGTGGGTGTGGAATCAGACCCTTAGGTTGGGGCCGGACCATCACTTTGCTGTTTTCGGTCGAACAACCAGTCAGGACCAGCCAACTGATTGGCTTGCCACAGAAATGGGAACCCAGGTGGGTTCAGTCAATCGAACCCAGAGGGCCGGTCAACCGACCCACTGTTGGGAGGTCGATTCACCCTGCTGGGTAGGTTGACCTACCCTATTGGGCGGTCGACTGACCCCAAGGGATTGGTCGACCGGCCCCTATCTTCTTAGCCCATTTTGGCCCCAGGTCGACTCGGTTGTGACCCTTTGGTTGACTGTTGGCCCCATGGATGTCCCAGACACCCCGTGGGGACCGAGACCGTATTTTTGGGTGTCCAAAGGTATCATGTTATCTCGATTAGCGTGCCCGCATGGTTTTGAAGGTCTGGGTGACCCCGTGTGTTCTGGGCTTTCTTGTAATGCTAGATTGAGTCACCGTATGCCAGTGTAAGTGTGGAAGGCTGTTTGATAAGTGCTATATTTTGTACCATAAGTTACATCACATTCATCATCTTTGAGCATTAAAATGAATAAAGATGTGCATTAATAAGAACAAATCTCATTCTCACCATTAATCATTGCTTCGGTGTGCGTCCGGGCATAGGCTCGCCGTGATCACTGTGTTTTTCACTTTTGCTCAAGCTCAAGCACTTCTCGGATTTAACAAACTTCTTAGATTTCCCGTAGCATCCCAATTAGCCCAGCGAGTTTTCCTTCCACCCCCTTTACATTCACTCAAATTTCTCCATAGATTTCCCTAACCTCTTCTGTTTTTCCATTACTGATCCATTCTCACCCTGATTCGGCACACGGACGCACGTCAGACCACCCATTTCTCACGTTGGATCCTTCATTCATCGTGCCAAATCATACTCACTTTGCGCGCTGATTCAAACCTCCTATACCCCACGCCGTATTACTCTCCCTTAGGCGCGTCGTATCATGATTTCCCCATGAGGCCGCCGTATCACTGCATACCCCTTTTTGCGTGCTAGATCAATGGGGCCTCTCCTAGCCGCCATCTCACCTCATTCTCAATCCATGCCACCGGATCACAAGCCTCTACTTCCCTATTAGCGCGTCGGATCATACCCCATTCTAGCTGCCGTTAGATCATGCCTCCGCCTGGCCGCCGCCTCATCCCCTACGCCTGTGCGCACCGACTCATGTTCCTTCACACCATCTGCCATGTCATACATTAGCATGCCAGATCATCTTATGAGTGTCTGGCCGCTGGATCTCTCCCCTATGGCGCCGTATCACCCCCTCCCATGTCGCTGATGGTTCATGTAAGGCCTTTCTTTGTATATACTAGTTGCTGGTTCAGAGCCGTATGCCCTAATGATAACAGGAGTTTGTTATCAACGATAGGGGGAATATATATATATTCCAGTGTCTGATTATTTTGAATGAATAATAAACTACCTTCTTCGGTGAACAATGCCCCGATATATGCAAGCCCACCGGATCATGGCAATACTAGGCTTCCTGAGCCTCTGGGTATATGGTATGATACCGAAATGGGTTAACAAAGTTGGCAGGATATGATCAACAACCCTTGGGTGACATGGGTCTCTTAGTAGGCGAGCCCTCAGAGATTTGACCGGGCTGTCATTCTGACATGCCTGTCTTTATGGAGCTTGTCTCAGCTTACTGTGGACAAGCCTCCTTTATAATCCCCAACCCATCCTGGAGGGGGGGGGGGGTCGATGCCCTCCAAACTAGATCGGAAACGCGAAGTAGGAAGAGCAGGAAGACGTTCAGTCTTCCGCTGTGTCGTCGTCACAAAATCTGTTGATAAAACTCTCTTTTTGATGACATTGGTCTTGCTCCTGCATCAGGTTGATGAGGGATGGCATGGTGGAATAGGTTGGCTTGAGGTAGTGCTTAGGAAGAGCTGGCAATGAGGCAATAGGGCCAGCAAGGGGCGTGGCAACTGTAGGTGCATATGTCCGAGAAGGGCCAACAAAGTGGCTAAAAACAGGTGCTGGGGGCTTGGCATAGCTGATTGGACTACAAGTGGTTTGATGTTGAAGGTGGCTGTCAACCTCCCATCTGGAGAAGCTGGTTGTGGTTGGGCTGCGTGCACAATGGGAACAGTTGCCTAAGTCTTAAGGAATGGGAAATGTTTCTAATGAGGTTAAATAACCTCGGCCTCTCTAAGCTTGGACCTGACCCATGCCTGGCCAGGCTAGACATTAACAATTTTTTGAACAGGTCCTGCACCGTGTAGGTGGGGCGTAATGGACTCATGGCCCAGCCTGGCCTGTTGGGCTCTGAATCCGTGACACCTCTATTCTATTTCAACTCTTTCTAGATAATTCCAATGGATCTGTACCAAGATCTAGGTGAGTGCAGCCCCTCTTGTGAGGGCTCCCTATGTGGTAATTTTAGTCGGAATGTTTCCATTTGGTTCATTCTATAGTTAGCAGCTCGTAGTTGTTGCCTATTCTGAGATATAATGTAGTCAAACAATCAAGTTCAAGAACTCGTGGGCACCTGACCATCTTCGTTAAGTAAGATAACTGCTTGTCAAGTGTCTTATCTGCCTCTTGAATAAAGTTCTATCCAATCTTTTGATGATCATCAAACTCTGTAGCCCTTTGCACAATACTTGGACATGTTCATGATTATACTGGACTTCATCAAATTTTAACCTACTACTTCGCCAGTTACTCCATTCTATGGATACAAGAAGAACATGTATTTTCTCATTGTGGACCTTTTATGATAATTTTAGTAAGTTTTTGGCTATGAGATTCCTGCTGCGCAATCCTCTAATTTACCCTTTGCTCTTGAGTAAGAATTCTTTTCTTTGTTGTTTCTTGGATCAGTATTGTAGGTTTCACAATTGTCCCCTTGCGATGCTATGTAGCCATTTACCATTTAGAAAGAGCTTCTACACGGTTTATCAGGGCATACCCCAGTACTCACCAATGGTAACTAACGTTGGGCACCAGAACCATATAGAGCCTCAGGTGCACTCCTCTGAAGCCCCGCCTCTCCTGAAACACGGTGAAAATACGCAAGGAATGAGTCTTAAAACAAGACTCAGTAGGGATCACTTGAACCCCACCTCGCCAACAAGGGAAAACCACTATGCTAACAGCTAAGAAAGTACTACAAGGTAAAGCCCTGCAACTACAACACCGGTCTCACGGCGTGAAAACCACTCACACACACCACGGTGAACAACCGGAACTCACCAGTCAAAACGACCAAAACTCAAGCTCAAGGTCACTAAAACTAACAGTCTGTCACTCCCTGTCCAGAACAGGAGTACCTCCCACTAGAAGAATGACCGAATGCGTCCATCGACGTCTTATACCCCATCACAAGTGTCTAGCAACCACGTCCTGGGCGCGGGACTCAGACACACTCAAGTAACCACAAAGCGAGTGACTAGCTAGGGTCACGCCCATCGACACGTGTCCAACTGCCCCCAACCACATGTGCACACATAGACCGTACGCACTAGGTCTGGCCTCTAACTAGTTTTCCCCTCAGTCGGACTCTGGCTACCATATGTGGGGCCCGACGGAAACTAGTCTAAAAACCATCGTTAGGGTAGCCCCTCCACCACTCTCTGGTGGGCTAGTACACGCGTACCCAAGGCTACGACTAGTGGAGTGTCTCTAAAGGAGTAGACTCTCAAGCTACAGAAAATAATGTCGGAACCGACAGTATAATGAATGCTCGTCGTACCAGCACCATCGCATGGTGACACGAGTAGAAAACACACCTCCCGGGACAACACAGTACCACAACATTTGGCCTCTACAAGATGCCCAGCATCTATAAGACCATGGGTCAACACGTAGACCGAGGTCCACGTTCTCGGGACTCAAATCAGCCAAAGAAGTAATACTGGTTTTGGTTTGCCCCTTCAACGGTCAACTCTTGGCTGCTCAAGGACAGGCGATCAAGCACTGGGCGCACCAGGGTTTTAACGGTCAGGAATGAACCATTCTTCTCTTGGTTCAAATGGGACATATGCGGTCAACCTCTGGGCACACAAAAGAAAGACGGCTGACTCTCAGCCGTACATGGGGGATGGGCGGTCTAGCACAGCCGTCCATCCACCAACGGTAAAACACCTGTGCGGTTGGACCCTGGCTGCACAAGGGAAGGGCGGCTAGGACCTCACTGCATAAGGCATGTATGGTCCAACTCTGGCCGCACCACTGCCAACGGCACTAGGTGATGTGCAGCCTACCTCTAGCGGTACGAAGGGTCATGCGGCCAAACTCTTGCAGCACACCCCAGTGCACTGTGCAACGGTCACAAGCAATGGTCAAAACTCAGGGGTTGGGCGGTTGACATGGGGCCGCTCAAAGATGTGCGGTCCCACGACTGACCGCACAAACCCAGTGCGCGTCAAGCCATTGGGCGGTCAGACCATGGCTCCACAAGGGGGTGCCCATTGTAGGCCAAGTAGAAGGGTGGTCTTGTATGGGCCGCTTAAATGATAAACGGGCCATGGTTTGACCGTTTATCACTCATCGGTGCAAAAATGGTGAACCTGCCGAAAAATCCCATTTTTGGCCCTATACAAGCCCCACGGAGGGGGAAACGCAAGGAAATCGACCCCCAAGCCCCCTAGCATGCTTCTATGCCTTTGAAACACGAAATCAGGGAGTAAAACGGCAGATTGGGCGAACTCTCCCCGTGGCATGGATGACCCTTCCTGGTGTGAAAATAAACCCCCTCGGCCTCGCCTTGGGCTAAAACTCACAGGGAAGGAATGCACGAGGCTAGGGATCGTCACCCTACCTTTGGTCTACGTCGTGGCATGCCGGATCGTCCACACACTGCGAAGAATGCCGTTAGAATCTCATTCCACCAGGCTTGCTATGTTTGCCATACGCCACCGGGATTGTCCCGCCGTCACCCACATCCTCGCGCCGTCGCCCCCCGCCGTCTGCAGTTGGAGGGGACGCTGCCACGGTCGAATGGGAGAGAGAGAGGGAGAGGGTGGCCATAGTGTGGAGAGGAAGAAGAAAGGAAGAAGAAGAAGAAAAAGAAAGGAAAATGACTTTTAAATAGAAAATCTGATTCTTCATAAAAATATCAAAAAATAGAAAATCATGTTTCCACGATCCTCGGAACGCGCCGATCGCAACATTACCACTCATGCCCGGGTGAGTGACTTGGTTTGCCCACAGCGAAGTTCCACAGGATTTGTCAAAAATCAAGTCGAGAATCGAAAAAACGTGCGAAAAAAGTCGCGTAATATCTCCGGGCCTCCGAAACAGCTTCGGATCGCGTCGATCCAAACACGAAAGATATCTGACACGCACAATCGGACACAACAGAGTCGGACGGTCTGAGAAAATAGATCTAGGACCCAAATATAAGGATCCGAAAGGTCTGGGATATTACACTATGGTTGTCATGATCACTGCTTCATCTCTTCAAGCAATATTTGTTGTTTTGATTTGGTCGGGTCTTCTTGGAAGTAGATAAACTCGCTGTGTTTCTGCCTTCATCGGTTAAACTCCATCATCAGTAAAAGTTGGGAGTGATCTATTCATCCCCCACTTCTAGATCACACTCTCGGTGTACATCAAGTGGTATCAGAGCAGGTTACCCAACATGTGGTCCAACGACCAGGGTATACCTAGATCTGGCAACCCTCGCAGCTTCATTACTGAGGGACATTCTATAAACCGCCCCCTTTCTTTGATGGTAATAATTATGTTTACTAGAAAAATTAGATGGAGGTGTTCCTGAGAGCGCAAAGTCATGAACTTTGGAGAGTGATTACCTCAGGACCGTTCGAGCTTCCAGAGGATGAGAATACATGGACAAGGGAACAAATCAGACTTTCCAGTGTGAACTGGATGGCACTAAATATAATGCAGTGCACAGTCCATCTTGAGGAGTATGCTAGGATATTAGCTTGTAAGGCCGCAAAGAAAATGTGGGATGAACTAGAAGTTATGTATGAAGGCACATCCCAGGTCAAGGCTACAAAAGTAAACATGTTAATCTCTAAGTATGAATTGTTTAAAATGAATGCCGAGGAGACTATTACTATGATGTATGCTAGACTGTCGCTGATCATGAATAGCCTCAAAGGCCATGGGAAACAGGTCCCAGAAGGGGATATTGTCAAGAAAATACTTAGGTCATTAATCCCCTTGTGGCACACTAAGGCCACTGTGATAGAGGATTCTACGGATCAGTAAACCATGACAGTCATGGAACTAATAGGATCCCTAATGACTTATGAAATGAACCTTAAAAAAAATGTTGAAGAAAGCAATAAGAAGGGATGCACGGACCTTCATCTGCCTAAAGCAAGTGTGCACAGAGTTTGAATAGCATAAGCCAAATGTGAACATACTATATAACAAGACATGCACAGACGTTGGGTATGCATAAGAGGATATATGCATTGAGTTAGCATCACACAGAAATGACGTATGCACGGACCTTGTACTGCACAAGAGAGATGTGCACAGACCTTGGTGTTATATGAACAAGATATAGTGCAAGGACCTTAAGATGTGCACCGACCTAATCCTAGCTAGCTTGAACAAAATGCACAGACCTTAGTGTTACTATCACGGACTTTAGTGGTGAATGTGCACAGACTCTAAATGAAGTGCACTGATTTTATATGCATAGACCAAAGAGAATGTGCATAGACCCATGTATGCATATGCCAAAAATGCACAGACCTAGTTTTGCCTGATACAAAGAATGTGTACTAACTTTGTTAAGTACAAAGCAAATGTGCACAGACTTCATACGATGAGGCAGAAAAGTGCATAGACCATATTACGCTAAACAATATGATGTGCACGGACCTTTACAAAGATTGCACAGACTTTATGTGTGCACAAACAAGACTTTGCACAGACTTGAGACGAGCACGGACCTGCTATATGCTAAGGCATGATAACGTTCACAGACTTTAGTAAGCAATGCAAATGTGCATAGACCATACGGCAAAACATGCACAGACTATACATGCGATTTTCACATGAACATGCACGGACCTACTATGCAGTTAACTGAAATGTGCACAAACTTGAATACTGCATGGACCTTGCGCAACATGCACGAACCTACATGCAAATGATGCTATGAGTATGCACTGACCTTATGAAGATATGCACAGACTTATAAGACACTAAACAGAGATATGCACGGAGCTTACACCCTAGCAAGCATAAGAGTTGAAATGTGCATCGAGTTGAACAGTGAGAGCATGGACATTGAAATGCATTTAACTAAAATGTGCATCAAGTTGAACCGTGAGAGCACGGACATTGAAATGCATTTAACTAAAATGTGCACCGAGCTTCATTGCATGAGGGCATTTTCCAAACCACCAAGAGTCGACTTTAGAAGTCGACATTTTTCAGAGTAAAGTCAGAGAAAGCTATATATGAAGAATGTGTGATGATAGACAAGTCATGTTTGACTTAACGTGGAAGACTTGTGAGCGTGTTGACTGCTGAGGACCGATCCCGCGTGCTGTTGCTTCGTGCTTCCACGTGTTGCTCCCATGAATTGGTACGACACATGAACCGCATTGTAGGACTACAAACTAGACGAACTGGGACTAAGCAGGGCCGTGGGGCCTCCCGGCCGGAGAGAGGGCGCAGCCCCCAGGGAGTTTGCCCTCCCTGGGGCGGGCGAGCGCAGCCCAGGGTGAACTAGCCCCGGGGCCGGTTGTAACCCCCAGGGATGGCCCCTGGGGTCTCATTTCATCTTCTGGGGGTGTCCTTTAAGAGATAACAAGCTTCGAGGGACTGGGACAGGCCCATGGGGACCGTTGTTCTTCAAGTCGTAGTAGCCGCTCGCAAGGTGTTCGGGTAAATGCCCGACACACCCCGGGTTGCCGAACGACTTGGGTAACAGGCCAGGGGGCCCCAAAATGGGCTTTGGGATGAGGATGGGAACTCGTGGGAGCTAAGGTAAGGTGCTTTAGGCACACGGGTTATGCCTCGAGCTATGTGCCATTTTGCACGGTGGGTTGGCAAGGTCGTCTCGGGTTGGCCCGAGAGCTAAAGATGAGTGGCTCGTCGCCACGTGTATGAGGGTGGGGGGTGGCCCCGTCTTGCTGGGGGGTTGTTGTAGGACCCACTCAGCATGCTGGCACCACGGGTTGGCCCGTGGTTTGACGTAGGAGGGCTGGGAGATATGCGTCCACGAGGTGTTCGGAACAATGTCGAACACGTGTATGTGAGCCGTACACTCGTACTGCGGGCCTCCAAAGCCTGTGGTTGACTTGATTAGGTCTCCCTTTGACCTTGAAGGGTTGAAAGAAGACATCTCGTGGCTGATTCCCTATCTTTTTGTTGGGTGCCATGTGGCGTGGCTTAGTGCCAGGGTGCCCCCGGGTTGGCTCAGGAGGCCATGTGAAGTGTGGGCAAAGCCCGTAGCTAGGTAGCCAGGATTTGTCCCAGTTAGTTGCTTATGTAACCGTATGTCACGGCAAGCTGATCAAGACCCTTGAGGGGACCCACAGAGTTGTATAAATGGCCAGGTAGCCCATGCCTGAAAGGTGTTCAGGGAAATTCTTGAACCCTTATTTCTTTGTATTTTGCTGAAAAATTATCTGGGTACAACAAATGCCCCCATGGAACATAAAAAATATAAAAAATAATAAAAAATAGCCAAATAAAAGTCTGTTAATCATTCTCTCTCGCTTTTTTAGGATCTGGTTCCCTCCCATTATTGCCCAACCATCTTCTTATAAAATCCAACCCATTCCTAACACACCGGGGGACCTGGGAGGGAGAAGCCCACACATCTCTCTCTCTCTCTCACCCATGCATCTCTCTCTCTCTCTCACACACACTCATCGCCCCTCTCTCTCTCTCACACCCACGATTCTCTCTCTCCCTCTTTCTCACCCGCTCTCTCTCTCTCTCGCCCACGCTCTCTCTCTCTCTCTCTTCTCCCACGACTATCTCTCCCTCTCACCTCCTCTGCACTCTACATCTGCGAGCTCGCCGATCGACCTCCCCCTCCCTGCACCATCCTCTCCCCACGCGACCCCCCTCTCACCTGCACCGCGACCGGCAGCACCACCACCTGCACTCCGCTACCGTCGCCTGCATCGGACCTCTCCCCATGCCGCTCCCCTTCTTCTACCTCCTCTCATCTCACTTTCCCTCTGTCACCCACGCACAACACCACACTGCCACCACCCAGCCACAACTCTTCTCCCTGTCAACCCACTGTCGGCTGACACGCACATACTTGTCTCCTCCATCGACTATCCATCTCTCCCTCCTAGCCTTCTCCCGACGGACCTCTCCACCTCACGCTAACCACCTCTCTCCCTCTCACCCCCCTGCACTCTCCCTGCACACATAGTCACCTACGCCGCCACCAGCAACCACCGCTGTCTCTCCCCTTCTCACCTCACTGCACACTCCACCGCCTGCACCACCACACCCCCCGCCGAGCCCTCTTGCCCCCCACTCTCTCTTCGCACAGCCTGTGAAACCCCTGCCGGCGTTACCCTCCCACGCTCCTTCTCTCTCCCTCTCACACCGCCCACCGGCGACCCACGTCGATCACTCTCCCTCCCTCCTCTCTCTAACTGACACACACTGTCGCAACCGCTACTGCGACCACCCTCCGCACCTCCCTCTCTCTCTAGCCTCTACAACCACCACACCCGCCTCCCGTCGGCCACCTCTCTATCCCCCCCCCACACACGGCCACACTATCCACTTCTCTCACACTCCCTCTTCCCCCCTCTCCATCTCCCTCTTCTCACCAACACGCAGAACTAAAATCAATGATAAAAAGAATTTATACTTCACCAAAGAGGTGCATGTTAATGTGCATCCCTTTCTCTGATGCTCACATATTTTGCCATTACTTATTTTTCTAGAATGGGGAAAGGAGAGAAGGCAAGAAAGATAAAGAAGAAAAGGGCGGGGCTGAACAAAAAAAAAGAAGAGTGAAGAAAAGAAGAAGAAACAAAAAGGAAATTAGGGGGGTTGAACCGGTGGCCCACCCCCACTCTCCTCTGATCCGGCGGGCAAAGCCCTTTGCAGCACCTGGATCAGCGGCAACCCCCCTTGAACTGGCATGGCCCCTCTCCCTACGGCCCTTGAATTGGCGCGCTCCCCACGGGCCATGGATTGACGGCCCCCTTTGAGCTTGATCTGGCGGCTTCATGTGATAAAAGCCTTGATCTGGCGCATGTATCCCTAATTCGGTGGCATCCCCTCTCATTCGGAAGAGCCTGCCACCTGCTCCCTTTGCTGCCCATGGCGCAAAGGTAGGGGACATGCTTGCAACTTGCTCACTGCTACCTTGCCCGTAGACCTACGGCGCAAAAGTAACAAACACGGCATGATCCGTGCCTTCTACGGTGAGTGAACATGGGGACCTCGGCACGTCTTTGACACCTCTGCTCCCCTGCGGCACTTGGAGGATGCACACACTAACCCATGGGGCAAGCTGTGTGCATAAAAGAAGAGGAAGAAGAAGCTTTTAGCTCTCTCTCCCCTAGTTGATCTTTGGGCCTCTCACCAGCAAACCCCTCTGCTGGTCATCTTTCAAAGCCCAAAGCTTCAAGTGAAGCTTGATACTAGAAAGAGATTTGCAAGAGAGGGAAAGTGAGAGAGAAAAGAGAGGTAAGAGAGGGAGAACGGGGAGCAATTGCCCCGTCTCCTCCTTGTTTTTTTTCTTTTCTTTGCTTTTTGTACTCCCACTTCCTAATGGTTAAGGAAAGAAAGTAGATATCCCTTTACAGATTCTTTTTTATGGCAATATGCATGATGTTGGTCTTCTATGATCGATGCTCTTCCCTTCTTGTTCCCATGTGCTTGTGTTGTGTTCCTTATGCCTCTCTGGTAACGCCAGAGAATTTTTTAGAAATTTTCTAGACTTAAATATAATTATTAAGCATTTAAATGAGCTATTAAATGAATTATGATTTTGACTCCATGATACTCCTTGAGTGTTGGATGGGAGTAAGAATCAAATTCCTTCCCAAGGAGAATTTACCTTCAATTAGTCAGATCTTTGGGAGCCACCCTCTATTCTTCATTGGAGGAGCATTTGGGTTTTCTTTACAGATTGAATGCTGGACGGCGGATAAGAAAACACGGGACGATTGACGCCTTTACCTTAACACATTGCCAATAGACAAGTTCATGACACGACCACGAGTTATTCGGAGCACTATTCTTAGAGTACCACGACGATCAGGCTTAGATCTTTAGCTAGTGGGAGACACTACCATGGCAATCTACAACCCTCACCGGTGCCATCTTCAGATTGGACTACCCCGTACCGTGGTTCCTGCACTACCACACTTCCCTCCCCTTCTAGCTAGTAAGATGGGGACCGAGGAGGATGAGAGAGCAGTTCAGAATGCTCTGACTATGTGGGTAATTAGCAAGACGTGCCCTTGGCAAGCAGAAGTGGAGGAAGATGATGAAGAGCACCGTGCCTACGTGAAAGAATTACGCAAGTTCCGACCTCGTGCGGACGAGAAGCTAAATGTAGCTTGAATTTTTGTTCTTGAATGTAATGGAATTTTGAAGTTTATCAACCAACTGATGTATCAATGAGTTTAGTTGAATGAAATGAAGGTTTTATTCTTGAAAGATATGGACTTGATGGCACAATTAAGCATAACTTATCTTGAAAATAGAGTTTCTGGGTGATGTGACGGTCTAACATAAGGCCATCAGGACTCTCTGATGGATCCACAATAGGCCGTCAGAAGAGGGACTCAGGAAAACTGTGAACTTTATTATTTTTGGGAGAGTTTAACGATCCTACGATAGGCCATTAGAATAAGTGTAACGGTCCAAAGTAGACGCGTTAGAGATGATTTACTGTAAAGTAAAGAATTTTGTTCTTCAGGAGAGACTGATGGTTGAGCTATGGCCCGTCAGAGAGCTGTGACGGTCAAAACATAGACCGTTAGAGAACCAGAACTTGTGGGCTGTGAATCTTTGGGCTTTGAATCTGCGTTCTGTACACACTTAGACAAGAAACAAGTTAGATCTGTTCTTAGACTCAACCCCTTGCCTTAGGCAAGTTAGAAAATGACCAGTCTTGATATTTGGTCAAGTGGTGGAGCCTTATTATGAAGAGAAAAGCAATGGCGCCCCATGGCATCGGCGATGTCGTTTGCTCTGGCTTAGGATTAGACCGATTGGCGGCTTGTTCCGCTGTGAGCGATCATCTTGACTCTGAGTCATAAGGCTCAAGGATCGTTGTAGTTTTAGGTCTAGTTGCCTTGTCCTGAGTCTGTCGGTAGTTTTCTGTGCTGCCACTGGTGCTTTGTAGTACGTGCAATAGTGCTTCCTAGCCTGTCTCTACTTCGGCAATTACGTTTTAGAGTTTGCGTTTCGTGAACCTCCACTAGTCGTAGCCTTACGGCACGCGTTTCAGCATGACGGCCTTTTTGGCAGGACACTTCCCGAGATACGATTTTTAAGCTAGTTTCATGGGCTCTCAGCTCTTTATGGCAGCGTCCGCTGGGGGAGAATACTAGCTAGAGGCCTGGCTCTAGACACGAGCCAGTGTGTGCACACGTGGTTAGGGTCTTAGACTAACGCCGATGGGCGTCCCCCTGTCTAGTCACTCGCAACCTATAGTTTTGTTATGGTTCTGACAGTGTCTTGGTCTTAGTCGTGCTTCTTGGGCGACAGGCAGATGAGATGCTAGTAGGTGCAGCATAAGACGTCAGTGGACGCAACTGGCTGCTCTTCTAGTGAGGAGGTACTCCAATCACGTGACACGTGACTTCCACATTACTCTCATGTTTCTCGAGCGTCGTGACCTTTTTGGGTTAGCCTTCTCATGGCATGCCCGAGGTTAGTGTTGTGTCGTGTGCATGACATTCTAGTTGTGTACGTGGTCGTGTCTAAGAGAGCATGCATGACAATCGAGTCATGTGTGCTTTTTGTCTGGTCTGTCTAGGTCTCTGCTAGGCCTTTTGCATGTCTTTGTAGCATCAATGGATCGGTGACTCCTGACTTCGTCAGATTAGAGTTCGCCCTTCTGTTGCTGTTCGAAGTAGCATAAGAGCCGAGGTTCTTTCGGTACGGCTTCTTCCCTCTTCCTTACCTGTTCCCTACTCTTGCTTCCCCTTCTCTTTTTTATAGCTTTCTAGTGTTGTTTTCCCGCTTTATTACACCTGCTATTTTCTGTTCCGTGTTACTGCGTTATTTTTAGTGGGGATCCACATGACCCCTACTGAGCCAGTGACACAAGGCTCACCCCTGCTTTTCAGGTGGGTGGCGTTGTAATAAAATTGGGAGTCTATCTTGGTCAATAGAAGTACTTCTTTCTATAGCACTTGTGTAATTATTTAGTTTAGTATATTGGTGTTATTTCCAGCTAGTTTCTGACTGTACGACTTGATATTCTGCATCGGAGCGTGACATGCCAGGCCCGCATGGCGCGATCGTACGATAAACTCATCAAACAACGAGCCTTCAAGCGAGGTGACCCTGTCATGATCAAGGAAAAGGAAGTCATGACGGGACGCTCTAGTGGAAAGCTATAGCCTAACTGGTGGGGTCCATATATCATCCACAATGTTTGCCAGGGTGGGGCCTACACAGTCGTCGGCCACAAGGGTAACAAGCAATTCTCGACTCTCAATGGTAAACACATGAAGCTATACTATGGGCGAGAACACGAGTTCGCGTGCCTCCAAGGCTAAGGTGCACGCCCCAGCCATCACCAGCAAAACCAGCCCTCCCTGACAGAGGGTGGGACCGATGACTTCCTCCTACTTTTCTTCACAATAATGCAACCGGGTAAGTCAAGCCCTCCCAGAGCCACCATCATGCACTTGTGGAGGTTAGCCTCCCGCCTTCGTCCTAGTGACTGCAAGGGCAAAGGCGCCCAGCACCAGCAATAAGCCAGCCGTCAGGTTCCCAGGTAAATAAACAAAAAAAATAAGGTTAAAAATAGAGATATCCTGATAGACTTAGTCGCCCTCATCGCAAGGAGGTGATTGGGGGCAAAAAGGCCAATAATCCGGCTGAGGTAAAAACCTGAAAGGACACCTCAGACAAAATTGGGAAACCCCTCAACTTGAAAATCGGCAAGGGCACGTCGGAAAAAGCAAATGGGGGCCTGAAAGATCGCGCGGAAGGTGAGCTAGAAGGGTGGGTTAAATAGATCACCCCCGATTCAAAAATTTTGATAAAGTCAACTTATGCAAACTTGGAACACAGAAAAGTAACACCCTCAGTCTAACTACTGAGCAAACAGAAATGCAAAGGCTGATCAGGACAGTGAAATTGAAGCACAAAATATCGAGCAATTAACGTGCTAGAGTCGAGAATAGTAGATCAGATAAGCAAACCACTCAACAGGGACAGAGAACATTTTAAGATTGTTCGATTGCGATGTGCAATCTACATCCACCCCTTACTCCACTGGAGTAAGGCATCCTTCTATGCCATAAAAAGGCTATGTCTTCACTGCTGGCAGTGAGACACAAGTTATTGTGCTGGATGTCATCTAGATCTATCATGTAAGTATTAAGTAATCCTTTACAAGATAGTGTGTGAATCCTCACAGAAAGTGAGGGGTGAACGTAGGTTGCCATTGTTACATTCGAACCACCTAAAAATCATTGTCTCTTGTGTGGTTTGATCCTTTTCTCCCATCCTCATTCTGTGAAAGCACACACGTAGATTAAATCTTTTGTATCTCTTGATCTGGATCTACCATAACTTATCATTTTCACATTACATCCCTGGTATATTAAAAGGTGGGTTCAAATTGACAAGGTAAACGTTGTCAGGAAGATAACACTTTCTGTGAGTAAAATCTTCATATTCACACCTCTATCACAATACCAAGGATCCGTTGTGTGTGATAGGTTTTGATAGATCTAATAGTTAAACAACAGATATAAATTTTTAAAGGGCCATTTCATCATATCTATTTTAAATTGGCAAAAGTTTGTTAAAATTTGTAATCACCCAATTCATCCCCTCTCTTGGGTGTCATTGATCGCAGGACTTCAATTGGTATCAGAGCTAAAGCTCCATCTTTCAGATCTAACGATCTAGAGTTCGATCCAGATCAATGGCCAATATGGGGATAGTGCATGAGGGTCACTCCATCTACTGTCCTCTCTTCTTTGATGGTTCGAATTACTCCTACTAGAAAAATAGAATGCATATTTTTCTAAGGGCTCAGGAGTACGAGATCTGGAGGGTCGTAGACAAGAGTCCTTATGACCTTCCCGATGATGAGGATAAATGGACACACGAAGAGATTAAGAAATCTACAGTTAACTTTAATGCAATGAATATTATGCAATGTGCCATTCATCCTAATTAATTTTCTCATGTTTCTATGTGTAGCTCGACAAAAGAAATGTGGGACAAGCTGCGGCTCATTTATGAAGGAACTTCTGAGGTCAAGGAGACCATTGCCAATATGCTGATTAGAGACTATAAGGTGTTTAAAGTGAAGTCTGAAGAGACAATTTCAGAGATGTTCGCGAGATTAACAGAGGTCACAAATGGTCTCAAGGGCCTTGGGAAGGAGTACACAAACTCTAAACTTGTGAGGAAAGTATTGAGATCCCTCCCACCAGATAGAGTATGGCTATAAAGTTCTATGAGAAAGAAGACTCATGTCTGGGGAAGAACTGGAGGACTCCTGGGTTCTCTTCTTGTTCTTCCTGGTTCATCACCACGACCTCACAAGGAAAGGACGACCTTGCTTCCAGCTTTCAAGGGTATCGGATGGAGCTTCAACAGAACATTTATCCTCATTGTGAGACTCCCTGAGGTAAAGGGGAAGGCAGTATGCTACGTTGCCCTCACTTATCCAGCATGAGGAAGAAGATCACTTCCCCAGGCAGCTTCTACAATGCTCTTCCCACCTTCTTCTCTTCATGTTCAGCTTTTTTTAGGAACTGGAGCTCCTGCTCTAATATATCAATGGCTCACCACATCTCTTACATTGTCCACTGCGAAGACCAAACCCAGAATGTCACATCCACATTATTTGATTAGCTTCCTTTGCATTGTTGACCCTTCTCTGCCGTGCCTGCAGGTATGTGGGTAGGTAGGGGACCATGACAGCAATGGTACCAGCCTTTCAGAAGATATTTCTATCAAACAAGGATCCTCTGACATGGTAAGCTTCTTAACGGCTATTTCCGATGCGAACGGATCCTCTAGGACAAGTTTCGAATGTTGAATCAGCAGATTTTATCGATTTCAGATCCGTTCTGGATGATCATGAACGTGTCAACACTTTCAGACAAGGTGTCGGCACATTCCATTTCAATCTTTAGGAACCGTGGCTTCCAGGCAGAATAGGTCGACACCTCGACGGGCAAGTGTCGACACGTTCGTCATACTTGCGTGCGGAACGTGCCAATGTGTCAAGACTTCATTGCAAGGTGTCGGGACATACGTGCCAGAAGGAAGTAAGACTTGCTTCTTGGAACCAAGGTGTCGACACTTCTTCACACAGGGTGTCGACACTGTGGTCCAGACAGAGACGGCTTCAAGTTCCTGTAATTGTTCAGTCTAGAAGTTAAGCCAAACTTGTTAGATATTTCTTAAGGATCTAAAAATGATTTATGATTTGTTATCATCAAAATTAAGGGACACAACATTCTCCCCTTTTTTGATGATGACAACAATGAATCATTATCTTCAAGCATTCATATAGCATTACATCATTTAGGTTGAAGAATCATCAGACAGAAGAGTTTTTGCCATTCAAAGAAAAAACATTAGATCCATGATCAAACACAGTATCATACAGATCACGCAAGGATTTGCATTCAAGCATTTACATGAAAATGTCTTTATGCAAAAACTAAATTCTGGATGCAACCTAACTAGATGTCTATGCTAGATGATGATTGTTGCACTCTCAAAAGTCTTCAGAACTTCTCCCCCTTTGTCATCAGCAAGGAGGGGGTGAAGAAGGTGGCTACTGTAGTGGAGGCAAAGTGTCGGAGCTCTTGCTACCGGGGAATTGAACCTTCTGTGCCTCATGGAATTGCTGTTGCAATTGCGTGACTGCGGCTTCTATAGAATCGACTTTTCGAGTCAGCTGCTCATCCCTTTGTTTCACAAACCGGTGACGAGTCTTGATGTTTCCAATTATATCCTCTAACCAGTTGTGCAGCATATCACAAATGTACTCTGTCTATGCCTATTGCTGGGTCCCTTTCAGTGGGACATAAGAGGAGGTAGCTTCAGCGGGAGGAGGATGCCACTCATCACCTGTATCTTCCAACATGGGTTGGAGTTGAGCTTTATGTAGGCGGATCAACTCCAGAATTTCAGTTCCCACCAAATCAAGTTTGTTATAGATGACATCTATCTTGGCTTCAGCTTTGGTGGAGCTGTCCACCATCATTCCTGTGTCTGTATGGACCTGGGCTGCAAGCTTTGTAGAGGCATCAAGGAGCTGGTTGGAGTTGTTCACAATTAAAGCTGTATCAGAGTGGACCTGTGCGGCAAGCTTGGAGGAAGCATTAAGGAGCTTTGTGGAGTCAGAATACAGTTTTCCTTTCATCTGTTGAGATTCATCACGTTGCCGTATAGCATTGGCATTTACAGTGGCTTCTAGCTGAGTGGTGGCAGTGACAATACAACCAGTCTCAGTGACGACTTGGTCTTTGATGGATGCTGTTGCTGCAGTCACTTGGTCTAAAATATGGGTGGAGGTGTCCATCAAGGTGGCATACTTGAGGTTGAGATCGCCTTGTTCTTCACGGATGGCAGAGGCATGCGTGACCATTTCAAGTATTTTTTCTTGTGTTTCAGTATGAATGGCCCTCAGTCTCTTCATTTATCCCGGCCCGTTCACAGACGTGTAGGAGAGAGTTCAAGAAAGCTTTCAACCGCTGATCAGTCCTGTATTGGTCTTTGACAAATTTTTCCCACCTGCTGGTCTGTACATTCTCATAGTGAATCTGTCTGGTTTCTAGCCTTTCCACTTGCAAACTGAGCTTAAGAAATGAAGAGTTCATGTGACTAAATTGTGCAGATAGAAATTGAATGAGAGCTGGGTGGATGTCCATCAGCCCACCAGTGGCACCAAAGGCCGTGCCTCTTGAGGTAGAGGCCTCTGCATGGAATTCAGGAGGTGCATCTCCGCCAGTGAAGATCCTTGGTGGCTGTTCAGGAGAGAGAGGTGGTTGGATGCCAAACCCCATTACGACACCGGGTGGGATCTCCTATTGTTGCTGGTCAGCCTGCAGATCCACATGGTCTAGCTCCTCATAGTGGTCAAAATGTTCATCGACAACTGGTTGTTCTTACTGAGCGGGCTGGTCCTCTGCAGTAGGCTGTTCCTGTTTAGTTGGCTGATCTTCTTGAGCAGTCTGTTCTTGTTGAGCTGGCTGATCTTGTGGAGGTGGCTAAGCTGCAGCTACGGAAGGTGCCAGCTGTGACCAGGCAGGTCCCTTACAATCTGATACCCTTTCTTTTGGAAGTGCATATAATTTTCAATGAATCTCATGCTATAAACATTGCTTGTAGGAATGGTTGTCTTCTCCTCATCCGCAAGAGAGACCCTAGTTTTCTGAAATATAGTAGTTAACTGTGCAGCATATGGAAGGCTCCTCTTGTTCCCAATGCAACTCCCCATGAGCTATAGGATTATCTCGAGAAGATAAATTTGATGATTGTTAAACATGCAGCAGAGGATGAACCTTTGGGTTTCGAAAAGTCTACTCCTGCCACCCCCTTGAGGGGTGATCATGGTGGTGAACATGTGGTGCAGGAGACGCTGCAATGGTGGAAACCAATTGTTGTCAAAAGATTTGACAAGGAGCTGGGTTTCATCTTCAGGATTCCTGGGCTTCCCTGTCAGAAGAGTGTATGCTGCAGACAGGTCAAGGTCATACTCAAACTCTAGAAGCCTATCCCGTGGGATATGTAGAGCTCGGTGAAGAAGCTTAGTGGACAGCTTGATTTTAACCCCTTTTACTTCAGTTCGAAGACCCCAACATCCCGAACCTTAGACTTTATTTATGTAATATGTTTATGCTTGACTGACCCTAACTTCTAAATGCAGCGAGCTGAGGGAGCGCAATGGTAAGGGTCGAATGCTCCACCCTCTTCGTCCCAACCTACAGGAGGCCAAGCCGAGCGGGATGCAGACTTCGCGTGACCAATGGCTTGGGCCGAGGAGGCCGAGGCCACTCTCACGGAGAGGGTAAGCAAACTAACCAAATTCCTTACGACTCAAAAAATTCTTATGATGCTTATGCCTAACTATGTTGAATGCCTATGCAGACGAGAGATCTGACCATGGCATTGGTTGAGGCAGAGCGGTGGCGATTAGAGGCAGCTGAGGCGACTCATCTCCATGAGGAGGTGGCGTGACTCAGAGCGGACACTGCACGGGTGAGGAGTGAGCGAGAGCAGTCTCGGGTGCAGGTGATCAAGATGAGGGGAGTTATAGCAGGCCTAAAAGATGCCCTCTGACTTCTGGGGAAGAGGTCGGAGTCTAGCAGGACCCAAAGCATCGCACCGAGTAGCGGGTTTCGAGGCTATCTCATTGGTTCTTCCGGCTACTGGAGGAACGAGGAGGAGGAGCGATGACGCCATCGCGAGGAGGAGAGTAGTGCTATGGAGCCACCAGCAAAGCGGCATGAGGGCTCATGCGATAGCGGCGGCCCAGGGGAGGGACTGGCTGAGTGACTTGTACATTTTTCTTATTTTTGGACTCATGTACATGACTTCCTATTAGTGGAATGAAAATCTTTTTGTGCTTGTTATTTAAGTGTAAAATGGATGAATGTGAATGCTGACTGACTACGACCTCCGAGACTGATAGAGATGTTGCATCCCTATGGTTTTCATGATGTCACACATTATAAGTCAATCAAGTTACATTTTAGTCATGGTTCTTGATCTCAATGTCCCCTCACCCTTGGCTGGAAGAGCACACGACCTTGGTAGGAAGAGCTCAAGTGTCTTGCTACATATGTCTGAGTTGACTGTGAGTAACTAATAGTGTTGCGATCATCATAAAGGGGGAGACTATTGCATCCCTATGGTATTGATGATGTCAGACATTATAAGTAAATCAAGTTAAGTTTTAGTCATGGTTCTTGATCTCAATGTCTCCTCATGGTTTCTGTGTTTAATTAAAGATAGGATTTTGAGGGTCTATAAATAGAACCCTTGACTTCATGACTTAAGGAGGAGATTTTTGGAGCTTGCGATGAAGTGCTGCTACATTCTGGAGCGAGTCCCAACTAGGGAGATCGTGATTTCTGCGCCCTTGAGTCTTCTGGTCCAAGGAGTAATTGGTTTTCTTTTGGTTTTATGTCTTTCGTTCACTTAGTGTTCACCCTTCTTTGCATCATCATAGCATCTCTTTCTCTTCTTCTTCCACGTTCTTCTGCATTCAAAACATATTTTCAAACACCATCCTACTATTTTCCACGCCCCACAGGGGTTAAAAAACCACCACCCCCTAGGTATTCACCCTTCCATTCATGCATATTGGTTTTGTTAGTCTTATAGATACTACACTTCTCCATGGTTAATTGGGTTGTTTTATTTCTGTCTCTACACTCTTTTGCAGGTCCACCATACTCCTAGCACGAGGCCCAGTCCTTCTGGCTGGCCAGGAGGGAGGGAGATTTGAGTTCCACATCATATTTTCTGGGTGCACTTTGCGGTCATCGTCAGATTGTTAGGCTTCCTTTGCGGTCATCTACAAACCATTTGCCTTCAGCTTGCAGCCACAAGAAGACCGTTTACTCGTCTACACCTGAGCTTTCACCCGTGTGGGAGTGTGTCTTCACTCGGCTCTTTTCCAAGGTACGTAGTGTAGTCCCCATTGTGTTACAGGCCTTGGTGGCAATCACATCTATTTATTTGGGTATTTGTCATCATATTTCTCTATTTTTCTATTGTCTCTCTTGCTTCTTAGTTGCTCCACGCCTACGGCATGCGTTTACTTTTATCCCCACCATTGTTCCACGCCCACGGTGTGTTTTTAGTTCTTTTTACTGCTTTACTTTACGTTGCTGAGATGACATACCCACATGCTTTATATTTCATGTTATTGCTTGCTTGTGCTCTGGCATATATCACACACTTCATATTCCATCTCACCCCTTTTCAACCACTTTTACACATATCTACACCCCTTTTTTTGGCGATCACAGTGGGACACCTACTGCCAATCATGTTGAGTGCTGTTTTGACCTACTTCTATTTGTGTTTTCTAATTCTCCTGTATTTTCCTCGATTTCCCCGTTTCATTTTCTATTGTTTCTGCTCCCTAGTTTCTAGCGGTCTCCTCGGAAAAAAAAGAGAGAGAGAAAGGAAGAAAAAAAGGGAAAAGGAAAAATGGTAGTCATGACGTGATTCGTGTGCTTGCTTGCCTCACGTGCATGTCCGCCTGTAATATAGTATTGATACACTTCCTTCAAATTTCTAAGATCATGTACTTCCTTGCTAAATAATGTTGCCCAAATTCTAGGTTTGTGTGCGTCACGACACACACTAAGGAATGAAAAGTCAATTCTCGATGAGTGCATATGGTTAGGGGAAGAGTCGTAGCCATGATGCTAGCATAATTCACAGGATGCACCTTAGACAAAACTCCCACACTTCGCACCTAATATGAGCAATGGTCCTTAGCCATATGGACGTCACAAATTCTCCTTAACACTTCATGGATGCCTAAATCTCTACACTCACGTAAAGGGTGACCGTGAGGAAAAAGCTGCCTACCCTCTTCATAAAAAAGAAGAAAAAAAGAAAAAATGATCATAATGATAAGTGAAATATAAATCTAAGTAGCCGGGAATCCCTATTGAGACACATGAAGAAACTCACACGAAAATGGTGTAGCAAACTCCACAATTAAAATAAGGATGACTCCTAGTAGCCGGGGATCCCCATTGAGACATATGAGGAGACTCGTGTCAAACGGTGAAATCCACTATAAAATCATAGTGAGGGATGAATCCTAGTAGCCGGGAATCCTCACTGAAACAAATGAGGAGACTCACGCCGAACGGTGAAGTCCATAATAAGATCACAATAAAAATGATGGATCCTAGTAACCGGAAATTCTCACTGAAATAAATGAGGAGACTCGTGTCGAACGGTGAAATCCCGAATGAAAAATGAAAAATAAACAAGGGGGTTGTGCGAAGCTACTAAAAGTTGAGAGTCCCGAATGTATGTGTAGGCGATAAAGTAATCCTCTAGTGTTACTCAGAACATCTGCACGTCCCTATGTCTAGGGTTTACTACCTATATAATCGCACTTCCACACTATGGAGGAATAGTTCTGGGTGTAAATTGTGATTCATGCTATGCATATGTTCTACATGACGTCCCCTTTACGTATGCACATCTCCTTTAGTTGTGCTTCGTTGGCCGCACTATGTCCGCAAATCTTGGGTGCTGTCCTTATCCTATACCTAGTATAGGGGACCTATGCTACATATATGCTTAGCCTGCATGTGTTGTGAATGATTGAGCATCAAATTGTGGTCTCATGCACTTTCATGCATTTCATGCTAAAAGAAAATTTTAAAAATCTACCCTTCATGTTAGCATGTATTGCATTTTTATTGCATCATATTTTCACATAAGTACTAGGTTCCATATTCCTTTGTTGAGCCTTACGTAGGCATTTTGAAGTCCATGCACAAGTTAAGGGTAAGCTTGCTGGCATCAGATGTGTAAGTCTAGTTACATCCTTGCATGTTTTGTTGACATTTGAGATGGCTGCATATTCTCAGTGGGAGCTTAGTTTATCTTGCTAAATTGTTAATGCTTGAATTTGTAAAATCTCTTTTATGTCTTTTAAAAAAAAATGTGTGTGTTTGCTAAATACTTTTAGAATTTGGCAAGACCCTATGTCTTTTGAATCTCAAACCTTTCTGAATGACTCATCCTCTTAAGGATCACTCCTGTTGAATTCTGCCTACTGGACAGGTTGACCCATGGTATACTCAGGTTGACCTAGCAGTGATTCTTCCAAAAACAAGCATTCTATAAGTGAATTTTACATTGACCCCCTGGCGTACATGCGTCGACGCATCTGTTCACTTGATGATCATGTTCACCTCCTTCAATTCCAACTGTCAGATTGAACAATGATCACTCTTGACTTATGAGCATCATTCCATCTGCTTCACCTAACATCCCTACTGCAGGCCACTTTTTGAGGGGTAGCATGCCTACTGAAACCTTTGATCTATCAACCTGTCATATGTCTTATATTGCTCGAGCTTGCTTGAAACATCATTTGTTTACATGGCTATCTGGTTGCCTCTCCTTATTTCCTTGAATGCATTTAAATTTCTGTGAGTATCTCAGTCTGATTGCTTAGTTCATCTTTCAGAGTAAACTCTAATTGAGGAACCTTCCTTTATGGAGTTCTATGATTACCCAAAACATGTTAACTGATTGGTTTAAATTTTATGACTTCTTGAGCTTTAAAGTTAAATGGTCTGGAAAGTGGTTGTATTTAGACTTAATGGACGTAAATCAGTTTTTCATGTTTTGTCATGTTATGCCTTCTCATATCTGAAAGTTTATCTTTAGTACACAGGTCTCTTTGGTTGTGGAACTTCATTGTAATATTGTTTTTAAACATCAATCAGCTGTTGGCTCAGGGGCCCATAAACGGATAACTGTTGGCATGGGGGCCAATAGTTGAATATTTATCGGGTTAACGCCTCGTCGACGGAATGCTAGGAAATGCTAGTCGGTTTAACGCCCCGTCGGTGGAATGCTAGTTGGTTTAACGCCCCGTCAGCAGAATGCTAGTCAGTTTAACGCCCCGTCGACGAAATGCTTGTCGGTTTAATGCCCCGTCGATGGAATGCTTGTCGGTTTAGAGCCCCGTCGGCAGAATGCTAGTCAGTTTAACGCCCCATCGGCAGAATGCTAGTCAGTTTAACGCCCCATTGACGAAATGCTAGTTGGTTTAACACCCCGTCGGCAGAATGCTTGTCGGTTTAACGCCCCGTCGACGGAATGCTTGTCGGTTTAACGCCCCATCGATGGAATGCTGGTCGGTTTAACACCCCGTCGGTGGAATGCTTGTCGGTTTAACACCCCATCGGCGGAATGCTGGTCAGTTTAACGCCCCATCGATAGACTGCTTGTCGGTTTAATGCCCCGTCGGCGGAATGCTTGTCGGTTTAACACCCCGTCGGTGGAATGCTTGTCAGTTTAACTCCCCGACGGTGGAATGCTAGTCAGTTTAACGCCCCGTCGGTGGAATGCTAGTCAGTTTAACGCCCCGTCGGTGGAGTGCTAGTCAGTTTAACGCCCCGTTGGCGGAATGCTTGTCAGTTTAACGCCCCGTCGACGGAATGCTTGTCGGTTTAACGCCCCGTCAATGGAATGCTGGTCGGTTTAACACCCCGTCGGTGGAATGCTTGTCGGTTTAACGCCCCATCGGCGGAATGCTGGTCAGTTTAACGCCCCGTCGGCAGACTGCTTGTCAGTTTAATGCCCCGTCGGCGGAATGCTTGTCAGTTTAACACCCCGTCGGTGGAATGCTTGTCGGTTTAACTCCCCGATGGTGGAATGCTAGTCGGTTTAACACCCCGTCGGTGGAATGCTAGTCAGTTTAACGCCCCGTCGGTGGAATGCTAGTCGGTTTAACGCCCCGTCGGCAGAATGCTTATCGATTTAACACCCCGTCGGTGGAGTGCTAGTCAGTTTAACGCCCCGTTGGCGGAATGCTTGTCAATTTAACGCCCCGTCGACGGAATGTTTGTCGGTTTAACGCCCCGTCGGCGTAATGCTTGTCATCAAAATTGACCCAAAATATTAATAGACTAGAAAGCACCATTTTACAAAAGAATATTTTATTTTACATTTCATTAAAATGATCACAAAATAAAATAAAGTTTTTGTTTGTATTATTTTAAAGCCAACAATTTCAGAATCTAATGATTTCACATTATCATACTTCATTGGAGGGTCCCTCAGACCAATAGGGACTTAATGGTGGGTTCCACAAGGCACACACACGCACACACCATTTATTAGAAAGGGGTATGACATCATTGACCACATCCAACAGCTAAAGGCCTGCAAGCAGAGTTCTTCCCACTCTATAGAAATATGATCTTCGGAAGCTTGGTCCCTGAAGTGCCCCATATATAGACCCCATTACCTTTCTCCCATTTATCTCATCAGATTCAGAAGTGGGTGCAGAGCAAGATAGCATGAATGTGTGAGGCACAAGTAGAACTATAAAATGCATATCTCATCCAAATGTTCACATACATTTGCTGGATAAGATTATGCATCCCAATGCCATTCATCTTTTATCTAAGAATATAATAAGCGGTGGAGACTGATTTGTTCATCTTGTAGGATCACTTCCCAATGGATAAGTTGCCATCATCTCCTGTGGACGTTAACGTTAAACCTGGGGGCTATTTTAAGTGTTCTGTTTGCTGTGGGGTTGGCACACACAGCTGTGCTGCCCAAGGATTCACAACTAAAGCGTAACATAAAAGGGGAGAACACTTGGGTTACATTAGCTTAGATTAGTGGTTTGGCTGGCAAAAGTGATGAGGTAGAACGGATACACGTTTTGATTCTCCACTCGCACTAGTCATCAAGCAAATGCACACTGTTAAAAGAGGGCATGAGCAAGTGATGTGTTGCTGGAATCTCCTGAACAGGGGGCTGAGTAAAAGAAGCTCTCCTTGTGGGTGGAGGTCCCCAGCGATGTCTTAGTAAAATATTATATCTACTGTTTTAAGATGCATGGCTGACAAAAGGAATCCCACCAAGTGCATTGTCGAATCAGAACAATTAAGGGTGGTGTGTTTGGCGCAACGTCTAATGAGAGATACATATTCTTGGACTCTTATAATTTTTAGTTTGATTCGTTTGAGAAGAGGATACGAGATGCAAACAAATGGGTTTCTTTTCTTCTTTTTTTTCTGGGTAGGACAATTCAAAATTCTTTTTGCTTACCTCATCATGAAGGACATGATGTCTTATTTCAATGTGTTTCGTGCGGGAATGCTGGATGAGATTCTTTATTAAATTAATGGCACTTGTGTTATCACACAATATGGGTGTGCATCCAAGATCTACTCTGTAGTCCTGGAGTTGATGCTTTATCCATAACACTTGGGTCCCACAACTACTTGCTGCTACATATTCTACTTCAACAGTAGATAAAGCCACCGAATGCTGCTTCTTGGAAGCCCAAGAGACTAGGCACCCACCCAAGTATTGGCAATAGCCACTAGTGCTTTTTTGATCAAGTTTACATCCTGCATAGTCAACATCAGTATATGAAATCAAATCAAAAGGGCATGATACTGGATACCACAACCCTAGATCATGTGTGCTAGCAATATACCTTAAGATTCTTTTTACAGCAACCAAGTGAGATTCTTTAGGATTGGCTTGAAAACCTACACACAAGCATACACTAAACTAAATATCAGGCCTAGAAGTAGTGAGATACAATAGGGACCCGATCATACCTCGATATGTTTTAGGATCTATAGGTTTACCATTCTCATCCACATCTAGAGATGCATTCAATCCCATGGGAGTGGATATGTGTTTGGCATCCTTCATTCCAAATCTCTTCAGGACCTCCTATGTATACTTGGACTGATTTATGAAGAAACCTTCTTTAGTCTGTGTGACCTGCAATCCAAGAAAAAATTGGAGTTCTCCCATGAGGCTCATTTAAAATTCATTTGTCATAAGTTCAGCAAATTACTTGCATATGTTAGAATCAGTTGAACCAAACACTATATCATCTACATATACCTAGATAATGATGACGTGGCCATTTATTATCTTTATAAAGAGTGTTTGGTCAATTTTACCTCTGATGTAACCTTTCCCAGTCAGATGTGCATTGAGTCTGTCATACCAGGCCCGTGGAGCCTGCTTTAGTCTATACAATGTCTTGTTCAATTTGTAAACATAGTTATCCAAATCAATATGTTCAAAACTATGAGGCTGTTCTATAAACACTTCCTCTTTTATCAAGCCATTCAGAAATGCACTTTTGACATCCATTTGATATAGCATTATGCCTAGAGAACATGCGAATGCTAACAAAATTCTGATGGCTTCTAGTCTTACTGAGAATGATTAATCAAGAGTGTATAATAGCCTTTCATGTAACAAAAATGTACTAGCATGTATCAAGAATGTACTTTTCACAATCATGAAGGTCATGCTCTAGAAAGTCATGTATTTCAAGAACGTATAAATTCATGTAGAGCCTCGTGGTTTTCACCTGTCTATAAAAAAAGTACTGCCAGCGCAATGCGACGCCAGTATTTATCATATCCCATGATTTATAGCATGTTTTTGACAATCAGCCGAGTGGGCTAGTGTCAAGCCCTTGGACACAATCAGTGCCAGATCTGTATCTTCAAGTTATAGATCTAGCTACTTCCATGAGAAATATCAATAAAATAGGCCAATAATCTATCAGTTCAAACTATAATTTTGCAATAACAATACCAAGGTAAGAATGCCCAATTACGAGTATGAGAGGTCAAAAATGATTTAAAGCAAGGTCATGTCACGGAAGAAATTCGGTAACATAACAGCATATTCTTTAACTTCTACAATTTATTAAATAGCTTTTGAATAAGGCGTTAAGTTCTAGATAATCAATAGACCATCTAGGAACATAGGAAAAATCAACCCTTGGGTCCAACCTTGGGTTTAGAATATTGAGAACACTTGCGGTCATGACTGGACTATTTATGGAAAATAGCGGTCTTTTACTAGACCGTTTGTGGATAGAGTTGACTCAATGAATGCACTGGAACCATACGGTCATGGCAGAGCTGCTAGGCATCCTTAGTGGTCAAGTAAATGATCGCTAATCAAGCTCTTGCGGTCTCCAGAGGGCCATTAAGGTTCAAAACATAGAAAATTTTTGGTAAAAGTACTTTCTAGACAATTGGGTTTTGAGGGTGCAACCAGCTCGATGTCCTAGTGGGAGTCCTAGGCTCATGGAGACTTACGGAGGCCTTAAAACAAGATCACCTAGTCTGATAGAAGGAGTATCTAACGAAGAGGATCACAAGTCCAAGATTTTGTGCTTATAAGTGTAACATGTATCTAATGACTCCGTACCGGAATTCAAGTCATGTACTTAAGAAAAGACTCTAGATAAGAAAGGATCATGATAAAACATCGGTCAAACCACACTTAAATCAGTCTCATAATCCATGTGAAAAATACAACTTAATAAAAACTATAAAAGGTTTTGGCATGAAAATATCATTTTAGAAAATTAAATTTCACGAACTTTCAAGCATAGTAGACATGTTTTCCTCTGAAAAGTTAACATTTTTCAACAAAATCAGATTTTTTCAGAAATCGAGGTAGAAAAGGTGAATCATAAACTCGGTGTTAAATCATAAACTCGGTTTTCACGTGCCTACACTGAATGCTCAAAGAATCTCAAAATAAAGAAGAAGGAGAAGACCACGACAATGACGACTGACGACGACGATTACACCTCCACGGCGATCATAACGCCAAAGCACGACCTTCCAGGTCGTTCCCCACGCAGCTAACCCCTCCATCAAATGGCCTCCACGCTGGTTCTCCTTCTAGAGTTGAGAAGAGATGGAGTGAGAGATATGAGACTTGGGGGGGAGAAGAAAATGTGGTTATTTGAGCTCCCTACTCCGAAAATCCTCCTTTAAATAGAGAAAGTATTGCTGCTCCTACCCCCTAAGCCGCTCCCACGCGTTGAACCACGAATTTAAGAGAGAACCTAACTGTCACGGAATTTATTAATAACACCCCCGGAAATCTCACTTGGACACATGTCTGGACGTCATTTGCCCAAAACACCTATGAATGGGGGCGAATCAGAAAAAGTAGTCTCAGGAAAGTTGTAAGAGTACTTCAAAACCGACAAAATGGGACTAAGCACACCTAAAACAAAGTTTTCTACTTCAAGATAACAACTTTTCTAAGATTAAACTGCGAATCTATCCAAATTTTGGGTTCACACTGGTTGGCCTCTCTACTACAATTTCAAATGGGGCTTCTCAAGAGCACTAATCTTGACCCATTGATCCAGCACAAGAGTTCTTAATCAATTAACATGCATTTCAATAACCTATTAAATAGCGACTAAATCTAATAGTAATAAATCGTGGGCATAACACTAGCAATCCCCAGTCGAGTGGTTGCCTTTCCCTTCTGGCATTGGCAACTCACACCCAATAGGGGTTGAGATTCTATAGAGGGGAGAGAGAGAGAGAGAGATGACTACGGTTAGGGGATGGGTTAGTTATCTACTCTACGTTAACTCACCCGGAGTTAACCATCGTGAAGCACCGTTGACGATAGGGGTAGGATGAGTTCCCCCTCGTCTACGCTTCCCTCTCCGCCGGCCCCTCCGCAACCCCTCCCTTCTTCGGTCGTCTCCTTTCTCAGTGACCAAAGTCATTACTCTGATAGCTATTTACCCTTTAGACATATTTAGAAAAGTTAGATGTTTAAAAATAATACTGATTTCATGTATTTCAACCAAATAGAGTCACAATTTCAACAATTTCAGATTTCAGAAGATTTGACAAGACTCAACATGAAATAGTTAGTTAAGGTTTATTAAAGTTGACTCAGATATTTTCAAGACATTCATAACCAACCTCAATGAATACATTAAACTTAAACCAATCTGATCTTTTCAGATATTCATAATCTTGTATAACAGAAGATTACTTATTGACAAATTTTTAGGTTTATGATCAAGGTACACAGATTGAAATCTTCTCATATTATAGATAGGTCAAGACATGACCAGCCAGATTATCAATGGAAACCAGCAACAGGAACAATCACCAGGTGTGAGTAAAGTTTTCAGATATAAACAATTCATCAGAAGAGAAGATGACAAAGAGCATGCAGCATGTGTGTGAATGACTGGAATAGCAACTGAATCCAAGAAGGTGGCTGGCAGTGAGTAAAGAGTACTAGGATTAGAGATGTGATAGTAGTAGCCATGACAGCAGAAGTAGTCAATTTTCAAATAAATCAAGTAGCTGACATGACATGCTTTCAGGGTGAATTCTTCAGGATAGATTAAAAATAGCCAGCTCACCCTCAGCAAATGCAAGAGCGATATATAATGAATTCTTAACTTTAGAGATTTCAAATATTGGTGGAGTGGAATGGATTTTACTTAGATTTACAGCACAAGCCACCAACCAACAAGACTACTATCAAGAGAGCAGCTTCATTCTCAAGATGTGAACAATGGTTGACCGAAATGAGTGGTTTGGTCGACCAAACTGGGCAGTAAAGAATTAAGAGACATAGAGCGGATGTCAATCGTGCAATTTCAAGGATTTGAATTAATGCTCCCCCTAAATGTATGCATGAGCTAGCAATCAAGATATGGCATTTGTGAGGATCAAATGTATGCAGCCAGTTCTAAAATCATTGTATGCATGGGACAAATGCTCACACATTCAATGCACACAATGAATCCTTGTCTAACTCCCCTACCAGAACTGATAGGGTGGAGTCTCACCACCAGAAGGGAGCCTTCACAGCTCCAAGGGGAGAGGGAGGGGCGGCCTAAGCCGTTTAATTCTAATTATAATCATGAGGATGATCAACCTAGCACATCCTACACTCCTCAATCTTAACATGTTCATTATAATTCTCACCACAACTCATCTAAGGGGCCACATCCTCACTCTTTTGGTCTTGTCTGACCCATGGGCAATTACCAATCTTGTGGTCCCTTACATCCATTGCGAGCCACTGTTCCCCCAAGACCATCTCCTCCACATGATGAGAAGGTTTCCCAAGTCTTGAATGCATTAGATCATCTCACCCCTCAACAAATCCAAGCTCTCAAGGCTATTGTTGAGGGTGCATCACCTTCTCATTCTACTCCCATTCCCCAAAGGGTGGCCCATCACCCGCCTTCTACACACACTCCCGTTCGGGTGGTCTATCACCCGTCTCGGGCAATCCATCACCCGCCTCCTTCTATTCCACCTCCTTCACGGCCCCAAGGCCCTTTTATTCATGGCAACTCAGCCTGTCCAGATCCTTTTGTGGGTCGGCCCATTAACCCTCCACCACGGCCTTCATATCAAGCCGCCCCTCCTTCAAGGCCGCTATGCCAACCCTCCTGTGTTCATGTTACACCCCTCCAACAAACCCTTCTTGATAGAATCGCTTCAATGGAGGAACAACTCAAGAGGGTCGCAAGCCCGCGGCCCGCTCCGCCTCCTCCTCCTCAAGTCAATCCTCTTCATGCCTTTATGAATAACATCACCAAGATGGAAGAAGATTGGAAGGAGAGGAGAGATAATGGCATCAATGATTCAAGTGAGCAATATGTTTTAACAAGTCATGACGATCAAGTGGACATCGTCCTCCCTCTACTCATTCGCACCACTCATTCATGTGGCCCTCCACCTCTGCCTACATATTCTTCTCCACAAAATCCTCCATATTACACTCATTCATTATCGCCCATTATTACGCCTCCACCATGGTGTCCACTTGATCTTGATGATTATGAAGACTTGGAGATGGCACAAGATGATGAAGTTCCTCAAAAGGCACCCACTCTGAGTTTCCTTCGTTTTCCTCTCCCTTCTTTACTTGATGAACAACATGCTCAGGATAAAGCCACCGTCTTTAACCCTAACCCTATCTATGAAACTTCTTGGTGTTATGATGATGGGTCGATACTCCAATCATCCACACCGGCACACCATGACCCTCCTCCTATCCCTAGCACCTCTCGCCCCATTCGGCATTTCCTTCACACCAAATCTCCTCCTTCTACACCTCCCACTGTATCTCCTTTGAGTAACATGCTATCAACCTCCGCAGCACCTGCTTCCACCGAACTTCCCATTATACCTCCTTTAAACACCATGTCATTAGCCTCCACTCCACTGGCTTCCGTCAAGCCTCCATTAACCTCCACATCACTGGCACCTGTCGAATCTACCATTATATCTCCTCCTTGTATGCCACCTCGGCCCTCCATTATCCCTATAACACCAACCCCCACTTTTCTTAATCCACCACTTACCCCTACACCCAAACCTATGGCTAATCTTGAGCAGGATTCACATATTTTTGCACTCGAGCCAACCCCATTTGCTCCCAAGCAAGGGGAGAAGCCTGACGTGTTCCAACCTCTGCTTCCACTTACCCTTCCACCAACACTCCCCATTAAACCACCGCCATCTATTAAGCTTACCACCTCCACCTCACCTTCCTCTACCACTTGGAGTGGGTGTATTTTTGTAAGCACATATGCCAAGGATGATCAAGAGCTAGATAAGAAGGAATTGGTCATGGTTATGTTGTTCAAGATTCAAGAGTTCATTTGCTGGATGCCAATCCGCGTTCTTATGTCGGGCATATTTGACAAGTGTCCATCAAGGCTCACTATGATAAATTCTTCCAAGTTGATGCCACATCGGCCTTTTATCATTTTCACCTTGGTCATTGGTCGATACTCTTTCAATACTCTCATTACTCCTCGCTCCATTGTCATACGATTTCGTAAGGGGTTTTCTTCTTGCATCACAATAACACATCCTTCTAATGAGAGCCCATGGGTGCTATTTCCACTTCTTGAGTTGTTTGGCCGGGTACCTTGCTTACTGTGGAGGGGTGGGCAATCCTACATTATTGGGCCTTCCACCAAATTGTTCACTTCTTATCTTATTCCCTCCATATTTTTGTGGGCCACTCCATGGGTGAGGAAGAGGATCTTGTTCTCTCATTCCATATGTTCTTTGCATCTTTTACATCCCATGCATTCTATACATCCATCACATCCATTACATCTCATGCATCTGCATTCCTTCTTTCCCGAGTTTTCGAACCCGTATTTTCCTCGCCTTCCGAAACTTTCGGATCCTCCTAATCTGCTTTCCCTCTCCCTAGGGCATCGTGCCCCTTCTTATTTTCTCCATCATCAATCTCTCGGATATCGTGTCCCCTCCTATCTTCTCCTTCAGGAACATCCGGACTTACTGGGACATCACGTCCCACCTGATTTCCCACCTCTGGAACCTTCGGACCTTCCTCTCTTCCAAGGGCATCATGTCCCTACTCATTTTCCCCAATTTCCAGGATCTCCAGAGTTTTCTTTCCTGGGGCATCGCGTCCCCTCCTCTCTTCTCCTTCTGGAACCTCCAGACTTATCGGGACATCACGTCCCTCTTGATTTTTTGCCTCCAGAACCTCTAGATTTATCACCGATTCTCCTTGGGCCACGTGGCCCATGGTGTCCATTGCCTCCGGAATCTACGGACCCTTTCCATCCTCCTATCCTCTCCGGGCATTGCGCCTTTCACCATTCTATTTTCGCGGACCTGCCTAATTTTCCTCCTCTCCATGAGCATTGCATCCCTCGGTGCTTTCCTCTTCTGGAATCTCCGGATCCTCCACATTCTCCATCCCATTCACCTCTACCTTCAGGATCTCTGGGTCCCCTGGCGCTGGCCGGGCATCACCCCACCTCCAGTTTCCTATCAAGGCATTACGCCCCCTCCCACTTCTTAAATCCGGACCTTCCAAATTTTCCTCTATCTGTCGGGCATCGCGCCCCCTCCAATTTTCCCCCAGGACATCACGCCCTTTTCTCTCTTCCTCCCCTGGAACCTCCAGATCTTCCAGGGCATCGCGCCCGTCTCTACCTTCCTCCTCCGGAACCTTTGGATCTCTTCTCTTTTCTCTGATTTCTCCTCTCGCTCCTTCGAGACATAGAGTCATTTGTCCTCTTCTTCCTTTTCAATCATCTCTTCCCATACCTTCTTTCAGGGCATTGCGTTCCTCATCACTTCCCCCTTCCGGAGCCTCCGGATGATTCTTCTTCCCGTCAAAATTCTCCTCTACCTTCGGACCCTCCGGATCCTCCTCTTTCCATCTATCAATTCCTCCTCTTAATTCCTCCTTATCTCGGGTCCGACACGACTTCTTCCGAGGACTCGAGGTTTTGCTCAGACTGGGATGGTTCCGTCGGTCGTGCCACATCAGCCGCCCCACCAGTCATCTGCTTTAGGAATTTCTCCTACCTTTTCTTCTGTGGATAGTGCTCCTTTCCAGCAATCTCAGGGCAGAGGTTTTCATCATAAGAAGAAGAGGAAGAGGTTTGATCAGCCATCGTTTTCTGAGCCGAGTTAGTATTCTGGTCTGTTTGTTCGGCCGTGTCCAGATTTCGTTACTTTTCAGCCGAGATTATGTTCCAGATGTGGTGGTAGTCATCCAGGTGTGCCGTGCTCTTTGCCGGTTGTGTGTTATCGTTGTGATCAGTCAGGGCACATTTCCTGCAACTGTCTGTTGAGGCAGCAGACGGTGCAATTTTCACAGACTTTGTAGTCGCAGCAGCCACAGTTCTGTCTTCTGTCGCCGCCTCAGCCATCTCAACTGATTCAACCATTTCAACCGCTTGTTCCTGCACCTTCTCAGTAGTCGTCTGCGGCTACTCGTTTGTTGAGAGCCAGAGTTACTCACATTACTCATGCGGAGGTGTTGGCGTCTAATCTGATCAAAGGTACGATTTCGATTTATGATCACACAACTCATGTTCTTTTCGATTCAGGTGCGATGCATTCTTTCATCTCCGAAGATTTTATTGCCCGTATCGAAAGATCGGTGAATGAAATTTCCTATGACATGCTCGTGGAGTTGTCGTTTGGCGATTTTATGTCTACTCCTCTATGCTTGGAAAATTCTCCGGTTGTGGTCAGTGGTCGAAAACTGTCAGCGAGGCTTTATGCATTATAGTTGGCCGACTATGACGCGATTCTTGGTATGGATTGGCTGGAACTTTATGGTGCCATGGTTGACTGCCGTTTCAAGCAAGTCTACTTCATGGTACGTGAAAAGTCAGCCTTCTATTTTCAAGGTATTAGTTTCTGTTTCGTTCAATTGTCTCTTTTTGTCGGTAGGGTGTGTCATGTTGTCAGTTTCCTCTTTGTCCTTTCGTCTAATTTCGAGGATGAAATTTCTTTTAGGGGGGAGGGACTGTAACACCCATAGTTTAGCGGATCCTTAATGGTACGAATCTAAGTTCCGTCTGACGAATTTTAGCTATTTTTAGGAATTTTTAGGGTATTTTTAGGCGTTTAATCAAAATTGTTTCTATATACTTCCTTGATTGATGACAGACTAGGATCATATGAGTGATATTGCATTCACAATTGAAATCAAATGGAAGTGTTCCTAGACATTCATCTAACGATGCAGATTTTCAATGGAACAATCACATGAAGAAAGAGATTTTTAGGTGGTTCAGTCTCTACTAGAGACCTACGTCCACCCCACACCCAAATCTGAGTGTGGCTTACTACTGCCTAATAGCTTACGTCCACTGGGCATTACAGCATGCTTACAAACTACTGAGCATCACAACTTGCTGTTCGAGATATCCACCTCTCCCACTGAGCATTACAGCTTAGCTCTGCTGACACAGCTTGAATGAAGGAATAAGGAAAAACATGAAATAAAATTGAAAAGAAACTCGCAGGAATGTAGCTCATGCAGGAGCAAAGTCCAGTTCTAGATCTGATCCAAGAACTGACGAGAAATTAGATCTTCACGCTCACACTACCTCCCTAATCTTTCTCACTCACCCTCTTTCTTTTTTTCTGCTGTCTCTGTCTTTTTACTGAGAAACCCTCTTCAGATTTCGATGCTCTGTTTCCCTCTTCAACTCTTCTTCTTCTACTTCTCTTTTTCCTCTGGCTCTATATTTCAAGCTCTTGGATCACTCTGTATACTCTCGTTCAAGCTTGCTCAATTCAAAAGCGTGATCATCTCTCTCGAATGATAGAGGTCTTCTATTTATAGAGCTTCAGAGATACTGTGGTCCCTACAGAGTTGTTAGCTTGGCACGTGGAGGGAATGTTTGTAACGACCCAGGAGATCCGGATTTCGATAAACTGATAACATCAATTTACCGATGCCAAGAACTCAGAGAAGTCACCCAAGAGGCTGATGGGGTCCCGTAAGGGTTAGAGGAGTTTGTCCAGGGGATGTATAATGAATGGGAATTACATGCACAATAGTAATTAAAGCATAAATTTAAACTGTAGTGCGGAAGTAATTTAAATATATCAGAGTGATAAAATATATAATAGTCCTGATCCATGCCATACACAAGTCTAAATGTACAACTACACAGGGGCATACCCCGGTCAAAAGTACACAAAAGGACAGACTGACTATCACGCCCCGAGCGCGGAAGGAACCCGGAGTGCGTGACGAGTTTATATCGATCATGTCAATTAGAGCATTAGTGTGGGGGTTTAAAATCTAAACGGAGGGTTTTTTTCAAAAAAATATATGTTATAAAAAATTTACCCTCTCTCTCTCCCCATCGAATCTCTCTCCCTCACTCGTTCTCTCTCTCACCCTCTCTCCCTCTCACGATCTCACATTCTCCCTCTCTCTCGATTTCGGTCCAGACGGGCCTTGATCGAGGCACGGGAGGTACCGACGGGACGAGCTCGACGTGAGGATCGCGTGGGCGTAAGCTTTGTCTCGATCCGCGGTACATGAAGGCATGGGCGGACGTGAGGACGGTGTGGCTCTCGATGATAGTTCGGCTCCGGATCGGCGTCCTCGTCGCGCAATAGGTAGGGCGATGGAATCCTCTCCTCGCTAGGAACCCGCCGGTACCACATGCGCCGTGGTTCGACGCCATTTTCCTCGTTTTATATGCATGTTTCCATGTTAGAGTAATTTTCCCCTATTTTCTAAAAATCTATTCCATGGCCATCGTTTTATGTTGTAATAGCATGTATGGCTGTGGAATGTTGTTGTGGGCATGGCAGGTTAGGTGGAAAATTGAAACCCCCTCGCTTTGAGCCGACTGGGAGGAGTTTTGGCCCAGTCCAATCCTTTCCCGCCATCACGGTAGCATTACGGCCACTATGTGACCGTTTATGCTTGGGCGGCCCATTTGGGACTACCTATGACCCTTGCGTAGTCCAACTCGGACCGCACAAGACCCAGACCTCTAGGAAGGTTTAGCTGGAGCGGCCCAAAGCCGTCCGTTCATTCCAAATGAATAGCTTAAATGTCGACCGCCCATGGGACACCCTGTCTCTTCGTGCGGCCAACCCTCAACCGCCCAACCTTGAGCGGCATGTCTCTAGCCGCCTGTCCCTTAGAACTCCTGGTGGATGAGCGGGCACTCCTAATGCGGGATGATGGACGCGGACGCGACACCAAGTGGAAACGCACACCTAAGACTCTAGCAAGCTCGCGTTCGTCCCCTGCGAGGGAAGCGTTCGGACGTACACGGTTGAGAAACCGGCAAAGAGCTAGGGTGGTCAACTCTCAACCTCGTGCCCAGGTTGGGTCACGGGATCGGTCGCTCTCTCTCGCAGCAGTGAAATAAATAGATCGAGCTAAGGACCCTAAAACATACTCTTTAGCAGCGGCAGTAAAGCGTATACAAATACGCTGCAGTGGTGGGAAGTAGTTGGAATTTAGTATTAGCAGGTTGCTAACGCCATGCAAATATTCACTATAGGTCATAAGAATAAAGGTGTCTGGAACTTCACCATGCCCAAAAGTCATATCAGCCCCCTGGCAGACACGCCTAGGGCCCATGCGAATAATTCTGAATTGACGATGATTTCAGTGCCATTGACAATTGTGAATAACTCACCATTTCTATCATTCAGATTCCCATAAAATTCTTGAACAAGGTTGGGATAAAATCGGCTGTACCTTATCATGAAATCAACCCAACCGTCCTGAATTTCAAAAATAGCACTTAAGTCGGGGAAGAACTCATGCATCTCGTCAAAGTCGACTAGACGAGGGTCAAGGGGTGCCTGTGAAAGTGGAGCTACCCACTGTGGTGGAGGAGCTTGGCCCTCATTTCTCTTGGTGCTAGACTCCCCCTGGGTGAGACGCCGAGACCTGCTTCTAGACACTATTTAGACAAGAAACCCGAAGTGGAGACCTTGAAAGTGACTAATCTCTTCCCTTGGAAGGTGAAGGACACAGAAGGACACACAACTAGTGGTGGACAAAGCTTTCACACAACCTGAAAATTGAAGAAGGACCTATGGAACCGCACAAGCCACTTTGGAGATCTCTTCCTGAAATGTTGACAAACTAGTCGGATCTTGTGCGGATGAAGGAAGGAGGGATTTTTTAGGTGTGAAATAGAGAGGTGGAGTGTTCTAAGGTTTGAGGAGATGTTGGGAGTCGGTATGGACCAGAAAGAGTGAAGAAATGAGGGTGAGAACCCTCTTAAAACATTGTTCGGATGCGGGTCGGCTGGCCCGGTTCACCGATTTCGGTCGACCGACGGAGGGCGATCGGTCGACTGAACTGGTCGACCCCCCTATTTCCTTCCTTCTTTTTTTTTAACTGCATCATGCCTTTTTTTCCTTCATTTCCATTTTTTTGGCTTTTTTCTTTTCCATTTCTTTCCCCCTTTTTTATTTTTGGGAGGAAATGGAGTGGGATTGACCACTAACACAAATTGACTTAAGGAAATTTTCTGGACCTCCCCCTCAATGACCGCCTAGAATCACTAGGTCACTAGTCCACATTTATTTATCAAGGAGTATTTGGTCTTAGAATTTTTCAAGGAGGGATACTCACAATAGAGGTCCTGAGATGACCGCTACTATGTTCTGTCATCACAAGTTGTGGAAGAGTGGAAAAATGGAATTTTTTTCATCCCAATCCCTATGGTTCGATGCTATCTGGCATGAAAACCTATGTAGGACTCTAGGGGATCGATCTTAACCCCAAATAGGACTCCCAACTCGATCACATCCTCAAACCCTAACTCAAACCCTATAAATATGTTTCAGGGGCAAACCATTATTTTGGAGCATGTATTTCGACGGTAAGGAGACATTATTTTAGGCTGGTTATTTAGAGAATTTTGTTCCTTTTAGTATTAACTAATGTCCCTCCGAATTTCATGGTAGGAGATCAAGTATCCCGAAAGTTAGAAGCCCCAGAAGTTACTATTTTGATGCAGTCTACGCAGGAAGCAGTGCGTCTGTCTAGAGAAGAAGAGGAGATTACAAACCCTAAACGATGTATTTTAAGTCATGTATTTAGAACTTTTTGTTCGCCTTTGTGTCTTCTACCTACCCTCCAAATCTCATGGATTTAGGTCAGGTGGTTAAGGAGAACGAAAGACGGGAAGTTACTGGTTTAGCATAGGACATGCAGAAACTAGGGCGTCCTTCCAGTCTAAAACTCAATTTTTAAAGCATGTTACCAAGGTAGGTTATCTAATGAAAAGGCTAAATTAACGTGTTGGGAACAAAAGCCCTCTAGTTTCATGTCGTTGCTTGCTTTCTACTAGTCGTATTTCATGTTTTAATATTACTGCGCATCTAGGTTATTTCTCCATGCATGATTCCTACCCTTAATGATAAAGATGATAATCTTAGTTTAATACATGAGAACCTGTTCATCTCCATGACTTTATGTCGTTATGGCATAATTATCTTCCTATCTAGCATGTTTACATGCCTTTTGTTTCTTTAAGTTAGGCCTTGCATGACCTAATGACCCTCTTTCTGTTACCAAACTAGAAACGGTCTACCCGCGATCGCTACTGTACAAAAAAGGTCCTCGACAAATCGCGTATGGATAGAAACGGTCCTACGGGGACCGCTACTATTTCCTACACTCTGTTAACTCCAAACAGATTGCAGATTGACACTATTGTATATATGTTAAGCTTGGTTAATGAGGTTTTATTCCTAGTTATGGCTTTACTCTTACAAACATGGCTACATTATATCAACATGAAATCTCATGTTTATATTCAAAAGTAGAAAAAACCTTTAAACAAAACACTAACGTACCTACACATTGTAGGCCCTTAGTAAATCAGCTATCAATTTCTTTGGAGGTATGTCCGGATTCTCCCTCACTGATGCTGCCACCCTAGCTAAAATCTAATGTTTTGATGCCATCTGACTCTTAATCCTACTAGCAGCTATTCAAGTGTGCTCTTTTTTCATAGTTCTGATTGCAAAGGTGGTTCCATCTTGTAACCTTGATGCATCAACTCTCCATTTACATTTTATAGTGTACACTGCAGTCATTCTAGTACTATCATTTTTAAATTGCTTAAATTGGAATTGATTCTTGATTGTAAATTGCCTTAAAGTAATCCTATAATCTTTGCAACTAGGAAAGATACAACCAACTCCAATATCAAGATTTTCCTCATCTTCCTCTAATAAATCACCCCCTACATCTGATATGCCCCCATCGGACATATCTGAGGGTGTCTTGCATTGAATGATTGGAGTCCTCTATATGCACCTCATCAAAATTGATTCACAAAATGATTCTAAGGACTCATTGTACTCATCAGCATATGCCACATACTCTGAGTCTTCCTCATCATATTGCTACTTGTTGTACCTTACATTCTAAAATTATTCATCAAAACACTTTGTGTATTGAGCTTCTCTTGCTTCAACTGGATCACTAGCTGGCTGAACTTCTCTTGCTTGGCCTACATTACTCACTGGCTCAACTTCCCTTGCAATGTTGAATTGGCTTGGCTGGTCATGTCTTGGACTAGATCACTAGGCCCTTGTGGTTCAGGCACTGACTCCACATCTAATGCACTCACATTAATAGCCATCTTCTTACGTGGGAGATATGAGAGCATCATTTGATATAACTATGCATCAGATGTAATTTCCTCATACATAATAGGACTAGACTCCATTACTTCACAATGAAATTGTAAAACATGCTCACTCGCCTATCTAGAAATGTGACTTGTGTCCTCTATCAAGATGCAATGACTATAATAGTCTAAATACGTAGTTACCGTCTTCATTTGACCCAACACATAAGCCCTCCTACTTGATTATAATGTCTTCCAGTAACTGCTGTATTTGTATGTAAGCTTTAGGCCTGGCTTTGGCATGGTGCACATTAAAAGTGGGGTTGGGTCCTATTGCCATCACAGCAGATTTCCATATTCTTGACATGGACCCGACCTTCAATGATATTCTGGGACGGCCTTACATACAAGAGCTGGATGCTGTGCCCTCTACAAATCATCAATGCATCAAATTCTCACACAAGGGGCGCATCATTAAAGTGACTAGTATGCCGATTTTGCCAGTTGAAGATATACACTCAGCTACTTCTGTTCCCTCTATATGGCCGGCTGATAGGCCATTATTGTCAGTATTTGAAGTTGCCGATCTGCGGCAAAGTTTAGAAGAGGTTGCTCCGTCCACCCCTCTAGCCGTTCAGATGCCACTACAAACACCCAAGAGCAAAAAGAAGAAATGTTTAATAAACACGGCTGGATGGAATATTCTGATGAAAATGGGCTACCGATCTGGCAAAGGGTTGGGCATCAATCTACAGGGTAGGACGAAGCCCATTAAAAATGTTAAAATGATTCCACGAGACGGCCTGGGATATAAGGGCCCCAAAGAAGAAGAAATAGATGACAAGCCGTGGGCGGCTATGACTTCCACTCTCAAAACTAGCAGGAAGCCGCTCACGTGGACGTTATATACTCATTTTGTAAAAGGGCCGATCCAACAGCAAGAGCCCGAGCAGACTACAATTCTCACTTCTATGCTAGACTGTCAAGATGTGCACACCAGATAGTTTACTCGGCATTTGGCCCCGCTTGTCACCTACAAGGCCCTCAAATCGCTAAGACCACTCAAAAGAAGAAAGATGGATGATCCGGAGTGTGAGTGGTACAGGTGGTTCGACATGGACGACATTGCAATATCCCTAAGCCGTCTGTTTATGCCCATGGACCCGGAGTGGCCACCATTGATCCATGAGTTGATTGAGAAGCCGGTTATTATCTCCAATAAAAGACAGATGCTGAGCGACTTCACTGACACGGGAGAGCCGGATATTCCTTTTGAAGAGGGGTTCACTACAGATCGACTCTGGGCCGGCTTGTTCTTTGTCAAATCCATCCACCCTTCATACATTATCTGATTGTTTAATAAAAGTTTCACTCCTTGCATTCCTAGACCCCCCGCGGTCTTGATCTCCTTTTCCCCCGATTGGCTGAAAAGCCCCACACTCCCCTCTTTGCTCCTCGAGTAATTCTCGATGTCTGGTGATATTAGGAACAGATTTAGAGTTACAATGAAAATTTTGGATCTGATTCTTTTGAATTGGAAACAAATAGGAAAATCAGGTTATCAAAATCCATTTGCAGCCATTCTCAATAATTCACTATATTCACTCTTGATGATACACTGCTATCAAATCTTTGAATAAGCATCATGATGGTGCATAAAACATTCAGTTCTAGTTTAAGAGATGTGACTAACCTTAGTCTTTTTTTCTGTTTATTGGTTATACTATTAAAAACATTGATCATTGTGAGTTAAATTACTCAGTTTGAGTGTCTGGGTGTATTTTATTCACAGGTTAATAGGTTAGGCACAAGTTGGAAAATGTCAATGTCAAAGTTTGGGTTGGGTTTGGCAGCATTCTTCTACATTGTTGCATCAAGGCTCACCCTGCTTGGGTCAACCTGACATGAGTTGCAATTCTGTCTCTGACTTGAACACAAGCTAATAGGTTAGGCACATGTTGGAAAATGTCAAAGTCAAGGTTTGGGTTGGGTTTGGCAGCCTTGTTCTACATTGGTTGCATTAAGGCTCGCCCTGCTTGGTCAACCGGACATGAGTTGCAATCCTGTCTCTGATGTGAACCGAGACCTGTGCATTTTTCACATTTTTTATGCATAACAACTTGCAGCATAGCTTCTAGATTATTATTCTGAATCTGATTGATTTATTGTTTTACCTCCATGTGGAATGCCTTTAAATAAAAACATATTTGCGGATTTGTGCATAGGTGTAATTATCTCGTTAATGACTTAATACCTCCAAAATTTATGTAGCCAGTTCTTAACATGGCGTCAACCCACTAGAGGGCCAGCATATCTAGCAATAGTTTCAGTTGCCTATGGTTGATACCTGTGCATAATGGATGTTATTAAAAGGCATCATTGTCAACTTTATTAATTTGTTTTCTAAAGGTCTGATGTAATGGTGGATTACTGTGTGTTTTGCCTCAATCATTTTTATGTTGTTGATGAGTTTGAAACTTACACTTGCAGCACCAAATTTGGCATTTCTGTTACGTTCTGAATCCTGTTTTGGTTATTATTGATGTGCAACCAAAGGAGCTACGTTCGGAATCGAGTATGGAAATTTGTTGTTTGCTGATGTCAATAGTGGTTTCAATTTGTGCTTTGGGAGAACACACTGCCTTCCTTACGAGCTCCTCCCACATCCCTTGTAAGTGGGAGCATCCTACAAATAGATGGTCAAGGATCTGTTTAACCTCACAATTTTCATGCTATTTTTTTGATATTTTCAGAATAAAAGAAATTGGTCAAATCAAGTCCATTGTGAGATGGCATAAAGCGGTGTAAAACTGTGGCCGTTGTATCATTGGGATAATCTAAATGCCCTCGGGATCCCGTCGGGTAGAATTATTACACAAAGTTCACGTGTTTTAATACATGGAAATTTTATTAAACACTTGGTAGGCAGTACAAAGCCATGTACCCACGCAACAAAATCAACAAGAAATGATGACTCCCGACTTCCGTAGAGCCTTCCCAATGTGCCGCAGAGTGATCCCTGCACTCCGGGATCCACGGGCAGCAAGGCACCGTCAAGAAGGGCAAGAAAAAAATCAAGAGAAGTCACCACATGCTGCCACCTTGGACAAGGGACCGGGAGAACGTAAGGAAAGGGACAGGTCAATGGGTTTTTTATAACCATCCTTGGACTGCGCAACCAGTAGGGACCTCCCTCCTTTCCCCCTCTCTCCCTCTATTGCAAAAAAGAACCCGGAGGGACCCCCCTCTGGGTGTGCGAATGAGGGACCTACTCCGCCCCCCTCTCTCTCTATTTTCTCTCTCAGAAAAAGAGGAAAAGGAAGGGGGATACCCAGAGTAGCCTTCTCCACCACCAAACCCAGAGGTACTCCCTCTACATTTCCACCTCCGACTCCTATAAAATAGGTGGCCTTGGCCATTGGAGGAGGGGACTTCACAACTCAAACCTGGGAGCACTTGGAGAAGCTTGGCGCAGCACAAGAGGAGCTTTGGGCGGCCTTCTTTCCATAGTTTGAAGACTTCAAGAACTTTTTGTTCATGTAAAACCCTCAATTAAAGGGTGTGATTACATAAATGCCCCTACATGAGGGAATTATCTTGCATTTCAGTCAAATGTATGTAAATCATGGAAAAACCGTGTTAATTCCAGAAATATTCAAAGTTCTGGAAATGTGTTGTCAAATCATGGAGAAAATCCCGCTATTTGCAGATATTGCTATTTTACCCCCAAATCTTGTGAAATTGTAGAAATACCCATGAGATTTTGCCAAAATCTCCGAAATTCAGAAATGAAATTGCTGTAAACTCGGCATACATTTGTACGGGTTTTTTTTCGTTTACGTTGTACTTTCAATACGGACCTTGGTCCGAACATAGAGTGGTCCATGAGTGACCGACAGAATCTGAATGTTCGTATCCCGATGTGGGCTTTTAGCATGGCTCGACCTTCCCTATCTTCTTGCGTTATTGATATTTCCTTTAGGCCGTAGAGCCCTTAATCCCGGCAACTAATCAAGGGTATTCCCTTGTATGGGGGATGTAAATAACGCTGTGGCCTTTATGGCACGGCGGGTTTTGGTCCCCACCCGAACTGCACAATCGTCTGATTAAGTCAGATCGAGCGCACCTGTGGTTCTTCGGAGCCCGAATAAATCGTCACGCATGTGACTGGCACGTCCACTCACTTAATAAACCAACAAATAAACAAACAAAAAGAAAAACGACGATCTAATCGTTAAAAGGGCGTCCACAGGGGTCCCTCCGGGTTATGCATACCTCGAGGAATTTTTTCCGCCCTTTCTCTCTCCCATGTCTCTAAAAAAAGGGGGGGAGAGGCCTTACCTGCAGGAGGAAGACCCGGAGGGACCAGCCGCTACTATCTTCTCCCTCCTTCTAGCAAACGCAGTGGTGCAGCCCACAGCAGTAAATGCAAACCAGGAGGGGCTCCTTCCACATTTCCTTCTCCAACTCCCATAAATAGGAGGTCTTGTCACGGGAGGAAAAACTCAAACCTTGGAACACTTGGAGCAGTGAAGCTTTAGAGAGCTTGGAGCGTAGGAAGCATCTTGGGGTGGCCTTCTCTTCAAAGTTTAAAGGCTTCAAACAAGGTTTAACAAACCGGTATGGTGCGTTACGTACCACACGTACCGGATCGTACCAGTCGGTGATCGGTATGACCGTGTGTGGTATGTAACCAGTATGCTAATTATATCTTTTTAAATATTATATGTTTTATTTTATATCAAAGAAATTTTATAGCTAGGTTGGTTAGAAGCTTTTCATTGAAACGTGAGGTCTCCGGTTCGAATCACACATGGCACATTGTTTTCTATTTTTTTTCATTTTTTTAGATATTGAAGCCAAAAAACAATCTCAAAATCATGTGACATTTGTAAGATTTGAATCCCAAATGTGTCTTAAATCACACACCAACTAACCAACTGACCTAAGGAATTAGCACTTACCTTCCACTAGGTATATATTCATGGAGAATTCAAAATCAAATGAGCATGCAGCAACAATCCCAGAACCTCGAAGAACCAATCGTTCATAGAGAGTATCTCCACAACGGAGATGGCTGACATGATCTCCTTCCAAGCCCGCTTCGACCAGGAGGTGCACCGGTGGAGTGAATGAAGCTTGGCCTCATGCAGTCACAGCGGTGCGCTCTTCAGGGATAGGGTAGTGATGCTACAACTGAACATGAATGACCTGAGGTGGGGAACATCAAGGGCGACCACCCAGGAATAAGCCTTGATGCTCAAGCCCTTGAGATGCTGGTTCACCGTGGAAGACACCTCGATCGACACCAAATGGCAGCACATTTCAATGGTGAGGCTCTCCAGGAGGGGGCACATGGATAGCAGGGGGCGCAGCTTCTTCTGAGGTAGGATGTGTCAGGCGAGTTAGAGGGTGAGAAGAGACGAGAAGCCACAGGCGCGGTAGGGGGAATTGATCCAGTCGCAGTCGCTCAGCGTCAATGCTGTCAGTAACCAGCCACAGTCGATGATGGATGGGGGAGGCTCAAGGAAGGGTGCAACCCAGAAGATTAGGTGGAGCTCCTCTACAGACCTCCCTGTGGCGAATCAGACCCACCGATCAATGGGGCGGTGCGCCTCGTTGATGGGGGACTCCCTCTTACCGCTCTCATCCACCTCGTCCCACACCGAGACGATGTCGATGGTGAAGCATCAGAGGGTGGCCGCTCTGCAGGCTTGTATGCAGCAACGTGGGAGTTAAAGGGGTAGCTGTCGCTCTCGCGGTAGAGGTCGAGGGTGGAGTAGTGGGTCCGAGGGTGCCTCTAGCGGCGGGAGAGGATGCTGGTGGCGGCGCGAAGCTTGGTGGTGGGAAGGAGGGAGAGTATGTTGATGAGGATCTCGTCTGGCGGATGGCTGATCCGGTCTCTCATATGTCCTTCTGCTCATCAGATCTAGGAGGATGAAGAAGAAAGGGGTGGGGGAGGAAGAGAAAGAGGCAGAGGATGGGTTGGATTCAGGAGAAATGAGTGTTAAAAGGAAAAAATGAAAAATATCAGGCGGTAGATTTCCCGCCATCGGGGCCAGCTCAATTCCTATGTTTTTTATTTATTATTATTTTATTTGAAGTGACTTACAGCCGGGGTGAATTGTTGGAGCAATCCCTGCACTTCTGGACTGTCTGCAGGCAACCGGATAGGGGGTGGAAGAGTGGGATGCAACTAGGGCTTCCAGGTGGCAAATGGGGCGGAGTTTTCTCTGGTGGATAGGTGGGGGTCATGGGGTGATACGGTAGCAGAGGCAGGGTGGTGTGTAGTGGATGTTTTGGGCATGGGAGGTGCCAACCAATTGGGCTCAATTCTGCAGCTCAGTGTAGTCAAAATTGAGGGGCTGAAGGTGGACGTGGCAAGCAGGGAAAATGAGTTATAAAATTCACAAGAAAATTCTAGAGAGGGTTTAAAGATGTGTGTAAGCAACGCTCAAAATCTCAGGTTGTTCTGAGATGATTTAATGGTCATCTCTTTGGAGGGTCTTGAACACTATCTCAGAAGGGCTGCACAGGGGTAGTCTGCACAACCAAAAGGGCGCCAAAGAGAAGTTTTCTCCCAGAGTGAATTTTGAGGTGAGGTCTACAGGAGAGGTTGGGGAATAGGGAGGGGAAGAAAAGTTGTGAAGAGGGTGATGGGATTTGAGGATAGGAATATGGGCTACCAGCCTGATCTTCAGGGGTCTGGTCTGGGCAAAGCTGCATAGAGATAGCCCGTGCAGTGAAAAGGACTATGAAGACAACTTTTGATACAGGATGAATTAGGGCACAAGATTTTCAGGAGTCATGGGGGACATATAGAAGAACAAAGTCTCTGAAGGGGTGGACATGGTCTGAGGTCGGGAACTAGGTGCACGAACCTGATCTTTGCGGCCCAGATCTGTAGGCAAACAGCTAGGACAGGTGTGCAAGGCAGCAAGGGCAATCTCCCCAACCTTGCAGCAACTCTTGGACATATGAACTCTTGGCATAGGAAGAAGATAGGGAGGTCACCTCCCTGATGTTGGAGCAGCCAAGAACCTATAATAAACCCTAGGGAGTCTCACCCTAGTGAGGAGGAAGAAGAAAGAAAGAGATGGGGAGAGAGGAGTTGCACCCTCTAGGGTTGGATGGGGGGAAGAAGAAGGAAAGGCTCTTAGGAAAATATGTTGATTTTCATTCATTCATTAATTAAAAATCCTCCAGGGGGGGAATACATGACAATATCTAAAGTATGGGCTCCATCTTCCCACCTTGGAGTTTGAATTTGAACCATAGAGTACATTATATAGAATCAACGTACATCCATTTGAAAAATGAAGTTGGTACGTTCTGACTCTCACGACTTCTTTGTTGGTGCCATTACCCATAAAAACTCTTTGCCTGTCCACGGGGATCCGGTGATACTCTACGAAGCCAGCTCGATCCATGGTTATATGTTAGGTTACTCCTGAATCTGCAATCCACATAGGATTAGGGCGAGCAATCAAAACATGTGTATAAACATAAATACATGGAGAGCTAGGTACAAAAATTACCTTCTTTGGCTCAGGACACTCATGAGCAAAGTGGCCTCTTTTCTTGCAGTTAAAGCATCTCATTCGGCTTTTGTCTTTCATTTTCCCGCCACATCTCCCACGGTGGTGTTTGAATGTCTGATCTCCTTTGGGGCCAGGTGCGGCATCTTGTCTTTTCAATTTTCTCTGCAGTCCCCTTCTGCTAAATCGTCGACTACTCTGGCCGACATTAGCAGTAGCGCGATGTAATATTTCATGCTCAGCTTCTAACTCTACGTGACAAGAAATATCTGAAAAATCCTTGATATTATCATTATGTGTTAGAATTTGTTTCATATGGGACCATGAATTTGATAGAGATCTAATCATAGCCTACACTTGTTGTTCATCTATGAGATCATATCTCGTTGTCTTCAAATCACGAATCATATTAGCCATCACCCTCAGGTGCTTAGTCATCGTGTGGCACGAGTCTTTTCAGTAAGTCTCAAATTTCAACACAAGAGCTCTTAACCTAGTCACAAAAGTTCTCCCAAAGGTAAATCTCAACTGGTCTCACATTTTCTTGGCAGTGTTATATCTCTCAAACTCGCCAATAAGATCGTCTCCCATCGTGCTTAGCATAGTAAAGCGCGCACTACGATCTCTCTTGAACCAAGTCGTATCGATTTCTTGGTCCTGGCGGAGTTGGGCAGTGTTGCCCTCTATGGGCAGGGACATGTGACAGTAAGATGATCGAGTAGATCTTGCTCGTCCAACAAATATTGAACCTTACAGTGCCATATATCATAATTAGAACAGTTTAAATTTTCACCCCTGGTGAGATCCGCAATAACAAGTTTGGCGGCCATGACAGTTGATCACTTCATTTCAAATAGAGAAAGTAAACGACATCACTTTACACATCGTCTCAATTTGATTGGCTCAAGGCCCATCATGCTTTGGTGGATTGCGGCTCGAAGAAGGTCTACTTCTGACAGCTTCATGGACCCACCTTATATTTCTAAGGTATCTGGTCTTCCTCTTCCCACTTGCTTATTTCGGCTATCAGGGCTCGTCGATTGCTTGATGGGGGTTGTCAGGGTTTTCTCGCTTCTGTGATTTTGGTCGATCAACAGTGTCCTGATGTAGAAGACATTCTGATTGTGTGTGAGTCTCCCGATCCTTTTCCCGAGGAGTTACCAGGGTTGCCACCGCAACGAGAGATTAATTTCGTGATAGAGGTGGCACCAGGTATGATGCCAATGTCGAAGGCCCCTTATCGCAGGGCTCCTATAGAGTTGCGAGAGTTGAAGTCACAATTATAGGAGTTGCTTGCCAAGGTGTACATTCATCGTAGCTTTTCCCCGTTAGGTGTGTCGGTGTTGTTCTTGAAGAAGAAGGATGGTAGTTTGAGGTTGTGCATCAACTACCGTTAGTGGAACTAGGTGACTGTTAAGAACAAGTATCCATTGCCTCGGATTGATGACTTGTTCGATCAGCTTTAGTTGGCCCGGGTGTTTTTGTGGATTGACTTGAGATCGGGTTATTATCAGCTATGGATTCGAGAGTCTGATGTTGAGAAGATTGCATTTCGTTCGAGGTATGGGCATTATGAGTTTTTGGTGATTCCATTTGGGCTCACCAATGCCCCCGTAGCGTTCATGGATTTGATGCATAGGGTGTTTCGTCCATACTAGGACCAGTTTGTGGTCGTATTCGTGGATGACATCCTTGTGATGTGACACAACAAAAGGGGTGGACAGCAAGTGCTCAAAGTGTCCTCGGACTAATCTAGCAAGCACAAACACACACTAGCAATTTCCTCAATAGAGGCCGATCCCACTGTTTCTCACACACAGACCCGGGTGACTTGGCGATGCCGAGACAAAGTGATGGATCAGATCCCTTGCTAGTTGAGTGCCAGCAGGGCTAAGGTGACCCTCCAAAGGTACGTAGCCCATGATTCACGGGGCTGGCCGGTGCCATTTGGGGCACTTGGTCCCTCTCTCACACACCCATAAAGGGTGGCAAATGCCGGGGGTCCCAGGCATTCATGAATACTTTCTTCATGCTTTGACTTCATAATGACTGACTTTATGTAAAATTGAAGCTCTAGCAACTTTGTCTTCAGGAAGGAACCCAGAATAAAATTTATTAAGGCCCAATTTCACTATTTAAGCTAAAAATTATTGTTTAAAAGGAACAAACTAAACATTCTTAATTGGACCTTAATCCTAGCCCAATTGAGCTCTAATTAGAGCCAAACCCTAGCCCAAATGTAGAGGATCATTTCCCCTCCGAAAACCCTAACTCTAGATCCTTCTATTGGCGACAACGGTGGTGGATTAGAGTCCTCCTCGAGACTTTCACCGTTTTCGCCCTTTGGACTCTCCACCCAAATCCAATCGCTAGAAGCATCTATTAACTCCATAAATTGAGGACTTTCAATCCCCAGAAACACTATTTCCTCCAACGGATGGTGGTGAGATCGATCGTGGCCAGACGAGGGTGAATTTGGGCATTCTTGGAGTGGCGTATTAGGGTTCCAATGACCCCCCTTTTTCTTCTTCCTTTTTCCATCGATCAAAGGTAGGTGTCTCTAAGGCTAAACTAAGGAAATAATATACCATCTTGTTCATCTCTCTAAGCTCTTTCTATTGATACCAATTTGCCAAAATTCTATGCACTATAGTGATCTAATTTCATCATTTACTCCGCTTTATACTCGTAGGGTTACTCTTTAGTTCAACTCATTTTATGTTCGTTAGATCACTCTAAACACAAATTAAATCATGCTATCTTATGTGTTTTTAAATTACCTACATTCTGATAGTAAATAGCCTAAATTTCATCCTATATTTAGTGATTAATCATGTTTTTAATTAGACCGACATCTTGATCCTTGTGTTTCGGATTTGGGTTGACCTAAACGGTCCTTCCAGGGTCCACTAGTCATCTAGCAGTCTAACGATAGACCGTTTTCGGTTCTCTGGTGGCCCAGCGATAGACCATTTAGCGGCCCCTGCGTTTCAAAAGAAACATCTTTATTTTTAACATTAAACGGCCTTACGATAGGCCGTTTTCCCCTTCAAGCGGCCTACATATAGACTATTTTTGGCCTCTGATAGTTAGATTTTTAAACCTATCTTATGTGTTTTAAACTAAGAGTTTACCCTGATTAGTACGTTCTTTGGACTAAGTAATAATGCAAAATGTAGTATTAATCTTGTATCATGGCTATATGCATCTAATTTCACCTCGACATACATTGTCCCGACATTATACAAGTCTACCTGAACATGGTCACATCAGGCCCACCTCATGGGTCCACATGTGTGCACTATAATGCCAAGCGTAGTCTCAAAAGAAAAGGCCCTGGTAACTCTTGAAACAAGAGAGACATTGTCGAAATCTCCCTTAAAATTTTGAATAAATGATCAAATAAACAACAAACAATAAAACTAAATACTACTATCCTGTATGCCTGCATGAGACGCTTCTCTGATATTTCAAATAGTGATTAGTGAAAAGTCAAGTTATGCCTAGCCGGAGGCTTTCACTATGCGTGATGGTGGTCTTCGGACCTAAGTTCTCCGCTTGGTATCGGGAGTCAGCTTAATAAATAAATACTACCATATTGTGTGCTTGCATGCAATCACATCTTTCATATATTCTATGGGCCCCATGGTCCTTCTATTTTGGTGATTAATCAAGGGTTGTCCCTCTTTCGGGGGGACGTAATTAACATCGTAGCCTTTACGGTACAACGGGTTTCGAGTCCTGACACGAATCTCACATTCGTCTGACCAAGTCAGATCGAGCACAATAAAATTATCACTTATGTGACTGGCACGCTTATGCATTTTTATTATATTAATAAAAAAATTGTTCCACCATCAGTGCGTGGGCTTGCCTGTCACATGTGACAATATATTCAGGCTCCGAGACTGGAGTGGTCTGGAGCCAGTGGTGCACGTAGTCGACTAATCAGACGATAGTGGGTATCGGGTAGAGACTAGAACCCGCTACGCCATAAAAGTCACGACGTTAATTACATCCCCTCAGAGATGAAAAAATCTTTGATTAATCACCAAGATAAGGGGCCTTATGGCCTGAAAGTTAGATTTCATGAAATGAACTAAAGGTGTGTTGATGAGCATTTAATTCCCCTATATGAGGGTGCAAAAGAGTTGTTAAAATCGTGTTGGTCATATATTGACCATTTCATATTCGGGCGGAAGTCCATGTTGAGAGCATCATAAATTTACATAGGGAGCATCAGATATATGTATGCCGGGACACGACAATTTGATATTTAGATGATAAAGAAAATCAGGGTAGACCCCAATGTCTGCTGAGGCACGGAAAGTTCAATATTTTAAGAAATGGAGGAATTCAGTCAAATCCCAGTCAAAACGCTTTTCAGCCTGGGCAATTATCCTCCTATATTGCCCTTGTCATTTTATGTCTGGTCTGTCTGTTGAAGACACAAGAAGAGCAATGACAGTCAAGAAATGTAGAATTTAATGATAGAATGAAAGCTCTACAGTCCAAAGAAGAGGTCATACTGGCTGGGCCATCATAGAAAGTAGACAGTGGCCAATACAAATAAGCCGCCTCCTCTGAACGAGAGGCAGCCTCTTTAACAAGCCAGCAGACGTCACCGACAGTCTGACATTTCTCTACCAATGCAGCCAGGTCACTGTGACCATGGAAGTCTAGATAATGAAATAAGCTGAGATGGTCCATGCCCCAGCCATCCACGTAATAGAAGGAAAGGAATAGCGGTGTGCTCAAAATCCCAGCTATTGGACTTTCCACAGACAGTCCATGAATGTTCAGCAAAATAAACAGCCAGGACGTATGCTGATAATACGTCTGTGTGCGATCTACCCTACGTGCGAACGTCCTGTAAGGGTGAAATCTGTCCGTTGGACCCTTCCAAGGGACTGCTGTCGGAAGCGGCTCTTTAGGGGGGAATGGATATTGCTGCGTCTCCAAGCTAGCACTCCCCACGTGGCATAATTGTCTCAAGTCCTTCATGAAAGCTTCTTCATTAAGGGCTACAAAAATAAGAGTGGGCAGCTCAGAACCTTCTTCTTTCAGAGCCCAATGCTTGGCCAAATAAGTTTCCGCTTCTTTTGGGTGTTGAGAATAAATCTTTTTCAGGTGGGCCTCGTCAATGTCAAATACAGGCCTTGGTTGCTGCTTCAGAAAGGAACGCTCAGCCACATCCCAGAAGGCGCTCCTGCCAACCCTGTAAAAGCTGGTACGGGTGTTCCACCATTTGATATACTCTGGCGTGACGCGGGGAACACGATTAGAGATGTTCGGGATTCTGAAGGCTACGCCATCTTGGCGATGAAAGAAGTCCCACCATAATCGGCCGTCACCAATAATTGTGGACCCATGCTTGGCCCGACTGTCCAAAGGGAACTGGGTGACTGATGTGGGGCTATGCTAGTCGTAGCCAAAAGTCCTCCCAAAGCGACCCGGATCATAGGGCTCCAGGTTTAGCCGGCCTCCCTTCCTGTGGACTTTGTCGGTTGGCGTGTTGGGGTTGGGGGTGGGGTGTTGGTGTAACTCAAAAGATCCGCTTATCTGAGAATGTTAGTGTTGTCGTAATGAATCATTTGTCAAATAAATTGAAGGACCCTGGAGCTCCGTTAATTTCATGCGATATAGGTGGAGTTATGTTTGATAGAGCATTATTGGATCTAGGAGCCAGTGTGAAATTGTTGCCCACCTTCATATACGAGCAATTTGATCTGAGGAAGTGAAAGTCCACTTCAATAATCCTTCAACTAGCAGATCGATCAGTGAAGACTCCTAGAGATCTATTGGAGGATGTGATTGTAAAAGTGCATGATTGTCATTTCCCGGTGAATTTTCTCATTTTGGATATGACCTCGTCTCAGGAACTCCAACATACACTAATTATTTTGGGACGTCCATTTTTAGCTACGGCGAAGGCCAACATTAATTATGCCATGGGAATGATGGATATCTCTTTTGGAGGCCAACAAGTTTCTTTGAATGTGTTTAAGGCATCTCAGTACCCACACTAGGAAGAGGAATGCAATGTCATTGATATATTTGAAGAGCTGACTGATGAAAGTCTGGATACTAGTAAGGATCTGCTAGAAGAGGGTAGCATGCTCTAGGATAGAGCCACTCCCTCCATTGCAAGCTGAACCTTCCTTCCATCTCTGTATCATCTGCCTACTCTTGAATTGAAACCTTTGTCGGATTCTCTTAAGTACACTTATTTGGGTCTTGACCACACTCGGCCTGTGATTATTACTTCTAATCTCACTTTTACTCAGGAGTCTCAACTTTTAAATGTCCTTTAGGAGCACAAGGGGGTGATAGGTTGGTCAGTGGCAGATTTAAAAGGCATTAGTCTGGATTTTTGCATGCATTATATCTATTTAGAGGATAATGGCAAGTCGAGCAGAGAGATGCAACGCCAGCTGAATCCCAATATGAAAGAGGTAGTCAAGAAGGAGGTGGTGAAGTGGCTAGATGTCGGGATTATATATCCCATTTTAGATAGTAAGTGGGTCAGCCCGATGCAAGTTGTGCCAAAGAAATTAAGGCTGACCGTTGTGACAAATGAAAAAGGAGAAGTACCCATGCGATTACAGACGTGGTGGAGAGTTTGTATAGATTACAGAAATTTAAATTCAGTAACAAAGAAATATCATTTCCTACTCCCATTTGTAGATCAGATTTTGGAGAGACTGGCTGGGTAAAAGTGTTTTTACTTTTTGTATGGCTACTCCGGGTATAATCAGGTTGTAATTTACTTAGAAGATCAGGAAAAGACATCATTCATGTGCCCCTATGGCACATTTTCTTTTAGACAAATGTCGTTTGGACCGTGTAATGCTCCAGCCACCTTCCAGCGGTGTATGATATCTATATTTTCTGAGATGGTGGATGAATTTTTGGAAGTTTTCATGGATGGCTTTTCAGTGTTTGGTACTTCTTTTGAAAATTACTTGAAAAATCTGACACACGTGTTGAAGAGGTGCATTGAATCAAATCTTGTGTTAAGCTAGGAGAAGAGCCATTTCATGGTAAGAGAAGGGATAGTGCTAGGCCATGTTGTATCAGAAAGGGGAATAGAGGTCGACAAAGCTAAGGTCGATTTGATTTCTAATCTTCCTCCTCCCACATCTGTCAAGCAAATTTGTTCTTTCCTTGGCCATGTAAGATTCTATAGATGATTCATTCAAAACTTCTCTACCATTACTCATCCGCTTACTTAGATGCTTTCTAAAGACACTCCCTTTCAATTAGATGATTCCTATATCGAGGCATTCAATTCTTTAAAAGCAGCTCTCACTCAAGCTCCGATTCTTCAATCTCCAAATTGGGCGCTCCCTTTTGAAATTCTGTGTGATGTCTCAGACTATGTTGTTGGAGCTGTCTTGGGTCAAAGAATCGATAAGAAGCCCGTGGTAATCTACTATGCGAGTCACACTGATGTGAAACAATCCCTTGGACCTGAATTTTTGCAAGCAACCGGTCTGAACGGTGATTTCTCACAAGCGGGTTCACCCGTGTCGCGCGCACCCGGGTCCGTAGGCGGACCGGCGATGGGGGTGAGGGTCCGAGATTGGACCTTGGGGCTCCAAGGGTATGGCCAGCTAGGGATGAACTCCCGATGGGCCAAGGATGCCCAATTTCAAGGGCGGCCAGCACGCCGAGGGCGTGGGTTGTAGGGTTGCTCTCTCAACTCTCTCTTCGCGGTGGTCGCTCAATTTGAAGGAAAGTTGGTACAAGCACTCTCTCATCGCCGATGGTGCAACTAGGAGCAATACTAAGTTAAGCAGAATTAAACCAGCAAGGAGAGGATCCGAGGCACACCTGATCAGTGTGAAGACGCTGATCCTGGTCGGAGACGAAGGCGAGTGGGGAGACGTGGGTATGCCCCTGCACGTCGCGCCGATGTAGCTTCGGATGGCGACCTATTGATACATGAACTACACCTCACGCAGGAGGGTTGGACAAGGGGTGGGGAACTTTGGCTTACATCAAAACTACCTCCACACAGGGAGGGGTGCTAAGTCGGCCAAACGGGGCCAGGAGATTAGCTAAAACTAGTGCCTGATGAGCACCTCTCCAGTTCTATCCAGGTCTGAGACTGTAGGACAATGAGTCGCTGTAGTCATCGCCGTGCACTCCCCCGAGCTCGAAAGTCGACGAAACTGGTGCCGAATCGTCGCTGACAGACCTTAGAACGTTGGAGAATTTTCATGGATGGACCCGTCATCAGCACAGGCCGGGGTGGCTCCAGGAACAGGCTCTCTGAGCTCTGGCTCAGGCTGATCCTAGGGTGTAGCAGCAACTGGTTGTAGCCGCCACGGCCGCTCCCGAAGTCCAATCGTGGCAGGACCAAGTCGAGGATGATCGTGGACAAGTCTTCTTCGAGCAGCAACTAGGGGGAGCACCAGACAATGTCAGGACGGAGAGGAAGAGGTAGTTGAGTGAGGGGGGGGTTAGGTCAGGTCTGAAGTGACCTGTTCTGCGCACCTGGGGGAAGAAAATTGGAACACACTCCTCCAGATGCCGAACGGGACGCCACTTTTTGTTGATGGATGTTGACTGGTAGTAGAAACTCTCGGGCAAGCAGCACCTCCAGAATCCATGGGGTGTGGCCGTGGGAGCTCTAGGACTTTGTCTCAGGTTGCCAACTAGTCCTAATCTGTGCAGTTGGGGGAGTTTGAGCCTCTCGGACAGTAGGGAGGTCAGATGTCGGCGGGACCACCACAGCTGCGAATCTTTCTCGACGAGCTTTTCGTCAATATATGATACGTCTTCAGGTGATGCCGAATGACTCTGGCACAGGTTCTGCAACTCGAGCCTCGTCTGCTGCCTGCGAACTGAGATCTGAAGGTTGAAGATGGTGGGGGAAATGGGGTATATGGGAGGGGAAATGAAGTGGATGTGTATCTATAAGTACATGGCATATACCCCGGCCCCCCTTCTGTGGGATCATTCTACTCCGAGTCCTCTTCACAGCAGAGGTGGTTTTGTCATGTTTCGTCAACGGCGTCAATCGCTATAGGCATTTTCGTGCAACTGCACCCGGACTGCACCTGTTTCTGAGCACCCCTTGGCAACACCGACGCTGACTTCTCCTGTGTGGATCGGCCAGAGCCCACTTCATGAGAGTTATTCCCCCTCAAGTCTCCTTCGACCACGAGGTGGTCCTGTCTATTTTCATCATCAGCATAGCCCGGGGCGTCCATTCTCCCACGGCTGCGCCTGACTGGTGCAACCCAGTCTGCCCAGAACCTACAGCAGTCTCGATAGCATCGGCACGCCTCCCTCTGCTAGTTTTCGGCCCGAGGCATCTTCACCAAAGTTGCAGCACTCGGCGACGTGAAACCATCCCTGTGGTCTCGCCTCGTTCTAATGTCAGCACCAAAATTTCTACAAGGGCCGTTGTTGGCCTATCCGGCTGTTTACCCAGGAACCTGACACCGACCGTCTGAGCAACCACGACCTATGAGAAGATCTGATGGCCGCCATCTTTTGAGGGTTCATAGAGCTCCCTGTCTGCTACATCCTTGACTTGGTCCCGTCATGTTTGGAGTTCATCAGCGAGCGCACCGGCCACCGCACCATGACTGCGCCATCCAGTTCTACACGATAGAATTGCACAGGCCTATAGCTTCGACCACCGCCTCCATCCAGTGGCATCGGCTCGACGTCGGACTTGCAGGCATCCTTCGGCATCCCTCAAGCTTTGTCTGGGCATTGACAGCACCTCGAGTGGACGTCAGAGCGAGGCGTACGGTCGTTGTTTGGTCTCCCCTCCCCTCGTTTCCCCCTCCTACGCGAGGGTAGTGCATGTAGTGAATTGCCCCCATCCCCATGATCCCCCTCCCTGCGAGGAGTGTAGTAATTGTAATAGCAGGGACATCACCAAGCCTCCTCGATGCAGCATGTCCGCTGGGTGCATACGCTCCCCGGCGCGCCCTCGTCTCCGATCGGTGCCGGTCTCTTCAGAATCGGCAAGGTATAGATCTGACACTTGCTTCTTGGCATTGCTTTCTTAGTATCTATTCAACGTTCACGCCAAAGGTGCAGAGAGCTCATTCCAAATTTGAGGGCTGAATATCAGATATTGCATTGGATGCAAGTGCTTGTTGATTGCCCTTGAGATGGCGTATGGCTTGTTATGCTTTCCACAATATAGTACCTTAGTCTCGTTGGGATTCTGACCCACTAGGATGATCCCGCTGATCTTCCGTTCTATATATTGAGGGTTATATAATTCGATCGAAAAATAATGGGACTAACTAAAATAGAAAACCACATCTAATTTAGAATTTGAACATATGCTAAGTCATCTTTTATTTCTTATCCAGATTACGATGTCGTCGTCCAACCCCCTCTGTGGCATCTTGGATGCCAACAGACTGACTGGACTAAACTTCTCGGATTAGCTGCATAATTTACGCATAGTCCTCACCGCCAAAAAAATAGCCTACGTGTTACACACGGTTCATTCTGAGCCAGCTCCTGATGCCGACGAGGGTGATTTAACGACTTATGCCAAATGGTCAGAAAACTCTGCCCTTGCCCAATGTTATATGCTGGCCTCTATGGCTCCTGAGCTACAGAGGTAATTTGAAAAGACTGATTGTACAAGCATACTTCTTAACCTACACCAACTCTTCGGGGAGCAGGGTAGGATTGAAAGGTATGATATCTCCAAGAAGCTTTTCAAGACCCGGATGTCGGAGGGTGCTTTACTACAGGCTTATGTACTGAAAATGATGGAGTGGATTGAGAGACTCAATGCACTGGGATTCAAGTTGGGTATTGAACTATGCATTAATCTTATTCTCCAGTCATTGCCTGACCCCTTTTCTCCCTTCATCATAAACTTCAACATGAATAGGATTGAGGCAACTCTCCCGGAGCTGTTCAAAATGTTAAAAAGCGCTAAAGGGACCATGCAGAAAGATAAACCATCTTATGTAATGATTGTTGGCCGGGCCAACAAGAAAAGGAAGGCCACCCAGATATCTACCAAAGGTGACAATGCGAAGGGAAAGAAGAAGGACAAGGCTAAGGAAGTCGCCAAAGTTGACAAAGAAAAGGGCAAGAAGAATGAAAAAGAGGACAAGTGTTTTCGATGTTGACAGCTTGGGCATTGGAAAAGAAATTACAAGGTAATTCTAAATATAGGTATTTTTGTCATAGACCTTAATTTGTCATGTATGAAATTCACATCATGGGTATTGGATATTGGATGTGCATTTTTATAGTTTCGGACATGCTACAGTGAGCAGGTCTGGTATCATTTCGGTTACGGCCGAAACCGATACGTTTTGGCCGAAACGTATCGGTTTCAGCCAAAACTGCCAACTATGACTGAAACATCCCAAAATGGATCTGTTGTTTCTCCACTGTACATGAAAGCCTTGCTCACTCCCTTACACAAAGAAGTAAGAAAACTCCTTTTCTGCTTAGCTTGCTTGCCTCCCAAGAATCTGGTTGTTCCTCTCTCTTCTCAAATAGTCATTTTGTATGCAGAATGTGCAGAATTGGCTGCCAATCCTTGTGATTCCGTCTGAAATCCCATTTCCACTAGAAGATTGGGAACTATGGCGACATCGGGAGAGGAGGGATGGATCGATGATGCATAAACATTAAAAAACTGATAATTTCATTATCTGAAAGCACAGAATTCAATCAGCTAATAAATAAAGTAAATTGAAACTTCTGTCTATTGCAAAATCCCACTTGGCAACTGAGCTGATGGACATGGTAAATAGAAAGACTAGTTGAGGTACCTCTCCCTAGATTCACTCTTCTTTTTTGGCAGCATTTGGAAAACGTAGTCAGAGAAGAGAAAAGTATGTGCTTTGATGGCCTGTTTATAAGGGCTCAAATGGAAACATGGGAACCTGTAAAACAATATTAAAAGTAGTAGGCCATGTTTCATTTTGGAAAATGGATGGAAGTAACTAGATAGATAACGAAGTTTAGGGAGATTCCACGTGGATGGGAATCTACCACGTACCCTTTATAATGACTCAAAAAATGTGACTTGTGGTACCCAATTTTAGGATTGAAAATGGCTTAATTTTTCTTAATCAGCCTAATAGTAGCCAATAATGGGTGAACAATCAAGTCTATTCATGAGTTAGCCAAATCATGCCCTCTCTAGTCCCTAGTAGAATGGTTGAGTCCGTACCTTGTGTGTTGCCCCATTTTGTAGAGCCTCAGATCAGCTTTTGTCAATCGGTCAAGCACAAATGCATTACTCCAACAAGAATAGGTAATAGTTGATGATGAAGATCTAGTTATCTAAAATTTCTGGGATTCCTTTTGAAAAGTGGATGATACCACTGATGTATCAAGAAAGGCAAAAACGGACATACAAGAATAGGAATGACAGCTCAACAGCAAAAACCCCCCGAGACGACAATAAAATTAAAAAGGTAGATAAATAAATGAGGTTAATAACAATAATATATATAAATATATTTAAGATCCGACTTAAAAATCTGAAATTTGTAAATTAATTAATAGGCCTTACAATAGGTCAAAAGATTGTTAACCAAATCCCTCTAGAATAATTAACATGGTTAAATGGGCTTTTGAGGACACACACATACATATATATCCAACGTAAGAAGCTAACACCATATATGCTGAACCCCTTCCTAACTCTATGTGTGATCAAAGGAGAAGCCCCTTGCATTAAAACTGAAAATTCAATAACCAAACCCATGTTACGTGATGCATGCCTTTACGCTAAAGACCTAAGATATATGCGTATATATATATACGCGAGATATATGTTGGGCCACCCCATTTCTTAAAACGAAAACGCACGTATAACTCCACAGGCTTCTTGCAATATACGTCCAATAGAAGTCGTTGGAGTCGGCCCACGGATAAGGTGTTTTTTAAGGTCCCGATTGAACAAGGAATCAAAGAAGGGTTAGCGGCCGGAATTAAGGAAGTTTAAATAGACTAGGGTTCCTGCACACCTTAGGATTTAAACTCGTATAAATATCAACCCTTGAGGGTCACTTTGGTAACAGGTTAAGCGGCGTTAGAGTGGGTTAACTAAGATCGAGTGGGTTACTTTTTGTTTGATAATTTTTTTTAACCTAAGTCGGATAAGGTTAAAGTGGACTAACTCATTCTTAATAAATAAGTGGAATGAGTTAATCCACCCGGATTAGAGTTAGGGGTGAGGTGAACTAACTCGGGTAAACCGTCCGCCCCTAACCTAACCGTTACCAAAGTGACCCTGAAGGAGCGGAGCTTATTGTGGTTGCTGCGTTGAAAGGAGACCATGCCGCTGCTGATTCGTGGGTGGCGAGGGTGCTGTCATCCTCCTGCTGCGGGTGTTTCTAACAGTTGCGGTGTTTTATTCTGCTTCCTTTCGTCTGTTACCTCTGTCTCTTTCCACACTCGAACACCAACGGTAGGTTATCTCTCCTAGACAAAACCCATTAAACTAGCTTGCCTACAAGCTAATCAATCATCCAACATGATCATCCTCAGGTTCATGTTATTGCTAAACCCCTTGCATGGTTCTATATAGCATTATTAGTTGTTTCTTGATGCCGATAGTGAGAAGATTTTTTTTTTGTTTATTTATGTGCCAGCCTAGACGAAGGAGTCATGATACTGACGGGGAGTTTATGCATCGACCAAGATGGAAGGTCATGATGCCGATAGTAGAAGGGTATGTTCATTTATGCGCCAGCCTAGACGAGGGAGTCGTGATGCTGACGGGGAGTTTATGCATCTGCCTAGATAGAAGGTCATGATGTCGACAATTGATTTATGCATCAGCCTAGACGGTAAGTCATGATGCCGATGATTGATTCATACATCAGCCTAGATAATAGGTCATGATGCTGACAATTGATTTATGCATCGGCCTAGACGGTAGGTCATGATGTCGATGATTGAAGGGTTTGTTCGTTTATGCGCCAGCCTAGACGAATGAGTCATGATGCTGACGAGGAGTTTATGCATTGGCCTAGATGGAAGGTTATGATGCCGACGATAGAAGGGTTTGTTCGTTTATGCGTCAGCCTAGACGAAGGAGTTATGATGCTGACGGGGAGTTTATGCATCGGCCTAGATGGAAGGTCATGATGTTGACAATTGATTTATGTATCGGCCTAGACGGTAGGTCATGATGCTGATGATTGGTTTATGCGCCAGCCTAGACGAAGGAGTCATGATACTAACGGTGGGTTTATGCATCGGCCTAGATGAAAGGTTATGATACCGACAATTGGTTTATGTGCCAGCCTAGATGAAGGAGTCATGATGCTGACCGTGGGTTTATAGATCGGCCTAGACAGAAGGTCATGATGCTGACAATAGAAGGGTTTGTTCGTTTATGTGCCAACCTAGACGAAGGAGTCATGATGCTGACGGGGAGTTTATGCATCAGCCTAGACGAAAGGTCATCATGCCGATGGTGGATTTGTGCCCCAGTCTAGACAAAGGAGTCATGATGTTGACGATGGAAGGGGTCTTTTTGTTCTTTAATTGGATGGGAGGGCAGAGCCACTGGTAAAAAAGGTCTTTTTGATCTCTGGCCAGAGGTAGGGTCTGAAACGAAGGTAAAGGGATTTTTTTATTCTCTAACCGGATGAAAGGTCTCGGCCAAAGGTAAAAGGGGTCTTTTTATTCTCTGATCGGATGGAAGGTCCGAGCCAAAGGTGAAAAGATCTTTTATTTTCTGGTCGGACGAAAGGTCTGGCATGGATTTTATTATGGGCTTACTAAGGATTCGTGGTGGCTTTAACGCAATTTGGGTGATTGTGAATCGGCTGACTAAGTCCGCGCACTTCTTATCCGTTAAGTCAAAGTGGACTGTAGATGTGTTAGCTGCCTTATACATGAAGGAAGTGGTAAGACTGCATGGTGTTCCTATGGCTATTATATCTGACAGAGACCCTAGATTTACTTCCCATTTTTGGAGAGGATTGCAAGCATCCTTGGGAACTCGTCTAAATTTCAGTACAGTATTTCACCCTCAAACTGATGGACAAACAGAGAGGACCAACCAAATTATTGAAGTCATGTTAAGGGCCTGCATGATTGATTTCAGAGGTAGTTGGCACAAGCACTTGCCTTTAATTGAGTTTGCCTATAATAATAGTTACCAGTCCAGCATTCAGATGGCACCATTGGAGGCCGTGTATGGAAGGAGTTGCATATCACCTATCTGATGGGAAGAAATAGGTGAGAAGTAGTGGCTCAGACCAGATCTCATCTCTGAGTCATCCAAGAATATTCAGATCATCAGAGATCGTCTGCAAGTTGCTCAGTCCTGACAAAAAAGTTATGCCAATAACATAAGAAGAGATCTAGAATTCCAAGTTGGTGAGTATGTATTTCTGAAGGTTTCACCAATGAGAGGAATTCGAAGATTTAGAATCATGGGTAAGTTGAGCCCGAGATTTGTTGACCCGTTTGAAATCTTGGAGAGGGTTGGCGAAGTTGCGTATCGACGGGCGTTGCCACCCCAGTTATCTGGCATTCATAATGTCTTCCATGTGTCGATGTTGAGGAAGTACATGTATGACCCCTCGCACGTCATCCAGCATGTGAATTTAGAGCTGAAGGACTTATCCTACGAAGAGAAGTCTGTCAAAATTTTAGACTGGAAGCAGCAACAACTCAGGAATCGGTCTATACCGATGGTCAAGGTCCAGTGGAGTAGACGTGAAATTGAAGAATCTACGTGAGAATCTGAAGAGGCGATCAAGAAGTAGTATCCTGAATTATTCTAAGGTCAGAATCAGTAGTTGTCTTTTGCTTCGACGAGTTCAGTGAATTTGGAGGACCCCCTACGGCGTGGACCCTGACCAATATCGCCGATGTTCAGCGCATGCGCGGTGAGCTCGCAGCGGCAGCCTTGGTCTGGTTACACATGCCAAGCATTACCAAGATATTCACCTAGATTGGGCTGTCACAGGTGCCCTCCTTGAAATTTGGCACCCAGGTACACATACCTTTCTATTCCCCACTTTTGAAGCCACTATACTTTTGGATGGAATAGGGGTGTTATTGGGGTTAAAAAGGTTGAAACAGAGTGAAGAGGAGAAGATGGCAACCATGCCCCACCCAATAAGCACACTAGAAATATTGGCCAACCTAATCCCAAGCTCAAGGATAGTGGACCAAATTTGGGTTACCAAAGGGATTAACTTGATTAAATTAACAGCATGGGCATACAAACAATTGGGCCAAGCTAAGGAGGATGATATGGAAAACATCATGAAGGCCTTTGTGATATGCCTAGTGGGAGCCATACTCTTCCCTATGGCAGATGATTTCTTAGAGGAAGAACAGTTGAGCGCAATATGTGAGATTTAGGAGGGAAAGAGAATCAGGCTGGCGGTCCTATCTATAGTGGGCTTACCTCGGCATCTATGGGAAGGCCCTTTTATGGATCTATGCTTCTTTTTACTAGTTGGGTAGACCTTCACCTAAAATTTGACCCATGTGAGGATGCCAAAGGGGCATCTAGGATGTTTAATAAGAGCCCACTTTACTATATGACGGGTGTGCTTGGATTGAGTGAAGGGTGACAAACCGAGTACCCAAGCTTAATAAGAGAGTGGAGTGGAGGGAACACTTCAAAATCATGCCTCAGACAATGTTCACATGTGCACCGGGAATCCTTAAAACCCAAGATCTTCACACCCGGCTTTCTCCTGGAATGGAATTACGGCTTATCGGTGCCACCGAGTTTGTCCTTGACAACTCACATCGATGCCTACCTCAGCTTGGCCTGCCTCACCACCTCATGGAGGATGTCTCACATCTCCCACCCATCAATAAAAGGGACCTATCAACCAGCGGTGATGAAGAGGAAGTCAACACCATCAAAGCCGTGTGGGGAGCGAGCAAGCTACACAAGCCCCTGGATCAAATTGAAGAGGACAAAGAACAGTGGAAGACCTATGTAACAACACTTATGAAATTGAGACACAAGTTGGCTCATTTATATAATTGATCATTCTTTTAATAAAATGAAGCATTTTCCTACTTATTGAGCCAAAAACTATTGTAGAATCGGACTAGCCAAACCCTTTGGGAGACCCTCTGGCCTTGCTGGCCCTCTACCAGCAAGGGACCAGCCCTCACATTCTCCACTCGGCATCGCCGAGCCACCCCGGGTTTTGGGTTGAGTGTCGGGTGAGTTGGCCGCCGATATCAGCCTGTTCGAGTTGCGAATTGTGCTTGTTTGCCTAAGTCCAAGGTCGTGTCACATCATATAGTTATAGCCAATATAGAGTTCCAAGAGATAAACCATTGTAGGATGATAAGATAGATCTCACGAACGAAGGAATTCAATGATAGAACTTTGAACAAGTATGACTCCTCGTTAAACATTCCAAAATTCGAGACATATCATGAAGTTGGGTGAATAGTGCCTATAAGGCTGCCATGATTTCAGAAAATATCGCCCATACGAATGGTCACTTACTTTCTGTGAAAGAACAAGCTAGATGAAATAGCGCCCAGGTTCAGGTCACTATATCAGGGAAATAATGACACAGGACAAGTCACCAATTCATTCTGGCGACCAAGTCAGTGTCGCCAATTATTGACAGACAGAAATAATTCTCAAAAGAGGCCAAAATAGCACTCTAAGAGGGCTAATGCATCATGTTTCTTTAGAATGACGTGATAGAACACGCTGTCATGAGTTTTTAGAGTACAACTTGCTCGACGATCTTGAGGGAATCTAAGGCTTCGCGTAGACTTACGGAGGTCTCTATGATGAAATTACCAATTTGAAGGAAGGAATATCCCGTGGAGGGCTCAATCATCACTGAGAATTAGTGGGATAAGCGTGAATCATCGTGAAAACGTGGGACTACATCTACGGACTGAGATATAGTGCCAATGGACCCTCGGTATGGGTCAAGTGAAAAGCTCAGTAGGAACCGTAAATCTGGAATATGGTGCCTTAGGTGGTGCCTTCATTATTTTAAATAGAGTCTTCCTATAAAGGCGTTTAATCTAAATTCCACATTCAAATGTATTATGTAACAGTTCCTGGAAAATTCTTACATAGTGGAAATAGCACTCTCTGGAGGAGTCTCCCTTTCAGAATATAGCGCCCTAGACAAGGGCGCTATATTGAACAGAGTCCATGGTTCAGTCGTGGTTTCCTTCATGTGAATTTTTAACATGAACAATGTCTCTTTCTTATTAAATAGAATTGTGCAAAAGTGAATATATGGACAGGAAGAGAAAGATAGCAGGATTCCAGAACTATGCTCATACATTAATTTAGACAGCAGGTTACGTAGTTATTAAATTTTAAACATCGGTATTTATTAAATAGCAAGGAATTAACGACTGTTTGTTAGGTCGTTTTAATGAAATAGCACCTTATATAGGGGCGCCCTTTTTCTGAAACTCAAGAAAAACTCTACGGACACTGAAAATAAATCATGGGGCCCTATTAATCGACCTATATGCATGAAAATTCCATGATTATTTGAGTTGGACATGGTAACTTGAGAACACCTGCTTCTTGATTGGTGATCGGGATGACTGACAGAGAAGATTATAACAAGCAGTAGCTTGATCAGACGAATGTCTCTGTAGGAAGACAATGCAGAGAACCAGTAGCAGCAACTACAAAAAAATAAGAAGCGGCTAGCCTCTTTCTTCTTGCGCGATATCAGGGATGCAACTCTTCCACGAGCGGCAACCAGAGAAAGAAGTAGCAAGCTTCCTTCATGGTACGGTAACTACAACACGGAGAGGAGAAGACAATAAGCCTTCCTTCTCTATTCACGGCAAAAAGGTGCAGCACTAGGAGGAAGACGACGATGGCAGCAACAAAACCTAGGAAGAGAAAGGAAGAAGTAGAGCTTCGTCGGCAACTATGTTGATGCAAAACCCCAGAGGTAGTAACCTCTGCAAGGTTCTGGAGGGGTTTATTTATAGGGATTAAGGCTTTCGAATCCTATTAGCATTCAAATTACTTCATATAGATTCCTATTAAAATAATAGTTTCCCACGTATTGATCCTTCTCGATTAAGACCTTCCCGAACTGCGGTCACTATCCCAGTTAGAACGAAACACTGCATATTAATCCTGAAGAATATGGCACCCAAGCAAGGGGTGCTCTTTGAAAATGGTGCCTTAACAAGAGGCGCTCTTCCCCTGTTTGCTGGTCGACTCTTTTAATTAGCCCATTTGGGTTCCCTATAAGGCCCATAAGTGTATGTGTGTAGGTTGGGCCTTGACTATTTATTTATTTTATTCGCTTAGGAAAAATTTTATTCCTATACTATATTAGGGTTGTTACAAAATTACACCCTCTAGATATTCCTAAGTGGAAGTGGGAAGATATTGGAATGGACTTCATCATGGGTTTGACCAAGTCTAAGGGCGGACATGATGGAATATGGGTCATCATAGACCGACTGACCAAGTTGACACACTTCTTGCCTATTAAGAGCCAATGGACGGTTGATGTCCTAGTAGCTTTATACGTCAAAGAAGTGGTTAGACTATATGGAGTTCCTGTTTCAATCGTGTCTGACCGAGACTCGCGCTTCACTTCACACTTTTGAAAGGGTCTACAATGCTCCTTGGGGACTAAAGTAAATTTCAGCACTGTATTTCTCCCTCAAACGGATGGTCAGACCGAGAGAATAAATCAAGTTGTAGAAGACATGCTACAATCTTGTATTATTGGTTTTGGAGGAAGCTGGCATGATCATCTACCCCTGGCTGAGTTTGCATATAACAACAGTTACCAGGCAAATATTCAAATGGCACCCTTCGAAGCATTGTATGGAAGGAGTTGTCACTCACCACTATGCTAGGATGAAGTTGGGGAAACATAAGTTCTAGGTCAGGATATGGTACGAGATACCACTGAGAAGATACAAGTAATCAGAGAAAGACTTTTAACAGCTCAGTCTAGACAAAAATCTTATGCTGATACTAGAAGAAGAGACCTCGAGTTTTCGGTAGGAGACCACATGTTCCTTAAAGTTTCCCCTGGATGAGACATTAGAAGATTTGGTGTTAAGGGAAAGCTTGCACCAAGATATATCGATCCTTTCGAAGTCTTAGAAAGAGTCGGCAAGGTTGCTTATAGGATCGCCCTGCCACCTCAATTGGCTGAGGTCCACAATATATTTTACATTTCAATGCTCAAGAAATATGTTCATGATCCATTTCACGTCGTAGATCACAACAACCTAGTGATACAAAAGGATCTCACATATGAACAAAAGCCTTTGAAGATCCTTGATCATGAGGACCGTATGCTGAGGAACAAAACTATTCCCATGGTAAAGGTTCAGTGGAGCAAGTGCTTAGAGCAAGAAGCTACTTTGGAGATCGAAGAATCCATGAAAAAAAGATTCCCCAACTTATTTCAAAATTGTAAGTATTCTGCACCCTCCATATCTATATAAAGTTTGATAGGCAAAAACACGCGTAACCCGCAAAACATGATCCAGGGCTCACTATGGTGCTCCGAAACCCAAGGATTCAGATCCAAAAAAATCAGGGCTGTTACAGCTTCTCTATTTACATTCCTGCGTGAGTTTCACAACCCACAAAAAATTTTCAATCATGATTTGCTCTATGACCCATGCAATCCCTTGGCTATAATCCCTATTCTCCACCCTCCAATTTCTTTGAATTGTTTTGTCATAGAAAATGAAAATGAAAAAAAAAGTCATTTTTCAAACTCCTCAGCAGCACATGTCCATTGAGGAGACATCTTACATCTCCCCCGAGTGCACACTGACTTACAGGCCACTCATCCAAGGTCCTCTGAATGACCTTCTTTATCCCTCCTCTGAGGGGTCTTTTCTTGTACATTCTTCAGGGTCTTCTTCTTATTCTATAGGTCAGGTCAGTTAGGATAGGAATAATGAGTCAAGGGTAGTGTCCAAAAGAAAATCCAAGGGTAGGAAAATCTCTCGTTGATTCCTTCTAGATCTAGCCTATAGGTGTCAAGCGTGCCTAGATATCCCTTACCTGTTTGAAAATCCCATCCAATTGTCAGAGATAGAATGTGAGGAGAATTGCACGATTGATGAAGGGTCTGGAGTTTATGAGATCACGAATGAGGAATACCCTATTGAATAAGGGGACGAAGAATATGAGGACGTGACTGGCGCATATGCTAGTGGATTGAGGAGATCTGATGAGACGTCAGTCGCCATTGAAAAATCTACTAAAGGGATTAACTTGAGAACCGAAGAAGACCCTAGGATTGTCCTTATAAGTGATAATGTGCCATCATTGGAAGAAGAGGCACTAATTGAGATTCTCAAGGAATACAAGGACACGTTTGAATGGACCTACGAGGATATGTCGACATTGGATCCCATCCTGGTCGAACATCACTTAACTCTAAAATCAGGGTTTGTCTCAGTAAAACAAAGGTTAAGGCGTTTCCACCCTCAAATGGCTTTGAAAATGAAGGAAGAGGTCAACAAGCTCCATAAAGTCAGGTTTATTAGAGTCATCTTTTATCCTCAATGGGTGGTGAAAATTATCCCGGTCATGAAGAAGAATGAAAAGGTAAGAATCTGTATTGACTTTTGGAACCTTAACTGCATAGCAGGCAGAGTCACTTTGATTCGGTCGGTCCTAACTTCCATTCCCATATATGCTACCAGCACTGCTGCCATCCCCTACACAATCCTCAAATAGTTTGAAAAAACTTGTGCTAATTTCTTATGGTAGGGGCTTGAAACATCTTATCGAAAGCATTGGGTCTCTTGGGACAAAATATGTCGTCCTGCTTCTAAAGGTGGATTGGGCATCCGCAGTCTCTTGGACATCCAGCTATGTTTACATGTCAAACAATTATGGCTTTTACTGCATGGTAACTCTCTCTAGGCTAAGTATGTCAGAAGCAAATACATACAAGGGCATCACATTATAGACTATAAAATCCCTTTTCCAGCCTGTATAAAAACATGAGATTTTGATAGAGCGCGAGCTATTCTCATGGCATGTACTCGCATTATTGTTCAGAATGGTGCCACCACTAAATTCCTTAAGGACATCTGGTACAAAGATAAGGCTTTACTGGACTACCTTCCTCATCAAGATCAATTTCAAGTTGAAGACATCTCGGTTCAAGCTACTCTAGCTAACCAGCAGAACCCGATTCGGCAGAGATTAGAAGAGTATAACTTGCGGTCTGAAATTTAGAGTTTTGTCACTCAGTCCGGCGAAGATATTCCAATCTGGTCCTTCACTAATTCTGGTGAATTTAACACTAAGTCTACCTACGTTTTCATCAAGGGACATGCGGCTTTTTCCCCTTTAAGCAAATTGTGGGATCAAAGATTCCCTAGGCGAGCTTCTCTCTTTCTTTGGAAAATCCTGAATCAAGCGGTCCCTTTAGACAATCAGATTCAACACAGCGGTATTCACATGGCATCTAGTTGTGTGTGTTGTTCCTCTTCCCATACTATAGAAGATGTCGACCATCTTTTCCTTAACAATGATGTGGCAAGATTTCTTTGGAACAAATTCACACCTCTACTTGATGAACACCGCCTGCATTCCAATACTATTATTAGCCAGTTATGAGAAATTATTAGTAGGGCAATTATTCATAATCCACAAGGTTTTACTTCAATTGATGTGACACAAGCTAGGACCTACTAGCAAGCACAATAGCGAACCGAAGCGGGCCGTATTTAGCGGCCGACTCACCCGACGCTCACCCAAGACCCGGGGTGACTCGGCGATGCCGAGTGGAGGTTGTCTCCTCCCTCACCGGTTCCGTCTTTCACCGCGTTCGCTTCCCCCGGGTCCCAGCCGAGGAGCCCTGTCGGTAAGCCTTCTTATGCCAGAGTCTTTTCAGCACTTGGTCCTCCTTTACAATCCTCGTCATACCCTTGATCTGCTTGTCCGAAGAGATGGAGAGTTCACCCTTCCGAATGCAAGTAATGGTATTCATTCTTCTCTTTCTAGATGCTATGCACTGAAGTCTGAAAGTTAGCAATATTCCTGTCTCCCTCTTTGATCTATCTATCCCTCGATCTCTGTCTCTAATAAATCTCCTCTCTGGAGAGGATCTCATCGTACTGGCATCTCATAGTGTCTCTTAACCTTCTGTCCTTTGCATCCATAAGTCTTAACTCCGCCAACCTATCAAGTCCCTCAATTTGCTGAAGAATTCTGTCCTCAGCTTTCCTTACTGGGAGGGTTTTATCCGCCTCCCAAGTCTTGAGAATATGAGTAGTATGCCTCGATTTGGAGACAAGCGTAGCCATAGAAGATGTGCTAGTATCCTGTGTAGACCAAGCTCCCTTGACAATATCTATGAAGTCTACCTCCTTGAACTAAAACTTCTCCAGCCTGAAAGTGAATGTCTTGTCCTGCCAACAACTGATCTTCAAGAAGATTGGCTTGTGATTCGACACAAATCTAGTCAAAGGAAGCACCTTAACATGTGGATAATGATCCTCCCAAGCAACAGAAATATGGAATATATTCAACCTCGACTACGAAGCATCAACTTGCATGTTGGACCAGGTAAAATGACCATGTGCGCCCTGCCAATATCCACCAGAGCCACCGCCTCAATGACATCAGAAAAGTCCTCCATCCCCCCTGTGTGAACACTATCCCTTGACCTCTCCCATGGGGCCGCCGCTGCATTGAAATCCTCTCCAACACATCACGGCTCACCCGAAGAAAGGTGTGGGCTAATCAAATCATTCCATACGAACCACTTCTCCTCTCTCATCTGTGGCCCATACACCCTGGTGAAGTCCTAAGAGAAGCCATCCTTCACCGAAGTGAAATGAAGGGAGCTGGCCCACCTGCTAATGTGTGGCTCCTTCTTCTTCTATTCCTTCTTCTTCTACTACTTTAGCTCTCTGCTGCTCTCTCTTTCTTTTTCTCTGTTGGACTCCCCTTAGTAGACATCAAGGCAAAAGACACCCATCACAACTAACAAGCCGCATGAATTCTCCCGAAAATGCCAAACTAACCACAAGGAATGGCTGACGCGGATGAGACGTGTCTGGAGAAACTAAACTAAGAAAAGGAGGAAAAGGAAACACAATCAACCTCATTAGGGGACACAATCTAGAGCCAACGAGGGGATCAGAAAGAACACAACTGAAAAGCTGGAAAAGAAAAGTAAAACTGAGATAAAATTTAGACAAGAATCACGCTGGCCAACCAGATCGAGTGGACAGATCAGAGAAGATGTTCGAATTTGGAGTGGAATGAGAATCTCTTATCTAATAGAATTGAAGCGCAATTAGCTATTGCTAAGGAGGAACCTTGAGAGAATTATAAGGTGTGAGTGCTCAAAAATGACATGAAGCATGTTGGGCTAAAATAAAGAAATCATCAAAATGAATGCAAAGAAAGGATAAAATAGAAAATACTCAATGATAATATTACTAGACCGAGGAAGACAAGGTCAAGAGTCTTCTTATAACCACGGTGTGTGAGATAGAGTCCATCGCCCCCACCCGACTCAACCTAACGGCCTATCCAACGGTTAACCATATGCTCTTAGATCATCATCATTTTTGTTAAAGGGGAACATCAGATCCCAGAACACACGGAGAACTAGCCAGTCCTTGAGAGGCTATAATAAAGTAGATACCACATAGTAATACAACAATGAGAAGGGATAGGGAGCCATACCTGACTTACCTACCAAGCGAAACAACATGTTTTAGATTCTTGCATATTCAAATTTTTATGGATTTTCAAATAAGACACTAACAAAATAAACAAGCACCAGATAAAGTAAATATAACAAAGATGAATGAAACATAATGACATAACACCATATCATGACATCGTAATCAAAACATCACAAGAACAAATAATAAGCATGGGACTATGGGACACAGTGGGACAAGACAACACGACACGGTGGGATAGCACCCGCCGTGGGACAAGGACATGGTGGGACAAAGACATGTGTGATAACCACAGGGGACAAAAGACACGAGTGGGACAACAACACATGTGGGACAACAACAACACATGGCATGGTGGGACAAGACACATATGGGACGACAACATAATGGGACAAAGACATGACAAATATGCTCTGTGCTTTAACCCGGGATAAGAAGGGTAATATGGTCATATTTCAACACCTATCCTCATTTGTATCCCCAAATTTTACCAAACGAAGAATAAGAATATTCTTATATTTATCCCTTCGCATACCAAACGTACACGAGAATAAGAATATGAATAAATTAACCCGGAATGACTTATACCTATTCTTCACTTAAGTTATCCTGATACCAAACGACCCCTAGAAGTAGGCAGTCTTCCTGTCCCCCTCTTTAATCTATCTCTCGATCTCTACCTCCAGTAAATCTCCTCCCCAGAGAGGATCTCATCAAATTGTTCCCTCAAGGAGTCCCTGAGGCTCCTATCCCCTACATCCAAAAGTCCTACCCCCTCCAAACTATCTAGGCCTTCAATCTGCTGCAGAATTCTGTCGTTAACTACCCTACCCGAGAGGGGTTTGTTGGCCCCCAAGTTTTGAGAACCTGAGCAGTATGCCTCAGTTTCAACACCAGAGTAGCTATAGCAGATCCACCAAAAACACATATATGCCAAGTTCGCTTAACAGTATCCATGAAGTGTGCCTCTCTGAACCAGAACCTCTCAAGCCAGACAGTGAACCTCTTCTCTTGCATTCGATTGGTCTTCAAAAGGATAGATTTATGGTCCGACACATCTCTAGCCAAAGGGAGCACCTACACATGAGGATTGTGATCTTTCCAGTAAACCGACACCAAGAACCTGTCCAACCTCGAACAGGAGGTATCTGCTCACATGTTCAACCAAGTAAAATGACCATGTGACATGCCTATGTCCACCAAAGTCGCCGCCTCAATAAAAGCTAAGAAATCCTTCATGTCATTTGCATAACCACTCTCCCCTGACCTCTCCCAAGGCACCGCCACCACATTAAAATCTCCACCCACGCACCACGACCTTCCCGAGAAAAGGTTAAGGTTGAATAACTCCTTCCACAAGAGCCGTTTCTCCTCCTTGTTATGAGGTCCATACATGCTTGTGAAGTCTCAAGAGTGGTCATCCCTCACATTAGAGAAATGAAAAGAGATGGCCCACTGATTCACATGTCTATCCAACACCACCTTATCCATCTCAAGGGGGTTCCAAAGGATCATAATCACCTTAAAGGGGTTCCAAAAGATCATAATCTCCCAAGACCTACCAATTGATGGGGACGTTCGGTCAGTCGACCATACTCTGGGACATTTTTGGCCTGTTCAATTCTGGGAGAATCGATCGATCAAACTCCATATTTCGGTTGACTGAACTCTGTCAGAGTTCAGTCCCTTGATTGCTGGAAACTGTGGATGACCGACCAAGTGCTTTTGGTCGACCGAAAACTGTAGAACCTGCAAAAATCAACTTTTTAGCCCATAAATCATATTCACATACAAAAGACTTTGTGTCCACATTTCGTTCCAATCATTTTGAGTTTATTTGAATTATTATGGGCATTTTTTGAAGCATGATTAGTTTGTGCATTAGCTTGTGATGGAAATGACTTGTGCTTGCACTTTTACAATTATGAATGCACTTTTGGCCATTCCGGGGTCTTGTTATCATCAAACTCAACTAAAGAAGAGTTTTGTTATCATCAAAATAACTGACGCAACTCAAGAATATCCCCATTTTTGATGATGAGAAAACTTTAGAACATTAAATGCATTAGCTTGTAATAGTTTACACTCCCTCGAAATTTACCCAAGAGGGTTGTCCAGCACGTTGGGAAGATGACTCCCCCTGATGGAACTGTGGTGGCATATCTGGCTCTGCATGCTATGGAGACGGAGGAGGAGGTTGCTCGTCCACCTGAGCTGGAGGTGGAACTTGCTCTTGACCTTGCTACTACGGTGGCTCTTCTTCCTCTTCCTCATTTCCAGATTCTTCTCCATAAACTCTCACATTTCTGCATAATTCACCGTCTGGACCCCAATTGTAGCCAAGATCTATGAAGAGCTTGTGTTTATTATATATATCATCCTGTCTCACTGGAATAGACACCTCATCGGTCAGACTAATCCCAGCATAAATGAATATGCTAGTCAACTGTGATGCATATGGCAATGATCTCCTCCTTTGGGTACGACATGACCCAATCAAGTCTGACATAGGTCGGCCCATATTGTCTATCATCCCATTCATAACATAATAAAATAAGAACTTGTGTACTTCGATCACTTCATTGCGGCTTCCACCCTTGGGATAGATGAGGGTGGTAAACATACGATGCAAAACACGTTGCAGTGGAGGGAAGTAGTTGTCATTCAACGTGATCAAATTGCTAACCCCTTCCACATATTCACAGCAGGTCATGAGGAGGAAGGTGTCTTCAATATGCTCTCGATCTTCATTCGCTCTTGGATCCACCATTTGAATATTTCGAATCCGACCAGCTAGTATTTCCTGAAAGGGTAGAAAGTAGGGTAATGAGCACACTTGCCCAGTAGGTATCTTCATATCAATATGAAGGCAATGTTTAAATGATTAACATTTTAGCTCTAGAAGGTAGGGTAAAAAGAAAGACGATAAAACATGCAATATAAAACCAAAGTAGCATAAGTAATAGGATATGACTAAGTTAAGAGATATGAGAGCATGATCGAGCAAGTATATAACAGGAATGTCAGTTTTGGCCTTTTATGAATGACAATGTACAAGCACTTAATGAGAACACACTTTCACTTTTCATAACCATAAAGGTTATGCACTAGAATATCATGTGACAAGCATGTAAATTTCATAAGATGACCTCGTGGATTTCACACGCTTATAAAGATAAGTACTCCCAGTGCAATGCGACACCAGTATTCATCATACCCCATGGTTTATACTATATTTTCGGCAATCAGTCGAGGGGGGCTAGTGTCGAGCCCTTGGACACAATCAGTGCCCAATCTACATCTTTACATTATAAATTAAGCTACTTCCACTGTAGTGTGACCAATAATGTAAAAAGTTCAAGCAATAGTTCCATGATAACGATTTTCAAGGTAAGAACGTACCAACATGAGCATGTGAGTTCAAGGATGACTTAAGAACAAGGTCATGCTACGGAAGGAGTCCGACAGCATAACGGTATATTCTTTACTTTTCATAATTCATTAATTACTTATTGTACAAAGTGTTAAGTTCTAGACAATCAGTAGACCATCTAGGAACATAGGGAAATCAACCCGTGGGTAAAACCTCAGGTTAGACACATGGAGACAGGAAGCGGCCATGTCTGGACGTATCAATTCTAAATAGATGCGGTCATGCCAGGACTACTATCATGAAGAGGCAGTCTGATCCAGACCATTTCTAGACAGTGTTGACACCAGAGCGAGGGAAGGGTTGATGTAACGACCCAGAGCTCAGGGTAGCGATAACCCGATACAAGTATCGGACTACCGCTACCAAGAACTGGGGACACTACCCAAGGGGCTGATGAGACCCCTGAAGGGTTAGTGGGGGTTGTTGAGGAGGCGTATAAACAATTAGAATTACATCGCGCATACTCTTTTAATAAAATGTGCCACCGAATCATTAAATGGCATTTTTCAAGTTTTCATCATTTTGTCCCAAAATTGACCCTAACAGAAGCCTGATGTCCAGTGCAACCTTGGGTTTGTTGCAGTAGATAATCAGAGTACATATTTCATCATTTTCGGGCTCCGATTTGTAGTTTTCGGTGATTCTGGCAAGTGCTGAATCAGTACTAATTTTCTCCTTATTTTGTCCTAATTCAACCTTCGGCACTATAATTTGTGCTACCAGAACATCTTTGAGAACACAGGGAGCTTCTTCATCGAGTGGGCCATCCCTCGAACTGTCTTCACCTTGACTGGGTAGCTTTTCGGTCATCTACAGACCTTTTTTGGTGCAATGTGTACCCGAATCAGGTAACCCGAGTTTTCTACTAATTTAGCATTCGGCTCAACATTTTGTGCCGCCAACTTCATTCTGTGGACACATGGAGCATCTTCATTGGGAGGGCCATCCCTTGAAGCATTTCTGCTCTGATAGGACTTCTTTATGGTCACTTACGGACGTTCTCGCATTCCACGTGTGCTGAGCCAATTCCCTGAGTTTTCTGCTGATATCACCTTCGACACTTCAAATCGTGCCCTCAGGCCTGCTTTACGCCTTTAGGAAGCATCTTCGGTGAGTGGGTAACTACTGTGGAGATTCTTACCACCACGGGGTAGCTTTTCCATCACTTACGGACCACTTTGACACTTCTGGCATCCTGATCGGATCACGTGGGTTTGCCGCTGATTTGGCCTTCCGCTCCGTATTTTGAGGAACCAGGGGCATTCGACCAGAGTTTATCACCTGCAAAAGTAAATGTTAAGAAAAATTAGAAATATTTTCAGTGCTAACAAGCTCCTAAGATGTCATGCCCCGATGCGAAATATCGAGGTGCGACGAGTTGTAACACTCGTGTCAATCAGAGCATGCATATAAGGGAGATCCAATTTCAAAGGAGATAATAATAAAAGGATACAATTATTTTATCAAAATAAAATTTTACAACATCATTAAACCATAAGAGGCATAATGCAACTTCCAAACATCCATGATTCTTGGAAGAGCAACAAATTTAAACTTCAGTATCTAAACTAAACTTTGTCCATGTTTTCACCCTTGTCCGTCCCCAGTTGTTTGGGGTTCATAATCATCCTAACCGACCCCTGATAACTTGTTCCTGCTATCAAACTCGAACAAGGATAAAATGTCGGAATAACTCATCCTATCTGGGTTTATTCTGTTATCAAAGCGGCCCTAATAAAAATGGTATTAGGCCGAATTATGAAATTTTAGCAAAATTTGTCACTTTTATTGGGTAATCCTAGATTGATCCAATTCTCATTCAATTCTTGATCAATCAAGCCCAAACCATGCCCAATTAATAGGTTTACCCTAGAAGCCCTTTTTACCTTCGAAACCCTAGACTCTAGACCCTTCTAAGCAGCGACGGTGGTGTGGATTTGGTCAAGGATCATAGTTTTCACCGATTTTTCCCCATTGGTCTCTCGAGTCCAATTCGATCTCTAGAAGCCTCCTTGGATGCTATTTATTGAGGGCTTCATCGACCTAATAACCCTATTTGATCTTCCAACCGGCGGCACGAGCTATCGTGGGCAAGCTTGGGAGAATTCGGGCATTTGGTGGCGGTGTGTTTTAGGGTTCTGACGAGCGTGTTTTCCCCTTTCTTCTTCAATTAAGGCAAGTTTCTCTCAAGCCCAACCTAATTAAGTAATGTGAGCATGTAGATCTCGTCATTAGCTTTCATTTGAATCTATTTTGTCCAATTTTAGCCATCTATATCATGCGTATTTCTTATGGCATGGAGAGCATGTGATTAGGGTTTCTTACGTTCATCATTTCCGTTGATTTATATAGGCTAACCGCAGTCCGATCTTCAAATTGATCATGCTATGTTGTGCATTTTTTTATTCTCTATATTTTGATAGATAATTACCAATTTTTTATGCTAAATCTATGTTTTAATCATGCTTTTATTAAACTGGTGTCATGTTCGTCGTGTTTTGGGGCTCGGGTTCGTAGAAACGGTTCTACCAGGGACCGCTAGGTGGAAAGCGGTCACACGATAGATCATTTTTCATCGTCAAACGGCCCCGCGACAGATCGCTTCTAGGCCACGTGGTTTCAAATAAAAAGGGGTTATACCAGAGCTTGGCGCCCTTCCTCTTGACCGTTTCTGGTCATCAGGCAGTCTGTACCTGACCGTTTTTACCCCTATTTCTGTAAATTGTGTTGTTCGTCTCCGACATGATATGTTCGTAGATACCTGTTAAATAGCTTGTTGGTCAGGTCCAGAAAATAAGGTATCAATGAATTACCAGGTAGAAGCTTGTCTGTTAGTTGGAGTTGATCAGTGGCTATTAGTACTTTCCTTCCTGTGTCTCCCCAGTGGCCTATGACTTACAAGTGCAATAGTTGGACAGACTGAATGAATAGCAGGGGTGATTTACTTGTAGGATAGTGACTTTTACCTTGGAGTAGGTGCTTGATGGATAGGGTTAAATGGGTTCTTGCACTTCTTTGCGTAGTGGCCATATTCCCCGCACTTCTTGCATTATGATGTCTTTTCTTTGTTTTCTTTTGACCCTCATCCTTAGGTTTGATTCTCCTCTTCTTGGGTTTGCCAGGTGGCCGCTTGACCTTTGAGGGCGGAATTGGATGTTCTAATGGCTTCTTTGGCCACTGATTCATGTCTGTCATGGGAGAAATATTAAGGGCATAGGCAACTTTATAACTGTCAACTGAATAGCACTGATCCACAAACTGTTCTCAATCAACACCTCTGCATGTGGCAAGAAAAGATTCCACATGCACACATGGCAGGCCAATCAGCTGCCACCTCCTACAAGAGCAGATCATGTCCTTGATGTGATGTTCACCACTGATCTCTCATATGGACTGCTCACCTCTCCATAAAATGGGGTGGATTTCTATACTGCATAACCCTCCAAACCCCTGTGATTTCTTGCATGTCGGTCCTTGCCTTAGGGACAAGACTGTCCTTCCACTTTGATACTCTCCTCCTTCTCAATTCCATCAACTTCAGTATCTGTCCACGAATGCAGTCAATGCAGTCAACTATAATCATGTATCTGGCCTGGCCAATGAATGCATTAAAAGATTTTGAAAGATTGTTTGTCACATAGTGACATTTAGCCTCCCAGCCAAACATGCTCCTACTCCACTACTCACCCTTCAACATAGCTTGGTCCAAATAATGGAAAGCACTCACATTCTCTTCCTTGATCTGTCTCATGTACTCTAAATACCCTTCCCCTGTAAAACATTTTGTTGCATTTCATACCATTTTTTCAATTTCTTCCTTGGATATTTTTTTCTTGAAGTTCTTGTACATGTGTCTGACACATGTTCTATGCTGAGCAGTAGGATAATGCACTTTTATAGCTTTTCCAACCCTTTCTATCTGTTAGATATTAGAACTAATCATGGGACCTTATCTTGCAATGGTTAATGATAGTTGGAACACCACGGTTCTTTGAATGGACGATTCAACCAATGAACAAGAAATTGAGGATCAATGGTGACTCAGGTAAAACGATGAGGTAAATACTGATATATGTTTGATATGTAAGATATCTCATCATTCCACTTCTTGAATGGCAATGGAAACAATCTTGAATAAAGATTCCACATGATAATTTCACAAGTCATCATGGTTTATTAAAGAAGGTGAAATGTAACGGTTGGTTTGTGAAGTTAATGTTGAAGTAAAGCTAATTTTATCCTTGCATTTTTGTAGGCCAGAAAAAATCCTTACAACCCTATCTTATCATGACAAAACCCACGGTGGAGGAAGCCTTCATTCTTGGCAAAATAGCTCATTGGGCTCTATGTAGGAGCAGGTGTCAACACCTGGTGTCGACCGCTGCATCCAGAGCACTCTATCTGAGCATTTCAAGAAGCAAGCCCAGGAAGTGTCGACACCGGGTGTCGACACCTGCCTGCACATGTTATGGCTGGTTGCATTTCCAGCAAGCCAGGACACCAGGTGTCGGCACTTGGTGTCGACACCTAGCCTCCAAACATTCTGGCTAGGATTTTTGTAAAGTCCAGGGCAGCAGGTGTTGGCACCAGGTGTCGACACCTGTGCGACGCCATGAAAAATGACTTTCTTGCACACGGACCCAATGTCTACCAACTCCAGTCCAACTACCCTCAATCACGTCAGGATTCGTGGATCTTGTCCCCGGGGCGTCCCTTGACCACCCCTGGACGTATAAAACTTCTTTTTGGCGTTACAAATCAAAATTAATCAAGAGAGATCTATAATTTGTAGGCTGTTCTTAACCCTTGTGTGTGCAGGACGAAGGCAGCAACTCCAGAGCTTCTTCCACAACGTTTTGGGCGTGAAAGCTAGAGGAAGAAGGCTGCACTTGAATCTCCAAACAACTCTCTACTGGAAGCTGTGTGGGAATGCAAGCTACAACCTTATTTTGGCAAGAATCGTTCATCTTCCTTCAAGAACCATCCTCAACCTGTAGAAGCAATCAAATACTTTTGAAGGAGAGAAAGGGGTAGCTCTAATCACTGCCAAATCTTCTTCATTCTGATTTCTCAAAGTCCTTGTTGATAGAGCTTGAATATTTGTTGTATAATCGGCCACCCATGAGCCAGAGGCTCGGAAGGATTCAAGGAACAATGTGGTAGTGTATAAGAATCTAAAATTATTGCAACAAGTTATACTTAACATAATTAATGCGAGAAATAAATAATTATATGGTCTAATAGTTATACAGTACAGAATTTATATGTCCATACATGAGTGCAGTTAATTAAAAAAGGTACAAGACCACGGGGCATATCCCGCCTCTAGCAAATTGGTACTAACTCTGACCACCGGCCCTATGCGAAGCCTCAGAAGCACAACGTGCAAGTCGAGCCTCACCTTAAAATAAAAGAGGGTGTGCCTCATCTCATCGACTCAATAGGGGTCTCGCGAATCCCCACCTCATAATGATAAATACATGATGCATTAAGTACAAATCAAAACAATAATTAGAACAAGAAAGGTCGTAAATAATAATTAAAGGAAGATAACCTCGTCATGCGTGTACCATAGTCACCCAAAGTAAACCACACTACAACCTCATATAATAGGATACCGTCAGCAGCTAAAACACTAAACCGCAACATTAGGAAACTAGGGTCGCTACACTTGAGCGACAGGAGCACTACCCACTAGAAGGAAGGCTGGATGTGTCCACTGACGACTTAGTCCACAACCTTAGGTGTCTCCCTACTTGCCCCAAATGGAAACTGAGACACCATGCATAGTAATATAGGACAAGGGTCTAGTCAGGGCCGTGCTCATCAACACGTGTCCGTAGTCCCCGACCACGTGTGCACACACTGACTAACTACACTACATCAGGCTCTCTAGCTAGTTTTTCTCTCGGTCTAGACTTGAGCCTCACAGTAAGAGACCCTATGGAAACCAGCTCTAAATTGTCTCTCCTAGGTTTAGCTCTCCACCACTCCCAGATAGGTCAACACCTACGTGCCCAGACAAGGTATGACTAGTGTGTTGAGTCTCTCTGATTGATTTTGATGATAACAAAACTCTAGACTTAGTTTCTACCTTACGCCATGTTGAAGCAATCAAGAGAGAGGATTGAGTGTGTTTTAGCATGCTTAAGATAACCGTGTGTAATGACAAAACTCTCAAAATGATCTATGATTTCCAAGATTTCCAATTGCATAAAAGAGGCCAAAACCAATTCCAAAATGCATGCAAAGAATGAGGACATAAGGCCTGTGTGCACATCTAGGTTGATTTAGCCCCCTAGACTCCTCGAATGATAATCTCACTAGTTAAGACTTATCCTGATGACAATACCGTCTTGCCACGCTCAGGCTCCCAGTTGCTTCCGACTACAAGGATACACCCAAAGAGTGTTCAAGGTAAAGAATTTACCTGACCTAGGTCTATTTCCTCACAACCGTAGATGGTATATGATGGAACACCTTGGAACCCGAATGGCCAACCGCGCGACGCTGACCCAGAATCAGACGCCGTCGCACCTACAGGTGATGCGCTTGCATTGGCCTAAGCCTGAGGTTAAAATGGGAAGACATCAAGGTGGTAAATAGAGGTCTTGGCTGGCCAAAAACTCAGAGGCTCTTTCGTAGGGATGGCTTTTGCCTTTCAAAGTGGACAATCATACGTGTGTTTTTGCTAAAATGAGGTTGCACGCCTTAGAGGGGAGGACCTTTTCGGGTTCTCCATTGAGCTTTCATCTTTGAGGGGAGAAGAAAGAGTGCAGGGGATAAACCTTCTGAGAGGACCGACAAAACTGTTTGTCCGATGAGCCAACAACAAGGGCCTGCTCGACTCCCCCCTTTCGGGCAACTTCGGACCATACCTTGAGCGTAATCCTGCTACCCCTTTTGTGGGGTTTATTTGTTAAAGTCAGGTACGGTCACAACCAGGCTTTGTCATTTCTCTTCCCCCCCTTTTTTTTGATGGAGACATAATCTTTGGATACTTGAGAATCCCTCTTGTATGCCTGTGAGGACACTATCCTCTTTTCATGTTCTGACTTGGGTTGGAGGATCCTACTTTCGCCTTCAGGGTGTTGTACTTCAGCTCCCTTATGCTCAGTGTTCTAAGGGCACCGACTGTCTCATTGGGTCGAGAAGGAAGAGAATAAAGATTATGGCTTTCCTGAAGACCTTCGAGGTGCGGCCCCACTATAGGCAATGCTACCAATTTTTAAAAAACATGTGTGTGTGTGTGTGTGTCCATGTTGCCTTCTTTTATTAATCATAGGTGAGCAAGACTGGACAATGATCTCGACGGTTCTGGCAGATCAAGACCCGAGCCTTAATGGGTCCTATCCCAACATGAAGGATGAATGCAATGACTTGACTTCATGATGATCACCAAGCTTTTTTTTGTTTTTATTTTTGCTATGTCTTAAAAATCTATTGTGCAGTGGTTTGCTTGTGGTGTGAACATCCATATCTTCTACCACATTCTCAGGTTATCTGTGCGCTCTTCATTAGAAGCAAGTCTGTAGGTGGTTTCTGTTCGAACTTATAATTGTTGCTAAGTGTTTGACTGTGTGCATGAGGGACACATTTGTGCTAAATCTTTAGAATTCATCAGTCGCATTTGAGTGTAGTAAAAAGGTTTCTTTCACTATAAATTTTTGAATGGGATTCATTCACCCCCCTCTGAATCCTAGTCTGCCAACCCAACATCAAGACACAATGTGCTTTGACCTTATGTATGACTAGGGCAGATGTGCATCAGCCTTGATATGACTAAGAGAAATGTGCATCGACCTTAGTCTGCATAAGGCAAGATGTGCATCAACCTTAGTTATGACCAAGAGAAATGTGCATCGACCATAGTTACGGCTAAGGTAAATGTGCATCGACCGGGTACATGACTAAGTTTAAACCTACACCGACCTTACTCTTAGCTAGCGAAAGGTGCACCGAATTACATCCGGCTAGACATTCAACATGCATCGACCTTTACATGTAGGACTTATGAACATTCACCGACCTTGTGCACTTAAATGAAAACATGTACTGACCTTATGCACTTAAACGAAAAACATGCACTGACCTTGGTACATGAAGGTGCTCTGACAAGCTTAACTGAGTAATATGTGGATCCATGTGAAGTCCCTCGATCAATGACACCCTAGAGGGGGAGTGAATTGGGTGATTACAAATTTTGAAAACTATTATCCGATTTAAAGGAATATGATGAGACATCAACTAGAAAATTCAAATCTATTTAACCTTAAGTTAGATTTGTCAAAATCTATCTCCACGATAGTTCCTTGGTACAAGGCAGAGGTGTGAATGCAAGAATTCTACTCATGCAAGGTGCTATTGTCCTGACGAGACTGGTCTTATCAATTCAAAAATACCTTTTGATATACCAAAGTTCTATTTAGAGAAAGATAGATTATGCTAAATCTGAAGGATCAAAACGGAAGAACAATATGCACAAACAACCACACAGAATGGAGGTAGAAGAAATGAGCCAAACCACATAATTCAAACCACAAGGCACAACAATTTTTAAGGTGGCTCGGATGCAACGATGGCAACCTATGTTAATATTGATTTCTAAAAAATTTCATAATGAACGCCCGTTCACATAGTAACTAATTATTATTATTTTTGTGAAATTCTATTAAAATATAAGATTGAGCGACCCTTCAGAGAGCCACTATTTTTGGATATAGTGACTTCCGAATAGACGCCAATCCTTCACTCTTAGTTTTTATCGTGTTTTAATCCTATATCGTTGGATCTATTGGCACTCTTATCTTAGTCCGTAGATGGAGTCCCTGTTTTGATCGATTACACACTAACTCTCGGTGATGATTGGAACCTCCGCGGGATATTTCTTCCTTCGAACTGGTACTTTCTTCATTGGGACCTCCGTAAGTCTACGCTAGTCTTGAATTCTCTCAAGGCAGCTAAGCAGGTTGTACCCTAAAAATCCATGACACTATGTCTCGTCACGTCACTCTGAAGAAACGTGATGCCTTAGCCCTCTTAGAGTGTTGTTCTTGGCCTCTTTGAGAAATTTGTTCTTTGTCAACAATTGGCGACACTGACCTGGGTTCCGGGAGGAATTGGCGACCCGTCCAGTGCCATTATTTCCCTGATATAGCGACCTGAGCTTGGGCGCTATTTCATCGAGCATGTACTGTTCACAGGAATGGGCGACCATGCGTGTGGGTGCTAATTCTGTAATCTACGGCGACCTGAGTGGGCGCCAATTACCTAGATTTCATGAATTGTCTCATTCCATGTGTCATCGTGCTATACTTGTCAAGGTCTGTTCTTGATCTCTATTCTATGAATCTACCCTATTGTTCTTACATGCTTGATCTTTGGAACTCTTGGCCATTAACTTTAAGTGAAATTGATCTAGATATAGCAGGAGCTATGGGTCCCAAACAAACTGACATTTCATTGCTAGTGTATACAAATACGGGGTCCTGATCTGATCCCATGGGCAAGGCAAAGTCTTTTTTTTTTTATGTAAGCACCGACCAACAAAGTCAAAGCCTAGTCAAGTGCACCCTCCCCCATAAGGGGAGAATGTTCTCACTTCCCCAGACTGACACTGTGGCCAAGAAATTTTATTGATTTTTTAAAAGAATACAAATACAGCGGGGCATACCCCTGTCTTTACCTACAACCATCCTTGGAAAAATGAAGGACTACAAAACCAAGAAAGCTAGTTACAATAGCGAAGAGATGAAGATAACACAAAAAATTTATTAGCTCAATTAGTTAGGTGATCTTTACATGTCTTATCCCGTGACCCGGGTTCAAAACGGTAGATTCACAAGATTTTGACATTCTTTTTAACTAAAAATATGTAAAAAGAAACAAGTTTTGAACCGGTGACTTTACGATTGAAAATCAAAACTCTAATCAATTCACTTACAGTATTTATTTGTTAAAAAATAACACAATATATGAGTGTTTCGGTTACGTTTAACGTACTGATCGTCTCGATCTGGGACAGGATGGGTGGTTTAATTCATCTCGTCTCTGGTACGGGACGGGTGGTTTAATTTATCTCGTCTCGGTTTGTAAAAGTTTGATTAAGATGTACTCTTTTTTAAGTAGGTCCCGTATCAAGACTAATGCATATGTTATAACGCGATATTGACCAACTCGAGCAGTGGGGTCTCGTGGCCTTGAAAACGCTGAATCAAACCAGTGGTCCATGCCGTTGTGGTTCTGACTCGTCTAAGAGCTCTATAAAATAATCCACATGCTCTACATCATCTCTTCCTTTGGGGCCACAAATGGTAGATTGAGACCATTTTGGCTGTGCGTGGGAGAAAATTGTAAGTTCATTCTCTCAGTTTTGGACGAGTTGGAGCCGTAGGTTGTGCTTGATAGCACTTGTGTCTAACATCGTTCCCCCCCCCCCCCAACATCATACCGTCTGAATTTGTTAGGAGAGAGCACTTAAAAAGTTGACAAACGAAAACTGTCCGACAGCCACTTACATAAAGAGGTTCGTTTGGTTTGGTAAAAAGGATCATGAACAGTATCCTGAACATGGATTGAGTTGCTTGAGGAGATTTGAACCGACTATTGGCCTACTTTAGAGAGCGTTCGACCGAGAGTTGTCCAAATCAGCCTTAACGATCTACAAAAAACAATCAAGCTAAACAAAAAAAAAAGGAGAAAAATTGCCACTTCCCAGGCTGCTTCGGAGTTTAGATGTGCCTCTAGTGAGTATTTTGATTTTTCAGCCTACTTGGGCGGTGTCACCATGAACCGGCCCAGTGTGGGTAAAAACCGAATAAGCGTACTACTGAGTGTCATACAGGATACCACTGTTGCAGGATACCAGAAAGCCATAGACTAACAAGCGGGAGAAAATGAAAGCGGGGGTAGGGGTTTTCTAGCTAAACACTCGACTGTGAAAAACTTGAGCTAAACCCATTTTTCAGGATTTTTCGCAAAGGTTGATTGTGCCTTGTCCCTCAATATAATTCCTTTATCGACTTAATGTCGTTAAACATGATACCTTCTTATCGACTCAATGTCGTTAAATATGATACTTTCTTATCAACTTAATGTCGTTAAGCATGATGCCTTCTTATTAACTTAATGTCGTTGAACATGATGTCTTCTTATCGACTTAATGTCGTTAACCATGATGCCTTCTTATCATCCTAATGCCGTTGAATATTATGCCGTAAATCATCCTTGAACTTCTCTTACAACTACTTATAATCTTGTATTACTTGTTCCTTGAGTGACAATTTTTACTAGATCTGTACTTTATTTCATGAGCTTTACCTTAAAATTTTTTAGCCATACATATTATGTGGATGTCTAAATATACCTGAGTTCTATGATCCATAAGCTCAATGCCTAACGTTAATGGGGTCCTATCTGGTCCTAGGGGGAGTGCTCGAAGGTACTTGTGCCCATGGGAGCTATTATTGACCTGGTGTGGCATTGCACCGAGTACTTGCTTGCTAGATTAGTTTATAACATTCCACTCATTCGTGAAATACATGACTTGCTTGAATTACATGAAGTACTTGACTCGTACATGCTTACGTGAATGTCTAATTTCATGATTATGCATACTGCATAATTGTTCTTGAAAATCTTACTTTTATTAACTTGTGATCTCTTATAAAAGAATTCCTTTACTCTCTCATGCTCCTGATTCATGTTTAGTTCATAATTCTCATCATAGCACTTTCACCTTATCTAAAATGTTAATTACTTAAAGCTACCTGATATAGAGATATAAGTCCTACTGAGCTTTATGCTCACCCTGCATTTTCGATTAACATTTCAGGTAGTTCTAATGATGAACCCCAAACAAATGGGGACGAGCAAGAGTGAAAAGAGAGACCATAATTATCTTAGATACCTAGGTTTTAAATTAGTTACACTTGCAAGAATCTAGTGTATTTTAAAGTTGTATTATGCCTCTTAAGGCTTAATGGTGTTGTAAACTTTACATCAATATGATAATAGTGTCCCTTAGTCGTTATATCCTTTGTAATATATTGGTTCCCCTTATATACATGCTCTGATTGACACGAGTGTTATGACTCGCCACACCTCGATATTCTATCTCGGGACGTGACAATCTTGGTGATATTAGAGCCTAGGTTTCATAAACTCTAGGTTTTCCTTGATATAGGTTCTAGTTCTTGATCTAGAATTTTAGATAGAGTATTAAACCTTACCGATGAGATTGGGTAGAGCCATGGGCTAAACTTTTACCGGGATAAATCAAGGAAATACACAAAACACTTAAGTTGGTAGTTGTGGTTGCAGGCTTAATTTTCGCCAATGGCTACTGAGAGAGCTCAATGGCGGGAGATGCAAAGGATGGTCCGAGGACTGACCCAAGCACTGCAACAAGTAGCTTAAGGAGGAGCTAACCGTGGAACAGGAGATTTACATAGGAACTTCAAAAGTATGAACCTTCCCAAGTTCGTTGGGTCCACGAACCCAGATGAGGCAGAACACTGGGTGAAGAAAATCGTGAGGATTTTTTGAGTCATGTAATGTGCTGATGAGGAGAAGGTCCTATTCGCTACCTTTCAGCTAGAAAGAAATGCCAGCACATGATGGGAATCTATTGAAGCAACTCTGCTATACTACCAAGTGTTGTGGGAAGAATTTGTTGAGCACTTCAATAACAAGTACTTCTCCAACAAAGTGCAAGAGAAGAAAGCTGACGAATTTGCTTCCCTGAAGCAAAGAAGCTTGATTGTGGCTGAGTATGAGGCCCAATTCTCGAGATTTTCTTGGTACGCACCACACCTTATGGGTATCGAGAAGATGAAGGTGAGAAGATTTTTAAATGGCTTAAAGTCTCAATATATTACTAAACTTGCCCCGATAGATATTCAAATATATGCCGATATGGTCAGAAGAGCCCAACTCCTAGAATATGCAACAAAGATGTCTGATCGCATCTGGGGAAGAGAAGCCAAGAGGGAGTAAGTTACTGGCTTTGGTAACTTCAAACCCTCCTTCGGCAAGAAGAGGCTCAATAATGATGGGCGAAATCTCCTTAAGGATGGACGTAACTTCCAAAAGGACAAGAAGCCAAGATGGAATGACAAACAAATTGTCCCTATTGTTACCCCATCAAAGAAATTATGCAACCATTGTGAAAAGCTCAGACATAAGGCAGAAGAGTGCTGGAGAAGACTTGGTGCCTATCTTCACTGTGGGAGTCAGGATCATAGAATCTCGAATTGTCCACTCCTCAACGAATAAGCTCCGCCGGAGAAACTTCTAGTGGCTATCAAGAAGCAAGGGAGACTCCAAGCCCTTATGAATGTGGAATTTACTGAAGATGGAGGCATTGTGGAAGGTACTATTCTTATTTGCTCAAAGCCCACCTCTATTTTATTTGATACTTGAGCTACGCATTCATTCATATCTAAGAGCGTTGCTGATACTTTACCTATGAAGTCTATTCTGTTAGAACCCAAATTTGTTATTAGTACTCCTATTGGAACGGGATCGGAGATTAAATATTTCTACCCTGCTCGTGGAATTCTAGTCAGCGGTTGCAACCTACCTACTGACTTAGTTTGCATGAAGATGGAAGGCTATGATATTAATTGATGAGCTGACTTGTTATCTACACACGATGCTAGTGTTAGCTGCAAGATGGGTACAGTGACCTTTAGTGGGTACCCCAACCTCTTATTTTCTGCTGTCAGGCATTCTCAACACTTATCTCTTATTTCGGCCCTTAAAGTTGATAAATTATTGAAGAAGGATTGTGCAACTTTCTTAGTTTCTATGACTGTGGCCATGCATAAGGAACCTAATCTGGGGGATATTCCTATTGTTCGGGATTATTCTGATGTATACTCGAATGAGTTGCTTGGTATTCCTTGAGAGAGAGAAGTGATCTTCTCTATTGATTTGATTCCAAGAGCTGCACCTATTTCTAAGACTCCATATCGGATGTCCCCTATCGAAATGAAGGAATTGAAAGAACAACTGATGGAGTTATTGGAGAAGGGATTTATCCAACCAAGTACTTCGCCTTGGGGAGCCCCTATCCTATTTGTCAAAAAGAAGGATGGGTCAATGAGATTGTGTGTTGACTACCGATAATTAAACTAGCTCACAATCAAGAATAAATATCTATTACCGATGATTGATGAACTATTTGACCAGATTTCTGGAGCTCAATATTTTTCAAAAAATGATCTCAAATCTGGTTATCATCAAATGAAGATTAAGAAATGAGTTATTCATAAAACAACCTTCAGGAGTAGGTATGGACACTATGAGTTCACTGTTATGTCTTTTGGCCTAACCAATGCGCCTACCGCATTTATGCAATTGATGAATAGTGTATTCAAGCCATACCTTGATCAATTTGTGGTGGTCTTTATTGACGATATTTTGATATACTCCAAGTCCAAGATGGAGCATGAAGAACATCTCAAGAAAGTTGTGACGACCCGGATCCCAGATACCAGATATACCCGATAGGACTATCAAATATACCTGATACCACTTGGAACCAGCGAGGCCTCCTAAGGGCGGTAAAGTCCCTAAAGGGAAAAAGGGATTATCATGGGGTACATTGAACTGACAGATATAGCAGTAAGCAATAATATTTCATTAGATCGGTTTGCTAAAGTAGCAGAAATAAAATTACTTTTTAATTAACAATTTAGATTTAATTATTATAGCCTAGAGTCAAGTCCAAAGAAAAGACAACAAGTGCCAAGTACAGTCGAGAGAAAAGAAAAGACGTACCAGAGAGTCGGGGGAAGCCTGATGAGGGTACCAGTTGGCCACAACTAGATGCTACGAGCATGCGCCCCAGGTACACACAGAAGCAGAACGAATGACCACCACCTGAGCCTCATGTCACTGGCTCAGTAGGGGTCACGCGGATCCCCACTGAGGAAAACACGTAGTAACACGCTAAAATAGCAAGCAAGCAACAGTAGTAGTAAAGTAGGAAAGCTAAACTACAAAGCTGTAAAGGAAACAGAACAGGAAGCAGGAGTAGGAAACAAGCTAAGAAAGAGGGGGAGGAAGAAGTTGTACCAGACAACGGCTACCAAACTAACCTTGGTACCCCAAACTACTCCAAGCAAGGGTAGGAGAGCAACTCGGAGCTGATAGAGTCAGGAGTTGCTGAACTGTCGACGCAAGGAACTTGCAAAACAAACAAAAGAAACCTAGGAAAAAGCTAGACGGATGACCGACATGGACGACGGACAACATGGCAAGGACACCGTGCACACTGCCTCATACACAACCGAAACGTCATACGGGCGACAGACACTGACCTCAAGTACAGCCACAAAAGGGCTAACCTAGAAGGTCACGACGCACGAGAAATGTCTAGAGTCACAAAACACATGACTCGAAAGAGGAGCGGTCAGTTGCGTCCACTGACGTCTTACACTGCACCATAACTCGCTCCGCAACTGTCTCGACTACCAACCGAATGTGGTCTACCATAGCTAAGTCTGAGTCGCAGGCCCACGTGGAAACCACCACTACAAGGACCAATCAAGGTCATGCCCGTCGAGGTGAGTCCAAAGCCCCTGACCCCGTGTGCACACACTAACTGTAGACTATTAAGCCAGGTCTTCTAGCTAGTATTCTCCCCCGCGAACGCTACGATATGGTCGGGAGCCCATGGAACTAGCTTAAAAATCGTGTCTCAGGAAAAGTGCCCCGCTACAAGAGCCGTCACGCCAAAGCGTGCCATAAGGCACCAACTAAAGAGGAGCCACAAAACCTGAAGACTCTGAAACAAGTGCCGAAGTACAGATAGGTCGTACTATGCACACCATGGCAGTATAGGAAACTGCCGACCACTCAGGGCAAGGCAAACTAGACCTAGACAACTACAACGGTCCCTGAGTCCTATGACTCTGAGTCAGGATCGTCGCACACAGCGGAACAAAGACACCAATCAGTCTAATCCTAAGCCAAGAAAAATAACGTTTTGCGAGAACCACAACATGGAGACCTGAGGGGACACCGAGAACTCTCAGTACACTCGGACACATAAATCGAGGTAGAATGGTATCTCGAGGCATCCAGAACTAATGTCTCAAATTGGACAATGTCGTCGAGACACAGACAAAGTCACCTGTCAACTACTGGGTGACCCCGGGTTGACCGGAACCAGACACAACACCGACCCACACAGATACACACACACACATTGTAGGCATAAGCACTCCTGGCCGTCCCATCATGGTTACTACCCTCATAGGATTTCAACAGACACCCACGGGTCATGGACAAACCACGAGATCAAGCCAAGACAAACAGAAACCGGAGCGGTGGACAACAACAACACTCTAGGCAAAGCAACCTGTCAGTCAACTACAAGGGGAAACCCAGTAGTTAAGAGACAGCCGCTACGCGACCAGAGACAAGGACAATGGCAGCTTCTAGATTGAGTCGTTAGGGTACTATCATAGTCTAGGAAAAGACCACAGCCAGTCACCTAAACCGACCAATCCAGACAAGCACCGACAGACAGACATTGCCCTAAACAAGGACCTAAGACAACGCATACACAACACAGAACCAACCCACGGTCATCACGGCAAACAGGACTATAATGCACTAGCATAGGGGCGTTATACCCACATAACGCACCAAGGGAGGTGTGTTATGCCAACCAGACCTAAAACCACATGCAAATGATATAATGTACCAAGGTAGGGGCGTTATATCAACATAACGCACCAAGGGAGGGGTGTTATGTCCAACAGACCAAAACAAGAACAAAATGAAGTATAATGGACCACAATAGGCTCGTTATACTAGTATAACGCACAAGGATGGGTGCGTTATACCCCACAGACTCAAAAAACATCAACCACAGACCGAGGGCACATAACGGGCCAAGACCAATCCGTCATAGCCACAAAACGCACAGGGTGAGGCGCGTTATATCAACAGCCAAACCCAGGCAACATCGACCAACAGACCATAATGGATCTACAACTGGGCGTTATATTGACCATAACGCACAGGGAGGAGTCTGTTATGCTAACCGACGGACACGATCTTCTAGGTGAACATGATCATCGAGGGGACTGACATGCCAGTTAGGCTCAAAAATAACCAGACCATAACGCGCCTGGACAGAGGCATTATGCTCCACATAACGCACCAAGGGAGGGGCATTATGGTCCACATAATGGACCAGTCTTGGTCCGTTATGCTCCAAGACCTCAGAAGACAAAAAATGACGAATGATGCATAACGGTCTATCGGGGGACCGTTATGCACATAACGGCCTCTGGTAGGACCGTTATGCCAATCTGATAATGAAAATGGTGAAACGGCCGAATCGGCCCATTCCACGCCCCATGCACGCCGTAGCACAGGGGAAACAACATCAAACGATGGGAAATCACTCCGAGAGTCCAAAAATACCACATGCATGTGGCGAAATGTATTAGATCGTGAGATCCAGGCGATTTCGATGAATCGACCCAAATTGAGTCACCGGGGTTCCCAGACTCCTACCGGCCCTAAATGACAACCAATTGATGCGAAAACTACGTGAATGCGATCCAGACATCCCAGCGGTCAGTTTGACACTAATTACGATGAGAATGTTTGTCATTTTTCGACGAACCCTACAAACCCCAAAAACTATGGTTTATGCTAAACTGGCCCGATCTCCCCCGATCAGCCATGAAAATGTGCACAGAGACAGGAAAATTGTGCGGAACGAGATGAGGATCCGTCTCCCTACCTCCACCAATGAAATCGAGCACCATGGGCGACTAATGCACACCGAAAAGCTGTCGTGAATCGAACTGTCGACTTCGAATCCGCCGTTCGGGATCGCGCCTAAACCATGTCGTTCCTCGCTCCACTACGCATCTCAGTAAGTACCACGCGTCGTCACCTCACCTGCGGACTGCTCCGTCTGCAGCCGGGCGCCCGTAGGAGAGAGAATGAGAGAGAACAAGAGAGAAGAGAGGGAGAGAGCGTGAGAGTGAGAGGGGGGTGGTTTAAGGGTTTATATAAAAAAGAAATTAGAATACTTTCTAATTTCTAAAAATCCATAAAATGTGCCAAAAATGTATTAATTCAGAAAAACATGTAAAAATAGTCGAAACAATCCTCGCGAAGACTTTCTTTTGTCAAGCCACAAAACCCATCTCCTCCCCTATTCTTGAGAAGGCCCATGCCTAATCAATTTCCTCCCAATCCGGCCCCGGTCGAGTCTGCCACTAACACTCTCCTTCAGAAGATTGCTAGTATGGAGGAGAAACTCAAGAAAATGTCTATTCCTAAAGATGCTCTGGAGGTTACTGTCTCCACTCTACCAGTTTTTCACTTACTTCTGTTGAAAATGCCAAACTTTTGGTGCTATAATGAAACGGGCAATCCGTTCATTCATTTGAAAGATTTCATGTATGAGACATCCTTTTGGTAGAACAATAAAATAGCTTTGGCCTATCTCTTTAGAAGGTCCCTTGACGGCCCAACCCTTGAATGGTTTTACTCTTTGGAACCAACTGAAGCATACGATTTTGATATTGTTCAGAGAAAATTTTTGCAAAAGTATAGGGATCGTGTGGGTCCCTTTTTGTCTATTACTGATTTAGTTACTGATAAGATGAAGCCCGAGGAAGACTTCATTAAGTTTGCTAACAGATGGAGGTCAATGGCTGAAAAGTTGAAAGATACATTGTCGAAAGCTGAGCAAGTTAAGATGATAGTTTCCAATGCTACTCCTCAGTTCCGTCACATCTTGGCCATGAATAAGTTAAGTACCATGGAGGAGCTTTATGAGAGGGCAAGATATATTCAGGCTCAGATGAAGGACTCACCTATTATATCCATGTTTGAACAGAAACTAAGAGTGTCAAGGAAAAGTAGCATCGTGAACAACAGTGGTGCCACTACCAAGGGCGTGGTGGTAAATGAGCAGGTGGGCGTGGTTGGCAATCCCATACAATCTTGCAATCCTCCTAACCAAATGCCACCACAACATTTCCAACAACCTTCCTTCTTTAATTAAGCTCCGCACCAACAAAATAACCCTCCTCAGCCCTTCCGGCCTCCTCCTCCACAGAATCAAGCCATACCACAGAATCCTCCAGTTCCCAAGCAATACCACCAGGTGCCTCCACCAACAAACTATGGCCCCCAATAGCCCAGAAGACCCGTAGGCCCCAAGAGAGCCCAATACCCTTCACTACCCGAGAGCCTTCCCGATATCTTCAATGCACTAATGGCCGCCAACGCACTCACCTTGCCAAAGGAAAGGACGGCCTACCCTCCTTATATGGATACCTCTCGATATTCTGCTTTCCACCGACAGCCCAGGCACAATATTGATCATTATTTCTAATTTAAAGACTACATATGTGATATGAATGATCAGGGCGGCATTGACTGGGATGAGATGAGACGATTCATTGCAACACTTAAGGCAAGAAGGCCACCTCATCAGCAGGCACCACAGTAGGTTCAGCAGTAAGTTCAGCAAGAGCAACCAATTCAAGCACCGCAGTCGAACATGGGGATTGTCCGGAATCCGCTGTCAGAGCACCACGAACATAATCAGTAAGTAAATCCTCTCACCACATTCCATGAAGTGGATAGGGGATAGGGATGGCATGTAGAGAGCACCTCTGTCACCTCCTTAAATCAAAATCCTAATCAATTTTCCCGTTTACTAAGAACACCTCAGCCTTCTCCATTTCCACAACCTTCCCAGCCTCTCATATGCCCTGCCAGTCAAACTCCTTCCACCACCAACCCCTTGTCACAAAGGCCTCTTCTCATTCACCCTTCTTCCTTTTCACCTACACCATAGACCCCTTCCTCCACGAACCCTTTGCCATCTATGCCACTCCTTATCCGCCCTGCGCTGGCACTTCCCCCTACCTCTATTAATACCAATCCTATGCCTGCTAGGCCCTTGTTGCTTCACCCTTCACCTACCCCTTTACCCATAATTCCTTCCAACCCTCCTACCACGAAACCTTCACTACTCGTCTTACCTGTTCCCACCAACCCGCAGCCGGCGAGGCACCTTATCAGGGTTCCCCAACCAGTTATTCCCATTCAACCTGATATTTCATCTTCTTCCACCAACCCTCCATCCACCAACAACCCGACGAAGGTGCAAAGTTCTCAGACCATGGTGCTCCGAAGTGGATGGATTTTTCATCGCATGTTTTCGCAATATCAAGAGCAGGAGCCTGTGCAGGGGCAAGAAGAGTAGTCACAAGATCCGGAGTCCATACCGGGGACTCAATATGATTTGTTGAAACACTTAGATAAAACCCCGGCAAGGATTTCCATCTTGGAACTAAAGAAGGTCACCAACACACCCAGAAGCACTCAAGCAATACTTGCAGAAGGTGATGGTCAATGAGGACATCCCAGTTGAACAGATTACATCAGTTCTGACGCCGTCAGGGGATCAGCCCGTAATTGTCTTTTATGAACATGAGTTAGCTCCGAAGCCAGCAAGAAAATTCACTCTATGCATTACTGTTGATATAAATAAAGTACCCATCAGCCAGTGTTTGGTGGACACTGGCGCATCCATCAATGTTCTGCCACCGAGCACTTTGAAGAAGTGCGGCATTCTGGAGAGTGAGATTCGGCCTTTGCCCATCACAGTGACAGCGTATGATAATATGAAGAAGTTGCCTATGGGCATGGTCACCTTGAAAGTGGGATTGGGTCCCTCATCCATCATAGTTATCTTCCATATTTTGGATATGGACCCCACTTTTAATGCTATCCTAGGGCGTCCATACATTCAGGCACTCGATGCCACCCCTTCCACGAACCATCAATGCATAAAATTTCCACACAAGGGGCGTGTCATCAAGGTCACTAGCGTGCCCATTTTGCCAATAGTTGATATCCTTTTAGCAACATCAGTGCCCTCCATTTGGCTATCTAATATGCCTCTGTTATCTTTGTTAGACCTTGCTGACCCGTGGCATGATATACTAAAGCCACAAGTTGCAATTTCCACACCAGCACTGGCTCCATCCCCGCCTCAAAAGGGAAAGAAAAAGAAGCACATGGTGAATACCCCAGGCTGGAACATCATGATGAGAATGGGGTATTGCTCTGGGGTCATCCGGTGACTTCTGGAGGTGTGCCATACATCGACGGAAAGCTCTCCCAGTTAGTTTCGACGACGAGGTGATCCCGCCTTCATCCGAGTTCAGGGCTGTCCTGGAGGTCCATTCTCGTCAAATCGTGCATCTGGCATCCGAGGGAAGACTAGAGCCCTGGTGCAGAAGCTGCTCCGTCCACACCCCAAATCCACTTGGTGCACCATTTGGGTGGGACGTTCCTATACCAGTCTTCTGTCCAACCCAACCGGCGAAGCCTCGTTTGGAGTCTGGAGCTGTCCGTTCCAATTTTTCTTCTCCGATTGCGCAGGTCAGTCTATTTAGAATCAGAGCAGACACCTCTCCATTCTACGTCCTCTATATCTCTGCCCCGACCTCCCCTGGTGGCCTTCCTAGTTGGAGATCTCTATTGAGTGGTAAAATTATAATTTTACTCACTACCTAATTTCGTTTATCTCATTTTCACATACTAAATGACATAACTAGTAAAAATACTTAACATGAGATTTAAGGACAATTTGATTGTCTTTTCAATGAGTCTAATCCTGACCCGATCTGACGTTTCTACGAGTAATCAGACTTAACAAAGATAATTTCATAAATTATACAAAATTTTAATCTCATACCAGTAACTAATTATCGTCTAAGTATAACATAGGCGTAAGAAAATAAAGCTAAATTTCACTTAGCTGTTGAAATCTATGCCTGTGTTCACATAGGTGCACTGTATATCACCTATCTCAATAAAACTCCAACTATCTCAGCATCTATCCTAATAAACATCAACTTTCTCAACTTAACATTGTCTATCTTAACTTAGGTCTTATTTTGTTTATTTTTAACACCTATCTCAACTTAAAACTTACTTCGCTTAGCTCAACCTTACCAATCTTAACGCCTATCTTACCAGCGCCTATCTTAACTCATCAGCTATCTTAACTTCGCCTATTTTACTAATGCCTATCTCAAGTTAGGCCCTACTTCGCCTATCTTATCTTCAGCTATCTCAACTTAACTTAACTTCGTCTAACTTATTTTCAGCTATCTTAACTTAACTTCGTCTATCTCAATAGAACTTCACCTATTTTGACTTAGGCTATTTCAACTTAGGCCATCTCAACTTAGACTATTTCAACTTAGGCTATCTCAACACCCATCTTCAAGAGTATATCTCAACTGAACGCCCATTCCAGTGCCTATATCAATCTCAACGTCTATTCTGACAACTACATCAACTCAGTGCCTATTCCAGTGCCTACATCAACTCAGTGCCAGATTAGCTCAGTGCCTATTCTGTCACCTACATCAACTCAACGTCCATTCCGACACCTACATCAATTCATCGTCTAATGCTACATCTTATTATTTGATATTTTTACTAAATGACTGAATCTCAAAAAGTACTTAACATAAAAGTCTTAGATAATCGAGTTGTCTTTTCAATGAGTTTAATTTCACCTCGTTTGGACATTCTTATATAAAGTTGTACTCAAATACTAGATTACTCTACTAAAGTTATGAATTTCTCATAATAGACTAAAATATCAGTGGAGAGTTGTTACATTTCATAATTTATTTTATTTTTATCTTTCATTATTTTTTTTCACATATAAATATTTATGTAAAATTCTAAGTTGCTACATCCCGGCTGCGGCATCGTTGGGCGACCATCAATGGCAATGTAGATGCAGGGCATCCATGGGCCGGTTGGCTCTGAACAATGGCGACAGTTTCGACTCTCGCTAGGCCGTAGGGGAGGGAAGATGATGGCGATGCTACCAGTGCTACAGGCTGGGAGCGGGTGTGGGGAGAACGATGACATTTGGGGTCGGGTGTGGTGTGTTGGATTTGGCACGGCGGAAGCGTACCTGAATCCATCTCGAAAATCACATAACGTGGAAGACGCTGCTCGCTTGGATCCACTGCGATGACATGATCTACACAAGACCGTGTGAGTGCGAGGTCTTCTGTCTCTACACTTCTCCGAATGATGCCTGGTAGTTGATGGGAACCACCAAGTGACTCTTCATGAGAGAGAGGGACCAAGACTCATTCACTTATATATTGGGTCTGCCCATCATGACCTGATTGAATGATACACCACCTAATAATAGAATTGTAGATATGTCCATACACTGTTGGATTTCTTTAAGATAAGTCCAAAGCCCCTTTTATTTTAGCCTACCTTATGAGATTTCTAACATTCTCCCACTTGGCCTAATATAAAACTAATAAGCACGTTATATAAAATATGGTCTTTGAACTATTATTTGAAAAAACCAGATGAGTGCACTCAATTTGAAAACATGCCCAATCAATATATCTATAATCTAACATTTATACTTAAATTAAGAAAAATCATTGACATAGATCATGGCAGTTGCACATGCCATCACATACTTCCTTCCATACACCATAATATCAACAAATTCACTTAATCAAGTCTTTCATGGTGGAGTTTGTAAATTGTCCCACTTTAATGTCATACAGATAAATTCTTCCATTTCACACATAAATGTTAACAACCACAATAATGAAATAGAAGGAGATAATCAATCATCTATTATGAGATCTCAAATATATCAATTACAATATCAATTATCCCATGCAATAAGGCCCATATTCTTTACATGTTATGAGAAAATTTTAGGTGCCAAAGCCTTGGTCATGGGATCAGCAATCATGTCAGTACTATTGACAAAATTAATTGATACAAGATGATTGTTTCATTGCTTTAAAATTCACTACACTATTCTTAATATCTTCTTCTTCCCATCCATCCTCATTTTCAGGTAACTCATATGGACCTTTACTAACGACATGCCAGACATCATATTCTTGTGCACGGAGAAAAATATGCATATGATTCTTCCAATATAGATAATTAAAACCATCAAAAAATGGAGGCCTATGAATTGAGTGGCCTTCGGGCAACATCCCCTTGTTTGCCATTCGCACAGATCTAACTCTGAGACTGTTAGGTCAATGTGAGTATAGACCAGGGCTCCGATACCAATTGTTGTAACAGGGGAGGGTTGAATTGATTACTTATTAAAAATTTTAACTATAATAAATCTTTTTCTCACACCCCTCAACACAAACATAGATTTTGGAAATTATGTAGATAAACAAATAGTCTCTCACTCACCTCGATGTGAAACACACTCGTGAAGGCTACAGATGAGTTATCGATTAATTTCTAAGCATAAAAAGGATTCACTCCTGTTCCCACTGAGCCTACACGAGATCGATATGGCAAGGCAAACCACAAAGATGAACACGTGATTGTTTAGGTGGTTTGGGTCCACAAAAATGTCCCCTATGTCCACCCCTCACAATGTGAGGATTAAGCTCCACTAGAAGTGAGGCACACACACACGTGCCGTAAACACAGCACACACACATGCAACCAAGCTAGACGACACAACCACACACATACGCCACTCAGGTTGTGACACACACACATGAAATAATCTCTAAAGTGTTGGATGTACAAAAGGATATTCAAGAACGAATGAAACTAAGTGTAGAAATCAGGAAATAAAGCATTCAAAAGGTTTTGCTCCCCCTTTCAACTCTTCTAAAGGAGTTTCAGCTCCCCTTCTTAGAGTCAGAGATGATAGCTTGAAGAACTAGTAGGTTGGAGCGCTATCCATGAATCGTCTCGCTCAAATCATGGAACACTCTACACGAACATCTTATGGATGACGATTCCAACTTAAAATCATCAATCACAAGTGCTCAGATCAAGGGAGAATAAGTAGGTTCACAGCTATGCTCTCCCTGCACAAGGAAAAATGGATAAGATATGTAACACCTTTTTTTCCCTAGAAAAGAATGCCCTATTCCTATCCCTTTTATACCGAGGTAGAAACAACACACGTGGCAACCATGGAAGTAGCATGAACCACGGCCCACCTGAAAAGTAAGGGTGAGCCTCGTGTCACTGGCTCAGTAGGGGTCACGCAGATCCCCACTGGAAAACACATAGTAACATGGGACAAGTAAAATAGCAAGTAGTAGTAAAGTTGGAAAAACTACACTACAAAGCTGTAAGGCTACACTAGAAAGCTCTAAAAAAAAAGACAGGGAGTAGGAGTAGGGAACAGTCGAGGAAGAGGGGAAGAACCCATACCAGACAAGCGACGACCGAACTAATCTCGGCACCCTAAACTACTCCAGCAGCAATAGGAAGGCGACTCTAAGCTGACGAAGTTAGGAGTTGTCGATCTGTCGACACTGCAAGGGACCTCTAAAACAGACAAAGAAACCTAAGAAAAACCTAGATAGATGTAGACCCAGATGACGTGACTAGAACATCGTACACACTGTCCCACACATGACTAGAATGTCATGCATACGACAGGACACTGACCTCGAGTACAACCATGAGAGGGCTGACCTGGGAGGTCACGATGCACAAGAAACGCGAAGAGAACCGTGAAGAGTCACGTGCCACATGATGAGGTGTCTTCTCACTAGAAGAACGGCTAGATGCGTCCACTGACGTCTTACACTGCGCCACAGGTACCTCCCTACGGACACCTTAGACGGTGGAGACTGAGGTACATGCTGAACTAGAACGGAACTACAGTAAGGAGTGACTAGTCAGGGTCATGCCCATCGACATAAGTCCAAAGTCCCTGACCACATGTGCACACACTGGGCCACTGCCTAAGCCAGGCCTCTAGCTAGTATTCCCCCTCCGTAGGATGCTATGGTTGGACCGGGGGCCCATGGAACTAGCTTATGAACCATATATCGGGAAAGTGCCCCGCTACAAGAGTCGTCACGCCATAACATGATGTAAGGCTATGACTAGTGAAGGCTCACAAGACACGGAGACTCAAAACACGAGTGTGGAAGTATAGACAGGCAAGAAAGCACTGTTGTACATACTTCGAATCACCAATGGTAGCACAGCCACTATCGATAACTCAGGACAAGGCAACTAGACCTACTCACGTAATGATCCTTGAGTCAGATGACTTGGAGGCTAGATCGTCACAGACAGCAGAACAAGCCACCAATCGGTCTAATCCTAAGCCGACCATTTTGCAGGCAACAGCGTTGATTACAACCATTCGGTGTTTTCCTTCTTTGATCTTTCGGTTGTAATAATTTTTGAGTTCAAAATCAGATAAAACAGCAGAATTTGCACCATTGAATAATAATGTTTTCATGGTTCTGTTCCTAAGTTTACTGGTCTTGGTCTTTCCCTGTATACTTGATCCTGAACTGAATGAAAAAGGAGCAAGCCCGGCATAGCAGTTGAACGCTCTTGGGTTCTCAAAAGCTGAGAAGTTGTTTGTGCAAACGATCATGGTTGCAGCGATCATCAATCCAACGCCTTTAACAGATGTAATCTTCTTAAAAGTCTTTGCCAGGCTCTCATCTGCTTCTAATTCTTTTTTGATTGCTTCTTCAATGGCGGTTACTTGTGCTTTCAGATCTGCAATACGCTTTTCAAGATCAGTGACCACGTCCTTCAACTCTACCATTTTACTGGCTATGAGCATACTTTTCCGACTGTTTTGAAGCTGTACACAGGTTTTTAAAAGTAAGGACCGGTGTGTAAGTAGGTACTTTACCCTTAGGATTTGTTTCCCAGGAAGTTTGCAAGCTTTTAGTTTCTGCTTGTGAGTCGCAGCATAAGTTGCTATCCGGACCGCATCCACTTGGTCGCTCTTTCCTCTTGTCATTCCAATGGATCGCTTGATCTCAAGTGCTGGAACTGCCGTATAACTTGCTTCATTTGCCTCCAAAAGGCTCGAAAGAAGCAACCCATAGTTGCCCGTATGCTCAAAACAGAACCAGATCTGACTTCCTGATGTTTGCTTAGAGCATTTTTTGATCATCTTCTCAATGTCCTCAACAGTATTATTACACTTCCATGAAGATGCAATCTCTAAAGTCGTTTCATCACAAATAGCCACATCCAACCAATCTTTTGAAATGTCTATTCCAACAAAAATTGTTTTCATACATTTGGTTTTAATGAGTAAAAACTGTTGAACCAAGAAGGGACATAGACTAAAACCTTTATTAAGCCCTCAACGCTTAAGATTCTAATTGGTCAAAAGTCCCGGAGAAAGTGAGGTCTAATACACAAAATAGATTTTAAATCTAGCGCTTCGTTTAGTTCACCTGACTTTCTCTGGTTCTTCAGTAAGTTATCTGTTTTACTCTTTGAAACCTAAAGGCGCTTCGAACATCAAATTTCGACAGATAGATAATGATCATCTTGACGATCCAACAGTCTGATCGTGATGGAATTCAAATTCAACTGTCCGATTAGGGGATAGAAGCAAATTCGATGACCCGATCAGGACTAAAGCAAATTCAAAGGTCTAAATTCAGCCAGAAACAAATTCAAATGGTCTGATTGCAACCGAACGTAATCTCGAAAACCCAATTACATAATCGGAACTATATGTAAAGGTCTTAAAGGACAGCTTGTAATTCAAATTACATGTGTTCAAGGGAATAAAGTCTTCAAATTTCTTTACAAGAGTATGTACCTGTAATGGGTAATCATCAAGGTCATTAATGTCACAACGGATGGAGGCAAAAGGCGTCATTTGACAATTAATCAAAGGTGTTTGAACTTTATGCCGATGTAAATTAACACCGACTCCAGTCGGTGGGAAAAAGTCCAACACACGAACCCTAAATCGTCTGGTAAACCCAAAATACGAAATAGCTAAAAAATAAAAATAAACATGCTGATGATACCCAAAACCCCCTCAAATTTTTAATTCATCATCATCATGTCCGCATTTTTGGCGTGTTAACAGTTTTGCTCCAGAATTTCAAACTTGATACCACTTCCATAGATCAGTGGGTTTGGAGATGGGAGTCCTCATGTGCATTCTCTATTCGTTGGGTGTATTTCTTCATTGCTAACTGGGAGACCAGGCACCTTCTATTTCATCATGTTTGGAAGCCACCAAGCCCCCTTAAGGTGAAGATACTCATGTGGAGGACGTCCTTAGCACGATTACCTAAGGGATAGACTAGCCAAGTTCATAGTTGCAGTGGATATTGTGTGCAACAAGTGTGGAAAGAAGGAATCTCTAGACCATTCATTTCTTCATTGTTGACTTTGCGATCGAAGTTTGGCAACATCTCTCCACTACGTTTAGGTGCACCAAATCAGTTGTAGGCTCTGAGGAAGATTTCATCAAAAATTGGCATGTGCAATGGGGAGCTAAGATTGACTGCCAGCTATGCAGCTCACCTTACATACAACCTTTTGGATATTTGGGAGAAAGAGGAATGGTAGAATCTTAAGAAGGGGAGCTCATGATTTAGCAAAGTGTTTAGAGTCTACTTTATTTTTTGTGAAAAGTTGGAGAAAGACTATTTATGCCAGCCATGGCCAAGCTTGAATCAACTGAAGGAGTATCTTGTGAGGATGAAGATGATGAGAATTACCTCAACTGCTACCAAGAGATGGGTAGTGATTTTGACGAATCTTTTGCACCGATTGCTAGATTAGAAGCAGTCCAGACTCTCCTGTCCTATGCTTGTTCACTAAACTTTAAATCATCTTAAAATGGGTGTTAAAACTACTGTTCTCAATGGGAACATCAAGAGGATGTATTTGTAAAATAACCTCCAGGATCGACACAACATCCACAACATGTGTACAAGCTGCAGAAAGTCTTGTATGGACTGAAGAAAGCACTAAGGGCATGGTATGAGAGGCTCATCTCACTCTTACCTGAAAATTGACTCACGATAGGTAAGGTTGATCAGACCCCATTCATAAGAAATTCAGGTAAAGACATGCTAGTAGTTCAGATTTATGTAGATTACATCATCTCTTGAACTATTAATAATGCCTTATATGATGAATTTGCAGAAATCATGCAGGAAAAAGTTGAAATGAGCATAACTGGTGAATTGACATTACTTCTTGGCTTGCAGGTTAACTTCCCAAGAAAGCTTCATAAAATAAGCCAAATATACTATGGAGCTCCTGAAGAAACACCGAATGGCAGAAGCAAAGCCGATGTCAACTCTGATGGTCACAACCCTGAAATTAAAAAAGATGAAAATGGTAAAACAGTAAATTCCTCACTGTTTAGAGGTATGATCATATCACTAATGTACTTGACAGCATGCCGCCCTGATATTCAATACAGCGTATGTCTATGTGCTCGTTTTTAGTCATGTCCTAAAGAATTTCGTTTGCTAGCTATAAAATAGATTTTTTGGTATTTAATTGGCACACTAGACTTTGGCTTGTAATTTCTGATCGACAGCTCATTTGATTTGATTGCATATACAGATGCCGATTATGCTTGATGCATTGTTGATCATAAAAGTAATAGTGGGTACTGTCAGTTTCTTAGTGGATGCCTAGTTTCATGGGCCTCCAAGAAACAACATTCAGTAGCTCTCTCAACAGTCGAAGCTGAATATGTAGCCACCGGAAGTTGTGGAGCACAAGTACTTTGGATCAAAAACTAATTGCTTGATTTGAATGTTGAAGTGAGTTAGATGCCAATTTTGTGCGATAACACAATTAAGAGTCCTATGGGGTGGGGTGTCAATTCAATCCTCTAAGAGTCCTAGATATTTTTCCATGCTAGATTACATCGATCTATGGCAATAGGATTGATAAAAATCCAACTTTTACACATCTCTATCACCCTTTTACGGAACATGAACGCAGTCACCTAGGGACCGCAACCATCAAAAAGTGGTCGCGCAACTGATCGTGACTTGGTCTGGCCATTGAATTTTGAATTTAAGTCAAATTCCTCTCTTAATTATCCCCTACTTATCTAATAAAAATAGAGAATTATCCTAATATGTGTCTAAGGCTGGGTTTGGGCCTAAAGGCTCAAGATTTAGAATTTAAGGCCCATTTTAAGTGGATTTACTTTTCTAGGCTTTTAAATCAAATGGCTTTGAATAGTTAAGCCCACTTAAGCCTATTTAATACTTAATTAATTCCTAAAACTCTAGAAAAACCTAGATAATTACTAGGGTTGTTACAGCGGACCTCGGTGAGTGACCAGGACTGGGCATCAGTCTATCAAGCAGAGGTAGAGGCAGTGTAGGAGGGCACTTCCTTAAAGTGGGATCTCGAGCTGAGGGATAGTGAGGTGTATCTGGCCGACTATAGTGGTCGATATGCTGGGCGACTTTGCCTTGACACACGAGCATTCAGTCTGCTTAATATTTTGCATTTGTTTTCATTATGTGTTAAGGTATCTAATCTTTCGATGGGAGTTATTGCACATGCCGGCGACTGAGGCCGTTTGTATCCTTCAGGACCAGATCATGACACTAGATCAAGCAAATGTGGATTTGAGGCACCAAATCCTCGAGCTGGTGAGTCAAAACTAATAGATGAGATAACTTGTTCTAGATTTGACTAACCACTTGCCCCTTTTTTTTGTAGCGAGGCGAGCTAGACTTTGTCCGCATGAGGGCTAGTATGGCTGTGGAGGCCAGGCCTTCGTCCCCGGTAGGGGGGATAGAGCACCTGGGGGCTCGCCTAGAGGTAGCCCTTGTGAGAGCCGAGGTGATGGAGGCAGAGCTTGCCGAGACGGTATGATCTATGCACCCTTATTTTTAAAATAGAAAATCTTTATCTTCCTCTGACATGTGTGTGTGTGCATCTTATCCTTACAGCAGAGGGAGTGGGAGGCTAGCCTAGCTTCCCAGCGAGAGTTATAGGCAAGGCTAGGCGAGACCCCTTCTCACATTGAGGACTTGACACACTGCCAAGCCGAGATGGAGACAGATGTGCTGCTACGAGGTCACCTTGTCGAGGAGAAAGAGAGGGAGGCTGGGGCTCACGCTCGAGAGACAGTGGCGGTGGTTTGAGAGCGATGATCCCTCTAGTAGCTTGAGACCTTGTGCTGACAGATACTGTGGAAGTACCAGAGCAAGGCCACCCCGAGTGAAGATGCGAGAGGACGTGCTACCCCCTCAGAGTCTGTGTAGACTGAAGGGTCGATTGCCTTCTCGTTGAGGGAGCTAGTAGGGTTTTGTAACGACCCAAGATCTGGATACTGAGAATGACCCGATACCATTCGAATCCTGGCCCGCTGCCCATGAATAGGAGGGCTCGGAAGGGCTAAAAGGGTAGGTGTGGTGTACATAGAAATAAGAAATAAAGTAGGATAATTCAACAATTAACAGAAATAAATAATCTAACTATCACAGAGTCCAGTCCAACAAACATATAGTTTAATGCAAGAAGTGTGCCCAATGCCGAGTAAACACTCAGCCTAGCGAGCTGGCAGCTAAGAACCTCCATGTAGCACCCTCGAACCTCGAGCAAGAATCACAACACCTGAAAAGCAGGGGGTGAGTCTCCTATCACTAGCTCAGTAGGGGTCCCGCGAAACTCTAGCCGGAAACAACGACGGTAATAAGGAGCGCTAACAGGAACAATAGCAACAGGAGTAGCAACGACAACAACAACAACATCAGGAATAGCAAACCCGGTGGCCGATAAAACCTCGGCTCTACAACTACTCCTACTGGAATGGAAACCAACACTCCGACAGCATAGTTGGGGGACCACCAGACTAAAAACCACCCTGGTCATGCTGCCAGGGAAACATCATGACAACCCTGTTGTGGAGGCCTATCCTCGCAGACTGAGGCCCAACCCAAGACCACGCAGCCTGGGAACACCATCGTGACCTCGCTATTGTAATCTGTACACCACCTAGGGGAAAACCCTCGGTAATGCTCACCGAAAACCCTAGACCTCTACCTTGGGAAAACACCCAAAAACTACAAACGAAACTTTATCTTACAGACGGGAAACGAAGCCTCGAGTCACCAGAATCCCACGTCACGTGACGGGAGTACCTGTCTACCAGAAGCAAGGCCGAATGCATCCTCTGATGACTTAGTCTGGGCCTCAGGTGTCTCCCTACTCACCCCAGGTGGAAACTGAGACACCATAATAGTAACCGGGATCACAGAACAAGGACTAGCTGGGGTCAGGCTTGTCAGTGTGGATCCGATGCTCCTAGTCACATATGTATACATAAACCATATGTCCTAGGTCGGATCCTCTAGCTGGTTCTTTCCCAAAGCCCGGACTCAGGGTGGGCGGAGGGGCCCTACGGTAACCAGCCTAAAATTTATCTCTCTCGGGTAAACCGCTCCACCACTCTCGAGTGGGTCAACACACGCGTGCCATAAGAAGGTTACGTCTAGTGGGAGGTCACTAACGTGAACACCGAGAACCACGCCCGCACCCTTTGCTAGTAACCTAGAGTAATAGGTGGCTCGGGACCACCAAACTCTGGACAGTCCACTAGACCTAATAAACCTAATGATCCTTGAGTCACACGACGCGGGTCGAGATTGTTGCACGTGACGGCACAGCGTCGTCACTCTAGTCTAGTCCCTAGGTCTGAAACCATGACAGCACAATTCCCAAGGTAGCTCACAACCCGTCGAGTAAATCTCCAATCCCAGGGAGAAGTGAGAAACCTCTAGCCCCTGGCTAGGTGACTGGACTCAAAGTCCAAGGCCATCCACATGGCCCCCATGGAAAACACTTCCTAAAACGCCAATGACATGGGGGAATAGCCCTCCATACTCATGCCAACTCACGGCGACTCGATCTAGCAAAAGTACGTAAGCTTGGAACACATGGGGTCACCTAGACCCCCAAGACCCACGGGCACACTAATCATCTCCGAAAACCCCAAAAATATGAACACAGAACCCATGGGTGTCCTGGGACATGCTGAAGGTCAACCATTGGGTCACAACCAGGTCGACCGGGAGCCAAAATGATGCGACCAGAACACAGGAATCATGGAACCCAGTTGTCGGTCATACCCCTTGTGGAACGTGTCAAATAGACATGTTTTGAAGGGAAAATTTCAATTCATATAATAATAACTAGGGGAAAGGGAGCATGGAGCATTTTAATTTTCAGTGAACAACCTAGTTTTCATGTTTATATTTAAAGAGACATTTTGATTAATTGTCTTTTTTGCAGATCCCTTTCTGTGTGGTTGTTGGTTGGGTCATGGGAAAACAAATGGATTTGAATTTTCAACTGTTTGAGACTGCGACACTCTTTATAACAGTATTGGTTGTGGCATTTATGCTGCAGGTTTGTCCTCAACCTTTGAAATTTTTACCAAGGTGACACTTGATAGTTGGTTTGTGCATGTTTATTCCCTGTTGTAGTTAGAACATACATATTTACCAAAGTAATAGTTGTTTCTTCAAGGGCCTGTTTGTTCATTTTACCTTGTCTCTTGGGTTTGATTTTCATTTTCTCCCTATGATTTCTTGGACAATTCTTTTTTCTGAAGTGTCAGACACTTGGATAACATGAACTTGGATGTTTGTGTCTAGACTATTTTGGAATTCACAATGAACACTTGCAACAGTTATTTAATTGACTTGTTTGAAGGTCATTCAATAATTTGATTTAATTTTTTATTTATTATCTTTATATTATAGAATTTCAATTAATCACTTTTTACTAAATGTATATTCTAGTATATACGAACTTGTCTACATAAATACATCTCTCATGTCCCCATGTCTTGTTTCTAAAACTGTATGATGTTTGACATGTGTGCCCGGGTACTGAATATTTCAGAAATTTTGCTTGCAACTTCTTTCATATTAACTAATAATTTTATTTTATTATAGCAGATTGCATTGTGTTGTCAGTTTATTTGGTTAAAGATTAAATCTAATTTTCCCTCTTCTGTACCCTATTTACTGTATATCTTAGGAAATTCTGATGCTATGTCACCAAGCTACTTTTCAGATCATGGCACTGATTTGATAGTTGCCCTAGGGGAAGTTACATCATGATGACACAATGGTAGCTACTTTCCTGATCATGGCACTGATTAGGGAGGGAATCCTCATTTGATAGTTCCCCTGAATGAAGTTACATAAGTTGCCCTGATTTTGCAGGCTAATTATTCTTTATGGAGGAGATAAGCTGTTTCGGAATAATTGTACCGTCCACTAGATGAAGTTAATATTTCTTTGTCTGCTCAAATATTCTTGGTTCTGCCATTGCAGGAAGGCACTGCAAATTATTTCAAAGGAGTGAGGGTCTTCTTCGTGATGTTGTTCTGCTCCTGCGAGTTGACGTAGATGTCGGTCGGCGACAGCCGATACGTATCCCACGCCCACTTGAGCATGGCGTCGATCTCGACGATGCCGCCGAGGCCGTCCGCGGTGAGGAACGACCCCGTGTACAGGCCCGTGCTGCCGCTGATCGCCGACGTCGGCATCTGCGTCCACGGTCCCGGCGAGGTCGGGCTGCCGATGATGGTGACGCCCGGCTGGTAGGCGCTGAGCGCGGTCATCGTCAGCAGGCCATCGAAGGCGTTCGGGTTCTGGCTGAAATCCGCGGCATTCGCCACGGCGCCGCCGTATCCCGGCACGGCGTTCACCGTCTGCGAGCCCGCAGCCGCCGCCGTGATCGACACGTAGGGCACGGTGGTGATGGCGCCCAGCAGCTCGCCGCCGGTGCCCGCGCCCGTTGCCCAGAACCAGGCGTAGGCCACGGCGCCGGCCACCGTGGTCACCGAGGCGTTGATGATGCCCGTCGACGTCGCCGCGAGGGTCGCCGCCGCGCTCACCTTGCAGCAACCGGCGTTGTACGTCTGCCCGCTCGTGCCGTCCGCGGTGGTGAACGTGATCTGCCCGGGAACGCCGCCGCTGATCGTCGCCCGGCGGTAGCCGTCGAGGGTGAGCGCCATGCAGCGCACGCTGTACGTGCTCGACGGCGTGAGGCCGCCTGAGCCCGCCGCGGCCGCCGCCAGGCTGGGCGTGGGCGTCACGGTGACGAGAGCCGCCGTGCCGACGCCGCCGAGGGTGAGCAGCTCCTCCTCGATCATCGTCGCCCACAGCAGGTTGCGCACGCTCAGCGCTTTCAGGTCATCGAAGCCCTGCGCGGCGAGGTCGGCGCCGAAGGTGACGTAGTCTTCGAGGCCGACCTGCTTGTAGGCCGCCGTGAAGTCTCGCGTGGTCGTCTGCACGACGGCGTTGCGCAGGCCGTCCGCGATGGCGCCGCCGACGAGGCCGGCATTCAACGCCACGATACCGCGCCAGTTCGCCTGGATACCGCCCTTACCGCTGGTGCGCGGGATCTTGTTGCGCAACGGCGTGATGATGGGAACCAGCGTCTTCGCGCCGAGTTCGAGATCGTAGTAGTTGATGCCCGTTGTCGCGTTGGCGGGCATTCCCCAGAACCCCGTGGTGATTCATGCTGCTTAATCATTTATGATGATAGCAAAATAGTTGAGAAGAAGAAGAAAAAATGACTTAGGCACTGTAAACATAGTCGTTGAAGTAACTTAGGCGTTCAATCTTCTTAGTCAGGTATTAAACTCAACTCAGTCCCTCGTATAGCTGCTATATCAGCTAAGCAAATCCCATAGCCGTAGAAACATAACATAGGCGATGTTAAAAACACATAGGCACAATACCACCTATCTCATTGGATCTCCTATTCACTTAGGCGTCATAATTCACTTATGCATTACTTCGCCTATCTGTATCGCTTATTTAAGTATCATAGGTGCTATTTTGCCTATCCATTTGCCTATCTCGAACTTAGGCGGTATCTAACTAACATCGGCGTAAGATTGCCTATCTTACTAAATCATCTATCCTTCTCTAAGGCTTAACATAGGTGTTACTTTGCCTATCTCATCAACTTAGGTGAAAGGCCATCGCCTATATCATTAGGTGACTAAATTACTTCACCTATCCTTTGGAATGTTGAGCAGAAGGATCAGATATAGAGGGGGTGAATATATCCCCTGATTAAAAATGGTGCTCAATTAATAATCGGGTACTACCCAACCAAACTAAATGAAACACAATGCAGGCAAGGATCGCACATAACAGATAAGATGGATGCTTCAACTAGAACAAATGACGAACACTTAGCAGATAGAGACTGAAATAGCTTAGAATCAGAACCTGTGAAGGGGATAGATGAAATGGATCACACACACAGAGCAAACCACTAACACAGGATATTTTTAGGTGGTTCGGCCAGACACCTAGTCTGCCTACATCCACCCCTCACTGGACCCAGTGAGGATTCATTGACTAACAGCTTAAACCACTCAGCATCACAACTTGCTTACACCGCTAAGCCACATAGCTTGCTTCCGTTGAGCCTTACAGCTTTGCTAATAGAGGAACAAATCCTCCTACAGCTGAGCCTCACAGCTTGCTTAGCCGCTGACTAACAGCTTGATGAAAGAAACCAAGGAAAACGAAAGACAAAAAGTGATGAAGGAACATAGCAATGGTAGCTATGAAGATAAAAATCACACTGGCTTGGATTTGATCCAGAGGGCAGGAAGAACACACAGATCTTCACTATAAGCTGAGTTGCACACTTTTCTCGGCGCAGGACATCATCAAGACGCAGGAGTCACGCCATGAAACCGATGCAGAGGTGCAAAGCCTGCCTGACGCGCCAGTGCAGCAACTGGGGAAAGCTGATCCGTCTACTGCCGCTGGGCGGCTTGATTCTGACGGCTGGACTCGCGATTGAAGGGTGCGCGAAGCGTGTCGTGGTGAAGGTAGACCACTGCACTGGCTGGGAAGAAATCAGGCCATCCAAGTCAGACTTTCTGACCGATGGCACAGCCAAGATGATCCTGTCGCACGATCAACACGGTGTAGCCATGGGCTGCTGGCAACCACCATCGAAGCCAAAAAAATGACCCGCGTGTGCGGGTCTGCGGTGGCCGGATGCGATCCCGGCATCCCCTCCTATTTCCAGCGGATCGTTGATGATGGCCGGAGGGTAGAACGTCCACATTGCGTATCGCCTACGCATTCACCGCTGCGGTGGCCGGTGCTGATCTCCGGCTTGCCGATACGTACCCTCGGCACGGGCTGCTTTCGCTGGCGCTCGCATCAGCCTGCGCATTCACCGCAATACCACTCTACCACATCTTGGCCGCTATGGTGAGGCCTGTTTCATTAGCATAGCCCCATTCGCGCATGATCTCGTCGGCGCGCTCACGTATGAAATCAGGAACCTCATACGGGTCGCACCCGATCCCGTTTGACGATACCCAATCCATAGCCTGCATCATCGCATGAGCCGCTGCGGCGTCGTGCTCCATCTGGTCATCGGCAGACATGTCGATATCTCCGTTGCATACAAGGATCACGTCATCATCATTACCTGACACCTCAGTCATCAGTTTCATCGTCATCTCCAAAAACCGCGCGGAACAGGTCGTCAATCGCTTCAAGTTGCGCAATAGCTATGTCTTGAACAAGTTCTTTTGCGGCGTCAGTCAAGTCAACCATTGCTATCCTCCCACGCGCTGTCGCGCATGGCATCTAGTGCTTCGTCCAATCCATCAGAATCACGCTCGTCCATTGCGTGCCAAACCTCGTCGCTCCAAACGTCGGCATCCTTCAACGTCTGATACCTCGCCGCATCCCTAGCCATCGCCTCTATCTCGGCAGCGTGGGTGCGGAGGAAGTTGACAGCGGCGATTATCATCTCGGCATTTTGGTGCGCTCCAGCTCGATTCAGCGCAGCGAACAGGTGAACTATGCCGACACACCCCACTAGGTGTGTCGACACACATGAAGCTCAGTCGACATATCAGCCTATTCAGTCGACTAACTTGAGCCCTTCTGTACAAACGTGTGAGTCTTCAAGTAGTCACGTGTTTACTTGTTCCAAGTCAATGGCACATTTCTCCCGGACACGCGCCTTAAGGTCTGAAAATGGTCCTAGGATAAAGATCTTTCCTTTTCATCATGGGACAATTGGATTACTTTTGTGAAAAGGACCAGTCATAAAATAGATCTGGGAAAAAGGTTACTTTCCATGTTTTCTTCTCGATAAACATGGACCAATCAGGTGGCAGCTCCTAAAAGGACCAATTACAAAATAGATCTGGAAGAAGAGGACTCTCCATATCCTTCTTCTATAAATATGGACCTATCGCCATGGAGAAGAAAGTGGGAGAGCGGGAAGAGCTGAGACGCCCTGAGCTTTTTGAAGAACACCTGAAGAGAGCCTGTGTGATTCCAAAAGCCAAGAGGGAAGTCCTGAGAGCACCTTGAGATAATCCTCCTCCCCATTACTACCTGGTCACTGAAGAAGAGAGAGAAATGTAGCAGCTACAGATTTGAGTTTAGACCTTCATTTTTTAGCTTCTTGACCTCTATCAAAAGCTACATTTTGGTTTCCTTGCTTTGAGTTTTTGTTTTTGAGATTTCTCTTTTGTTTTTACGTGTGTGGTTGCTAAGATTTCAGTGTTCTTTTGGTACCATATTTTAGGGACTGGAGTGTGGTTTGATTGTTGTGTAGCTGTGTATGGTCGAGGAGCTTGTTCCTTGTGCAAGCTGTTTGTCAGCATTTGTGACACTTGTGGGGGTCTATCCCCATGTGGTGTTGCACCTTTACAACATGTTTTTTTACTTTTAGGGTTCGTCCCTGTGTGATTGTCGTGAGTAGCAGCGTGTGTGTGGGGGGGGGAGGGGGGCTCATCCCTATTAAGTTGTGTATTAGCGTTCGTTGGGAATTTGTCCCCGTGTGTGTTGCTGCATTTGCAGCGTAGTAAGTCTCACCAGGTTTTGGTGAGGGGTGGATGTAGGTCTGCTAGATAGCAGACGAACCACCTAAAAATTCTTGAGCAGTTGTTTGCTATGATTCATTCCATCTCTTCTACCTCCTTCACAGGCACAATCATCAGATGAAGTAAACAAGAATGAGATAGAGCTTTATTTTATTGACATTGAAAAATAAATTACTGACATTTTACTAAGCCTCTTGGGAATGATAGATTTATGTTTTTGAGAAGAGAATTAGGCTTGTGTAAATTTCAACATTATGATTGAAGTCTCATTCCTGACTATTGTGAATAAATGCTTCTTTATGATTACCTTATATGCACATGTTTCAAACTGTCACTAGATTGAGTCTGTCAAAAGCATAACTGCATACATTGCATATTATCCAACTTGATCTTAAAGGCATATCAAATGGTATGCTGGGAGAAGGGCAGAAATCTTCTGTCTGAAAACTCACACTATGCGTAAGAGGCTAGTCCTCCGCCAGGTACCTTGAGTCAAGTGTCTTGCATGTGTCTTATGTCTTGTGTCCACATGAAGTATCCAACTAGATAGGGGGAGTATATGTTGAAAATCTTTTCAGTCCATGTTGATAGGGGGAGTTCAGAACTCATCAAGTTGTATCAGAAAACATCCGTTGGTATCAGGTTGATTCAATTTCTTGAAAGCTCACTGGCTATCATCTTGAACTTCATTACCTAATATATCATTCAACTCCATTACTTGAACTTCACTTGATATCTCATCTACTTTCACTTCTGACAATTCTTTCACTTCATGCTTGAATATTCTGAAAGCTCTTGGAAATTGAATGAATGACATTCTGACCATCAATTCATTGCTTTAAGCTACTAAAATTAGAAATCTACTTCTCTAAGAATCTGAAAGACAGCATGGATTCCCAAACCTATGCTGATGTGATTTCGACGAGCAAGATCACAAGTGACGACCTGACAAAAGTTTCAAGCAAAAATTCTAAGCAAAGTTAGAAACTCCAGGCAAAGTTAGAAAGGTAAGTCAGAAGAAGAAAGCCCTAAGTAAAATTTTGGCAAGGCCAAGAAAGCAAGTCTCAGGAGGACCTCTATATTTCCTTTTTCAATTTCAGCACTTCTTCAGTGGAGTTCGCTCCAAACCCTTAAGATATCAAATCTTTCATGGCTCCAAACATGCCTTCCTAGCGTCAACTCATCCATACATGGGATCTAACTCATTCTTTGATACCAAACTTTCTTTGAACACAAACTTAACCTTTTACCAATCAATTCTAAGCTTTGATGCATCAATTTTGTCACAAAAGTGACTGGCATGCTGAAGCAATCGTTATCGTCACGTTCGTATTCCGCCTCGCGTTAATAAAATGAACAAATAAACAAATGAATAATAATTAATAAAAAATCACCCCCACAAGACCCTGCTCCTGTTCCCTCACCTCTTCCTTTCTCTCTCAGCTACATCTTCGGAAGCTCAAGAATGGAAGTCCCAGAGAGGGGAGATCAGCCAGCTGGAGGAAGAAACGACCCAATCTTTCTTTTTTTCTTTCTTTCTCTTATCTCCCTCAGCACCCTCAGCGCTCAGAAATAGAGTTGCAGGCAGGACCGTAAGACAGGGCTCTTCTCTTCAACTTCCCGCTTTCCGCTGCTAACCCAAAAAAAAACCCCTTTATCGGACACGTAGGCCCCCTTCTTATAGGGACGCTAGGGGCCCATTCAAGGATGCTTCCTCCAAATCCTTCTCTTGCTACTGCCGCCTGATACTATTGCCACCGTTAGACATTATCACCGCTGCTACCCATTGTATGCGTGCGACTGAGCTGACGCCGGTCTTCATGAGGTGACGGGAAGTCTCTGTGAGGTGACGGAAAGAGGTTCTAGCGCCAGACGGGGTCTCTCCTTTGCCCTGGTGCGGCTGAAGTTCTCGCCATTGTGCCCAAGGGTTGGAAGAGACCCATGACAGGTCTTCGTTCTATCTGCTAGCCGCCCTGGATAGCTGGTGGGGTGCTACACTAAATCTCGACGAGACTATGTCGCGCCCGCCAGTCAAAGCTGTGCAATGGTAAATCAGGGCTCTGGAGGAGGGAGACGGTGAACAGTACAACATGATTTCCTCCTCTTTTCATATTGCGCTCTTTTTTTATCACCAATAGATGTGCAAGCTCATTTGTACAGAAAAGGGTTTATGAAAAGTTATATGAATTGGGTGTGTCATAGTGAGGATGTCTGATCGTGTGAGCCTTCCAATGTTGTAGGCACAAGTAGGTACGTGGATATGGTTGTAGATGCTATTAGTACTAACTTTAATGTTCAGGAGGAACATGTGTATAATGAAGAAGCACCAAACAATATGGCTGAAAGATTTTATTAGTTACTTTGGGATGCCAATGAGCCATTATGAGATGGTTGTCAAAAGCACACTCGGTTGTCCGCCATCTTACAGTTATTGAATTTAAAATCCGAATTCCATCTCTGTGAGAGTTGTTTTGACTGTTTGCTCCTCCTCATCAAGAGTATGCTGCCTCAAGATGAGAAGCTACTTGGAAATTTTTACTGTGCAAAGAAGATGGTCAATGAGTTAGGGCTTGGATATGTGAAAATAGATGCATGTCCTAATCACTGTATGTTATATTATCAAGATAATACAGATAAAAGATCATGTTCTATTTATCTGCATGATAGGTTCAAACCTAAGAGAGGGGCAATTCAAAGCAAAAGGGTGTACCTTACACGCCATTGTGATACTTCCCTCTCACACTCATATTACAGTGGATGTATATGTTGTTAAAGATAGCCTGGCATATGAGATGGCATGCTGAAAGAGTACATCGTGCAAATGATATAATCAGTCATCCCGTCGATGGCGAAGCTTGTAATCATTTCAATCGGACTCATCTTGCTTTCCCAAGGAAGCCGCGGAATGGTAGGGGGGTTTATGCACAGATGACTTCAATCTATTTGGAGATTCAATTGCATCTTACTCATGTTGGTCATTGTCAATGGCACCGTACAATCTTTCGCCGGGCATGTGCATGAAGCGAGAGAACCTTTTCTTATCCTTAGTGATTCCTAGCCCAAAAAATCTGGGAAAAAATTTGAACATATATCTTAGGCCACTAATTGATGAGCTAAAAGTATTATGGACTGATGGAGTTTTTACTTATGATGTGTATAGAAAGTAAAATTTCACTATGAAAGTTGTATTGATGTGGACAATAAGTGACTTTCCTGCATATGGCATGCTATCTGACTGGAGCACACATGGGAGGTTGGCATGTCCTTACTGTATGGCTGATACCAAATCATTTGTCCTTAAATATGGTAAGAAATCATGCTGGTTCGATTGTCATCGATAGTTTCTACCAATTGACCATCCTTTCCGAAGGCAAAGGGACTCATTCATTAAGAACACAGTTGAAATGGATGAAGTAGACTTGGAACGGATGTCTGGTCGACAAATGGCAGCACATGTTCAAAACTTACCAGATATAGTGCAATTATCGGGTAGTACACAACATCTTCGTGGATTTGGAGAGGATCACAATTGGGTGAAGAAAAGTATCTTCTGGGAATTGCCTTACTGGTCAGACCTTTTGATAAATCACAACCTGGACATCATACATGTTGAGAAGAATGTCTTTGGCGTTAGGCCCGTAATGACAATATTGTATGAGAGAAGGTGGCTAGGGCACGAAGCCTTGCGCCAGAAAGGGGTTTGTTCGTTGGCAAGGAACTAAATGCCAACGCAAGGGATAAAGTTGTCTTCGCCTGTGCGGACGTAAGGCCCATCGGGGGCGCTATGACCTAGGGGGACTGTGCTTGGACTATCGAGCCATTTGAACTTTGTTTAGTCTTCAGGAGTTGATGGCTAAACATCTACTGGCCTAAACCTTGATTGGTGGAACATCTACCGACTTGAGCCCCGATGGCTGAACATCTGACATCTGTTGGCTTGAGCTCCGATTGGCTGAGCATCGCACATCTGTCAGTTTTAAGCCTCGATTAGTTGAGCATTTGGCATCTGCTGATTTTAAGCCCCGATTGGCTGAATATCTGTCGGCTTAAAGCCTCGATGGCTGAACATCTATCGAATTGAAGCCTCGATGGCTGAACATCTGGTGGCTTAAAGCCCCGATGGCTGAACATCTGTCGGCTTAAAGCCCCAATGGCTGAACATCTATCGGCTTAAAGCCCCAATGGCTAAACATCTGTCGGATTGAAGCCCCGATGGCTGAACATCTATCTACTTAAAGCCCCGATGGCTGAACATCTGTCAGCTTAAAGCCCCGATGGCTAAACATCTGTCAGATTGAAGCTCCGATGGCTGAACATCTGTCGGCTTAAAGTCCCAATGGCTGAACATCTGTCGGATTGAATCCTCGATGGTTGAACATCTGTCGGCTTGAAGCCCCAATGGCTGAACATCTGTAAGCCCCGATGGCTGAACATCTGTCAGGTTGAAGCCCCGATGGCTGAACATCTGTCGGCTTGAAGCCCCGATGGCTGGGGTATGGCTCTCCTTCATCTGCTCTCCTAGGTTGGGGGGCATGCCTCTTTGCTTCTGTGCCCTCAGGCGGGGTACATTCCTCATGCCTTTTTTACCCCCAGACCGGGGTGATATATTCTTCATCAAATACCCCCGAGCCGGGGTGTATTCTTTATGGCTTCTATGCAGAAACATTCAAGAATTTGCACAATTATTTGAAAGTCATTTCTGGATGAATTAGATTGATATTTTAAATTTTATGTAATTTCAAGAAATAACGACCGGATAGTCAGACGCCAATTGAAGAAATAGCGACTGAATGAATGGGCGTCAATTGATTTTACTGGAAAAAGAAAATAAAGAAATGAAGAATTCGCGATACAAGGCCAGGCATCAATTCATTGAAGAAAATAAGGAAAAAAAGGGAAAACAAAATGACGACCGAGCCCCATGCGCTATTTAATGAACGCCCTTTTGAGCAGGCGGTGATTCAGAAAATCACGACAGCATGGCGGTCACCTATTCATTTTATCAGAAAATAAAAAAGAAATAGAAAAGATTTAGCGCCCGCGTGAGGAGTTGCTGATTGAAGAAATAATGTCTTGATGGGGGTCGCTATTTTCAGTAGAACTCAGAAACGGCAACTACAGTTTCCTGATCGAAGTATACTTCTGTATTTGAGCTTATCCATGATTAATCGATGAGAAGGAGGACTCTAATATTGGAAAGGAGTCTAATTAGGTCAGGATGCATTACTGGAAACTTGATTTAGCATCAAATTGGGAAGCCCACGATCGCAGAAGACTCCACCGTACCCTATAAATAGATGCCATGGCCGATGATGCAGGAGAGTTTAAGAGGTTGGAAATCTACCTTAGGAGTTTATTTTGAAGCTTTTCTCTTCGTCTTTTTCAGTCACTTTCTTCTTCAAAGATCTTCGTTTTCAAGTCTTCTACAAATTCTTTTTCTTACTCTTCTTCTAATTCTTCCTCTTTTCCAAGTTAGTTTCTATTTTTCAAGCTCTATTTTTCATTTTACTGTTCATTTGATTTCTCTACCTTCTGATTTTCTCAATTTTTATCCACCTTCCTCTTTTCTTTTCAAGTTTCTGTCTTCATCAAAGTTCTTCAAGTTTTAAAGATCTACATATTCTTCTTCATCATCTCCTTCAAATTCTTCTTGGTTTTGAAGCTATTCTCAATTTTCTCACATTCTATCTTGGGTTTTTCTGCACTGTTCATCTGCGACCTTTCTCTGATCATCTACATTTTGCTCCATCTTATTCTCATTTTCTGCTTCTGATGTCTTCATCAATATTCTTCCTCTTTTCATCCTACACAACTTTGATCATCATTTCCAAATGCGCCCTTAGTGTCGCCTCGTAGGATCCCAGGATGGTTGTCTCCTGCTCCTTGGACAACGGTGTCTCCTCCATTGTCTTTAGCCACACGTTGCCTAGCTCTCTCTCTCTCTCTGTGTGTTTCCTCCATTATCTTTAGCCACACGTTAGCTAGGTGTGTGTGTGTGTGTTTACAGTTTTTGTGTGCCCCCTCTCTCTCCACCCCTTTTCTCTCTTATACACATGCATTCTACCCACACTAAGAGATACAGACACGTTGGACAACTCTCTTTCCGTTTTTGAGTCCTTTGACTATGTTGTGTATGCTCTTCTGCCCTTCATTTGCACGCTTCGTGAAAACTCGACTCTTTTCAACCTGTTGGAGCAGATGATGGTAGCTTGCACTTTGGGAGAAGATGGCTTTAGTTTGAAGGTGCAGTCTTTGCTACACTATCCGTTCGCTCTTTTGTGGGGGTGAGCAGGCACGAGCACAGTGATATGGGGGAGCCAAGTCCATGTTACTATTGTCTATTTTGCTGCTTGGGCTTTATTTGGTACATGGCCCAGTTGTTATACGGTTCAGTGGTGCAAGTAAAAAAATTTTTTTTTTTAGATTGGCCTTCATCCCAGTTACACGTCCGTACAATTAGCTCTACGGTTAAAACATAAAAATAATAAAGACGGATGTTCTAGACTTTGGATGGAGGCTGACTTAATTCCTTTTTTTTTTTTCGATTTTTTCTATTTTGCTCGCACCGCTAGATCCCAGTGGTGTAACAAAGTAAAACTCTTGTCATCTACACGCCATATCATTTTTAGCTGGTCGTCCTTTCGTAATTTGGATTCACTTTTTATCATCTGCGTGTCTTCGGCTTTGTTTACTTGTGTCTGCGTATATTACAAGAAAATTGAGTACTAATGGGGGACGATTTTCGCAACGGCGTCGCTATTAATAATTATTTACGATGACTCGAGAAACATCTGTCGCTAATGATGGTTAAAAGGTGACATACACAAATATTCATCTTCGGCCGTTGCTAATATGGACTTATTTGTGACGGTGCACAACTAGTCGTCGCTATTATTACTAGGCTCTAAAAACATAACGGCGTATTGTTGATCCAAGATGTCTAGATGTAAGAAATTTACTCGATAGTAGGTTTGGGCAACTATCCTGGCTTGAGATCAATTTTTGAAAAACACCGGGCTCCAGATAATTGATCAAATAAATCCTCGATCATTGGTAGCGGGTACTTGTTCTTAATAGTCAGTTGATTGAGCTACTGATAATCTATACATAGCCTCATAGATCCATCCTTCTTCTTGACAAATAATGCAGGTGCTCCCCACAGGGAAGTACTTGACCTAATGAATCCTTTTTTTAAGAGTTCCATCAATTACTCCTTTAGCTCCTTTAATTCAGCAGGGGACATTCTATATGGTGCCTTTGAAACAAGACCAACACCAGGGATAAGGACAATGGTGAATGACACTTTGCTTTCTAGGGGTAAACAGGGCAGATCATCTAGAAATACATCGAGGAAATCCCAAACTATGAGGACATCTTCTAGCTTTGACTCCTTAGCCTCCTTCATAGTTACAAGGGCAAGAAAGGCTATGCAACCTTTCCTTAAAAGTTTATGAGCCTGAAGGGCTGAGATGAGAGGTGACTTGTTTCGACTTTGAGGACTAGTGTATACAAGATTAGGGAAATCTCTAAAAAATACTTACCCCTTGTGACAGTCTTTGATAGCCTTATGTGTGGAAAGCCAATCAGCACCTCGTATGACATCATACCCATCCATATCTATGCATATTAGATCGACGACTAGATTATGTCCCTTTATTAGAACTTCACTATTCAGGTATTGGTGTGTAATCTCTGATTCACCTCCAGGAGGAGTGGAGATAATTATGTTTGTTAACTAGGCAGGTTCCACAAACAATGAAACAGTAAATCTTTTGGAAATAAATGAGTGAGTCATATCGGTATCAAATAAGACATTCGCAACCTTGGAATGGATTTTTAATGTACCTTTCATTATTCCTCCTTCATTTGGCTACGCCTCTTGGAGTGCTTGGAGATGACCTTATTTTTGACCAGACGCTTCTCGATCTTCTCTCCTTCAGCTTACTCGTTAAGTAGGGCGCAGTCGGGAATCCTGTGATCACAACTCCCGCAATAGAGACAAGCACCCAACTTTCTCCAACATTCTTCGACCTTATGTCCGACCTTATCACAATATTTGTAGACTACCTTGGATGGAGTGGTAGTGATGGAGAAAGGTTTGCTACCCTTCTTGATCTTTTTCTCTTTGGAAGAATTATCTCATCCCAGCCGCCATCTCACCTAGGTATGTACATATGTTTAAACTTGCAATAATGAGTCCATGCATAAACAAGCCACCAGATTTCCCAACACTCATCAGCCGCCAAGTCATTTATCTAATCATGCATGTATATATATATATGAACAAGCACATATACATTTTCATGGGCTAGCCATTTTGGGCCATCTATCCTAGCCGCCTGCTCACATTGTGTTACACCTGTGCATATGCTGTTAGCCCACTTAATCATGTATATATCTATATGTGTAGCATGCATCAGCCATTTGGACTACCCATACCCAGCCGCCGGGTTCCCTTGGCATGGCTGCCAACCCTTCCTTTCCCTTCCCTCAGCCGCTGGATCAAGGGGCCATACCCCTCTTAGCTGCTATTTTCACTTCTAGCCCATTGCCCAGCCACAGCAAATGCGGAGGAGCTATATTAATGGGATTTTTACCCCTACATTATGCATTGATTTCCGAGTTTTTTGATTACCCCATTGAGTCATGAGGATCCACCGTCTATTATGGCGTGCTTTCTGATGACATCATTAGCGAAAAAGTGAATAAACTGTCTTAATGGCGAACAATGACCTACTCCTTCTCAACCCTTTTGGCTCTCGGGCTTTGATATGCCCATTTGTTACGGACCCCGTCTCAGCTTTCCGTGGATGGGTTTCCTATACATCCCTTGGGATATCCCGAGATAAGGGGAGATGCTGTCAAAATTAATTAAATGGGTTGTTTTATAATATTGTATCGTACTTTTCAACTACCCCATCGAGCCACGGGGATCCGCCATCTACTATGGCATGCTCTCCAATGGCCACATTTGGGGAACAATGAATAGATCACCTTAACAGAGAATAGTGTTCAATTGTTTCTCAGCCCTTGGGCTCTCAGGCTTCAGTATGCACATGTATTACAGACCTTGTCTCGGCTCTCTGTGGACGGGTTTCCAATACATCTCTTAGCATATCTCGAGACAAGGGGAAATGCTGCCGGAATTAAATCGGGAGGCTATGTTATCCCATGCCTTCCCTGATACTTGAATCATCCCACTAAATCACGGGGCTTCGTCAGACATTACGACGTGTGCTCTGATGATATTGACGGGGAAATAAAGCATTAACCACCTCAAAGGTGAATAGTGCCCCAAGCTTACCGCCCTTGCGGGTTTTCGCCAGAGCTGGCCCCCTTTTACTTTTTTTGGTGTGCCCTTACAAGTTTTCACACCGAGGGGTTACCCGATTTTGCCTGAGCCGCCCTTTCGGGTTTTCACCTTAACTAGGTTGGTGGCAATTTTTGCCCTCAGTAGTCATATGGAGGGAGCTGACTGAGGCTGCTGGGGCATCTCTATTTTTAACCCCATTCCTTTTTTTTGCAAATCTGGGGATCGTCGTCCGTAGGATGCTGCTGTCAGGGGATGTAGCCTGAGACTTGTGATGTCAATGAGCTGGTATCATTATGGTCCCGGTTAGGGCTCGTGTAGGTTACCAAGTTATGGTTCTAGGGGTCACTATATTTGGGTAGAGTGTAAGTGGAGTTCTAATCGATGGGTTGGGGAATTAATGGTCATGGAAGTTATGACTGGAATTACGATGGTTAAACCATGACAGATCGACAACTGGGTGTTCTGGATTGAGGGCTATTTAAGGTATATGGACGTAGAATGGAGGGGATCTATGGATTAGCTGAGACTGGGGTTCATGGGAACAGGTGACTGGGATAATGTGTGGTTGCTGGGGTATGCAAGCTTGCTACGATGGAGCAAAGGCTGAGGGTATGATGAGTCAACCAGGGTAACATCCACCCAACTGGGGAGTGTAAGGTTAGTGAATCAGCAGTATGTGTTGGTCAGAGGCCTATAATTTATCGAGAGGTGGGTGAATAGTTACCCTGACTAGTGGAGAGAAATATATTATATTTTTATCTCATTACCGGCCCCATGGCCCTTTCTGATTTTCGCCAGAGCTAGCTCCCTCTAGCTTTTTTCGATGTGCCCTTGCAGGTTTTTGTGTCGAGGGTTTCCCAAGTTTGTCTGAGATGCCCTTTTGAGTTTTCATCTCAGTCGAGTTACTGGCCTTTTTGCCACCGGTCACCCCTTTGCGAAGAGGATAACTGTAACACCCTGGATCTTTGGCGGATCTTTATTGGGTCCTGCTAGATCTTTATTGGGTTTCGGATCCTTTTAGAAGAGTTTCAGAATATTTTTGTAGCTCCCGAGTTAAGAACACTTCGACCCAATTACTTTTCAGTTCCTCGACTCGTGGTCGCTGCAGTCGCATTGTACTCTTCGCCAGGATCGTTTCGGCTATTTTTACTTCTTTCACTACGTGGCTAAAAGTAATGCCTACGTTTTTAGAAACGTAGGTAAAGTCTCTTAAAAACGTAGGTAAAGTCTCTTATATGCGTGTGTATACATGTTTTTAACCTACGTTTCTGTTGGACTATTCCTACGCTTTCAAAGCATAGGTATAGGTCAATATCTACCTACGCTTGTTGCTAGACTATTCCTACGCTTTGAAAGCGTAGGGATAGGTCAAACTATACCTACGTTTCATAGATACATAGATATAACTTATAGTCACGCGAGCAAGCGCCACGTTTTGAAAGCGTGGTAAGCAAATGTGTCTAAAGACTTTACCTACATTTTTTTGGACCTATACCTACGTTTTTAAAACGTAGGTAAAGGTCAATTTTCTTATAGTGATGCCTTGCAGTTGAAGAATTTAGACGTGATTTTGAGGATGGATTGGCTCGAGGCCAACAGTGCAATGGTGGATTGTGGCTCGAAGAGGGTTTATTTTCAGCATCCCCAGTGATCTGCGTCTTACTTTCAAGGTATTCAGTCTCCCTCTCCCTGTTTCCTTATTTTGGCCATTAAGGCCCGTAGATTGCTTGACGCGAGATGCCAGGGGTTTCTTGCTTCGGTGGTAGTGGTTGATCAACAGCAGCGAGGAGTGGAGAACATTATGGTAGTGTGTGAGTTTCCTAATATTTTTCCCGATGATTTACCAGGGTTACCCCCACAGCGAGAGATTGATTTCATTGCTGAGCTTGTGCCTGGCACGACGCCTATGTCCAAGGCCCCTTATCGTATGGCACCGGCAGAGTTGAGGGAGCTAAGGGCTTAGTTGCGTGAGCTACTTGCCAAGGGCTATATCTACCCTAGCTTTTCTCCTTAGGGTGCACATGTGTTGTTCATGAAGAAGAAGGATGGTAGTCTCAGGCTGTGCAGAGACTACCGGCAGTTAAACTAGGTCACTGTGAAGAACAAGTTTCCACTACCCTGGATCGATGATTTGTTCAATCAACTTCAGTCAGCCCAGGTATTTTCAAGGATTGATTTGCGGTCGAGCTATTATCAGTTGCGGATTAGAGAATCTGATGTGGAAAAGACTACGTTTAGTATGAGATATGGGCATTATGAGTTTCTGGTGAGGTTGTTTGGGCTCACCAATGCCCCTGTAGCGTTTATGGACATTATAAGAATAAAGGTACATTTGCGATGCCTAACCTAACTATGGTTAAGATTAAATTTATATGATAAAATCATTAAAAAACTCTTTTTCTAAGAAGTTCAACATGGGATGTTTGTATAAATATTAATGGAACCAAGGTATGAAAATCGAGAAGTATGGTTAATATCAGTCATACCAAATTACCAATTGTGGCTTGGTACTATATGGCATAGTATCGTTAGATGGCGTGCCATCATGTGTCGATACGGCCTATGCGTTGCTCATTAACGTCGGGTCCATATTAGCTCAAAGTCCGCACAATGCATAGCGGATCTCCGACAGTCAACGGCCCTCGTCAGGCAGCCCAATGAAGATAGACATCGGATTCATCAGCCCAGGAAGGACATCGACCCAAGCATATCAGACGTCGGATGACTCTCCGACGACTAAATGTTACCTCCGTCATCATCAGCCTCCACTCCAATAAAGGCAAGCACGCTCCAAGGGTGCAGTAAGAGTCGCGCGAAAATCACCCAGTCTGGATGAACGGGCGGGTAACGGAAAACTCCCCACGATCACGGAGAGACGTTATCTCACGACTCACGCTCTTCCCTGTTAAGAGATGGGTCTCCACTGCCAAGACATCCAATATAAATAGACCTCCTATCAGAACACAAGGGGATGGGTGACACACAGACTGACAAAGGCAGACAGACACTCACATAGAGGCATATGCGCTCGCGCATGATACTAAGAGATAGAAAGAGTCACCTATGAAGATCGGGACGGCTTCCAAGCACGCCATCAACTCAGGAGTCACATCCTCACTTCAGGCTTGATCGTTCTGCTCTCGCCCTCTCTTTCTCCTCGGTCCTCTATGGATTCTTACATAACATGATCTTTACTTAAGCATCGAAATGATGTCCCTTGGGGTAACGCCCAATGCTCCTTCTAACCCCGTTCTTCTGGTGATTGTAAGATTTCACGGGTGACTGGACATTCTTTCCCAACAAATAAATCTTAAAAGTGTGACACGAATTTCGGGAGACTCTTTTTCTACCTCTACAATAAGTAAAACTATAATAAATATTACGAAGACATATTAACTCAGTCGGTTATAATGTTAAGTTATATATGTGAGTTTACATGCCTGAGATTTGTATTAGTTCTTTTCTTATTTTTATTCCCTAATATCGAACAATGAAGCCCAAGAATTTTTCGTTGAAAATGCTAAAGTCGCATTTTATCGGGTTCATCTTTAGTTCATACTACTATAGCCTTTCGAATATGACCCAGAGATCACTCAAGTGGTTTCTCTCTTCTTGGTCCTGATGACCAAATCATCGATATAGCATTCAACTTTATCATACAACAGCTCGTCAAATATCTTCATCATCACCCTCTGGTAAGTGGTGCCGACATTTTTGAGGCCGAACGACATCCTTTAGTTGTGAAATATCCCCTTGGGTGATCGAAAAGTTGTATGGATTCTTTCATGTTTGGCTATCCATATCTGGTTATATTCGGATGACCCATCCATAAATGATAAGGCCTCATGGCTGGTGGTAGCGTCAATCATGACTTCGGTGATGGGTATTGGAAAATCATCTTTCAGACATGTTTTGTTCAGATCCCGAAAGTTCACGCATATCCTGATCTGGCCATTTTTCTTCTTGATGAGTACTATGTTGGCCAACCAAGTAGCATATTGGTTTTTTACTATGAAGTCGACGTCTATGAGCTTGTCGACCTCTTTGTAAATTTGGCTTATTAGCTCTGGCTTCATTCGCTGAGGTGATTGCTTCACCGGTTTAGCTCCGAGGTTGTTAGCCAATATATGCTGAGCAACTGCAGGGCTGAGGCCTGGCATCTGTTTCTAGTTCCAAGCAAAGCAATCTTGGAACTCTTGGAGTAGTTGCATGTATCACTCTCTCTCTTCTAGGAGGAGGGGGGCGCTGAGGAAGGTTGGCCTGGGCTCACTTTCTGTTCCAAGGTTCACTTCGACCAACTCGTCAATAGTGACTTGGCCTCCATCTTCTATCTCCGTGGGAGCCAGCTACAAATCAATGAAATCTTCATTGTCTTCTTCTACTTTGAGGGCGTCATAGGCATCTTCTCGTTCCATATCACCCAGTGGTTGGATTTTGGCTATTTCTTCCTCTGACTCTTGAATCTGCTGGGGTAGTCATATTAGTGATGGCAGTATATCTTTTGGGCAGCTTGGACATCAGCCCGTAGATGAAATACCCCTAGGGGCAGAATGGAATTCTTCGATTTCTTATTCTAGCGTCGTATCACTAGAGGTTGCGGCGGCTTTTCGGGTAATAGATCCCCAACATTTGCAAGCATGCAATCAACCCTTGTATAATTCTCTGACAAGTAAAATACATCAAAATGCATGTTGTTGCTTGTCCTCAAAGTAGCTGTTGCCAATCATCAAAACCAATCAGCACAAGGCTGCTACTCATCAGACCAGAGGTGTCCCTACATCACCCTCTCCCCCGGAGCAGAATCTGGCCACTACACCCATCCAGGAGCCTGCACAGGCTATTCCCCCTTCCTCACCTTTCGGGCAGGCAAATCAACAACCACCCTCAATCCAATTCCCCTCGCAACCCCTAGCACCAACTGCGTTTCAAACACCAATCCAGCATGGTCTATCCATTAGCGGACCTCACTACCCCTCCCGTATGAGGTTTCCTTCTCAGGCTTCTGGAAGGCCTGCCCCTTCTCCATGGCAAGCGCCACCCTCCCCGATTGACCCGCTCCCCCAATCCCTCTTAATCAAACCGAATAAGATGGATGAGCAATTCCGTGACTTAAAGAAAATGGTGGATGTAAAATCTGCCCGTGAAGTTTCTTCACCGATCCTCCCAGTATTCCGCCTTCCACCTTCAGAGATGCGCACGTACCGTAGGTACAATGGCACCGGCAACCCCTTCACCCATTTGAAGGATTTCATGTATGAATCCTCATTCTGGCAAAATGATAACTGATCCCTAGCATATCTCTTCCAGAGATCGTTGGATGGCCCTACATTGGAATAGTTTTATGCCCTAGAACCCAGCGAGGCTGAGAACATCGATGTAGTTCAAAGAAAGTTCCTTCAGAAGTACCGGGACTGGGTCAGCTCGTCCCTTTCTATTACTGATTTGGTGGCCGAAAAGATGAGGATCGATAAAGACTTCGTCCAATATGCTGATAGATGGAGGACTCTGGTAGAAAGGATAAAGGACACTATCTCAGAGTCAGAGCAGGTTAAAATGATTGTGTCTAATGCCACTCCCGAGTTTAGGCATATCTTGGCCATGAACAAGCTCACCACGATGGAAGAGCTATACGAGAGGGCTCGATATATTCAAACATAGCTGAAAGATTCCACTCTCATGCATATGTTCGAACCACCAAAGCCTAGGGTGTTTAGGAAGCCAAACACTGGTGTCCCAGGGGAGGTGACGGAAGGGGTCGTTACAAATGAGCAGGTGAGTGCAGTTGGCAGACCCAATCAGTCGGCCAACCCCAGACCTCCACTAGCCCCACCACTCATTTTCCAACCGCACTAGCAAAGTCAACAGCCCTATCATCCTCCCCCACAAAACAACTTCCCTTAGAATAACATGCCTCAACCCTTTCGCCCCTAACAACAACAGCAACCACCACCCCAGTACCATCATGTTCTACCCCCGGGGAACTATGGCCCTCCACAGAAACAGAGAAGGTCGATTGGCCCGAAGAGAGCTCACTACCCACCCCTGTCGGAATCACTACCGGACATCCTAAATTCCCTCATGGCTGCTAATTCGCTCATCCTGCCTAAAGAAAGACCCATATGGCCACTAAATGTTGACACGTCCAGATATTATTTTTACCATAGGCAGTCGGGCCATATAGTGGAGAACTGCTTTGATTTCAAAGACTACGTTTATGATATAAATGATGAACACTTGATTGATTGGGATGAAATGAGGCAAACTGTCGCCACTTTAAAAGCCAGGAGACCTCCCCCCAGACTTCAAGTATAACAACAACAACAACCTTAGCAACAACAATAGCCTCAGCAGGCCCCACAGCAACAGCCGAATATGGGCATTATTCAGAACCCACTCCCGGAGCACCAACAACCCAATCACCAAGTCAACCCCATCTCTTCTTTCCCAGAAGTTGGAAGAGGGCAAGGTTGGCACACAGAGGGCACCTCCGTTCTCGCTGTCCATCACATTCCTAGTCAACCCCCTCACCTTATCTGGTCAGCACCTTTTCCTCACTGAACCATGTCACAATCTCCAAGTGGACCTCCTTCTGTCCCACAGTCATCACGGCCTCTCATCCGCTCGCCCATCGCCAGTTCCCTCCCGGTCTAGCCTTCCACCACTCCTCTACCTACGCCTTCAGAACACCTCATCTTACCTCGCCCATCCAAAGTCCCATCCACCTCCATCACTCCGCTACCTATGCCTTCAAAACCCCTCATCTTACCTCGTCCATCTAAGGCCCCATCTATCCCCACACCTCACCCCCTACCCTCGAAACCTCTCGTCATCCACCGCCCGTCTGAGGTCCCGTCTACCTCTACGCCTCTGCCTCCACTTTCCAAACCTCTTATCATCTGCCCTCCATCTCAGGCATCACCCACTTCCACTCCACCTCCACCTCTCCCAAACAAACCCCTCATCAGGAACCCTACACCCATCATCACCCCTACTCCATCAACCATCACTCCCCCACTTAAACCCCTACTAAAACCCACACCTAACCCCATCGAGGTGCAGCCAAAATCGTAAGCCATGGTGCTCCGAAGTGGAAGGATGTTCCACCGAGTTTTTCCCCAGAATAGTCAGAGCCCAGAACAGTCTCAACAGGAGAAAGAGACCGAAGAGCGGCCAAAGGAATCCATCCCTAGGATGCAATATGATCTACTGAAACATCTGGACAAGACGTCTGCCCGGATCTCCATCCTGGAGTTGATTTAGAGGTCCGCATCCCATCAGGAGGCACTAATGAAATACCTCCAGAAGGTCATGGTAAATGAGGATCTCCCGGTAGAGAAGATATTGTTGGTGCTAACATCGACAAGCACGCAACCAACCATCACATTCCAGGACTACAAGCTTGCCCCCCAGGAAGCTCGAAAGTATGCTTTGTGTATTACGGTGAAGATCAACGGGGTGTTCGTGAACCCGCGCCTAATAGATACAGGTGCCTTGATCAATGTGATCTCCATGAACACTCTCTTGCTATGTGGGGTTGACATAGAGCAGATAAGGCCCTCGGCTATCACAGTCACGGCATATGGTAACAGCAAGAGGCCACCGCAGGAAATGCTTACCCTTAATGTAGAAGTGGGTACTGTTGCCGTTCCTGTAAAATTTCACATCCTTGATATGGACCCCACATTCAAGGGCATATTGGGTCGTCCTTACATAGAGACACTGAATGTCGTCCCTTCCACCAACCACCAATGCCTAAAATTCCTGTACAAGGGATGGATTATCAAAGTGTTTAGCATGCCCCTACTCCCTCTGGTGGATGCTATTAACACTACATTGCCCTCTGTCTGGCCGACCCATAGGTTGATTCTTTCACTACTAGATGTGTGTAACCCCAGTCGCGCTTCGCTAACACAAAAGAAGCCGCCTCCCGGGCCAATGCTGTTGTGTCCCTGTGTTTTGATGATAGCAAACACCATGAGTCAATATGCATTTGATGTTTGCTGCATGATTCAATAAAAAACTCTTGCTCTTCATTGAGCACCAGCCCATAAACACCTATAAATCTCCATCTAAAACCATTGTTTTTAACTCTGAATTTCACTAAAATGGTGAACTAGTTGATAGCTTCCTCAAAGCTCACATCTTCGAATCACCTATTTTTATAATCTACTCACCGTCTAAATAATCCATCTTAGTTTCCTGGATACAAAGTAAATCGATAGTTGATATTATGATATTATAATAAGATGCGCCTTAGTGTTGTTGATATTATGATACCTTTTAAGAGACTTGGGAATTAAGAAGCTCCATCAATAGTTGGACTTGTTATGCCTTATTGTTTATTAGTTCTTATCTATTATGTTCGCATATTTTTAAAGGGTCATCACTGAGAATCTGAAAAGGAAAGGGCCGTGCACTGAATTGGACAAACTTTCATGATGGGAAGTTGTTGGAGTTGTTGATAGATCAATATGATAAAAATAACATATCAGATGGGACCTTCAAGCCACAAGCTTGGAATGAGTGTGTACCCATATTTAATGCCAGGATTGATTTGGATTATGGTAGGGACCAATTATACAATCGGTGGAAAATGTTGAAAAAATTATACACCTTATGTGACCAATTGTTGAGGAAAAGTGGGTGGGGATGGGATCCAATAACCCACATGCTATGTCTGGATATGAAAGAACTTGGGAGGAGCTAATTCAGGTAATTATATTTAAATTTTGATCCAATTTAAATCTCAATTTAGACACCACTCACTCGTCTTCTAATATATCATTATCTCCCATTGTTGTCAGAGATGTGTTGAATATAAGACCATAAAGGGTAAGTCATTCAAGTTCTTGAAAGAGATGGAATACATATGCTCAAGAAGCATAAGTTGGGGAGTAAATGCAGAAGGATCCATTACCCATCTTCCTATACCTTCCCAATCCTCTGTTCAAGAATATTTAAATGCTCTAGCAGGTGGTGTTGGCATAGACAACCTTCATTTCAGTAGCGATGACTCCCTTGATCTTGCATCTTTGGGATGTACGGCTCCTAGTGTACAAGTTACATCAGAGACATCACCACCGACATCGAACACTGAATGGCACTTGGTCGGGTTGAAGTCAAGTTAGCCTTGGGTGACTTTGTCACCCAGGCGACGTTCTATATTATCAACGCCGTTTAGAAGGTGCATCTTCCTATATTTATATATGACATCTCTTGTCAGAAAAAAAAAAAGTGTCTTGACTTGAACTTCCAAGAATTGCAATAGGGTTAGAAAATGTAATCTATTCCACTCTACATTGCTTACATTGGAGTGCATTCTCTATGTGCAAAATCTACCTGGTAGATGATCATGATTAGTCTCGAAGGAACAAGACACACGAAGAGCAAATTTAACTTTAAGAAGAAATGAAGAGGTTATAAGCACAATGGCTAGTTTGCTCTCTTAAATAACAAAAACATTGGAGAGAAGCCTACATGATCAAGTGAAGATGTGTCTGGCAATAGTGATCAAGTATGGTATAAACATAAGACTTGTTCTCAGCGGTAGAACTAACCGAGTGATCTTGTGAGCAACCAGAATCTTGAGCGGACAAGGAGATTTCATATGCTGTGTGAGCAACCCATTCTTTCACAATTAAGAGGATACTATTGAAGGAGTTCCTTTAATCAATGAGTTGGATCGAGCTAAAAGCATGGGTAATGAAGAACTTAAATGTCTAACATTTATAAATGATTAAAGTTGTGATTCGATGTTAAATAAATAAATTGAATCGAACTTGTACCTAAACAACTTGATAAATTGTGCATCGCCAGCTCTGCATTTCTAATGATCGATGATCATTAACATCTCGGGAGAGGGAGATCAAGAAGGGAGATTGATGGTGATGGAATTATATATGGCCCTAACTAGGAGTGAATAAAATTTGTAAACTGGTTGGAAGTCATGAACTTGGAATAGGTGTTAAGCGGTTAGATTTGAACGCAAGGCACCCGATACGCTACCGGACCCACTCTCTAACGATAATATGAGCCTTTGAATAATTAAATATCTTGTATCGAATGGCTGCTGTCATCGTGTCATGTTTTTTCTTTCTTCCGCGGGTTCTTATTGTGATGTGATCCGTTCTAACTTTTACTCCTCCTGAGAAGATGCGAAGAAGCATCCGCACGCAGCCAGATGTGGTCTGTCATATGGAGCTAGAAACTACCCAAAATTCTTCCACGACAGGTAACCCATTTCATTACTTGATCAAGATGTGCGGCCAACTCCCGTAACTTAATTTCACCGCTAAATTGCCAATCAGAGAGAGAGAGAGAGAGAGAGAGGGAGAGAGAAGTGGAATATTCTTACCTAGGACCTTTCTAGAACTCAAGCCGCGTGTCATGGAGGCATGTCCCAATGATTGGAAAGAGAAATCACGTGACTGGTAGTGACCTGCTTAAAAGATCACGTGCTTGTACGGCTGGCCTCTAGTTTGTCGACTGAGTAGACAATTCCGTCGACTTGAACTTCATGCCTATCGACTTGAGCTTATCATTTCCTTGAAACTTTGGTCTGTCATCTTAGTGTTGTGAGCTCAGGCGATATCAGTCGACCTAGTTGGTTGGTAGGTCGACTCAGTGTTTCCTTGCATGAACATCCTTTCAATTGAGCTGAGCAACCCTGAAGACATCTATCGACTTGATAGAAACCAAGTGGATCTCTAACCTCTGTTGACTATACCTTTCGTTGAGGTCGACACAGTGTTGGATTTGATGTTTCCTCTTGTTGCCTCTGTCGACTCTTCTTCACATCGGTCGACTGAATTGGAGCTTGGTTGACTGATATTACCTCTCTCTGTCAACTCTTTGTTTCATCTATCGACTGAATTGGACCTTAGTCGACTATTTTTCCTTTCTCTATCGACTTTTTTGTTGCGGGTAAATCATTGTCTTCCACACTCTACCCATCTACATTCAATCTTGTTGTCACACAAAATGGCATCTTAAGCTTCTCGTTCTATGACCTTGTGTCTTGCCATAATCCTCAAGTTCTTCAGCATTGCTCTTTGCCTTTCTGCTGATGTCTGTCAACTTTGGTTTGTAGCTAGGTCTTCTGTTGGCTGGAGTTGTTTCAAGTCGACTTACTATACGCTTGAGTCAACTTAAATCTTATGTCTGTCGACTTGGACTCATTTCTGTCGACTTAAACACTAAGTCTAGCGACCTAGGCCTAGTGAAAAAATCAACATGTACCTTGCAGACGAGAAAATTCACACAAGTTAGTCCTTAAGCCAAGACATAACTAACCATTTACCTTAACCTTTGTAACATCAAATTCTTCGCCCTGGGTTCCATATTTATTTACAGTGAGTCAAAACGATATTAGTCTTCAAAAGTAAAATTATATGTTCAATAAATTTACATTGGTTCAAGTACACCCATTGCATGTTGGTAAGGACTTCGACTATAAAGATTGTCATAATCAAAAGCAGCATGGACGGCCAACATTCTCAAAAAATAACCCATAAATTTATTATGAAAATATAAGAAAATAGTAAAAATAATCTTCATCCTGGATCTCTTCAACGATTCTTGATAAATCTGCATCTTCAAAAATAATCGGTGCAACTTACTCTGCATCAATCTCTCCTGGTTCGAAAAAATTCAATCACGAATTTTGAAATGCTGAAGAAGTAATGCATTGAATAGAGAATCACATAGTGCATGTAACACCCAACGGTTCACACTGCTAGTCACAACGATCAGTCAGCTGTGATGCTGAGCAGGTGCATTAACGATATACCAAACCAAGTCAAAATCACTCCCAGTCATACCACAATCCATATCAGCAACAACAAGAGACCCTAAACCCTGCAGAGATGTAGAATAAAATGTAGGAATCACCACTGAATGTGACTCATGTGCAGCAGGCACCTCGAACACAATATCTTATATCAAATCTAATCTTGATTGAACAAGTTGCTCGTGATCTCACGAATCAAGAATCGACTTCTGAGGTGAATTCATATCAGAATGAAAATGACTATCTTCAAACATAGACTCACAAATCATATATAATCCAGACTGTAAGAATAGATCATGATCCCAAGCATCAACAATCTGTAGGACTGCATCCTGACCACTGGTGGCCTCTGATTGGGCATCCAGTGCTGCTAGTGGAAGCTGCTCTAATAACAGAAGGGGACTTATATCAGTAAGCTGGGTGGTGACTTCAACTTCTAGTAATTCTTGCTGAGGAATTGGAGGTGTGGGTGAGTCATCAATCTCTTTTGTCATTTGAGTTTCGGGTGTGACTGACACAATCAGATCCATAGCTATATTTGAATTAGCTGATTTACTGACCTTCTGTTGTCCCAGTCTTCTCATTTTATGGGTTTTATCAAAGCGAAGTCTACATCTTCTTCCAATGTGAGGAGCTCTTAGTAGGTATCCGTCAGGATGAGAAAGATCTAACATGCCATCACGTTCTTCCAACCAACATTTGCCCACAATAATATTGAGCTCATCAGAAGGGTAAGGAATTACCCAAGCGTCATCAATATAATATATTTTCCCAAAATCACGAGAAAATTGCACAATCATCCAACTAGTTGGTGTAATCTCAATGTCATTTGTTTGGGACAATAGATCAATGACAGCTTGAGAAATACGGTACCGGGGCCGTCTCGTACACCTGTGTCGAACTTTCCACATATGTGTAGTAGATCTTTCGTGGTTGCTTCTTTGTTACGAGGTTTTTCCTTCCACCCCGAATATTCGATGGGAAATCTCGAAATTTTGGAATGTATCTGGGACCACAACGATGCTCGGCTTTATGCCTTTTTATCGGTTGTTGTTGAGTTGAATTTCTTTAACTCGCCTCGATTGTGTCGAGAACATGATTTGTTTTTGGTCGGGGATTCTCGGGATTGGAAGGTAACTTCTTGGAGCGATGGTACTAGCTTTGTGCCGTATTCCGACCGACTCCGAGACACCTTAATTTAACTTATCTCGATTAATTCAAGAAAAATAATAGGCTCAACAAATGCCCCCACGGAGCGTCTATCAAAGCGGGAGGCAGAGGCGGGCGACCCGTGTCCCTTGTAATTTTTTTCCAAGTTTTCTTGACACAATGGGATTTCTTGGACTGTATGTCATCAATTTATTGCTGCCCTTGTATGCTTTGTCTGACTTCTCTCCTTTTTTTTGGGGTCTTTGTAGCGCTTTTAGCCATGGCTCGTTACGGTAGAGATAGAGACTACTCCAAAAGTTGAAAAATGGGAGATCCGAAGACCATTATGTCAAGTGGAGTGACAAGTCCATGCCACCCTTTCCTCCATGCACAATCACTGCTGAAAATTTTGATATAGTGGACCATGTCCAACAGGGCCAATTGAGGGTGCAGATCTGGGCGAAGGAGTATGTTGGCACATCCCGCATCACAAAGAGGGACGATGTTTATGTTTATGATCACTCACAGGAATATCCATGTCACCACCCGTTGGACCATCATCTCTTTCCTTTCATTCAAAATTTTGTGCCTCTAAATATGGAAAATGATGATCCTCTTCTGCCAGAGGAGATGCACCGCCTTGAGTAGGTCATATTGCTGGGGAGGGATATTGTGCAGGATACATGCACTTTCTTCTATCCGAGCTTCCCAGAGGGCTTTGTAGGATAGAGACAATATCCTGACCAGAAGAGTCTGGGCTTTTTCAAGTATTTTGATAGCTTTAGGGTTTATTTTGCATCCTTGTCTCTAACATCCTGGCATTTATATGGGCGCCATTGGGTTACAGAGCATGCAGTAAACGACATGTTTCTAACACCCTTGGGACTTTGCCTTGATGTTGACCCTGGCTAGAAGTCTCTACATGGCCATTGAATTGGGCTTAGAGGTTTCTTCTAACGGCGTTCCTGGTATTGAGGTATACCGCATCTACTGACGGATTCGAGTCATTTAACCCAACGGGTTCATTTGGGTTGGCAAGGTTGCCAATTGCTTCCATCGGTTCTTTGTCGGAGGCATAGCAAGTATAAACCTTCGTACTATCCCAGCTTCCGATACTTGAACCACCCTATGCTTCTTTGGTGGCTGAAGTCCTGTGCAGGCAGATGCCCCCAGTCTATCAAAGATCGAAGGTCGTGCTGACTGAGACTTTGTTAGTCTATCAAAGACTGAGACCCGGGCTGGCGACGCATGGGCGCGAGTGGCTCCTTCAGTCCGGATTGGCTCCGAGATCCGAGAAATGAAATTGGGTTTACGGTGGTAAACCCCTTTTCTCTTTTTTTAATGCGGGCGCAAAGGCATGACATCTTGGGGCGTCGAAACATGAGCTTGGTGCTGGTGCTGAGCTTGATCGGGCGTACTTGACCTGGCTCGTTCAATTACATGGGCCTCCTGTTTGGTGACCCAAATTTATTTCATCTTTCGGCAGCGTTTTTCAATTTGTTGTACCCATTCAAAGCTTGGACTTCTCTTTGAAGTCTAACTTGTCCCGCACCCGGTGAAGGAGCGCGACGCAGTTGGACGTTGGTATCGTTGAGACGTGCTTGTCCTGTGGTAATATCGGCTCGCTGTCGTCGAGCCAGATACGGAGGCTTCTGACAAGAACAGTCTTATCGGATCTGGAAATTGCTACCGCCAACTTTCTATTACGGCGACTCCAGCGCTGCCCCCATTTGGCAGGAGCAGCGTTGTACGAAATTGTATTGACCGAGAAGACTCGGCCTTGTGAGGAGCAAGGCTTGATGCCCCCAATAGTTGCGGGTACAGCTGGTGCAGCCGGTACCTCTTGGGTGGCAAGGACCACCCCCAGAAAAAAGGAGGATCCAACCACGGCCAAGAAATCCCCGAACACTATCGGGGCCGCCAAATTACCGCATTTGGCGTGGGTTGCAATGACAAGAGGTCCATATGTAACAGCAGCCATGGAGTTGGTTGAAGACTTGTCGAAGAAAACTTGCCTTCGGAATTCGGTGTTTGAAGACAAGACTGTATTCATGAAATGAAAGACCATTGACCATTGACTTTCAACCTGCAAGACAAGATATCATCATGTTAGCTTGTTTATCATTAAGACGCCATTAAGTATAAGGCACACAATATATTGGAATCATCAAAACCATTGTCAAAGACAACGAGGGGACGCACTGAACCCAAAGTGTTCCACGAAGGCTACGTCGACGCCAAGCTCTCAGTGCGTTGATGCTATAAGGCTTCCAGAAGCAGAGCCAGCCATCAACTATGGAGTCCATGAAGATGGCGTCGACGCCATCATCTGGATGCGCCAACGCACCTAAAGAGTCTCAGGCTTTTTCTGTCAAATCTATAGTTGTTCAAAAGTGGATCCAATAACCAAAAATATGAACTACAAACCTCCAAAAACATGGATTTCGAGGTCTAGAGGAAGTTGCTAGGTCAGACAAGTGTTCCAGCCATCATCACCATACCTGAACTACCTTTTGGAGGCATCTGTGTCAGAGTTGAAATTTGGGAAATGTCTCTTGTCATGACACACCACTTTTTACAGTCAACCAATGAGATATGGTCCCAGAAAGGTACATAAAATAGAGAATTGACCTGAGCCAATGAGGAAGAAGATTGCAAGATCCTTTTCCATGAGGGTCATTGAACGATGAGATCTGGAGCTGAAGAAAAGTCTTTTTCTATATCTCCTCTGAGCCAATCAAAAGAAATATTGTCTAAAAACATATTTTTCTAGTTATGCTGGACCAATATGTGGACAGATCTTTGGAGGAAAAGTTTCCTCTCTTGGGGAGCCCAAAAGCGACACGCACCTCCCTACATGTAAAAGGCGCTGCAAGTGTACCTCAAGAAAGAGAGGAGAACAGGCTGAAGAATGTGTAGTAGCTGCTAGAGAGGTCGGTGCCCCTTGGAGAAAAGGGAGAAGGAAGAAACCCAACTGTGTCTAGAACTAGAAGAAAAGAAGATAGAAGAAGGTGAAGAGCTTAGGACCATTTGTGAAGATCTGAAGCAAAGCCACAAGCTCCTCTTCCACCTGGTCATTGTCCTGTAAAGAGAAGCCACCGTCACGGAAGCAATGAATCTGAAAGTAGCAAACCAAGACCTCTAGATTTCAGACAAGGACATTAGCATTTGGCATTAAGTTTCATTCTCCTTGTCTGAGTTCTTCATTACCCTTTTTCTATTTGTTCTCATTTTTGTTGTGAACATGAACTGTCCCTACTGGTGACAGTAGGAAGACAGATCAAGCTTGTGTGCTCGGATCTGTGATCTGGCCCTGTGTGCCATCAAGCTGTGTGACAGCAGTTCCTTGAGAGGGGATAATCTCTCTGCAAGTCATAAGACAGCGACCTGTTAAGCTGTGTAATTAGTGGGTTGTGCAGTTGCACTAGGGAAGCCTCACTTGGTTTAAGTGCGGGTTGGATGTAGGACTTTGGAGAAAGTCTGAACCACCTTAAAAATCCTTGTCCTTGTGGTTTGCATGTGTGGTTGCTCTTCACTAGATACTTGTCTAGGCTCGTTATCTATTTACACTCCTGCATCTTGTGTGTGTGCTCTCTGCATTATAAAGTAGTTCCTTTTCTTCTGTTGTTATTGCTTTTATCTCTGAAAAAGGGGGCAGATCTATTCACCCCTCCCCTCTAGATCAGCCATTCCCACACAACATGTGGTATCAGAGTCAATCTCTAATGATGGGGTCCAACGACCTTGAGAGAAATGGTGGATTGGCGTCCAAGGGACTCATCCTCGATGGACATTCTGTTAACAGGCCACCCTTTTTCACTGGAACTAACTACCCATATTGGAAAAATAGTATGCAGGTGTTCATCTGCACCCAAGGCTATGAGCTCTAGCGAGTTGTTAGCATGGGTCCCTATGAGCTTCCCGAAGATGAGGACAATTGGACCCGGGAGCAGATAAGGTGATCTACAGTGAACTGGAGTGCTAAGCACATAATGCAATGCTCTCTCCATCCTGCGGAATTCTTAAGAGTGTCAACATGTGCTGTAGCCAAAGAGATGTGGGATCGTTTAGAGGTAATATACGATTGCACATCTGAGGTACGTGAGACCAAAGCCAACATGTTGATTTCAGAATATGAAATGTTCAAAATGAAGTCTGATGAATCCATTTCAGATATGCATGCTCATTTAACTCAGCTTACTAAAAGTCTAACTGGTTTAGGAAAGAGTTATACTGAGTAAGAAATAGTGAGAGAAATTCTTCGATCATTAACCCCACCTTGGCATACTAAAGTCACTGTGGTTGAAGAATCCAGAAATCTGTCAACCACCAAGGTAAAAGAACTCATAGGATCCCTCATGATCTATGAGATAAATCTCAAGAACAAGGATGTAGAGGTAACCAAGAAGAAGCCTCTAGCTCTAAAAGCTGGACCTAGCAATCGAGGAACATCCGAGGAAGGTGAGTCATCTAGTAGCAATGAAGATGAGGATGAGGTAGCTATGCTCACCCGGAAGTTCAGAAAATTTTTAAGAAAAGAAGATAAAGGCCTTAGAAAAAGGAGGCCTCAGGTGAGAAAATCGTTCAGATCAAAATCAAAAAATGTAAAGAAATCTGATAAGATTGTGTGCTATTCTTGCAGGAAGCCTGGGCATGTAAAATATGAATGCCTTGATGAAGTGAAGAAATCATCACCCAAATGGAAAGGAAAGAAAAACAAGGCTATGACATCTACATGGAGTGATGAAGAAGAAGAAGATGATGAAACAAGCTCCACAGAAGAGGAAAAGGAAGACTTTTGTCTTATGGCTAAGGGAGATGAAGAATCAGAAGTAAACTCTCCCTCTGAACATTTTTTATCTGGTAATTGGGAAGAGGATTATTCTGACTTGATGGATAAATATGACATGTACAAGAAGAAAACTAAAGCTTTGAAAAAGAAAATCAACATTACTGTGCATGATCACACTCTAAATGAAAAGAACGCATCACCAGAATCTGAAATCCTAGATTTGAAGAAATTGGTTGAAGATCTGAGATATGGAAGAAGTGACTTGAAAGATTTAAAAACCGAGAATGAGGGTTTAAGAGATGAAATTGATGATGTAAAATCAATAATGCAAAAAATTGAAAGTGACATCAAACTGACCAATGAAAAATATGAAGCCGTCAAGGAAGTCAACACCAAACTCCAAGAAAATGTTGAAAAGCTCCAAAAGGAACTAGAGGATAAACAAAAACTACTGGTGTGGATGGAAAAGAGAATTTAGATGCCTTGTTGGGAATAAAAATGAACTTTAACAAAGAAGGACTAGGATACAATCCCACTAAAAAGAAAAAGGTTGCACTAAAAATCATCACGTTTGTATCTTCTACAGGTGCATCCACCTCAACCACAAAACCCATTCAAAACCAAGGAAAATCAAGATATATGAAAGATGGTCATGAATAGGACAATTATAAGGAAAAGAGTTACACTTAATTCATATATTTCAGAAACCCTAGTTTTAGTGCATTAATACCCTATGACTAACTTGACCAGTAAGCTATTTATCAAAACAAAACACACCAGGATGAATCAATTCATGTTACTGAATCAGAGGTGGAAAACGATCATGTACAAACTGCCTGAAGACCATAAGCGGTCAACCGAAAGGCCGCTAGGCATTGGGAAAATCCCTTTTTAACTAAAACTACGCTGCTCAGAAATGGTCTATCATGGGGCCACCTGACGATGGCAAATGGCCTATCGTGTGGCCACTTCAAGCCTAGCGGTCCCTGGTTGGGCCGTTTCTGCTAACCCGAGCCCCAATCATGAAGAACAAGACACCGGTCCAATAGAAGTACGATTAAAACATGGATATGGCATAAAAATAGGCTATTTACTATCAAAAGATAGGTAACTTAAAAATGCACATCATAGCATGGTCAATCTAAAGATTGGACTACGATTACTCTATATATATCAAACGAAAATGATGAGATTAAGAATCCTAATCACATGCTCTGCCTAAAATCAGGAATACGCACAAACTAGATGGCCAAAATTGGGCAAAATAGATTCAAAAGAATGTTAAGGATGAGATTTATACGTTCATGTTACTTAATTAGATTGGGCCTGAGAGAAACCTACCGATTTAGATCAAAAACTCAGACAGTGTGAAGGAACCCTAACCGCGAACCCTCACCGATCCTCGCCATCCCACGCCCTTGATCGCACCCAATCGACCCCGCCAACAGCTAAGAGATCAAGTAGAGGTCCCTAGCCACCGAAGCCCTCAATTTATAGGGTGTATAGATGCTTCTAGGGGTTGAATTGGCTTAGAGAGTCCTAAGGGAAAAACTCGGTGAAGAACTCAGAATTTGGCCAAATCTGCCATTGCTGCCGTCAAAAGGAGTGCCTAGGGTTAGGGTTTCCGAAGGGAAATTGGGCTTCTATGATGGACCTATCATTTGGGCTTGGTTTGGGCTCGATTGGTTGAGAATTGGGCTTGAATTTGATTGATCTAGGTTGAACCATTAAGAACAACGAATTTTTGCTAAAACTTTTTTAGTTCAGCTTAATTAAATTTTTATTAGAGGTTGGCATGAGTTCATGAAGAACCATGCCGCCGCGCTCACCCTCAGCGTATCGGATATCTTCCGCACGCGCGTCAGTGACGTGTATACCTACTCGGCAACCTACACCCAGGAGTACGACCGGCGACGGGACCCTCAGTTCTTCCGGCTCCAGTTCAACTGGCGCTTCGGTAAGTTCGACATGGCGCTCTTCAAACGCAAGGACACGAAAGCGGAAATGGACCAGGGCATACAAGGCGGCGGTGGCCCCGGTGGCGGCGGCGGCACTCCCGCAAACTAATCGAAAGGCGTCCGGTCAGGACGCCTTTTTTCTTATCTTTCCTTATGCATTCCACACTTTTCCTCGGCGACTCCTACACCATCGGCGAAGGCCTGCCGCTGGCTGCCAGTTACCCTTACCAGACCATTCAGCTCCTGCGCCGCGGCGGCTATCCGTTCTATGCGCCCGAGATCATCGCCCGCACCGGCTGGACAACGGACGAGCTGCTCGCCGCGATCGGCGGGACCACCCTGCTCCCCTCCTACTCCTTCGTATCGCTCCTCATCGGCGTCAATAACCAGTACCGTGGCCGCGACACCAGGGACTATGCCCGCGAATTCACCGAACTGTTCCGGCTGGCGCTCGATCTGGCCGGCTCCCCGCAACGGGTCTTCGTGATGTCGATACCGGATTGGGGTGTCTCCCCCTTTGCCACCGGCCGCGACCAGACTCCCATCACCCGCGCCATCGACGACTACAACACCGTCGCGCAAGTCATCACGGAGCGCGAAGGAGCCGCCTTCATCGACATCACCACCCATAGCCGAACCACCGGTGCCGATCCCGCCGCGTATACCGCCGATGGACTGCACCCGGCCAGGACGACCTGCGCCCACTGGGCCCGCGAATTGAGCGACCGCATCAGGTCACGGCTCGTCGCGGACAATCCCTCTTAGTAAATGCTATTCAACCCGTCCGTATTGAGTTGCACCACATCCGGCTGCCGGACATAGGTGTTGTTGTACCGGAACTGGATGCCGGTATTGATCATGATCTTAAAGCTTCGGTTATATAACGTATTGCGCGGGAACCACAACGCCCGGAGTTCGATGGTGTTAAAGACGAGATTTTCATTGCGGGTGCGCATACCCGCGCCTACGCCGACGTACAGATCGGATTTGACGATCGAAAAAAACTGAACTGGATGATTAATCCAGTGGAATTGGACGCAAGACCCTCCTATAATAAATACTTTGTCAAAAAACAGAGTGCATGCCGCAAAGTGCAAAACTAGCTAGATAGGTATTTTTGACCAAAAAAGTTTACAAAAAATTAATGTGTGCTAGCTCCTCTACATATGAACCGGACAAAATGTCCCACCGTGGCTTCTAACAACTGTGTAATTTGATTGTCAACTCCAAATAGCAAAAGCAATGTAGACTAACTGGCCAGATCCTAGCACATCAACAATTAAGACTTCATACTTTTTAACTATGGTGGAACTGCATGGTGTCAAAAAAAATGTGCATTCTTTCATTAGTCAGATGTGACGTCCCACTTACATATATATATATATGGAACTTACTTGATCGAATTGGGTGAGGGGATCGATCTTGTAGCTATAGATTGGAACCATTGCATCCCAATATCTTCTCTCACGTTTCACCATCAACCTTGACCTCGTGTGGCTTGTGGGACTGGTTATTAATTTATGTAGTGGACTAGTTATTCCATGGGTTTTGCAATCCAGAAAGTGACAAGATTAGTGTTGGATCTTGTTCGACGAATGTGGATCACAAACCTGTACACAATTCTATTCATTCAGGGTAACATTTATTACATACTCAGACTTATTGCACAATTATCATATGTATTATTTTTCTGTTAAAAAAACACATGCATGCCAACTTATTACAAATTAGAAAATATTGGAGTGTGACTGACTCATCAACATGTGTCCAAGTGTTTACTTGCAACGAGTTTAGGGAAAATTACCGATATATCTCTAGAATCTTTCAAAATTATCTCTATACCCTCATCTTTATCGTATTTACCGTAATATCCTCAGAATCTATTAACCAGAGCCCTCGTGTCTCTGGAGTTAAAATTAGGCCAGAAGATAGTAACAGACCATATAGGTGGTCCGTTTTACCTCTAATGAAGAGAGAGAGAGAGAGTGACATAGAGGGGGAGGGTGTTAGAGGGGGTCTCTCCCTTATGCACTGACATCCTGTCAAGGATGCGGAGAGAGAGAGAGAGTGAGAGAGAGAGAGAGAGAGAGAGAGAGAGAGAGAGAGAGAGAGAGAGCGAGAGAGAGGAGAGAGTGTGTAGAGAGAGAGTGGGGCGGGAGACGGAGGCCTTCGTGGGCCCGGCGGGAGGCGGCAGCCGCGGAAGGGTGGTGGGGCCGACGCGGCTGCCGGGCGGTCTAGGAGGGGGCGTTGCGGCGCCAGATCAACCTCGTCCAGCGGCGCCTCTCCTGAGCGAGCTGCTCGGCCGGGCTGGGGCGCGCCGCCGCCACCTTGAGCATGCACTCCGGGCACACCCGGTCCTCGAAGACGCCGGGGAAGGGGATGGCAGCGCCGGCCACCTCGTGCACCCACACTCTCGGCGCGTCAGGGCATATCGCGACACCCCAGGCGCCCGGCGCGGTGTTCTGTACGGCGTGCCATGACGTAGGCATGTCGGGCTGCTGCACCTCACCCAACACGAAGTCTGTGATCACGACAGGTCACCTGCACGGGGCGGCAGGCACGGGCACTCGGTCACAGCCTGCACGAGGATCCGCGCCATCAGCTCGGCCGGCTCATGCCTGCCCGTCGGCGACTTCTCGCAGGCGACACGGTCCACGCTCAGGTCGCGGGTGGCCGAACGGTAGCCGACCTTTTCCTTGACAAGGTCGTCGCAGCAGTGGATGCAGCGGTCGTAGACTGGCATATCGCACCTCCATCGTGCGATCAGGCCTCGGGAGCATCCGGTGTTCGCGCACCGGCCCGGGGCCGTTCTTTTGTCGGCGGCACTCATGGTACGCCGCTTCACAACGGTTCACTATGGTTCACAATGGTGAACCCTTGACGTGAACGCGTATCCCCAGGTCAATGCGGATGCGTACGGTTCACATGTGATCGTTTGGAAGCGTAACGTCCCGAAGTGGCAGCAGGTCGCCGACGTGCTGAAAGAGCGGATCGAGGCCGGCGTCTACCCGGTGGACACGCCGCTGCCGTCGGAGCACCAGCTGGTGCAGGAGTTCGGCCCCGACTTCTCCCGCCCAACCGCGCGCAAGGTCCTGGTCAGGTTGCGTGAGCAGGGGTGGGCGTACGCGGTGCGCGGCCTGGGCACGTTCGTCGCCGACCGCCAGGCCGAGGGGGACGGCGGTGGGGAGGGGTAGGTGTGGCCGATGCGGCGCCACCCGCACCGGCCGCCCGCCACTGTACCCGGCCTTATTCACGCTTATGCATGCTGTAGCACGCCGCAGCATGCTTATAGCGGCCGTAACCTGCTTAAGCACGCTGCACCGAATATGTGGCGACAGGTTGTCCAGTACTTGGACTGCTTTAGGGGTATCATCGGCTCGTTTGGACCAGCCAAAGTCATCATCTGGTGGGGCTTGAGGAACCATGTCGCCTTTATAGAAAACGTTAGATTTGTCCCTGTTAGCCTTTTTCTTGTTTCTGCATTGTCGCTTGAAGGTGCCGATAAAAGTCATCAGTGACTCAACGCTGTGCTCTTCGGATGCACATGGGAGCTGGATGCAGTCTGGTGGTAAGCATATACTCTTGCCAATATCTCGGTTAATAAGGTTAGCCTCGAAGTCAATCTTACGCCTCTCGAGGTGATCTAGGGTTGACTTGGCACTAAGGCACAGCTGATGGAGCTTAGCCTTTTCCTCGTCAATGGAGAAGAGGTCATCATCATCTTCTTCTGAGAGCCAACCATTGCTTTTGCTCTTGATTACGGGGTAGGGACTAATCCCCTTGAAGTAGAGCGCGACGTCAGCCAGATTACATTTCGCTGGGGTGAATGGTGATAGGTCTGCGAAGACCGTATGTTGTTCCCCACCCTTAGCATACTTGATGCATTGGTGGAGAGTTGATGGAATGACCCAATTT